>CM051663.1:70547485-71831539 GCA_028020825.1 Podargus strigoides | reverse complement strand
GGGCCACTGAGACCAAGTGGGTGGTACTCAACAGGAGGATCAGCACCACCTCTGAAACTAGGTGCCCAAATCTCACATGGAGTTGTCATCCTGGGGGGAAATACAGTGGGAATCAACACCCAGACTCTGGCTGAGAATCGGACCCAGCAGAATAAAACAGCCTACGGTCCAGAGACTCCCTGGCATCAGCACTGATAATAACCCCAGCAACACTGCTCCTGCACAGACTTACAGCACCTTGTTACAGGGTGTTGGACTGAAACCAGCCCAAGGCTCTTGGATGGTGACAACACGTATCACTGGGTCTTTCTGACCCTGCTGGTGTAGAAAAGTAAAATAACTGTCGACAAGATAGAGTCAAGCTTTCAAAAAGCAAGTGAAAATGGATTTGACCACAAGCACCGCTGACCTTCTCAGCATGAACGTTTATGATCTTAAGCCTGCATGTGCCATCTGTGTATGCAGGCACTTGCTGCTGCTTGAAACCTGCCTGGAATTGCCTGCGACCTTCAGAAATGCGCCCTTTGCACTGTACTAATAACCCACAACTGTAACTGCCGGCCCAGCGGGGTTTTATTTCTGTTTGAAAAAAATAAACAAAGTACCCTGTGCAAGAAAAGGTAAATAAAACTTGAGCTCAGTTGCATTTTATGAAGAGTATAAAATCCACGGTAGAGAACAGACCCCCAAGAGGCAGGTCTCTCGTGGCAGAGCCCAGGGAGGCAGTCTGGTGGCTGTGGCTCTGGACTGCCCAGTGAGCACAGATGCTGCAGGAGGAGGGTGAAGCCTCTGCACCACACCACCCTGGAGCATGCCTAGCACAGCAGATGCGTGTGAGAGGGCTCCCACCTTTCCCCCGCCCTCTTGGCCGCAGTGCCAAGTTAATTTGGGTTATAAGAAACCCTCCAGCTGCCACATCTCCTTCCGTGAACCTCCCCACCTCCAGCGACCTTCTTAGGGTAAAACCCAGAACAGCACCAAGGATTATGGAACTGCAGCTTTTGATTTTAGGTAGCAACAAGGATGCCATTAGATATAACCCAGCATTAGGGGTGGGTTCCTTCACAGTTCTCCCGCTATTTTCTGCCAGCGCTGGAGCAGGGGCCCCAGCAGCTCCTGGCCCCGGAGGCCATCTGCTGCACATGCTACGAAGATAACAACATGCAGTCCCAAAGATGCCAGGAAAACACCTTCTTGTCTGACCCCAACGACACCGTGACACAATCTTTCCTGAAGTTCGCAGTCCCTGATTCCATCAGTTGCTGTTGCAGACAACTCAATCAAAGGGGATCAGCTGCACACTGTGGCTCCCAAGAGGCAGTTCGTTGAAAACCGTGTTCCAAACTTAGGCTTTAAAATAAACACATCAAGATAAACAGGCAGGTCTTTGTTTCGGGGCATAATCAGCTCAACTCTTTTTTTCTTGCCGTTGATGTTCTCAAAGTTTTTAATGTGAGATGCCATTTCCTGACGACTGTCCCTGCTCCAAAAACCTGCGCTCTTTCATCACCTTGGCTTTCTGCTGTCTTTTTGGGGTTTATACTCCCAGGTGGATCTATTCAGCACTGGCTCAGTCTTCCTTACGACCATCCCTGTTAAGCAGTCATTACACGCTGCCCTGCACTTGCAGTGAATTACCGCTTGGAATGGCCATGGATAAGAGCTGTCGGCATCGAGGAACAGTTCTTCTTTTCCCCAAATGGGTGAACACCACCTGTGGCAAGGCTAGGGCAAGCCTGCCCCCACGATAAGAGATGTGGAAGGAACCTCCTTCTTCTACCCAGGGAGGGAGAGGAAGCCATGGGGGGCATGGCAGTGCAGTGCAGTGCAGCGAGCGCTGCAGCAGACTCCTTTCTGCCGAAGCACAGCACAGTCTGGACAAATGTCACTGCACGTACGTCCCAAGGCAAGAGAAACACCAATTCTGTGCAATTTTCTATCTGAATTAAGCAATCCCTACAGCCAGCTTTGAACAGCACAGAAACATGCTGTGTTCTGAGTTAGTGGAAGGAAAGTTTTAGAAACAATTGGGAAATTTGGAGAAAACTGAGACTTGGAGAAACGGTCAGCTGGCGAGAGAGGGCAAATTAAAACAAATCAGCCTTAAGAAAACAACATTTAGGTTGTTGTGCAGGCTGGGAAAGCATCAGCTGTGAGCCGTTCCAAATTTAATGCGTTTCATTTCCACGCTCAGGACCATTAGATCACATTCCCTTTCATTTAAGGGAGGAAAAGAAAACCTCTTGCCATGTGCTTAATTAGCGAAAGCGAACGTGTTGACCTGTGTGCAGGATGTGCCAAAGCACGCGGCGCTGCAGTTACCGATGCCTGTGAACGCATACTTTTTAAAGTGCCCTGCCAACATTTACACCGTTAAAACTCAAGACTCAGGTGTAAGCGGGGCACATCGTTTTAATAAGAATTTACACGCGCCTCGCACATGTCTGAATCACCCAGAAACATCGGGAACAAGCCTACGTTAGTGGGAGATTGTGAAAGCAACCTGTGTTACTCCAGCCCACGTTGTTCAGCCCTTCTCCTGCAGCCAGCAAAGTTCTGCCACTTATTCCAAAGAGATCAGATCGCCCATCTGCCTTGGAAGCTTTCTCGTTCCTCATTCCCTAATGAGGGATGCAATTCTAATTGTGATGCGGGGGGAAAAAAAAAAAGAAGTATACGTATTTTTTTTCTAGTGCCAAAGTTATTAATAATTAACATTTGTAACACGAAACCGGTGAAACCGGTTTGCTAAAATAAAGCCGGGCATTTTATTATTATTTTAGGGTTTAATTTAGTCATCACCAGTTACTGGGGCTGATGTTTGCCAATCACTCAGGGCAGGGACTGCGCCCCTCCGGCCCGACCAGTTCTGGAGAGCGAGCGGCCGGCGGGGCGGGGGAGGGGCGGGGGGAGGGCGGGGCCAGGTCTACCCGCGGCGGTGTGCGCTCCGGCTCGCCGTTGCCCTCTGGAGGAGCGCGGCCGCCCCCGGTCCCCGCACCGCGCGGCAGCGACAGGGGCGCGGGGGGCGGGGCGCGGGGGGCGGGACGGGTCCCCCGCCGGTGCATGCTCCCCCTCCCGCCCCGCCCCGCCTCAGGCGCGCGCGCGCTCCCTGCCCCCGTGCCCCACGTGTCAGTTTGTTTTAGCGGTCGCCACGGCGACGGGGGCGGGGCTCGCGCGATGTGAGGTTATAATAGGGACGGCGGCGGCGGGCGGCGGGCAGTGCCTAGCGGGGTGCGGCGGCGGCGGACGGTGGCAGATTGCGGGACAGCCCGGCCCCTCCCTTCCCCAGTGGCACCACCGCGCCCCGTCTGTCCCGCCCGGTTCCCCCATGGCCGCGGCTCGCTGGGAAGCAGCTCGCCCCGCCGCCCTGCCGGTGGTGCCAGAGCCGCGTTGCCGGGCGGCGGCCGCTTGCCCGCGGTGCCGCTAGCGCCCTGCGGTCCCGCTCGCTGTCGTCTCCGGTAAAGCGCCGGGGAAGGGGCGCTCCTGCTGCACCGCCGCGGCGGCGCTGGGCCGGCTTTCCGCGGCCGGACGGCGCGTCCGTGCCGCCTCTTATCCCTCTCCTCCTCCTCCTCCTCGGCGGCGCTCGGGACGGCGGCGGCAGCAGCTCGGCGTGAGGCCCCGGCGCCGATGCGGTGGGTGCCGGGCGCGGCCCCGGCCCGGCCCTTCCTCGCCCCCCGCCGCCGCTGACGCCGCCTGACGCCGCTGTGCTCTCCCGCCCGCAGGCAGCCCCCCGGCGAGTGCGAGATGGCGCTCAGCGGCACGCTCCTCCCTTCCATCGCCACCTTCGCGGCGGGCGCCGCGGGCCGCGAGAAGGCGGCGCGGCCCGCGGGCCCCGGCAACGTGAGTATCGGCGCCGGGACGGGGCTGGGGCCCGGGCGGAGGGGGCGGCGGCGGGGCGGGGGCGGGCGCGGCGGCGGCGGCGGTCCGGGGGCCGAGCCGTGTCCCGAGCCGTGCCCTGAGCCGTGTCCGTCTCCCCGCAGCGGTGGCGGGAGGAGCTGTCGCAGCTGAAGCGGCCGCCGCCGGCGCTGGTGGCGCGGCCCGTCGAGGCGCCGCCGTCGGAGCTGGAGGAGGCTGCCGCCTCCCTGGGGCCCCGCCGCGACGCCGAGGAGTTCAACGAGCTGCTGGACTTCGACTTCATCCTCTCCAACTCGCTTATGCACCAGGAGCCCGCCGCCGCCGTGGTGGTGGCCCCCGCCGCCCCGGCCTCCACCGTCAGCCCCTGCCCCGCCGGGCCCTTCGCATACCCGCTGCCCCGGCCCGAGCCCACCGGACTCTACGGCTGCGGCGGCCGCGACGGGGCCCCCGCTGCCTGCCCTGCCGCCCCCTTCAACCTGGCCGACATCACCGACGTGTCCCCCTCGGGGGGCTTCGTGGCCGAGCTCATGCGGCCCGACCTGGACCCGGTGTACCTGCCGGCGCCGGCGGCGCTGCCGGCCCTGGGCAGCCTGCAGGGCAAGTTCGTGGTGAAGGCTGTGGGCGAGTACAGCCACCCGGGGCTCAGCCCAAAGAGCGGACCCCCGGCTGCCGCCCCGCCGTCTGGCACCGAGGGTCCTGGGGCGCCGTACAGCCCCCTGCCACGGGTGTGCCCCAAGATCAAGCAGGAGGCCGCCCCGCCGTGCACCCTGGCCCCACTGCCGCACGGCAGCGGCCCCCGAGGAGCTCCCCAGCACGATTTCTCCCTGGGCCGCCCGCTGCCCACCCGGACTACGCCGTCGCTGGGGCCCGAGGAGATGCTGAGTGGCAGAGACTGTCTCACTGCACCGCCGGGGCTGAGCCACCCGCCGCTGCCACTGCCCCCCGGGTACCCCCCAGCCGCTGGCTATCCCACCTTCCTGCCTGAGCAGCTGCCCCCCGGCACACTCCAGTACCAAGGTGAGTCCCCGTGCGTCGACAGCGGGTGTGCTGGGGTCTCCGCTTTGGCGCTGGCCGTGGCGGTGCTCCCTCCTCCCTGTCTGCCTCTAGAGCTGATGCCGCCGGGCAGCTGCCTGCCGGAGGAGACCAAGCCGAAGAGGGGACGCCGGTCATGGCCTAGGAAAAGGACGGCCACACACACCTGCGACTACGCGGGCTGTGGCAAAACCTACACCAAGAGCTCTCATCTCAAGGCGCACCTGAGAACCCACACAGGTTAGTCCCAGCTTGGGGTCAGTGGGATGCCTTGGCCCAAGCAGCGCGGGGTGAGCTCTTCAAACAGCGAAGATGGTGCGGGGAACACAGGAAGGGGGCTAGAAGTAGGGAGTTTTAATCTTTCTTTGCTGGGTTTCCAGGCTTTTTTTTCCTCCCCCCTTGGCTACGTGAAGTCCTGTGTAGTTTTTGCTTATTGGCTCCGTGTTCTGCTTGATGGTTCAGAATGACTCAGATGTGGGAGTGGGTGGGTTTCTTGCCAAGGCAGGGTTTGTTGCTTCTCTCTTTCAATGTGGCTAGCTAATTGGCAGGTAGTTGGAAATCAGCTGGGATTTGTTGCTCTGGATGGTGTTGGCCCACTTCTGAGAAGGGAGCAGACCTCTCTGGAAGATACTGCTTGTTTCACTCATTGTTAAATGCTGCACACACGTACCCCTCTTGCCTTGGCTTGTTCTAGTGCATGATCTCGTGCACCTCCGCAAGCTGCTGTTCCCTTTCCGAGGAAACCGTGATGGGCCCCTTGCGAGCGAGGCTTTTGGCTGTGTCAGCAGCACTGACGGTGTGCCTTGCCTGTGTGTGGGAGCACATCTTCCCCTGCACTAGCACCAAAGAGGCAAAGTTTAACAGTTGATTGGCTGCTGCTAGAATTAGGATAAAAATCTGCCAAAGTGTGTCTCTGAGCCCAAGTTCAAGCTTTAGCCTCACAGCTGAATGTGGTGTTGCAGTAACTAAACTTGGGCAAGCAGGTACATTGCGCATAGTTTTGCTAGTGCGGGCGTTCTGTAACCATGATTAAATAACCTGGGAATTCGCATAATTTCAATCCCTGGATTGTGAGCTTGATTCAAAACTTTCTCCTGAAGAGGAGACGGGAAAGGGAGAAGCTACTGGTACTGCAGTAGTTAGACTGCATCTTCAGCTAATGGCAGGGGGGTAAAAAATGGGTCAAGTGAACAGTACTTCCCCTCTGCCCCGAGCTGTTCAACACCATATCCAGTATGTGTAGGACCAGGTGTTTGAAATCCTTGGGAAAAGTCGTCTTGCTGTCAACAGTGGCTTTGTTACAGCAAAGACAGTAAGGTTGGGTTCTTAATCAGGCTGAGCTAATGAAAACAGTTTCTAGTCAGAGACCTACAATTATCTAAATACATTATGCCTGCTGAGCCATTTCTGGTTGTTATTTGATGGTATAACATTAGCTGGCAAAACCACACTCTGTTATCTGAACTTGTGTGCTCTGAAGCCTTGTGGGCAAGACACGGTGGAAATGAGCATTTTAGCAAAGATTTCCATGACACCAAGGTTTTATAGTACCTGTGTGTCTTGAAAAGACAGTCTTGCTCTGTTGGTCTTTGTGGTTTGCTTGCAGCAGCTTCAAGAAGTTCGCATCGTTTTCTTTGACATCGCCCTTTTTCTTACCCAGGACAATGTGTGTTAGTGCTTCTTGAAGGGAAGGCTGTAGAAGTGGTAGCCACAAAAAGAGCCCAACTGACGTGTTTTATTTTTTGTCTCGTTAAAGGTGAGAAACCTTATCACTGTGACTGGGAAGGCTGCGGATGGAAGTTTGCCCGATCCGATGAACTTACTCGTCACTACAGAAAACACACAGGCCACCGCCCTTTCCAGTGCCAGCGGTGTGACAGAGCATTTTCCAGGTCGGACCACCTTGCCTTACACATGAAGAGGCACTTTTAAGTGGAAGCAGTGGATCTTTTCCCCAGCTGCCATAGAGGTTCAGTATTTACAGCACAAGGACTGTCTTCCGCGAGACGGGGAGAACACAGTTTTAAGCACTACAGATAGTCAAGGTGAAGTTTTCCAAAGAGTGGAGAAGAGGGATACTTGCATACAGAAACTGAAACTTTATATATATATATATATATATGCATTTAAAAGAAAAGAGAAGCAAAAACGTTGGGGTCAACGACTGGATCTTCTATCATTCCGTTTGTAAATCCAACTTGAATTATTTCCGGACTACAAAATGCCAAGGAGTGACTGGAAGTCACGGATATCAGGGTTAAACAGACTGTGTGTAGTTCGGAGGGTGGGGATATTACACAGGGAAATGGCATTCCCTTAATTGTGTTTCAATGCAATATTAGATGTAAATGTCCTCTTGTACTTTCCTTTTTTGTTTTTCTTCTTCTAAAAGCCATTATAATGTTAAAAGAGGAGGAAAAATTCAGGTACAGAATTATGTGTTAAAAGCCTATTTCATGGTGCTTAGTGACTGTTGGTTCTATAGGTACCAAAAAACAGGAAGCCAAAGTTCTCAAACTGCTGCATATCTGACAAGGAAATATATTTTTTTTCTTCCGATCACCATTATGACCTAAATCAGGTAAATAAACCTGGTTTATCTTTTTTTTTTAAAGGAAATAACTTTATGCAGACAGTCTGTAATGCACTGTGGTTTCGATGTGCAATAGTTTGTACAATGGTTTATTCCCAAATATGCCTTAAGCAGAACAAATGTTTTCTATATAGTTCTTTACGTAATAAATATGTAATATAAATTTAAGCAAACTTCTATTTTGTATATTTGTAAACTACAAAGTAAAAATGAGCATTTTGTTGGAATTTGTATTTTGCATATTCAAGTGGAAAATAAGTTTTAAATAAACCTATAATATTTTATCTGAATGGCTGCCCTAATTTTCTTCTGTGCGTGGATACATCCAAGGAAAGCCTGTTAAGTGTGTGTTAGTGACTGAGTTTCCCAAGGCAAGGGAGGGGGTGGCGGTGAGGGCTTGTAGTCTCAAAAGTCAGAAAGATAGGATTATGAAAGTGCAGTGCTGATGTAACACATCTTTTTAAGGAAAAAGGTGCACTGAAATTTTTTTGCTGTGAATATGGAATTACAACTTATCTCACTTGCATGATGAAACTGTAAGTTACCTTTTTTAAGGTAACTTAATTTTGAATTTCTTGGAAGAAAATACATCTGTTGGGTATGTTAAACTTTGCATATTCAAAGATAACAAATTTCTATAAGTTTTCTTGCAGCAGTCTCTTCAGAGAAAAAGTTCATGAAAAATTTCTAGCTTTGTTTCCTTGGGCTTTTCAGGTAAACTGGTGTAACCACTTCCATGCGAGTGAAGGAAAAGCAATGGAGTAACATCACAAAGAATAAACTCGACTCGCAGAATAAAGAGCATGCGCATAAAAGACCTTTTAACAATGAACTACATGGAGTTTCATGTGAAGCCTGCTCTGTCCTGGAAATTGAGGAATTCAGCGGTACCTGAAGAGCCAAAATGCCTTGTAGGAATTGTGGTGCGCAGCTTGGGAAGGCTGACTGTGCGGACACGTTGGATGTATCTCGTGTATGCTGCGTGCTGTGCGCCTGCTGCATGCCTCGAGTTGTTACTTAGGGACATCATTGCTCTAGTTCCTTTACAAATGTGTAGCAAAAAGATGATTTCAACACTAATAACTGGACCTGGTTTTGTCACTGCTCTTTGTAAAGAGAAGAAAAAAATGATTCCCCTGGCACTGGTTTAAAATGTCATTTGGATATACGTAATGTTCAGTAAAGCTGAGCATGGAAAATAAATCACAGGTGAGAGACATTCATATTTTTGAAGCAGTTAAAACAAGAGTGGCAATATCAACTTTTTGTTCCCAAATGCCCCTTAGGAACGCTATTGAATTTCACATTATTGTGAAATTTCTTTCTGTGTTGATGTGTTCTTTCTGTGGTGACCAGTGCCATTTCTTTCTAAGTCCGTGTAAGTAACACAATGATGCAGAACATATTTCTCACACCTTATCTCACAGGCATGCTTTGTTCGACTGAAAGCTATCTTTGTTGGTTTGGTTTATAGGTAACACAGGGAGTGGGGAATGTCTTGTTTGGTTTGCAAATAGCAAGTATTTAAAGCTAAATTAAAGTTATGAGTCATCCTTTATCTGAAGCTTTTTTTCACGTAAAAACTTTTTACAATTAAACCCCTCATTTTTCACCCCCTCTGTTGCTCTGCCTGTGGATTCTGGATGAGCCACCCAAGGTCGGTGTTGCAACTGGCACGTACGCTGTGCCTGAAGCGTGTTGTCCTGTCTCGATAACACTGGAGCTGTGGGATCGCCTCTCTGTATGACTGCCATTCAGAACCTGTTACGTCTGTGTAAGGTCTATGTCCTAACACATCCATAAGTACAGAAAGCTGAAGATTTCATCTGAGAAACTAGTTTCTTTTGCTTTTCAAGTGTTCTGTCATTATCATTAATAATTTTAGAAGATGCTCCACCGTTTAGTAATGCATTCTCTGCTACAGCCAACTTCAGTTTCTGTTCAATGGTTTTATAGACACTAGGTTTATAATTGCACAAACAATGGCATTCTTGAAACAGGGCTTTGTTCCCTTCTCCCACTCGATTGATTGATGGGTTTTTTTTCTTTCCTCCTTTTCCCCGATCCTAACCAGGCTGTCCTCATGTATGACTTTCTTTCCAGACCTAAGCGGGGCATGGTTGTATTTAAAAAGAATTGCTGCTGTTCCTTTAACCATTTCCAAAACGCTACTCCTATGCTTTTGGGCCAGGAGCCAACACTCGTTTTTTGCTGCACAGTGTGCAGCCCACAAGAGGCAGTCCTTGTTCTTAAGGAGGTCACCAGGGGAAATACCAAAAGGAGCGGTCACACAGGTTGTGCTCAGGTAACTTAGGCAGAGTTCAAAACAGCATGTTGTGCTCGCCACCTGTTTCGTTGTGCCTAGCCTCCTGGAGCTGTGCTTACATGTGAGACTGCATAGGGATGCAGTGGAACAACGCATGTATCAAGCAACACATCTCATAAAACATATGTAAAACGCCAAACAGACTGGTAAGGGTGTCTTGAAAAACGAGATTTGTTTAGCCTTACTAAAGCTATGTTCATGTGTTGCTTTGCTCACGATTGGGCATCTAAAATCATTGTTTGAGGTTGTTAGGGGTGGCCTCTCTGACATGAGGTCAGCACCTCCAGAGCTGCCCCAGAGCACTACTTTAGCTACTGAAGGAAAAAGCTCTCATGGCAGAGAACGATCTTTGCAGTCAAACTACAGCCATCCTTAATCCTGCTCACCCACCCCTAGCCCAAATCTCTCTTGAGCACATTTAACATGTGAAGATAGAGCTGTTTGAAACAAGATGGCACATGTCTGCCTACCCTGTGCCAAGTATTCAAAAGCAGCATTGGAATAAAAAAAATCTCAGAGCTGCAGTGCTTCTGTGCACTTGTCTGCCATGTTCCACAGGCTGGAAGCGTGCATGCTTCGGGGTCGGTTGGTGCTTGTAGTCCAGTGCAAATGCCGTCAGCTTTCCCCTGTCAGGTGAAGGCATGACACTTGCAGGAGAGTTGCTCTTCCCCTGTGGAGGTTACCAGATCCTGCTCCTGCTGAGGTTGACTGCGAATCTCACAAGGGTTTTTATTAAGCTGATAGGAATCAGTGAATTTCGTTCTCCTTCTCTTTAATAAGGGGAGATCAGAGACTGCTGCGGTTAATCACCCCGAGTGCTAACGGTTCAACCGAATTCGTTTGCGCAGGTTTCCTATGGGAGTGTGCTAGACATTGGCGCTTGCCTGCTTCCACCCGAGTCCCTGGCAAACACTCCAATGGCACTCGAGTGCAAGAATTTCCAAATTAACGCAGTTGCAAACAGTGTTCCTCCCTGGGGGGCTTCCCTCCTTCCGGAGTGCCACTGGGTTGTGTGGTCTAAGGCGGCAGGAGAATAGGAACAAGGGGCAGATGTGGATGGATAGACCAGTGGTTACGTTATAGGGCTCTGGCAGGAGCCTGGATGTGGTAGGGGTGCCAGTCAGAGGGAGTACACCCAAGGTATGGTGGGCAAAACTTACACAGAGAGGAAGAGGAATGCTGCCACCACTGCACGCGACTCTTGCTTGCCAGGAGAGCTGCCCGGATTAAACAGTGATGTGTAGGCTCGGTGGATATAGCTTTGGCGACGAAGGAGAGGGGTATGTACATAAAAGAGGGGAAGGCCCATCAGTCACCGAAATTTAATTGAGGTCCCATTGGCTTGGAGCCACACGGTAACACACCCACATTCCCGTGTCTGCCGCACAGCTGGATGACTCACGTTTAGTCTGCCCTTCACTCCCGCTGCTGCGACTTACCAGGGGACGTTTTCATTACTGCCGAGGGCATTGCCACCAAGTGCAGAAGTCGTCTCTGCGGCACGGCAGTGGGTGGGTGGTGGTGGTGTTTCCACAGCCTTGTTCTCCTCCCCGGCTGCAGATAGGAATCTGCCAGTCTCCTTTTCACCTTTGGATGCTCACCTGGGAGCCCTCAAGGCTAGATCCTTAATGGTGTGAAAGACAGGAGAGGAAAAAGTGGCTTGTGACTTATTCATGTTTATTCTATATTTGGAGCATGCATGCCCCAAGTTTTACAGAAGACGAGCGGCCTCAGCAGCTGCTCACAAGAGGTACTGAGCAGCTGGAGCTGCTCCCTTCAGTGATGCTGTTCGGAGTCTTGAAGCTGTGACTCCTTTTGTGACTGAGATGGTGAATTTCACATGGACCCGGTCAGCTCGGGGTCAGCCTTGTGACACACTTATTAACAGGAAGTTTTAGGGAACATGCCAAGCTCCTTTCAAGCTGAAGTTTGGGTGAGCAGAAGGGTAATCATGTGCTGATATCACCGCAGCCATCTTGCTGCAGCTCTGAGAAGTTTTGCATGGTTTTGCTTTGGGTACAGCGCACTTGTTTATCAAGCACAAGCTAAGGCTTGTTTAAATCTTGCTGTTCAAGTTCTCTGCTATTAAACTTTCAGGCTTTATTCAACAAAATAATACAGTTTCCCTGAGCTGCTTGGGTGAAACCCCTTAATTTTAGCAACGGATATCCCACAGTTACTCAGAATGACTTCCTCCACTGCCACAGCAGTTAGAAATGGTCTGACAGGCAACGCTGCACCACCAGCACGCAGGGGTTTATTTATGGGGAGCCTCCTCGGTGGTGTTCGACATCTGTTTGTGCATGTCCTGGTGTCGGTGCCTTCGTGGCTGACAGGAGCAGAGCATCAAGCCTGCTTTGTCTCCTACCCCCAGAATGGCATGGGAAGGCTACCTGATTTTGCTGGCCTGAGGAAGCAGGCTTGCAGTTGCCAAAGTGGAAAAACTTGCCTCCCCAGGCTGTTGCCACTGCCCCCCTAATCCAGCGTCTGCTTCCTGACACGTTGAAATACTGTAGAGAGGGCTTTGCTCACACACATGAAAAACTCTTTCTTGAGATTCCTGTGTGTGCCAATCTGCACGTCGGGCCTCTGGGAGAGTGCCACAACATCAGCACTGTTTGATGTCCAGATCTCAGCTGGAGCATTCCAGCATGAGGGATCTCCTGGGGGCTTAGTGTCCATTATCATTATGTTCCTCTTCTCTGATAAAAAAGAGTATTGTACATTAAAATGTTGATAAACTACTAGAGGTAACATTGTCCATGATTACTGATGCATGTTGGAATCTACTTTCTGAGCTCTGGACAAGGTTTTATTCTGTGTTTAAGCTCCAAACATACTGAGTCAATAACGCTGTTGGCTATTCAGGGAGGCTACCCAAAGGGATTTGTTTGTCTTTGCACTGGGATGTGATAGGTTTGGCTGTCCTTCCATAGTTTCTGCATCAGGCTGTATCGGCAACAGGCTCCCTCACCTGACAAGGGATGGCTGAACTTGTTGGCCATGCAACAGGTGGTTCGAAATATCAAAACGTTTTCCAGCAGGAAGCAAAATATTTCACTCCTCTTAGCCTTCCTGCCTCCCCAGTAACTGTTCATGCCCTCTTCAGCCTTAGAGAATACTATAACGCTATCAGTACCTGTACAAGGTGTTTGACTACCTTTCCTCTGTAAACACTCTCTAACCAGCATTTGCTTTGACAAAGTTCCCATGTTCACAATGTAAAACTCACTGGCAGGGCTTCACATGCAAAGAGACTAACTTCTTGTGGTTGGGGCAACTGGTTTTTCTTTTACCTCTTCCGCAGAGGAGCACAGGGCAGAGCAGTGCCCAGTGTAGTCCAGCCACTGGTACCCTGCCATGAACCTAAACCTCTGGGGTCATCCCACCTCGCTCTCCCTGGAAAACTCCCTTCCAATCCCTGGTGATTACAGGTTTGTTCAAGCTCAGAATCTTGAGGAGCACAGATGCCTTTCCAGCCTGTGTTTATTTTATGCTGTAGCTCTACAGATTCCACTTACTCAATAAATATTTGATCCTCTTTGGTGCCTTTCCTGAGGTTCTGGCTTCAGAGAGACCTTGTGGCCAGGAGTTCTGTGGTTAATTGCGAACTAGCCTAAAAATAGAGGTGGGGAGAGAGGAGGAGAAAATATTGCCTTTCTGTAGCTTCCAAGGCTGCTGCCTTCTAGTCTGCTGCCATTTCCTCTTTCCTACTTAACTGCAGAGAAGGGAAGGATCTGACCTTCTCTAAATCAGCCTCGATTTTGTTGTTTACTGCCAAAGGCTGGAAAGATTCAACTTTGGTTGTATTTTTTAATGAATTTGGGAAGAGAAAGTAAATATGAGCTTTTTACATATGTGCTTTTTTACATATGGATGAGTTCATCTAGTCTACTGTACGCTGGAAGGACGCCAGGAGAATTTAGCATAATACGGTGTTTCAGTCAATATTTAAAAGATGTTTTGGCTTTGTGGGTTTTTTTCATTGCTGGAACATCTGAGAAGCCTTCACCCATCCATGTTTTTTGATTAAGGATGGGTGTTTCTTCACGTTTTATTCAAAACAGAAAAAGAAACTACTTTTCAGAGTTTTCTTTGGATTCAAAAATCTTAGCAATATATAACACTGTTGGTTAAAACATTTTCTGCCTCGTATCCAAACATCCACATGGGTTGGAATTACTCATTATTTATTTGTACACATTTATTACTAAGGCTTTGTTAATAATTGTTGGGTTTGCGTATTTGCTATTGTTACATGGAAAGGGAAACTGACCACAGCAGTGTTTATTGCTCCAAATCCGACCTTTCTGAAATTAACTCCAGCTTTTCCTCTTTGATTACACTTTCCAAACCCTTTTTCTGCACGTCTTTCCCTGTTGTGTCCCAGGTTTTGAAGAGCAAGTGTCAAAAAAACAGCATCTCTTTGTACTGGGTATTGAAGCTCATTCCAGGTGATAGAATTAGCTTTCTAAGAAGTGACTGAGGTGTATTTTAGCTGTCTGGGAATCCAACTACTTCATTAGCAAACCAAATTCAGATGGTTACAGGTAAATCCCCTTGGTGAGATGAGGTTAGGGTTTATGCTGATTTGGGGCCAAGCAAATGAACTGCATAGGCAAATCCAAAGCATTATAAAAATAGGTGGCCCTTTGAAAAAGTTTAAGATCTGAGTCTTCAGGGTCCAAAATTGGAGCCATGTGTGAACAAGGGAGGCAGGGGGAGGGATGGGAGAATACAGAGCAGAGGAACAATTTAAGTATTGCCCGAACCACTGGGTAAGGTCAGAAGTTTTCTCTGACTGGCTTCTCCCAGCATTTTATTTTGTGCTAAACATAAGGTACCAGAGTTTACATTTAATAACTCTGCCCAAGTTAGTCATTTAAATAAATATTGACTGTCTATGAATGCATCCCACTAGGGAGCACAGCAGTACAAAAGAGAAATCTCTTCCTCTGCAGAGGTACATCATATATAGAACTGGATATATGAATTTCCTCTATTCCAGAGATGTCACCCTGCAGATTTTTCAAGTCTTTCACTGCCTGCTGCTTTGCCCTGGCTGGCTACTAGAAGTGAAGTGGCCGCAAGAAGACAAACCTCCCAGGACAAATGCACTGACACTGCACTGGTGGCAGCATCTCTCTTTTCCCAGGCAGGAGTAACAGCAAGCACTCAGCAAGATGCTTGTGGCTGGAGGCACACAGGGGTCTGGGTGTGCTCTGCTGCTGTCTGCGTGGCTCCTGGGAGAGGGACATGAAAATGGGAGAGAGGTTGGTAGGAGGAAAATTTCCAGATAGCTGAAATGGCTCAGCAATGCCAGAGGGAATAATAGAGTGACAGCTGTTCTAATTTCCTCCCTCCTCACATATAAATGAATCAAAACCAGAGCTGTTCTGAGCTGGAGCACATGATAATTCTTTGAAGTACACTGGGTCTGCTGCTATTGTTCCAGCTTCTCTTCTCTTCTCTTCTCTTCTCTTCTCTTCTCTTCTCTTCTCTTCTCTTCTCTTCTCTTCTCTTCTCTTCTCTTCTCTTCTCTTCTCTTCTCTTCTCTTCTCTTCTCTTCTCTTCTCTTCTCTTCTCTTCTCTTCTCTTCTCTTCCTCTTCTCTCCCCCCACCCTGCCCCGTGCTTTGCAATGGCAGGCATTTAACCTTACCAGTTTAGTACAAGAGAATTCACAATCGTGCTGTGAAGCTAAGCTCATGGCTTTGCTTGGGAGACAGAGCTCTCACTTCGTGGCTGGGTGCTGTTCATGAAGATCCAGCCCTTGGACTCCCGTGGCTTAAGTGAAATGACAAAGCGAGTTGCTGGACAGAGGAATTGATATGAAAAGCTCAAACACATGATAAGAGGAATCAGAAATCAAGTTTCAAGGGGGGCTCACTCAGCAGCTTGTCATGTGATCTCCATGCCTGTTGGATGCAATGAAAAAGCAAGACACATATCACCACTGAAGCTCCTGTAGGGCTTCATCTTATTTCCTTTGTTGCAATGAAGAAAACATGTAACGTGGACAGGATTTTCAACTTGGTATGTGTGAAAGCTCAATTTTTTCTCCAAATTCAAATGACATAAAAGTTCATGAGGTTCCCAGGACTCCGGATCCTTATTATTTAGTATGCATAAACAAGTTCTCAGGTGATGAGGATTCACAGCAGCAGGAAGGAGAGAGTGGAGAATGCAAATCAAGATGTGCCCACCTTGTGATTCCTGAGGGTGACAGGAGTAAGTCCAAATGAGCATTGGGTCCTACGTCAGAAAGAGACTGTGGTGAGATTTTCTTTCTTTAAAATGAGGGACTGTGCAGAGAACTCCAGGCAGGTTTTTTCGGTTGGTTGGTTCGGGGTTTTTTGTTGGGTTGTTGGTTGGTTGTTTTTTTTCCCCCATAGTTTGTTGCAGATGTCTGGTTTTACTCTATGTTTTTATTTATTTATAGGCATTTCTATGGTGTTCATCACCATAGTATCTGGGCAAATCTTCTTTCCTTTCTTGTATCATGTAATTAAATCTATACAAAATACATATGTTCTTGGCAGAGGGGGGAAAAAAAAGTTAAGCTCTGCTTTTGGAAAGGATTTGTGCCCTGCAATTAAACATTGCTTTTGCAATGCTGTATCTTTCCATGTACACGTTGAATGGGGGAAAAAATACAGTCTTGTTAAGGCTGTACGCTCACACACCCACTACCCTGGTGTGTGGGGCCACGACACCCGACCCACAGCACAGCACATGGGTGGCAGGGGTAGCAGCAGGGAAACAGGGACTTTTGGGATGGTCAGATTGGACACCTGGGCAGGGGCCCTGAGGCATGCTTCTGCATCCTGGCACCCAGGGCTGACCAGCAACCAGCCACTGGTGTACTTTTTAGGCAGGAATTTGGTGTGGTAGTCTTAGTCCCACAGCAGTGCCAACTGCAGCCAGCATGAACACATTACACATTCCTGTTGGAGGAAATAAATCTGTCCCTTTCCCTTTAGGGGGTGGTTTGTTTCTCCCATTTCAGAAAGAAACAATAGCTGCACTGCTTTGGTGCTTGAAGATCATCCCTGGATCCTCAGAGGAAGAGTAATTAGCCGCCCTCATAACTGCACATACTGCACATACCTCATAGCATCTCCAGGACATCCAACACCATTAGTCACTCATGAAAACCTTTGGCTGTGTTTGTGTTCCTCCTCACGTTCTGGTTTTGACAGGCACATGTGTAACCCAGGGTTTGTTCATCCCCCCTCAGGTACTGTTCACGTTTTATTACCTGGCTGAATCAGGCCCTACAGAGACAGAGCTATCCGTGTTTTTTAAAGGCCACATGAGCAGAATTTGGCTCATCTGAAGCTCTAGCTTCAATTCAGAGTTATTGCCTTTCTCCTAGGTGGGAAAACCCATACGCTGATTTTCAGAAGTGAATAACCACAGTACTAATTGAATGCTGGGAATAATCATGTTTCCAGATGTTTGACTTGTTGGGTTGTATGTTGTTGGGTTGTTTTTTTCCTTTCCTTTTAATGCTAGTGCTTTATGTAAATCAAACAAGCTGAAGTATTGCAGCTAGAACACGAAAGAAGGCATTGATATGAGGTACCACTTTCTGTTTCTCGAGGGCTGGATGAAAGCCTTTGAGCAAGCATTAACAGCTCAGGCAGCATTCACATCTGTCTAGTTTAGAAATATTGAGATATTCCAGAAGTATAAGTGGGGTTTAGAGTAGGTGCAGACTTCACCTTAAAAAAAAGCTCTTTCTGCTGACAGAGGAAGGTAATACAACTGGAGTGCAAATGAGGATCTGCCGGAGCAGGTACCGTACCAGCCAGGCTGCAGAGCCTCGGCAGCCCAAGAGCAGCAGCAGATGGGCTTGGACTTGATGATCTTAAAGGTATTTTCCAAGCCAAACGATTCTATGATTGTCGGGCCGTGATTAATTGTTTTCTAGTGCCACCGTGAGGGCGGCCAGCTCCGGCACCATGGATACACGAGCAATCCCAGCACTGCCTTGCCTTCCAGCTCAGAAACCTAGGAAAGAAGCTCAGTACAGCAACAGGCTACTTACACAAGCCAATGCCATGCCGTAGTTCTTGGCTTTTAGCTGTCTGCTTTGCTGATACATAAAAACAGAGATTCTCCAATGATGTACATCGCATAACACAATCCTGCATGAGCACACATTCAGGTTTGGTTGGTTGTATCTTATTTAAACATCACTCAGAGGATTAAATAAAAGCTGTATTTTTTGTCTTACCCTCCAAAGCTGGCCAAAACAAGTGATGGGCTTATAGTCATTTGGGGATATCTCGTGCATCTAAGGATGTCCAATGATGTTTTGTGAGGAAGCATGTAGTAAGCTAAAAACAGGTTAAGGTACTGGTTTGGGACTCTGGAGACCTGGTGTCAATTCCCACCTCTGCCACAGACTCCCAGCGTGACCTGAGGCAAGCTATTTCCCTCACAAAACACTTTCGCAGTCAAGAGAAGGCAAAATCCTACTTCATGTGAGTTTTGCCTTTGACTTCGTGGAGCCAGCTCCCACCCACGCATTTCAGAGCTTAAAAATTAAATACAGGCTTAAGCACCTTGCTGAGTTAGTGCCAGAACTTCCCTGCGTTTCAGCTCCCTACACCTCGAAGAGGAACAGAGATCACTTCCCAGTTCCCACTGGCTTTGCATGCTTAGGCTGAAGTCTGTTTGGCGCAGGACTGAGGGTAATGACCGGGGCCGTGCTTCTGCGCTGGGCTGTTCCCCTGATAAACCTCAGCTTGAGTGAGAACCAGACTTGCTGGAGGCCTCATGTTTGGCTGCGTTCATTTGCACTGGGATGCTGTCATACCTTACCAGCCTCTTTGTACTGAGAGGGTCTTTCTCCGCTGCTGGCAGATAACCAGGAATTAATCATTTGCAGCGCACACTAATAGAGAAAATTCAGTGTCTCTACTTAGACAAATGGTTAGGTTTCTAGCAAGGGGCTCCCTTACTTGTAATGCCTCTTCATGTTTTCACTGAGTGGTCTGTTGTGACAGCATACAGCTAAGTTTATATAACTGGCACCTGAGAGCACTCCCCTAAACAGGATATTCCTGTTGGCGAAGGACTGCGCATTTGCTTAAACCAACAGTTGTAAGTCTCAGCAGCCCTTGACAGGTACAAACAAGGAACCGCACTGATAGCTGAGGGGAGGAGAGATTACTACACTTAACAAGAAATAGACTTTGGCATTTACATGCATATCACGGATATGCTCTACAAGGTAAACAAATATGGCATAAAAGCATATTTGGCTATTCAAATGACCTGATTGTTCCTATTATGATGATGTCTCCTGGCACATATTTAGTAACACGCTAATTGACTTTTCACGCATCAGGAAGAAAACTTTTCACTATCTGTTTCAGGATGGTTTCTGATGAAATTTTCTTTCAATTTTTATTTATTTATTTATCTTGGGGCACTGTTCAAAATGGAGATAGAACTTGGCTCTTGCTGACACACCAGGCCACTTCTGCCAGGGCTGATGTTTACCAGGGCACAGGCAGTTACGGCCAGGCCTCCGCAGGCTGCTGTGAGCAGTAGCGAGGTGGGGTCAGTCTCTTCTCCCAGCTAACAGTGATAGGATAAGGGGTAATGGCCTCAAGTTGTGCCAGGGGAGGTTTAGATTGGATATTAGGAAATATTTCTACACCCAAAGGGTTGTCAAGCACTGGCACAGGCTGCCCAGGGCAGTGGTGGAGTCCCCGTCCCTGAAGGGATTTAAGAGATGTGTAGATGAGGTGCTGAGGGACATGGTGTAGTGGTGACTTGGCAGTGCTGGGTTAATGGTTGGACTTGATGATCTTAGAGGTCTTTTCCAACCAAGGCTGTTCTATGATTTGCAGGTCCCTCCTCCAGGTCCAGGTCCAGGTCCTCTTCTTGCCCGGACAGTTGACGCACCAGTGGTGGCTTGGCTCAGCCAGGCATGCAGCAGGGACTTCTGAGCTGCCTCCACTTACCACCTGAATATGCAAAGCAGTAACCAAAGACAGTCTCGGTGAAACCTGGGTTATTTAAGCCTCAGGTACATATGCATGGCTCCAACCTGACGGTTACAAGCCAACATTAAGCCAACAAGCACGACCAGGGCCCTCCAGGACATTTAGCAAACTACTCACCCTCTGCACTAAGTTTTGATTTTGGCATTAAATGTGTCAAGCAGTTTGTTTAGCTCTTCTGAAGAGGAAGTTAAAAAGTCCATGGGGGAAGCAGAAAGTAAACAGGCCATTCAGTTCAGCAGCCCTCCATGCTGGGGACGTGCATTAGAACAGCAAATGAGATTTTTAGACATCTGACTGATAAAATGGTTATTAATGCCTCTCTAGTTATGAGAATAAATTTGTTCTGGTCATATGGCAACAGTTGGCAAGCTGAATCATAACCAGCAAGATAAACACTTGTGGTAAAACAACCTTTGCACCCACATTCGAGCTAAGTGAGTAAAATGAATCTAATCAGCCAATTTATTCTGCGCTTATTACATCTACAAAACTTCTGGGAACTTGCAAATAATTTCCCCATGTACTAGTTGTTTAATGTGGTTTGAGGGCTATCTTCATGGAGAGAGTCAGACAGGTAGTCGATGTACAAAGGTTTAAAAGGCACCGTGTTTGTTGGCCGTGGGGCAGTGGAGATGCCAGGGCCAGGCTTCTGCTCCTGTGCAGCTGCCGTTATCCAGCCAGCCGCAATGGGGACCACCACAGAGCAGCACAGCGAGCAGCCTTCCCCTGCCCCGGCAAACCACGATGTGAACAACCCTGTGGAGGTGCACAGCTTGGAATTGCATCAGGCGGTGCTCAGGCACGCGTGCACCTCCCTTCCCCCACAGATGGCAAGGTTTTATACGTAATCACGCTAGCAAAGCCTAGCATGATAATTCATGGTAATTCATGGGCAACCCACAACAAATGGGTGTCAGAGGTGCATGAACCGAAAACTGTCTTTCAGACAGTACTTCTAGCGGGGTCAAACCTGGTTTCAGGCCCAGCGTACTTTGATGAGCATGCAAAAACTTCAGCCCTTTGTAGGTTTCGTAGAGTTCATTGGTTTGTAGGACTTGGGAATGTGGTGATAGCTTGCTCTGTAGAAACACACCAGAGGTCTTGCAGCCTCTGAAGGCATAACCCATCCTTATTCATAATCACGGGTGCTTCTTACAAGTGGAGAGTGCACTGTGCTCAAATGACCACAGGTTGTCCTCTGGGCTTAAGCAGTGCCAGAACCACAGCAATGCTGCCAGCCCTAGCAGGGGTCAAGTGGAGACCCCACGCTGCTGCTGTCTCTCCTGCCACAGGCCTGGAAGCGTGTTTTAACATAGGGGAAAACGCATTTAGAAAACAAGCAGAGGGGTGGGGAGAGATACAGGGGAAGGAGTTAAAAGTCTGTCAGTGTCTAAAAATGGTCCCCTGAAGCCTTCTCAAGTCAAGCAGCCCATTTTTAAAAGATGCCATACAATGGCATATTTGGAAGTGCAGCCCTGACTGTTTGGCAAGACCTGTGCATGGTCAGTGGGACCTTGATTTTGTCTGGGCTTGAGGGCACTGCCATCATATAAATAATCACCAAACATTTCAAAGCCTTTGAAAACATTTCATTTAATTTAACATTTTAATGCTAGGAATGGGCTAGGGTTTAGGTGTGGTGGTTTCACATATTTTTGGAACCTGTTTATCCATCTTTTATTAAGACTCTGAGAAGGCAGCTGAAAATACTTCAGTGACTTCGGTGATGCTGTAATTTCTGCTTCTTTGTTTTCAGAATACGATTAAGTTAAATTCCTGTCTCCATCTCAAGCTGCTTCCTGGAGAGACACTTCAAGGCCTGTATCACAAGATGTTCAGTTTGGTTTGATTTCAGATCAGTGGCTGAGCTGGTGAGCAAAGACGTGAAAACCTATTTTATGCCTGGCATATTTTAGACTTACACTAACAACCTACCTTCCAGATAAACTTCATATTTTGTCTCCTTTTATTTAAGATGACAAACGAACAATTGTTAGTAAAGTATATGCTGCCCTCGCAATCCTTCCACAAACTGACGTGCTTTAAAGGTGGAAAATTAGCAGTGGAAATGTCACTCTGACCGGCAAACTTTCAGCCCGCATCTCATCAAAAGGGCCTGGTTTTTCAAAACGTCCTTGGCCATGGTTGCCCCATCTGAAGCGGCTTGAAGGATTTTAGCATTAGGATACTAGGTTTTTTCCTGCCCTGCTGCCTCTTCCAAAACCAAACACGAATGACAGCAGTCCAGCTGTGTTGGCCATCTCGGTATCCACAGAACCACGTGCTGTGAAAGGATGTTGCCACCACCATGTCGCTGATAATACAGACTAGTATGCACAGTGGGAAGCTTGTTAGTAAAGCACAGGGTGTAACTTCATGTGCAGTGCAACACGAGGGAATTTTAAGGAAAATCCTGTGCATACGAAGCAGCAGAATTTAGATCTGGAAAACTCTTCTTCTTTAAGTAATTTTTCTGCAAATATCAGTATGGAACATGGGTATCCAGCCACTCATCAACCGTGAAGCCCACACTACTGCCCACATCACAGATCTGGCTCTGTTTGCGGCTTCATGACTAGTTACGGACACAAACTACCAAGCAGGTATTTAAGAGCTTTAGCTGTCCTGCACCTCATTGTTTTGCACTAAGTTATCCCTTGTCAGCTGCTGCATGGGTACAGTCTCTCATGCCATACAGATCATGAGCTGGTTTTCATAAAGTGGTAAATGGCCTTTAAGTGTCACTGTGGATGCTTTTCAACAAAATACACACACAGAGTATCACAAACCCACAGAAACTTTTTCTCCTATCTGAGGCAGGATGTATACAAAACTGAGTCTCGAAAGCCAAGTTTAAGCACTGCCCTGCTATGAGCTAGGACCTTTGATTCCCTAACACCTTTGGTTCCCTACACAGCTAGTTTTGCCTGTAAAGTCTCCCTTCTTTTTTTTTCTTTTTTTTTTTTTTCAAATTGCATCCAATAGGCAAAAGGGACAGGGCAGCTTCCAGAACTCACAACTGTGGGTTGCTGCATCTCAGCTGGTGGGATATTACTGGATCCAGCAGAGATTATTCTGAACAAGACCTGGCATTTATCAACCCAGAATGAAGTGGAATGCATTTCCAATTCCCTCCACAAAACACAGTGTTTCTGTCCCTACATGAGTCATCATAATGAGGACAGACAGTGCAGATGGTCTAAATACCTTTACACTGCATCTTTACTTTTCATTTTCCCCTCCCTGGCATATGGGCAGGCCCAAGCAGAAGGATCTCCTTTTCTACACCACTCCTTTGAGCAACAAAATGAGGCACCGGCCACAGCATCCTGTGCCCCTCCGTCACTTTGCTCCAATGAGGGATAAACAAGTGAACAGCCTGGGAGAAGGAGCCATCAGCACTGCACAGCGGAGATCCTTCTTCACTGAGAGGAACAGGACAGTGTTCAGCTCACCAGGACGGTGCAGATTAATTTCTTCATTTGGAGAGAGAGCTGCAAATTTGGAAAAGAGAACACTACCACCTTCAGAGAGCTGGTGGTAGAGCATCTGCAAATACACATGAGCTGTCTCCAAGCCTGGCTGCAACAGCTGAAATCAAAACACTGGAACCTGCTTCTAGTTCTTGTCCTTCTGAGACAGGGTGTCTTTAGCTAGCCTCATGCCAACCACAGCAGCTCTCTCCTGGTCATTCTTTGTGTTCAAATGCACTATCAGATATAATTTAGGTGTTTTGTTTGGGTTTTTTTAAATGCTATTTTTATTAATTTGCTTGCCTGCAAATGTATGAATTCTGTTTGAAGGTTCTGGGCTTTCCACAGGATATTTAAAGCCAGTCATGAAAAAAAGCCAAAGCTACAATCGTCCAGCAGCAGTCTCAGATTCCTCTCTGCAGAATTCAGTTTTCAACGTGAACTTTCATGTTCTGTCCAGCTATTTGTTACTTGTTTACAGTGGTGAACTCTTGCCTGCATGGCGGTGCTTTTGCACCAGGAGGTGCTGGTCCATCATGTTCCCTGTGAGAAAGGCACTCTGACTTTGTGAAGTATCATTTTACATGCTTTTTTATAAGAGCTAACATTATAAAGAAAGAGAGAGAACTGTCAGATACGGTTACATCACTTTCGATGCTGGCAACCCTGAGTTGTGCAGCATCTAATGATTCAACCCACACGCAGCATACTGTGCAGATGCAGGCTAAAACCTCTTACTGTGGAGAAGCCTCAGCCACCACCTGTCACACTTACCTTGGGGGGATTAACGAAGAGAAAGCATCCAAATTTTCTTTCCTCCTGCTAGCTTTGCTAAAACACAGCCTCAGTGATGAGATGCTAAGCTGGCACGTCTGGTCTGGAGGCAACCAGAGTCACAAGTGGGTGACTTCACCTCATCCTTTGTTTGCAGGCAAAATTCCCCTTACTACCGGCACACGATAACCTGTTGATGGGGTACCAAGTGGTGCAGGAGGGCAGAAACAGCTCAGACACACTGTAGCTGGCCTCAAAGCAGTAGTCCAGCCTGAAATGTGCCTGTTCCAGAGCATGCCTTGCTATTCCAGGAACACAGACCTGCCGGCGAAGGAAGGATGTACTGTAAGCATAGTCCATTGATCCACAAGCACTTCTAAAACCAAGCTGTTAGCCTAATGCATAATCTGCCCTAGAGCTGAGGTCTCGCCTACTGCTGCAGAGATTTCCGTTCAGAAAAACCACAGGCGGGCTGTTAACCAAAGTAAACTGGTGTTAGTCTGCTGGCTGTGGTGGAGCAGCTCCAACGCGCTCAGTGCTGCGGGCCCGCATGCCAGGAGGGGCGGCCGAGTTTGGATGCAGCCGTGTGTACATAATTAGACATGCCTGATCTGGGCAGGCTAGCCAGGACCCTGGTGAGGTTTGCAAATGCATTTGGCAAAAAGCATGCCAGGAAGAGCTGCTGAGCCTAAACGTCCTGAAAGTTTCACCTCTTCTGGGGAATCCTTCTCTGGCGTGCGGAACAGCCATCCAGCCAGCCACAGCCAGAGCACGGCGGGTGGCACAGATCAGCAAATCTCACATTTGCTTCTCAAGAAGATTAAGCAAAAAAAAATCCCAAATCCCATGCCATTCAAATCAATAGCTTTTATATTTTGTTGCAAGGAATAAATGCGTATTGACCTAGAGATAATTTTAGGAGCAGAAAGATGTCTTCACTTTCTCAGCTCCTGGACAAGACAGTGGTGCTTCTCATTACTGGCATGACTAGCTGAGATTTGGGCTAGCAGTCCAGGGGAGAGACCATTGCCTTCCAGCTTCCTACCCCTGCTTCTTCTAGGAAGGCAAACCCCAGCATTGCAGCAGTGATTTATCCTTGCCCTTTCTCCCTCACGGGTAAGCTGTTTATTCTTACTGCTTTGCTTTGAACAATGAGAAGATTCACACCTTATAAGAATGAAAAATTTCACTACAGATTCCCATTCACCAGAGTCTCTGCTTTTATGCAGTTATTTTTCTATTTGTAACAGCCAGAGCAGACCCCAAACAAACACTCCTGCCCCTTCTTAAAACTTTATACTCCTCTCTTGGAAATGCACAGGACACACCGGAGCTGAAATAGAAGTTTTTCTCTCCAGACCACAGCCCTGCTTAGAATATTTGGGTTTGTACTGCTGCATTTAGGAGGTCTGTGCTTCACACTGCATGTGACATGGTTTTAATGCGCATCCTAAACCTTTGTTTACACACAAACCTTCCCCTCCCTTAAGCAATAAGGAGTGTTGAGGCTGTAACACACACTGATGAAAGCAAGCAGGCATATGCTTCATAAGGCATCCGCTGCAGCACGTGTCTGATGCAGCAAGGAATTTGGCACTTGGGAGAAGAAAAACCCAATCAGTTACCAAACCAACTGGGAGTCACCAGCTGCAAACCACCTCAGTGCTGGGCTTTGTCTCAGATGCAGTGGTGTGGCTCAAAGCCCCAGGTGAACGGCCTTGACGTTAGCCTGGCACATGCACTTACCTGCCTCCGCCACACTTCGTGTAGAACCACAGGATTTGTGCTCACCCCTGGGGTCTTCCCTTTAAGTACAAATTAAAAACTAATTTAGGGCCATGAAGGGGGCTCTCCAGCTTGTAGTGTGGACGGGAAGCAGTTCTTTCACCCCTCAGCCAAGACCAAGGGTGCAAGCCCAGTCCTCCAACAGCACTGGTCCGAGTTGTGTGCAGTCTAAGAGCAGAGGTGCAGCATGTGCACACCCAAAGGGCATTCCTGGCATCAGGTGCATTCCCAAAGACAAGCAGCTGCAGGGCCAACTCAGCAGCACAGTGCAGTGCATCAAGAGGGGATGAAACCCTGAAAAACCTAAACACTGTGTCATATTGTCACACTAAATGACATGTTGCCAAGTGGCCTGAGGCATACCTTCCCCCTGTATGTAGCACCACGGGGAGACTCTGCTGCTGACCTGAAGGCCTTACGACACAGAGAAAAGGCAAAGGGTGGAATGTGGAGGGCTCACCCAGGATGCCTGCCGAATTGGTGGTGGGGTTGGGAAGAGATCCCAGCCCTGTTGCTGGCCTCTTTGCGAGGCAGGGTGTAGCAGCAACTGTCCCTCAGCCCCTGAAGCCCAGCAGCACTTTGTTTAGCAGGATGCTCACACTACCGCCGCAGCATGGTCTGTTCCACGTGCAGCATGGCTACATGTGGCAAGGACAGGAAAAATAGGACCAACTGCTCAGGCTGACTTGTCTCCACTCTACGAAACACCCCAGAAATTTTAAAGGGTTACTCCCCAATGATCATGGGGAACGGCTTCAGCTGTTTGCTTTCCTTGTATCTTACAAAAGTTTGGAATGTGACTTTTGGATCTAGATTTGATCATGAATGTCTGTGTCCTGGAATGCGATTCAACCAAAGTCCATATTTGGCTGTGAAATTAAATACCTCGCAGATGGCTCCTTTTTAGTAGGTGTTCGAGCATGTTTCAGTGTGGTGTTTAGCATATGGGGAAAAAACACAACAAAACAAAACAGACCCACTATTTCATCATACATATCTGAAATTTGTATCTAGGATCTGTAAACAAAAAAATCCATGTTTCACAATAAAATATGGCATATGACCATGCGAGCTTGGGCTGCTAGTGCTGCCCTTGTGGAAGAGCTGGCAGATGGGTGCTAAACCAGCATGAGCAGCAAAGCTAATGTACGTGGAGACTCTGCGATAGACAGTGTGTGGGTACAGATAGACACAGGCAGATAACCACCAAGTGGTGAGCAGAGAGCTCGGCTGACTTGCTGTTCTTTGTCTCTGATTCTGTTATTATTTATACACCCATTAAAACCTCATGCATAGCAGTCTCTGCCCAAGGAAGCCTGTGTAGACACACTGCATTGAAATGACGTTCACCATTTTAAGTTTTCACACTGGCAGCACACGATGCTTTGTTTCTGATCAGTCTTACAAAAGGCAGATGGAAGAGAAGGACCTGTTTCTTATTTGCTTTTTAAAATAACCATTTTTATTTATACAATATCAACTCTTGAGTTTCCCAGGCTTGGATCACCTACCCCTCCAGCTCACAGGCAGAGGGAAAATGCTCTGTAGAGGGAGCTTAGAGCAAGTGCTGCACCAGGCTTATTCCCTCTGTCCTCCCTGGATGGCAAGACCACACCACCACAAGCCCCAGGGAAAGTTGCTTGGCCAGCAGGGCTGATAACACTTGCCGTTCCTCTTCTGGCTCAGCAGAGGTTCAGCATTGGGCTTATACCTTGCTTGTCTTCAAACTCACCTCTCTCAGTGGATTTGGAGAGCTGTTGCAATCTAATGCAAAGCTACTGTAAAGCCATCAGCCCTTGACATACCCACAGTTAACATGGAGGTGATGCCTACATCCTCTCTGGGACCAAGGTGCAGAGATGAGCCTGTTCATGACACCCACTACACTAGAAGAAAACAGCCCAGGCTGATTTTCCGAAGTCTCAGCCCACTGGAAGATGTTTGAGTGTCTGTTTCTGTGTAGATCCCTGTTCACTGGAATAAGCAGTTTCACACAGACTTGCATGAGCTTCCTACAGATATTGGACCTGTTCAATGCCTAGAGAGGGCAGGAAACCTTCAAGAGGACACAATCACCACAATACTCATATGGATGAGAGAGGAAGCCATCGAGAAACTGTAGAGCACAGAACAACACAAATGCAACAGCCAGACAAGCCTAAGCATTTTCAGAAGTCCAGGCTCTTTTTCGCAGGACACGAAGCCAGAGAGACAATCTCACAGGCAGCACCTCACTAGCAGGCCAGACAGAAACTGAAGTCATTCTCCCAGTGTATAACACCAGCTCCACTGTGATGGGAGTAACAGTGGAGTCACAGCAGTGTAGAATTGGCACAGGGTGTGGAAATCTAAGGAATGCCAAGCCATGTGTTTCACATTGCATAATGATAATTTAAAGGAAAGGCAGCAAAGCACTTCAGGGTTCTCACTGCTGCGATAGCAAGCTACAGCGTTTTATGTTACATTCTTGGAAATACAGAGGAATACAGTTAAGGATATCACTGAAATATCCCAGCACTCCTGTATATTGAGGCAAAATCACTGAATCCAATTCTACAGACAGGACACTGAGGCAAAGTACTAATTAATTGCATAGCAAGGCAGTGATTGGAAAAAAACAACCCAGCACACAAGAATAAGTCAGCCCAAAAGCACGTTGTTCCCCATGTGCTTTCTTCTGCTGTGACACCATCTGCTTAAAAAAAAAAAAAAAAAAAAAAAAGCATATGTTGCTATATTGAGACTTCTCTGAAGCCCAACTTTGCTCATTTAGAGTCTTCGAGTATCTTTGCACTACAGCACAATGCAGAAATACTCCATTTTAAAAAGAAGGGCATGCCACATCCCTCCAGTGTTTAACATCTAACAGAGAAAGGCTTAAGAGGAGCAGAAATCTGGAAGTGGACACATTCCAACAAGGAATGAGGGCTGCCCCCCTTTTAATGGAAAGGCTGGATGACACCATAACCAACAGCAGTGGGGAGCCACAGAGTCACTGCCCCTAGCCTGACATGATGTGACAGCATCAAGGAAGATGTGTACAAGTTAAATCTAGTTATTGATCTCAACATATTGGCACATGCATAATAGTGGGTGAGGAAAGATCAGGGCCAGAAGACCTGCTGCTCAAATTCAGTGAAAAGGTTGTGTGTATTCAAAGCACATCGTCTGTCTTTCCTTATTTTTTCTGTTCACCTTTCAGATGGATTCTCAACCTACGTATCTACCAGAATGTGTCATATAACTTACGTGCTTTTACTGGTGGTGCTGAGGAAGGCAGATTTTTGTGAGATCTCCACCAGCTCGGATGCATGAACACTATTGCTGGGATGGACTGACTGGTCTGGAAGAAGCAGGTGGGACTCCTGCCTCCAGGGCAGACATTTTGGAACCCCCTGAAACACATGGATTATGCATGGCACAAGGAAAACTCACTGATATGTAGTTCACCCCGAACCCCAAGCACTGTAAAATAAGATGTCCCCCCAACCATCCCCAGACGGCAGTCTGAACTGGAGCATGCATATTAAAGCAATCGTTGTAGATGAAGACTGACTGAAGTAGAATAGTCTATTGGCATCAAAACAACAGAATTATTTCACCATTCCTTCTCAGAGGGGACATCCTTTTGCCTCCCACACATTTACAGAGAAAATTAATCTAGATCCTCCACAGACATCAGTAAAGGGACAGCTGCCATCAGGAGCAAGCTTGTGAATCATGCTCCCAACTGTTATGACCATGCCAAGACACAGCTGGATGCTGTGGCATTTAACTTTTATTTTTGTCCCACACAGGAATTCAGTCCACTGGCTTTGTTCTTTAGCTCTGTTGGCTCCTCATTGTGAAAGTCCTTAGTGAACCCACAAAAAAAGATGTCTCCCAGTCAGGCACTGTCAGGGGAGCTGACTTTTCTCCACAGCTCAAATAACCAGCAAACAGAGCTGATATGCAGATCAGTACAGAGAAAGACAACATTTTTGCTACTGCAAAATTTTCAGTAAGATTTGGAAACAATCACTTGCCAGCATCTTGCCTTAGGTAACTGCTTAGGTGATACAAGAGACCATAAACCCCACCTGTCAGGACATCCACAGGGGAAGTGATAAACCATGAGTGCAGCTGGCACCCCATTCCATACCTTTTTGACACTGCAGCTTCGAAGACCTCTCTTCCTTTGTGCTGCTTTTTCAGAAAGGTGCACAATGCAGTTGAATGCCACAAGCAATAACCTAGTGAGATTATGTTCAACCCAGACATGATGTCAATCAGCTGTGAGAGGCACCAGCATGGAGCAAGATGGCATTAACCATATGACCTCACAACATCGGAGGTTGGACTAGAGACCTCTGGAGGTCCTAACCCATTTGCAGTGTTCTGGGATTTTGTCAGGGATACCAAGGCAGGCAGCCTTTCTATCACCATTGATTACACATGCCACAACTCCAAAGACAGTCATCGACAGAGTATTAAAACTGGCATGGGGACAGAGGGCCAGGATCTGCGATAGCACATAGAAAGTATAAATGTCAAGAAATGTTCTTTAATGGCAAAATATGTAGAGCAATATTATTTGTTCAGCTGGTAGAGCAGACTGCCTGCCCACTTGTTAACATTCTCAGTCCTGGTGCACAAGGCGGCTGCTGCCCCTCAGGAAGCATTAAAGATGCCCTTGAGTTTACACGTAGGCTGAGACGGTTAACCTGAGCATGAGGACTAGGGTAAAGCCACATCACTATGCTAAGCCTGAGTTACACCAACACACTCCTGGGGCTTACGGGACACATTACCACTAAACACATCAAACACCACATGAGTACCAGCTGCGGTACCCAAACTCAGATGTGCTTTTCCTGTTTCATCTTTTGGATATTCAGAAAAAAAGGGTCCAATTGTATTTTTTATGGCTTTCACCAAATTCTTGCTTTCTGTAACAAAGATATGGATGGGATAAAATTTATTCCACTTAAAATATATACTTTAACCACGTATGTGTTCAGTGAAGGTTAAAGTCTTTGTACAGTAGTAACCTCAGTGAAGGGAACAGGACTGGGCAGCAGCTTTGACCCATGCCATACAGTTTCCTCGTTACTCTTAGCGTAGGTCATGCTCCACTGTCACAGCATGAGTATCTACGGGTCTGTTATGTGGGAAGATAAAAGGATCCCAGAGACATCCTTTTACCACTGTGGGCTACTGTCTCTAGGTTCTCCTCACTGCTGGGGGTGTTAAGAGTCCCTGCCAGCAAGTTTGCCTTGGACTGAAGATCAGATGGAGGTGGTGGCCAAGCTGACATAAATGATTTTGCCTCCCTATACTACATGTTGGACACCCTTCCCCCACCCAGCTTGTGCTAGGAGAGCCACTGAGACCCACCCAGCCCACACCATGGCAGAGGGATGCAGAACTAGTCTTCATGGCAGGCTTCTGGCCACAGTGACTTGCTCAGCTGGTGCATGTCATGAAGATGCCTGCTGAGAAAAAGATCCTCCCCTTATGTTAGTCCATTTTCTTACACTTTTCATTACCCAGACCCCACAGGAGGGTGGCATTACCATAACATCCCTCTTAGCTGTTTGAGGTACATGTTGACTCAGGCCCATGCTTCATGGAGCCATCCCATGAGCAGATACCCAACAAAGTGGTTTCCCACAGCTTTGTACCCAATATTCTCATGTCCCTGTCCCTGGATCCTTTCCTTATCTCCAGTTCCCTTTTTCCTATGAAACAACCCCCTTTTTTAAACCCCTTTACCCCCCTCAGCTTAAGTAAGCAAAAGCTGATTCACAACAGGTGTGTTGATTCATTTGCCAGTGGGATAAGAGGCTGTTTCACTGGCCTTTCCACCTCATGTGAGAAATCAGTTATGATACAGAGTTCACATGCTCCAAGGCCAAGGCCGTTTGCTGCAGCGTCACCTGTGGTTAGCAAATGGATTCAGAATTTATTCAGGGGTGAGCCCTCTAGCCGTCAAAGACAGGGACAGAGAGGGACAGGCAGGGGGAATGCCTAATCCCTGATTTCCTTTGGAAACCAGTTTGAAAATAACTTTGCATCTAAATAAGTACTTTGGTTTTCTAAAGAGCTAAGCTTCTGGGAGAATTTGGCCCAAGGTGCTGCAAAATGCTGATCTCTGCAATCAGCCAGAAAGAAGATACTGGAAGTCCTGGGGTATCACCACCTACCTTTGCCCTTAATTATGTATTTTACATCACCTGTTCCTTGATATAGGGTCATTACAAGTAAAGGAAGTCTGCAGAAAGTGCTCATTTACATCATGCAGACTTCTCCCTCTGTAGTTTGGCTAATTGATGTGTGTCATGTTTAGGTATCTCACAGGACTCTAGAAGAGGTTCAGTAAGCATTAGGTATGAATTGCATCTCAACTTCCTCCCCACCCCCAGTGGAGCTGGCAAGAGAAAGTTACAGTTTGAGGAAACTGGAAAACAAAGCAGCAGAAAAGCAATCCAATGCATGCTGCAGAGGAGTCTGAAGTCTGTTTGCTCTGTGAATTTTAAATGTGGCAACGCTGACAGCATTAAGCAAGGTTTAACACCTCTTGTGACCTTGCACACACGCATGCAGATAGAGCCTACCGTGAGAGCCTGCAGACTGCAGTCACCCAGTCAACCCCTTCAGCCATCCTCAGGACACACAGGAGTGCTTCACAACCACAGAGCCTTTCAGAGATAATCCTACACATTCCATAAACGCCATACACACACACACACACACACACACACCAACTCCCTTCTTGCTGAAGCAAGCATGGCACTTCAGCCATAAGAGCCCCTAGTGAGACGATACAGCACTGGCATGAGTGACCTCCAGACAGCCAGACTGCTGTGGGGGGCTGTGAACAACAGGATGCCTATCTCCCCCACTGAAGTGCAGTTGATCGAAGGACATCTGCAGAAGAAAGGAGTGCCTGGTGTAGGAATGTTTGCACTTGCAAGGAATTACAAACATTTTCTAATTCTGGAAGAATTTGCAGACAGTTGGCAGGGAAAGTGCCACCTCATTTCTGGGACACTGCCTTCAGAACTTGCTCCTTCAGGGAGCAAAACACAATTGCTTTAGGATACACTGGCAGAGTCTAACTGACATAACTAATACCAGCCAGCATGCCTTATGGAATAAACATTTTATTTCAATGAGATTACTATGTTTACTTGATATACTTGAATTTTCCAAGGTGTTTCACCTCACAGCCTGTTGTAAGCTTTTGCATCATGGAAGTTTAAGACGGTAGACATGACATGAATAAACACTCTCTCCAGTGACAGGTCTTCCAGGTTCTGTGGTTGCTAATGAGATCATGAGAAACGTGTGGGTGTGTTTCACCAACACTCCCAGATGCAATCCTTGCTGTGATATTGTTTTGTTTGACTACCCGCTATCTACACAATGCCAAATCTTTGCAAGCAAGCTCAGTGGATGACTCAGAGGCTATAGGACTGTAAAACCTAAGGAGGATGGGTCATCCTTACAGAATGACCCAAAATGACTGGTCACACGACAGCAAAACCATATTTTTGTAGGGATAAAAATTATGTATCATCTCTGAGCACAGGGCATAAGTCATACCAACAAGGTGTAACACTGTCCCATGCTTCCTTACAGCTAATCCATGTCGCCACTCCAAGGAGCTCGAAAGACAAAGCAAAGAGGGCTCATGAGTAACAGGAGAGCTACCAAAAAAAAAAAAAAAAAAAAAGGTGCTCCCTCTACACAGAACCATGACTGAGACACAGCTCAGCCCAGACACCAGCACATGGAAAAGGCATCATATGCTAGAGAACATCTCACACCAGCCCACAAAGATAGCTGCTAAAGTCACTAGCAGTTGAAACCAGGCAATTCTTAAGATATGGCCTATAAGTCCGCATGTTGCCAGCTATCAATACTGGCCTATTTTACCCTGGAATTCTGAAAAACACCACAAATTTTGTTTCCCCACACTTCTCCTGATTTTTTAACAAGCATTTAGTGCTTGAGTTCAGGGTAGGGGAAGTGCAGAGGACTTCAACATCAGCCAGGACTTGGTGCTGAGAAGAAACATGCCCTCATTACATTTTGAGAAGTCAAAAAGAAAACCAAACCAACAACCCCAAACTGTTTATAGATGTGAAAAATCAGCTCTGTACAGCAGGTCAGCTTGGCGTGGACACAGCAAGCAGGCTGCCTGGCCTCTGCAATAAATTACACGTATTGCCTGCAAGGATCATAGGGCTAAGTCTCAGAAATCAAGTCCCTGGAACTTCACCTTCTCTCCTTGGCATAATTTAATCTCTTAAAAAGGGTAATATCTTTGTTCAGCCTAAAACTCTGGGCAGGAGAGCAGGAGGTATTTTATTGTAATGCTGATCAGTTTCCCCGGTTTCCAGTTCTGAAGATGTTTGAAATAGAGCCTAAGTGACAGAACAGTTGGGTGGACTTGGGGATACAGAACAGCCCAGAAGTCCTAAGGACTTACATTTTCAGAAGTCAAGCATGATTTCCAGGAAGCTAAATACACAAGGCATCAGATTTTCTAGAAGTGTGCCTGGTACTGCCTGGTAAAGTCCATCCCAACTGTTTTCTACATGCACTGCTCTTTCCTGAAAATATGGCCCACTACACTTACTTACAGACTTCATTCTGTCATGCACAGTGCTCTCCCTTTCCCTTTGTATGTTTTAAACTGCGATGTCGAACTGTAGATTGCAAACTACTGTATCTAGGATGTCTCTTTTTTGGAAAAACGCTTTCAGACTTTCATAGGAAGTCCAAAAACCTCTACCTGGAAGACAGGTCATAGATGCTTAGATGTTTGTGATCAGACTAATTCATTATACCATTCAATCTGACCCATTACATTGCACAGGCTATTAGCAAAAAAGCACTGGCTGCCTGGAAATGTTTTACCTGTTCAGCTCTGGAACCCAAACTACTCACAGATTTCATTTTCTATTCAGCACTACATGGTCGTGTCATTATTTTGAGACCTTAATGGCCACTGAGCAAAGCACAGGACTGTTCATTCTTTTGAGGATTATACCTCACCTACACAACAAAATTAAAATAATAGTTTTCCACTTAGAAAGCATTCACCCCAGGCTCAGAAACACAACATTAGTCTGTGTGCTGAAAAGGCAAAAAGACTTACCCCAAAATGCACAGGAAATCAGTGATGGTGGAGAGCACTGGTATTCCCCAGCATTGAATCAATACCCTACCTTCTAAATCCAACAGCTCCTCAAATGCTGTGTGTTCACAGCTAGCAGTCCTTGTGGATGTCTGACTGGCAGATTACAGGAGCTTCCTTTGGGAAGGCTCAAAACTTGACTTTTCTCTTTCCCTACAGTGCCACTTCCATACCGTTTGACAAAGGCCATAACACCATTTGTTGCTATCTTTAAGGCTCAGGAAGAACTACTTGTCTACTGTCAGTTGGAAAAGGGTCTTTCCAAGAGCAGGGTTTCCACCATTTACAGCTTCTGTTTAAAATATTCTTGAGTTTAAGGGCCACGAACTTTCCCTAGCAAATGACAGCAGTTCCTATTTTTCAGACTTTCAATCTCTTCCTTAACACTGCAGTTTCTGAAGCAAAGCTTGGTCACTGCCATAATCCAGAGATAATTTTAATAGTCTCCTCCTACCTGTTAGCCAAGGTTGCAACAATACATTTCCATGAACCTTTTATGCACGCATTCAGCAACACTTCTCCTAGGATGGCTACTCATTAGCTGACCAGTCACATGCTCACTTCAGAAAACACCAGTCCTTCCCTCTTTAATCTTAGTCTCTCAGTTACGCTACAAAGAGCCCTGAATGTGGACCTGTGTAACTGAGAAGATTTGGTCAAAGGGACACACTTTCAATAAATATCACTATTTTAATTATGAAGACATGTAGTCAATATCTTCAGACTTTTATTTTGCTGCTTCTTGCATTCTTACCAACATGCTTCAAGCTGTCCTTCATGTGGTTGTGACACACTTGGGAAGTGTTTATATGTAATTATTACTACTATTAGACTTTCAACATTCAGAGACTTCAAAAATTCCAGGTGAAATGCTAGGTCTTCATATATTGGGCCAGGCTTTAATGAGGGACTCCATTTCTGGAGGTACAACTATTTCCTAGCATAACTAATTGCTATAGTGTGCATATCTGCGTGCCTCAGAAAAGCCATAGAATCATAGAATTATGGTTGGAAGGGACCTCCACGGTCACCAAGTCCGACCTTTATCCCAGCCTATTCCTAACCACTAGACCACTAGACCATGGCCTCAAGTGCCTCATCAACCCTTTTTTTGAATACCCCCAGGGACAGTGACTCCACCACCTCCCGGGGCAGCCTGTTCCAATGTCTAACCACCCTCTCAGGAAAGAACTTCTTCCTAATATCCAACCTAAACTTCCCCTGACACAACTTGAGGATATTTCCTCTCATCCTATCATTAGTAATTTGGGAGAAGAGACCAACACCAGCCTCACTACAACCTCCTTTCACTACAACCTCCTCCCACTCAATTTTGTGTCATCTGCAAATTTACTGAGGGTGCGTTCGATCCCCGCATCCAGGTCATTGATAAAGACATTAAACAAAACTGGCCCCAAGTCCGAGCCCTGAGGGACATCGCTTGTGACCGGTCTCCATCTGGCAAAACCATCTAGGTAAGATGAGAGCTGGAAGGTTGAACTGTTTTATGTCAACTGGCAGTAAGACTTAGAATTACTGTTTTGCAGGTGTCTCATCTGTCACATCCCTGCGTCACCTGTATCATTCCTATTAGAAAGGAACAAGTGACTGGGCTGCTTTTTACCTCTGAAAGCTTACTCATACACACAAAATGGTCAGTCTGTGAGGTTTGAGCCTTGCAAAATTGCTCCATTTAGATTTCTCTCAAATCATGCAACCGGCTCCCTGAAATGAAAACTGAGAACTAAGGAAAGGGAGAAAAGCCCTCAAATGCTTAAAAATGGCTACAGCCCCTATCACTTACTGCAGAAGAGGACTTCTCTATACAGGGTTCCTCTCAGGTGTTTGCTGCTGCTGTTTTTGCCTTAGAGCCAGAGTGTGGTAAAGCCCAAGGCTGAGAGGTGTCTGTGTTTCAGAAGAGGGAGCATTCAGAAACAGATGTGGAACTGATGCCTTTTGAGCTCCTCTGCAACAGACTTTCCCCACGACCTTTTCCAAGATATTTAATGTTGAGTCTTTTCAGGATAGTTATGGTCTTAAAGAAACAAGGAACAAAGTGGTGGTTTCTGAAGCTTCTAAATACCTTTGAAAAAATCACACCAGCCTGTCATTCAAATCTTGGCCTTTTATCTTTGCCACTTATCCTCATTTAAAGATGGGGACATGCAGAATAATGGAGACACTATTATTCCCCAGCCTCATCACACAACAGCAAACAAGAGTACCAGAACGAGACAGTAATCTGTTGCTGACTGAAGTGCTCAGACATGATGGGGACAAATAACAAAAAGGGACCCGGACCAACCAGCTTCTAGGAAGGAAAGATGAAAGACTCACTCTGACTGCCACTGAAGTGAATGGGGAGACTCTCATCAATTTTAATGGAAGTTAGATGAAGGACTTGTGTTTACCTTTGTGAAGCGAGAGGCATGCATGCAAACCTGCAGATAGGCCTGGGAAGTATCAGCATCAGACAAAGAGGGGTTCACTGCAGATGGAGGGGACAAGAACAGGATTTCTAATCTGGTTAAAAAAAATAAATGCTACAGCCAGAACAGAGCAAAGAAAAATTTACATACAGAACTTCAGTGGGAAGTAATGGAAGCAACATGCATCTCAACTTCAATGGAATCTAGTGCATTTGGCATTCATCTGATTAGGCTGAATTAGCCAAGCTATGATGCCCCTTGGTTGGGTCACATGTATCTAACTCTTGGAGCCATATCTGTAAAAGCAGTCACTCGCAACTTCTGAATATAAAATGCACCAGTAAATATGCTGTACAAACAACCAAGAGTGTTAAACAGGTTTGGTTAGCTGTTAGCCCACAGGACAATTTTATTGACCTCTCCTCCTTCCACTCCCTCACTCCAGCCCCACGCAACTGGACTGGAGTGTCACTCCAAGAAAAACAGCAGAGGCAGGGAGAAGGCAGATCCCCAACAAACTCAGCAGCAGTGAGACACGCTGCCCCTTGCAAACTCAGTCTGTTAGCCTGGCCTCCTTCAGACACCTGCTGCGGACTGGTAATGTCCCCATCACATATAGAGAGGTTGGCTGTCCCAGAATGAGATGAGTAATACAACTCTCATGTCTCTGACTGACGACTGACCAGACTGCATGTTCTGGCAACAGCATCACCAGCCAGAAGTTAATTTTAGCCTTTCATTAACATCCAGGAAGCAATGCACAGCAAAGTAATCTACTATGTGGAGAAGGGGGAGGAATATAAAAAAAAAAAAAGCTGTTTATGAGCAGGCAATAAGATTACACTACAAATTTCCAGAGGACCTCAGTCTGGTTTTCAGAATGAAGCACCAGGAGACACTAACCTATAAGGAAGAGAATGAAAACACAGCAGTTCTGCATTTCATTTTGCTTATGCGAGTAACCCCTTTGAAGTCTAAGGACCTGCTTATAAGAATATCTGAGCACTTGCAAGAGCAGGGCACTGATTTGCACTTCCTTATTTCATCCATAAAACCAATAATTACAAAAAAAAAGCCTCATATTTAACAAGACGACCTGCCCATACAATCACATGACTTGTATGAACAGTAACTAGAAGCCCATTCCCAAAGTAACTACAATGTGTAGTCTTCTTCTATTTTGAATTAGGCCTTTAATACCCCATATATCCTGCTAAGCAGATTGCTTTCTTCTCTCTCTCAAAGCTGATGGTGTAAATCACTAGACTATCTCTCAGTGACACATTCCCAGCTGGGATGAAGGGATATGAATCCCTGACCAGTAAAACTATGATAATTTACATCAGCAGATGCTCTGGCCCTTGCAATAATATCCTTTGTTGCTCTACTGCAAAAAAAAATAATGATTGTCAGCCCTGTGCACTCTGAGCAGTGTCCAATTCTTATTCACTCTACGCCTTTCTTAGAACACTCTAGTTTTGGAAAGAGGCCTCCAAAAGAAGTGGAATTTCCAAGAGCAAACCTCAGTCTTTTTTTCAGTTCCTCCTGTTCTGCAAAGGGTCTAGAAAAAAATTTGTCATCTGAAACCTACACAGCAGCCAGCATGCTGTTGTGAAGGAGATGGGAACATTTGTAACATAATGCTTTTATGGGGTGCTGACAACACATACAGAGGGGTTAATGGGAAATCTAGAAAAGTTAAAAAAATATCCAAAGTATAATTATGCAACACAGATCATTCCATGCTTTAGCTTGAAGGTCACTGCATCTTTATCAGACACTTTGAAAATAATAAAGGCCTCTTTAAAATGTCCTACTTGGAAGGGCAGCTGGGAAACTGGAGTAGTGATCCGAGATATCCATCAGCAAAACAGAAGAATGGCTCAATAATGGCTCTTCATCCAAAATTTTGGATTGGCTCAGGCATTCAAAGCAGAGGAAGGGATCTGAAATGGCACACAGGGAACCAATGGTGACAAATTCATATGCCACTGAGGATTTAGGGTTCAGTTCTAGGGTTTAAGAGTTTTGCTAAGTTTCTGAAGAGAAGCTTGTTTCCTAAGAAATTGTATCAGTCTCATACATTCAAGTATGTTGTGGTCATATCTATCCATTTAGCCATCTCAAATCCTCCCCCAAACCTATGCAACAAATTTGACTGGGACAGAGGCTTGCACTCCTAGGAGGTTAAGCAGCCAAAGGCAAATTCATCATGCTAGAGAAAAGCAGACTGTTGTACAAACTCATCCATATGCAGTTAGAAACAAGAAAATTCACAAGAGAAATAAAAGTTTTATAAACATCCCAACATAGGGAAAAGTTTCATGAAGATTCAATGTAAACCAAGAGCCAAAAACCCACATGTCACCAGGCTTCATTATTTCTAGCACTCAAAGGACTACTTGGTGGGGTTATTTTGGGGTTTGTTATTTGGACAAGTAAAACCTACTTCCCCAGTTTGCTATTTTGCTGCAGAATGTGCACTCAACTCATCAGATCAGCAAAGACAGCTTGACTTTTTGAAGTAAGACACATTCATGTTCACATGACAAGCAGAGTCTCAAAACAGGCTGCAGTGTCTTCTCAGAAGGGTAATTAACAACCTACATCAGATCTAAAGCAGTCAAGTACTCCAGCACTGTCAGCTGCTTCAGACAAGAGCAGAGATGTTGCAGGCTAACCTAGTTAGAGGGGTACAGACTGTGCTACATGTCAGTTGACCTGTTACTTACAAGTGAACTTGTCCTTTGCTGTAGTTATTAAGAACTCCCATAAGGCTAATTCCTAATTACACTTTTTCTAAACTGTTTCTTGTCATGAATCACAGAACCACCTAGGTAGGAAAAGACCTTGGAGATCAAGTCCAACCAGGAAGGATGATAGTCACCAGTGCTGAGGTGATAACAAATGACTCACCTGCCAAAAATTTAGTATGACGGTTCCACTTTAAAAAAGTTTTCCAGAGAACGGAAGTATTTCTGAAGAAACCAAACTCTCACCAAAATCCCCACAATGTCATTTGGGCACCAAAAGCCCTCCACTTTGTATGAACCATAAAACTCAAACTCACATTCAAGCTGAGACATAACTCAAGTGCCTCATACAGAGCCCTACCTAGCTTCGTATCACACAGATAATCCCCTCTCAAAGCAACAACTGCCTTAAGCAAGAACACCTGTGGATCAGCTTGTTCCTCATGTGAGCAATATTTCCACAATGATTAAAAGAGACCTGCAGGGACAAGAGATCTAACATAACAGGGTCCCTTACTATACACTGTACTGCAATATAGTCTTGGGCCAACTCATCGAAATCACACTTCTGTTTTTATTTAGGCACCACCACCTTTTTCGCAAGGCAAGCCTAAGATGCCACAGAGAAGCCATTCGGGGGGCATCAGGCCTATTTTGGACAGGGAAGTTGAGAAGAACTTCCTTCTTCCCTCATTACACCTTCAAATCACCCTGGAGTCTCCATTTGTTGTCAGTGATTGCTTCAACAGCAATCTCCAACATTGGGTCCAGAAGGGATGGAAAAAAAGAAAGCAGTTAAAAGTTTTTGAATTTGCTAATACAATCAAAGAGATGTACAGAAAAGAGGCACCATGCAAACAAGCCACTGCTTTGTGGTATACAGAAGTCCAAAAAGTAGTTAAGACTTATTTTCATGCTTTCAGACTGGCATCAAGAAGGAGCCTATGGTGTGATTTATTCCTATGCTGTCAGAGTATATCTGGAGTCCTTCACAGCACCAAGTACATTGTTCTCACATCAACAGCAGCAGTATCACTATTTGTTTTCTCTGTCAGAAAACCCTGTGCAATATGAGACTGTCTGGTCAGCAAATGGCTCTTTTGTTTGCACTGAGTACCCATGTAGTCCATGACTTGTTTCCTTCAGTTACTGCCACCTTGGTCTGCTCAGGCTCAAATTTGGACAGAGGCTGGGCAGGCAGAATGCAGACCTTCATTCAGGAAAACAGCAGAGTACTCTATTAGCCTGGATTTCTTTCCACATCCACTGTGGAAAGTTCTGTTCATTGGTTTGTCAAGACACTTTCAGCACTCTGGAACGAGCTCAAGAACTTGCAGGCTTGACATAGCTCAGACCATGTGCAAGAAGACAGGCTTGAGAAGCAGATGCTTTCTTCTATTCCTCCATTTTCTCATGGCTAGAAAGGTGCATGGTAACTTCAGGACTGATAAGGGAGTCCTTTGAAGTGAAACAGTAAGACAGACAGCTACAGCACCTCATTTGATGCTGTCTCCTGCCCTGTCATTCTGGAACAGCAATTCCTCCTCCCACCCCCAATCTACTCTTAATTGTTCAGAGATTATCAGGTGACAAATCCTCTGAGAAGCTTCCACATGGATATTCTTTTTCAAATTGTCATTTTTCCTTGACCAAAGTACTTTAGTGGCATGGCGACCAAAGCAGCTCAACCTTAAAGGATCAGAAGACTCTTTAGCAAGCACCTCCCAAGAAGCAAATGCATTACTTTTGTGGATGAAAGGGAGCTTTGACCCCCTAACTCCTAAAAAAATCTTGAAAAACATTTACAGTGTTTCACACCTCGTGGATTGACAGACTGATTCAGGATAACAAGAGCCTCATTTTTCATCGTCAACAGCTGGAATGTGCAAGTTCCAAAGCATGAAAACCTGACATGTGACAGAAGTAGTCACTTCACAGTGGGTAAGCAGTAAAAGATTAGTTTTGTTTCTAAGTTTTCAATACCAGCTGTACAAGCAGTAGGGCAGATCTCCACCTCTTCCCAACTTCCACCCTAAGTAACTTGTTGACAATCTTCTTCAGAAATGCCACTTTGCCACTTCTCCCATAATCGACGTTATTAGCTGAAATTAAAGATATCCCAACAAAGTAAATGAACCCATCCTGGCAGTCCAGCAGTCAGAATATCAAAGGAAATGACATCAAGCTAAACACCAAGCCCGAGCAGAAAAAGGAACAGCAAGCACTGGCTTCTGTATCTGCTTTGTTCCACGCTCACCAGAACAGTCTGAAAATCCAACACACCAGCACAACATGAAAGATCACTGTTTATTCCAGCAGAATAAACATCTTGGCACACAATTTTTAAGTACTCCCTGTTACAGCCTACAGGGACACCGCTGTGCAATTTCTCCCACTTTCTGATAACTCACCCAAGGGACTCAAAAGGTTTTCTACTTGAGGCAAGTACTGGAGTCTGGGTCACCAAAATCTGTATCACCTTTATGATTTATTCTACTCATTTCTCCCCAACCCACACAAAATGAACAAGATCAATGAGCTGTATGGCTGATCTGAAAACAGTAAGGGCTTTCTAGTAACATTTTCTAAAATTACTTCAACCTATACTTTTAAGAAAATTCATGTTCTTATTCATCTGGATAATCTGCTTAAAAAACCCCAACCCACACAATTAGGCTTTTTGGGAAGGCTTTTGGCTCTTGAAAAGAAGATATTTCACAAACACTAACAGGTGCTTTTAGCTGCAGGAAGAGAGATGGGCACGTAAGCCCATTGTGGAAGCAAGGTTTTTGAAAATAAACAAGTAGGCGGTTGCTTCCATACCAGATAAAGGAGGCCTGACAATTTTACAGTAAATACAGAAATGCATAGGGCATTTATACTACATGCCATTCAAAAAAACCTTTTCTCTGTTTACACTAATGTTACACATCATAGGTAAGAATTGTCAGCTAACTACCCAATTTTGCAACTTGCTTTCCTCACGCATCACAACATAAGAAAGAAATAAATCCCAGCCTAATCTAACTTGTGTTGACATCACTGATGAACTTTTAAAGAACTCATTGTCAGCCAAGTTTGCTTTGTTAATTTGTACAGGTCTCCTTAAAATACAAACAGGCATAAGATGAAGGTGGCAGAATTGAGTGTTCAAGTGCTCCACAGTCAGCCTCTACACTTAAAAAAAAAAACCTAACAACAAAAAAACCCAACAAACAAAAGAAAGGGCAGGACATGGAAACTGACGATAGACCTTCACAAGAGTTATGTCCCCAGCAGAATGTCTGAAGGACTTAAATTTGGGACACTGGGTCAATCAGCAGCGTCAGGAGATCCTTAGCCCAACCTCCTACTCAAAACAGGGCAGCCATAGGATCATACCAGAATGCTCAGGGCTTTGACCAGTCTGGACTTGAAAACCTCCAAAGATGGAGATGGCACAACCACTATCAGCAATTTGTTCTAACATCTGACTCAAATCTTACTTCATTATATCAAGCATAGTGTCCTCCATTATTCAAGTAAGATTAGACACAAATGACCCCTGACACCTAAAATGACCCTGTGTGAACAGCACATTTTTCTACTAATCTGACCATTAAGTTAAGGTCATCCATATGAAACACTGATTCAAAATCCATCTGTTTGTGGTGCACATATGGTGGTCAAAGTCACAAAACCTTTCCGCTTGATCTAAAGCAGCAGCTTATAACTGTTATAGGATACTATCTTCAAGCAGAATAGCAATGAGAACAAGGTAACAGAAACTTTGTTAGTAGCCTTCCCAAATATTTTCTGACAGCAGAGGACAGGTAATGCTCCAGACTCTCAGAATTCATTTCCAGAGCTGAATGAGCCATACCCTGTGATCTGCACAGTATCTGAAAGCAGGCCCACAAACTGCTGCCAAACAGAAATGGAACATCTCAAAACACTACATAAGCAGGAAGAAATAAGTGAGGAAAAAATTAAATAAAAATGCCACCAAGCTTTAAATACTTGCAAATGAAAGTTATTGCAGCAGCACAATACAGTTTCATTTGCTTTTGTTTGATTTTAGTCCAAGTGGCTCAAAACCTCTGCCTCTTTTAACCAAAGCCAGATTCCCAGTGCTCTCTTCCTTTCCACTGGTCCTCTGCAAACTTCAAGCCTACAGATTTCAAGGGCTCTAACTTCTCACAGCAATAAAGAACAGCCACCTTTCCATGCCTACAATGAACAAGTAGTCTGCGCATGAATGATAAAATCAGCATACTCAAGAGTAAGTCCAATAATTGTTTTATGCACAGACCAGAAACATTGACTTGCTATGTACAAGCTCTCAAATTTGTTGACATAGGCATGATAGATACAGCCACGACTTCCAGACTTCTTGCATTACAGAAGCTCTGCCTGGGCACTGAACACTGGAAGCCAAAGAAAAAAAACCCAACTCTCAATTTTTCTTCTTCCAGGTCCCAAGCACACAGGTGGGAAAAAAAAAGACGAGACCACATCCAAGAACATCTAGATGTCTAGAACCTTTTCTCAGTGAAACAAATTTGAAATTTGAAAAAATAATGCATTCCCCTTATCCCCAATACAATTTTTCAAAATGGCAGAATTGTTTTTGATCTGAAACATATCCCAGGGGGAAAAAAAAAACAAAACAAAACAAAAGGCAGACACCAAGCATGGGAAGTTTCCTTACAGATCGTTTAAAGCTGAGAAGTTAGAAAAAAAAAAAGTCAAAACAATCTTAGAATGCAAATCAGTTTGATTTAGTGAAGCTAGCTTTCTAAAAAGTCCCAGAGAGGCAAATAGTTCCAAAACCCTTATCTCACCTCCTTTGTAACCATTACTTTTTCTGAGCATAACTGTTAGTCCCTTGCACTATTTATGCTGCTCGGATCTGTCAAACTCTGATAAAGTGCAGGACAAAACTCTAGTCTGTTCTCAAAGTCACATGACTCCGTTTCCCACTTTTACACTCAAGCTCCTCAAAGTTTTATTTGCTCTCAGATTTACATATTTAGATTTGGGATAACTGACTCTATTAAGTAGCAGCACACATTCTAGCATCATGAGGTTGCACTCAGTTTGCATGACAGAAGTGATGTAATTTTGAGTAGAAACAACATCTTAAGTCCCAACCCTGACACTGCAAGCTGCATATACTTTCATAGGTCTGTAAAAACCCCCACATAAACAGAGAGGTTTATTCAGGTACCTCCCCTCTCTAGCATGTTAAGAGTCTCCAACCTAGGACTTAAACTCTACAGTCCCAGCAAAGCTTCACAGACTGCTATAGTAACCTGGCAAACATTTTACCTCCTCTTGCCCCTTGTGCAAAATGAATCACTTTGTCCCTTTTCCCCCTTTTCTCACAGTTACCCCGTAAACCAGCCATGCAAGAAGCCTGGTCAGCTTTGTGACCTCTATCTACACTTCTGTAGCTGCTAATTTAATTTGACAGCTGAACTGTTCATTCTTCATTTTCATCTCCCAAGTGTAGTTCAACCTGTAATTACAAAATCTCAGTGTTAACATGAAAACAAGCAACACCGTGGCTGGGGTTAGAGGTGAAGGGAAAGCAGGATTAAAACTAGGCAACCTATACTTCCATCTGATTAAGGCCACTGCATAATGATGACACTGCTACTGTTTCTACTGAAGAAAAAAATTGCAGCCCTTTTCAGGGCACTGAAGTGTCTACAAATACACAAGACTGGAGATTAGCCGAGTCTAGTAAGAAGGAAGTACATACAAAAACATGGTTTCATTTGTCTCAGCATTCTAACTTACTTGTTTTCTTCTCACCATAAAGCAAAACTCTCAAGAAGCTACATAAGAAGAGGGACAAAAAAATCTTCTGGACACTTGTTTGTTCTATGCAGGGTATGAAGATGATGTGACAGTCAAGTAGAGAGGATTTTTTCAGCTGGAATGAGTAATATGATGACAAGCTTGCAGTTTCTCCACCTACAAACCACAATCATGCAAATAACATCTTACCACTAAGATACCTATTTATGTAAGCACAGGCTTAATCACTTAGATATAAGGCATTGAAAAGGTATTATTAGGGCATGTTAAAGCTTATTAAGGCATAATACAGCATTCTAAACACACCACAAACTCCAGCAGTACAGCAATGAAAAGAAACTGCAGTATCAATTTCTTCAAAATCTAAATACACAGAAGATGGCAGAACTCTGCCTATGCAGAAGCCCCATTAGTCAAACCAATTTTTCTTGCCATGCTACCTTCCAACAGGGTATTTCTGTGTCACTAAAAACACTGCTTTATCTCTGCTGCCTGACAGCATGAACACCAGATACAGTGCATCAAATACATGACTTCAACTTCAGCCACACTTTGCATCAGTGTGCGTAAGTTATGTGTCTCTTCCCAAATAGAGACTAAGGTCTTACCACTTCATGAGTGACCTTCTCTGTTATTCCCACTTGCATTCTTACCTTCCGACTAGCCTTCCCTTGAAGCAGTTCAAGATATACTGCTCATAAGTGACAAAGCTGACTAATAAGCTTGCAAAGCAATGGATCCTTTCCAACAGCTCCCAAGCAAAGTGAATCCTCAACTGAATTCAGAACACAAGGCTACCCTCATTGCTAGCAGCAGTCAAAAACGATACCATTAAATGTTATTTATGTATCCCTTCCAGAGATAGTCGTGCCAAACAGTTGTATTCAGCAATAACAGCTCTCCATTCTGCCATTCTGCATGTGAGCAAAATGATCACTGTGCATGGCAAATTGAGGTTCCGTGTTCTAAGAATGTCAGTTTGCCACTGATTTTGAACAGTGACCTTAGGCACTGCACGCACACTTTAACCAGATGTAGAAAATGGTCTTTTGTGTATTCTACCTCCTTAACACTTGTGTGCTAGTAAGCCAGTTACTTCGAATTCTGACAAATGTGAAAAATACAGCTATATACTCACCAACAATTTCTTACTCCAGCTGAAAAAAAAAAATATAGTTCTGTCAATTTATAGCCGCATTTCATATATTTTGATAGCTTCTCATCCTAACCTTGCTGTTCTTCTGAGCCTGAGCATCCCCAATTTTTGTGGCAGCTTCCCACAGGCAACAGTTTACAATTTAAAGCATGTACTCATGGGTCACAAATTACATTCATACTCAAGAAGCACAGTTGTCCAAATGATCTGTGCAGCATTGCTCTAACAGTATGCCCTTTGCCAAAGGGGAATTTTGTATTTTACATGGAGATACAAATAACGCAAACAGCAGCATTACTATGACATGCACACTGTAGGTGGCTCACTCATTTCTCTCACTTCAAACAACAAAGGCTCCTGAAGAAACTCAAAGAGCAGGTCAGGTCTTAACAACATAACATATAGCTAGAAAAAAAAAACAAATTACTTTTTTTCCCCTCTACCTTTAAGCAGGTGCACCTCAGTGTGGTTAGACTACCTAAGACTACATGTCATCTGTCAGATCTATGCCAAGGTACAAACTGGTTTGTTTCTTTTTATTGCCCTCTCTGTTTTGTAAACTCTATCACCTCTGCTGGTTTTCAAGGCAAAGTGCTGGACAGAGAGCTACTGACTGAAAAGGAACCCACCATCTCTTTGCCAATGAAGTATTTTTGAATATGAATGTTAATCCTGTTCCCAACTTCCTTATCAATCTAACTCTTGGGGTTTTTTATACATGATGAGTCCTACCAAGTCTGCTCAGTAGCTGACTCTCCATTTGGTCCTGCCACACCACTCCATTCCTCTCAACTGCCAACACACTGTGCAACTCTTTCAGGCATGCCCTTTCACAAATATTATTGCCTCTTCCAGGTGCCGACTCCTCACTTCAAACTAACATCCCTGGAGAGGAATTCAATCCCAGGTATTCAGCACTGATTGTTTTGTTTTATATCTCATCCAGAACACTGACCATTTCCTTATTCAACACCAACTCCTGCCTCTGAAACCTTGTTCTTCCATTCTGTAACAGGAGCTGATAGCACTCCCTCTGCAGCTTGCATGCTTTTGCCAATAGCGAAGAGGGGAAAAAAAAAAAAAGACAAAGGGGTGGGAATGAGTAGAGCTTGCTTAGTTTAAATACACAATTAAAAATATGTACCTGAATTTACAAGATTTTGATCAGTTCTACAGATACAACCACACAGGCACTTAGGACACATTGTCCCATTTTTTCATCCTTGGTAGCTGCACATTTTAACAGTCAAATGCTTCACATTACAAAGACAGTAATGAATCCTTCCCCCAAGATGCCTGCTGTAGTATCTGGTTACTCCTAGTCTATCACATCTAAAATCCCTGTTTTGGGCAACAAGAATTTCAAGGATGTTGCTCCTTGCCTTCTGCAGCACATAGTATTCGCATTAATGTGTGGAGCCACATCAAAATAGAAAGGTACCTATTTTGAAAGCAAAAGAAGCTTTGCATTCTAGGTCGCTAGGCACAGCTGCCTAGGTATACGCAACACAAAACCTTCACTTAAGTACAATTTTTAGCACTAGACTTTCAGCGAACAAAAGCATATAGCAGATACTGTTTTGCAAGTTCACTGAGGAAAACGCCAAAGCAAAGGGATGAAGGAGGTACAAGTGTCTTCAGAGTTGCCTACTGTTTTTCCAGACTACTGCTATTACTGAAGAATACGCATGTGTCTATTAATTTCACTGCAGTCTGGACAGCCAGTGCTAGTGCCTTCATAAAGCGTGCTTTGATTAGAACTGGAGTTAAATTGTGTGTTATTGACATTTAATCTTCTTGCCTAGCCAGTAAGTATTTCTCACTATCTGGAAGGAGGAAAGCAGTTGAGTGTTAACAAGAAACAAGAAGGTTAAAGAAGGTTAAAGTCCTCTTTTTTTTTCGCCCCCCCCCTTGCAGGTCATATATTCTATGAAGAAATCTATAAATACAGCACTGGCACTTGACAGTTAGAAGTCAGTAGTATCAGCTACAGCCTGCAGCCATAAATTCCATCCACCAGTAATGCTGATCAGTCATGTATTTTGTGGTAATTTAATAACTAAATTATTCCTGTACATAATTTCATCACAGGTCAAGTAAGCCTACTTTTCTGGCTAGTTCAGTGAAGTCACAAAATTTGTAAGTTGTGACTTGATAACAACACAGCTGTAGTTTAAAAATAATGTTTTTCAGAAGACAGTGTGTTGAACACTTCTTTGGCATCCCAAACCACGCAAGGAAGAAGAGTTAAAAATGCTTCTGACAAAGATGTTCTCTCTTCACTCCCACCTTATTTTTTCTATTGAATTATACAGTATTTTCAAGAGCAGAAACTCTAGGTTAGTTTTGTGCACAGAGCTGGGCTCAAAAGAAATCAGAAAAAAAATTTAAACATTATCATGCCTGTCTCCAAGCCTCTGTGAAACTGAAATATCCAATAAAACCATAGGTGACAGATCTGCTTATATTATTTGAAGACCTGGCTTTGTTTCTCCCAGTTTCATTCATTCATGTATATTCTTGAAGTAAAGCTTAATCCAACACTTCAAAATCAGAACCACAGTTTGACTTCAAGAGTGATGATCTCACATCCCTAAAAAGTTCTCTTAGTGTGGTAAGAATAAATTGTATCTTCAATTCAATCTCTTGGGTTTTAGCTAGACTCATACAAGGATACAGGACAAGGTTAATGAACCATAGCATTAAAATGCAGCTGTGTAAAGGACATAAGAATACACATCTATAGAAAAAATATACCTTCAGAGTAAGTTGTGGTTTTTTTAAATTCCAGTTAAAACAGCATAATGAATAGCTTTTCATTAAGCAGATACGTGGAAGTTTTACAACAAAGGCAAGAACTCCAGTACCAAAACTTAGGAAGAAATACTTTCTTACCTACTGTTCACAAAGCCCTGAGGAGACTGTTCCCCAAATCCCTATAAGTTCTGCAGCAAACAAGCTGTGCAGACAATAGAATCATAGAATCATTATGGTTGGAAAGGACCTCTAGGATCATCAAGTCCAACCTTTATCCCAACATCCCCCTAACCACTAGACCATGGCCTCAAGTGCTACATCTGCTCGCCTTTTAAACACCTCCAGGGACAGTGACTCCACCACCTCCCACGGCAGCCTGTTCCAGTGCCTAACCACCCTCTCAGGAAAGAACTCCTTCCAACACTTCCCCTGAAGCAACTTGAGGCCATTTCCTCTCATCCTATCATTATTAATTTGGGAGAAGAGACCAACACCAGCCTCACTACAACCTCCTTTTAGGTAGTTGTAGAGAGCAATGAGGTCTCCTCTCAGTCTCCTCCAGACTAAACAACCCCAGTTCCCTCAGCCGGTCTTCATAAGGCCTGTTTTCCAGACCTCTCACCAGCCTCGCTGCCCTTCTCTGGACTCGCTCCAGCACCTCAATGTCCTTCTTATCCTGTGGTGCCCAGAACTGGACACAGTACTCAAGGTGTGGTCTCACGAGTGCCGAGTACAGGGGCACGATCACCTCCCTACTCCTGCTGGTCACACCATTTCTGATACAGGCCAGGATGCCATTGGCCTTCTTGGCCACCTGGGCACACTGCTGGCTCATGTTCAGTCGGCTGTCAACCAACACCCCCAGGTCCTTTTCCACCAGGCAGCTTTCCAGCCACTCTTCCCCAAGCCTGTAGGGCTGCATGGGGTTGTTGTGGCTGAAGTGCATGACCCGGCACTTACCCTTGTTAAACCTCATACAATTGGCCTCAGCCCATCGCTCCAGCCTGTCCAAATCCCTCTGCAGAGCCTCCCTACCCTCAGGCAGATCAACACTCCCACTCAATTTCGTGTCATCTGCAAATTTACTGAGGGTGCATTCGATCCCCTCATCCAGGTCATTGATAAAGACATTAAACAAGACTGGCCCCAAAACTGAGCCCTGAGGGACACCGCTTGTGACCGGTCTCCATCTGGATTTAACTCCATTCACCACAACTCTCTGGGCTCAGCCATCCAGCCAGTTTTTAACCCAGTGAAGAGTCCACCTGTCTAGACCATGAGCCGCCAGCTTCTGCAGTAGAATGCTGTGAGAAACAGTGTCAAATGCCTTCCTGAACTCCAGGTAGACAATATCCACTGCTTTTCCCTCATCCACTAGGCGGGTCACCTGATCACAGAAGGACATCAGGTTGGTTAAACAGGACTTGCCCTTCATGAACCCATGTTGGCTGGACCTGATTCCCCTGTTGTCCTGCACCTGCCACGTGATCGCCCCCAAGATGAACCATTCCATAACCTTCCCCGGCACCAAGGTCAGGCTGACAGGCCTATAGTTACCCGGATCCTCCTTCCTGCCCTTCTTGTAGATGGGCATCACGTTGGCAAGTCTCCAGTCACCCGGGACCTCCCCTGTTAACCAGGACTGGTGACAGATGATGGAGAGAGGCTTGGCAAGTTCCTCTGCCAGCTCCCTCAGCACTCTCAGGTGGATCTCATCTGGCCCCATAGACTTATGGGTGTCTAATTGACTCAGCAGGTCCTTCACTACTATTTCCTGGATTATGAGGGGATTATTCTGATCTCCATCCCAATCTTCCAGCTCAGGGGACTGAATACCAATCACCCTGTGCAGACAGTTCCTGGCAGTACTTGGCAGAAAGCAAGGCACAGCATACCCAGGCAACTTAAGCAACTTGTTGAGGTAACACTTACCTTCTCAACACCATGAGTGCCATATATTCTTCTCTTTTGGCTGCAACTACAAAGAGATACACAATCCTCCCTGGCAAGTTCCCCACTATTGAAGAGGTAAGTTTTCACTAGCATAGAAGGTCAGATACCTGCTGTTCATCAGAAGTCATAAAAACACAGTTCTACTGCAGAAAAATGCAAACAGAATTATTAGTAAAGTTTCAACAACAGCAGCTATAAACCCTTCAGTCACTTGGCATGCAAAGTTACAAATGACCAAAGCTACTAGCATTTTTACAAAGACCAAGCTGAATAGGCTTAAATTCAAATACATTTATAATAAGTAAACATTTCAGAATAAAAATTGGAGGGAGTAGACTGAAATACCTACAGACATTCTTGCTTTTCTCTCCATCCTCCTAAAGAAGGAATGGTTATTCCTGGTAGCAGGTTGATCAGTAGAGAATACTCCTACAAACTAAAAGCTTTTGTATTAGGTCTGTATTAAAGCACATTCAAGAAAACCTTATATCAGTTTGGCATTTTTCACGTACCTGGCAGCTGGTCCTTTTACAGATAAAAAATATCCCCTTTTTGCCTGCAGAGTGTTAAATCAAAATCCATCTCTTCCAGTCCATAAATATACTGAGATTCCTATTTAGTTGAAATCAGCTGGCTGATTTGGGTATTAAACTTCTCTACAATGAAAACATTATGAAAGACTTTCCATTCAGTGATATCACACTTCCTACTGATAGATTTGGGTTGTGCTACTGATCACTTAGACATTACACATCTATGAAATTTTAAAAGAATAAAATCTGAATAAATAAAGTACACACTATCTAGAAAAGCATCACAGATGTCTCAGGGTAGAAAGACAAAGTTAAAGGCTTTAATACATTTCACTATTTTGCACAGATTATTTGATTACAGCCAACCAAAGAAGAAACAAAATACAAATACAAATGTTTCAGTCTTTCTTGCTCTCTCTTCTCAGACACTTGACTCCTACTTTGAGCCTAAGTAGTAGTTAAATCCACTGATACACAGCCTAAGCAGAAAATCATTCTTTAGATGTACCACTAAATTGTTATTATCAGTGGTACAGCACTGAGCTGTTTTACCACTAATGATATTCTCTTGGTTACTGTAGAGAAAAATTTGTAATCCAGGTAATTGGAGTACAGCGGTAAAAACTCAAAATATCCCCAAGATGTGTTCAAGAAATGTTGCACATAACAGCTTTAGATGAAATTAAGAATTTGCTTTCACTGCTAGCACTGCAATAATGGGTAAGACTGTCTTCAAAATCAACATATATTAAAGAGATTGTTATGTTTTATGATAACTAAACAAAATTAATTACAAGTACGTACCAAGAAGTAAGATTCAAAACTAAAACCAGAGCTTATTTTCAGTAAAAAGGTATGAATGCAGATTATTTTGGGTTGGAATAAATTGGCTGCTTCCTTGATATCTCAAGTTAAGAACTTCTCTTCCTTGTTAAGTGAATAAATTCAATGAAGTCCTTACTGAACAGAAGTAATTTGATTTGTACAATCTACTCAAGAGCAACAGAACGCCAATATCTTGCAATAGATGCTTATAGATTTATTGTAAAAGCTGGTTCAAAGGTAGGAAGGTGAATTTGATTTAAAAGTCTCATTGCAGCAGACAAAAAAATAAGCTTGCATTTTGTTTGCTGGCAGAAAATGAATATTCAATTCACAAGACCGCATAAAACAAAACCCAACATGCAATCTATTGCTTTCAAAACTTTTACTGCAACATAATATTGAAGTGCACAGAAATTAGGTATCTATCATTTTCCCCAAAAAGAAAGGATGTGAACAGGATAAATTTTCCTGTATATATACAGCTTCTCAGATCATTTGAGGGGGGCAGAGGAGAGGGTGGTATTTCTCAATGACCTTTTGGTCACTTTGAAATGGATTTTCATTTGGAAAAGACAACATTGTTTTGATCTAGCATTTAACAAAATACCATGCTTCTGGCACTACTTTAACACATCTCAAGAAGCAAAATCCATGATTTGGCATTCATGTTTTCATTTGCTGAGATCTTTTAGATTTCACAAAGCTGCTATCCAGTGTTGCCATGAAATACAGATTGTAGAATCTAAGTAGCACAGGCTACTTCCAATACCAGTACTAAGTAGAAGGGAACATGAAGTAAGGTATTACACTACATTTCTGGAACTAGCAGTCAGAGTGAAAACCTAGAAAAAGTTAACCTATGGTTTATAGAAGAAACTAATTATCTGCAGAAGCTGATTTTTGGTTGTATATTATTTTACACAGATTTTCTGCTCCTGCAAATTTAAAGCAGACATTCTTGCTGCTTCCATTGCTTTGTTTTCTGTACTCTCTTCTCACCCCTTCCCCATATACCATACACCACACATTATGAATATAAGCCCAAGTATCCCAGATAATCCAGTGAACAAAGTTAATGTAATGCACTGGTGTGAGGTGTGAAATAAAAAAAAAATCTCTCAATCTTCATCAAAGTTCTGTTGTAGAAGAAAGTTGGCAGCCAAGTTTTCATTCTTCTCACAAGCGAAATAGGCCTGTATCACAAGTCCTTCAGGAAATCCTAATGCCTTTAACTGGAGAAAAGAAACACAATTAGAATACATCCTGTATATTAAGTTTCTTTTCATGTCTAGTATCTTGAGGTGCCATGTAAGCAATCACTGCCTTGCTGAAACAAACATTGCTGCCTAGCTCAATACAGACTTCAGTGAGCAAAGAATAAGAAGATGATGCCTGTGTCTTTAGTAAACAGAATTCTCATTTGAAAAAGTGATTTAAATAAGTCTAATGAAGTACCATAAAACACCACTTCTCTTTCGCTGTTGCAGTAAGCCATTAAAATAGATTTGGGTCACAGTAGTGCCAGGAAGTAATGGCACATTGTACTGCTGCAGAAAAAAAATAAAATGAAACAATGCCCATTTTAAAGCTCAGGATTTTTAAACAGAAGCTGTCTGGAGCAAAAGCTTCCAGCTTGTGATCCCTAGTAGGCAGCCCAACACATCATATCAAGCCATACTTTCAATTGTTCCAACTGGACTTCCACTTTTTAAACATATCAACTACACACTGCAGCCATAGGAAGTAGGTTGAGAGCAATCCATTTTTCAGGAGTCAAGGAACTAATTAATGCCTGGGACACAATGACAGTGGAAGATGAGAATACTAGAGAAGAGCTTATTCCTGTACCAAGGGAAATTAGTTTAGCCTGCACTTAAAAGACATTCAGCAAACCAACCTTTGTTTTAGCCAAAGGCAAGTACCTACAACTATCCTGTGTTTTTCTTAAAATCCCCACAGCACCTGCAAGGCATTTTACATACAGGGCAGATCAAATCTCTGCAAGAAACAATGTCCTATTATCCCTTATCAACCAGTGCTAGATTCATCAAGTCCAACCATTATCTTAGAGGTCTTTTCCAACCAAGGCTATTCTACGATTCTATGATTCTTAAGGTTTAATTTTATGCTTACAAACAGCATGGAAGTGTCAGCTGTAATACTAAGACATTTAAATTTTGATGTGTGTCTTTCATGGAAAGGGGAAGAAGCATACAGTTCTTTGTTGGAACAGTTTCCAGGAGTAACGCTGTACTGCATAAAATGGCTTTGAAAGGAAATGCAGCAGACTAGAGAGGATGATCTGTCAAGAAGTATGTGAGCAAATAGTTTTATTATACTGATTTTATTGTTAATTTCCTTGAGATCTAGAGAATTGATACCTGTATTAAAACTCCTCTTTTCTGATGATTCTTACATAATATTTTGCTTCGCCAGTTGAAAAACATTGTCTTTGATACACAAAACCACTACCACAGCATGACATAAGTCTTTGCAATTTCTTCTAAGAAAAATCTGAGGCATTGCCATCAATGTAAATCCATATTTAGTCAGTGTTATAAACAGTATTTATGAATGCAATATACTGCCCCAAGTATATTTTTATAGACATGTTTACCTGTATTTTTAGAAAGCTATAATTAAATAATTCTCATGGATGGACAAATAACTGGGTTAAGTAGCAACTTCAACTAATCTACTTAACTATGAGAGCTCTTACTATCCAAGTACTTTACAAATAGTGCTCCCACAGACACACCTTTCTACCTGGAAATCTATCACAGCACGATCTAGAACAGTACCATCCAAGGCTTTTCCAAGCAGAATTACTCCCTGAGCTGCCATTCCTGATGGAAACCCATTCAATCATCAATTATTACAGACAGCCTTTGATCACTTAAAAGGTTCCGCATCCTTTCAGAGATATTCAAGAGATTTTAGACTCAATTGCTGTAAAGCAAGAAGAAATGTGATTTGAAATAAGGCTACAACAGTTATGAAATATCAAAAGAGATACAGAACTATAGAGCATAGACAAAGTTTAAGTTAAGGCATAGCTTAAGCATGCAGCAGAGTCAACATCCTACAGCAACAGCCAAGCAACATTTCAAAGAAGAAAGGCTCACCCTTTCTATAGCTTCTTTTTCCTGAGGTGTTACTTGAATGTAGTTCATAAGATCACTTCCAGTTTCTGCTGCTCCTCCGGTGCTGGCAACACCATCCCTAGCACTTAAACCTTGGCGCGACTCTAGAACTGGCTCATTCAACATATGAATAAAATGTTCTTGGTGTTGGCTTATTTGCTGTGATGCATGGGAGAATAAAAGAAATAGATATAGTGAAATAAAGCATGTTGAACATGCCAAGAAGCAAGTAAGAATATTTATTTTTAATGAACTGAGCAGTCAAAAGAATGTGTAAAAAGTGCATAGAGAAAAATTACTAAATCTAACCACGAGAAATGCAATTTCATGTCTCAGTTCAGTTGCAGTGACCCTTCCCTTTTCCTGGATGCCCTTTGCACCTCTTGGACTTATACTAATTTCTAATGTCATAGAAAATACATTCTGTACAGCAACAAGTGCTGAAAAGCCTGTAACAATGTTATAACTGCTATTAACATGTGATCCCAGTTAACATCAACATAGCCCTTTCTGGTAAAGATGAATCAAAATCAGCAGCATTATTTTGTTGTTTTCAAATTCACCTGCAGTAGCTGAGGATTTTCCCGTCCAATTTGCTGTAGCAATGCTGGTAACAGAGAAGGATTTTGCTGAATAATTTGTCTCATCTGCTGGAACTGAGGCTGATTTCGTAAAAACTCAAGTGGATGTCCTGGAAATCAGTAAGAGAACATGTTTTTTTTAAAAAGTTACCAAGACACTTAAAATACATACCTATACTGTAACTCTAAACAGAAACAGGACATGAAAGTGGACAATATACCCCTCACTGAAAAACAGAAAAGCTTCCTCACACTAGCTTACTCTACCTTATAGCAAGAATTTGTTATACTAAGAATAAACAATGTATTTTCTTTTCACTCAGCCTTCTCTTAAGACCCAACAGCCTTCTATCCTTGATCTCCAGCACTTCTCTCTAAGTCTTATGTCTGAGCAACCTCATTTACAGACACCTATCCAGCCTACTGCCTTGTCTCTATGCCTACAACAGAGTTCTCTACTTCCTGCAATAGATCAGTTCTGTCCTTCTCAAGCGAGCCTTGCCTTCCCACATATCCTATACTGTTAGCTACTGCCTTGAATGCAGCAGTGTCGAAAGTGCTCTGAAATAGCTCATTTCCCTCGTTCTCTCTTTATGGATGATGTCATGTGTGCCTGTCAATACTACTTAAAAGCCTTGATAGAGGCCAGAGAGTTGAACATACATGTTGAACACCATCTCTGCCACAGCCCAAGATGGACCCTTCCTACTCTGTGATTAAGCTCCTTTCATGTATTTAACTCCCTTAAAAGACAGTTCTCTTCAGCAGGCACTAACCACTCTGACCATGTGCTGCACTGCTGAGGGAGGAGTCCTACGTCATGAATATGTCTCAGGTGCTACGCCTCACAGCCGTACTGCAGGTTTCTCCCTTGATATTCCAACTTCCAAGCAGTAAATGCATTAGTATAGTCACAGCCAACAGTGCACAGTTAGCCACAAAAGTAGAAAAGCCAGCGCTTGTGTGAGAGAAAACAAACGTAAGACCACAGATGTCTGTTAAATATAGAACGCTGAATTGAAGGAATTGTTCAAGATCATAGCATTTTTAGAAACTTCATGATTTATTCCAGATATATCCACATACAACAAGCCATTTGTTTCAAGGAAGTACCACACTTACAGTTTCCACCCACTTGGTGGATGAGGGGAAGGCTGTGGATACTGTTTAGCTTGACTTTAATAAAGCCTTCGATGTGTAGATGTGGTGCTGAGGGACACGGTTTAGTGGTCAATTAGCAGTGCTGGGTTACAGTTTGGAGTTGATTTTAGAGGTGTTTTCCAACCAAGGCTATTCTACGATTCTACCCAATTCACTTTGATCAGTTCACAAGCACCAGGAGGCTTCAATTCACTGAAGCAGAGAACACTTAAGTGCATGTGTTCATCACATCCTCTCAAATACAGCCTTTCTTACCTCCTACTGAACTAGCAGTCGTAGGTATAGTTGCTACTGCTGCTGCCACCGCTGAAGATGGAGAGGCACCAGTGCTTGCTTGAGGGGGTTCAGCCACAGCCTGATTATCTCCAGGTATACCCTAAAGCCACAGTTCACATAATTACCTATACAATGCTAAAAGATATTTGTTTTACTGCATATGTTATTTAACGTTCAGAACAAAGGTAAAAACATTAATGCTTTCGCTGCAAATGCAGATAGAGATGTGTGATAGGTAAGGATTTACAACCGGAAGAGAATACTGTGAAAAACAATTTTTGACAAGAAAAATAATTGGTTTATATTGCAAGCTAGTAAAACATGCAAGACATCACTTTAAAATACATTTTACTCTACGAATACTTGCTTTGAATCCTGTTCTAAGACATTTGATATTGACCTCGACAGGCTGGAGAGGCAGGTCCATGCAAATGAAGAAGGCACCCTTCAGTTTAGGAACGACAAAACATGAGAAACACGGTGGGTGGAAATAAACACAAAACTTCAGTGTAACCAGACAATGAAGGTGTTTGGCAAACCTACCACAGAAATCACTGGTAGGTACTGTCAATTAAAAATCCTGCTATAATATGTTCTTGACATGATACATTCATCACTGCAGCTGAACAAAAAGGACAAATACACAGCTAATATAAAGGCTGCACCTAGAAAGGAAGAACTGGACAGTGCTGCAGGCAAAACTTTGCCTTACCTCTGAGGTAAGAAACACAAAGGCATAAATCGCCTCATTATCAAGATCATGTTTAAACCCACTCAGAGGAATAAATGCAAGTCTCCCCTGTCACACACTTCATTACCACTATATGGCTTGGCATCCTAGTTTGACAAAAGCAGAACCAATTTTTCCTTTCGGTGATTTTACTTTTCAGTTAAGCTTCTTCTGAGACTGAACTTTCTGAAGTCAACAATATGTTACAGACACTGTCTGCTTGATGTTTATAGTTAGTACTGAGCTCACAGTACAATGGTGTACAGAAAGGCTCTTGCTTATACTTGTTCTTACAGAAAGCAAGGTCACTGCTGAATTCCATAAGTGCCACCTTGGGGCCCCATAAATAAAAGGACATAAAATGGTCACACCTGCTGGGAAGAATGGACAGGACAGGTGACCACCCCATAAACGTCGAGCTCAGCATAAAGCTGAGGTATCATGGGGAGCAAGCTCTCTTCTTCCACGTCCAGTGTCCTGGGAAGACTGTCCGTTATTCCATCTCTGATCCATGCATTCCTTAATCCAGTTCCACTGAATGCAGGAATCCAGCCTAGGATCTTCCCAGTGCCACTCTGGGGAATTATGTGCGTGATGGGGGGGAAGCTCAATATTGAGTTTGTATGTATTTGTTATTGTTATTATTATTGTATTGTCATCATACTTTCATTTTATTGTTACTGTTTAATTAAAGCTGGTTTAGGTTTTTTCCCAACCCATCGATCTCTCTCCCTTTTCTTCTTTCCCTTCCCCTGTCCAGAAAGGGAGAGGGGTTAGCAGAGAGCCTCTGTCACCCACTTAGTGGCTGGCCCAGCCCCAAACCTTGACACTTGATCAGCTTGCTACACCTCTCTCTCCACAGAGGTGGAAGAAAATTCCACTAATGATATAATTCTGGCCTAACTCTCTCTTATCAGCACCATACAGACCACCGCTTAAATATGGTTTTCCCATCAAATCAGTCATTTCTGGGAATCTAAGTATAATGTAGGAACTTGGGTTAATCTTATGACATTACTGGTTGATTTCACTTATTCACAGGCATATGTTGTCATTGCAATCTGTGCCCAGATCAAACAGCACATGCTTGTTGCAACCTGAAGTTCACTCTTGAATGGAAGCAATATGGAAATTAGTCCAACCAAACTTACTTAGAGATGAGTTGTCATCTTGAACACCGTCTTAACTCTTAAACAAAAGCTTAAAGTATCACTCTTCAAATAACAGAGATGGTATGCAATTGCAACCAACAAGACTAGTGAGATGTATGCACCTTGTTCATACAGGTATACAACAGAATAAAGTATGATAATTCACATACTATTAATTTTGAATGTAAACATTGATTGGACAGCAAAAAGGCTATTTTTGCCTTATGGTGGATTAAACAATTGTTTACTGTTTAATTGAGCACTAGAGCAGTTTTTAGCTGGCATTGTTCTCCACAGGGTAACAACCACACCAGGCCCAGCCCACAGAACATACACATTTAGAACAGTTTAGCACTTGTTGGAAGGGAACCACAAAGATCGTCTAGTCCAACTATATGACCACTCAAGGGCTGACCAAAAGTTAAAGTATGTTATTAAAGGCATTCTCCAAATGCCTCTTAAACACTTGCAGGCATGGGGCATCGACCACCTCCTTAGGGAGCCTGTTCAGTGCTTGACCACCCTCTTAGAGAGGAAATGTTTCCTAAAAATTTCTACACTTAGAGGCTGCAAGCAATGGCCTGGCTGTTGGAGGAAAGACAGTAGTCCTTCCTAATTAAGGAACAGGAAATCCTTGAGTCATAAAGAGATCTGAATCTAAATGCCTCCAAAGATGAGTCTGGAGCACAGAAAAAGAAACAGGATCTTTTGGAATTGAGACCTCCTTCCATGACAACAGCTCAAGGACATAGGATTACACCTAGAGCCTCAGCTATGAAGCCATGGAAACCATATAGCTTGTCATCTGAGCCACAGAGAACAAGTGGAAACTTCAGGGTTCATTTAATAAACTCTCTTGATATTATCTTTCCAACACTTTACAGGTACCTTTGGTGTACTGATTCTTTAAACCAGGGCAGTGGTACACACTTACAGCTCTCAACATCCTAATCCTACCCTGCAAATTATACAAAAGATAACACTCATGATGATTTGGAGGCACATAAAGAGTCAAAGAAGTGTCATCAACGGACCAGAATTAAAGAGAAACTTTTTTGATGCAGCAGGATGGTAAGGAATGCATTTAGACCCCAGCAAATGCAGAACAGTTAGAAAAACCATCTGCAGCAACAGAAGCAACACTGTTCCTCCCCATTCCCTTTTCCAGCAGGAAGAAAAGGAAGAACAAAGAAAAGATTCTCAGTAAAGGACAACATGAAACAGAAAGGGACCAGCTTATACAACAGAAGGACCTGTTTTAAACACAGGACCTACTGACAGAGAAGAAACGAACTGCGCAGACCAGTCAAGCTTAATCTATTTGGCAGACATGCCATGTATTGAGCTCCGTCATAGGGATACTCTATTTCTATTCAGGACTTCCTGAACAGAAGTAAGCTAGAGCAGGGAAACACCAGACTGAGTGTACAAGCAGTGTACACTGTACATGATCGGCACATGCACAGCAACCCCAACACAGGAGGCACTGGACAGATATGGAATAAATGCACAGTAAACCCAATACTTTTAAGGCATGAAAAACAAATGTTTGAGATTTCAGATATTTGAGATTCCAAACTTACAGCAGATAGATGGGAGTTACTGCATTCCCCCCTAGGGCAAGACAGTATTTATCACTTCATTCACCGAATACTAGATGAGAACTGAATTTTTCACATTCATGTACTCAGAACATTTATTTTCTGTTTAAAAACAGCAGGTTACCAAGTCTTGGAAACATTTATGCAAGTAACAAGCATGTCAGGGACTTGTAGTTGTAGCTACTGAGGAAAAAAATGATAAACAAAAGGAAATTTTTATAACTGGAGGTAAAGATGTCAGTTTTCTTATCAATCTATCAGAAATTCAGCCCACATATTTTGCAAGGACTGGTTCAAGACATCTGGCTTTAAGATTTTAATAAAGTTCAGATTTAGAACAAGCGAAAAGTACATCAGTGAAAAAACAGTACAATAGAGTGAAAACTAAAAGCACTGGCAATACTGATTAAGCTACAAGCTCCCAGAAGGTTCTCTGATAGTTATAATTCACCCGTTAAAGTATTGAATGAGGAGTAATCCAAAAAGCCCCTAGAACAACTCAAAAGATTTCCATTAAAGTGAAGCTACTCCTGATTTCCTCTCACACCAATGAGGTTCATTTCACTCTTCCAACTACATTTATCAAATGAGAAATTGTTTCTTCTTCAAAACACTGCTTAAATTAAAACACTAGTTAAATTAAGCCCACTGCAAAAACCTCTCAAACCTTTCTGTTTGGAAAGTATATTACTAAGAACACTGTAAAAACGTTGAACTGGAACTTAAAAAAAATGCCTTTGGTGTTACAGACACTAATATAAAAATACAAATAATTCTATCATCAAGATGTGACACAAAATCATTCCTTGAGCCAGCCATTGGCAGCTAAACCTATCACTGTGACTGAACATACTTTACATACATATCCATACAAATCAACAAAGAGTAAAAGCAAAGAAGTGATGGAGGTAGTTCAGAATGACTTCAGTATTTCCCACAACACATTATGGCCCTCAAACTCCAAATCTCAGCCTTCCAGATGCTTTTACAGACGTTGTTCCTCTATAAACACTTATTACTCTCACTGATTGGATAATCAAAATAACAAGTAAGTCAAAGTTAAAAATTATTGTTTAGTAAGGACAAAACAAAAAATGAAATAACATAGCATAGGTAAATAAACTGCTCACCATTAAAAGGTACTCCACTGCTCTGTCAGGATTGTTGAAGCTGGCTCTCAGCGCTGCAATTACTTGCTCTCGTTCATAGCCCATTGACATGATCTCAGTCACCATATTCTCATAGGACTGACCTGTCACTAGAAGTAACATGACCACTATTTTAAGGGAATAAGGCAATAAAAAGCACAAAAAAGTTTCAGTGGGTGAATTTCATTTCTACCCAAATTTGAATTATTCACTGAAGAGTAAAGAATAGCTCATATTAAACCCACCATGGTTCTGTTGCTTTAACTCCAAATATGTTCTGGTGGTTTCATTATGCATTCGATTGGAATAGTAGAGGGTAATGAACACAATGCAAAATCCTATTGAAAAAAGTAGCACTTGTGGTCCTTCCATACTTGTAATTGAAATAATATTCCTTCTCTATCCTTTCATCTAAGGTCAAGGGCATCCTCACAGCTAATATTCGGTTCCTGATGTAATCAAGAAAAGCCTCCTGCAGTGTAATTTTGGAAATTAAACTTTCTAGGCAGAACTCTGCCTATCAAACTGTAAGCCACTGAAGTTTTTCCAAGTAAAGACTGTACATTATGTTGGATCAACTCAAATCAGGCAGAAGACAAAGATGTATCTAGGAAAGTCACTTAGGATCCCAGTGAGGGTTAAGAAGAGCAAGTTCTCATTTAATTAATGCATATTTGACTAGACAGACATCACATCAAATCCCCCACCTCTTACAGCATAAGTGAACTAAAACTGGCCCACACTTGCAGCAATCAAGACAAAAGACACACACTATATTTAAGGACAATTTAAGGGCAACTGATCACTATACTAATGGTATCATAAGGAAAAAGTTCTCTTTTCAAAATGCAATTTATTTCCCTTCCTTAAAAGCAGACAGTAAGTTTAATAATTTTTTTTTTTAAAAAAAACCTACCCTATTCTATTATTAATTGTAATTGAGCAACGTCTTAGAGACTATTTTCCCATGTAAAAACAGAAGAAAATGAATCCAGGCATTAAAATACCATTTTCTGGAATCCTGCTACTGACTCTATAACACTAGCAAGTTAGTGGCAGGAGAGTTAAATAATTAACAGCCACTGTGAAAAACAGATTAAAAGCAGTAAAGGAAACAAATAATGCTAGAGCTACTCTATTAAGACAAGTAAGTCAAAATTTAAAAGAAAATATCAAGTTTTATTCCCTTAGGGAGAAGATGTTTAACTCAAGCCAACATTAACACAACTACATTGCTTGATTTTTAAAGAATGCTTCTAAATAATCAGTGGATGTATGACTGAGGGCAACATACTCAGGAACAAATAATAAAACAGTCTTAGTCCAAGGATACTTGTGCATTATCTTTAAAAATCAATAATGGATTTGCAGCTCTTGACTAATTTGACTATTTATTGTTGAGACCCCTAAATAATAGTGCCAACCTGAGCTTAAGGAACGGTAAGTTCATGTCTTCATATACAGCTACAAGAGCAATCATTTTACATTTACCTTCACTTTTTCAAAGACTTAAAAAATAGTCACCTAAACTTTGTTCTAAAGATACGTATTTCTGTACATATCTTCAGAGAAGCAAAAAAGCCAAGACAACAATTGTCCTAACACAGTGATCTTGATAAACTTACTGCTCACATTCTTTCTCACATAGCACTACTTTTCTCTTACTATTGCTAGCAAACTAACCAAGGCAAAACAGAAGACAGAACATCTTTTGGTCTAATTCGTTACTACTTAAACATTTCTATAGAGCACTTTCAATATAATCTAGGCACAGACTGCAATAGTATGAGAGATGAGGTGCAGAAAAAAAAAACATAAAAGAAGTCTGACTTGCTCTGGACAGACTGCTACACAAGTCATAATTAAAAGCCAAAGAAGGAAACAGATTTACTGTGAATTTAGGCACATGTACTCCATATAAAGTCTTCTTACACAAGTCTTGCAAAAGTAAGACCAAGAATAATAATTCAGGAATCGCACACCAGCAATGTCATGATATAGAGTCAGGCCTATCTCTGTACAGTGCTACTGGGAATGTTCGAGGTCAATGCAGAACTGATTCTGCTCTTTGCTTTTGTCTGTCAAATAACATTTTAAAGCTGGATTAACTTTCAAATCCAGTTCATCACACTCCCTGCAATAATTCTTGTCCCATGCCCTAAAGAAATCAGGCTGCTCCAGTAAAAGACATGGTTGCACAGTACCTGCATGTAGCACACAGTCACATCAGTTTTCAGTCAGCGTATCTAACTGAAAACAAAAGCAATTTAGTAGAAACCTATCTCTGTTTTTAAAGTTACACCAGTTATCTTCAGGCAATGTAATTGAGAAGTCACAGTAAGAACATGCCTAGGATTGTACTTAGTATGTAAAAATGTACTTCATGAATTTGTGCAAGCAAATCGCTTTTAAGACAGTTTCTAAAGAAAAAGAACCAGAGTTCATGCCTATTGCCTTTGAAAATTTTTTTGGTATATTCCCTTGCAGAACACTTATCCAGGAAACCACGCTTGATACCTATTACTTCCAAACTGTTAGGGACACATGGGTTTACTGTATCAAATACCAACGAACTTTCATGTAGAACAGATAGTGAGGTTGATGCTCTCCTCCTACATGGAAAGGAGATAATTTTTTTTTTTTTCAATTCTGAAGATAATTGAATCAAGATCACCAGCTTAAACTTGTTGGTTGTTGTTGTTAACATAAATACTCGTGATGAACACATCTCAGCTACTACGGTATAATGAATGGCTGATGAAGCCTGCAGCACCTTTGGTAGCAGCAGTTACTTTAAAATGTAGCAGAACCCAACTGCTTGTCTCCTACAGCATCTAATAGATTTCAGCTCATACATTTCTTCAGCCTGTAACAGTATGTCATAACACAAGACCTAAGCTTCAGTTAGACAGAATAAACCTGGTGGCTACCACCAACACAGGTAAAACATTACTAGTGCTCCTAAATCACCTTGGGCTGCTTAATCACAATATCTGCCTCCAATACATCCACACATCCCTACACAAAATCATAGGTGAAACTTTTAATCAGTTTAACTTTTTGTACCAAGTTGTAGCCTAATGTTTACAGAGGTAAAACAAAACAAAAAAATCCACCTCCCTATTTCTGTGCCTTAATTTGCTACATGCTAAAAAAATCCTCCAAAAAAATTAAGTAAGGGTAAGGAGTTGTGGGTTTGCCTAGTAATTTCTAGCTACCAGAATAAGCATAAAAGAGGGGCAGAACTTTGTATTGTTTTTACCCTGTTTGGTCCACTGAGAAACAAAGACATTTAAACTACCAAAACAAAAGTGAATCGGCTGTAAGTATACAGAGGCATTTGCTCCTCAACCCAGACAGTGGCAGATTTGGTGAATTTATCTAATCTGAATGTGTCAAAAGACATACATCAAAGCTGGAACAAGTCAATAATAAAGGCAGCCGTTTTATCACACCTGCACACTGGGACACAAAGGCGAAAAGAAAACCGTATACATACTTATGTCCAGTCTTCTATCCAAGCCACTTCCAAATTGAATACTTAAGAGAGAAATTAAGGAAAAGGGGAAAAAAAACCCACAGCAATGATAAGGATCTTCTTTTTACACAATAAAAATATATGAAGTGAAATATTCTTCAGTAAAGAAGTTCTTGATGCTGATTCTAAGATACCAACTTCAGGTCTTAGAGAAGAGTACTTTGATCATAACTTTAACAATGACAGATACAGAAGAGAAAGTCCACATCTGCTAACCTGTCACTTGTTTCTGCTGCACCAAAATAATGTCTACATTAAAAAAAACACTCCACTTACCAAGTGCACTTATAGCATCCTCAAAAAGATTTGATCGAGATGTATCACCTGTTGTACTGTAAGATGAAGACAAGTGCAATGGCAATTACAAAACTTTGGAAAACTTCCTGTTTTTCAAAAAAGCAGCAACAGCTGTAACTCTTATAGCCCGTTTTGTTTCTAGAAAACCAACAAAGCTTTCCAAAGAGCTCTCTCTTGATCTTATAGTGAGACCAGATTTCACAAATGTACCATTTTTAACACTTAAAGGCCAGCCTTCCCCCTTACCCCCCAATAGTTTGGCTCTTACCCATCTGCTTGGGGATTAGCCATCTGTTTGCTTGAATGTCTTAAAGGGTTGGAGAACAAGGTGGATTTTCAAAAGCACACAGCAGTCTCACTAACTGCTTCCCCACAGTCACCAGTTTGACCTCAAATGAGGATACCGAGGAGGTCAGTGGCAAGCACTTATTAAAATATCAGTATCCCACTTTCCTAGGAACAGAAACTGCTAACATTTGTAATTACTCCGTCTCCAGTTAAAGCTGTTAAATTAGAGGATTAAAGGCTCACCTCTATGAACACCAAGGAACAGAGGCACAACAGACAGAGGAACCCCAGTTAACTCAGTCAGAGCCAGGGGTGCCCCTTCCCTGGCTCCTCCCAGGGCTGCAACTTTAAAGCATCAGCCCCTTGGTTTCAGGGTAACAGCCCCAATGGGTCACAGGGAGAGGCTCTTCAGGTCTCCATACAGATCAAGGGTATTACTGCCTACAAGGTGGTGTGACTCATCACGAGGTGCCAGGAAAAAGCGTTTGGGGATTGTGCAAGACTTATTATGGGACACCTAGGGGAAGAAACCAAAGGCAGGGAAAGGGAAGCATCAAGGCACCCTGCAGATGAAAAGCAAGGGTAAAGAGAGCGAAAAGAGGAAGAAAAGGGCCAGTCACATGTGAGCAGCACTTGTCTGGCCATGCTCTGGCACCTGATCACCAGTCCATCCTGCCTTCTAATTAAATTCTATTTCTAACTATTTTTCATGCTGGTGGGGTGTCTCTCTATTCTACATGCATGTGTGTGTATGGAAGCTTAAGTGCCCACAGCTGGACAGGGAACATTGAGTCACAGGGACTCACACATCTGTGTAGCCAGCAACTGTGGAGACCAGACACTGTGGAAGTCTCAGTGCCAGCAACTGGAAAAGGGGCCACAGAGGTCCGTGTGCCTGAGGGGTCAGCAACTGAAGAGACTAGAGTGCATGCCTGTTCTGTGTGGATAAATACATTGGCACATGTGCAAATCACTAGCAAGCTTGACTATCTTCTGAGTAGGGTAAGAGGCTTGAGAGCCAGTTACTGAAGAGCTATAAGTCAGAGCCCACTGCTGGGGAGACTGGAGGGACTGAGTGAAGAGCTGCTGGTAAGACTAACATCCAGGGACAAGCTATTGGTAAGGTCATATGGCCTCAACCAGCTAGTGCAGAGACCTGTTCATGTGTCCATGAATGAGGCAACTGGGAGACCAGAGGATTCAGCGACTAGCTACCAGGTTCAGTGCATGCCTACAGCCAGTTCCTGGATGGATCCTCGGTGTATGTGCACGTGTTTATGTGTGCAAAGGGAATCTGGGTATCAGCAATGGGAGCACAGCTGCTGGGCTCAGGCAGATACATGCCTAGATACCAAAAGCGTGGAATACTGGGAGATCTAGGGGCCAGCTAGCCAGCTACTGGAGAAACTCATATTGCTCATTTGTACAGTTTTACATATGTATTTTGCTCTAGTGGGCTTTGCCCTGAGTAGCCAGAGGAGAACAGAATGTGACTGCTGCTGCTGCTAAGGTGGCTCAAGTGATGTTTTTTTTTCTGCCTGAGTTGACCTACGCAGTCAGCCATATATACAGGTATATACATATTGTGCACATGTACTGACAAGGCATTTAGAGATGCATTTTATAATGTAATAAAAAATTTGTTCCAACAAGAATACTTCACTAGTATCTACCACTAGTGAGATGTACAGCTGATGAAGATCAAAGGCCAAACAGGACACAGCTTGCTGGGCCATGGCTCAATAAACCTTCACCAGCCTTAGTAATTTAACATCTAAAGCAAATCAGAAATAAGCAGTGCTCACTGTAGTCAATGCAGGTGATTAACTAGAATGTATTTGTTAAATTATTCTTCTGCTCTCTGTTAAGTACATACATTGAGGGTTCCTTACTGCAGTTTTACAACACTAAAATCTGTATGTGGAAAACCTGGAAAGCACTGTTTCAGTATCAAAGATCTCGTCTAATCTTTGAACCTACAGGACAGACTGAGCAGCAAAAAAACCCTACCTATTAACATAAAAAATTTGAAAGTTATTCAACTGGTAAATGAAGATTTATTTGACATTTTTCAAATGGAATACAATTTTTTAGAATTGCAGAAATTACATCATCAATTAGGATATGTAGTGCAAGAAGTTTTTGATGACATTTTCAAGATATCAGGCAATTACAAGTTTTGTTTCCTTATCCTCAAATCAATGTTTGATGGTGTTTAAACACACCCACTTCAAAATTTATGTCACTACTGGTGCGTAAGACATAACACACTAATCGAAAACCAGTGTATGAAAAATTAAGACTTGACGCTATGCAGTATTTCAAGGGGCCTTAAATTACATATAACATTTTTATCCCATGCAATACATCATGTAATATCTTAAAGCTACCAGCTTATTTGTTCTGAATGTTCCTTGACCCATCTGTTTAGCAAGGCCCACCTGGCCCTCATTTAGCAACTTAAAAGTGAGCAAAAAAAGGCCACAGTATACCACAAGGATGAAAACTCTACCTTCCATTTGATTTTCTTAAATGTAGATAATTGGGGTTAAAAGTTACTTCAACTTCTACAACAATCTGCAGATGGGCCAAGGAGCATTCAGAATAAATAAGCCTGTAGCTTTATGACATTACATGATTAAGAGCAATACTATATCTGAAGTTTTAGAAGAAAAAGGTCTTTCCAGAAATTAGAAGACTGACAGCACCAAAGAACTTACAGTTCAAATCTAACCAACATGATTAAAAACACAGTCAGAGGTCTATGAACAGAACTGGACACATCCTTCTGAAGTCCCTAAGCTTTGTGAACAGCAGATCCACACACAGGTGAACATCCTCAGTCTGAAAAGAACCTTGTGGACAGCAAGTCTAAAATGCCTAAAGGGAGCATGACTGCTGAGTCATTTAAGTCTCCACAGGTTTAGTCCCAAGATCAGACTTCCCACAGGAGGTGTAAGTGGGGAGGGACACTTCTTACCATTGGTAATGTTACACTTAAGCCAGAGACTGAAGCCACAGTTAATAAAGAAGAAAAAGAACCCAGAAAATGATTAGACTAAGACTGTAATGGAAAATTCAACTTAAACCTAGAAGCAGAGATGGACAGGGAAGCCATTTTTGGAGGCTCATTCATACCTGTCAGTTGATGCTGGGCTGACAGCAGCTTGTGCCTCAGGTGGGTTTCTTGCTGGCTTCTCTTCTTTAGGAGCACTCACAGGTGCCAATTCACAAGCAACTGCCTCTGGTGCTGGTGGTGGAGGGACAGGAGCTGGCACAGGGGCAGCAACTGGTGCAGCGACTGGTGTGGGAGCAGTTGTTGAACTAAGAGCAGTAGTAGTATTTGACTGCTGAGTCACTCCAGCTGCTGCTTTGGGCTATAGGAGGACAACAGAATTCAGACACAGCACAAAGCTCCTTAGTTGCCTTCTGTAGTCAACACAGATTAAATTCTGTTAAGACCATTTGTGCTTCACATTGCTGCCTCAACACTAAGCTTAACATTAAAACATTGCAAGACATTAAATCTGTAATGCCTTTTACTGTGTTTAAGGCAGCAACTGACAGTGTCACTCAAGTACTTCAATTTAGACACCTAAACAGTCATACTATTTGAGTATGAAGTGAAATGCAAAGATAAATATTTACAGACCACAATACTCTAAATATGAAAACAATCTTGTGTTTTACAAAATCGTATTTTTCAGAAGAAACTAACAGTTTTCAAAAGACATCTGACAAGGGTAACAAGTATAAGGTGTTCCCACCACTCAAATTTGGAAAAAAAAGTGATAAAAGAAATCACATTTCCTTATGAACGTTATTTCCTGGAAAATAACAAGCTAAAAAATTTAAACTTAACCTGCAGCAATGCACTCTTTACATTCAAAGCACTACAAAAATAACATTTACACATACTTGGAGCTCTGTAGTGAACACCAAAAATCCAGCAGAAACAAGGACTACCAAATCTACATTAATAAACTTAGAGTGGGTATACTTGCATATACCTGTGATTTAATCTTCACATCTCTACTGGAAACATGAATTTTGCTTGGATTGCAGTATTATATAGAAATCACACTTTTCAGAATGCATGTTACTTTCAGCTAGGTACAGAAGTACATTTTTGAAAGCTCTGTCACTGTAGTCCCCTACCGACAAATATCCTTAAGGACTGAGGAAGCTGACCCCCTTCTCTGCCTCACCAAGAGAAATAGCTGAACTTTAACAAAACACAACTACTTATTCAAGGTGAATCACTTTCAAACAATGTTTGCTTGAACTAGGAAAAATCCTCCCTTTATCCAAGAGTTGAGAATGAATAGCTTCCAATGTAAGGAGCACAATAAAGAACATTTTAAGTATTGAAAGAAAAACATAGAAACATGTCAAAGCATAAGACAAAGTCAGCAGTTGTCCTTACATAACAGGGCATGTCTTACCCAGAAGAGAATCAAGGAAAGGGAACTGAGTTTAAAGACTTAGAAAAAAAGGCTGTAACAATGACGAGCTGCCCAACTGTGAAACACAAGTGCTTTAAAGTAAGAAGGTATTGCATTTAGCAGTTCTTCATGGAGGTCCATGTTTCTTCTGACATTAAAAAAAAAAAAACCTGTAGTCTGAAATCCCAATTGCATCTGCTTTCTTGTACTGCTAAATGCCTCTTCTCCAGGCAATCCACAGACTACAACGCTTGTTCAGTCATATTCAAACAGAGAATATAATGAGTCCGTACCAGACAGAAGCAAAGCACAACTGAATATAGGTTTTCTTTGTTAGAAGGAAGACCTTTAACTCCAAAATTAACTTCGTATCTCAAGACAGAGATGAAGTCAGTTTTTTTCTGAACCTGAGAGTCTGGAATGCCTAGAAAACCAGTGGCTTAATTTCCAGATGCGATCTGGCAACTGATTAAGAGGAGAGATGATTAAAATATATGTCACAGTCACTCGCTTTAACTTGCCACTGCAGTCATTCAAAACTCACAGGTTTGTTGATTAGCATCTCTGTCCTTTCTCTACTGGTTTAAGCTGTTGAGCTTGACAACAGAAACAGCCATGAATTTAGAAAAGTAAGACTGGAAGAGTTCTGGTACAGAGGATTTACTAACAAACTATTGAGGTTCCCTTCTTCCTTTTAATAATATCACTGGAAAAATAACACAAAGAGACAAGAAAGAAGAAATAGTAAAATCAGTCACTGGCATTTTTTTTTTTCTTTGATGTAAAAATTAGGCACAGAACAGCAACAGTCAACTTAGGCAAACTAGGACTGTGAAGCAATACTTCTTATCTATTCATACAAGCAGTTTTACTGTTGACCAAAACTTTCACATGATGAAATTCCACTGGGTTTAAGGACAGGCATATACAATCACTCATCACAATGAAAAAAGAAAAAGAATGACATGAATGCAATTTCCTTTTCAAAAATAAGGACTACTCACTTTTGTCACCATAACCACCACAAAGTTCTTCTCATCTATTTTGTATTCTTTAAGAGCAGTATCATCATTAAGGATTTTACCTGGCAAATTAAACAGATAAAAATTAAGAAGTTATTTAACAAATCACTAGATGATCTTGGGATTCTCTTACAAACACATTTTCATGGAGTTTTTTTGAACCAAGTTTTAAGCAATTTATACATATTAATAACCCTACAAAAAGTATTTTGGCTAGTAAGCTTTGGCAGTAGAGCTACAAGTAATTTTCCTCCTATGATGTCCACAGTACTAGTTAGCTTGAAGGCTGTTGCTGAAAGTGTCGAAGATGCTTCAAATCATTTAAAACAGAAGCATTAAATCTAGAGCAAGATTTATTGGATCTTTAACACAGGTAAAAGTAATGTAGAGTAAAGGCTTTAGTATACAATAAGCTTAACTGAGTAACTTTTGCCTGCTTACATATTCTAGACACAAGAAAATTCCTTCCCGCTTATCTTCTCTTTGCCCTTCAGATATAGAAAACTATCTACAGTTCCCTGGCACAGGCTAAGTTGATCTGCATCAGACAAGATGACTTCGCAACTTTAACATCTTGCTCTTAAAAAAAAGTCTAAAACATCAGAAAAAGTTAGTACCATTCCATACCCCACTACTTTGACAGAAGGATAAAAAAAATTGTTAGACAAAACTAGAAACATTTGTTATACCACCACTTTTGATGTTTCATAAGCAGAGATGGTACTGTAGCGAAGTAGATTTGCCTCACATTTCCAAGAATTCAGAAACACGTGAAACCACATGAACTTGGGGTTTTTTAGGATAAGCTCATTTCAAGGCAGTACCACGAATCAGAAAATTAAATATGTATTTCAGTGAGTTTTACAGCACCTACTTCTACTACAGAAATTTCAGACAATATTTTACAGTTTTATTCGATTCATTTTTCTGAAGATGGGACAAGGAGCCCTTCCCTATTTTAAGGGGAAAATACATATTTTTATAACCATTCTCAGAGCTAGTGGAATACATCACTTAACTGTAACTAGCTGGACACATCCTTATCCTGATGACTGCAAGGAAATCAAGCAATGTATACTCACTACACCACTGGGAACCCAAGGTGGCAGTGTCCTACTCTACTGGTTCCACAAGGCTCGCAAGTCAAACGCTCAAGAACATATTATACGTACTGTAGTAGTAATAATACCTGTAGCAGATGGTGCACCATCTGACTCAGAACCTACACAAGTTTACTTACAATTTTCTGCTTTATAGGCACTTTGGGGAAGGAGGTTGCATAAGATGTGTACCACAATCACTGAATGGTGGAGGTTGGAAGGGGCCTCTGGGGCCATCTAGTCCAACCTCCCTGCCACAGCAGGGTCACCCGGAGCAGGTCACACAGGATCATGTCCAGGTGGGTTTGGAATGTCTCCAGAGAAGGAGACTCCACCACCTCTCAGGGCAGCCTGTTTCAGTGCTCTGCCATCCTCTAAGTAAGGAAGTTTGCCCTCCTGTTCAGATGGAACTTCCTATGTTCCAGTTTGTGCCCATTGCCCCTTGTCCTGTCACTGGGCACCACTGAGAAGAGTCTGACCCCATCCTCCTGTCATCCACCCTTTGGATATTTGTAAGCATTGATGAGATCCCCTCTCAGTCTTCTCTCCTCCAGACTAAGCAGACCCAGGTTTCTTATGTCCTGGATACAGGCTAAAAGTAGACACATCACAATAGAAAGAGATCAGCAGCTTTAGCTTACCAGAAATGGAAAACCAAGACCATTTACAAATCAGTACACTGAAGAAGTAAAAAGATGACAAAAGCTTCTTTCAAGCATGGTTTGAGAAGAAAAAGCACTATAGAGCATACTGGACTAGAACTTTTTAAGTTCTGACATGAAGTGAGAACAAAAAACTGGATCTGTGTATTAGTGCCAGAATGGAACACCCAGGTAGAAAAAAGTAAATATTGGGGAAAATAAAAAAAAGAAAAAGAAAAAAAACTTAAAAAAAATCAAACTACATTAGCTCAAATAAAGTAGCGTCATGCCTCTATGACATTAGCTTGTGTTTTGCTAGTGCATAATACATGACAGAGCTTAAAAGCATTGAAAGTACCTTAGTATAGCAAGGATCTGGTCGTGGGTTTCTTTTGTCAATACAAAAGAAATAATCTGATTTTTAATTTTCTGAGGTACATACAAGTACACTTCAGCTACACACAACAAACTGAATAAAACACAAGAGTTAACCCAGAATGACATGTAATCTGCTTAAATCCTGATCACTTGTAACACAAGCTACTTCTACTTCACATAGTACATCTCACCCAAGACTAAAGATAATGTTATTATGCTATAAGAGCAAAGATAACAGACACACATTCATTCAAATCTGAAAAATTATGATTCAAAATTAAAGAGTTCCCTTTGACACGGAGGTTTGGGTTTGGTTTTTGTGTTCATGTCAGTGGGTTTTTTTCAGCCTGTTTACATTTCAGTGTTTATCTTTAGAAGGCATAACATTCACATCAAAGAAGAACATAAACAAGATTCAGATACAGTATCTTCATAATATCCATTACCTGCATAAATCAGTTTCTGGCCAGCTACTGGAAAAGCATCTTTCCCCCTTTCTGATTCAATCTTCTCTTTCAGTGCCTTCACCTAAAGCACAAAAACAGTCTTAATGAAAAAAAAAGTTTCACAATACAAACCTAAACAAGTACACTTTGTCTCGAGTTTTAAAAACTAAAAAGTACATCAAGGTAGACTGAAAAATGCCATGTCAAGTACATCAGTCTTCCAAAAACCTCACTGTAACCACTTGCAGAGCAACGTCTTCCCTTCCCAAATAATCTCTCATGCTTAACCAAATTAGACAAAAGACTTATAATGGAGAAATTATAAGTACAAGTTTACAACACAGTGAAAAATTAGAAGTTTGGGGGGAAAAAAGCTTGCTTCTCCCTCTTCCTTTCAGGTTTTATTTCTGTGTTTCTTTATCAGTGTCTTTACCAGTCTAATCCTCTTAGTTTGGATGTTTGGCCCAAAAGGAATAAAGCAAACTAACTCTCACAACGGAACTGCATCTTTTCAACAGCATGCACAAAAAGGTGTTTTACAAGGCTTCATGACCCAGCAAAGGATGCCTGCAGCATGAAATTTCTTCTCTAAGCTTATACCTGATGGAGGTCATTAAATCAGTAGCCACACAAGGATATAGAAGACAAGACAGAACTTCCCTCTATGGGACCACACCAAAATAGGAAGCCATCTCTTTATTTTCCTCAGCAGATGGAAGAATGCTCTTGGTATTCTTATTGTACATGCCATCCCAGTACCTGCCAAAAGCTTTAGAATCAGTCTCCAGCCATTCAGTTGCTTTTCCACAGCCAAACTAATAGCAGCTCACTGCCATTCATAAGTTTTCAGGCAGAGTCAAACCATTACTCATTTTCTAAGAATTTGCTGATAGAATCATCATTCTATTGCACTTACTTCACAAAAGTCTTTTAAAACAAATGTAAAACCAGGGATAGAACAGAGTATTTCCTAGAACACTAAAAATCTACTTTGTGAATTCCTCCCCAATAATTATTTAAGGCTGGAAGTCATAGAACCACAGATACACAGAGTGGTAGGGGTTGGAAGGGACCTCCAAAGATCATCTAGTCCAACCCCCCTGCTAGAGCAGGATCCTAGAGTAGATCACACAGGAACACGTCCAGATGGGTTTTGAATGTCTCCAGAGACGGAGACTCCACAACCTCTTCAGGCATTTTGTGCCAGTGCTCAGTCACCCTCACAGTAAAGAAGTGTTTTCTTATGTTAAGACTGAACTTCCCGAGTTCCAGATTGTGCATGTTGCCCCTTCTCCTGTCACTGGACACCACCGAGAAGAGTCTGGGCCCATCCCCTTGACACCCACCCTTTAAATACTTGGAAGCATTGATGAGATTCCCCCCTCAGTCTCCTCCAAGCCAAACAGACCCAGCAGTCTCAGCCTCTGCTCATATGGGAGATGCTCCAATCCCTTCATCACCCCAGTGGCCCTGCGCTGCACTCTCTCCAGCAGCTCCATGTGCCTTTTGAACTGGGGAGCCCAGAACTGGACACAGTACTCCAGATGAAGCCTCACCAGGGCAGAGTAGAGGGGGAGGAGAACCTCCCTTGACCTGCTGGCCACACTCCTCTTCATGCACCCCAGGATGCCATTGACCTTCTTGGCCACGAAGGCACATTGCTGGCTCACGGTCAGCCTGTTGTCTACCAGGACTGCCAGGTCCTCTTCCCCAGAGCTGCTCTCCAGAAGCTCAGCCCCCAGCCTGTACTGATACACGGGGCTGTTTTTCCCCAGATGCAGGACTCTATTTGTGCTTGTGGAATTTCATTAAGTTTCTCCCTGCCCAGCTCTCCAGCCTGTCCAGGTCTTGCTGGATGGCAGCACAGCCCTCTGGCACATCAGCCACTCCTCCCAGCTTTGTATCATCAGCAAACTTGCTGAGGATACACTCTGTCCCTTCGTCCAGGTCACTAATGAATATATTGAATAGACCCAGTACCGACCCCTGGGGGACACCACTAGTCACAGGCCACCAACTTGACTCTGCCCCACTGACCACTCCTCTCTGGGCTCTATCATTCAGTTACCCATTTTTCCCTCAGTCACTCCTTTTACAACTGAATGTCTCCTTAGGCCACAGATAAGTCACCAAGGAGTTTTACATGAACTTTAAATTATTAAATACTTTGGGCAGCTCCAGTTAAATGCAATAAAAAATGTGTTAGTTGTGACAATGGCTGAACAACAAGCAATATTCACAGAATCATAGAATGGTTTGGGTTGGAAGAGACCTTTAAAGGCCATCTAGTCCAACTGCCCTGCAGCAAGCAAGGACATCTTCAACTACAGCAGGTTGCTCAAAGCCCCATCCAACATGACCTTGACTGTTTCCAGGGATGGGGCATCTACCTTCTCTCTGGGCAACCTGGGCCAGTGTTTCACCATCCTCATCATTCCACAGCCGAAACTCCTCCTCAGATCCCACACCCAACATCATTTTTATTAATGTTGTGGTTTAGGTCAGGACAGATTGAACACAGACATTAATTAACATGCAATAACTGGATCCATGTGAAGTAGTTCTTACTAATGCAAATAACACTATGAAGTTATGTGAAAGCAGCTTTCCCTTTGTTTTCTGACCAGAGCAGGGCTGTGAGCAGTCAGGAGGAGCAGGATGCCGAGTTCATGGCACCAGCTGCCAAGCATGGTGACTCCAGCTGTGCAAGCTTGGCCCCAGACATCCCTACAGCTCCTCCACAGCCAAGTGTCATGAACCACAGTGGTACTGAACACAGGAACAAACTACACATTTGCTCCTCAAAGAACAGAGGCAATCTTTGGCTAAAGCCTGCCAATACAGTGCTCCTGACTAGCTTCTTAAAGGAATTTTTAAAAAATGGAAATGCTAAAGAGAAGGCCATTATGGTTTTCAGTGCTTGCCATATATGTCCATCAGTTTAAGAAGAAATCACATACTAATTCAAACACAAATTACTCAATTTCAGACACAGTTCTCCAGCCAGAAGTTTAATATAGTTCAGCTAATTTACATTATTTTGCTAACTGCATCGACAGAGACACTGCCATTTGCAAAGGCAAAGATCATTAACATAGGCCTCATTTAAATGGATATTCCCTCTACTCTGAGCTTTTGCCATTCAAAAGGTATCTTACATGTTATGGTGATTGACAGCAGCTTAACATCTGCAGGTCCAAATTGTTAATCAAAAATTCTCTCATGTAGCTGAAGTTGTTCCTATAAAACTGAATATAGACAAAATAGTCACGTAAATTCCAGAAAGTAAATTTCGGAACACTGTTTAACTGTTTTGTATAGAACAGTAATTTACATAAGGGAATCTGTCATGTCTCAAATTAATTCACTTAAGTGATCATACCTACTCAAAGGAGTAAACAAAAAGGACTTCTATTTAAGCCAACTCGTAACTACTATAGCTTGAATCTGCAAAAAAATGCAGTCAGCTGCAGACATCAGCATTCTCCTATTAGAGGCAGAAGTTCAAGAAATGCTGAGGCTAAAATAAGCTTTTATAAACACTGCCTGCCTGTTCTTTTGGCTTCATCACTACCTAGCCTATGAGGCCAGAAACACTTCATTTGCAGAGGATATAATACTAATTCTCAGAATAAAAAAAAAGGAATAGGTAACATCAGCTACATCTAATTTAACAGTAACATGCTAGTGGCATAAAATTTCCTCTTGTAGTTCTAACTGGAGTAACTGAAGACTTAGCACACACTAACGAGAAAACACCCATGCCCTTAATTCTGCCAACAGAAAAGAATACGTAAGAGTGCTCCCTAAATAAGCTGTATGTCAAGACATAGAAGTATGAACCAACTTCATTTAGATTTAAACTGTAAATGCTCCTTTTTCAAGAAGGAAAGAAAAAAAATATAAGTCCTCTTACTGCTCTTCAGAAAGGCAATTGCATCTTCCAGCTAGTGATACAGTGAGAAAAATCCTAAACTTTGCCTCTAGTAAATTAGGTGGCTGAGAATCCAGACTTCAGCATCACCATCAGTTCAGGGTTATTAAGCGAAAATTAATTTTGGGAAAGCATACCCAGCACATTGATCTGTCAAACTTAGAAAGCAGGTTTAAGATACGCAGTCATCCTCTGCATCTAACATTGTGACATTTTTCTCAATACAGATCCATCAACCAAATCTCCAGTCTACCTAGTTTTATTCCATCTGATCAGAATCCAAAATATATTTCAGTCCTCAGAGAAATCCATTTTTCTTCTGCCCTGACAAATTTTGCAGCAGAATAAAGGGAATCCATATTTTATGGCAGTATCTTTAAGAATGAGCATCAATTCACCTGTGAACACTTACCCTAAAGTTTCAGAAACAACACACTTGCACACTATGGTAGCCAACTTAAAAGACAAGATGATTTTCTTCTGCCCCCTATGAATTCAGATGCAAAACTCTCTATTATTCAGAGACTGTAGTGAACACAATGTCCTCAAGAACAGATGCTATGCAATCTGTTTAATTAAGAGTCAGTTATAATTCAAGCATCAACAGCCTTCCCACCTCCCATAGTGCTTACCACTGTAAAATATTTATATAGTATTATCAAATCTTTCTCCCAGCTTGTGAGCTAAGCTAGGCAGGGCCCTTTAGTTTCCTTTCACAAGGGAGTTTGTCTTCCATACGTTCCTCCTAGCACCTCCTTCCTCCACCTCCTCTGGTGGAAATCCACTCCAGCAGAGCGGCATCACTACTCTTACTGGCAGTTCCAGAATTTATGAGCTTCAGGGCTTCATCTTTTAGTGAATCCAACTCATTAATCTATGCTGCTCATTTGACAGCCATTTCGAAAAGACCGAGCCCTGATCAGGCAGCAAAGTACAACTGTTAAACTTTGTGTTCTTCAATTCCATCATGTTTCTATTGATTTGTACTCAAAATCATCAAATTTTTATCAAATAAGAGGACTGTGAAGAGACACATCCCATGTCTCATACTGAAATACCTTCACTACCAACCTACCTACAGTTGAATGTTTTCTCTTTTTGAGAAGAAACTCTGAGCAGAAAGCTTTTTTAATCTACCTTATAATTCTTTAGCAATCTTCACCTTTTCTGTAACAGGTTTTTCCAAGACTTTGGGAACGGTCATCATTTACACAAGGATGAAAGCTTTCAGTCCAAAAGGCTTTGCTCCCCTCCTCCTCCCTAAGGGAGGACATGATAGTCTGATTACACTGTCATATAGACTGTGCTCAAAGTCATGTGAGGACGATGCAGCTCTACCGGACAATAAACCAGCTAAAGATGCAACAGATTGACCAGTGCAACAGGTTTTACTACCCTTAATCAAACTCCATGATCAGCAATAGATTAATGGCATGTATTGTGCCTACTATTGAAATGCCCAGAAGGTAAGAAACCAGTTAGCTCCTAAGTAAATGCTTTATAGTAGCTTTACTGATAAGAACACATTTGGTTCTAGCTGCTTCCTTCTACAAATAATAAAAGCTGATGTTGCTGGCACAAAACTACATTTACAGCAATCTCTTACATTGTCTTCCTAAACAGGACACTCATATTTAGTCAGGAAGCCACCTCAATGGCCGAAGGAACAGATTACTGCCCTGCTTCAGGTCACAAAGGCATAAACAGATAATCGAGAAAAAACAGGAGAGGAAGAGTCTTGTGAATCTAGTCAGGTTTACAAGGTTAGCAAGTGACTGGAAAAAAAAACAACCACATTTGTACCCAACTAAACAAGGCATTTAAAATTCTTCCAATATTTTAAAATAGCCTCACAGACAGTATAAAGTATTTATGAACTTCTGTATTTACTATCTACATTTACTGTGCTGAAGTTTGCATACAAAGAAAAAAGCAGCAGGGCCTGGAAGATAGTCTAGAACTGGCAAGGTACAAATCCAAATTTAGCTCTGACATTTACCTCCTGAGCCTTTACCTCTCCCTTTCTGATTTCCTCTTCAAAACTGCACTCATCTGCATCTAGTTGAACTTAATCAGTCCAGTACTTGCTGTTCTACATTGCCCAGACATAAGCAAAATAATTTCTGATCTCAAAGTTGGCCTCTACATGCTTCCACTCCTGTGTGATCTACTCTAGGATCCTGCTCCAGCAGGGGGGCTGGACTAGATGATCTTCAGAGGTCCCTTCCAACCCCTACCATTCTGTGATTCTGTGCTTTTAAAATTGATCTAAGTCCTGTTTAAAAGAGGAGACACCAGGGGCAGTTTTCTGATGCTAAATAGTATCTAAAAGAGCTGCACACAGGCAGTTTTGTACTTACACAGATTTCAACATAAAGCAGAGCTTTAAGCAACAGAGTAGGAAAAAAAGCTCAGCTCTTTGCACCTTTCAAAAAAAGCAGAAAGATGTGGCTACTGACAGCTGAGTGCTCCCTATGAACCCACAAGGGCTTTTTTTAAGAAGAAACCTTACATTCTCTTGACTCTTGCATGGTCATGTTGATTAGCATAAACAAACCTCTAGTACCTTTAAGCAGGTAACTTTTACAACAAGTAAACAAATTTACAAGTGTAGAAGTAATACAGTGGTTTTAAGTATTGACAAAATCGACAGGACATTTTAAAGTAATTAAAATAAGACACTTAAAACTTGTTTCACTCTTCCAACTGGTTTGTCAGTATGCAGTATTGGGAAAGTTTATTTAGATATGCATTAACAGCCTTCATTTAGATAACCAAATAAAGAATGGCAATAAGGATTTCAGCCTGTGCTGGGTTTTTTTGCTGGAATAGAGTTCATTTTCTTCACAGCAGCTAGTATGGAGCTGTGTTCTGTATTTGTGCTGGTAACAGCACTGACAGAGGAATGCTTTAGTTATCACTGAGCAGTTCTTGCACACAGTCAAGGCCTTTTCTGCTCCTTACCCCACCTACAGTAAGCAGGCTGGGGATGCACAAGCAGCTGGGAAGGCATAGGGCTGGGACAGCTGACCCCAGCTGCCCAAAGGGACATTCCACACCATATGGTGGTGTGCCCAGCATGTAAAGATGGGGGAAGGAGGAAAGGGGGGATATTAAGAGTGATGGTGTTTGTCATCCCAAGTAACCATTACACACGGTGGAACCCTGCTGTCCTAGAGATGGCTGAACACTTGTCTGCCCAAGGGAAGGAGTGCATGAATTCCTTGTTTTGCTTTGCTTGCACAGGCAGCTTTTGCTCTACCTATTAAACTGTCTCTATCTCAACCCACAAGTTTTCTCACTTTTACCCTTCTGATTCTCTTCCCCACCCTACTAGGCAGGGAGTGAACAAGCAGCTGCACGGTGCTCAGCTGCCAGCGGGGGTTAAACTACAACACAGCCCCAGTGCTGTTCCCTTCCCTGAGATTAACATGCCTCTGATACAAAAACACAGGGAATGACAGAGACAGGAAGAACTAGAGTCACTTAGCCTTTAGACCACATTCCAACTCAGTATGCTCATAGCAGTCACAAGCCCTTTCCTCTTCTTTTCAGGATCATTTGATGCTCCTTGCAGGGCAGCAGGCACAAGAGAGCTGGCTGAGGCCTCCTGTCTGGCCCTTACAGGGCCTGGGTAAGACATGCTGCGCTTCACCATATCATGTAAAATAAAAAGTGATTTCACGCACTGAGTCCACTCCATCCAAGTATCTGTGTGGAACGGTGACCAATGAGACAAACCTTGGTGGGAGAAGACATTGGCAGCCATAAGCTTCAGTCCTGTGCCTATAAACTTCCCTTCAGGAAAACATTTTCCTATGTTTCAGAAAGACAAAGAAAATATTTTCAAAAGGTTTGCCAGTAAACATGCCCTTGTACACACAAAGGCAGCAATGAGACTGTACACAGCAGCATGGTCAGCTGCCCGTATCATTCTTTAAATTAACATATACTCTCTACTCCCCATATGTTCCAAAGGGACTACCTTCCAGTGTGTTGCTATCCATATCAAGTACAGGTATTTTGGCTTACCAATCATACTTGCAAAATAGACTTTAAACAGAAAACACAGTTACGTGCAAAGCTATCCATAAGTGCATACAATCTGTATATTTATTTTCTCAGTTTACTGGCCACTTCGGGAATAGTCATCCAAGAAAGTTCAGACTGTTGAGAAATACAGCACATAATATTGACAAATTATTAAAAGTACAACAGTAACTTTTTCTTGCCGACAGCTAAACTGAATAAGAACATTCCAAATAAAACAGCTGTAAAATTATGGTCATAGAGATAATGCATTTGAAAAATGGCTAACATGTAGAAACATTCTAATACAAATAAAATTGTTGTATGCATAATTTATGCCATTTTAACCTTTATTAAATTTTAAAGAATACATGTTATCCTCCCCACAGTTCTTTGGAAATTATACTAGAACACTCACTACAATTTAAGGAAAATATTCCAGAATATGTGAAAGCCTAGCCTTCTTCAGGCTAGAACAAGAAGTTGTTCTCTTGCTTGAAAATTCTAATTCTAGCCAGGAAACAGTGAAAAAGACTAGATGCCAAAGAAAAGCACTAGTAGAAAAACACAGACAGTTAATAAAAACCATGAATTATCAGAGAATATAACTTGAAAATGCTAGTCTGCAAAGAAAGCATGAAGATGATAAAAATGCAAATGCTCCCTGAAGCCCTTATTCTGGTAATCTCTGAAGCTACCATTTTTGCAGAGTCATCTATCAAACCTCAAGCAGCAAGTACAAGACCTTCAAATACACACCCGCTCTAACCGCAAGTACATACACTCCCCAGTAAAACCCTAGGAGATGCAAGAGGAACATAATAATCCAATAATCCTCTAGAAGAGGAGAAAGATACCTGCTGTAATATCAAAGAAGAATTTAAAAAAAAAAAGTATCAAGACTTGAGACAGACATCTTTAACCTAGCAAGGTATTTCTGGATTTTGAACAGGATCATGAGAGCACTTTTCCTCTAACCACTAAGCTTATAGCTCTTGAGGAAATATAAAAACAATTCTCTTGGCAACTGCTGCAAAATTAACCTACACTGAAACGCATGTAGGAAGGAGGTCGTGAAAGTAAGTTCATACATCCTCACAGGTTACAACCCTCAAAGTCAGATTTTATCATTCCAACAGAAGCCCACAGTTTACCAGTAGAGCTCTAAGAATTATGATCGATACCTCTTACAACAATCCATTATTTGTTTCCATGCATCTTTCCTAGCTCCAGACAAAACACAAATTGATGCAAAGTACACTTCAAAATTACATGGGCTTTCAATACCAGTCTTTTTTTTTTTCAGATGCTTTAGTATAGCTCTCAAAATACTGAATAGATACAAACAGATGTAATTCAAAATTCTGTGGGTGCACTAACAGTATTCATTTTTGTATGGGTTCACAAATCATACTCTATCAATACAGACAATAAGACTGCACTAATTCTGAAATTTATCACTGTACTCTGATGAGAATAAAGCAGCTTGCCATTTTACCATAGACACCCCCCATGTACATATATGTACCACCTCAGTGTCATTACAAAGCCAATATTTTTTTATATTCCTACAAATCAGAAAATACAAATTCTTTGCTATGACATTATCTTTTGAAAGATGAGAGTAGTGTATCTTTTCCCCTGAAGTATACCCATTTTATCTAGAAAAATGAAATATATGCCAAACCTCACTTTTTCCTTATTCCATAACCTTTGGCTCCTGCTTCATTTTTGCTGGGGCACACTCCCCACACATTTTATACAGCTTCAGTTAGTATCTAGCCTCAGTTTCTAAACTTAAAAACCAGTGGCTTCTAACAGCAAAGGGGCATAATGTTAGCATCCAAAAATCCCCATACATATGTTTAATGATAAAGCATAAACATATTAAGAATACACCAGAACATGCAGAAGTTCAAACTTCCACAACTAAGTGTTCTGTCAAGACAGTGTTAGACAAGTAGGCATTTCCTGGGTGTTCAAACATTGTGGCAGAACAGAGAAATGTGAAAGCCCATATATGTGAGACAGAGACTGCAGCCAAATTTCTACTTGACACCCTGAATATTCCTTGCACTTCTCTGCATTTTGACAATCGGGTTTTTAGGTTAGCAGTTAAAAAGAAACAGGACAGACTTACTTTCAACTAGTATTTCACTTTCAAAGAAAGTTAAGGATGTTTGTTGAGATTTTTTAAAAGCTTATTTCATGTCTACACAGTGATAACTACAACAGAAGTGCTCGATTTAGAAGCCTACACAAAGTCATCACTATCACCTCAGACAAGAGATGTGGCTACACAGGTCTGCATCAGATTCATACAGGATTTATTATTTGCTCCTAACACAATGCTTAACATATTCACTCTCCCACAGACAGTCAAACCCAAGAAGCAGCTTGTGTAGATAAATGCACACCTTCACTTGTCCTGGTTAAGTCTGAATGCTCAAGTACTGCACTGCCCTGGCTCAGAACACCAAAATGATAACAATGGGTAAATCCACCCCTCTACAGAGCACAACTAACAACATCAATTCCCATGCACTCCAGAACTTTTTTTCCCCAAAATTTAACAAAAACAGCCATGCCTGCAAAATACCCATTGATAATAAGCCATCCCAAATAACAGGGCCAGATCTTTTCAACTTTTTTAGTTAGTCAAAATATTTAACAGCTTTCATCTAGCACTTTCACAATCAATACTGCATGCTTCAAGTCTGATTTTTATGCAGCTAAAATACTCAGTGGGCCAATACTTCAAATCAAAACTAGAATCACATTATTAAAAGCATGTTTTGTGCTTTAGAATTCAGCTGTCTCATTAAGCAGGGGAAAAAAAAAAACCCAACAAAAAAACAAAACAAACCACACAAAACACAGTTGCCAGAGTAAAAGCTGTAACAAGCCAAATTAGCTATTATGAAGTGTGTTGCTTCAAATTCTCACTGGAAGGTTTGTTTAAATATTCCTTACTCTTAATGACAGATTCAGTTACAAGCATAAACTGATGTCAGAATACTATGTTGCACTGTAACATCAAGTCTCTTCAGATTAATTTCATGTTGAGAATAAGGGGAGAAATTGCTAGAACCAGAAACCAATTTTAGAGCAACAACTTTCCTGGGCCTATCACAACTACATGATTTTTGGCCTTGTCACAGCATAGGGCACAACTCCAAGTAAACAAGCCTATCTCTAACAGAGAAACACACACATAGTTCAAAGACTAGAAGTAATGTTCCCTGAACTCCACAAAACAAAGATTAGTTTCAAGTTGTTATAAAATTGATCTAAGAAACAAGTGCACTTAGCTAAAGTTAGTATTTTTCAAAATCAGACTGAGAACTTGCAAGCACACACTTGCGAACCACTTGCTTATTAACAGAATACATTTCAAAGCATTTTCCAATTTTAACAGATTTGGTTTCTAACTGAAGGCTCAAAAGTGTTCTTCTCTTTATTAAGTTCTACAACTTAAAAACACCTTCAAGAAGAATTTTTTCGTAACCTTCTAAAAAGTAGACCAAGGAAATTCCAACACATTTTTCATCTCCACACCTCTACTGCTAGTAAGATCAAGGCTTCACCCTGCTCACTTTAATGGTCTCCTCAAATCCTACCCAACTTTAATCCCTCTAACCACCAATTCCTAGCCAAAACCTGAAGTATTGTGCTCATGCGCAGCATTCTTGTCTCAGTTACTGAGCTACTGTAGCAACTACATTCATAAACTGAGAGCACAGTTTAATTTCCCAGAATCCAATTTCTAGCTAATGCATTTTGCTGTCTCTTGAGCTGGTTAGGGTTTTGGCTTGCAAGATTCCTTTAGTCTTCTCCTTGATCTTATTTCCCAAAACCTTACTGAATACAGAGGAGTAAAGATGAAAAAAATATATTTCCTCAATAACAAGCATAGACTAATGTTTTAAATCCCTGAAGGTTTCTAACACACGCTTCAGCTAGATATTTGTCATCTCCCTCTGCTACACTGTTCAACCAAATGAACTGTGTCAAACCTCAGCTGTCATCCTTTATTTTTCTTATGATGGGAGTGGAAGAGGGTAAACTAACAGACTTTATAAAAGCAGATACAATGTTCCTGAGTCTCATTGCCCAGATGTCACCTGAAAGGCACACCTTCAGACACTAAACTCCCCAAATCTTTCAAAAGGCCAAAAGGATGTTTGGACTTGGCCAGCAGGGCAACCATACGTTCTCAGGCAAGTATCAAGGCAACTTCCAACCCTGCAACCTCACTTAAGGCCCTTCCTCTCATCCAGGAATACTGCATTTTCCTGAGGATTTTTCAGCAGACTCCCACATGCTAACAGAAAACATTCACGTGCAACCAAAATGCATCCTCTTCCCAGTCCCATATAAGTACAGAGACAGACAATCACTGTAGCATGCCAACAAGGGAGACTCACTGTTATAAACCTCACCACGCACCCAAACACCCGCTCTGCAGGAGACAACAACATTCACTCTACAGGGGTCAGCAGAATCTCACATGCACACCCTCTTCTCATAAACGCGGACTAAACACTACAGCTCACGCTGTAGACAAAACAATAAAGCCTCCCCACAATCACCCACCTTCACTGAAGGCAGAATACACTTGCTTAAGCGTACAGGGATGTACCTACAAGCAAAGGTTTATCAGTTTCTCCCCAGCAGGACTCCTGCAGAGAAGAGCCATACACCTCTCCCGGTATTTCCTTTCTAGGCGGGAAGCTGCAGAGAGCAAGCACTGCATTTTCCTCCTGCTGCACCATCCCCCCCCCCAGGAGAGGTCATGACCCACTCCCAGCACTCCCTGTACAGAACACCAGAGGTAACCACTCCATTACCCACTAATCCGCGGATGGGGGCACCTATAGTCCTGAAAAGAAAGAACTTTGGTTTCCTACAGTCCTCCTTACTCCTGCAGAGCACAACGTGAGCTGATCTCCCTTCCACCTCCTGGGCCTTCTTCTCCACCACACCGAGGAGAGCCCGTGCGACGGGGCCTGGCCGCCACAGCCCCTCTCCTCCAGCTGCGGAGAGTCACTCCGGCCCGGAAGGAGATCCCTTCGCACACCGAGGGGACGGGGTCACCCCACCGCCGCCCCCGCCCCGCGGGCAGGGACCCGCACCACCCCTGCGCCCTCCTCTCGGAGGAGCCCATAAGCGCCCGCACACCCTCGGGCCGGCCCCGTCCAAACCCCTCCGCACCCTCAAACCACATCGCCCTCACACGGCTCCGGCCCCAGGCCCCTCACAGAGGCTCCGGCGACCCCTTCCCCACATACGCTGCCCACCCGTCCTCCCCACACAGAGCCCTCCGCGGGACCACGGGCCGGACCGCGCTCTCCTCCGCAAAGCGGGCGCAAGGCCTGAGCGCGGCCGGGGCCGCAGCGCAGCCCTCCCACCGCCTCCCGCCTCCGCACCGTCTCCTCGGGGTCGATGTCGATGCGGAAGGTCTGCTGCTGCAGCGTCTTCAGCGTGAGCTGCATAGCTGCGGGTCCGCCCGGTGCACCCGTTCCTGCCCCGGCGAAACCTGGAACGTCGCGGGACAGGCGGGGAAATAGGGGGGGAGGGCGGGGGGGACAGGGGGAGGAGCAACGCAGCTGTGAGGGGCGGCGCGGACGCCCAGAGTGGGTGGTGCCCCCGGCCCGCCAGGCGCCCGCGCCCCCCTCCACCTGAGGCGCCGGTAATGCGCAGGCGCAGGGGGACGCGCGGCGCGTGCTGGACGCAGTGCGCAGGCGCGGCGCGCGCAGCGCGGGGGGGGGGGAGGGGGGAAGGGGAGGGGAGCGGGCGCCTGTGTGTACTTATGCATACTGCTTGTAGGTGGTTGTTACGCGTTTGTTAACATATACGTACGTGTTTACAGGGGGCGTGAAGTCTGCAGCCCTCTGCAGGGTGGCTGTGGGTGATGTGGGGTCAACGTATTCATCAGTGACCTGGATGAAGGGACAGTCTTCCCTCAGGAAGTTTGCCGGTGCCACCAAACTGTGAGGGGTGACTGACATGTCAGCCGTGCTGCCACCTGGACAGGGCAGAGAGTTACCTTATGAAATTCCACAAGCGCAAATACAGAGTCCTGCATCTGGGGAAAAACAGCCCCGTGTATCAGTACAGGCTGGGGGCTGAGCTGCTGGAGAGCAGCTCTGGGGAAAAGGACCTGGCAGTCCTGGTAGATAGCAGGCTGACCATGAGCCAGCAATGTGCCCTCATGGCCAAGAAGGCCAATGGCATCCTGGGGTACATGAAGAGGAGTGTGGCCAGCAGGTCAAGGGAGGTTCTCCTCCCCCTCTACTCTGCCATGGTGAGGCCTCATCTGGAGTACTGTGTCCAGTTCTGGGCTCCCCAGTTCAAGAGGGACAGGGAGAGGGTACAGCAAAGGGCTACAAAGGTGATTAGGAGAGCATCTCTCCTATGAAGAAAGGCTGGGAGACCCAGGTCTGTTTGGCTTGGAGGAGACTGAGGGAGATCTCATCAATGCTTCCAAGTATTTAAAGGGTGAGTGTCAAGGGGATGGGGCCAAACTCTTCTCAGTGGTGCCCAGTGACAGGACAAGGGGCAATGGGGACAAACTTGAATATAGGAAGTTCCATCTGAACATGAGGAGGAACTTCTTTCCTTTGAGCACTGGAACAGGCTGCTCAGAGAGGTTGTGGAGTCTCCTTGTCTGGAGACATCCAAAACCCACCTGGATGCCATCCTGTGGAACCTGCTCTGGGTGACCCTGCTGTGACAGAAGGGTCGGACTGGATGATCTCCAGAGGTTCCTTCCAACCCCCACCATTCTGTGGTTCTATGGGTCATTGAGACCATGCGTCTCTGCTCATCCAGTGGCTCCACGGTGGCCAGGAGGTGGGGTTCTTCAGCATCTCCTCACTGGCACATCTGTTGTGAGGTGGCTGTGCTGTTGAGGGAGCCAGCTCCTTACCTCAGCATGCTGAAGGGTGTAGATTGTGTGTACATGCAATGGGTAGTAACATTTCCTTCCCAGTCTCTTCCCCACAGCAATGCTATAAGATAGTGGGTCTGTTCAACATGGAAGCTTTTGTCAGCATCATTGACTGATGCGCGGGGACCTCACCTAACATAACAGGAAAGAAGCTGACATGTCACCACAGCAAATCTTGAGTTAAGCATAATGAAAGGCTTTTCTCCAAGAAGTTGATAACAACGTATTGTTACACCTAGGACAAGCTTCTTGGAGACTGCAATTTTTTTTTCCAAAATTGTGACAAACCTGATGATGTGCATACTGCAAAAGTTTACACTAGATCTCTGCCATAGTCATCCCAAGGTTTATAATTAGCATTCATAAGTTGCGTGCTTTTCATAAAGTCTGTATTGTCTTTTCTGTATTATCGTTTCCACCCCACTTTAACCCCATGCATACAAATAGGAAGCCCAGGAGGTTACTTGCTTACCACAGGAAGCGGTGTAGAGCCTCAGTTCCGCCAGTGCTGGTTTCAATAGGCAGTGCCTACCTTTGATGAGTTATTAACCTCTGTTCCCCCTGGTACTCATTAGGAAGGGTGAAGAAGCCCTGCTACAAATAACCTTTGCAACTGAGCCAGCTATACTGCTAAAAGAGACCCCTGCCCCAGCTCCTTATAACCTCTTCTGTCACCAGGTGTGAGATCTCCCTGTGCATTTTCTATGTAACCAAGGCTGTCTTTCTGCAAGAGGATGCTACTGTTAAGCTAACTTAATACTGTAATGTAATTAAGCCTTAAATTTCATAGTATTGTGTAATGTCTTGAGAAGTTCTACCCTGCCACATTGTCAACGTAATGTTTGTAACAAAAAAAACCCCCATCTTTTCATTCATTATTACAGTAAGCTTGGCTTCATAACAATTTCTTAACAGCAGCGCAGCAGAGCAGGGGCTAGCAGGGTTCATTGCAAGACAAAGGGAAAGTGGGAGACACCTCTCCCTTCAGGAGCGTATGAGCATGTACATGTGTTGCATACGCAGCTGGTGTTGCTGCTTCTGTTGTCATCCACCTCAGGCTCCGTCACACAGCTGCTAGACAGCCAAAGCCTCTTAGGGCTTTCGCAACCAAAAAGAAACTGCTGACTGTTGCTAGTAGAAATCCAGTATTCTTGGCAGCACAGAATAACTTACTTGCATTGCATGGAGAGCCATTAAAAAAAAAAAAGAGGCATGAGATAGAATATCACTTGCTATTTTTTGCATGGGTGGTTACAACTTAAAATACGCTGCTTGTTCACTTTCACGATTGCCTAATACCAGATCCAATTCTGTACTTTGCTGATAAAAGGGATTTTTTTTTAACTTTTCATTCAGCAGTCCAGCATATGCAAGTGCTGAGCTTCACATGGAAGCAAAAGTACCTCTTTCTGACCTGAGGGGCTGTGTCAGTTTCACTACTCTTTTTTGCTCAGAATATGTTAAATGTAAACTACTCATTCTGATTGCTGTGGTTGCTGGTTATGGTGCGAAACAGTTCTTCCCAGCTTGTGGTGGGGCAAGGGTTCATTTACGTGGTGGCACCTTAGCTCCACTGTGAGGGCTTGTAAAAGCCTCAGCATAACTGGGAATCAACTCCAAAGGATGTGAACTGCTAAGAATGAAGTTTTTCCTGACCATTTATTTGAACTTAGAGCAAATAGAATGAGAAAAAGAAAAGCTGTGATTTTTTTGTTTTTTCACTGCTGAGTGGTATGGGAACTCAGGGTGAGTCACTGTATAGGGCCTAATGAATAAACAAGATCTTGGTGTTTCATCTAGCTCAGCCTCTTCAGCTCCATCAAATAGGTTATGGCAGAGCTTAGCTCTCCAGATCTTTCTTCAGCTGCTTCCCATCAGTTGCAGAATTGAGGTGGTTTTTTCCCCCAGAGTACTCTCGTCATTTAGCTTCATAGTGCTTCACCTCGATAGCCCATACTTGGGTTTTTTCTTTCTGTGTCTGAAGTACTGTGAGTAATTGCCCTGTGTTCAGACTGAAGTATCACCCTTACTGACTTCAGTTACAACGGTTTGTTTTAACAGCTCACTGACTCAGTGAGCACACAAACCTCTTCTTTGCAAACAGAAAAAAACTTACATTGAATTGGAAGAGATGTGAAATGAAGCCCAAAGGTTAGAAAGAGATTTTGATGGAAAATGTGTACAGCAAATACTTCTTGGTTTTTTTTCTGGATTGTTGTTTCCAAGTCACTTGATCTCCCTGGTGCAGTTACTCTAATCTCATACCACCATGGCCTTGTCCTGCTCAGCTCTTTTTGGTTGTCCACAATTCTGCAGTAACTGCTCTTTCCCAAATAGAGGTATATGTTTTCATGTCTTACCAGTTACTAGGCAAAGCCACTGATTACAGCTGACTCTTGCAGAGGGGGAGGAAAACACAGCGAAACAAAAATGTGATAGGGAAGATAACTGGAAAGTATTTCTGCCTCTGATACACCTTTTCCTGCAGCAAGGTTTCCCTATATAGCCCCAGTGTTCTGGAAGTTGGAAAGATGTGCACATATATACATGTCTGTGTTTTCATCTCAGGTTGTGTGTTTCACCTCTTTAACCACCAAAAAAATGCCTACTGCACGTGACTACAGTGTGTCTGGTTACTCTCAGCAAAAGGCTCTGTGTTTTCTGTGGCAAACACTGAGGCAAATACTTGTATCAGCCAGTGCTCATAGTAAGGCAGTGCATTCAATCTCTTCACTAATTTGCAATACATGATTACACCCCGTTGCCTGGGTCATCCCACTGCATGTTATTAAGGCTGCCAATCGTTATTAGCGTTACTGTAATTTTTACAAGCCCTACTCAGATATTAGGACTGATGGCATATGAAGAATATTAAGGTGGTGTCTACAGTTAGTCAGTACTCAGGGCTAAACTGTAGCAGTTAGCATCTCACCCAAGGCTCCCTCCCCAGCTGGCAAGGAGAATCAGGGAAAATAAGGATAAGGCACATGAGTTCAAGTATAAACAGATTTAATAGAATGACAAAACTGGAATAACAATCAACATAAAGCACAGACAGTTCTACTCAGCCTAGTTCTCGATGCCAACAGCAGGAACAGACCACCAGCACGGAGCCTCAGCGAGAGGAGGAACCCCACCCTCAGTGAGCTCCGTCCTTTACCATGGTGGGGTGGTATGGGGTACACCTGTGAGTCAGCTGCCTTGATTGGAACTCTCAGCTGACTTGGGGCTACTCATGGCCTGCCTGCATGGCTGGGCCATTGGGCTGTGCTTGGGGAAACAGGACAGGTGGTTCCACCCCAAAGAACTGACAATCCGAGGAAGCAAGGAACAAAACGGTGCTTGCAAGAAAGCAGCACATTCATAGCAGAAGTTATATTTCAGACCCTTCAGAAGCAAGTGCTGCCTTTTCAAAACCAAGTGAGAAGTGATAGGAGCAGTAGCATGGCATGCACAGGACCCTGAAGGTGGAGAAAGCAGCTTTGCATGTGGCTGTGCTGAGCCAGGGGGAAGTATGCAGAGAATAGTACTCCAGGTGAATGCCTGTGAGGCTGGGTACCAGCAGATGAGCAGCAGCAGAGGTATGGGAGGAAGAGGCAAGATTTTCAGCTTGTGATGGTTGTTAGGAAGGGCTGTTACTTAGGTAGATGCATAGAAGGACTCCAGAAGGGCAGCACAGTCTGGGGGGTGCTTTGAATCAAATGGAGCACACACTGGTGACAGAGAGGGAAGGGAGAGTAGCAGAGTGACTGGCAGGCGGTAAAGTGGAGAGATCCCTCATTACCCTAAATGAAAGGCAGCATTTACACCTTTCACAACGAGTGACCTATCCCAGAAAAATGTTTCAAAAGCAGGCATTTTCCACTGGCTGTTGACATTAAATGGGCATGAATTAGTGTGAGGTGTCCAAGGATGTAGTGTTTATTTTTCCATTAGGGTGAGATGTTCCATTGAGTTGACTGGTCTCTGTTCCACATGGCTCTATGTGGAGCTCCCATTCATTTCCTCTGTAACATGTATTAGCAGAGAATGCCAGTGCACCTTTCAGGAAGGCTGAACTAGCTGCAAGCATGGCTCTGGAGGAGGTGAGCCGGTACTTAGATCACAGTTTGCAGTAATTGATACAGTGTAAATTAATTCTCCCTTAATCTAATTCTGCATGGACTCAGGAGTTTTATCCGTCTCCTGTTGGCAGCATTGTTTCTTTCACTACAGGAATAGTTTGAAGGTTTACTTGGGGTATGAAACTGCTACAAGTCTTCCACGCTCATTCTCATTTATTGTGCAAGACAGCACTGAAGCAGCTTCATACTATGTTCGTCATGATAGTAAAGAACAGCTGCTCAGGTTAATCAACTTACTAGACCATGAGACCCAGTGACTGTGGGAGCTGTGCTAACTTGCAGCAAGGTAGTTGTAAGCGCTTCAGCCACTACCAGCTGCAGGCAGAAGAGGGTCTGGATGTTACTTTTTGTTGGCTTTATCAGTAACCTCTCATGTCTGCATGCTCAAGATCTGAAAAAGGTCATCAAGAGGGTCTGGTTGGAGAGATCCCTTCCGAAGCAGTGGTGCTCCCTTTGATGAGGCAAATCGTTGTGCGCATTTTCAGTACCACACCCAGAACCATGGAAATTCCCATTAGAGTTTCCATCAGCACTTGGACATCATGGATTTTAGCATTGGAGTCTGCGCAGAAGCACCTGACATAAAATTCATATACACTGACATAAAGTTAGCATGAGATCAAAATGAAACCTAGCCTTCAGCAATAAAAGGGGACTGAAATTTCTTTTAAGTAGGGATTCACACTTGGGGTCTTTTATTTTGAGAGTGATTGTTTTTTTGTTGTTAACCTTTTAGCTTGATTGGCTCTCAAACAGCTGCCAAGAATACTGGAAATTCACCATAAAATAAGAGTGTGGCAAGTGCATTAGACTATCATCTTGACAGGCTTATATATTTATTACACTAATGATATGGGTGTAGTAATTGTATTTGGAATATCCAGATGATATTTCCCATCTGTAAAATCAGTTCCAGGCATGGGGAAACCCACAAAATATGTCTCAGCTGACTCTAATCTGCAAATTTTCCTTAAATCATAACTTTTCTAATCTGGTAGTAAAGCATTTGATTTTTATTTTTTTTTTCCCCCGTACAGAGATTTAGGTGCCTTAACTATAGTAAGTACATGAACTATCTAATTGTAAACCACTGTTAATTCATTTTACCCCACTTATTAAGGAAGCAAGGGACAATGGGTGGGGAGAGGAATCTCAGTTCGGGGAGTGGCTGCAAGGCATGCTGCCTCTCAGACCTATTCCTAGAGCATTGCTTCTGACAGTCCAGCTCCATGCGAATGCTGTGCCTGCAGTTAGAGTCTAACCCCTTCATATGTATTTTTGCTTGTTTGTAGGCTCTCTTGCAGTCCTATTAGTGTCATTTTGCTACTCCAGTGAGGTTTGCCAGGAAAGGCCATTTGGGAGCTTGCAGCTGAATACCAGGCTGCATACTGCGTGTTGCCTAAAGCATTTTAAAGCAGAGGTCATCTTCCAGGCTTGTAACAGACATGACTAGTGACTCTGGAAGTTTAGCCCATCAGTGGCAATGCCTGGAGGAGGCCATTGACTGAGCATTGGAATTAAACTCTGTAAATCTGTGTATGCATAAAGACTACTTGTCAGTGAGGAGAGGAAGGTATTGAATTCTGTATGCTTCAAGAGAGTTTATTTGGAAATGTACAAATCTTTTTATCCGAGAAAAGTTTTATTATTTAATCACTGGTTTCTTCACAGTGCTAGACAGTTGAAAGGGAAAGGGATAAAAATGATCTGGGTTTGACAATTGCCAGTGTGCGTCTCTGAGAACGGTTATCTCATGGCTGAGTCTCTTAGCAGGAAGGGCTGTTGTTGCTGTAGGAGTGCAGACTCTTTGCCAACTGTTTTACTGTTTAGGCTTTGTTTGAGCTTCTGTCCTATCTTTGTCCCTGCCTGCGCTGTAATAACAAACACAAATGAAAGCTGGAAGCTGCACATTGGCCTTCTGTGGTTCTGCAGAGCTGGTATGGAAAAGCCAGACGTCTGAAAATTTCCAAAGCAAGGCCAATTGTTGCATGAGACATTAGAATGGCAAATAATGTGGTCAGCCAGGGAATCCCATTGCTATTCCTGCGATTTGACAGTGTCACAGTGCTGGGCTTCCCAACTTCAGGGCTGGACTGAGCAGTTGCAGAATGGATTGCTGAGTGCATTATGAAAAGCTCATGGGGGAAATGACATCAGGAATTGGCAGCAATTAGTCTCGAACGTTGATTCCAAGAACAATATTTATCTGAAAAATAATGAATCAAATCTTACAGGTCTAACTGGGCCTACTATGAATAAATTAGATCAGTTTATTTTTCAATGGGTCATTAATCATATTACAGTCATCACTGTGGTTATCTGAAAGTATTTTAATTTAATCAAAATGCAGTAAAACTCATTTAGACAAATTTGGCCTAGACTGTAGTGCCCCGCACACGGACTAATCTTTTCCAGCACGGTGTGGGGAATTAGACACCAAAATAGATCTCTCTATAAAGACTTGACTATGGATTTTTGCAATACTTGATTTTGAACTTGCAGTTTCCAACACTCTGCTTTTTATCCTGACTGCCAGATAAAAGAGAACATTATGATATGCTCTGAGTCTTTTGTCACAGTGTTCATAGCTTGTACAGGCCATCTGCTGTGGAGTAATGTACCTGCTGCAGTGCACTGCTTTCCTAGCATATGCATAACCTGACAGCTGGAGAGCATGAGCCCTCTGGATTCATCAGGAGTTCACTTGTATGTGTAGGTACTCTGTCACTGTAAAGCCGTATGTAAAACAATACTAATTCCTAGGTTACAGAGACAACAGAAGCATTGTAGTTTACAGAGACATGAGTAGCTTCTAGTTTAAACTTCTGCTTGGAGTGGGGTCAAGAATAAATTCAGACCCTGGTGCTCGGAGCTTTGTCCAGCCAGACTTTTGAAAACTTTCAAGGACAGAGATCCCACAGCCTCTCTGGCTTCTGCTTAGTGCTTAAATATTCCCATTTATTTCCCTTTCTACCCATGCTGAACCTTTCTAGTTTCAGCTGATGTCACTGTCTCTTGCCCTCTTGCCAGGTGCACTGGAAAGAGCCTGTCCCCATCCTCTTGATGCCTTCCCCATAGGCACTGGGGTGTGCTGTGAGGTACCCCAATGCCTTCTCTGCTCAATGCTGAACCAGCCCCAAGCCCACAGAGTCTCTTTGCCTCCCCTGAGCCCCTCTGCTTTGTCTGCCTCCCTCCTGTCCAGGACCCCAAAGGGGACGTAGGATGCAGATGAGGCCTGATGGGTGCTGAGCAGAGGGGATCATCCCTGCCTGCCTCCTCCCATCCTGGATAGGAGAAAAATAGGAGAAAATCCCTGAGAGCAGACCAAGTGCTGCCTGTGACCTGCTGTGGGAGGAATCCAGTGAGTACAGAGGGCTGGCTAGCAGTGCTGGGCTGTGGGGAGAGCCTGCGGGACTTTGTTCTGCAGCCCCCCCCAGGGAGGCACGAGGTGTTACCCAATGAACCCTCTTGCCAAGCGTGCCTGGAGGCATCTGCCCTGGCCAGGACGACCTGACGGGGTCCTGGGAACACACGGCCAAGGCCTTGGTGACTGGCGTGAAGCACCGATGCCGAGCACGAGACAAGAGATAGGGGATGGAGGGGGCAGTGGCACTGCAGAAATGCCGGACACGTGTGCTGGGGCTGCAGCGCTGCCGGGGTGAGTGCCATGGGTGGGGTTGACCCCAAGCAATGGACAGTGATGTCCCCAAGCAATGGATTGTGACCCGGCATCCCTCGCTGCTGGTATCTAGGCACCCAGTCCCACCCAGCCGGCTCGTGCCCGCACTCCAGCTGAGCAGTTTGCGAGGACTGGAGTGTTGAGCAAAGTCTTGGTGTTGGTGTCCTGAGCAGGGAGTTGTTCCTTGGAGATCTTCCTGCTCGACTCCAGAGCCATTGAAGGACTTGCCCCGGCCCTGCCAGGTTCAGGCAGCCGGGGCACCCAGGGGGCACGCTTGCAGCAGCAGAGGTGAGCTGGGCAGGGAAACCTGAGGGTTTGCTTTCTGAGGGACCTGGGCATTTCTTCCACCTCTCCCTGCACCAGCCCATGACCATGGCCTCTCTTCCTCTTCTAGCGTAACACCAGCTGCTGCAGCACCGGTGAGAGGGAGTGTCTCAACATCCCCAGCTCCCCCCAGCCCACCACAGCCCGTGGAGATCATGGCCACGGGGCAGGAGAGCCGCTGCCCAATATGCCTGGACAACTGGGAGGAGGCCAGCTACGCAATGCCATGCCTCCACCAATTCTGCCACCCCTGCATCCTGCGGTGGGCTGAGAGCAAGCCCGAGTGCCCCGTCTGCAAGAGGGAGATCACCTCCATCTTGCACTCGGTGCAGGCGGATGACAACTTTGAAGAACATGTCATCCTACCACCAGCAGCACCAGCAGTTGTCATCCCTCGGACAGGAGGAGCTCTGGGACACCGAGCCACCCACAGCCTCCGTCGCCCTGCAGCATCCCAGCCAGCAGCCCTGAGGATGGCACCCAGGGCTCATCTCCATCCCCACACCTGGGCATTCCTCTTCTGAGAGCACCCAGCTCTGCTCCTGCGGTCCTGGCTGCAACAGGAGCTGGGGCTGTGAAGTGCTGGGGTCTGAACCCCAAGCCCTGAATTAAGGTTGACATATGGGTGGTCCCCATGGCCCTTTAAGAGGAGGTGATGAGTTTGCCTTTTGGCTTTCCTCCAAGGTGCAGCCGGCCTTGTAAGGAAAGCCCTTGGGTAAACAAGCCCCAGGTGCCCTGCATTTTGAGAACGAGTGCAAGGTGTCCTGCTTTGGGGATAAAAGCTGGGACCACTTGCAGGAAGAGTTGTGAGTGTCTGTCTGTGAGGTGGGTGCACTTCACAGAGTTTCCTGTTGGGGAAGGACCTCCTGACTCTTCATGCAACTGGGCCCCAGTCAGGTCTGGCACCTGCAAACGCGGGCTTTGTGGGGAGGCAACATGGGGTTACCTCTATCATATGTGATCACTGTATTGACTTGGTTGTCTCCCGTTTTCTCCGTGGGTTACCTTGTGTCTCTGTTTGTTCCATCTATTGCGGGTCATGCTGTGTCGTTTCTGGGGCTGATGTCTGTTATTTGTGATCTATCTGACTTGTTTGTACCCCCAGCGATCCTCTATATACTGACCCCTTTACGTGAAATAGAATCCACTTACTGGGTTGTTTTTCTGCTGTTGGCTGTGTCTTTTTTACTGGGCCTACTAATTGGCAAAACAGGCTGATCATCGAGGATGCCCAGGAGGCAGGGGCACTGCAGGGACTCATCCTGTCCAGCCTGCTCCTCTTTGTCCTACGCGAGCAGAACCTGTTCCAGCTGCTGTGGGACACCCTGGGCCAGCACATGAGGAGCTTTGTCCGCCGGCTCGCTGCCACCATTGTGCACTGGTGCCGTGGTCAGGCCCGACAGAGGATGGGCCTGGGGGACACCTGTGCCGCTGAGGAGCGGGAGGGCAGCCCCGCAGCTGCCCCCAGCCCCGCTGCCTCCCAAGGGGGGTCTCCTGCCCCCCGTCCAGCCTCCTCCCGCAGCCCCGACAGAGCTGAGGCAGAAGAGTGCCCCAGCACCTCACCGGCTGCCCTTCATGGGGGTCCTGGCAGCCCCCCTTCTGCCCCCGCTCCCACCCACGGGGAGCACCAAGAGCCGCAGGAGGACCCAGAGGAGGCTGTGCCCGGGCCCTCCGCTCCCAGCCGGGACAGCCAACGCTCCCCTGGGGGATGCCAGCAAGCCATGAAGAGGAGGGCTGGCAGGCTTGAGGTCATGTCACTTTCAAACAAGAGGCCACACCACAAGCAACAGTAGGAGGGTGCCCCAGGAACTGGCAAAACCAGGGCAAGGCCAGCAGCTGGGACACTTGGCAGTCCCCAAGGGACCGAGAGACTGTCATTATTTTTCTAGCTCTAATGATTAAATATTGCCATAAATGTATGAAAAGTACAGAAGTAGCCTTGTTATTTCTAACAGTGTAGTTGGCATTGCTATCCACACCCGTGTTGGTTTCTCATGTGGCCAGAAGTTCATACTTTCCCAGGGGCAGGATGACTGTCCTGGAGTTCCTCAGATTATCCTCTTGACTTTTTTAAAGATGGGGTGCAACATTTGTTACTCGCTAGTCTTTGATGCCTCTCCCAAGCTCCACAACCTTTCAAAGATGACTCGGAGCAGCCTCACAGTGGCATCAGCCAGCACACTCTCAGACAAATCCTATCAGGGTCAATGGACTTGTATGGGACAAGATTTCTTATGAGACCCCTGAGTTGAACGTCCTCTTATACTGCATTTCCTCAGCTCCTTGATCCCTGCTAAAATGCCTGGGAACACTGTCAGTGAAGACTGAGGTGAAGAAGGCATGGAATACCTCAGCTTTGCCTGCATTTGCGGTTACTGTTATCAGCCAACCCATTTGGCAAACAGGCCCATACTTTCCTCACCTGATGTGTATTTACATATCAGCAGAAGCCCTTCTTGTTCCTTTTCATACCCCTTGCTAACCCTGGCTTAGCTTTGGTTTTCCTGATCACATCTCTGTACAACTCAGCAGTATTTCTATATCCTCTTTCATAACCTGTCCTAACTCTCACCACCCGTATATGTCTTTTTTTGTATTGCTCTGCCATGAATTCCCTGCTTAGTCATGCCAGCCTCCTGATACATTGTTGTGGGTTTTTTTCTTGAGCATCAGCATAAACTTTTCTTGTGCTTGGAGAAGGTTCTCTTTGAAGGCCTGCTAGCCCTTGTGAGGTCCTTTGCCCTTCAGAGTTGGCTCCCATGAGGTCCAGGGCTACTCAACTTTCTACCTTATCCCACCCCCCTCAGAATCTTATATGCTGTATCAGGATCACGATAGCCATGACTCCTGTTCACTCTCACAGCTCTGACTAGTTTTCCCTTGTTTTTAAGTAACACATCTAGGAGAGCATCACCCCAGGTTGGTCCATCCAGCATGTTGCCCCTGACACCCTCCGGAAATCTCCCTGATGACCTTTCCCTTGCATCAGCTGCCAGGGATGTTGAATTTCCCCAGGAGAACCAGTGCCAGTGACCAGAAAGTCAGCCATGCCAGGAGCACTATTGTTCTGTGTCATACGTGGTGCTGTAGCTCAAATGTAGAAACTAGGAATATGAGACAGGGCCAGCAGATCAAATATGACACTTTATTTCCCAGAAGCATCTTAAAACAAATTAAGGTGGGTTGTTTGTTGTTGTTGTTTGGTTCAGGGTTTTATTTTCCTTATGACTCTATCCATAAAGTATGAAGGGTCAGAAACCCTCTCTTCTAAAATGGAATGTCATCCTGTCTCCAGTATAAGTGTATTTGTGATCAGAGTCTTGGGCCAGTGTGGCCATTCAGGATTTCAGCATTCATACTTTATTCATATACAGTAATTGTACTCCTCTTGGCTTTCATTTTGTGAGACTAAATATGTCAAGCTTCTGTAGTTTTGCCTTCTTTCCTATGATTATTTTAGTTGTCCTTCTCTGCACCTGTTCCAAATTGATTTAATCTTTCTTGGACTTGAACTGGACTCTACACAATATCTTGCTAGAATGATTAGTGCTTCTGCGTCTTGCTTTGCACCTGCCCTGTGAAAGCAAGTGCCCTTCTCACAGCACTGTCTTCTTAGTGACATGTAGATACATTAGGACCAGTTACGCACGCTTGCATTGCTGTCTTGGCAGTTTTCAACCACTGAACTCCAGCTTAGAACAAAAATCCTTGCTGTTGTTGCCTAAGTGATGACTTTGGAGCCTATACCCCTTAGATTCATATAGTTGTTCCTGTTCTCAGAGTCACATCTTTTTCTGCATGGCCAGTACCTGTAAACTTTGAGCTAATCAGTAAGTTTCGTCCCCATTTTTGCCAGTGTCACTAGTTATTTCTAAGATGACATAGGGTCAAATGGATACTGTTTCTGCTGTGCAGAGGGCATCGGCAGAACATCCAATATTTTCTGTTGGCTTTTGGCCTTCAAGGCTGTTTTTATAAGACTGCAATGGAAGATGGTACAGCCTAGAGTGTGCCAGCAAGCACAGGTTTGGGATTGCTTCAGATGACTTGGGCTGAATGAGACTTTTGTGTCCAGACACTCGCTAACACACAGGTGGGTACACACATAAACAGACACACACTCATTCATCCCTGCTCTGTACTTCTACCTTCCCTCATATATTGTCATTGTCATTCACAAATATTTGCATGCAAACTGCCACAGCAAGTATTTGAATGCTAATGGGGCAGCAGGCTCACTGGGAACATGCCTTGCTTCATTAGGTGACTGAGAAGCATGCTGGGTGCTGTCTTTTAGAAGAAATCTGTGCAGATTCTTTGCTGGCTGCAGTACACATTCCAATTGAGCACTACTTACCAGTCAAATTTCAAGGTTCAGCAAGCAATTCAACGAGGGCAGAAGGAATAATTACAGAGTTGTGAAAGGCTGAAATGTAAAACAGATGAACAGATTGTTCCCTCCACCTGCTAACCTTGTGGAGAAGAAAATTCAGCTTCTGTTTATAAGCAAACTCTTTTAGCTCGAAGGGACTTTCCCTCCCTCCCAATGAGTGATAGTCCAGTGTAAGAGATTGCATTGCACAATTCAATGTCAAATCTTCAGTTAGCATATTATGTATTTCTGACATCCAGCTTGTCGTCAGGATTCCTGTGCTCACGGTAGTCAGTGCAAATACCAGGTGCCTGCAGAATACCACGTCTGAGGATGCTGTTACCAAACTGAGCTCTGCAGAGTCCGTCAAGTCCATCAGTGGACTTGCCTGTTTGACTGCCTATTTCACATTTAAGGTTGGCTCACTACTGAACTCCTCAGGTTCAGTTTCTAGTGCTGACTGCAGCAAGGATATATCACCTTTAATACATATACCCCTTTCCATCACAGTTTTTCTGGCTTTGTCTACACTGTAGTGAGGGATTGCAGTACATGTGAGGATATCAGGTTTGGCTCTGATTTCACATGGCTACCAGTAAAATGAAATATGGATAAAATAGAGGGCTGACCTTCTTGCGATTTAATAGCATGCTCTTCCTTCTTTACTCTCACCCAATTGGTATTTCTTCTACCACTGTGTTCCTAGGCTTCCAGCTGCAAGTTTAAAAGGCAGTTCAGAACAGTGAGAGTAAAGAGGCCTGCCTGCTAATCCCACCCAAAGTAACCCATCAGGTAATGATTTTGATTTCAGCTGCATGTAGTTCTGTCCTCCCTGTGGGGAGGACTCAATAGAACTGCAAAGTGCAATGACTTAAAAATTAGCTTCATGTACTGGGTCTGGCTGAGCCGGAATTGATTTTCCCCTATGACAGCCCTCATGGTGCTGTGTTTTATGTTGGGAGCTAGAAGGGTGTTGATAACACACTGGTGGTGTGGCTACTGCTGAGCAGTGCTTACACAGCACCAAGGCTCTTTCCAACATTTCCCCCAGTGGGATGGGGTGAGCAGGATCTTGGGAGGGGACACAACCAGGACAGCTGACCCGAACTGACCAAAGGGATATTCCATACCATATGACGTCTGCTCAAGGATAAAGCTGGGAAGAAGGAAGAAGGGAGGGTGGGGTCACCCTTGCTCCTCCGAGGCAACTGCTATGTGTATCGGAGCCCTGCGTCCTGAGAAGGCCCCACATCACCTGCTAATGGGAAGTAGAGAATAAATCTGTTTTCCTTTTTTTTTGCTTCCATGTATGGACCTTGCTTTGCTTTGCTTACATCAAAACTGCTTTTGTTTTACCCACAAGGGTTGTTTTTTTCTATCTTATTTTCTTTCCCCCTTTTTAGCCTGCTGAGAGAAGGGGCGGGGGGAAGTGATAGAGCGGCTTGGTGGGTACCTGGCGTTTAGCCAAGGTCAAACCACCACACTTCATAATATTTTTTTAATTAAAATGAAGAAGCAAATTAAATCACCGGCAGTGAGAACAAGAAATAAGAGTCATCCACTAATTGTTTGTCAGAAGGCAGGTTCAGTGAAGGGTAAAATCAAATTAGATAGGTATTGCTGGGTTTGTCTTTATGCATTTTCAGCTAAGTGGTGTTTTCTGAGACCAAGGAGAGGACCGAACAAGCAGCAATTCCATTTCAGGATTTATGTAGTGTTCACTTGCATGTCTGGTTACAAACAGTAACACTTACTTTCTGCTACAATTGTCACATACAAATAAGATTATTATGAGTGCAAAAGGCCTGAAAGGGATAGTTTGTTTGAGTTGGGAAGGACTTCAAAACTGCAAAGCTAAGCATAAACTCATTGAAGTTGAGCATAAAGGGCAAACATCAAGTCAGGCAAAGCAAATAGATTTTAACCAAGCTTCAGTGAGATGCAATGGTGTGGTCATGTTGTCCAAGGAGAGAAATTCAAGGTGTTATCAGGAGTTATGAATTATTCTTTATCCTGCTCACTGCTGTTGCACAGCTGCTGTACGAGGAGAGACTGAAAGGATTCTGCTTCCATAGATTTGCACACACACAAAAAGGAGTAGTGGAGATGTGGTAGGGGTAAGTGGAGTGAAGCTGACAGTGGAGCAATCCTAGTAAATTATGAGTAGCGCTTAATATTGTGAGGCAGAAGAGTAAAATTGGCTATAACCCTCATCAGTATGCTGCTTCTTGTAAGAGGGAAGGCTTTCATGTTTCACCTGAGGCACCAGGGACAGACAGTTCATATGAATTACATGCTTTTGCATGTATACAGGCTGCCCAATGCACTTAAGATGCAGCAAATCACATACCTGCTGAGAAGAGGGGACAGAGTATGTGCCCTGCACGTGGAAGCCCAACAGCCACATGCGATAGCTGCAGCTGGTTGCCATGGCTCAAGCAATGCTGTGGTCTCATCAGAGATTTCCAGCAGTGTGGCAGACACACTTAATTTCCAACGGGCAAAAAAGGAGAGAGCAAAGGACCATCTAAACCAGCCAGAAAGCTCCACAACCAGGACTGCAATGGAGATGAATTGGCTTAGCTAGAAGATTCATGTCTTCATTCCCCACAGGAAACAATGATAAAAGTCAATACTGGTCACCCCTACAGTAAGAGTGTAATTTTAATATGATAAGTCATGATTTTGTAATCTTAGTATGAAAATATTGCCTGTATTGAGTTTGGAAAAATAGCCAGGTCATACCTCAACATACATTCCTCTAGGATCTGATTGCAGCTTCAGGGAGAAGATTCCCAAATCTTACTGCTCACTTATTACACTGTCTCATTTTTCTCTCCCAAGTGACATTGCCATTTACTCTCTGAAGTGGGAATATCCCAGAAGGCTTACCATTTTGCACATGTTACAGCATTTAAAGCTTGTCAGTGTGAAAGTCCAAACTTGCAGAGCAGCAATCACTAGTCCAGTTAAATAAACTAAAAAAATCTCACACTTACGGGTCTTCAGAGAACATAAAGTTCTTTGGGAATCTTTTATCCCTGGAGTTTGATTTGTCAGTCTTCTGTGGTTTACAACTAAGATGTAAATCTTAAACCATTTGTCCTTATAGCTTTGTTGTAGTTTCTTATGACTCTCATCTTTGAAGAGTAAGTCCTCTTGCATAAAGCTAGACTTAAGTGCTAAGTTTAGGGCCCAAACTAAGAGGTTACTGTCTTGAAAATAGTCTTGCTGGAGAAACTTTTTCAAAAGATGTGAAGTTGGTGTCCAGTTTACTCTTTCCTGAAACGGTTATTCCCTCTTTGCGTGGAATCAAGATGCCAGTTTACTGATTTACATCTTCTTTTATTCATCTTTCTTTCATTACCTGGAGAGCTGCCCAGTCCCAAGAAAGATTTGTTGCCTAATTCTGAAGCTATCTTGTTAGGTACCAGCAGTTCTGGGCACAGCCCATCCTCAGATTTCCGGTGCCAGAAGTACCACTCAGATATGTCAGGCTCATTGCATTCTTTTTACCCATCCAGCAGATGGCATCGAAGTTCTAGAAAAATTCATTCTTTGTCATGCTGTTGGGTCCTGCAGAGATTCTTTCTTTTTCTTTTGACATTCTCGATTTAAAAGACAGTGATGCCAACAGGATTATTTTAGCAGACTTCAGTTTAGTTTGCTGTTGACTTAGGAAACTTATTATGGCAGTATATGTATATATTTTTTAAAGTTGGTAATCTTTTCCTGAAGCCTAACTGGCTGGAAATTTTATTCTTGAGTGTACTTATAGTAAACTTGAGAATTTACCTTATACTGCTTTCAAGTGAGGCTATGTTTTATTTCTCAGTTTGAATCTGATTTCTCTAGTTCATTATTAAAATTATGTCTGTACTCCAAATATATGCAGTATTCTGACTGTTGTGAGTACGAACATAAGTAACATAGCAAATGTTAATCAAATGTGTTGAAATAACAACAGGAGAGGTGCCTGAGGACTGGAGGATAACAAATGTCACTCCAATCTATAAGAAGGGCAAGAAGGAGGACCCGGGTAACTATAGACCAGTCAGCCTCACCTCCATCCCTGGAAAGGTGATGGAACAGCTTGTTCTTGGCACTATGTCTAGGCATATCAAGGATGAGGGGGTCATTAAGAGCAGTCAACATGGTTTTACCAAGGGTAAGTCATGTTTGACCAACCTTATTGCCTTCTATGAGGACATAACTTAGGTGGATAGATGATGGTAGAGCGGTAGATGTGGTTTATCTTGATTTCAGTAAAGCATTTGACACTGTCTCCCACAGCATCCTTGTAGATAAGCTGATAAAGTATGGGTTTGGTGATCAGGTAGTGAGGTGGATTGTGAACTGGCTGAAGGGAAGAAGCCAGAGAGTTGTGGTCAATGGGACGGACTCTAGTTGGAGGCCTGTGACTAGTGGAGTCCCTCAGGGGTCGGTACTGGGACCGGTGTTGTTCAATATCTTCATCAACGACCTGGATGCAGGTACAGAATGTATCCTCAGCAAGTTCACTGATGACACCAAACTAGGAGGAGTGGCTGACACACCAGAGGGTTGTGCTGCCATTCAACGAGACCTTGATAGGCTGGAGAGTTGGGCGGGGAGAAACTTAATGAAATTCAACAAGGGCAAGTGTAGAGTTTTGCATCTAGGGAAGAACAACCCCATGTACCAGTACAGGTTGGGGGCTGACCTGCTGGAGAGCAGTGTAGGGAAAAGGGACCTGGGGGTCCTGGTGGACAGCAGGATGACCATGAGCCAGCAATGTGTCCTTGTGGCCAAGAAGGCCAATGGCATCCTGGGGTGTATTAGAAAGGGGGTGGTTAGTAGGTCAAGAGAGGTTCTCCTTCCCCTCTATTCTGCCTTGGTGAGGCCACATCTGGAGTATTGTGTCCAGTTCTGGGCCCCCCAGTTCAAGAAGGACAGGGAACTACTTGAGAGAGTCCAGTGCAGAGCCACAAAGATGATGGAGGGAGTGGAACATCTCCCTTCTGAGGAAAGGCTGAGGGAGCTGGGTCTCTCTAGCTTGGAGAAGAGGAGACTGAAGGGTGACCTTATTAATGTTTATAAATATGTAAAGGGTGAGTGTCATGAGGATGGAGCCAGGCTCTTCTCAGTGACATACAATGATAGGACAAGGGGCAATGGGTGCAAGCTGGAACATAGGAGGTTCCGCATAAATGTGAGGAAGAACTTCTTCACAGTGAGGGTAACAGAACACTGGAACAGGCTGCCCAGAGAGGTTGTGGAGTCTCCTTCTCTGGAGACATTCAAAACCCGCCTGGATGCGTTCCTGTGTGACCTGATCTAGGTGTTCCTGCTCTGGCAGGGGGATTGGACTAGATGATCTTTTAAGGTCCCTTCCAATCCCTAACATTCTGTGATTCTGTGATTCTGTGATTGGACTAGATGATCTTTTGAGGTCCCTTCCAATCCCTAACATTCTGTGATTCTGTGATTCTGTGAAATAATATTACTTCTAAAACATATTGCTTTCTGATGTTTGAGTCCACAGTGGTTGCCCAGTTTATGTATAGCATTCAATAACTTATGAATACTCAGTTCACAACTACTGCTTATATGCATTAATAAAAAAGGTAATACAAAAGCCCATTATGACTATATGAGGTCTAATAAGTTCAGTTGCACAGTCATCCATTTATTTAGTTGACTCCAATTTCTATACTTTGTTAGGAGAAAGGAATTTGTAACTATCACTTCAGTTCTTACAAGAAGTAAGATACAATCCATTTCCTCTTTCATTTTCAGGACAGCAAAAGACAGCTGGCTATCTGTGTCTAATCACACACACACTAACCTTCACAGACAGTCTCTTGTGCCAGTTGGCTTACAGAAGGCCAACCATATCCTGGGCTGCATCAAAAGAAGTGTGGCCAGCAGGTTGAAGGAAGTGATTCTCCCCTTCTACTCTGCTCTAGTGAGACCCCACCTGGAGTACTGTGTCCAGTTCTGGGGCCCCCAACACAAGAAGGACATCAAGCTGTTGGAGCAGGTCGAGAGGAGGGCCACAAAGATGATCGGAGGGCTGGAGCACATCTCCTATGAAGACAGACTGAGGGAGTTGGGGTTGTTCAGCCTGGAGAAGAGAAGGCTCCGGGGAGACCTTATAGCACCTTCCAGTACCTGAAGGGGCCTATAAGAAAGTTGGAGAGGGACTTTTTACAGGAGCATGTAGTGATAGGATAAGGGGTAATGGTTTTAAACTCTAAGAGGGTAGATTTAGACTAGACGTTAGAAAGAAATTCTTTCCTGTGAGGGTGGTGAGACACTGGAACAGCTTGCCCAGGGAAGCTGCCAATGTCCTCTCCCTGCAAGTGTTCAAGGCCAGGTTGGATGGGGCTTTGAGCAACCTGGTCTGGTGGGAGTTGTTCCTGCCCATGGCAGGGGGATTGGAACACAAACCATTCTATGATTCTATGATTATGGTTCTGTGAATAAATATCCTGAACCCAAACAAAGGGAGATGTTAGCTTCCTCATGGATGTGTTAGGAGAGATCCCATGGGAGACTGCCTTGGAGGGCAAAGGAGCTCAAGAGTACTGGGAGATTTTCAGAGACAGCTTTCTCAAAGCTTAAGGGTAGTCTACATCCTTCATCAGAAAAAGGAACAGTCTTAACAAGAAAACAGTCTGGTTAAAAAATGAGCTACTGAGGGAGCTCAAATACAGAAGAAAAACATGAGAGGGATGGGAAAGGTGAGAATCCCACAAAGAAATCTAGAAATATTGCTCCTGCATTTAGAAATATAATTAGGAAAGCAAAAACTCAGCCAGAACTGTAACTAGCAAAAGATGGAAAACATGGCAAAAAAGGCTGTTATCAGTATGTTACCAAGCAGAAGTACAAGGAAGCTGTGCTCCTGAAAGGGGCTGGAAGGTTAATTAGAAATGGCCACAGAAAAGACAAAAGTACTCAGTGCCTTCTTTGCCTCAGTCATCGCCGGTGAGATCAGCCTCCAAGTCTCTAGTCTGAGAAGCAATGTCAAACAAATGTGCAACTAGCAATAGCAGAGGAAAGTTGAATTAGGGACCATCTCCAGAAATTGGACACCTATAGACACCTTCCCCAGTTTCAGGGGAAATTCTGTCTGGATAGAGGAAAAAAAAAATCACCAGGATAACAGTTGGATGTGGGAGCCAGAAAAGTGGTGGGCTTTCCCCTCGATGGCAGTGTTCAAGACAGTTTGACAGAGCCTGGATAACCTAATCTAGGGCACTGCTTTCCACAGAAGCTTAGAGTCCCCTTCCAGCCTGGACCTTTCTGTCATTTTTATGATCTTCTCAAGTTTCTGGAGCAGGATTACAATGAATGAGAAACAAGTGATTTGATTGCAAAACTGTCCTCCATCTCTAACAACCACTTTAATAAACACATATACATAACTCATCCCTTTGGCTTATACTTTATTTCACTTTTTCTTGTATCCCTCCCAGCCCTGTGCCCCTCCACTAAAGATCACAGTAGATGCTGTAGAGAGACATTTTGTTCCCCAGAACACTGAAATTGGTATTCTGAATGTTTTGCTCATAGTGTTCAACCATTGTCTTCTGGCAATGGCTGTTGCCACCTGTTTCAGGGTCAGTGAAAAAACACCTTTTCTTAATGATAAAACTTTGTTGCAATCTCTGGTATTTGCAGCTGCTCACTAGGTTATGTCTCATAGAACAAGATGTGATAACTTCTTCATAGCTCTCGCTTGAATCATTTCTACCTTATCGCTCTGTTGTTTTGGTACGTCTATCTGTATTTTGGAGAGCTTTTGTGGGAAGAGCGAGGAAAGCATTTGCATCTCCGTTCCAGGAAATTCTGTCCTCAGAACTCTCCGTCAAACATTTTGGTATCTCTCCTGACTTTTGATGTCCTAGTGAGGAACATCTGAACTTCCAGCCTGAACCAGGACAACATCCAACCAGCCTCTATTTTTCCAGTAGTGAATAACAGTTGCTTCTCTAAGGCGTACTGGAGCCAACTAGGGTCTCACCTGACATCGCTGGAGTGCCTTCCATATAGGAAAAGTCTGTGCTTTCACTACCCTGCAGATACTCCCACAGCCACTGTGTTTTGAGTCCCAGTGAGCTGAGTCAATATTGGTGTGATTCCACGCTCTGCCTCTGTCTCTTGGACATGCCACGACCTTTGTGGCAAGAGTTTCACAGGCCAGCCTCCAGGACCAGTGCTGATATTCAGGATGCTCCAGCTAATTCCTTCCCACAGTTGCAAGCCCAGGAGCTCTCTAAGCTGACCATACTATTCTCCCAGGTCACACGTGAGCTCCAGCAAGCCTAATTACTTTTTGGCTGACTCAAGAAATACAGAGGGGAAAAAAAGAAAACAAGAAAAGGGCAAACTGTACACATTAGCCTGCCTCTGTGCCCTTGTTGCAAAGCAACATTAAGGTTTAGATGAGAGGCTTTTAAAGAATCCATCCTTCTTCCTCACTCCTCTTCCTCCTGAAATTGTTATTTTCCTCTCTTTCCAGCAGCTTACAGTCTGCCCCTACTCTTTCCTCATTTTTTGACATGACTGAAGAGAGAACCCTTCCAGGATTGTCAGTAGTCTCCTTGTCAGGAGCCTCACAGATCAGACCTGTCAGGTGTTCAAAATCCATCACCACTTCATCTGCATCTCACTTGTCGCCCTGCCGAGTTGCAGATTGGAACAATTAGTTTGCCTTGAGCTGTTGCCAATTATTTTGCTGCTGTATGATTAAATGGACTGTAATTGAGTAGCTGATCACCAGGGTGTAATGACCCTCCGCTGTTTTATATCCAGCCAAGGTAAAGATTTTTTTCTTTCTGTCACCTCCCATAGGACTTCAGCTGAGTCTGGAGGCAAAAGGTCACAGAGGACACAAATGTGCACAACAATGAGCAGAATTTGCAGTGTGATATAGAATAGCATGGAGAGTCCCTAATACCAGAGTTTATAAGCAGAGTGGTTAAGAGATTGTTTTGCAAACACAAACACACAAATAAGAAAAGTACAAAATGGACTTGCTTATAAGAACTATCTTCTTCCCTAATTAAGAAAATTCTCTTCTTTAGTATACAGTCTAGTAGGATTGAAGCATGCTCTGAAATATAAAGTTATATGCTCAGGAAAATGAATTCTTCATCTATGACTAAGATTCTTAAACTATTAAGAAATAAGTCTTTGTTTCCCCAAATCCATCTCCCACAAGTTGTAAGTTACCCCCCCAAAAAAGCCTCACTAAAAAAGACAGTCTGTTTAGCAAAGCTTTCAGCAAATGTTTGTGGATGATCAGCAACAGCACTGATGTGACTTTTACAGCTGGAGTGTAGATCTGATCTATTAAATCGATCATGTGCATGCAAAGCAGTCCCTCCAACATTCCTTGATATTGCAAACAGCAAGGATTCATCAAACCAAAGTCCTCTTTAGGAGAAAACTGAATCATCAAAGACCTTCTATGTTCAGATTAATGAAGAAAACAGATACTATCATTCATTCACATTCTTTTGGCATCTGCAATATGTAGGTACTGCCCATGCATGTTATGGCATGTTTCTTGCCTTGAAACATTCCCAGTTCAAAGGACAGATTTTCCAGAGTGCACTTGTGATGATTACACTGTGAAGGTCCTGGACCAGTGAGGTAAGCCCAAGCCACACATTTTCAGATCATTACTGATTTCCATTGGTTCATAAGTGAATACCAGGATTGACAGGACTGTTTCTGGACTTTTCTGGGTTTTTCTCAAGGCTCCAGGGTAAGATGCTAAGAAGAAAAACAGTATCTATAAAAAACCCTCTCACAGTCAAAATACACACACACACACACACATATATATATATATAAATTAATTTAGCCAATGTTCAATCCTGTTGAACTTGAATCTAGGTAAGGAAACATTGAATTCAGGTGTAATGGGTGCATGTACAGACAAGTCATACCACAAATGAATGAAATCCCAATTCCTATTGTTTGCCTGTGTGGAAGCTCTGATATCCTGTGGGAAAAGGTTGTGCAGCTGGAGAGATACTAACACTGTTTCTGTATTCCCTATCAACCCACGTGTTTTCACAGATCTCATGGGAACACCATTGCCAAGTTTGAATGAAACTGATAAACAGTTTTGGAGGTCATACGGACTGTTTTCACAGAAGCTTAACCCTAACAAGACCTAGTTAAAGCAGGTCTGCTACACCTGCAGGTATTTCTCTGTATGTGCACTAATTCATTTTTGCTCATTATAATTATTCTGATGCAGTTGCAAGCATCCTTGGATTTAATGTAATCACTAGGTAAACCTGGATGGGAATCAGAAACTCTTGCACATCCATCTGTGCAAAAGAAATACAATTACCTCCTGCAGGCAGCTGATAAATACCATGTCAGCTCTCCTCAGCTGCAGAATCCCTGGCTGATCTTGTTATCTTTCTCTCATTGTTATTCTCACTGGCAGCAGGAGCCCTTCAGCAGTCCTTACTTTGGGTCCGAAGTGGGAGGTAATGTTCAAGGCACTCAGCCACAGCACCCCCAGGCGTATCCTCATTTCTGTTTCACCAGGGATCAGCACTGAGAACCTGAGCACAACACTTCATTTGTGGTCTGCTGGCTTCTTCTCCACATTTTTTGTTTCACTTGTCTATTCAGCCTATAATCTTTTCAAAGGCTGGGACCGTCTCTGACTGTCTAGACACACAGGACCTATTACAATGGGACATTGATTTCTGGTGGTGTCTCCATCTGCTTACTGTATTGCAAATGATTACTGCTAACTTTAAAAGAGCTACATTTCAGAATTAGAGTTCAGCAATAAAGAACATTTGGACTTTATTACAAAGTTAAATAACAGCTCCTACTAATGAACAGAGAAATAATTTATTTCAGAATCACAGAAGTTTGTAGGTTAAAGGTGAATTATGTGGCTTTCATGCTTGGCTAATGATGTATGCTCTTGCTTTCTTTCTCTGCTATCTACTGAAGCCAACTGAAATGTCTGACAAGTCATTTTGGGTTTTTTGTGCAATATCTGTAGCACATATTGTTATTTCTTAGCACTTTTTTTTTTTTTTTTTCATCACTGCAGCCTCTGAATGTCTCAAAACAGCTCAAGAATTACCCATGGTACATAGATGTTATTGTACCCATTTTACAGGCAGAAATATGGAGGCATGAAGTGATCCATAGTCATGTGAAAAATATATTACTCTTCTAGGAAGAGAAATCCACAGGCCCGATCTAATACTTCAATCATGGGTCTAGCTTTTCTACAGTACAGCATTTTATTTTAGATCCTCACGTGTGATTCCTGCCAAGATTATTTTTTTGAGTTGACAAAACCATTGCCATATCAAAACAGTTCTCAGATTTGCATCTGTTGTCTGATTTTTCACATCCTTTGCCTCTGCTTACACAGACAGCAAGAAGATTCTGAGAAGGTGCAGTTTCCTTTAAAAATTTTCTTATCTCCCCCACTAATGTGGCCATCTAATAGAGCAAAGGAGAGATACAGGACAGTGAGAATGATTGGCACAGGGTAGATTCACAGCAAGAGATAGCCCTCTGTCTCTTTACAGAATAACAGCTGCAATACTGTCACAGGCTCCGAGAAGACAGAAATAATGTCTGTAGACAATTGTTCAGTCTTGGCAAATGACAATGGAGATTCAGTATTAGCAAAACTCTCTTCCTGCTTTTGTAAGGGTATGCATTGGATTACCCTGGGTGCTCTTCAGTCTTGCTTTTGAAACATGCCCAGCTCACCATCCATCCCAACCTAGAGAAAAAAATTCAGCAAAGGCTCCTATGCAGAGCATCATTTGAATAGCCAACAGCCAATTTGCCAGCACAACAATTCTGCATTAAGCTGATTCCTAGATATAAATATCCCTTTCAGGGAGAGCTTCCCAAATGAGGGAAATCCAGAAGCTGGTTTGTGAGAGTGAAATTCCCTGGGAATTCAGCATACAGCTTTGCCTGGCAATGTTCCCACCCAAAAACCAACAAAAAGCAACTGGCTCTAATCCTTCTCCTTATGTATTTTGGCAGCTTTCTTCCATTTAAAAAGAAAATAAAAATAAAAGTCCATCTTGCTACCATGTTGGAGAAAGTCCAAGGTACACACATTGGGAGTACAGGAACTGGCATTTAAAGTCCTGACTTTTTGTGCTGGGTGTTTGATCACATAGAAAAAGGCAGTTTATTTTTGCCTTTTATGGTCTTGAAACAAAAAGTTGCTCTTGGAAGCTTTTTGTAATACAATTTGCTGTTCAGCTTTCCTGATAAAACTGTTCTAAATAGTGCCATAAAACAACAAACACCCAGTGATCCCAATTCTGGACTCCCCGTGTCTCTTCTGAACCACAAATTTCATGAAGATTAAAATAAATGTGAGATCAAAACTGGGCCTTTCTTTTTGTTTTGTCATTTGTGTGACCATTTAATGATCTGACTTCTATTAAAAAGAAGCAACTGTTTGGGAGTTCAAGACTCAACTGAGATACAAACACACATGCTTTTAATGTTATAAGTGCTATTGCTTTTCAGATAAGATGAGGTCTGAGGTAAAGCCTTGGGGAAGATACAGTGTGAGATAATGGCAAAGAGCCATTTATGCCACTTCTGCTGCCCTTCAGGCATGCTGCCTGCAGACAGATGTATCAGCAAATCAAATCCAAGATTTTTATGAACTCTGCTGTTATGTCCAGATCTGTTCTAAGTGATGTGCTGTCTCTATCAGGCATTTAGTCATGCAGAGTATTAGCTCCTACTATTTGTAGAGGATTTGTGTTCACTAGGACACTTTGACCTTTGTATGGGAACAAAAACAAGAGATTGCAGTCATCCAAGTGATTTATAGTAAAGATGTTATGAACTGACATTTAAAATATGTATCATTCTCACTTAGAAAATATCAGGCCTTGCATTTCATCAGATATCACATCTTAATTTGGATGTTAGGGAAAAGTCACATCTTACCACTATGAAATAATCCTGTTTATTCCAGGAGTGTTTTTAGAATAGAAACCAATGGATAGACGTAGAAGGGAAATACTGAGATGGTCAGTTTAAAAGGTAGATCCTCAGATGTTGTGATGACCTAGCGTCAGTGAAAAATCTGACTTAGACCTACAGAGTGCATAGTGAGCATGGAATTTGAAAACTCTGGAATACAACAAATCAGACTAGAAAACACTGAACAGAAAGGTGTGCCCTACGAGATATACTAGACAAGAATCAGCAGAGCAAAATTCAGTGCTCCTTTTAAATGGAAACTGGCAACATATGAGGTCTGAGATCTAGCCTAGGAGATTTTAATACTCGGATGAGAAAGGCTAAGTTGGATAGATAAACCATAGCCATTTCTGCCAGCATCTCTGACTGGGTCTTGTATTCTGGTGCGCTGGTGCGTGCTCTCTGATGAAGCTGGCATTGGCCAAGTGGTTCAGTAGACAGAGAAGGCCCACATTTTGACTTTCAGTATGCTGCTATGTTTTTAGGGATGTAATTTTTGTTTGATGAAGGAATGCCTGGGACCAAGCTCACATGGCCAAAGCCACCATGCTCAGCACCTGCTCCTCCCAGCCACTGAAAGTCCTGCTCCTGTCCACAGGGAACAGGGAAATAGAGATAACTGCTTCTCTACATGTAACTCTGTAGGTTCTCTGCACTATCGACCACTGTTTTACTGAGGCGATAAACACTTAAACTCCTTCACTTGGATCCTATTATTGTGTAGTAATTAAGACATGTCTTTTGTCTCTCCTGCCTTAAACTACAGCATGAGGATAAAGGCCATGGAATAAAATGAACTGCCAGCAGAAGCCCCAATTCATGCCACCACACACCTTGGCTGATAGCAGCATTTCACACCTCTAGTGGAGATCTCTTCGAGCATGGCCTGAGGGCACCATGCTATAATTTTGCTGTTTCATTTGTCTGGTCATAGAAGCAGATGTATGTGTTGAGAGTTGCAAAGGGTGTGGACTGTTCTGGGGTGTACTTGCACTGCAAAGTACAGTGTAATATTACGTCTAACCTCAGCAACACCCTACTCTGCCTCAGCTGATCATCACAGAAGACTAGCAAAGCCCACAAACTGCACAAAGATGACTTGCAGGCAGGAATAGGGTGGGACACAGCGCCCCCCTGAAAATAACCCCTGTTGTAGATGACAGAGCTGGTGCATTATACCAGAGAGACGACACTGCTGTTGAAGGATAATCTGGGGTGGTGCCTTCAAAGGGCACTGTGCTATCAATACAGCCAATGAAGAACTGCCCCAGCAGAAAACAAGGGGTCCTACCACCTGAAATTATTGGCATCATCCTTCATTTGCACTGTACAAACAGGTTTCCTTTGTGGTTTCTTCTTCCTCAGTAATATTTTACTTCCTCCAGGTTTAACTAAGTTCTGCATGTGTTTGTCAGCCATTTCACTTGCCAGTCTTATTGGTTGAAAGTGGTTTGGATCCAAATGAAGCAGCAAATAAATGAAGGTCAGAGCAAAGGTGCAACGTTTTGATCTGGAGTTCTTGTGTTCTTCTGTGATCTACTGTATTAAAACTTAGTGAAAACTGATTCCAGTGCCCCAGAGTTGTAAGGCTCAAAGCCTTAGAAAGCCCATAGAGCACTGATGAAAGAGCAGTGATTCTTGTCAGGCTGATGAGGGTTACATACAGCTCAGCTTCTGTCTTGTCCGGTAGGGCAGGAAGCTCTTCTTACAAGGTAGCATTGAATCAAGCAGGAGTTGTTCTTTCATTGTGCCCTTGGGAATAAGTACAAATCAACAGTGAGGCTGTTCAGGGCAGGAGACAGTAAGTCTATTTATATTCCAGCAGATGTCCAGATGAGCAGACAGCAAAAAATTAATGACATTTTAGACGTGGTCTGGTCTAGATCTCTGAGTACGCGGTGCAGTTTGGAGAGGGCAGAGTTCCCAACCTGGAAAGAAATAAAGTATCTGCTTCTACCCAGTGGTACTGATTTTCCAAAAAGCAGGCTGTTGTGATGGTAATCCTGATCTCAAACCTGACTTCTCTGTCCACTATATATTCTTTTCTATAATAAATATAAAATATTTTTAATAAAACAGCATTGGGCAAATAGCACGTTCTGAGATCTGATCCTGCCCTTCTCCATTTGGATTGTGGTGGCTGTTATACTCTGCAGCAGCCAGAAATGCATGGAAATGTTGGTTTTGCCATACAGCAAGTGCAGGTCTAACTACGCGGCACGGCTGTTTCAGTGACTGACTTGGACTGAACTCTGGTGTCACTTCTGCAGGTGCAAATCTGGAAGTTGCATCTGTCTAGCAAAATGTGGCTGCAGATTAAGCCGAAGCACCCCAGAATAGATAGCGTGGTATTACTTTCTAACCACATGTCAGTGGTAATGGAGTCATATTTCACAATATTTGTCCAAGTAACACGTTCAGAGGAACTATTCCTAGGCATCAGAGATTGTATATTTAGAGCAAAACAATTCTTGAACAGTAGCCAGTAGTGAAGGTTCAGCTGCTTTTTACAACAAGTACAAAACCGCTATGGGGGAAGTCAGCAGGCTCTCCAGGGCGTCCATACACTTTGTGCAATGTGCAGTACCTGGATAATCAATCCCAAGAACTGCAATTTCTTCTCTAGTCCTCTGCGCTGTTCTTGCCTGACACTGGTCTCTTATTCAAAAACTGTTTGTTGGGACTCTGACTAGTACCCTCTCTCCATCCTTGCTGGGCAGGAGTTGAGGTGCTGCTTACTTTTGGTCTCCTGCTACCAAAGTTTTTCTGCTTCCATGGAAGGGGCAGCAGGAGGAGGCATGTGTCTTTGTCTCAGCTGCCACCGTTCACAGCCCAGCGTGTTTCCTGGCAGGCAAGGCTAAAACCCTGACCAAGAACAGAACAGTGGAGGCATAGACATATGCTCTGGTCTCCTTCTCCCATAATGTGGGCAGTAGCCTCCTGCAGAGAAATCAAATTTTAGCCCTTTCAGTAATGGAGAAATTCTCTGAGACACGAAGGAGACGTTAATCAACACAACAATGCCTGCTTCACCTGCCAGAGGTCCAAAGACAGGGAATTAAGATAGATTTCCTTTTACTCAGTGCCATAATAGCCCAAAGCTACCTTTTCCCAAAGGGTCACAAGTTGCCACACTCTGTGTTGATGGCCTGTTTGGATGCTTTTACCTGCAGTAAATTTGAGGCAATACAAAGTACCCTATGTCACAGGAAAAGTGAGCAATTTCATTTACTGAGACATGCCATGGAAAGAGCACACATACTGACAGCTGTTGCAGAGTGGCAGACGTGTGATGCCAACGTTGACAATCTCGTGAGCCTGCATTTTAAAAACAAGACAAATAGTCACATCCTGAAAATGATGATTTTGGTTCATGATTTTAGACCCTCCGCTGGATTTGTCTTGGTATGTAGTAAAGTTGACTCTCTGTAAAAAAAATGTCTGCTATTTTAGACAGCTACAGTTGTTGAAAGTCTGGATAAAGATGGAGTACAAGAGGGTTGCTTAGCATCCAGGCAGGCCCCATGCTATCATATGTCTGATTCCTGCATGCTTTTCTTCCTGAGAGACAAGGAGGAATCTGGTATGCCCTTTCTCTAGGAAAAGAGCAACAAGGAATGGAACTATTAATGTTGTGCCACGCACAGTCCTCTTTCCCTTGCTTAGTAAGAGCTCCTCTCTTTCCCCATCTCTCACACACAGAGAACCTGTGCTTTACACCCTGGCACTCGTGCTGTCTTGAAGTCAAAGCAGAAGCTGCCAGGCCTCAGATTTTTGGAGTCTCCTTAGTCATGAAAGAGTGTATGTTCATGAGTCAGCATAGGGTCACCTAACTATCCCCTTTGCTTTTCCTACTTGCTTACTGTTCTCCACAAAATACTTAATTCTCAAGTTGAAGTAAGAATTGATTTCCTGCTGTGTCTGATAGAGCCGCACTCAGCGTGGAGATGCCTGGGTGTGTCTTACTCAACTGGTGTAGATTTTGAAAGAATTTTACTCTTAGCTAACTCTGCCACAGAGCAGGAGCAGAGCACTGGACACTGCTGCTTGATGAGAGACAGCAGCTTCCAGCTCAGGAGCGATAACTTGAAACTGTTCTCATAGCCGTTGCAGCTTGGTTACTCAAAACCTTCTGATGAAATTTGCACCATGGAAAGCAATGTCAGAAAAAAAACCCACTGCACTTATTTTGCATCACCTCCCATGTAAATCGTACCTCGATTTGCCTTTGCTGCTAAGAATCAATTGGAGTGTCCCACCAGCAAGGTGAAGCAGAGGCCTTCCCTAAGCCATTCCCAGTTTTAGAGGCAGCAGTGGCTGGAACAAATGTCCTAGGATACGCTTACACCCCTAGGTCCCAATGTGGTGATGTTCTCATGTACTGGATGTCCTGTACTTATTTTTGGTAGGAGACTCATTCATAGCATGTACTGTGCTCCAAGAGGATTCATTCTAGCCCCTCACCCTGTACCTCATCATGAGATTCAGCCATGCTATTTTTGCAGTGGATTTCTTTATTTCAGTGGCTGTAAAAAGAAAGCAGCTGAGTATAGCAATTCTGGGCAAAGGACCCTTTGTGGACTTCCAGAAAGCTTTTTTTTTTTAAGTGGGGCTATCTTAATGATCTCTCCACTATCTTAATAATCCTTTCAGTTTTGTACCCTTGTAGATTTACCTCTTGTTGGGATTGCAACCTTGGCATCTGTTGGTGAACTCCTCAATAGTTCTTCTTCCAGTCAGCCAGGGTGCTTAAAAGCTCAAGGATTTGGCTTCTTTCCTGCAGCTGAACACAAGGTAACAAACTCTAACTGGGAAGGACAAAGCTCTGCACCAGAGCTTTATTACATGTGTTAGAGTAGCCACAGGGCTACTACTTAAGACCAGCTGCCAGCTACCACACGAGCATCTGGTTACAGACAGCTCCTGCACACAGACCTTTACAGCCTACGCCAATGCACGTTGTCCACAGAGGAGGTGGCTTGCCCAAAGCTGTGAAGAAGAGGCCACATCACCTCTGCAGGCAAGCAAAGCCACTGTCAGGATGTCTCTTCAAATTCCAGATGTGAATCCTCTTAACTTGCCTCTGTCATTTTTGTTGCAGTGCAGCTCCAGGGTCTGGACTCCTTTTTGTTTTTCTTTTTTTTTACTCTGGAAATTCCTGAAAGTCTTCCAAGAGGTTAGCAAAGTGTTATGCTGCAGAATTGCCAACATACCAGGTAAAGAAAATCTTACAAGATCAAACAGCCTTTAGAGTTTCCTGCTCGTAGCTGCTTTTGAGAGCAGCTGGTGAAACTCAGTGCTGATGACTGTAAACATGACCCCTGGTCTTGATTTGGTCTCAGTCCAACACCAGAATCATCACCTGCACCTAATCCAGACTCAGCCTGAGGTTTGCAGAGCATCCTGAGTCTTCTCATCTGTACAGCATTATAACCAGTGTGCATATAAAGGGGCAAGAAATTGTTAACATTTTTGAAGAACAGTTCCCCCCCATTTATATTTTTGTGTGTGTTATTTTTTTTTCTTGAAATAAGATTAGTAATTCCCTTCAGAATTTCAGAATGTGAAAACTTGGATTAGCTATACCACTTACACATCATAATATATTTTATGTCCCTATTTAGGGCCAAACACTCATCCATGTGCTCAGTTTTCAGACAGACTGCTTATTCCTTCGCATAGCCTCTCTGTTTCACGAGTACCCAGGCAGAGCAGCCTGTCAGCCAGAACCTGGCACTCCTGTAGGCAAGAGGATGAAGAGGGGAGAGAAATATGATTTCCTGATCACCAGTGCTTCAGGCAGTTCATCAGAGCCAGCTTGGAAGAGAAGGAGCAAATGAGCAAGATCCAGAATTGGGGCAAGAGCTGATAATTTTTTTCCCAGGAGTGAAGGCAGGGAAAAATTAAGTCAGCTCGCAACTCTGACTAACAACCTGCTCCTAGGCAGTGTAATTCAGCATGGATTCTTACTGCAGGCTATTAGCAACACCTTCCTTCATATGCATGTATTTAACACTGATTGGTCCTGAAGGTCATTAATTTTGGTGTTTCCCTGTCCCATTCACAAGCAAGCCAAATCCTTACCAGCAGAAGTCATGAATTCCTCTTGACCCTCCCACTCAATCACTGGAATTGCTGGCACAGATAAAGAATAACACTCATACCACTTCTCCCAGTGGGGAGTTCAGTAAAAAGCTTCTCTCTATATTTGAGGCAGTTCCCATACATGATTCTCTTTGCTGTATTTAGGCACTTCCTCATTTTGTTTTTATTCACTGTGGTATTAAAAGCTCATATTCAACTTTCTAAAATAAAAGGGAAACTTTTAAAGTGATGCTGTCCCCTCGTTGATGCAACAGTGCTAGCTTTGAGGCTTTCTCTTCTTGCCTGTTTATTTTGCAGCCCCCAGAGCAAGCATGTGGGATTCATCGTGGCCTCCAGAGCAGCCAGTCCGATACCCAGAGATACACCAGAGGAACAAGTCCTCTCCATTGCTTTTTCCCTGCTGCTAAGGGGACTCATTACTGCTGGCCTTTAACATGACAAATCTTACTTCCTCCAGCCTGACAAGCAAGTAGAAGAGTCAGAGTACTGGCTTCTTCCTCTCTGCTTCCTGCAACAACATTGTCTTCCTTCTGAGGCCCACAGGTCCACCCTTGCTCCAGTGAATGAGCCTTTGTCACACGTTAAACCCCACAGGTGTCAAGTCCGAGTATTGTTCAAACGATGTCTCCATTTCCCTTTGCTCCACTTCCACCCACCTCTTTGCCTCTGTCATCCTCCAGGTTTGCCTCATTTCCTGCACCAAGCACCCGTTAAACTGGAGCAGAAAAGGAAAAGAGGTATGTTGTACAAATAGTCATGGAAGTCAGTCATAACCACTGAAAAAGCAGTTAAGTAACACAGGAGCACTCTTTTGGGGCTTTCCTCTTCCAAGCATTGTGATTTTTCAGCTGGGGTGTAGTCAGGTTATAAATTTTCTATTAGACATGTTCATGGCAGTGTAAGTGATCAACAAATTAGCACCATTTAATTTCTTTTCATTACATCTGTTGGGCACCATCCCATTCGCAGAAAAGAGAGCTGGTTTTTCTTTTTTCTTTTTTTTTTTTTTTTAAAAAAAAGCAACAGAAAATAATCTTGGAGTGCTCCAAGGAATACAGCAGTACCACATCTGAGCTCTGGCACGGCGCTGCACAGACCACACAGGGAGAAGAGGTCAGGCTGGAGCAAACACCAAATTCTTGCACCGTGCCAGTTGAGGCTGATTGGGAAGTTGGCAGAGCTTGCCTCTCCAACCCGCTTGAGAGCCCCTGACTCCTGTGCCTATTGAGCCTGGATGACTCTTCCCAGCCCCCTTGGCAAGGAAAGGGTTCCTTGCCCTAGCAAGTGGGATGGCTGGGACAGTGGCCTTCACTGAGCCATCAGGCAGCTCCACACTGGAAGCAGCTGCAGCAGTTCGAGCCAGCACATGGCCTCTGCATGACCAGAGCTGGTAGCTGTTCTGGTGTTGGCCTGCCAAGTGCCTCCAGATGGGAGGGCATGAATCAACAAGTCCCATCTAACAGAATGATGAGCTCCAACTGGTGGCCATGCCAGCAGCGTACCCCAATGGGTCCTGACTAGGATTATGCCAGGTCACACCCTTTTATCCTCCATCTTTTGTGCCTCGCTGTAGAAATCATCTGAATCTTATCAATGTTTTCCTATTTTAATGCATCAAAGTGATTTATTTCTGTTTGTAGCAGAATAGCTCTGATTTTCATCTCTATAACAAAGGTCAAAATCAGACTTGCCCTTCAAAGTTTCTCAAGGATTTTGGTTTATTTTTTACAGCTGTTGGATATTTTGTCAACTTTTAAGCATGTCCAAGTGTGTCTTCTTTGATTGCATGTCTTGCTGGTCAAACCAAGATGAAAAACAGGCTCTGAAAAAGTGATAGGGTTGAGTGAGGGGGAGGCTGGTAAAATTTAATTCACTTTACTGTGTTACCTCCTTTATTTGCATTCTTAAATACGATCTTTCTCTGGTAGGTGATATTTGACAAGTCTATTTTTAGACTCTTAAGATCTGGAAAGCAGGTGGTGTGTTTTGGTTTGTAGTTGCTCAAACCTTGTCACTGGCTTGCGTTTAAGTAGTAATAATCCAGAAGTGAAAATGTTCAGACGGGACCTGGACACAGACACAAAGTAGAGATCTGCTTCTTTGCCTGTGTAGGTTGCATTTTCACCATCCTGCTCCATGCAGCAGATCTGCCAGGGACTTTCTTCCTAAACAATGAGTAAAGTGGATACTTCCTTGTGGCCAAAGATTATCGGATGGAAAGCTGTTAAAGCATTCAGAAATAAATTATTAAAACTTTAGTACTGCTAAGCAGTTTGACTTCTTTATTATAAAGCTGCTGACATTCTTGGCCTAGTGCAAAGAGTGGTAGAAAATAATTATGGTTTGGAATCCTACCCTAGATATTTGCCAAAGGGGCTGAGCCATGGCAGCAGTTTTGCAGTGTGTACCCGGCAGCAAACAGCTCTGATATCAGCGTAACCTGGTGGTTACACGGCACAAAATAGGCAGTGGCCAGTATGACAAAATTGTTGAACTTCCATAACACAGAAGTTATGAGATAGATTGTTTTGTTCTGGAGAAAAAAGGATTATTCTTGTATGAAAGCACAGGTGAAAGGACAGTATCATTAAGACGTGTCCAATTTAAGTGCTGTGTGGGTGGAACGGTCAAATCATCTGCTGAAATGGTATCTTGCACTTAAAGCACTGCCCCAGATAAGCTCCTGCCTCTGCCTCTTTCTTTTTATTTTTTTCCCTGTGTAAAAATAGGGAAATTACTTAACTACAGGGTCCCTTAATTACCGAGCCCCAGGACTGGACCAGTGCGTTACTCTGCCATCCTTTCTCTTGCCTCTAGAGACCAGGGACTTTTATTTTTTTTGTGTACCTCATGAGCCCCAGCACTGTGGAGCCCTGAGCTTACTTGCAGTTTCAGACGCTGCTGTTACAGAAGTACTGTGATAGGATTTTGGTTTTATCTTTGTGCTTAAATCTTCTGACCCAATGCAAGCAGGGGATACTTGCACACTGCTTGTATGCTGCATCAGGATAATTCGGCTGTATCAGGGAAAGATGGGTCGCATTAGCGCAAGTTGTCAGAGTAGGAACTTTGAAGTGGGTTTGAGAAAGGAGCCTCAGCCCGGCATCAAACTGGGCAGCAAGAGCTTAAAGGTTAAGTTTTAAAAAAAAAAAAATGAAATATTGGGCTTACTCTGTCATTTTTTCCACTGGCAGAGGTCTATTATGTGAGCTATCACATTTTCCACAGTGTCTGACTGTATGTAATAGGAACATACCTTTCCCACCACTTAAACCAAAAAAGCTTGGCAAACAAAAACACAGGAGCAACAGCATTTAGGCAAAGTTGTCACTGCTTTGCAGGAGGCTGCAGAACCAAAATAGCCCTTTTTGTACCGCAGAAGTAGAGAGACGTACTTTTATGTCTGTGGTTAAGGAAAACCTAACGAAACCAAGTCACTGAGCAGGCATGCACTAGCAACCCTCATTTCTGAATCTCACATTTTCTCTTTAGCATCTATTTCTGCTGTAGATAATCAAGTTTTGCTGAGTGAGCTATAAAGAAGAAGCACTCTCTTCTGTGAGGGATACGGACAGTGGGTTTTGCCAGTTGATGAGGAGTTTTCTGAGGCTTTTTTCTGCTCAGGATGTGGAATTTTTGGTGAGGTGGTGGGGACACTAAAAGTTTGTCTAGACTGAGACAAAAGGTGTGCAGTGTAAGTGTACTGAAACATATGTGTTCCAACATGTTTAAAAGATCTTTCAATGCACATAACAGGTAGGAGAAAGTGAATTTTTGCTAACTTCTTTATATTTAATTGCAGTTCCTGAGGTATCTGGGACTCATTTGAAAGTCATTAGATCCCAGAGTTATGCAAATTCATGAGAAATTTCAGCAAGCACGATAAAAAAACCCCAAACACAGAAGGCAAACATCTTAAGTGTGCCAAGGTCATTGTATTTCCCAGGATGCCTGTGGGCTCGAAGACTGTGACCTGTCCTCAGGTCACAGCTGACTGAGAAATCTGTGTGCTTTATGCCAAGTGGAAGTTATACTAGAGATCAAGGGATTCACCCTACACCACCTTTGTTTCCTGTTAAAGGTAGACAAGCACACACACCAGCTCCCAGCTTCCTTGCTGGGTAGGCTGAGCAGGATGTATCTTATCTTTAACCTGATTTTCAAAAAAATAAATAAATCAAAGTTGTCATTTTTCCCTGCTGTGCATGACATAGTGAAACAGTGATGCAATTGCTTATCCAACAGAGCCATGTTCAGCCCAAAACTAGGTAGGCAGCTGCAAAGGCAGCTCAGCAACCTGCTTGAACTCACCCCTGCTGCACTTCAAAACCAGCCCTTTGAAGAGGACTTGCATGCAAGCTGTGGGGATGGCTTTCCACTGTTTGATGGGCCCAGAAACCAGGAAGCCACAGCTGATCAAAGTCCTTGTGAAGGAGAAGCTGAGAGGAGACAACAGTGGTGTGCTGCTGTGGGAAAAAAAAAAAAAAAAAAAACAAGAAAAAGAAAGTAGTTTTGTCATGTGAGAACAGAGTTTTCACATGCAACACACCTGAAGCAGTTCCCTCCTCCACTGGATGGCATTGTGTCCTGTTTTGGAAACCATTCCCAGTTCACAGCACAACCATGGAAATGAGAAAGCAGCAGACTGGGAGAGATATTGTCTCTATTGAGACTAGAAGAGATTCAAGATGAGCATGACAGACATTTTCAAATACCCGAAGGTGGAGAGAAAGAGAATAAATCTCCACAACTGGAGGAGTGAGGGGTTCAAGCTGTGGCAATGAAGCTTGGTCTAGACCTGACGGGAAACATGTGGGGCAGTGGGAGAGGTGGTGGGGCCTCTCTCAGAGGGTATCTTTAAGAGAATGTTAAGCAAACCTCCACTGGGAATAAGCGAGACTCGGATGAATCTGTCTTGTGCCCAGAAGGCAGATTCAATCATCTCCTGCTGTCTGTCCTGAAAGACTTGCTTGCCTTTTAGTAAGGGTGATGGCAAGAAGTGCAACATCTGGACCATTCTAGATAGGACCAGTCACTAGGCTTACTGTGGAGATCAATGTCAAATATCCACCTCCCTCCCCCACCAACCCCTTCTGTTGGGTAGTGTTGGATGTATCACGTGCTGTGGAACACACCACTGGTTTTGTGCACTCACAGAGCTGCTTTCTTTGGTTTTCTAGAGATGGATCCTGATCCATGAATTCACCCTTGAATTCTGGGTTCACCACCGTCACAGCAAGGGCTAGCTTCGTGCTGTGGCAGCGGGGCCAAGGATGTGGCCATCATACTGCTCGGACTGCATGACAAAATAAGAGTAGGACGTACACGTGTGGTGGTGTCCTCATTCCAAATGAATTTTTTTTTTACAAACTCAGCGCTTAGGCATTGTGAGTAATTTTTCCTTCCTTCCAAGGGTGCAGATGAGCACGGTGTCCTGGACATAAAGAGCTGGAGAGATGTTTTGCACTCACGTAACCCAGAAAACAGTGGTAGCAATTCTCATGGTGCTGCTGTCAGAAGATGGATGTTTCCAAAGCTCTGAAAGGACTCACCAAGCTGAACATGTTCAAGCTTTTCACTGTGTCACTATGCTGGTATTCAATGGTGACTCACTAGCAGCGTGGCAGTGACAGCAGCTGCATTAATGCCTGTGGCTTCTGTCACACACCAGCACAAATATTTTTACCATTATTGTCCTGAAACTAATGTTTGAAATATGTGAGCTCTGTCTAGAGAAGCTGCTGTCTCACTGCAGGTCTCTGCTGCAAGAAGAACTCTGAGTTTCCCTGGCTTGATAAACTCTGCCTCTCAAATGGAGATAATATTGCTGGCTTCCTCAGTAACCCCTCAATGCTTGAGAAGCCTTGTGCAAGGTTCATTTCTGCAAGCTCTGTAAAGAGGCAGGCAGGCAACGGCAGCGATGCTTATAGCAATGCTGCTGCTGATATGGTATGAAAAGGCAGACTTTACTGAAAAGCGGTGGCAACACTTCAGTGCCTAAGTGCAGAGAGTCCTTGTTGTTGTGCTGCTTTCCCTCTCACATTCCTCTCTCTTTCCAGCATATCACACTTCATCTAGTCAGTTCTGGAGCATGGAGACTGGGTCTCTTTTTCTTGCGCTGAAAAGCCATTTCAGAAATTGCTTGCGCAAGCCAAAAATAACAACAAATGGCTGTGTTTCCCTAGTGAAGGGAATCATCTGGAGCAGCCGAGTGTGTGACGCTCTGGTAGCATCACCTCTCTGATAAATCCCAGGAGGTTATGAGCTGCTGCAGCTCCACTTGTAAAATCTTTGAGGCCCTACATGAAGCTGTGTGGTACCTCGCAAGGAAGTCACAAACCCCGCTTCCTCCGCAGCTCCAGCGGAGCTGAGAGCTGGCACTCAGGTCTTACCGCTCACCATGTGGTGGTGTCTGGCACCTCATGGGCATGTTTCCTTAGAGGACATGATGCTGGTATGGGTTGTATCTCCTTCACTGACCTTTTGCAAATCAGGGCTTGAGTTGCCTAAACCACTAGAACAGCTTCCCCCCTTTTTTCGGATCACAGCATGGGTACTTTACTTTGCTATTACTCATTCATTGCAGATCACAATCCCACCCAGAAGGGGCACTGATCCATTCTTTACCTTTTCCAGTGAAGAGCCTTTACAGCAAGAGGAAAACTAAAAAATAAGAAAATAAAAAATTTTTTTAAAAGTTTTGGTTTGTTTCTTTGATAGGTTGTTTTCTGGAAAGCAACTTAAGCAAAAGAACACCATTTTAAAAAAATACTCGGTTTTGCTGGTGCAAATCTGATTTTGATTATCAAAATGTCAATTTTAAAGTAAAACATCTCATTTTCAATGTAAAGTTGGAATGGTTTTCAGTTCTCATTCATACCAATGCAAAGTGTGGAAGGCTTATTTTTGTTTTCCTCAACCATTGCAGAACAACATTTAACTTTTCTTCAAAACCCTGCAAGAAAAAAAGAGTACCTATCACCACCACATCTATCCAGGACTGCTGTAATTACAATACCAGCTGGCTTTTTTGCATTTTCATGTTTACTGCATTGAGAATATAATGAATAGCAGTTCCCCTATGGGAACTGTGAAGTATTATTGCAGTATAAAGTAATGAATTCATTATTAGTTAATAATAAGCTGGGTCCAGGTTTGCATGACACAAACCCCATGAGGAGCCACAGGGGAGTGGGCACTGGCAGCAGCTCCTCCCAAGCCTCTCGCCCCCGCCAACTAGGGGAGCCCTGCTCCCATTTTGAGGCTGGGAGCGGACACCATCTATCCTTGCTGCCTGAGCAGAGGTGGAAAAAACCCCTAACTGGTAACATAGAGGCTGGGAGAGTAATCCTTCACAATAGCACTACCAAAAAAAAAGAAGGTGGTGCGGGGGATGATGTAAAACTCAATGTGCTACTTTGGCCTGCATTTTATAAGAAAAAAAAAAAACACGTATCTGTTTATTCATGGAAGTTTCTATTTGCTTTTGCAAAAGCAACACCACCACACACTGGTGGCTGGGATTGTATGGAGACAGCAAGACACATGCAGAACAACTGCTCACAGTGTGTCACTGTGTTGGCAAAGGCAGCAGGGAGAAGACTGGCACAAGGGAAGTATCTTCCCTGTGGGTAAGTTGCAGGGAGTTTTGTTTGGGAAGTCAGCAAGTTGGTTTCAAACTGTGCCCGATTCTCACTTGTAAACCAGCTCTCCCTCCTCACCGTGTCCTGGCATAAAGAGACCCTCACTGCTAGTGAGAATTGCCTCGAATTTACCTCAAATGGAAAACCTGCCAAAACATTTGAGCTTGCTCTGGTGGGCTTATTTTGGCTGGCTGTCAGGTGCCCACCAAGGTGCTCCATCACTCTGCCTCCTCAGTAGGAGAAAAATATGACAAAAGGCTCATGTGTTGAGACAAGGACAGGGAGATCACTTACCAATTACCATCATGGACAAAACAGACTCAACTTGGAGAAATTAATTGAATTTATTGACAATCAAATAAAGTAGGATAATGAGAAATAAGAACAAACCTAAAAACACCTTCCTTCAACCTCTCCCTTCTTCCCAGGTGTGGCTTCATTCCCAACTTCTCTACCTCCTCCCTGCCAGCAGCGCAGGGGGATGTGGAATGACAGTAGTGATGAGTTCATCACACGTTATCTCTGCTGCCCCTTCCTCCTCACACTCTTCTGCTCCAGCGTAGGGTTCCTCACATGGGAGGCAGTCCTCCATGAACTTCTCCAACATGGGTCCTTCCCATGTGCTTCAGTTCTTCACAAACTGCTCCAGCATGGGTCCTTTCCATGGGATGCAGTTCTTCAGGAACAGACTGCTACAGCTTAGGTCCACTGCAGGGTCACAAGTCCTGCCAGGAGCCTGCTCCAGCTCAGGCTCTCCGCAGCTGCAGATTTCTTCAGGGCACATCCACCTGCTCCAGCGTGGGGTCTTCCATAGGCTGCAGAGTGGATATCTGCCCCACTGTGAACCTCCATGCAAGGGGACAACCAGTCACCATGATTTTCTCTATGGGCTGCAGGGGAATCTCTGCTCTGACGCCTGCACCACCTCTTCCTCTTCCTTCTTCATCATCTAAGTGTCTACAGGGTTCTTTCTCTTATATATTCCCGCTCCTTTTTCTCACAGTAGCTCTTCCACAGCAGTTTTTACCCTTTCTTAAATGTGTTTCCACAGAGGGTGCTGCCACTGTTGCCGATGGGCTTAGCTTTGGCCAGCATCAGGCCCGTCTTGGAGCCAGGTAGAGCTGGTTCTGTCCAAGACGGGGGCAGCTTCTGTTGGATTCTCACAGAAACCATCATTGCAGCCTCCCTTGGCACATAAACCAAAACGCACCTACTCATAATCCTTCTAGTTTATGTGATAACTTACCCTAAATTATAAGCTCAACTCCCAAGTATAGCTCATCTATCTTCCTACTAACAGCCTTTGTCAGATGTCTCTTGGTAGATGCTAGGGCATCCAAATTTAACTGCCCATAGAATCATAGAATCATAGACTAGCCTTGGTTGGAAAAGACCTCTAAGATCATCAAGTCCAACCATTAACCCAGCACTGCCAATTCACCACTACACCATGTCCCTCAGCACCTCATCTACACGTCTCTTAAATCCCTCCAGGGATGGGGACTCCACCACTGCCCTGGGCAGCCTCTTCCAATGCCTGATAACCCTTTTAGTGAAGAGAGTTTTCCTAATATCTAATCTAAACCTCCCCTTGAGAAGGGGAGTTCATTACCCCTCGTCCTATCACTAGTTACTCAGCAGAAGAGACAGACTTCCACCTCGCTACCCCCTCCTTTCAGTAGTTGTAGAGAGCAGCGAGGTCTCCCCTCAGCCTCCTGTTCTCCAGACTGAACACCCCCAGTTCCCTCAGCCACTCCTCATCAGAGTTGTGCTCCAGACCCTTCACCAGCTGCATTGCCCTTCTCTGGACACACTCCAGCAGCTCAGTGTTCTTTGTGTAGTGAGGGGCCCAGAACTGAACACAGTATTTGAGGTGCAGCCTCACCAGAGCTGAGTACAGGGAGAAAAACACCTCCCTGCTCCTGCTGGTCACACCATTTCTGGTTTAAATGTTGTTCAAATAGACAACAGTCCATTTAAAAAAATAAGAGAGGGAGTGTAAAAGCAAAATTCTAGTCCTATTAATTGCAGAGGGAAAAAGATTGAAAAGTCAAAATTCAGATGATGATGAAAAGAAACTTATTAAGCTACTTATTAAGTTAGATGTGTTAGCTGATGACCTGCCCCCAAACCTTCCAAGTTCTGCTCTGTCATCCTATATGTCATCTTCATGAATTTCCTGCATAGACTACAAATGATTACTAAAAGTAGTAAACTCTCAAGAGAAAGTGGGCTCAGGATACTGAGAGGTCATAAAGGAAAGAAAAAAAGGTCTGAGAGTTTAAATTTCTGCTTAGATATCATAGTTCAAGATCTTTCACCAAATCAGGACACCTTTTCCTCCAAAAAAACCAACAAAACCTCCAACCCACAGACTGATCAAATAGCTCAGAAAAAGAAAGATGGTGTTCTCTGCCATTGTAGTTAATAATATGCTGTCAAGCTTAAAAACAATAAACAGCTCCAGCATCAAGGACAGCAGGATTTCTTCTAAACCTCTGGATGCAAAACAAAGTATGTCAGGACAAGTGCCCTGCTTTCTCTCACTGGGCTGCTTCCCAGCTGCTGCCTGTTGGGGTGCCCCCCCCCTTCTGTGATTCACAAGTGGTGAAGATATGACCCTTTCACTGTGTTATTCCTATCGAGCTTTCTTGGAACATGAATGCAAAGTAGCTTATCATTCCAGATCAGGAAAATTGCCTGGTTTGACCTCCATGTCTCAGAAAACCTTTAAATCACAGATTAATGGCATGGCTCAAGGTGATGCAGTGGTGTGGTTTTGGTGTTCATGGCTCATGTGGATGTGCAGATCTCTTCTTTCTGTTTGGTCATGGTCAACAGCACAAGGCTTCCCCTGATATGGATATGTGACTTTTTGGTCAGGTGAAGAGCAAAGCCAACAAGCTTCAAAGAAGTGTCAAACAGGAAAAAAAACACTGGTGTGGAGCTTCTCCTTTCCACTGAGGGACACAACCAGTACTCACGCTCTTAAGCCTCCACAATGACATGCTCTTTGCCACATGCATTTCTTCACAGACTGTGCAAAATCCAGAGGTGTCTTTGAACGAAATGAAGATTTAAGGGGGGGATAATCAATTTTGTTTTCTTGTTATGTGTCTTCTGGCAATTACAGATGTATCCCCTAACCTTTACCTCTATTAACTGTGAATATTTACACTTCTCCGGCTGTGTGCAGTATCACACTGGGAACAGAGAGCACAGTGTACAGTATCTTTCTCTCTGCCTATGGAGATCTGTGCTATGATGAAACCATAAAAACATTGAGTCACTGTAATGCAACACAGGCTAGGTTTTCAGGACTGAGAAACTGTGCTTTAGATTAAAAACTTTTCAGGGCAGCACATTTCTCTTTGTTCAGGGGTGTAAAGAGCTCCTTCTGGTGATCTTGTGGTCGTGTTTGGGATATTCACGTAATGCTGCCATAAACATAATGGGTGGTTTTCATTCTAGTTCTGTCGTGTTCAAACAAACAGCTAGAAAATGGGGGAAAAAGCCAAACAACTAACCAAACAAATAAAACCACTAAAAAAAAACCACCACAAAACCAGAAAACCTACCGTAAATCTGGGAAGCTGTGCTGAAGTAAGGCAAGGATGAAACAGCTCTGTCAAAGCAGGAGCAAGGTCAACTGACATGCTCCTTTTGAGGCTCCCCCAGGCCTAACCACATCTCCCTTTCCACCTACTGCATGGGAAGGCCTTCCCAACCACAGGGCTCAGAGAAAGGATGAGACAATCTGCTCCACCTCAGCCAGATGAGATGAGCCTGTGCACAGAGCAGCTTTCCTGCAGAGCACAGAGATGGATGGGGTTTGATAGGTCTGGCCACAAATGTACCCAAGCTTAGCAGGAGAAGGAAATCTCCAGCCTGAGTGTCTTTCTCAAGGGTTGCCTTCCCTAGACCTCCATGAATGCTTTGCATGGATTATCTCAGTGACCTTCAGCACAGGGCAATCCATTAAAATCCAATGCAATTTAATGTTCCTTGCATCTTTGATGTCCTTAAATGTGCTTCCTTTCTGCTACACTTCTATTTTAGGATTTTATTGCTAATTTCTATTCAAACAGTAACAGAATAAAGAGTGGCACTTGGAATGCACAATGAAAAAACCCAAACAAGATCCTTAAAATGGACAAACCCAACACCAGCATTCAAAATCTCTGTGGATGGAAGTTCCTACTTTTTTTGATGTGGATTTAAATAGAAAACACTTAAAAGAAGTAAGACTTCTTTTCCTACTCAAGGGACAGAACTTTGTCTCCTTGTATGTACAGACCAGGTTTTCTTCCTCTGATATTTGGAGTTACCATTGTCTTGTAACTGTCATGATTAATGTAGTAGCCTACTAGAAAAATTGTATCAGCCATAATCACAGCACCATGAGTATCTGTCCTCTTGCATTTTCACAAAAGGCATGATTAAATTTCATTTCTCATTTTTTCTTCTCTTTTGGGGGGAGTTTCCTCTAGGGAGACCACTGGCTAAGCCTGCTGTGTGGGTAACCCTTCCTGATTTTTTGGGGTGGAAATGTCAGAGGCTTAACAGCACAGCCAGTCACTGTTAAATGTTGCCTTTCTTAATGCTTAGGAGAAGGGGCCCTGCTCCCGGCTCACCTTCCTGTGGCCCACGAGGGAGGGCTGAAAGACCTGTGCCTGTTTAATGTGTACACAGGAAGCCCAAGGGGAGCTGGGAAACAAGTCTTCAAATACTCAGAGGTTTGCTGTGTGGCATAGAGGAATAAACCACTCCCCGCAGTTCACCAAAATAGAAATAGAATATGGGTGGGAATTGCAGGAAGAAATTTAGGAATGACACTATGGGAAACAAGAGGAGAGAAAGGGCAGGAAGTATGGGAATCATTTTTTTTAAAATATGAAAGGGCTATGGTAGATGTGGATGTGCTGTACCTCACCCCCCACCAAAGCCAGTTTGAGTCTTAGTGGACTGCTTTGGATGCAAAGGAAAGGGAAGCTGACCCTTAGGTCCCAAAGGAATGATTGTGTATCAGTGTTTTAGGGCAGGACTAAAGCATGCCTGTAGAAACCAGAGAGAGGAACAGTTTTTGATCACCATAGAAGGGAAGCAAGCAGGCTCAAATATTAGAAATGGCTGTACACTACAGAGATATAATGAGTCATCTTCCCCAAGACCAAATGGAAGGCATGGCCAGGCACTAGTCTCAGTCACGACCTCAGCTCTGCAGGCACATGGAGCAAGGAGCCCACACAAGACCTCACCTCAAAGCTTGGATGCAGGAGCTTTGTGGCCAGGAAGGGAAAATGGCTGAGGTCATACAAATGCTCCAAAAGGGCCATGTAAACATTTTGTTCAAGGAGGCATACACCTTGACTGAGTCAGGAGGGCTGGTCTTGGCAGGCAGTAACAGCTTCCTACTGTGGATCTCTTGCTGGGATGCTCTAATGTGGTGGGGCAGTGTAGAAGCACCATTTCTCTGCATCAAATAGTCAGGAGACACACAGCAGCTATCCAGCAGGAGCATGCAGAGCTCCCCCACAAGTCTGCTCCAAGTCAGGTCTCAAAAGAAGTAAGAGGGTAGAAGTTTCTCATGCTGTCCAAGGTGGTCTCAGCACTCTCCTCACCATAACTTGCTGTGAGACAAAAAATTATACCCTCAAATGACAGAAGGGAAGGGGAGGGAAGCCAAGCCAAGCCAAAGCCAAGCCAAGCCAAAAGGCAAGGCAGAAAATGGGAGGGGAAGACGGGACTGTGTACAGTCACAAAGAGGAGTATGTAAGGAAGCCCCAGTGCTCAGCAGCATTTGCCCTTGAGTTATATCTTGAGGATCACTAATTGCCAGGCATGGTTTATCTGCACCATCTTGTGTGTCAGAATGGTGTCTCCACAGTGTAAGCGCTTGACAAATGAGATGTCTTCGTGCAGAGCACAACGAACTCTGCTGTTTCGACACCAAGCTGAATTATGAAAACACTCATCCTAATGTGACCTCCCTACAGATCTTCATTGGTAGAGGAAGAGGAACTTGGAAATGCATTTGTAAAATGCCCACAGGTTGTTAACTGATCCCTTCAAGGCAACGTTTTCATCAAGCAGTCCAATGACTAGGACAAGAATACATGCGTGGGTACTCAAAGGGTTAAACTTCCTTAGATTCATGTGCTTGGCAGGCAGCTTGGGTAAAAGTGAGCTCCCTCTCCAAACAGAGCCTTCCCAAGCTTTTACAGCCCACGGGACAAAAAAAGGAGGGAGTGAGGTGGGGGGAGTGATGCAGGCTGAGCAGGATGGAGTAAAGAGGTGGAGGCTGGGAGGCTGCTGCTGAACTACCTCCAGCATCTTCTTCCAGATGTCAAGAGACTTCAGGGCTGAGGACTAGGAAGTGCAGCATGGCTAACCCCTGGTGCTGGAAAGCCAGGAGCTGCCACCCAGGCAGCATGGGCTGACCTTAGGGTTTTGAGTCTGGAGCTGAGCAACTGCTCAGTTCCTGAAAAGGAAACTCCTGCGCAGATACCAAGAGCCCTGAGGACTCTGGTGGCATAGCAAAGGGGACAGGGATTAGCACGGGGCAAGCCAGAGATTCCCTGTGTCTGAATCACAAGTTTAATGTCCAGGTCTGCATTATTATTTTGTGAATTGCTGGCAGCAAGCCTTGGCCCAGATGGTGTTCCTCCTCCCAGTCCCATTTGTATTGTTCCTACAGCCTCTGGACTGTGTGAGGAGACCAGGTGGTGGACAAGAGGTCACGATGGGGTGGTGGATGGAGGCAAAGCAGGGTAAGTCCAGGGAAGGCAAAGGTGCAGGCATGGGGCCAGCATGAGGTGAGAGGCATGGGGGGCGATGGCTCATTTTTATGAGACCCAGCCCTGCACTTTTGACACTTCTTCATTCCAGAAACAGACAGAGAAAAATGCTTCAGGGAAAGTCTCTCTCCTGTACAAGATTTCTTCCTACCACTTCCCTGGGGTAGGACATGCTTCTGTCCTGTGTTAAGCTCATCATCAGACTGAAGAGGAAAGGACAGGCAGGATAACTTTTAAACTGACCAGAAAAGAAACTGTTGGAGTTCACTAAGTGCCTTCTAATTTCTGTCCTTTAGACAAATGGATCCAAAGGATATAAAGAGGAGGTTTCAAATGCCATGAGCTTCAGCCTAACTTTGGTCTCATTTAAATCAGCAGGAGTTTTACCTCCGCCTAACAATGGGAACAGAGTGAAGTCGGGGCTCAGCCTTTCTGCAATCCCCACCTTTACACAGCAGCATTGCTCCAGCCCTCCACAGCCAGGCAGAGGCATGTTTCAGGTAATTAAAAAGAAATCCTACATTTAGTGTCAGCCAAAGGGGGGATAGTGCTAGAAACCTCATAGAAACCCCAGGACATAGCACCAAAACAGGAGGCTGCGTTGAGCAAGGGATGAAAAGATAAACCAGGCAAAGGTAGCGTTCACATGGGCTCAGACAAAGAAAGATAGAAGGGAGCAGGAAAGCTTGGGGAACAAAAGAACTGACTCTACTCCTGCCCAAGCTGAAACAAATCCTGCTGAAGTCTGTAATAACTGAGTGTATCTTCCCGGGAGCAAATCTGGGGAGGATAGGAACACTTGCCTTTCCTTTTGTTTATCACAGACGAATGAATCTATACCCCTATCAGGTGTCATAGCTGGGCCACACAGATCTGGGTGCCACAAATAACTGCTTTGTTCCGAAAGGAAACAAACTCAAACTCACAAAGTGCCCATTACCAAGCCAAAAGGGTGACATTAGTAAGACCAAATTGTGTAACCCTAAAAAAATACTGATACTTTCCGACTTAACATCTATTACTATAAGGCGTCCACAGCTGTGTTACTTTAGATCATTACTCCAATACTAACATAGAAAAGTAATTAAAAGAAAAAATCCAGAGAAGAAAATGCATTGTGTGCCCCTTTCTTTTATATTTGTAGTGGTGAATAGACCTCTAGTGGCAACAGTAAAAATATCCTATCAAGTGTAAACAAGTTCTTGGGTAAGAAAATACGCTGTAGATAAAAAACATCTGAACAAAGGTGAAAGTGAGAAACAGGTACCTTGAGTAGCAAAAAATAAGCTTTTTGCTTGTGAATAGCAACATCATAATTATCTCTGTGTGCTATTAATTGTGCAGGGGTCTTTGCTGGTTTTGCCAGAGCAAATAGTAGTGTTAGTTGTGAGAAACAGTGGAAAGTTTCCTCTTAATAGCTGTAATTCAGTTTGCACCTCTTATGATGATTTTTTTTTATACAACTGCCTCAAGATTAGATTTTGTTCTTGAAGCTGAAATCTATACCTTTGAAATATGGAAGATTCTGAAACAGTGCAGAAGTTTCAATCCATATTCATGGCAGTGGGACAGCATTGCAGAGTTGCCCAACTGAAAGATTTTGTGGACTTCACAAACCAAGATGAATGAAGTGGGGAAAGTTTAAGATAGAAATCTGGATAAAAAGACTTTTACCTCCAACTATTTCTTCTTGCCTATCATTGCAGTTACACATGGTTTTCTCATTAGGAACAGGACTGGCTAATGGATTGATCTGATTTATGGCACTTTGTGTCCTTTCCAAAAGAGAATCAGAAATTTTAAATCCTAAGTCCTATTCATTTTCAATAACGCATTGAGTTCCCAAGAGGCTAAATTATTGTTGAAAATTACAGTGAAGGACCTGAGATTTTATGTTTAAGCCTCCAACCATCAAAGGTCTTTGTTTTGCAACTAAAGAAGAAATAAATATTAGAAGAGCACTGTTACATTGAGGGCATGTGTGGCCTAGGAAGGGGAGGCAGAATGAAAAGCAAATACAAAGGGAAGACAGAGAAAGATAACCTAACAGAAATGTAAATACAACTATACGTATGTATACATGTAGTCTAAATAAAGTGTCCATTTGTGCCAATTTGGCTGTATGCCAAGGGATATTGTCTATCATGAATATGAATTGCAGACCTCTGCTTTGCTTAAAAACGTTTTAGGGTCAGATTATGAAGTGCCTCACAATGAAAAACTCATGCATAAGGCTCTCTGCCCCATGGTAGGCAGAGAGTCTTCAGAAGTGACTTTAAGTGGTCTCCCCACCCTGCTTCTTAACGGCACTGGAACAGGGTGGAATAGGGGGCACTCAGTTCCTCAGGGATTTGTGGACAAGATCGCAGAGGGGTTTGGACCATGGGAGAGCCCTCATCGCTGTTCCTCTAACTTCTCCTCCTGAAGGTCCCTGCCTGGGTTTCTGGCACTTTCTTCTGTTTGACTACAAAATCTTTGACTGTCAGCAGTTTTATCTCTGGTATTGACCTCAAAAAAACAGTTCCCTGCCTGAAATAAGGCTTCTTTTTGCTACCAAAGTAGCAAAAACCAGCCCCTGAATAACTGAAGAATAGGCCCAGATTGTCTCCATCAGATTACTAATTAAGATACTGTGAGGGGTCGTACTGCAGCATGAACAAGTCTTGAAGAAACTATAATGAGCCCAGCTCTGCATAACACTTCTGTGCCTCCACGGCAGTATCCGAGTACCTCATGCTTTTCATTTTCCTTTCCTTTTCACTGGGATGGGTAGTGGCAATGTTCCTTTTTTTCAGAGGGGAAGCTACTGCACCAAAGGATCAAGCAGCCTCATGGGAAACACCCATGGGTGGAGCAGAGACCTGAGTTGTTGGGTTTGTCCCCATTCACCAGTGCCACTGTCCTCCTCAACAAGCACCCTAGCAGGAGCTGGAGAAGCATTAGCCACCTGTGGTGTAAGCACCTCCACTTGCAGTGGGATCATGCAAGCACCCATGGTTCCTCAAGTCAGTGAATGGCTACTTGGCAAAATATTTGCATGCTTGAATTGCAGACACAGTCCTGCACAGTGTTCTTTCACAGGAGAGGAGCTTTGGTGGTGGTATCACTGTCCATGCCCGATAAAGTGCATGAGCTGGATCTCTTCTGGCACTGGAGCCAACACTGAAACTGGGCATCTGTCTCCCTGAGTGCTGTTAATTCAGTCCATCTGGCTGTAGACACAAGGAGTCAACCTACACTTTAATTTTCAAGAGGCTAGGTTGTCTTGGTTGTCTTTGCAGCTAGAAAGAGCTAGAAGTGTCTCTTAGTTTTTTCCTCACAGGAGAAGAAATCCAGACAGTGTAACCTTACCCTTTAAAATTTCCTTTTTTTTTTTTTTTTTTTTAATCTTTTCTGCTGGAAGCTAATATTGCACTTGTCATCCTCGCTGGTGTCTTCTCCCAGGCAGTGTCCTGGTGGCCGAGCTAGCAGTACCGAACAGCACACAGTCAAGCTCAGCTCCAGTGAGTGCTGCAATATGTGCAATGACAGGCTGCTCTTCTCCTCAGCACAGCTTTCCTTTTTCTGGCCCCTTTTCACTACTCCTGCAGCACAAAGGGGTGGGAGTGGACCATGGCTGCCCTGTTAGTGACTCCTGGGGGGACAGCAAGGGCCCTCACCAGGCACTGTGTGACAAGCTTTACATCACCCTCCTCCTTTAGGGGTGTGAGTCAGGGAGTAGAGATCTGCACAGATGCGGTAGCTGGAGTTGGCCAGGCCTCTGCTGGCATGTGACGCCTTTGCATCTCCATCCACCTTTTCATCTCAGTCCAGCCAGGATGGCTCCCAATGCCTGTCCAGCCACGTGGCACACGTGTAAGGACTGACACTTAACTTAACCCTAGTCCAGTTCTCCTTAAGTCTGGATACTTGTGCTTTATTTTTGGTCTCCAGTCTTGCTTCCCTGCTCAAGTTATCACAGCAATGATGGATCTCCCTCCTCTCTTGAGCCACGTTTATTTCATTATTTGCTAGTGGATTACTGAAAGGGAAATAATAGTATATTCAGGCTTAACTTCAGATATAAGTTAACTCTTTGACCTCAAGGGAGCTGCATCACGTGCGTAGCTACGCCAGCCAGAGAGCTGACACACTCTGAAGGCTGCTTTTCTTCATCTTATTTCTAACAGTATCACTATTGATTAATCAGTAGAGTGAAGTAGCCCAGGTAGTCCTTAAACCAAGAACATGACCTCATCGTGCTAGGCACTGCACAAAGTGCTCTCCGTCCCTGAATGAGCTCAAAGCAGAGGTGTGGATGAGTGCTATACAGAGCTGGATTTCAGCCTGAGAGCACTTCAGAGCCGTATGGAGAGTCGGGTTTGGAGCCCAAAACCAGGTGTCCTAAAACAGAGATGGTGGCCACAAATGGAGAGAATGGGGAGCCTGGTTGAGTGAGCAGAAAGAGAACAAGCATTTTCCAACACCTCTCTATAAGTTTCTTCCTGGATAGGATGCCTAGCAGAATGAATCTTTCAGGAGCTAATTCTCTCCACTCTCACCCTGATGCAAACTGGGAATGCCATAGTGCAGGTGCAGGTGCAGGTGCAGTGCAGTGCAGTGCAACCATAGGGAGATGGTTGGGGCACTCTGGGAGAGCCCAGCTCCAGGTGGTGCTTCAATGATTCCCATCCATGAATATTTTCAAGACCTTGCTGGCATGCATTAGATGATGTGAAACTGCCATCGTAACTTTCATCACCCAAACTCAGCAAAGACATCGAAGAGGAGGGGTTGAGTGGATGGTGCCCCTCAGCCCCTGAAAAGGCTCTTTCTCAGAGGGGATGAGAAGGACATCTTGGCAGGTCTGAAGAAGTTTACACTGCTGCTGCTCTCACTTTGCAGAGGGGATGGTTTTGACTAGTTTGAAGAATGTGGTACAGATCAAATACTCGTTTCTTGCTGTGTAAAGTTATTATTAGCCAGTGTGCTCTAGCTGGGTGGAGCTCATCTCTCCCACCCCATCACTGAAAACACAAAAACAAGTCAACCAAAGATTTTAGGTCTGTAGCACAGAGCAGCTGCAGATGTAATTCACTATGAAGGAAATTTTTTGGGAGGAGGAGGGGGAGATCAAGCAAAATAAAGCCTACTTTTGATCCACTACTGCCTAAGCATCACATTTTGGTTTCTCATTTCAAAATTATGTCTGTTACCAAAACTCTTTCTGCTTATTTCCAAACTCAAGCCTCAGCTGGAAAGAAATGTTTTCATTCAAGCCTAAAGATTTTATTGTCTCTAAATGAGTTTTTTCTCACTACTTCTTGTTGTATAAGGGAACAGTCGAGCAAAATATAGAGTTTTTAGAATTGTCACATGGCCAGTAAAACTAAAGTAAGTGCTTCTGACACCTACTCAGGTCTCCAGCTTGTTCAGAGATGTTATAAAGAAATAAGCAAAGAGGTTACCCAACTCCTCACAGAAAACACCCTTTTTTAGTATTTGTTTGCTGATAAAAGTTTACTTAAAAAAAAAAAAAGTTTACTAAACCTTCTAGTGTTAATAAGCTATTGAAGTCCATGATTCCACTGTAATAATAATTAAAATATCACCAATGGGAATCTGGCCCTGTGTGAACAAATCCTTGTATGACAATTAATGTACTAGTGAGGTTTGCTTCTAGAAATAATTAAGATGTAATTGGATGAGTTGATCCAGAAAGCATATGATTTATTTATAAGGAGGCAGAGGAGGAAGAAGCAGCTACTTTCAGCATGGCACAAATTAAAGCAGGAGAATAGACTACATTATTGCACTCTAATTAATTGAACACTTTACATCTATTTTTAATTTACTTTTTAACACAGGGAGAAAATCACCTAATCATATGATTTCACAGCCTCAATTTCACCTCCACCACTCCATGTGGAGCCACATGATGCCCCTCCCAAATAGATAACAAAGACAACCCTTTGTTTGTTGCATGAAACACTGCCACCACTACCTCCCTTCTCTTTGTGGCTTCTACCACTAAAATAAATTAATGCAAAGTAGAGCTCATCCCCTAGTGACAGGAGTATGGTTTGGCAGTAGACAAGAGCTAGAGCTGTTGTGGATAACTTAAAAGATGCCCTGTGGACAGCCAGCTACTGGATTACCCACTACGCCTTCTTCCTCTCTGCCCAGCCAAAAGTTGTCTCCAAAAAGCTGACAGGAATAATAAATAGCCTGGGGATTAACCTGCTCTTCTGGGAAAGACCCCAATCCATCTCCTTTGCTATGCCACAGGCATCCCTCCTGACCTAGGGCTGGATTCACAGACTACCTTCTGCACTGTCTGTTGACTGTAAAGTAAGATGACCAGATAAGACTATTAGAAATCCAAGGTTAGGCAAGGATCTGTTTCATCTAAGTCCATTATGTGATTTTCTTATTTACAAAATAGGAGGCAAAGCATTTTCCTCTTCCCAGCAGTTTCTGAGATTAAAAATTGAAAGAAAGCTTGTAATGTGTACAGACTGTATGATAACAGGGGCTGTGAAGACACAAGCAAGAAGGTAGGTAAGGATTCCAAGATGCCTTAGATAATTTGCTTGAGGATTGCATATATCCTGAAAGGATGAGGAGGTTCACTGAAAACACCTGTAGTTCCAATGTGAGGAGGTGACTGACATTGTGTAGAAACAGTACTAAAACATGGCTGTAGTGTGAAAAGTGCTGGTCTAAATGACCTCCTCAACTTCCTCCCACCTGTGCTTGGACCTCTTGAACTTAAGAACTTTTTTTTGGGCTCAGCGGTTACCCAAAATAGGGCAACACCATTAATACTGTAAGAGCACTCCTACTCTTGCAAGAGAACAAGCAATCAAACAACACCCTAAATCCCACAGTAAATAAAGGTCTGAAAATTAAAGGTAGCATGCTCTGAGAAGAATAAGATGAGCTCACAATCTGGAAGAATCGTTATGTTCAAAATGGGCAGAATATAACTGGATTCAAGGAAATGCCTTCCTCTTTGGTGTCCTCTCCCTAGCAGGAAAATGAACTGGCACTATGAGAAGATAGGTCCACACCACTGCAGTGGGTCAGATCAGCTGAAGCCTGGTGGCCTCCACCTGTTCAGATGGACTGGTTTGTGTCAACAGTGCATAGGGCTAGAAACTGCTGGAGGAGGCAAGCTACATTCACACTGTGCCCATTTTGGCCGATTGGTGTCTTCTGATACCTGACTCGGTATGAGGAGAGCAACCAGAGACGTGAACAGAGCCCAGTTTTGCCGTTGGGCACTTCAGATACTGCTTACTGCACCTAAGGCAACTTTCCCATGGAAAGTAGCACATACTGTCTCAGTAGAGCCTAAAGAAAACTTTGCGCTACTGCAAATAAAAGATTAGATAGAGCCTATTTGTCCTTCATATGTTTTTAAATGCTTCTACCTGCCACACTGGGTGCAATGTAAGGAAGTTATAAAGAGTTAGCTATGCTGGCACAGAACACTTTTCCCAGACAATAATATCAGTTACAGCTTCAGTTCAGTTTTCCAGTCTGTGTGTGTTGTTTTAAAGGACAGAAATTTTGCCTACATGCTTTCTAAAGGTGGCTATTTAAAAGCCCAGAGGAGACAAATTCCAGCACACACCAAAAATGAGACTCTTGAAACACAACTGGATGCCTGCAAGATACACTTAACTGAGTCAGTATCCCACTGTAAATCAGGGTTTAATTACTATTTCATCAGGGAAAAAAAAAAAAAAAAGCACCACATTTTTCTATAATGAAATATATACTTCAGAGTTGAGTCAACATCGCAGTTTCAAAATGACAGGGTAAACTGGATCATCTACAACTTGGGGCATTCTGTTTAAAAAGTGAGATAAAACATAGGTACCACTACTTAAAAAACTTCTGAACTTGAGCAAACTAGTTCAAGTCCTGAAAAAGTTGGAGGTGACTCATACAAAAAAAACATCAGCTAAAAGAATCAGTAATAAATAGGTGTCTTAGGCCATATCTTTGTCTGGTAGAACATGCAAACACATCCATTATCACCTTTTCTCTTTTTAAACAAGCCCTTCCACCTCTGGCTGTTGCAATAAGAATGGATTCAAGAATCAAAGAAATTCATAGGAGCAGTGGGGAACATGAAGCCCTGTCTTAGGCATATGAAATACTCGTAACGGATAGTCTTGGGCAGTCTGTGTAATCACTGGTGAATATTATAGGAAGTTTTGGATCACTGTCAAGTAGTAAAAGAAAGTGAAGGAATGACACTTTTAAAGTTTTGTCCCTTTTCAGTGCCGAGTGAGTCACTGTACTCTGGCAGTCTGTGAAAGTCACATTCCTGGTTATATTGCTTGGTGAGGAAGAGATTCCTAACGTCTTTAGTGAGCTTGGTGAGACCCAAAGCCAGCGTGAAACCTTAGCTACAAACCAGGTCTGTGTCCAAATTCTAACTGAGACATCTTTGAGTGTTTCCTTTTAGGGAGAGGTTATTCAGTGGAATGGAGATTACCTTGGTATAATAAAAAGTCAATTTGCAACAATATTCAGATAAAGACTGTTTGACATTTTACTATTCAATATTTTTGTTGATTTGAGGGACTTGAAATTATGTTCATCGGTTTGTAGGTGGTAAATGAGGGGGCCCACAGGCTTGGAAAAACAGACTGAGAATTCAAACTGGTCTTGACAAAATAGAGAACTAATCTGGAAAAAGGATTTAAGAAGTAACTTCATTGTCTTTAAAAATAATAAAGAAAATCAGGCGTAAATAACCAACAGTACAAATACAGGATAAAAATACCTGGGGGCTGTAGGTGCTTTTGTGGTTTAACCTCAGCAAACAACTCAGCCCTACACATCCCTGGTGGGATGGGGGAGAGAACTGGAAGTGTAAAAGTGAGAAAACTTATGGGTTGAGATAGAGACAGTTTAATAGGTAAAGCAAAAGCTGCCCATGCAAGCAAAACGAAACAAGGAATTCGTGCACTCCTTCCCATGGGCAGGCAGGTGTTCAGCCATCTCTAGGACTGCAGGGACTGTAATGGTTACTTGGGAAGTATCTCATTTAGGCATTTTGGAGCACCAAATGTCAATTAAAATGTGAGCCTATTGCAGTAAATGCAGAGGAGAGTGACAGTGTGGTTGAAAGTCTGGAAATCATGACCTGCGAAGACAAACTGAAAGCATCACTGGTTGTTCAGCTTGGAGGAGAGCAGTCCTCAGCTATGTTCCAGGCTACTCTGAGGAAGAATGGAATAACTTGCTTTCCATTTCCATTGCAGATGGGACACAAAATTATGCTGTGAATTGCAGGAAAAGGTCTTTAGCTCCGTCTTCAGGAAACAAACATTCAAATAGCAGGAACAGCTGAGCCCTAGAGCATATGTGTCACACCTCCACCTCCGGAGAGTTCGAAGAGATTAGACAAACATCCATCTTGGATAACTTGGGCAAGGCTGAACCAGCCTTGAGGCACAGTGATGGAGTAGATACCTCTTCCAGGCCTCTTCTCTGGTTTCCTGTCTACAAATTGACTTTTTAAATAAATCACCTTTATCAAAAGATTATTTTACCCTTCACTGTATGAATGGGCTACTGATTCACTTCCTCTCTTTTTCTCAGACTCATTTGTGGGTTTCTCGTTGCAGGCAATCCAAGAGCAGATTCTGCTAGCCATCTGATCACTGTTTGGAGACTGACACAGCTGAAGGCGATGGCCTCAGAGCATGAAAGATGCTCACAACATGTGAGTCTCCAAGATCGATCACACAGTGACATTACTTCTGTTTAGAGAGTTGCTTGGTGTCAGCATAACACACAGCAAAACCAAAAGTGAGGGAAGACATTTGCTGTCTGACATCTGAACTGGCCAGCCTGATCTCTCTTCTGGAGCGAGTGTGCTCATCTATGAGCTACCACAGCTCAGCTGGTACCAGACATCTTCTCAAACCATGGCTGGTCATGTGCTTGAGCCCCAACTACCCTGATGTTAGCTTCCTGACTCTATTTATTCATGAAAAGCTTGAAAACCATGGGGCAGCTGCATTTGGAAAGATCACACCCCTCTCGACCTTTCAGTGCTGGAGGTCTACATGGAGGCAGAGCTCTAAATTTCACTTATTTTGGGGGGAGATTAATTTCTAATTAATGAACCTTTACTCCCCTCCCTAAATATCCTTACATAATTCAACTCCTACTCCCAGTTCTTGTGAGTCTAGTACTGGGAGTGCTTGAAATTACAGGCCTGCTTGCCAACTGCAGGGAAATCGGTGTGAAATCAACAGTTTGAAGCCCTGTGGATTGTGTACCTGCAATGGATCATTTCCTCTGTGCTGGGCATTCAGATGCAAGATCACACAGGCTAATTTAGATAAGAACAAACTTTGCAGCAGGGCTGTGTGATAAGAGGCTCCAGAAACCAGTGCTGAGAGGATGAGAACAATCAGAAGAAGGAAGAGGTAGGAGGAATTTCCTGTTGAACATACACACACACGGAGAAAAAACAAACTAGCAGCCAGAAAACCACAAAACATATGTATTACCCTAAAGCTGATACTCACTTTTACAATTCCTTCAGGGACAGGAGGGAGGGATGCATACATTATATGGAAGGATGGTAAACCATCACCCTATCCAAAGCCATTGCTGTTAATGGAAAGACACCTATCCACATCACTAGTCGTGGTGTTTTTAAAGGCTTGATCCAATTTGTGGCAACTGTTGGATAGGAAAACTTCTGTTCCATCCATCAGTCTGGGTGGATAAGGGCCCACATCCTTAGCTGCTGTCCAAAGCAGCATAGCTCATGATCATCTGTGCAGATATGCTTCTCCAGCACAGAGCTTAGCTGCCTGCCAGCAAAGTTCCCTCACTCTAATTTTCAGCTAGAGATAGGAGAAACGTTCCCAACAGTGTTGCTGTGGCACTTGAATCAGAATGAGAGTTATCAGGGGAAGGGAAGGAGGATTCAAACAGTTTTTTTCCCAGCATCTCCTTTTTCTCCTTATGTTTTTGTCTCACAGCCTGAGAAGTTGTAGCTAGAATGTGTTTTGGTTCATGTTGGGCTTTTTTTTTTTTTAAGAAAAAGATAAGCAAGGGGAGAAACTCCAAAACACTAGCCCAAAAAGCACAGCAAACTTTCTGATTTGTAATTATGTTCAGAAAAAAGAAGTTTGCAGGAAACCACTTTTTTCTGCTCAGAAACGCATCCAACAGCCCCTTCTTTCCTTCCAAATAATACAGTATTTCTCGTGGTCAATTGTTGTCACGTTTAAAGCGACGTGATAAATATAGCAATTATCAAGAACTATCCCTAAAGTGTCATTTCTTCTTAAGGATTTCAAAGCTTTGAATTTCTTCTTACACCACATTTGATACAATTACTATTACTTCATTTCTCTGGCAATAGCACCTAGCAACCTCAATCATTTTGGTAGATGTTATGCAAACATATAGGCCCATTTACACTTCTCTGCATGTCAGCCAGTGAGCTCTTCTTTTATTCTTGGGACTTATTTGCATAGTTGGTTAGCGTTACTATGCTACCTGCCTTTCAGACACCCTTGCCTCAGCCAGATCTCTCAGAGAGCTTCTCTATGTATAAGCAAGCCAAGACTTGGTTGAATCTCTCTTCAAACTGTCAGACTCCTTGAGAGGTTTTTTTTTTCCTTGCCTTTGGGCTGCCCCTTTTCAAAACTGGGTGTACCAATGCAGATAGATCAGAAGAGCTCAATGCTTTCTAAGCGCTTGCTGGGCAGTATGTCATTTATATTCCCCTCACTTTTAGAAACCCTTCTCAGGGCTTTGTTTGATTTTCAACTGCTGCCAAACATTGTCCAGATGGTCTTAATGTCACATCACTGTAGGTCTTTTATTTTCTAGTCTGTGCTCTGTTTTGTCCTTTCTTCTAAGCTAATGTCTCTAGGACTATTTTTGGCCCCTTACTTCATTTCCTCTCCCTTCTGTACATCAAGTTGGGTGAGTCACACTCATCCGTCCAGGAAACCTCATTTATTACCCCAATTGCTTTGGATTGAAAGGAGAAGAAGAGCAGTCATCACCAGATGAAGTTGCGCTACCCCAAAGTGGCTCACCAAGGCTTTTGGTACTTAACACCAACAAGTTACTCCACACACAAGTCTGCCCTAGGGTGTGTAACAGCACTGACTGCACCTTCAGGAATGTGCTTTGGAGAGGGAGCATCTTGCCAAGACCCTGTGGTTATCACATGCTGCTGCATTTTTTAACAGTAGCAAGAGATCCAGTTCTCACCTACACACACATGCAAAAGGTACCCATGTATGCCAATGGAACACAGTATACAAATGGCCCAATGCAAACATTCAGCTGAGGTTGTTCCACATGCAGAGTAGGTAAAGAAAGATGCACAAAATCTTGGGATCTTAAATTCAGACAAGTGGACGACAGTTTTCTCTAGCATTTTCCTTACCAACATGATCATTAGAAACCTTCATTTCCCTCCTTCTTAGTTTCTCTCCTGTATCACAAGGAACTATTACCCTATCATAATTATGTCTTTCCCATTTCTTTGGTCCCATTTGCATTCTCAGGGAAGAAAACTCTTATGTCTTCTACTACTTCCCTCCAAATTCTGAGACACCATTTTTCCAAGCCTGTTGCTTTTCATCATTGTCCTTAGTTTCGATGCTGACCTGTCTGCTCAGTTTGAAAACCAAATCCTATCTAAATATCACATTCCTCCAGAACAGGCAGCTCATTTTCTGGGATGCTACCATCTATATTGGCAAACAGAAAAGCAAAGAAGTTATTTAAACTTTAAGGAATGGCTACTCCCACTCTTCAGAGGTGGAGTAGAGGAGATCTGTGAGTTTTGGAAACAAGGCCATGCATGGTGGCAACCTAAAGTTGTAGACCCATTTGCAACCCTGAGTGTAACAAGCACCTCAAGCTGTGGATGCCTTGTCATATTTCGACGGCCAGCTGGGGTGAACTGGTATGTCTTGTTGGAAGTCTAATGTCTGCAACTTTTAACACTGGGAAGATGGGGCCCATTTGTGTAACTGGGTCCAAACTTGACATCCCTCCTGCTGTTAGCCAGCCTATTGCACTGTAATCAGTTGTGTGAGAGATGTCGGGTTTGTTAAACCATGCAGCTGGTTGCAGTTCAGAGATGTTCAAACCAGTGCCGCCAACCTCACCCTGGCATCAGAATACCCCATCAGTGTTACCCAAGCTAACACCATTAAGGGAGCTGAAAACACTTTGTAAATGGAAGAGTTGATTGACAGCACCTCAAGAGTCCCTGAATTTTGTTCAACTGCCATCGGACTTTGTAAGACATGGAGCCAAATTCTCATATTACTTACCTACTGGTGTAGTTAAAATCCCCTCTAATTCTGGAGAAGTTATTTTGCAGCCACATACTGCTGTGCTAGAAAGTTCCCAAGAGGAGAACTTGATGTTTGCTCCCCACCCAGTTCCAGAATTACAAAGCCAGCTCAGAAGTGCTGCAAAACTTTCAGTGGGGAAACAGCCTTTGTGTGCTTACCAACTTGAAACATGCAGCAAAAACTTCTGCAGCCAGCAAGTTAACAAGGTAGCAAGATGCTAAGGATCACAAGCCCTGCATACAGATTAATTTTGATAAGGAAGGAAGTTTTTTCCTTTCAATCAAAGAAAAAAGAATTCTACTTCACAGAAAACCCAGGCTGACCTGATTTTTCTGAAAGCACCCAATTCCCATAAATCAAAGGCACCTGCAACCATTCAACACTTCTGTGAAATCAGGACAAATTTTGGGCTTTTCTTATTTCCAAAAGCAATATAATACAGCAAAAGCAAACCAAAAGATCCTTCACGGCCTGCCTAGCAATCTCCTGAGAGCCATCCCATCATCCTAACACAACACTGTTAGTTGGTTGATGGGGTCAAAGACCATACAGGTAAAAACCAATGCAATCCAGAGAACAACAATTTCAAACTCAGTGGATGGGGAAGTCGAAGGTATGGTGTTTGGGATTTTTTGTACATGTACAATGTGACCTTAGGCATATTTCCTGTGCTGAGAAAGTGAGAATGAAGCTCTCAAAGGTCACAGAGCACCCTGCCTGTCCACCAAGACCTAACAGCTTGAACCACAGAGACGGCCACAGGAGCTTATCAAAGCCATATTTAAAGCAGATATATATTTTACAAAATTTAAATTAAAGGAAACGCAAAAATATGTACTATAAAAAAAAATAATCTTTCCAATCCCACCCCCATTTCTCACCAGGTTGTGAGCGGTGGGGGAGTACAGTGATATAGGCTTGGAACTGCAAAAACCAAAATCCTCAGGCACAAAAACTGGCCTTGGACTTATCTCTCCCTCGGTCTGTAATACAGCTTTAATTTCTAGAAAGCAGAGACAACAATCCTGACAAGTTTAGTAAAATTCTTAAACTCTAGAAATTGTATTGTGTTGTATTGTTTGGCAGCTGGAGCCTGGTTCAGGGTTCTGGATCCAACCAGAACCAGATCCAACTTGCTCAGGAAAGCTAAGGCTTTTTTGCCTTAGTCTTCACCTGCAAGTGCTCAAGCCACACCATCCAGCTCGTAGAAGGAAAAGGCAGGAATGGGGAGTATGAAGAACTGCTCGCTGTAGGAGAAGATCAGGTTCGAGACCATCTAAGGAACCTGTAGGTGCACAAGTCCATGGGACCTGAGGAGATGCATCAGCAGGTCCTGAGGGAACTGGCAAATGCAGTTGCCAAGCTGCTTTCCATCATATTTAAGTCGTGGTGGTCTGGTAAAGTTCCCATTGACTGTAAAAGGGGAAACATAATCCCCATTTTTAAAAAAGAAAAAAAGGAACATGCTGGGAACTACAGCCAGTCAGTCTCACCTCTGTGCCTGGCAAGATCATGGAGCAGATCCTCCTGGAAACTATGCTAAGGCACATGTAAAATAAGGAGGTGACTGGTGACAGTCAACATGGCTTCACTGAGGGCAAATCGGGCCTGACAAATTTGGTGGCCTTCTATGATGGGATTACAGTGTTGGTGGGTAAAGGAAGAGCAACTGATGTCATCTGCCTGGACTTGTGCAAAGGATTTGACACTGTCCCGCACAACATCCTTATCTCTAAACTGGAGAGACATGGACTTGATGGACGGACCACTCGGTGGATAAGGAACTGGCTGGATGGTTGCAGTCAAAGAGTAGCAGTCAATGGCTCAATGTCCAAGTGGAGATCAGTGACAAGTGGCATTCCTCAGGGGTCAGTACTGGGACTGGTGCTGTTTAACATCTTTGTTGGTGACATGGACAGTGGGATCAAGTGCACCCTCAGCAAATTTGCTGATGATACCAAGCTGTGAGGTGCAGTTGGCACGCTTGAGGGAAGGGATGCTATTCAAAGGGACCTTGACAGGCTGGATAGGTGGGCCTGTGCAAACCACATGAAGTACAAGAAGGCCAAGTGCAAGGTCCTGCACCTGGGTCGGGGCAATCCCAAGCAAAAGTACAGGCTGGGTGGAGAATGGATTGAGAACAGCCCTGAGGAGAAGGACTTGGGGTTGTTGGTTGGTGAGAAGCTCATCATGATGTGGTGAAGCTCATCATGTGTGCTTGCAGCCAAGAAAGCCAACTGGGCTGAATCAAAAGCAGCATGGCCAGCAGGTCAAAGGAAGTGATTCTTCCCCTCTACTCTACTGTGGTGAGACCCCCCTGAAGTGCTCTGTTCAGCTCTGGAGCCCCCAACATCAGAAGCACATAGACCTGTTGGAGGGAGTCCAGAGAAGACCATAAAGATGGTCTGAGGGCTGGAGCACTCTGCTGTGGGGGCAGGCTGAGGGAGTTGAGGTTATTCAGCCTGGAGAAGAGAATGCTCCAGGGAGACCTTAGGGCACCTTTCCCAGTACCTGAAGGGGCCACAAGAAAGCTGAAAAGGGACTTTTTACAAGGGCGTGGAGTGATAGGAGAAGGGGTAATGGTTTTAAACTAAAGGAGGGGAGATTTAGATTAGAGATTAGGAAGAAATTCTTTACCGTGAGGGTGGTGAGACCCTGGAATAGGTTACCCAGGGCAGCTGTGGCTGCACCCTCCCTGGAAGTGTTCAAGGCCAGGTTGGATGGGGCTTGGAGCAACCTGGTCTGGTGGGCAGTGCCCCTGCCCATGGCAGGGGGGTTGGAACTAAATGATCTTTTAGGTCCTTTCCAGCCGAAACCTTTCTATGATTCTGTGATTCGATCCTGGATTCTGTGCCAAGGTTGCAGATAGCCCCTTCTGCAGAAAGCATCGGTATCGGTGCAGGTATTCAACACCAGAAAGGCACATATAGATGAGGGAGAGTACAAAAACCAGAAACAACAAATCCATTGGTCAACATAGGTCAGTGGTCTCAACACAACAGAAACCCAAGCGTTCTGAAGGGGGGGTTTAGATGACTCCCTGGCAAAAAAGTTTTAAGGAAGGATTTGGAATAGAGAGGGCAGCTTTACAGGAAGTGCAGCAAGTGGGGAAGGTTTGGGAGAAGGCATCAAGGTGCCTGTTTAAAAGCCTGTGGGGTGAATGAGATGTTTAGCAGAACCTCAGAGCCAGGGAAAGCAGCAGTCTTGTGTCTGATGCTGCGAAGAAAAAGCAGCTAATGAAAAGGTGCAAAGCCAATTAATTGGCTAAGCAGTCACTGCAGCAATGGTCTAGATAGAAAAGAGTAAGGCAAAGTAGTGACTGTTAAAGCTGGAGAAATATTTTGGTAGCAACTGACATGCAAGAGTTTTATTGGCATGGGTGGGTAGAAAGGGCTGATTTTTGAGGTGTTATGCAGACCTAATAGGCAAAGTCAGAGCATGGACTGAACACACAAGTCTAGTGAGAATCCTAAATCAAAAATACTTATGAACAGTTTCCCCCATACCTATTATTATTGTCATTATTATCATCATCATCATCATCATCATCATCATCATCATCATCATCATCATCATTATTATTATTATTATTATTATTATTATTATTATTATTATTATTATTATTATTATTATTATTATTATTATTATTACTTCATCAGCTCTAATGGTTAAATTTATTCTCCACCTGTCAGGCAGCTGCTGCAGAGCTGGAATCCTCTGTGTATATATAGCTACTTTGGTGGCCTAAGTAATTATAGAATACTTGATAGCTTTTTTCTTCCCTAGGCTTCAGAGAGATGTCATCCCTGACACAGCAGGATATGGGTTTGATCTGCAACTGTGGATCATCACCAAATGGTTTCCTGAGCTCCTGTTGCCACCCTGTAAAGATTAATGTGATGGAATGGAAAGCAGAGTTTTCCTCTCAGACCCTTCACTTCTGCTGCTTACAAAGGATGATGAACAACATCCCACGTGGTCTCAGCACTTGAGGTAGAGCATGCAAGCCAGGTAGGTGAGAAATAAGGGGCATGTCATTGCACGTTGAGGCATGGAGACGGGGGTGGGGGTGGAGGGGTCACCAGCAAACTGAGCGGGCAACTCCACAGTGCACTTCTCCAGGCACTGCTGAGAACAGAGCTGTACTTCACCATGGCAAGCCTGAGCCTCGGTCAGGGACATCTCTTTGTCAAGAAGAAATGCACATTTCTTATTTTCACACCAGCTAGAAGCAGAACACATTGTAAGTGCCACCATTGTCCTACCATGCATTGAATCCTTTGTGTCAAGTAGCACTCAACCTCAGAAGGCAATGCTCAGACACCGTCAGGTCCATACTGCTCATTCCACTTCACATACAGATGCTCAGCACTATTACATGAGTCCCCTTATCTTAGCAGAAACTCCAGCAGTACACTATGCTTTTGAGATGATGTATGCAGCGAGCTCCTGGAAGATACTCAGTTTTTTGCACTGCAGATACTAGCAGCCATGGCTGGCAGACCTTTGCAGATTTATGAGCCACAATTCACTTCACTGCAATCACCGTTAGAAACATTAAAGAGCTAGATCTAGCTAGCTATTTATAGAGCAAGACATCTGAGCATCTTCCAAATCACTGAAAAAGCTCAAGGGTGACTCATTTTGCCACTGGAACCAAAGGATGGAATTTCAAAGTACCTGACCATGCAAATCTGCAGCCCTTCATACCCAACAGGACAGCAAAGGGTAGTGCATGCCTCTGGCCATATTCCTGGGGGGCACAAAGACAAGTAAATCCATCAGAGTCAATGGAGAAGTGCTGATTTATGCCAGTGGAAGAGCTGATGCCTTAGGGGAACTTTACAAGTGCTTTAGTCACACATTCCAGTTCATGAGGATATTTTTCTTGCAGAGACACTGCAAGATGCATGTGTGTACATGTGTGAAGCTAGCAAAGTAGTCTTTTAAAAATTTTTTATTCTGCCACTGGGTGGGAACAGCTTTACCCAGGCTGCTTATGGACTGTATGCCAGCTGAGGGGAGACCTCATTGCTCTCTACAGCTACCTGAAGGGAGGATGTAGAAAGGTGGAGGTCAGTACGTTTTCCCAAGTAACAGTGATAGGATGAGGGGTAATGGCTTCAGGTTGTGCCAGGGGAGGTTTAGATTGGATATTAGGAAAAATTTCTTCACTGAAAGGGTTATCAAGCATTGGCACAGGCTGCCCAGGGCCGTGGTGGAGTCCCCATCCCTGGGGGGTTTTAAGAGCCGTGTAGATGAGGTGCTGAGGGACATGGTGTAGTGGTGACTTGGCAGTGCTGGGCTAACGGTTGGACTTGATGATCTTGAAGGTCTTTTCCAACCAAGGCTGTTCTATGATTCTATTCAAACACTAGGTATTACCCTATCTTCTAGTTCCATGCTCTGGTGTCCCCATCTTCCCATGTGCATGACACCTACTGAGGCTGTACTTGCTGGGCCCTCACCTTTCTCATTTTTCCCTACCAAATGCATTTTCTTAATGTTGTGTCCTGCACCACCTACATGCCACAACTCTGTCATGCAGCATTTGTCCTGGCAATGCCTCAGGCACCACAGAATATGATCTGGAGCAAAAACTTACTGCTACAGCTGTCCACATCAGAGGTCAGTGGCTCCATGTCGCTGCCGTAGGTTGGGACGTATCATTCAGGAGATGTCCTTCCATTGCATTCCTTTTTATCTTTTTTGCAAAACCCTTTTAATAGCATGCAGAGTTGTACTGTATTTATTCAGTCTTCCTGGAGATAACTTGACAGAACTCATAATCATCTTTTTTGCACCAGCATAAGCTGCTAGAGGAGGCAAGAGCTAACCAGAGTGCGTGAGGAAGGAGATGCTGACAAAACTTCTTTTTTGCTTTTTTTTACCCATCTCCTTCACTGAGAGGAATAGGCCACGGATGTGCAGTTGAGCAAGACAGGTGCTGTTTAAGGGAGCATTGCAGTCCTGGATATCAAGTGATCCTCAGCCTTTCCTGAACTAAGGAAATCTCTGGGTAACCAGAAAGAGTATTGAACAAGAGCAAGTCCACTGACAGTTGAACTCTGTTTATTGCTCTTGGTTATATCTCTGGCAAGGCACACAGAGAGGGAAAGACTCCAGTTTTCAGGCAGTAGCTGGTGGTAGGAGATAATAGGGAAATGAGACAGCTGCTGTGGGGTGTTTACCTGTCTTAAGGCATGCCCTGGTTCCCTGACACTTTGGTGTTTTTCAGCAGGATAGTGTGAAGTGTGTGCAATTCTTCAGGATCCACTGTTCAGGTAACTCCCTGGTATATCTCCTGGGCTTCAGAAGGTGAGAAGCTGAGCCTGGTGAGGTCATGGAAAAACACCAGGGAAATGTTGCCTGACATGCTCTGCCTTTCCTCAGCATGTGCTGTTTCTGTAATCCTGACCTCATCCCTTTCTCTGGTGTCCAGCCTGGATCCAGAGATGGTAACAGAAGCTTGTCATCTCAGTTGCTTGCCATTTTACCAAGCTTCAGAGAAGTTGTCAGTATGAAGGCACTGACTCCCTGCCTCCTCTCCTCCTGTGTCTGAGACACAACCAACTTTTAAAGTCCCCTTCTCTGAAACCCCCTTGTCCCTGTGCCTCTGCTCCAGATCCACAGAGATGAGATAATACAGCTTTAATCCCTCTTGTTTGCTCTGCTCCCATTAGACACCCCCGCCCTCTGCACTACCTTTAATAGAAATTGGAGAACATGGACTCCTACCACAGAGTATCCATTTCACTTTAATTAAGTCTCCAATTGTAAAACGGTATCAAGTGCCCCCTGTGCCGAGATCGGCAGATTTGTGGGACTCAGTGAAACAGGAATGAGCAAAACCACGCAGGGTCATTGTGTTGGGGGGTAGGTGAGAGTATTGCCACGGAGCAGGGACTGAGAGAGGACTAGCTTGGGTTAGGCTGCCTGCTGCCCCGGCAAGGATGCTCTGTGCTGCAATGCTGCAGCACCTGCAGCAGGGCTGCAGTGAGGGGCGGTGCAGACTTGTGGCTCACGTTTTTCAGAAGCACAAGGAAACATGATCAGACCCTGCCAGCCTGTAGTGGCCCTCCCCAGTGCTCCCCATGGAAGGGGCTGGAGGCCTCTGGGGCCACAGTGGGAAGGAGAAACTGGAGTCCCCATGCCACATCTTTACTCTTTACTATGAGGGTGGTGAGGCACTCGAACAGGTTGTCCAGGGAAGTTGTGGATGCCCCTTCCCTGGAAGTGTTCAAGGCCAGTTTGGATGGGGCTCTGAGCAACCTGGTATGGGGGGAGGTGTCCCTACCCATGGTGGAGGGGTGGAACGAGGTGATTTCAAGGTCCTTTCCAGCCCAAACCATTCTATTATTCTAAGATCCCAGGGAAAGCACAGCTCCAGCTCTGCTGCAGGTCTGAGCAGTCGGCTCTCCCCAGCCAAGGAATGTCTGACGTGCAGGCAGGGGTGACCTGACACACATCCACAGAGCAAATCCTTGGGACTGCTCTTATTCCCCTGCCACCTTTAGATGGAGCCTTGGCTCTTCACAGATGTTGATGAACAGCCGGAGACAGGCAAAGGGTGACCTGGTTCCTCCTAAAGAGAAGAATGGACACAGTGTGTTTCAATCAAAATTAAAATCTTCCATTTCCAATTGAACTTTTAGCAGCTTATTGTCTCTAAACAAAGGCCATCGCTTTCAGGACTTCAATCAATTGAAACCAATTGTTTCGATTTGCAAGGAGATTCCAGCCAGAGCAATGCTCTTGCATGGCAGGTTTTGCATTCTTTGAATCAGCACCTCCCAGCAGAAAACCTTGCCTTTGGAAAGTTTCCAACCATCTATGCTTTGGAGACAGTGCTTAGGGCAAATCACGTTGCCACATCAACACTGAATCATAGTTCAGGTGGAGATAGAAGCCTAGACGATTTCCAGAGCAAAGCTGTTTCACCACACCCTTCATGCAAAATCTTTCTTCCACTTCCAGTTCTTGCAAAGGGCAATGAGCATTGTTATAAGTGTTTACATTGTTCCTTTCTGCCAAATTAACACGATCACTCTCACCACCATAGGGGCTCCTAGATGATGCTAATTACTTGCAAGAAACTATTTTAGAAGCACTAAAAGCAACCAGGGTAAATTTAACTATAACTCAAGTGAGAAACTCCACTCCAACAAACAAGCTTAAATTGCAAATTTTGTGAAAATGCCAGAATTTCAGATACTTCCAAGTTTTGTAAAAGCAAGTTGCTTTTTTTTTTTTTTAAAAGGGCACGTTTCCTTGCTCTTTGATCTTTCAGACATCATTTCACAGTTGCTGTTGTATGAGGCAGTAGATAGTGAAAAGTGAGAAAACACCAAAAATACCAGCTGACATCATGACCCAGGTTTACACAGAATGTTTGATGATCACCTGTTTCTCAAAAGTCACCCTTTGCCTGCCTTGAACCTCCTAAGGAATTCACCTTCACCATATTCCCAATATGTAGGATAGCATTGTCCCCACTGAATTAAACATGAATCATGGTGTGGTGCAGAAGACTGAACACAGTTCATCTGAACCTTATCCACAAGCCTGACCTTTAAGACCATTTTCCCTTTTTCAGTTGCGTGTGGCAAGCCTCAGTATCTCATCATCAGTGGGAAATATGTAACTGCACTGAAGGAGGAAAATAGCCAGGAGACATGTAAGTAACTGAGACAATGCACATCTGCCAGAATTGTCGCAGCTGCTGAGGGCAACTTTACAGTTTGACATCATGCACATCCAGGTAAATTATCATTTTTATATGCATTTTCCTGTGGGCTCAAGAACTAGCACAAACATACAAGGATTTTTTTATTATTATCACTTTGTAGAGAAAGTACTGAAAGCTCCATTTAACCAGTGACTGCTTCTGGAAGGGGAAGAAAACCAGTGGAGTCCCTCTCAAACTCTCTGAAGTGGATTAAACAAAGACATTCCTTCAAAATGCAACAACAACTGAAGCCTAAGCAGTGTAAATAAAGTATTTTAAAAGAAAAAAATAAACACAAAACAACAAAGAAAAGAAAGAGACAGAATGGGGAAAGCACTGGAGCACCAAGGCTCTCCCTCTTCCTGTGGGGGCAGTGCCTCACGCTTGGTCTGAGTGCCTCACGGCTTCAGCAAAACTTAAGCTCAAGCCCTGAACTTTGTCAAACAGGTTCTTGGCTTGTTTCAGCCCATGCTGCTTCATTAAGTCTTCAGCATCCTGTAGGAGATAGCACTTTCCCTCCTGCTTTGTGCTGAATGACTTCCTACAGCTTCGTGCAAGCTGGAGTGGCAGAGCCCCAAGCCTCTGCTGAAACACACAGTGCTGCCTAAGGGACTGAGTTTCCTAAGCCTTGTTAAAATCAACGTCTCAATATCCTCCAGGCTGTCTGGAAAGTTTTGGCCAAGCATCATCAGCGGGATAGGATGAAATATACCATCTTGTAGTGGAAATATTCATTAGTTTCTGTTTCTGAAGTGTATTGAATGTGAAAATCTTTTGTGTTATTGTATCTCTGTCTTTTCTTATCTGCAATATGAGATTTCTGGCCCCTCTATCTACCCCAACCAATATTTCATATAAACCTGGAGTGCAAAGCCTGCACTGACATCTTAGAGGATAAGCCAAGTGACTATCATTCAAATATTTCTCTCATGAGAAGCTAGAACATTTTGCACTTTCCTCCACAACTCTTTCAAAAGCAGCTCATTTCTTCTTGCTGGAAGAGTGCCCATTGTTCATTTGATGCTGAAGACAGGGCTTTGCTGTTTTCTGTTAAGTCAGCGATTGGAGGGTGGAGAGCAGAGGGAGGTAAGCTTTATTATGCTGCCTTGTCAAAAGGATACAAGATTACGCAAAAGGAATGATGTGGAACAAAAAATTGCTTTCTTTTCCATGCACTCTCTCTCACTGGCATACAGATTTCAAACAATATTCCTCCCTTGCTTTGCCCAGTAGATTGGATTTCAGATGGCTGTGACAATTAAATGGCAGGCACTCTGTGCACCTTGCTGCCTCAGTCATTTAGGAAGCAGTAATCAGTTTTCCACTGCCCTCAAAATTTCCAAATCAATGGGGCAGGAGGGTGGTGCTGTTTGTGTGGTTTTAAATCTGTCTTAAATACATATTTGATCTCTTTAGAGCTGGAGGAGCCTGTAGCCTGGAATGAACAATATTCCCTCCGAGTAAAGACAGGCAGAGCATTACATCCACAGAAGGGTAAGTGGGGCACAGAGGCACTGAATGATTTGCCTGCAGGTCACACTGAGATTGCATAGAGAAGCAGGGACTCAGGCTTACAGCTTCCCTATCTTTAAACTGGAGGTGAACACAGAGGGACTGTCTGTTCTGCTGGGGGAGGAGAGGACAGCCAATTGCTTTTCTCTGTGGCTTTGCAGGATAAACCAGAAGACACTGAGTGATGTCCCTCCTGATTTGTTTTTCTAACAATGTGTCCCTACCTCCCAGCTGCTCGCCTGACTGCAGCATGTTGTGCACCAGGATCATTTTATAGCCAATGAAGTGTTTCTTCGTGTGTGTTTATCGTCCCTGAAAGTGGAATCCCTCGTGGCTGAACGCAGCTTGTCTGGTGTGCGGTGGGGAACGTGTGGCAGACTCCCGGCGAATTCCATCGTTGAACGTGATTAGCTTCCCTGTACCTCTGAGGAATAGTACCAGGAAATAACTAACGCTGTAAATTGTCTCAAATATGCACTTACTAAAGCCTTTAAAGAGCAATTACTGTATGTTAACTGAACACCAATCAACTGTAAAAACAGCAGTTATGTGGGTTTCATAGGTATATAAAGGAGAAAATCTCACCACCCTGCAATTAATTCTAAATCACATAAAAAGTGTAACTTGTACACTTATTGCTTATTAATACATAAAACATGTACAGCATGTTAAAACATTTAATTAGCACTCACATAACAGGCTAAAAGTTAAGTATCAAATTATCACTAAAATACTGTTGAGCTCTTCATTAACGATGTGAAGTGACCCCCCAATATGCACTGCTTCGGTCATTCTAGCAATTAGGTGCTTTCAGCTACCGTTCAGTGATTTTATATCAGCTGTGTCCCATGCTCTGTCAGGAACAATGATATATTGTTCAGTTTCACTGTCTCCAGAATCGCCTTTTGTACAATACGGGATGGGAAGGCCAGAAGACAGAGAAAGGACAACAGGAAGAGATGCTCACGAGCAAGGTCTTCAGCTCTCATCTCTGTGAAGCTGTGTTTAAAACTCTGGCCAGTAAAAGGCAGGTTAATAGCAAGTCACAATGTGGAGAACTTCATCGGTAGCCGTAACTACTCTAGCTGAACTACATCAGAAGAGAGAGCAGAGTAAATCTGCAGTGAAGGTCCCCCACATGGAAGAGAAGAAGAGTGGTAAATGACAGCAGGCTGCAGGCTTGTGGCAGAGGCCAGGGAAGAGGGGAGGCAAAATTACAGAGCTGGAGGCCTCCAGCATTGCCAGGAGAAGAGTGAGTGACTGGATACCACAACAGGAGTTTGAACAAGTAGAAAAAGGAGGGAAGGGGAACACCTTAAACTTGACTTGCAGTCAAGATGGATGCTTACTAGGGATCCCAGAGGAAAGGAAAATAATAGCTGATATATGCCATTGGGAACTTCATCCAATCACGCAGTCTGTTGACAGAAGGAAACCACAATGTAGAATTACCCTTTGTTTAGTCTAAATCAGCTGCCAGTATGCACATACACCACATGAAAGGCGAAACCTGAACACGTTCCCAGAATGTCTTCCTGAAAAAGCCATCTGCTGCCCAAGCTAATGTTACCATCCTCCCCATCACAATGAGTTTTGAAAGAAGAAATTCCATTTTTCAGGCAAGATAACATCCTCACCTCAGCAACACAGCTTAAGTAAGTCTTCCAAGTGCAGTCAAGAGAGCAGTTTCTTCACAGAGGCTCTCAGCTATTGCCTGCAGACTCGCAGAAGAGGTACAGGTATAGAAGGGGTTTGCACACACACTCTTTGTAGAAGGGGTTTGCACATCACTCTTATGAAGGGCTGTGTACTTGCACCACAGCTTCAGAGAAAAGGAGAGATTGATAATGGTCAGCACAGAGGAAGGCAGAGCCACCAGCAAGCTGTAGGGGTTATTGGAAGGAGACCTGTGCTGTTGTGGTTCTCTTCTTGCAGAAGGAGGTGCTAGAGGAAGGAGATCCAGCCAGCTCCTTGAGTTCTGTGGGGCAGGTGTGGAAGTGTGGAAGGACAGAGAGATCACTTACCACTTACCTTCATGGGCAAAACAAACACAACTTGGGGAAATTAATTGAATGTATTCGACAATCCAACAGAGTAGGATAATGAGAAATAAGAACAAAACCACAAACACCTTCTCCCCACCCCTCTCCTCCTCCCAGGCTCTGCTTCACTCCCAGCTTCACTACTTCCTCCCTGTCAGTGGTGCAGGTGGACAGGGAATGGCATGTCCATCATGCATTGTCTCTGCTGCTCCTTCCTCCTCACGTTCTTCCCCTGCTCCAGTGTGGGGTCTCACCCACAGGAGACACTCCTCCATGAACTTTTCTAACATGGGTCCTTTCCATGGGGTGCAGTCCTTTAGGAAAAAACTGCACCAGTGTGGTTTCCCCATGGGGTCATAGGTCATGCCAGAAAACCTCTTCTCCATGGGCCTCAGTTCCTGCCAGGAGCCTGCTCCAGCATGGGCTTTCCATGGGCTGCAGCCTCCTTCAGGGCACATCCACAGGCTCTAACATGGGGTCCTCCATGGGCTGCAGGGGGACAGCCTGCCTCACCATGGTCTTCACCATGGGCTTCAAAGGAATCTCTGCTCTGGCTCCTGGAGCACCTCCTCCCCCTCCTTCTTCACCAACCTTGGTGTCAGCATGGCTGTTTCTCTCACATTTGCTCATTTGCCTCTCACAGCTGCTGTTGTGCAGCATTTCTTATCCTTTCTTAAATATGTTTGCACAGAGACTCTACCAACATTGCTGATGGGCTCCGCTTTGGTGAGCCATAGGTCCATCTTGGAGCCAGCTGGAGCTGGCTCTGTCCAGCATGGGGACAGCTTCTAGTGTCTTCCCACAAAAGCCCCCTCCACTACCAAAACCTTGCCATGTAAACCCAATACACTCCTAATCCCTAGAAACTGATTTATGTCTTCAATGACCATCAGCAAGAGTACCAGCAATCCTGGTATCATCTAACCGGTAAAGCAACTTATTTGTGTTCTTACCAAGATTTTGGACACTACGAAGCTACTCAAAGGAAACAAATAGTTTGTGTGGAAGGAACATATTTCTCCTCTCTCCAGGACCTGAATATGTCTTGAAAGTTGTTGGAGAAAAGTGAATCTTTTTACTCTACAACACAGTATGTTCACATCTATATTCTTTGTGCAAGGGGTGTTATTCTTGGTCCGGCATTTGTTGCCTATTTGTGAGATGAGTTTAGTGTCCTGCCATGCACAGGAGCAGATGTTAAGTGCATTTTTCAGAGCTGTACCAGTTTTATGGTTAGCTTAGTTTGGCAGGATCCAGCTCCATGATGCAGACAGTCCCTTCTGGTTTTAAATTCTTATTGTAGTATAAAAGAAGGGAAGATGTTCAGGCTAAGGCCATGGACAAGGACCCATCTTACCAGAATTCATTTTCCAGCTATGATAGACTTCCCTAAGACAACATCATTTTCTCTGCTTCCTATACCTGTTCTCCGTCTAGCAAATGGAGATATTAAAACCTCATTCTGCTCTGACAGTAAGCGATGACTTGTTTGTCCCTTAGATGGCAAGGTCTTTTGGCAAAGAGTCTGTGCTCTGTTCATACTATAGAAAGCACTAGAAAAATACTTGTGTGACACAACTTCTTTATGCTATTGTCATGTACAAAAAGCTTAGTGTTTTGTTCCATTTTTTTATTCCATCCTCTAACTATAAATTACTCTCTTTGAGAGAGCATTAGTGACAAAAGATACTAGGATGAAACACATGCTTTTGCTCAAATTATGACTACCATTGATGAACAGAAACATGAGAATTAAAATAACTGAAATACTTCATTAACAAGAGAAGCTTTCCCAGTGCTATGGATCCTCCATGAAGAGGACCCTGAAATGGTGACAGGAGACATTTATTAATAGTTTTAAGCCCTTGTCTGTCACTGGAATATAAACAGTAATTAATGTTTAGGAATTCTGATTGTGAGTTTGCACAACTTTTCCTGCTTTCAGAGGACTCATATAAGTCTAAATATTATAGATTTAGTGAATGTTATTCACTACACAGGAAGGCTAGTCAAGGGAGGACTATCAGTACCTTTAAAAGAAAGAAATCCCAGCCTGAAATTGGACACAATCTGGACTAACTAAAGCTGTGCTGGAAACCTGCTGTTGAAATAAGCAAGCAAGATTCCTCACTGCTCACAGGCAGCTTAAGATGTCTGGAAAACTTTGTGCAGAACAACGCAGTCCAACAATGAAACAGCTGCACAGAGATGTAATTTAGGAACCATCAATTTAGACGTTCAGATTAGAGATGGATCTGAGCCATGACGTTTTGATCAGGATTCAGACATGATGCAAGTTTTCAGCCTGACCTACTATGGGACTGGGCAGTATTCAGCTCCTGACTTCTCCATAGCTTATGAACAATTTGGATCTGAGAGGATAGCTTGCACCCAGCTCCAGCTCCAAGAGATCACACACCTCAGTGCTGAAAAGAAGGACTTGCATTTTACCTCACTTCATCCTCTGCTTTGAGGTCTGTGAGGAAAAGCACTGTCAGCATGGATGGTAGTTACAGATAAACCATGGACAAAAATTAGAAAGCGAGCTTGTACCATGATTCTCTGGGCTTACATTTTCCCTTTTCCATCATTAGCTTTCAGATGACATTAGACATCTGGAAAATATAAGCATAATGGCCAGGTTTGAGATACTTAAGTTATCTTGAGTTACTTAAGCTACCTTGATAAAAAGGCAAACCACTTACATGTGCGTAAGAACCAACCATTCAATGAAGTTCTTGTTATTTGCAGAAAGTATGAGTAAAACACAGAATCAGTCAGTAAACATTCAGAAAGCAGAAACTCATCTGAGTGCTGGAGAACAGCTCATCTGCATTAGACTCCTGCCATTTCATTTACAGCCTTTGCTAGTGTTCTTATCAGGATAGAACTCTCTGAAATAGAATCTGGTCATTTTAATTGAGAAATCTTGGAGGCTTGTCTTATTCAAGGTGCTTCTTTTGCATGAAAATCAAAATGACCACCTCTTCCCTGAACAGCTTAACCACCTGTGAGCACAGCACTTTTCCACTGCTGTCTGATGGCAGTACCTGATCATGCTTCTACTTGAATGTAATCACAGTTTGCTCTCAAGGATGACACTGAGGAGAAGGTCTCCTTTTTTTTCCCCAGGCAAAGACCAAAAGATCTTCAGCAGATTACTGAAGACCTCTGCTCCAGGTGAATGGAGACTCCCCATGAAAAGCAACTTTTCCAAGTCTTCTCTGGAGACTTTCAAAACCCACCTGGACACGTTCCTGTGTGGCCTACTCTAGATGATCTATGATTCTATGTCTGCAATCAGAAAGAAGTGCCAGGAGATCCCATTGGTCACCAACACGCCTATAAAATGAACTCCAGTATCAAGTCACAGAATCACAGAATCACAGAATCACAGAATGTTAGGGATTGGAAGGGACCTCAAAAGATCATCTAGTCCAATCCCCCTGCCAGAGCAGGAACACCTAGGTCAGGTCACACAGGAACATGTCCAGGCGGGTTTTGAATGTCTCCAGAGAAGGAGACTCCACAACCTCTCTGGGCAGCCTGTGCCAGTGTTCTGTTACCTTCACTGTGAAGAAGTTCTTCCTCACATTTATGTGGAACCTCCTATGTTCCAGCTTGCACCCGTTGTCCCTTGTCCTATCATTGGATGTCACTGAGAAGAGCCTGGCTCCATCCTCATGACACTCACCCTTTACATATTTATAAACGTTAATAAGGTCACCCCTCAGTCTCCTCCAAGCTAAAGAGACCCAGCTCCCTCAGCCTTTCCTCATAAGGGAGATGTTCCACTCCCTTCATCATCTTTGTGGCTCTGCACTGGACTCTCTCAAGTCCTTAATTCAAATCTCTTGCAATGGAAAGCATGATTTTCAGATGTTTTCAAAACCATTCAGATGCTAAAGGATGCCAACAGGCCTACTGAGACTTCTAAGAATATCACGCTACCATTACAGATGTTGAAAGGCAAGGAGGCTGCCGAGGAAGTAAGGCATTTTCTTACTTTTGCCACCACACGTGTAACCAGCGTATTGATTTGGAGAGCCTTATCCCTTATTCCTCCGTTCCATCTCTCTCTAAGGCTCTTCCAGGATGTCCCTGGGAACAGCCCACTTGGTCAGGGACAACACCCATTTGATATACATTAATTGGAAAAGAGCATCTCCTTGTCAGCTTTCAAAATTAGATTATGTGAAATCTAAATTACAGTGTGAATCCCTGCAGAATGAGGTCCTAATTGCTAAACATGTTTGTTAAATGGATTAAATGGCAACATACATTTAATCTGGTGATAAGAATATAATTTTACTTCTGTTGCTGCTGCTAGTTGGGTTAATTACATGGGAAGTGATATCTACATCTGATTGCCTGTCCTTCCTCTTTTTGGTGCATTGGACAGCAGACCAACCAGTTCCTCAGAGAAGGATTAGACATGTTTAAATTCATTCACCCCAAAACATGTCCTGTGTGTACCTCCCTTCCAGAGCACATCATAAAGACTGATGAAGGCAAGCACAAAGGTACTCTTTTGATCACCAGATGGATTATGCCTGGTCCCAACTGAAGCCTAGCAGACAACTCAGTTTTCTTGCCTTGCTGTATGCTCCTGCCTTCCAGGCAGGGACAGTATCTGTATAGTATCAGTCTTGCATGAACATGAGCCTGGACTCCTCTAGCACCAACAATCACAGTGATGATCTCAGGCTCCTACATACAGTATCCCAGCTTCAGTACGGCCAGAGTTTGTCATCTGGCTGCTAGGAGCAATCCTACCAAGGAAGGTGGAAGAGGCGACAATAGGAGCAGCTGAGGAACAGGAGAAGTAAACTTAGTTTTCTAACCTGTTTTTCAGGAGGAGACTCTTATAGTAACAGCAAGAAATCCATGCAGCTATAGCAAGATGGCTCAAAGATCTTACTTCTTTCTGCAGGCAGTGTGTTTTTAGTGCTGTATTTTTATTTATCTGTAATAAACTAAATCCTTCCTACTTCTGAATGACTATTTTTACTTAAATCATGTGGTTTCAACAATCACCTACCTGAGGTCCTGAACAGTCTATGCAGAGGAAAACATTTTCTCTGTAAATAACACACCAAAACCTCATTGCTTTATGGAGCTTGCCTTCTAATTATCTACTGGTTTATACAGACTAAAACTATCACTCCTTTTACTGCAGCATCTCTGCTAAAAGTCTTTGGTGACTTCAGTCTGAATGAGTCTACAAAAACTTGAAGTATCATTTGGTCCAGTAGCTTAATGATCTCCTTCAGCTGTATAGAAAAGTTAAAATTTCCATCCAACTTTTTCATCAGAAACTAAATTAATTTGAAGCATAGCTGCTAAATATACTTCTTCCTTTAAACACTACTGCAAGCACAACAGAACAGCTGACACATTTCACTTAGATTTGGAAGTCATGCATGTATGTACATTTGGCTAGACTGAGCTAAATTCTTCATTAATAGAAGTGTAAACTCAATAGACAATTCAAGAATCAGCTGAGGCATATTTGCTTTTACACCAACTATTCAAAGAGGCAAATTATTTGAGAAGAAGAGAAGCATGTCTCTTCTCATTCCAGCAGCTGACATAATTTTTTCCTAAGCATCCTAGCTGAAATGAATCAATTGGAATTCTTCATAGATTATTTTATGTACATGAGAAATGCAGTTTATGAACAGCATAAGAATAACAGATCACATAACTAAATTTTAGGAACCATTTCTTTTTAGGATAATAAAATAACTTTTTTTTTTTTACCACAAAAATATTTTACCTGTCAGTTCTCATCAGAGAAACCAGGAGTTCCTTAAAATTTCAAATGGAATCGGTAGCAAAAGTACTGTAACTTACATTAATATAAAATGAATGTGAAAGAGGTAGGACTCCTTCTGCTTCTGTGCATAGAGATGTTGTCAAAATGGATTAAGATGAGACTTTCATTAGGGACAGAATATTCCCTTCCTGGTCACCATGGGATTTCCTGCTTTTTCCTTCAGGTGTCAAGACACTGAACAAGACAGGAAACAGACCTGATCTGAACAGTTTCCACATTCTGCTAGAACAACGTAGATCTCAATTGCCATAAAAGAAAAGCCAATAGTGCTACCTGACACGTAGCTGCACACTCCATCTATTGCTACACAATGGAGTGCATTGCATGAGAATTTATTTTGTTTTCATGCTGTTTTCCTCATTTTTTTTCCAAGTTGACAGAACTTTGGATTGGATTTCTCCAGTTGTAACAAGCGAGAATACTGGCTCAATCACAAAAGCAAAGCAAAAACAAAACCCCATTACACTGACTCTATTTCTTTTTTGGTATTTCACTTGATTTGTAGCATATTGTGGGAGTGCTGGAGAAAGGGAATTGTAAGATTCAAGTCAGAACTAATTAAATAGTTTGGGCCAAGATGAAATGCAGAAATACAGATCAGTATCTTCTCCTACATGATAGACATTTTCTACATCTAATTGCTGTTTGGTGCTGTCCCTTGCTAATGATGCATATAAACCCATAGAGAAAGTCTGTTAAATATTTACTTTGATCCTGCTAAGAGATCATTGCCTTAGGTACATTATGTGTCACTGAGCATATATTTAGATGGAAGGCATACCTTCTGGTCAGCTTCATCAGCGGCCCAACTTCAATGCCTCTATGCAAATGCATATAGCATGGGGAATAAACAAGAGGAGTTAGAGATGTGCACATGCTGTGATCTGACTGGCATCACGGAGATATGGTGGGATGGCTCCTATGACTGGAGTATTGGAATGGAAGGATACAGGCTTTTTAGGAAGGACAGGCAGGGGAGACGAGGAGGGGGTGTTGCTCTCTATCAGTGACCACTCTATCAGCTAGAGTGCATGGAGCAATGTCTTGGGATGTATGGAGACTGAACCGAGAGCTTATGGGTCAGGATTAAAGGGAGGCCATGGACAGGGAACATTATAGTGAGGGTCTGGTAGAGGCCACCTGACCAGGAAGACCGAGCAGATAAGGCCCTTTGTGGACAGATAGGAGAAGCATCACGTTCACAAGTCCTGGTCTCATGGGTGACTTCAGTCACCCTGCTGTCTGTTGGAGGGATAACACAGCAGGGCATAAGCAATCCAGGAGGTTCCTAGAATGTTTTGATGGTAACTTCCTTCTCCAAGTGATAGAAGAGCCAATGAGGAGAGGTGCTATGCTGGACATAATTCTCACTGGCAGGGAGGGGCTGGTAGGGAATGTGATGCTCAAGGGCAGCCTTGGTTGCAGTGACCATGAAATGGTGGAATTCAAGATCCTTAGGGCAGCAAGGAGGGTGCACAGCAAGCTCACTACCCTGGACTTCAGGAAAGCAGATTTTGGCCTCCTCAGGGACATCCTTGGTAGAGTACCATGGGATAAAGTAAAGCCCTGAAGGGAAGAGGGGCCCAAAAAAGCTGGTTGATATTCAGGGATCACCTCCAAGCACAGGAATGATGCAATCCAACAAAGAGGAAGTCAGGCAAAAAAGCCAGGAGGCCTGCATGGATGAACAAGGAGCTCCTGGACAAACCTACAGAGGGTGGAAGCAAGGACAGGTAGTCTGGGAGGAATACAGGAAAATTGTCCAAGCAGCCAGGGATCAGCTTAGGAAACCTAAAGCCCTGAGAGAATTGAATCTGGCCAGGGACCTCAAGAGCTACAAGAAACACTTCTATAGGTATGTCAGTGATAAAAGGAGGACTAGCGAAAATATGTGCCCTATCCAGAAGGAAATGGGAGAACTGGTTACTCAGGACATGGAGAAGGCTGAGGTACTCAATGACAATTTTGCCTGTCTTCACCGGCAAGTGCTCAAGCCACACCACTCAACTCACAGAAAGCAAAGGCAGGAATGGGGGGTAAGAATCCCCCACTGTAGGAAAAGACCAGGTTTGAGATCACCTAAGGAACATGAAGGTTCACAAGCCCATGGGACCTGAGAAGATGCATCCATGGGTCCTGAGGGAGCTGGCAGGTGAAGTTGCTAGGCCACTATCTATCATATTTGAGAAGTCATGGCAGTCCAGTAAAGTTCCCACTGAATAGAAAAGGGGAAACATAACCCCCATTTTTAAAAAAGGAAAAAAGGAACATGCTGGGAACTACAGGCCAGTCAGTCTCACCTCTGTGCCCGGCAAGATCATGGAGCAGATCCTCCTGGAAACTATGCTAAGGCGCATGGAAAATAAGGAGGTGACTGCTGTCAACAACAAGCTGTGTGGTGTGATCAACACACTGGAGGGAAGGGATGCCATCCAGAGGCACCTTGACAGGCTGGAGAGGGGGGCTCATGCCAACCTCATGAATTTCCACTAGGTCAAGTGCAAGGTCCTGCACCCGGGTTGGGGCAATCCCAAGCAAAAGTACAGGCCAGGCACAGAAGGGATTGAGAGCAGCTCTGAGGAGCAGGACTTGGTGGATGAAAAGCTGAACATCAGCTGGCAATGTGCACTCATAGCCCAAAAGGCCAACTGTATCCTGGGTTGCATCAAAAGAAGTGTGGCCAGCAGGCCGAGGGAGGGGATTCTCCCCCTCTGCTGTGGTAAGACCCCCCCTGCAGTGCTGTGTTCAGCTCTGGGGCCCCCCACATCAGAAGTACATGGACCTGTTGGAGTGGGTCCAGAGGAGACCACAAAGATGATCAGAGGGCTGGAGCACCTCTGCTGTGGGGACAGGCTGAAAGAGTTGGAGTTGTTCAGCCTGGAGAACGCTCCGGGGAGACCTTATAGCACCTTCCAGTACCTGAAGGGTCTGGCAAGGAGGCTGGGGAGGGACTTTGTACAAGGGCATGGAGTGATAGGATGAGGGGTAATTGTTTTAAACTGAAAGAGGGGAGATTTAGATTTGTTATTAGGAAGAAATTCTTGACTGTGAGGGCAGTGAGACACTGGCTCAGGTTGGCCAGAGAAGCTGTGGCTGCCCCCTTCCTAGAAGAGTTCATGGCCAGGTTAGATGGTCTGGTGGGAGGTGTCCCTGCCAATGGCAGGGGAGGTTGGAATGAGATGATCTTTGAGGTCCCTTCCAACTCAAACCAACTACTATTTGGTCAAATATTATTAGACTTAGGACAGACAGAAATGCTGCTCAGGCAAAAGTGTATGAGTCCATAAGGTTGTCTTTAAAGTAGTTCACACTTCACCAAAAAAGTGGTTTGCAAAAAGGCAGAGACAAAACCAAAGAATCAGGAAAATAGGAAATTGAAATAGGAAATGGGCCTGAGTTCCCAAGGACTGAAGGTCTCTGGTCCAACCTGTCAACAAAAGCAGGGTTATTGCTAACACTAAACCAGGTCAGCCATGTCTTTATCTGTATTACTCCAAAAAGCCACCAAGTGAAGATATCACATGCTTATGGGGTGACCTGCCAGTGCTGCACCATCCTTCCAATAGGAAAGCTATCCTGTTGTCCTACCTGAATGTCTTCTCCCTTTACAGCCACATGTGCATACATCCTGCACGTCTGGTGAATCAGGCTTGCTTCTCTCCCTCTACCCTTGCTAAATATGCACCGTATTTCCACACACAGGTGGAAATGCACCAGGGAAGACTATGCCTTCAGCGAAACTCTCCAAACATCAGTTGATCCAAATAGACATTAGCCTTCTTTACCAAGACTTTGGACAGGACACTTGCTCTTTGACTTATGTCACCCAGCCCCACCTTTGGTTCACAGGGTATTTGCACCCATCCATTTATCTGAGGACATTTATCTGCTACATGACAGATGAAAAGGGAATGAAATTTTTACAAGCTGCATTCTGGAAGGACCATAGTCTTCAAGGCTAAACTTCATACTCCAGACAGCTTAAACTGAAATCCCTGTTTCCAGCAGTGCTTGGTGTGAGGGGTGGAGAATTAACCATGCTGCAAATAAAGAAACATCTTAAGCCTATCTTGGACTAAAACATTCCCTTTTCCAAAATCATCTTACTGAGAATCACATCCTGTTCAGTAATCTTGCTGCTTTGGAGCCAGACAGCTGCCTTTCATGGTGGAAAAGTTCTGTGTTATCAGAAAAATATTGAAGAAAGACTTCAGGGGGAGGAAGAGTGGAGAAACTTGGGCAGTTTTCATTGAAATATACTGAGCATCTGCAATTTTATTTAGACATTTTCTTGAAGCCAGGAGACTGACTTTTGCTGTTTAAGTTCATGTGAAGTCTTCTATGCAGCACTAGTTTCCAGGATAACTGAGCCACAAGTATCAACGTTTCACATAGTCCCTCTCATGTCACAAAGAGTGGACTTTCTGCCTGAAACCCTACAGTTCCAGACCTATAATCCTTACTTTCTATGACCCTGCTGCACCTTAGTGTTGGTCCCTGAGCCACAGGGTATCCTCAACTGCTCAACTCTTCTCCAGGGAGGCTGCATGTTTGCACGGGAGGGAGACAGCAATCTCCCTTCCCATAGCAACTCCCACAAAGCCTTAGCACTGGTGTGAATATGAAGGCAAGACCTTACCGTGGAGGGCATTCAGGGACTGTACCTCTAGACCAAAAGAAAATGCTGGCAGTCAGCTAATAATAACATGGCAAACATTTACCCAGACTTGTTAAGAAAAGACAAGACAATGAGCCTGGGAATACAGTGTGTGCAGAACACTAGTTGTCCCACAGCACAAATGCTCTCTGTGAAGCCCAGGGCTCCCAGTTACAAGAAAGGCAATGATCTGGCAAGACAGAGAAGTAGTGTGAATGAAGGATCATAGAAGTATTTCCTTTGCCTCTTCCCTCCCCCTCTGCCTTGTTGCATTTCAAGTCAGCACAGGAATCTGGAGGCAGGAGAACCAGTCATGTTCAGCCAGAAATCTAAAACTGGGAAGATTGAGGGCTTTGTTTCAAGCTCATACAACCCTGCCACTGAGGTGAATGGGGTAACACAACTGTAGTACTCTAGAAATCATCCCAAGGTCTTTCATTACATCAGTTATGTAATTCTTGTTAGTGATGTACCACTGAGCAACCCTCTCTTTTTATATCGGCAGAAATGCAAGTTAGCTCTGGGCTAGAACATACAGTGTGCAAATTATTTGCAGGTCTCCCTCGTGAACAAATTTTTCCAGAGACCATTGAAAAAAGGCAATGTCCAACAGCCTAAAAAGGATACTATTTTTTTTTTTTTTTTTCCCTTTAAACATTGGATAAATATTTTTATTCCTGGGGAGAAAGGTGGAGGGTGGAAGCATGTAAAGCTACCATGTCATCAAAGTTTTCATGCTGTTTAACATCATACACATTCAGTTGAGATCCTCTTCCAGTACAATTCAAAAAGCTACTTTAACTGGCAACAGGGTCTGATTAAAGCATTTAAAAATCTGTATTCAGAAAAGAATAATTCCAAGACAACACCACAAGCATAATTTTGTTTTCAATTGAGAAAGAGGAAAAAATAACACCTTCCATTCCATCTTACGGGGTGTATACTTGATTCCAATGAAGCACAGCCTCAACACTAGATACAGTAGGTCATCAGATATTGGAGCATACAGTATCCCAACTCAAGAAGGGACAGAGCTGATAATCCACGTACTACGCTGTCTCCATCTGTTCTGATCTTTCAAGACAGCCTGCAAAATTTCTTCATTTCTATGTTCAGGTTCAGGAGCAGTCAGCAGACCTTGGCAGTGTGCCCTTGACCTCTGATGGATGTTGGGCTGGTGGGTAGTCAAGGCATTCCTTCTGGATGTGATAGGCCCTCGACCTGTGTGAGCTAGCAGGAGTCACTACCCCCACTTGTAAATCCAAAATTCCCTGTGAAATACAGGAGGAAAGAGTGCCGAGGGGGAAAAAAGGTGGTTTGCTCCCTCCCAGAGCTGCCAATCACAGAACCAGTCACTTGTACAGACCCACCATCAAAGTGGCCAATACAAAACTACACACACACAAGCACACACTCTTAGAAAGTTTTTATTAAGTTTCATTGTTGTTTTTTTTTTTAAAAAAACAAACCCGTCAGTGCAACAGTTCAGTATCCCCTTCCTATCCCCCATCAGTAAGCAGTAATTTTAAAATCAGGAAATACCGAGTGCTGAAGCCAATGGGTTAGCATTTTGCTATTATTTCCTTCTGTCAAACTCTGAAAAAGTCCTCTGTATAAATTAAACAATGAAAAAAAAATGTTATTTTCAATTCTATGTCATTACAGTCAACAGAATCATAATAATGCATCTAAAATGTGTGTCCACAATATATCAGGTATACATATTTGGAAAAAGAAAAAAAGGAAAAAAAATATGACATTCTAGGCTTGTTAAAAGGATAATGGTCCCATATTTTTTATTAACAGGTTAGCAAAACAAAATCCAATGGATTACAATATTTACATGTTATTTGAAAAATAAAGTAGTGATAAAAGCATGTCACAATCTTTTTTTTTTTTTTTCTTTCTTTTTTTTTTTTTTTTTTCTTTTTTTTGGTAACCATTACAAACACCCAATCCAGGTATGGAACTGTTTAAATACATTTGAAATGAGGCCAATTAAAAAACAAATACAGACACAAAATGTGTATTTATACTTGTCCCTCCAATGTGTTTTTCTATGACATTCCCTCCCTACTTCAAAAAAACCAAACCAAAACAAAAAACCCAACAAAAAATATCAAAAGAATCCCCCTAACACACAACTGATGAATCCCCAAAAGCAAAACACCATGCTTCTCAAATAGCACTTATTCCACAAATGCAACATTTTTGCCATCAATTTTATGTGAAGCTCTCTAGGACATCATTTCCTCAGCAGCTTCCTATTTTCCCCCCTCCCCCTCCCCGTTTCTCCCCCAAAACAAAAAAAAAACAAACAAAGACACATGCATTTCTAAAACTAGGTTTCAGTCAAGTACTTTCTACTTTTTGGAAAGAAACTTTTTTTTTCTTTTTTTTTTCTTTTTTTTTCTTTTTTTTTTTTTGTTCACAATCAGAACATACCACAGGCACCAGATCCTGTATTCATTGCTCAGGCAAAATCCCCATTGAGTTTTTTAGGCTTTCCACCTAAGAACTATTGCAGGATCAGCCACTTAGGTATGCAGGTTTCTATTCATTCTCTACTGCTCCCCTCATGCTAAAAGCTAAGTAGGAGGGGAAAAACTTAGCAACTCCACCTTAAATCGAGTAAAAGTAGTTCTCCAGGCTCAATGTCATATGTAACTATTTCACCTCCGCTTGCAAAAAGATGTGTTAACAGACACCCCTCCCTCCCACGACACCAAAACAAAAAGAAAACGAACACACCACAGACAAAGAAAAAAAAAAAAAAAAGGCAGCCAATCTTAATGAAAAGTTACTGGTGTGAGACTGATAGATGTTAATATGACAAGCAACAGAACGGTTATGAGGACCTATGTGTTTGGCCCGTGAGCTGCATAGCTGTGCCGTAAGTTTGGTTCTTTAGTTTTTTTAAAAAAAAGTTAAAACTTCTTTGTTATCTCCATATGTTTAAAATTAACAACAACAACAACAACAACAACAACAAAAAGTTCTATTCACAAGATCTAGCCTCCTTTCCCTGTCCCCCCCTTGAAAAGAAATACTCATTTTACATGAGAAACTTAACTGTGCTGTATTTGTAACACCTTAGGCTGATAGAAAATAAACATGTGTCAAACAAAACCACACAATCAGTCACATGAAATCTATCAAATTCTAAAATTATAACTGAATACTAACAAACAGCTTACCTGGAATAAAGGATGACAATTCACAAACAGTTATCTAGGAATTAAAGTCTCTCTCTTTTTTTTTTTTTTTTTTTTTACTAAAATAATTAAAAAAATCACAGTATTTTAAGAAATAAAACCCACACTGGGATTTTAAGCACAATTTGTTTGCCTTTCTTTAAAACTTTTTTTTTTTCTTCCTCCATTCACCACCTTGCCCAGCAGTCTCTCTACATTTAACCACAATGACAACAGGTAGTACTGACAAATGCAGAGATCTCCCTTGGTTAATTCTGAGGTACTAGGAAACAGGTGACTGTTTTAAGCAAAGCAGTTTCTGTTTTGTTTTCGTTTTCCTTTTTTTTTTTTTTTTTCCTCTTTTTTTTTTTTTTTTTTTTCCTTTTCTAAAGCAGTTGCATTCAGTCTGGAAAAGCGTTATGTATTAAAACTAGAAAAACGCACCCAAATTTGTGCGTTGAAAAGTTATCCCCCTACTTCTTCCATGCTCACGATGCTTCCATTCACAAACAATTCTCCACTGCAAAGCACGATGTGTAATGTAGGAATACGGGTAGTTGCTTCATTAGTCCAAGATGAATTTAACTTCCCATTGTCAAGATCCAGAAGAAAAGATGCAGTGATGTAATGGAGCCACTTTTTCCATCACTTAAATAACTTTAATATACACACACTCACACAGGTACCAGTGCTTTGAAAATAGATCATTCAGTCCTAAAAGCAGCTTTATTTCTTCCTTCTGCCCACCCCACCCGCTGACCCCACCCCATTCATCACGTTCAAGTACGTTGATTAGAATCACACCAAATGCTTATTCATTTTTGGCCTCCGAGTTGTCTTGGAGAGGTTTGTCAGCAGCTACCACGCTGACTGCTGTTTCACTGTTGTGGGAATAGTCCACCACCATTGTCTCAATGCCTTCCTTTTCTTCTGGCAGTGTGCTAACAGTTTCTTCTATGTCCTCCTTTGGCTGGCTGTCCTCACTGGTCCTGTGCTTGCTTTCATTTAGTGCCCTGGAAAACCAAGCAGCAGAAAACAGAAACACAGTTGACACAGAGAACAACAAAGCAAATCTGTGCATATCACATGAGGGACTAAAACAGATCACTTTCTAAAAAGGTAGACAAAAGGAGCCACATCACTGTGCAAGAGGAGGGGCAGTGGAAGGAAGTGGAATGAAGCTACCAGTGGGACCCGTGACATTCTAGCTTTGAAACTGAATCTGTATTTGCTCAACACTGGGACAGGTATGAGATGAAAGGGAAGAACCCCAACTCTGACTTATAAAAGTTTATTCCCCTTTTCCCAGTCCCTTGTAAACAAGACTTAAAAGGGACCAAACAAATGCACAGGAAAAAAGTACTTTTCCCAAAGAGTTAACAATCCAAAAAAAAGTTTTTATAGGTTGAAACATTTCAAGTACTTATATATAGGCAGACAAGATTAAGGGTAAGAAAAGTAGTATTTCTTACCCCAACACAGTTAACCTAAAATATTGTATTCAAATGTCTTCCGCATGTCAGCAACCTTGAATGAAATCTACTCTTTGAGGAAACTCTGGTCAGTAAAGATATATCTGCTACTGATGAGATCTTCATCAAAAGAAAGAAAACAGTTGTTTCAGAGATGCCTACCTTTTCTGTGATGCATAGCATCCCAGAGTGTGCACACCGCTATAGAAAGGCAAAGATCTTCACCACAAAGATGATCTAGTGAACTTCAGTATGCACATTTTAAGAGTAGTTCATTCAGATTGATTTTACTTCTCTTGAATGTCTTGTCATTTCTCTGCACATAATTATTTGCACTGCTATCCAAGTTTAGCTGCAAGCATGCGAACGACATGTAACAATAAAGTGGAAAAAAATCCAAAACAATTCCTTCCTAGAACATACCATATAATTTTCTGCTATTTTTATGCTGCTGTGCTGGCAGACAAAATCAACAATACATTCAGGTAAAGTTAATCCTGGGCCAAGAGGTCTCCACCTTGGGACAATCTTAAGTTTTAGAATCACAATTAAACCCTTACAGTCTACAACCATTCTGGGCAGCGGTGTTAAAAAGGATGAACAGGAACTTCCCATGCAGAGACATCTGATGACTGTATCCACACTTTCGACAGAAGGAACTGTTCTTCAAAGAACTGCATGTGCCTTCATCACAGGGCTTTTCAGGAGGCAAAGAACGGGGTGCGGGAATGAACATACATCTGTGGTTACCTTTGGCTGTTTGGCAAAGGAATGCAAACCAACTTACATGCCGTGTCTCAACACGTGTCGTTCCCATTCAGAGCCTTCTGTAAATGATCGGCCACAGAACTCACATGGGAAACGTTTCTCTGGAGCACTGTTGTCAGGAAACATCATGGGATCTGGAAAATACAAACATAGTCCATGAATTCTGAAGTGCCAGGGCAAGAAGGAGCCACTGTGATCCTACTCTGGTCCCCTCTCCTGCACCCCCTCATCCCTGAGGAGCAAAAGGACTCACCTATCAAATAACTATGTGACAATGTAGCTCCCCCAAAGCAAAGCGGCACTGCAAGCAACAAATTCCATCCTAAATCTTAAAGCATTTCTGCAAATAAGGTAACAAGTTACTACACCCTATTCCTGTATTTCAACAAACGAAGAGACTGTGTAGTTTTAATTCAAAATTCAAACTAAGAAGTTTAGGGCTGAAATGTCTTGAAAGCAAAATTTTGAAAACCCACTAAAGCCCAACTGTAATGTTTGAATTGGCAGTACAAATTTTAGGTAACAAAGATCTGGCTTATTTAACATGTGATTCTCATAATAAATAGATTTCCCTTCATCATGAAGTCTCATGGGTTAAGTCCTGCATCTTAACTGCAAAGGTGTTACATCCCATCCTAATCTTTTATACAAAGTGCTTGGGGCCTCATCTGCAGAAGTACCAAGCACCTAATAATATGAGTGAAGTCACTGGCAGCTCAGGGAGCGGTATTTCTGAAAGCCAAGCTCCATGCAAACACAGCCAGCTTTAACAAAAGATGAAACATTTTCTCACAAATTAAGAAGATCACCACACAAGCCATTAAAAATAATTGCATGGACTATCTCACTTGATTCTTTTGCTGGAAATGAGACAGCACCATCTGCTCAGAGCATTAATTCCTTAGCAGGGATTATTTTAAGCAAGAAATCAACAGAATGTCTTTCCAGCTCCTCCCAAACTACATAATAAAAGAAAAGTGATTGTGCTTCATTTTGGTTCTGTACTCTGCTCACTTCATTTTTTTCACTCTCAGATTTACTCTGTTCAAGATAGCCTATGAACTCAAAATTGCCCACACATTCTCTATTATCCACATTTAAGTCCTGTAATATTTTTTTTGTGACACATTTCTCACTAGTTAGCCTTTACTAAAGTTCTATATGGAATGGTTCTTAACATTTTTTGCCTCTTTCCCTTAAGGAAAAAGCCTCACTTCTTACTGTCACTGAATTATTACATGGTTAAGTATCACAAAGCAAGGTGCTGTGTCAAGAGGAACAGCAGACAGTCAATGCCACCAGTTCAGTTTACATCTGGATTTTAATACCTTACATGTGGCACAGATTTATAAATATACTGCGACACCCAGACTAGTCATGGTACCGGGACAAATATTTATGGAGGGTAAAAGTTTTGGAGGCAAACACTGCTGTTCTGTACAAGAACATACCTACTGTATAGTACACAACAGGAAGCTTATTCTGGGCCTCTGCAGAGAGGAGAGAGGCAACACAGAGGCTGTTTTGCTCAAATAGAGAGGAGTTTGGGTTGTTCAGCATGGAAAAGAGAAGGCTCTGGGAAGACCCTACAGCAGCTGTTCAATACTTAAAAGGGGCTTATGAGAAAGATGGAGAGATACTTTTCCCAGGGCCTGTAGTGACAGGACAAGGGGGAATGCTTTTAAACTGAAAGAGGGTATGTTTAGATTGGACATAAGGGAGAATTTTTTAAGATGAGGGTGCTGAGACATGAGGCCAGGTTGGATGGGGCTTTGAGCAACCTAGTCTGGTGGGAGGTGTCCCAGCCAATGGCAGGGGGGTTGGACTATATGATCTTCAGAAGTCCCTTCCAACCCAAACCCTTCTATGATTTATACTTGCAACTCCCATTAAGATTAGCAAGGGCTACTCTAGTAAATCCATCATCTCTTCAGAAAACACTGTCTTGTTCACCCTACTTCTTGATCAGTTTTGCTTTGAGGACTGTGAATTTAGACTGCTTCCCTGGAGGAGTATCAGAAGCTGCTCTTCTCTGGGGCCTGAAGAAGACAGCTAAAAGACTGCACAGACACCTGACCTCTGCGGTTTTTCTCCATCACACATACAAGCACTCATGGACATTTATTTTTGTCTACGGTAGAAAAATACCTCTTGATTCCAGTTTCTGCTAAGACCAAGACATAAAGGTCAGTAGAGACATTCAGGCCCTCTGGGATGCAGTCTCTACCAGGGGCAGCTGTTCTTTCAATGGTGTATGTCAGACACTCTCCTTCCTCCCCTCATCTTCTTCCTCCCAGGTCAATACATTTTCTACTATCTGAAGTGCTGGGGTCTGAACCCCAAGCCCTGAATTAAGGTTGACATATGGGTGGTTCCCACAGCCCTTCAAAAGGAGGGGATGAGTTTGCCTTTTGGCTTTCCTCCAAGGTGTGGCCGGCCTTGTAAGGAAAGCCCTTGGGTAAACAAGCCCCAGGTGCCCCACATTGGGTAAATGAGTGCCAGGTGTCCTGCTTTGGGCATAAAAGCTGGGACCACTTGCAGGAAGGGTTGGAGAGTCTGTCTGTGAAGTGGACGCACTTCACAGAGTTTCCTGTTGGGGAAGGACCTCCTGGCTCTTCATGCAACTGGGCCCCAGTCAGGTCTGGCACTTACAAACGTGGGTTTTGTGGGGAGGCAACATGGGGCTACTTCTATTGTATGTGATCACCCTATTGACTTGGTTGTCTCCCATTTTTTCTATGGGATACCTTGTATCTTTGTTTATTCCATCTATTATGGGCTGTGCTATGTCATTCTTGGGGTCGCTGGGGTTGATGTCTATTATTTGTGATCTGACTTGTTTGTACCCCCAGCGATCCCCTATATCCTGACTCCTCTATGTGCAATAGAATCTACTTACTGGATTGTTTTTCTGTTGGCTGTCCTTTGTACTAGGCCTAGTAATTGGCAAAACACTATCCTTCACCAGCAGCCAGCCACTCCCTTCCTTTCCCACCCAAGCTCTGCTGCCCAGCTCTGCCTGTTCACATGGCAATTCAATCGCCCTTCCTTGGCCCACTACCCAACAGCCCATTTGGAGAACCAACACACTCTTTGCACCTTCAGAACTACACATACAACCCTGAAGTCAAAGTGGTGAATGCAGGCAGTTGCTTGCCTCACAGGAAGAAATCCTGGTTCTGCCAAAGTCACAGACTTCAGAGGGCTCAGACAGCATCTGCTTCCAGATACTCGGAGCACACAGAGGCACTCTCAGCAAATCTCACTTCCTGCTAACACCACAAAGGCTAGAATTGTCAAAAGCACCCAAGTGGCATACAGGATTACACAGTCTGATGTGGTTTGAAAGCTGTGACAGCATTAGCCACTGTGACAGGCTATATTTAAAACTGTAGGTCTGGTCCTCTGCTAACAGGGCAAATCATTTCTGTCTTAGAACTATCTTCTGAAAATCCATAGGGAGATGTCAGCATGAAACCCAGCTTCCAACCACGCATTCAGTTCCTGTCTCACCGGGACATTTTTCAAAAGTGTACCTTGCATCTTGCACCTTATAGTGTTAATTCACAACTTGTCTAGAAAAATACAGTCAATACAACTAGATCTCTTCTAAATACCCTTGCTGTAGTAGGCATAAAAGGTGGAAAAACCTTATGCCTATTTTTGTATAATATAGTACAAAAGGTTATATATTAAAAAGGAGAGAAAATAAAAATGGCGAAACATTGACCCTACAGGCCAGTCAGGAAAGAATAGGTGCAAAACAAACTTGGAAATCGCATGATTCTTTTTTGATTGGTCATCTGCACAATGATGCAGAAATAATTTTAGTCAGTAACATATTTAAGAAACACACATACAGGTGAAAAAAATCAAAATAAAAATTAGAATTACTAAGACACTAACCCTTGCTTAACTATTGATGACATGAAACATGGGGATAACACTTATTATCCCTGATCTATTATCCCTGCCTATTTAAATCTCCAGCATAGAAGGTGGCATTTCTATATTTTAGTGGTGTAAGCTTATGTTGGGTCTGTGTGGCAGGGAGAAGAGGGGATACAGGGGTGCTTCCTGTGAGAAGCTTCTAGAAATTTGCCGCTTGGCTCCAAGTCAAACCTGCCTGCAGCCAAGGCTGAGCCACAAGTGACAGTGGATGTGCCTCTGTGGTAAGGTATTTAACAGCCTGTGGAGAACCCCATATCAGGGGATGTGGCTGCACCTGAAGAAGGCAGGAGAAGAAGGTATTTAAGGGGAAATAGGAAATGGAGAGGAGAGGGATATGTGAGAGGAACACCTAAGCAGACACCAAGGTGAGTGAAGGAGAGGGAGGAGGCATTTTGAAGCAGAGATTCCCCTGCAGCCCATGAAGGCTGTGGTGGAGCAGCCTGTGAAGGACCACAGTGGAGCAGATATGGACCTGCAGCCCACGGAGGACCACACTAGAGCAGATATGGACCTGCAGCCTATGGAGGACCACGGTGGAGCAGATAGGGGCCTGCAGCCTGTGGAAAATCATGGTGGAGCAGATGGGGACCTGCAGCCTGTGGAGAACCCCGTACCAGGGGAAGTGGCTGCACTTGCAGTCTGTTCCTGAAGGACTGCACCTTGTGGGAAGGACACATATTGGAGGAGTCCTTGAAGGACTGTTTCCCATGGGAAGAACCCCATGCTGGAGCAGGGGCAGAGTGTGAGGAGTCCACCCCCTGAGGAGGAAGGAGCAGCAGAGACAACATGTGATGAGCTGACCGCAACCCCCATACCCCTGCACCGCTGCGGGGGGAAGGAGATGGAGAATTTGGCATGTAATCTGAGCACAAGAAGAAGGGAGGGGTGGGGGGAAGGTGTTTTTTAAGATTTGGTTTGTTTCTTATTGGCCTGCTCTGACTGGTGACAAATCAGACTGATTTTTTCCCGAAGTCACGTCAGTTTTGTCCATCACCATAGCTGGTGAGTGATCCGTCCCTGTCCCCGTCTCGACCCACAAGCTTTTCATTATATTTTCTCCTCCCATACCACTAGGAAGGAGGAGCAAGGGAGCAGCTGTGTGGTGCTTAGTCACTGGCTAGGCTTAAACTACTTCAAACCTAAAGCCAATTTAAACATTGAACTTCACCTTGGGCTGTTCCCCTTGCCATGGTCCATTTACAGGGATTTTTAAGGCTTGGTGGATAGCACCTTCTTCTCCTTGGTGTAGATATCTTGGCTTCCAAGGTCACTACAGCAGCTGTGCTTGCATGTAACACTAAGGTAATCCTCACAAGGACAGCATGACTTCATATCCTGCTAGCTGTGGGTCTCTCAAAATGTTAATCGGCCTGCTACATCTGCAACTAAGGTCAGCTGGTGATTTAGTCAAATCATTACACAAATCATTGGTCTAGCCCTGAAGATCTGAGGGTCAAAGCTGTCCCCAGACAGACACCCAAGAATGTTTCTACACAAGTTACTAGTGTTGAACTTTGGGTGTGAACTTTGTACACGGAACAAACATCCCTTTAGGTCCTCCTCTGATTTTTCAACTGCTCTACCTAAGATCTTGTGAAGGATGTTTTTCATTAAAACCAGATAAATGGTTTCCTATCCAATTTACTTCCATTCTCATTTAAATAAAAGCTATCACTAACCACTCCTGAAATGAGGTGCTAGTGATAAATGCAGAGTGAATTTATGCTGCAGGGACACTAACCAAAAGCCAAGATGCAGAGGTCTTGTTATTAAGGGGTAAGAAGCATGTTCTGAGCTCCTCCTGTTCTGTAAACAACCTGTGAATCTAGGAATTGGAATTTTTCAAGGTCTGAAAAGATATAGGAAGACACATTTTCTTCTGTGAACAACTCCTGAGTGAATTTGAAAGCTGAAAATTCAGGAGGATAAAGGTAAACATGGTGGCATACCTTTAGCTAAAGCACATAAAACTTCAACTGTGGTCATCTGCATCAGGAGAGTGGGTGACCCCAGGAACCTGACATTCAGACATCACAGGACTAAAGATGTTAAAGAGTTGTGAACATACTGCATTTGACTGATGAACTGTGCACCAGAGCAGACGACACAACACACAGTTTACACCAGGTACCACAATAACCTGGTTTTCACAGGGGAAGGTTGTTGGAAGAGAAGAACAAGCCCTTAGTTTAGTTTACAGAGAACTTATTTTTTCCCTGCTGATCTAACTTCAAGCCAAAAGCAGTAGAAAGTATGTGGCCTAACCTTGCTGAAGTCAGTGGGATTAGTTTTAGGTTTGAACTTAGGCACATATTTAAACATACAGTGGTACAGGTGGGGCATGTACCAACCCTGGCTCCAGAGCTGCCAACTGCAGCAACTGCAACAGGACTGACTCCCTCTGACAAGGAATGCTGGGCACAAAGTTAATAATAGCCCATAAAAAAGTTTGGCCATGACCCCTTCATCCCTTGTTTGAACAATGCCAAATGAAAAGCTGAAAACTGGTTACCAAAAGAGAAAATCTGATAGACCACTAAAATACTCCACTTAGGAAGTTTTCCAAGCCCTTATCGATGCTATCTGCATGGGCAGATAAGTCACAGATGCTATCTGTGTTTTCTCATAGTACGTATTTTTGTAACAGACAGAAAACTTGTAATAAGGATTAGAAACACGAGATTCCCTCAGGAGCAATGTCTTCACAAAAGCCCCATTCTGCTCCTGCTGGCATGCCTACATGGCTCTACAGGAATGTGCTGTAGAGTCAACAGCTGACCTTACTTGGTGTGACTGGTGGGGAATGCTGCAGTGTCAAAAAAGAAAAAAAAGAGCTGCACTGACCTCTCTCTTCAGTCTTAGGGCTTAACTCTTCTTCTTTTTCTTCTTCATCACTGCTGGAGCTCTCAGTTTTTCCCTTCATTTGTTCCAACTGGTCCAAGTTAACCCGTCCAACCAGCTCAAAATTACGACTCACCTTTGAAAGAAACACTTTTGTCAGCAATCAGCATAATCATCAGCTAATCAGCATAATCACCACATATTCAAAACAAAATCGATGACACCCCAAAAGCCTACTCAACTTTAGGTGCCATGCAGTCACCTAATCAAATCAACATTTGTTTTCAATGACAGAGATTCTTTTGCTGTTTATTCTGCATTTCTCATATTTGGTTTTCAAAAATTAATGACATTCAGTAAACCTCCCTCATTTCTTCCCTGTTTTGACGTATTAAAACCAACCAAACAAACAAATATAAAAGAAATGCAAAACACTAAGTTGCATCCTCCTTTTATGGGACCATTCACCCACTGTGATTAAGTGCCCCTATTGCACATGTACACTGAAGGAAAATTCTTTGTGACTGGTTCATTCAGCTTCATGCATGAAAAAATGTGTCCTTTACTAAGCACATGGCTGCTGTGTGCCACATACACTTACACTCATTAATAACAGATTAATTTTCATTATGAAGGCCTGCAAAGTGCTTTGCAAACTGATATACAGACTATAATGGGAACACTTCACCCAGCAGTCAAATTGAGCTAACCCTAGGGTGAAATGCACCAGCTACTTAACAGCTCACAGCAACAGTATGAAAAAAGCAGCATAGGGCAGAGAAGTCATGAACTCTACCACATCCAACAGAAACAGCAGAGGAGCAGTCCAGATTTACAGCAGAGGCAGAGAGCGTGGAGCATGACAAGGACACCAGGGCTAATACTTGTTGGATGACAAGTGCTCTCTGAGCTCATTGATCACTGCTGCGAAGGATTTTGGATTCATCTTTCATGCAAAGAGACAGCCCTCCAGCAGCACAGGCACTGAGCCACATAGGCAGAGAGGATGGAGACGGAGGAATGAGCGCAATACAACACCTCCTGCAAGACGCTGAATGAAATATCAACACCCACTGACTATTTTTTATCCCTCTGTGGGAAAGGGAATGTGAATGAACCTAAAGAGCATGAGAATTAGACTGCAGTATATCTTCAAATGGCAAACTATCTTAAATGTGGTGGTGTGCAGATTCTTAGCACTACTCTGTACGGACAGCTGTGATGAGGTTCTCTGACTTAACATATTACCCAGTGAGATTAAACAAACAAGACTACAGGCAAGGCATTTAATTCAACTCAGTTTATGCACAGGAACTCTTTAAGGTACAATATATCACTTGTGTATTTGAGCCCAAAACTTTGACACAAATAAGTGAGCTATAAATTACCAAAGAGAAATGGGGAAAAAGATACCCTGAAATACTGGCACCACCACTGTAGCTCTGCACTGGAAGGGAGAACTAAGGGAATAATCTTCCCAGCCTAATGCACTGTGTCGAAAGAACAAGGAATAGTGCCTTCTGGATATGCCAGGCACCTTGCTCTGGTGACTAGGTCTGGAGCATCTCACATACCATGTGAATTGCAGAAGGCTCTCCAGAAGTATTAAAGAAGGCGGCAGACAAGATAGCAGGCCAATATAAGTTTACAGAGTTTGTTTTTATAAGACAGCCAAATATTTTTTAAGCACAAAAAGTTTTGCTACGACTTCTGTGAATACTGTTGATAGAAATGTATTTGGCTGTAAGGAAAGTGCGGTTCAGTAAATGAAGCTGGAGTGAGTTTTTAGTGAGGAGCTGGGCAGCTCAGCTCCAACAGGTGGAGGCATATAGCTGTCTCCCCCGGAAAGGTGACAAGGAAGCACTCTAACAAGTAATCTAAAACACATCTCAGCTGTAGAATTTAGTGTCTCAGCTACCTAGTTCGCAGCTACAGAAATTCAAAGCTAACTGTCTGTGGAAAGCCACTAATGACTTCTCAAAGACTGGATCAGGTCTGCACTCGGGCACTCCACAAAAACTCAAAAGCAGTCTTAACTTAGGACCTGGTTATACTTGTTTATCTTTCCCTTGTTAAATGTAAACAGCGATGTATTGCCCTCTTTGTTATTAAAATATGCATGGCATGTCATGCTGCCGAAGTTGCCAGAGCAATCTTACATTTGGAATCTCCTGCCTTTTCAGGAGGCTGAATCACTCAGCCTTAATATTGTTTCACAACCCCTTTTTTCCCCTCTCTTTAAATAAACTCAGCATACACAAGTGCCTTTTCCAGATAATCATACTCTGCATACAACAGTCTGCCAATTCTGGTCAATCTGAACAGCTTTAGAAACCCTCAATTTTGAGTTTCTAAAGAAAAAAAAAAAAAAAAAGAAGTAATAGAAAACAGAGGAAGTGAAGCCCAACATGGGAGAGATTAGTTTCCAGATTTTGGGAGGGAAAGAAAAAAACCCCCACAATGGCAAGTTGGCTACTCAGAGCTGACATGCAAGTAAACTAATACAGCATTTGTAAAGAGTAGATTGGTACAAGTTAAAACTATCTGGATGTTACCTTGTGCTCATCTCGAAGGTGAGCGTCCAGCTCCTCTGTGTGTTTGGTCTCATAATAGCAGAGTTGGCATTTGTAAGGTTTCAGTTCATTGTGCTTCTCTATGTGCTGCTGCAAGCTCTCATCACTGGAGCAGGTAAAGGTACACTTATCACAGCGGAATACAACTCCCTGCAAGTACTTTGACAGTTTGGAACGGCAGACTTCAATGGGAACAACCCGCTCTTCTGTAGGGACAGGACAACATTCACTTAACAAACTTTACAAAATACCAGGCCCACATGTCAACAGCTTGTGCACTACCACCGACACAAGGCATAGGATCTGCTATATGGGTAAGGCAGTCCATCTATAAAGGAATGAGAGCTAAGCTGGACCCACGCAAAAAACCACGAGACAAAAATTCTTCCTGCAGTGACAGAGTTAATCCTCCAAGGCTACAAATGCAGGTTTCCTCACAAATGTAACTAGTTATTGGGTGAAGACAATGGGAATGGAGGTTTTGAGGCAAATAAGACTCTACCTGTGAGTCAGAGTAGCAGAGCCCGGGAATACAAACCCAGCCATAAATCAGCCAGGAACTGCTACTAAAAATGTAATAAACAGGGAAGCTGCTGGGTGCTTCCCAACACATTGCCCTCCTGGCTCTATGAAAACTGGAGCTGGTATCCTTACCATCACATCTGAAGCTACTCTCTGGGGACTGAGAATGTCACCAGAAGATCTTCATTATGAGTTTTTGTTACTCAACTGGCCTTTTGAACTAGAACACTGAAATTTAGTATTGTCACTCTTTATGGATCGCAGATTAAAGGAAAAGTTTGATCCTCTTCATGCAGGTTCATCCCTAACAACAGATTAAAACAAACGAACAAAAAAACTGGACCTGAATCATAGATGGTAGACTTGAAAGCTAGGGGAATGTGAGACGTGGCAATCCACATACGGATTTGAGCCAACAGCCCTTTTTCTTTAAGTGAGGAGGACAGTATCACATCCAAAGACAATCACAGAAATATAAACTTCCTTAGGATTTCTGGAAGGTGGCAGAGTTACTTTTGGCCAATCCACATGCCACTGCTGCTCACAAGACTTTTTCCACAGTCCAACAAAATATTCCATCCTGCTCAGCTTCTCCCTGAACACAGAAGTTACACTATCTCAAAACTTCCCCTTTGGCCACTTCAAAAAGTGGATGTTTTCCCCAAAGCTATGCCTTAAAAAAATAAAAATGTGGACTTGTAATTTTTTTCTACACCAACAAGAAGCTTCTCTACATATAAAGACACCAAGTTGTGGTGAAAAGGGGAGGGGACAATAAAGTCCAAGAGACAACAGAATTTAAAGCTGTTATTCTGGGGTCATAACAAGAGTTTTCACAAGGCTGGTGCAGCTGTGTGCTTTTGAACTCACTGAAATAAGCAACATAGCTAGTTTTAGAAGTGATGAAGTCAAGTGAACTTTTCAAAAAGAGAAATACTAATTAAAATATTTGAAAATTCACTTTTCCTCTAGCGCTTGGCACAGATTAAAAAAGCAAAAACACAGGATGGTATAAAATTTTTTTATCTACCACTCCTGAGTAATTCCATAATTCACATTAGCAAAACCTATTATCTCACAATCACATGCACACTCCCCAAATCAAAGGCAGCACAGTAACATGAGAAAAGCAAAATAAACATAAATATCAATTCTAGCCTGAAGGATTTCACTTTCAGGGGATGATTTAAAACTTTTGATGTATTCATGTCAGTGAGCTTCCTCCAACCAGTAATTTTAGAACTTGCAGGGTTATTTGGATCCAGAACCTCAATTTTTGTAAGGTGATGCTCTCATCTTCAGCTTGCCCCCACAAAGCTCTGTTTATTTAATTACTCATTTAAAATGCACTTATCATATCTCAGCAACTCACAAAATTACGGCAAACCATAAAGCCCCATACACAAATTGAAAGAGGTAGCTTCTTTATCCACATGTAGACTTCTTCAAAGTTCAGTAGTGTCTAAACAAAGACTACTGCACACACCTCACAAAAAGATGTCCTGAATTGTGGAACAATTTAATAAGAGGTGTAATTCAAATACGACAACAAAATAAACACCTAAAAAGCAAAGTAACTCAAAGCAAATATACTTTCTTTTTTTTGGCTCCGGGCATAAAAAAGCCCATGACTCTATCAGTCCTTAGTTGTAAGGAAAAATCTTTACTCAGCAACACACCACAGCATACAAACAAAATAGTCCTGCTGCCTAGACACAGACCAATTATTTGGTCATGTTGGGTGTTTCAAAATACACATTTTTGCCTGCAAATCCAAGCTACAGTCACAGAACATGTTGTATTTGCATTCCAGTAGCCAAAAGCAAGCACAGCGGAAGGGTTCTGCATGTATCAGCGAAGCTGCATGTACAAGGAACAATGCCAGAAACGACCATGTGCAAGGAATGAGGATATGTAGCAACAAAGCCTTTGGAGAGGTAGATGAATCTGAAAATCTCACTTTTTCATCTTAAAGTTATTATTCAAAAGAAATGAGTGTGGTTTCTAATGGAAGAACAAAATCACTATTTTGTTCTCGCTACCAGGAAGAGAATAAAATGATCACTAAAGGAGGAAAAAATAATGCCCCAAGGATTTAAAAGTAGACCTAATAGTGATTTTGCTATGTTGCCTTAGAAAAATAGGAACGTGTTTCAAACTGTGTGACAGGAATGCTATTGGAAGGGATAATGAAAACTAATTGCAGTGTCCTGACTAAATTAATGGCCAACACCTCTGCTGGCCACAGAGTAAGAGTTCGCTGTCTCCTCTTCCCAGGTTTGCCTGTCAGAAAGGCCAGGAAGAACTCGAGAGCCAAACTTCTCTTCACCTACCTGCACAGCCTCTCGCTGTGTCAGTCCCCTGCTGCACGCCACCTGTAATGAATCTGTGCTTCAACTGTGCCCACAGAAGGGATGGTGAACCACTTTTACACTAATGAACAATAGGCGATACATAGAACAAGGCTCTTGGAGGCTTCCTGTTTGCCCGTCTTCTTAATGGAAAGCAAATTCCTTGCCTAATTTTTTCTCACTAGGCATTCAGCCTTCTAGCTGATAATGCTTTAGCACTGTAAAATTTAGTTTCTGTAGCCACTCATTAAGGGGCAAATATACTCTCCATTTCAAGCACATGCTATTTTGCCAAGGATTAGGCGTGCAGCAACTTCGAAGTAATGTAAGAGTCACACATGTGTAAGCATGTATTTTTACACAGGAAGAATATTAACTGTGAAATGGATCAAATCCTTCACTCTTCATTTTACACACTGTACCACTTCATCTACCTTACAACTCACTTTCTTGAACCACAGCTCAGGGCTATGCCCTTGTTTTATCAATGCAATGACTTTAAAAAAAGAAAAGCTATCTCAGACTACATTCACAATAGCTCAGTCTCTCTTTCAGTGCATGTTAAGTCTTGTCAAAATTGTCTGTCTCAGCTGCCACACAATTAAACACAACAGCAGAGGGTTTTTTAAAGCTGGATACATGCACCAGAATGAACTTCAAGGAAAGACCCTACTTCCTTTATTACTTCGATGCTTAATGCCATACAAAACCCTTGTCCTTCCCTGAGTGGCCTCTGAGATTCTTTATCAGCTAAAATCCCATTTGCATTAAAACTTCTTTTACTCTATTTTACCTCTCCCAGTGGTCTAGCAGGTGTATCATTATGTCCTTTGCTATCAGCTTTGTTTCAGCAGCACAAAGGCTCGAGGCTGGTTTGTGCAACCAAAGCAACAGCTCTACAAAAGAACAGATCCACAGTGTCACTTAACCAGGAGGTAACCACCTCCTTGCAATTGGCCAGAAACTGATGTGTACAGGCAGTACAGCCACTTGAGCTCATGAAGTGCCCTTCCACTTCTGCAACTGGACATTCCCTGTGTCAAGGCTATGCATGATGAAAAATACCGTAACTAAGCCCATCAAGTTTTCCCTCAGCCTGTTTGTCAGTATTTTAAAGGTCTGGCAGTGTCCACTGGAGCCCTGGCACAGCCACAAACAAGAGCACACCTTGGCAGCACTCAGAACCCGCACAGGTGTTAATTAAACTCTCCTCTAAAGTGAGCTGATTCTGGACTATTCTGCTTCTGAAGCTCAGCAAAATCCAAGACAGCAACACCTTCAAAGACAGTAAGTAAAAGCTAAAGCATCTGCCAAACTCTTACAACCAAATAAGGCACCTTTGTAACATGCTTTCTGAATCACTGACAGGTCGTTTTTCCCAGATGTTCCCTCAGAATAGCCCGGCTAGCAGACAGAAATTTGTATGAACTCTGCCAACCTCACTGCTTTGGTACAAGGACTTTAAGCTACCAACACTGAAAAGTGGTATGTTATATGGAATTATGATAGTGCTTGTCACACCAGGATCTCCTCCAGGAAAAAGATGGCATGCAAAACTTGTGTTTGCTCACTACCAATACCCTACTGTGAAACTCTGCCCAACCTGCAAGCAGGCAGAGTGCCATCCCAACACATGGGTTTGGATTTCGGCAGCCAACAGACCATCTACAAGCATCAAGTGTGATAGCTATGGGCAGGAATCCCAGCCCAGAGAGCCCAAACAGCTGTCTCTTCTGAGCTAGCAAGCCCGCAGTTAATAGAATACAGAAATCCCTAATCTCACTTTTAGCTGGCTTAAAAAATAAGAAGGGAGAACTGGAGACAGAAAAGGAGTCTTAAATAAAAACAAAGATATGGTAATTCTTGTTTAGATCCTAAGAATGCTGAAGAGAAAAAATTCAAGGAAGTAATCAAGGGATATTTCGGGGCCTCTACGGTTAGCTGATACACCTTACCATGGAGTTTATGATAGTAAGGACTTCATGACAGCAAGGATTTTATGATAGCAAGGACATAAGCAGGAAACCACTCTGGCCTAGATCAGAGCTGTAAATTAGGGCAACTCTTGCTAAACAGGTGTTTGATGACTGTTAACCTCTCAAGAGGAAAAGCTTAAAAACAATTTTAAATCTGCCCTGTTTCAGCATTGGCTAACTTTTACAGGAAATAAATTTGATTTATCATTTAGAAATGAAACAAAAGATACTCAAGGGCTGATGACTTATTCAACACAGTTGTCCTCATGTACAGAGAGGGAGAAAAAGTAATGAGATGGAAAAATTTAATGAAACCAGTCTGAAGGACAAGGGCATTGTTCAGCATTCCTCTCATCACATACAGACACATACAGAGATATTGTTACCTCTATGCAGAACTATATGATCAATCATGTTGCGTTTATATTTGGTGTGATATAGGCAGAGAGGACAGCGAAGGTCTTTGGGTCCTTCCTCAGGAACTGCTGAATGCCCAGCTTCCACGTGCATAGTAAAAGCAGATCTGCAAAACGGGAGGGAGAGATGGAAGCAGTCAGAAGTGTGCAGGGAACGATGAAGTGTCACAGCTCTATAAGGGACGTGTCATGTAAAATGCTACAGACACCACTCAGCCTTGTCTTCACAGTTCCACATGGCATTTCAGCAGGGCAACTCACATGAGTAACACATGAGCAAAGGTATTTGCAGGCTTATATCCTCAAGTAACATTCTGAAAAGATATTCTTTTGCATGGGTTGCTCTATAGTCACATTACTACAATTAAGATAGCAAAAGAATTCCCATCTTTCATGCTCATTATCTGTCTTCAGGCTGAAATATTCAGTGTACTTTCTCTGGCAAAGATTTTTTAGCAAGTTGAACAAAATCCATCAACTGTTCTGGACTTGCAGAGGTGAGGATAGACTTATTTCTGGAGGCAGATAACATCCTTAACCACCTCTGTCTTTCTGGAACAAGCCCAAAACCAGCTTAAGTGTTTAGATTCAGGATCTGAACACCAGACTTGTGTTCACAGTGACTTTGGCACTGAGTAGTTAAATTTTAAAGCATCAGCTGTAATGATCCGAAAACCCAAGCCTAAGAATGCTGTACTTATTAATGTGAGGGAATGAATGAATACTCCACAGTACTTTTGAACAAAAAAATTCATGCTGGCATTACACTGGCTGAATACTTAAAAATTGCAAAGACATGAATACAGAGGAAATTAACTGCACACCTATCTAAACCACACGCTCAACTACTGAAGTGAGACGAGTCTGTAAACTTCAGGCAGTTGGTCATTTTTTCCTAAAGCAGTGGTAAAACTTGCAAAAGCTAAGGAGCTTGCCATGCTGAATGAGAGTTAGAAATCTCTTTAAAGTTCTTCAAGACTATTAGCTTGAACACAAAGCAACTTACTAACACAACTAACTGGCTTTGGGCCCGATCCAGCAATCGCTGAATTCTACAGGTGTATTTCTATCAACTTCAGTGAGTGCTTTCACATATTTAAGTTTCCATGGTGAGTTGAAGCAGGGATTTGTAAGGGTTTTTTTTGACACACACCCCCTTTTTTTGTTTGAGACAGAAAACATGCTGTGCCTCTAGAGGCAGGAAGACTTAATCCCTGAATGTTTGAGACACCACATGAAAGAACACTACAAACTACGAATGTGTTTAAATGCTGCTTGACTTAAGATGATTTCATTTCACCTAGGTAGAAGGAAATGGCACTCACAAGATACAAACAGACTGAATGAACCTTGCAAATGCTGGTAATCTTAAAGACAGACAGCAATTGGGATATAAAGCACAGACAGCAAATGATACCATAGAGGCAGCAAGGCGCTGAAGCAACAGAGGCTAGAGACACATAACTAGAGGTTGCTCGTGTGGATTCTCTCAGGTTTGCGCTCAACATTTTCTTAACTGAACTTCTCCCCTTTATCCAGTCATACTGCCTACTGTCACCAGTCTCCTAAGAACAAATTTGAGACCTCAAACTTCAGCTGAAGGTGTTATGCTCAAGGGTCTAGCACATCAGGAGGAAATGATGCACAGGTGCACAGGCCATTTTTTTTTTTCCTTACAGAACAGCAGCTAAAAAAACATACACAGAGAAACAGCACCAAGTTTTTAAAATTTTGCACATCTAATCGCATTTTCTGAAATGTCCCTATATGCTATCAGATATGCTAGAGAATGCTTTGCATTTCAGCTAGTTAGATGGTGGGAGAAATAAAATTACATGAGCGATGTTCTTTCAGAAAGGCAATATAAATTCTCCTGTCTCCCTAGGACATTTCAACTTATTTTTCTGGAGAAAATTTTCAGACTTGAGGATAAGGCTAGCCCTCTAACTGCCTATGCTGAAGAAAAAGTATTACCTGCACCATTTCCTCCAGCAAGTAAAACTTACTGCAAGGACTTACTGTGCTTTTGTCTGCAGCAGATGGTACCGGCTGTTGTAGGAGAGAGGAAAATGGATTACATGGATGCTGCTGTGATCTGGCATGGCATTTCCTATGTTTCTCTCACTGGTCAGCAGCGGCCATGTTTCTGACAGCTACAGCCAGGTCTCAAAGACCTTAGAAGTCTTTTCAAGTGCTAAAAAAACCCCTTATGAGTTCAGTTTATCTGTTTTGCACAGTACTTACTTAAAGCCTGTATAAAAGGAACAATCTTTGCACTTGAAGAGCTTCTTCCCTCCGTGTTTGTCACGGTAGTGACGCCGAATGCTCTGTATGTAACCCGAGGAGAATTCACAAAATTCACAGTTAAGGATGGCTTCCGTTTTTTCCACTCCTGCAGCACTCCCGGAAAGTGGGATTGGGCTGATGTTGTTGTTGTTCCTGGCCAAAGCTGCAGACTGGTAGTGGTTCAACTGCTGCTGAACATCAGGAGGCTCAGAGTATGAAGAGTCTGTAGAGAAACAGAGGGAAATTGTTATTCCAGGTGGATCAACAAATCTAAAAAGGTTTTAGCCCTGCTCCAGCACCTTCTGGCTTTTAGAAGGGGTTGATCAAGATGTTGCTTATGAAATCTACCAGTAGCTTTCTTAAGAGATTAAGAAAAATAGGTGCAGCACTTATCTAATCTAATCTAATCTAATCTAATCTAATCTAATCTAATCTAATCTAATCTAATCTAATCTAATCTGTATTCTACAATTTAAAAGGTGATCAATATGAATTATGCTTTTTAGATCTGTCTGGGGGGGAAGAAGTGACAGATTTAAATCAAAAGTAGTCTAAAAAGCAGTCTGGTTTTAAGACATTTTTAATTTGTGAAGGTAAAGCACATTAATCATACTGCCAAGTGTTTATGTGTTTGATGCATAAATCAAATGTTTTATGCTAGTTTATACCCGATGAAGATTTGGCACATTTACATGTAAACAGCCTATCTAAAAGGAAACAGGGGAAAAAAAAAAAGGAAGGAAAAATAAATGGATACTCTCTTACTCATTCATGGGATTATTTAAGAAACATCAAAAGATAGCTTTAGCAAAATGATACAATTTTGTCACATTCAAAGCAGTCTTCGCAAAAGGTAAATTCAAGTTCTCCTAGCTGATGATGTTTGAAACAAAGTTGTCATTGGAAGAAAATATATTAATCATAAATTCCAGTAAAGCAAACTTGTAAATTGCATTTACTGAGAAGCTGCTAAGTTTTGCTATACTGAGAGAGAGATCTCTTTATATAGATATACCTGTACAGATGCATCCCTTCTACAACCCAGAAGAAGCATTCTGTCACACCATTTTAACAGTATGTGTAGAAACACAGTCCAGAGATGTATCAGTACTGAAACTGAAAGCTATTACTTTAGTTGGACCCTCACAAACAGGAGGGGGGAAGGGTGGTGTTCAACTTTCCCCAACACACTGCTTGAATGTGGAGGTTAGGAATTCATCTGCTTTGTCCTATATAACCCACAGCTGCCCATGAATGGCGCAAATGAAAGCAGATGAATAAAGCACAGATGGATTTTAGTGTAATTTCTCAGGAAAGAAGACAAAAGGCTCTTTTCTTAAGCTTTCTGGAAGAACGAGGGGAAAAAAGCAAGGAGGGGGTGGGAAGTCAGGATACAAACTGTACCAGCCTGCTTTGATGGGTAGTTCATTTTCCAAAGCTTAATTCCCTGCAGCTGGATATGTAGGAATTCTCTAACAAACATACCTGTGGGAACTTAACACCATCCATTCTATCCAATTAGTATGGAGAAACAAAAGGCAAACAGGCCTATACAGCACTCAGCATGGGGACTTCTCCACCTGTCTTCAAAAGAGTAAAAAGCTTGCTTTCTTTTCTCACTACCCAGAAAGGGGTTATACATGCCCAAGAAAGGAAAAACAAACTAACACAAGCAAAAAACCCAAACACACAATCAAAACACAAGCAGAAGATAAATATCTCTGGGCTTCCCTGGCTTCATCACCAGGTGTACAGCAAAGACAAAGGCAGAGACATAAAACATTCTGGTAAAACGAATGATTTTTTTTTTTTTTCCTACTCAAGTCCCAGGAACTGAGGCTGTATTACAATGTAGCATTTATCATCTCGTTTCAATAACTTCTACAGCAGGTTTGCCCACCATGAGGGCTCACAGTGAGCTCCACCTGTTCAAATGTCAAGGCTTTCTTTTCCTTGTGTTTGAAACAGGCTCCCCACTTCCTTTACTTAGGCACAGGATGGGCCTGAGGAGCTGCAAACTTCTGCAGAAGTCTGTTCTCCCTCAAAGGCAGAAACTGTGCACTTGCTCTCTGTTGGAACAGGACCTTGACGTCCAAAAGGATGCGCAGTCCAGAGCAGATTTGCTGACTTGCATATCTGCAGCCTAGTGTCTGGGCTAGCAGGTTTGATGCTTCCTAAAGCTCAAAACACAGACAGATTTCCTGACACAGATATGACAGCCTAAAAAAAATCCATAGCACTGGAAACAGTTCTTTATGTATGTGTACTAGTCAAATTACCTGTAGGGTACTGATTAAAGACTAGTTTGTAGCTTACTGTTCCCTTCCTCAGGAAGAAGGAATCAAAAGTTTCCATCACATCACCAAGGTTTGTAGCCAAAGCATCAGTGATATGCACTGCTAACAAAGTTACAGGTTTAAAAACAATTATTTCCAGAACAAGAAGTTTCATTGTTTTTTGAAAGATCTACCATACTTCATAAGTTTTTAATTCCCCTATCATCTGGCATATATTATTCCAGCTTTCAAACTTTTAATTGGATATTTACATACTTCTATGGAATCTGGTATGTGAAAACTGCAAAAATAGATAGCTACATGTCTATCCCCATAGAAAAAAAAAAAAGTACATAAAGTAGCTTTCCTTGTCATCATCAGAAACAGCCAAAAGCAAATTCTACCTTTAGTATTTGAATTCTCACTTTCTTTAAACCAGGATTCGTGCTGGCCACCTTACAATTTTAAGTATATTGCTCTGTTACAGTTAAGATAGTTATGATATTAACAGAAAAAAAAAGCCATCTGAAGAGCTTATACGGAGAGTCTTACGCTTAAACAATGTTAGCATGCGTGTCCCTAGCTCTGCCTGTGTATTCTTCCCCTCTTCCCTTGCCAAATGCTTTCATTATTCTGCAATCCTTCTGGAGTGCAAGATTTAGCACTTCCTGAAGAAAAACACCCAGGATTAACACGTGTATAGGGCTTCTGTTGGTTTCTGAGAATCAGCTTGCCAGACAGCTATCCTAGCATGCAGGTGCAACCCAGCTCCACCAGGAACACTTCGGACAGAGTCCAAAGCTGACTAAAGGCATGGAAGGTTTTCCACCGACTTCAGTGAACCACACTTTTTCATGTCCACTCCAAAAACAGTGAAGGAGCGGAAAGATAGCAACTGACTTGAGTTTGCTTCCAAACATGCGTTTTGGCACACAGCACAGAATGAATTGCCAGTAAACAAGAAGCAGACGATGGGGTTGAGGTTTTGGATTTTTGAATTTATTTTTCAAAAGCAGTACCTGAGAAAAAGACTGGGGCAGCAAATCCACAACCAAGCCATAACAGCACTGCCTTAAACTGGCAGAGCACTTCTACATGGGCACCTCCTCTATTTCTGCTGGAAGAGCGGGCTGATGTTCCAAAGAGCTCTGCATGTACTTCAGTGCTGGGCTAATTGAAGATGCTGACCAAGTATTACAAGCCTCAAGCTGCTGTGCACCAAACTGGACACCTTTTGGCAGTGTTGATGCAACAGCAGGATGCCAGGATGTAAGAGAGAAGAAAGAAGGAGGAAGAGAGCAGAGCTTTTCCCTCAGAAATGACCAACAATTGAGTCATGGCAGTACACCATGCAAGTTCCACCTCAGTCTTTTTTCCACGCCCCACGCACAAAGGGTTGGACGCATTCCGGGGAAGTGTTAACAACCTTGGCCTGGAGCAGGAAGATGGTGTGACCACCTATGTCTGAAAAAAGTAAAATGGTCATACACTGAAGTCAGAAAGCAGACGAAAGACATTAAAATAAGCAAAGGGAAGAGTCAGAGAATTTCTATTAAGATAATGTAAAAGACAAAGGCAAAGAGAAAACATGAAGGGGAAGAAAATTAAGAAAAATGAAACACCAGGAAATACTGATTATATGTTAAGAAAAAATATGCTTTTTTTTTTTTCTTTGAACAGCCTCAAGGCAGCATAAGAAAATAAAGGATGTTCAATTACACAATGCAAGGAAAAAAAACAGAATACTTAGCCCTGACTGATTTAAAACAATCAAATAAACATAAAAAGCCCACACCAAAAACACTGAGATCCATTTTTAAAAGTAATTTTATCCAAAATGAATGGAAGGACTTCTCTGTGCTACTCCAAAAGCAAGTTAACAGCATGGGATGATCTGACATAAAAGGAAGGACACCTACAGTCATGCCAAGAGGCAAAAATTAACAGTAATTGGTGTAGTAAAAAACAGAACAGCAGCAATCCTGAAAAATCTCATTTTTGAGATTTCACGTATCACATCCTACCTACAGACTAACCACACAGGAAAAATAACAAGGTTAGTGAGTAGTGCAATCCCTGCCAGCACCTATGGATCTAGAAGACCATAAAATCTACCCTCAGTATTCAACAGCATTCTCATATCCAAATGCAGAAATGACTAGTCGAAAGGAAAGCAGCAGAAATGACTGTCCACATGGTGCCCCATCTACACAGCCATATCTAAATTACTACCATGTGCTGGTAATGATACGTAAGTACATCTCATAGTGTCTCTGCACAGGGTGAAGAGAGACAGCATTTCCAGAGTGTCCAAACCACCTAAATGCCTGGTAAGTGATGCTGCCATCCTGAAAATTTTATCAGAGTACAGACACAAAAACTAGCACAATATGTCTGTCAGCAATACTGAAAGTTACTCCCCCATCCAAAAGAGCATTCACAGTCTCCACTGCAATGCAATGCAACACAATCATGAAAATGCAGCTTGATACACACCTGCATACCCTCAGATCATACACTGGGGAAAAAAATACAAGGAAAACCCACCACAGAAACAAATTGAAAATCTAAGTTTTCATGGATCCTCTGCAGCATGTAACATGTTTCAGATACCTAAAAGAAGAAAAAGTTGGGATCTTTTCAGAAGGAAAAAATAACTAAAGATTCTGATCATGATACATAAATTTACCCTTACATTAAATGATGTTTTAATTATTTGTAGGTAATTTCAGAGCTATCGATGAACATATGCACAACAGCAAAACAAGACACCTAAACGAAACAACAATAGACCAGAAAAACACCCGGGCATGTCTAAGTAAGAGACACTGAGCAGCAGTGGAGAAACCAGAAGAATAAGTACCTATTAAGGAAAGAAATCAAACCACTGCTTCATCCTTTTAGGGTGAACAGAACTATACGCATCTAATAAAAGTATCTGCATGCCTGTACAATGAGGGATAGGGATGGAGGTAGAAACTGTTCAGGAAAAGCACTTGTTAAGAGTACATTGAAAAGCGAGCTTATTGTATTGGCAAACTACTAATAGCTCAATGATAAGAAGGAGACAGTGGGAGATAAAAATAATGACATCATGCTTCCCTGGTAAATCCAGAGAAACAGCAACCAAAGTCAAAAGATCTCAGCATTTGTATGACAAATGAAACTGAGGAAGGGGATGTTTGGCTCCTGAGCTAACAAACAAATAAAACAAAACAAAACAAAAAAGAGAAGGTATAAAGAATTTAAAAAATGCTTGAAAACACCTTTTTGGGGAAAAAAATAATTAGTTACAATACAGGCCTAGGACCTTATGGATCTGTGAGACAAAGTCCTAAAGAGACTAAAAGGAAAATATTTGGAATGCTATTTAATTTTCTCTGAATTCATTCACATAAACAGAATGATCTCTATGCAAAATGACAGAGAAATTCCAAGGAATTAAGAAAAGCAGCAGATAAATGATTTCCTCTGGACAGAAACGTATCTGTGAAACCAAATCAAGATGCAATACTATACCAAAAAATACCAACAAACACAAAATGTATGGCCAAAAGCATGGAGGACAGAAATAATAATCATAATTATTATTATTATTATTATTTTAAAAGGCACAAGATCAGGCTGAGAGTGAACCCTGTGAGATTCAGGAACATAATCCCATCTGAAATTCAATTGGACTCAAAATTACTAGCTCACTGAGTAGTAGGATAGCATATAGTCATGAACAGCAACAGCTTGAAAAGTGGGAAGGTGGCAAAGCAGGGTGTCATACAAAGATTGTCAAGACTACACACATTTGTTCACTTTATGCCATGCAGCACTGACCTGGAAGGAAGAATATGTGGGAGGGTGAAATGTTCTGGCAATGTATTAAGCTGAAGTGAGGGGAAGATAGAAGAGACTAAGATTCAGAGGGATGCAACAAAACATTCGTGAAGAAGCTTAGGGAACCATATAGTATAAGGAAGTTTTAATTCATTGCATGTTTAAAAAACAGAGTACAAAACTACTCTTCTACCTAAATTCTGATTTCTACTAGAGAACCTTTACATTCCTAGGACGCTGTGAACAAGATCAAACAGAAACAAACGTTGTGTCCTTGTTCACACACTCCAAAACACAGAAGAAAAAAGTAATCACAGAGGAAAGAAAATGAAGTCCTGGAATAAAATTGCCATTTAAGGATTGTCATGGTTTGAGCCTGGGCTGGCCACTACACGGACAACAGATGCTCTGTTAACCCCCTTCCCTTCCCAGAAGGGGAACAGAAAGAGAATAAGGGAAAGAGACTTATGGGTTGGAAAAAAAAAAAACAACAACGCTTTAGTGAAACAAGAACAATAAAAAGGAAACATAATAATAAGAAAAATAATGAAATATATACAAATATACACAAAACCCAGATCAAGCTCCCACAATGATGATCACGTCAGTACTGATGCTGCAGGAATGTCCCAGACTGGACTCAGCAGCAGATGGAACTGGATTCAGGAATGCACGCATCGGATCAGGATGACACTGGCCATAGAAGAAGAGAGCTTGGTCCCCGTGATCCCTCAGCTTGACATGTATGGGATGGAATACTTCGTTGGTCTGTCTGGGTCACCTGTCTTGTCCCCTCCTCCCTGCAGGTGCAACCCCTTTACACTCTTCCGCTTCCAGCCCTCCAACTTGGCACATAAGAAAGTTAACTGACTTTGGTCTCTATAGGAGTAAGTGTAAGCAAGAGCCTTTCTGCACACCATTGTACCACTACCTTAGTAATAACTATAAACATCAAGCAGTACCACTGCTAGAAGCAGACAGTGTCTGAAAAACATGCCATTCATTTCAGAAAGCACAGTCACTTAGTAGAGACTTAACTGAAAAGTAAAATCACCGAAAGGAAAATTGATTCTGTTTAAATTCAAACCAGGACAAGGATTTACACCAAAAAAACCCACCAAAATTCCCCCAGCAAGGTTTTTGTGTTTATTTCAGCACTATCTGTAAAGGCCACCTTTTTAAAGGATCATTTTGACCAGCTTTTGTGAGAAAGATACTACCTATGTGTCTGTGGCTCAGAAGAGGACAACCAGAAAGATACATGGACTTCACAGTCTTGTTTGTTTGAAAGAGGTGAGAAACTGTATCTGTGTTTCCTTATAACTTTGAATTCCCTTTTGAGTTATGTGCATGCCTATCTCCGAATGGAACTGAGACAGCCGCTATATGCAGCTCCCTGTGCTATTATCAAAATCATTTCAAATGGACATAAATTTCATGTAAGAAGAAGAAACTAACAACTAATCTTATCCTTGGAATTCCTTTACACAGAGTCTTATACTGCTGCCTATTGAAGAACCTTCACAGTCGAGATACGGAGAGAGTGGCTATAACACTATGTAAGATGATGTAAAGGAAAGTAGTAGGACCTGTGTAAGACTTAGAAAGGAGTAACATAATTTATGAAATAAGTTATACCATATTATTTCCATCATAAGAGAAGGATCAGTCCAAGATCTTCCCACGTCCTCCTGTTTTTGAGTATCCAACACTTCCAGGAATTCAACAGCTTTCAAGACAGGCACAACATGGTCACGAATACTGCCTGAATCATTACCCTGCTCTGCTAATCCTATGATTTGGAAGGATCATTTTTAGGGGTCAGGAAATGCTTCATCATATAGCCATTTAGTTTCTAGTTATCCCTTCTTTTCATCTGTCCTCCTCACAACAAAGTTTCTTTCCTGGCTTCAACTCAGTTTAACTTTCCTGCAGTTCTTTAGGTGACCTGGACACTTACTAGTCACATTTAGGCTGCAACAACCCTGTCATTATAAACTAGACTCTTTCAGTAGCTGCTCTATCACTTGCAAAATTTGCAACATCAGTGCCAAGCCACTACAGCTTTCTGACCCCACTGGTCGCTTTGCCCATTGCCAGTTTTGCTTACAACACAGACAGGATGCATGGGGAGGTGCATTATGTTTCCCTTTCTCTGGCATTTGTGTTATTTATCCACTGCCTTCTGCTTAAAGAATATTGCAGGCTGAGAATCTGCTGCCACTGGCTTATACTGAGTGCACAGTTCTAATTGCTGGTCATATTTTAACTCTACATATTCTTATAATTTGTTACTCAAGAAATCAATTTTCATTGTCTAAATACAGGGTAGCACTCAAAACCGAGACTTCTGCTATGTGTCAAACATCCGGATCTCCACATGCTTACCTATTTCCATAAAATGCACAAAATAAAAAGTTCTCTAGCTATTCCTTATTCTGTTGAGCGAAAGTTAAACCTCGCAAACGGAAGTGCACTTACAGAAGAGAGGAACACAAACAGATCTGCAAACAGCTTTAGCAAGATGCTCATTTAACCAATCTGCCAAAAGGACTTACTGGTAACAGGTTCTTTTCTGAATTTACAAGGATTTCCTATTTTGACCGATTCTTCACTCAGACGATAATATACTGAGCAATTTTTTTTGGCACTGGTAACCGAACCATCCTCATGCTATTATGCTCCATTATTTCCTTCTTATTTTTAAAAGCAATTCATCAGGTTTTTTTCAGGAGCACTCCACATTTCCTTCTCTACTGCTCCAGCCCTTGAAGTATTTGTATTAATGCAAACACATAGCCACAGACACACATGCTGCCATGACCTAAATGCTCACTTGCCTCTAAACTTGAAATGAAGAGAGGAAAGAAATTCAGCTTTATCAAGTGCTGTATTTTTGCCTTCTGCTTTTAAACTGGCCCTAAAATTACAGTGACAATACATGGGTACTGAGGATCCATTCTAATCATTGAGCTCAGGAACTTGAAATTTGTTCTGAAGACCTCCAGCATACACCTTGACAACATTATTATTATTACTATTACTATTACTATTATTATATCTCTATCACCAGCTCTCAGTTATCTCAGATCACTTTGGGCAGTGTTTTCAAACACTGGTACCAAAATGTAGTAACAAAGTTCCTTAAAGAAGAAATAAAACCAGCTACTTAAACTTCAAACTTTGGGCTGTGTACTTGAAGATAACATATGTCCATTTCAAGAGAGCTAAAAAGAGCAAAGGAGTTTTACCTCCTCATGAAGCACCAAATCCCTCTAGCAGGTTTTAGATCAATAGAAAGTAACTGGAGTCTAAGGAAACAGGGACAATACCAGTTAGCTTACACAAGAAGGCTACTAACATGTGGGAACAATAGCCTGCAGAAATGTTCTCTTGCACAGCATTGGTCAAGTCACACCATGTATCCCTTCACAGCAACAGCATCCTTTTTACTCTGTATAGAGTGATTCCAGGGACAGCAGTAGTACGTGACAGCTAAGAGAGCATCACCTACCATTTGGTCCTCTATCCTGAACATAAAAGTCAGAGTCAAAAGCCAGCAAAAACCTCATGAAAAAAAAACAACGGGAGTCTAGATGTGCTTCTTCCTTTCCCCCATGAGTATAATCAGGTCACTTGTGTCTGCCCAGAAGGAATCCAGAAGATATTTCTTCCTTCATTTATTATTTGATCCACCCAAACAACTTACTCTGTCTTCTCTGTACCCTAGGAAAGCCCTTCAGTATCACATCAATTCCATCACAGCAGGCTGGCCAAATCCACACAATGACTGGCAGCAACCTTCTCCCAGCTGCTTGAGTTCTTGTCTCCATCCTGTTGAATCTCAATTTTGCCTTTACCCATTCAGTTCAAGCACAAAAAGCTCAGGACCAGAAAAGGGCACAGTGAACAGCAAGTTGAGACCCCCCCAAGCACAGCCAATGACAGAATAAACATCTCCTTCTGTCATGAGCCACAAAACTGTTCTCAACATGCTGCAGGAAAAGGCCAAAAGCCAAACAACTATACACCAGTGGAAGAGAGCTGCAGAGAACAAGGTCATCCCCAGTGCCCTAGGTCCTTGAAACAGTGAGGAGTTTGTTCAGTAAACTTGGGAGGTGAACAAGCCCTGCACTTGTTCCACCAGTCCCTGCCAATCTGATGCAGGAGAAAAGTTCCCATCTGATCCAACATCTGATAATTAGTTTAATGCTGACCACAAGAAGTAAGACATGCCAACAAGGACCGGAGAGTTTTAACAAGCACTGGCAGGCCATGTGGCCACTGGCAGCACCTCTGGGAAGGAAAAACAGGCAAAGTCAGAGGGGAAAGCAAACTTGCTTTAGGTTAGAGAAAGAAAGAACACGGCTGGGGGAAAAAAAAGCAGCCTGCAAGGAGGACAGTTTTCAGAGTGAAAAAATGCATGCAACATCACTCCTACAGGGCACAAAAGCAGGCAGAAAAAGTAGACAGCTGGTTGCAGCCTGACTGTTAACTACAAAAGCTGAAGCATCTTCTGTTCTGCAAGTATGCAGATCACCATCTTGCATCCTTAAGTCATTCCAACTCACCTTGCAATTACAGCAATTAGGTATTGAAGCTTTGCCTGAATTTGCCCTATAGTTACTACTGTCTCTCTGCCTCCCCAGTCAAACAACAATCAAAGAAAAGGTTCTCAGACTTCAAAAGAATGGGGTCTTGTTGTGGTTTTAACCCAGCAAGACCGCTAAAAACCACGCAGCTGCTCTCTCACTCTCCCCCACTCCACTCCCAGGGAGTGAGGGAGAGAATCGCGAAGGTAAAGAAACTTGTGGATTGAGATAAAAACAATTTAATAACTGAAATAAATAAATATGATCAATGATCAATGCCCAGCCCATCCCTGCCTAGCAATTCCAGAGGAGGGAAATTCCAAAACCACGATCCTAGAACAGAGACAGGGCTTCCTGGCCAACTCTCCTCTATATGCCGAGCATGACATTGCATGATACGGAATATTCCATTGGCCAATGTGGATCTGTTGCTCTGGATCCAGCTTCTTGTGCACCTGCACACTAGCAAAGCATGGCAACTTGAAATGTCCTAGATTTTTCAGCAACAACTAAAAACATCAGTGTATTATCAACATTCTTCTCATAGAGTCACAGAATCATAGAATAATTATGGTTGGAAGGGACCTCCAGGGTCATCAAGTCCAACCTTTATCCCATCATATTCCTAACCATTAGACCATGGCCTCAAGTGCTTCATCAACCCATTTTTTTAACACCCCCAGTGACGGCGACTCCACCACCTCCCAGGGCAGCCTTTTCCAGTGTCTAACCACCCTCTCAGTAAAGAACTTCTTCCTAATATCCAACCTAAACTTCCCCTGACACAACTTGAGGCCATTTCCTCTCATCCTATCATTAGTAATTTGGGAGAAGAGACCCACACCAGCCTCACTACAACCTCCTTTTAGGTAGCTGTAGGGGGCAATGAGGTCTCCTCTCAGTCTCTTCTTCTCCAGGCTAAACAACCCCAGTTCCCTCAGCCAGTCTCATAAGGCCTGTTTTCCAGACCTCTCACCAGCCTCCTTGCCCTTCTCTGGACTCGCTCCAGCACCTCAATGTCCTTCTTATCCTGTGGTGCCCACAACTGGACACAGTACTCAAGGTGTGGTCTCACGAGTGCCGAGTACAGGGGCACAATCACCTCCCCACTCCTGCTGGTCACACCGTTTCTGATACAGGCCAGGATGCCATTGGCCTTCTTGGCCACCTGGGCACACTGCTGGCTCGTGTTCAGCCGGCTGTCAACCAACACCCCCAGGTCCTTTTCCACCAGGCAGCTTTCCAGCCACACTTCCCCAAGCCTGTAGCGCTGCACGGGGTTGTTGTGGCTGAAGTGCATGACCCGGCACTTACCCTTGTTAAACCTCATGCAATTGACCTCAGCCCATCACTCCAGCCTGTCCAAATCCCGCTGCAGAGCCTCCCTACCCTCAGGCAGATCGACACTCCCACTTAATTTCGTGTCATCTGCAAATTTACTGAGGGTGCATTCGATCCCCTCATCCAGGTCATCGATAAAGACATTAAACAAGACTGGCCCCAAGATCGAGCCCTGAGGGACACCACTTGTACTCTCGGGTGGATGTCATCTGGCCCCACAGACTTGTGGGTGTCTAATTGACTCAGCAGGTCCTTCACTACTATTTCCTGGATTATGAGGGGATTATTCTGATCTCCATCCCAATCTTCCAGCTCAGGGGACTGAATACCATGAGGATAACTGGTCTGGCCGTTAAACACCGAGGCAAAGAAGGCATTAAGTACCTCAGCTTTTTCCTCATCCTTGGTAACAATGTTCCCCCTTGCACCCAATAAGGGATGGAGATTCATACCAAATCCCATACTAAATCCAAAACATAGTGCTGTTCTAGCTACTAAGAAGAAAATTAGCTCTATCCCAGCTGAAACCAGGACAGGTCCAAACCCCTCCCCCCCCCAAAAAAAAGCAAACCCCTAACTAAATACAAAGAAAAGGCTATTCTGCTTCAATACAAGGTTTCCAGGCTGCAACGACTCTGACCATTGTGGTCTTCCCCAAACCACAGCAGACATAAAACACTAAGACACAGAAGCAACAACGAGAGAGAAATAACAGCAAAGGAGAAGAGTGACAGTCTTAGGAACTTTCTGCCCTGATTGGAAGGCCAGAAAAATATCCCTTATCAAGAGCAACAGTGCACGTGAACAGAAGTAAACAAGTCAGCCACAAACTATGGTATGGATGGGGTAGTATGTATGAGCACACCGAAAGCTTGCCTCTCTTTGGAAAGGGTGGAGGGAAGAGGGAGATGTGTGGCTTTAGGGCTGAGTGGATCACTGTAGCAATCCTGCCTCACTGGCACCAGCTGAGAGAATTTTCATGAAAAGGCTCCTTGCTTCCCACTGCTCTCCTCTCCTTCTGGTAGTACAAGAAATTCCTTTAGCAAACCTGCTAAAGGCCCTCTGCACCCCTCAAAATTTCATCTGTCAAGCGGCACAGAAGACACACTTCGTGATTATGCATTATCCACTTCAGAAAAGTGTATAGAAATAGGAAGGGATTTATAGTTCTTAAACAACAGTCCCAGAAAGAGGACTTAGTCAAGCAGTTTTGTATCCAGCCTAGTTCTGGCAAAGCAAGCAGATGTATTTCAGTCTCTAGATGAAGCAAAGTTCTTTTCCACTGGCAAAGGCTAAAGTTCAGAAAAAGATGGAATAGGGCGCTGGGTGTTTCACTTCACAGTTTTCAACGCTTTTCCTGCTGCAAATAATTAAATTTAATGAGGATGGTGACATGCCATGTACTGGGAAACTCAAAAAATCTTCTAGTTCTGACCCTGCGTGTGTTTTGTGATGTGTGCTGGTACTAATGATAGATCCCGTTTGGCTTGCACAACAGTGCAAAGCATGATTATTGAGCTTCAAGGGGATGCACAATGTGTGCTGCTTTCTACATTTCAAGAACTGGTTACCACTAAAAAGGAATGATCTTGTGCAACAGCAGTATGACTGAGAAGACATTAAACTAGACAGATCTGGATGTGGCTTCTATCACTTGCACTTAACTGTTTTATTTTGACAGTATTCTTAATCAGTAAAATTAAAAAACTATTATTTTGAATTACTGCACACAGCCATGATACAAGAAATTTATGAGGCTTCAAATCTGCCAGCCATTTGAATAAAGAGTAGTACTTCACTCTACAAAGCAGTTAGGCCAAAGGGGTTATTTTCACAAAATAAAGAGCTATTCAAAAAAGCAGTAGTACCAGCCAGGACAATTTAGAGCAAGTATTTTACATTGCCCTTGAATACAAGCAAACATGCACAACACCAGTGCTACAACAAGCAACTTCCGTTGCCATTTGCTTTCTCCCTAGCTGATCATCACTTTGCAGATAACACCTGTTGCTATTGTTATTCCTTTTTTCTAGTGTTCAGTCACACAGTTTCTGTGTCTCTGCCTTGCTTCCAACTCTTCGTTGTTGAAAAAGACTACAGCCTTCTAATCTTGACAATGCAGACCATGGGATTCCATTGCCTTGCACTGAAGTCAACAGGAACAGAGTTGACCCCACACAGTGCAACACCGGAAAACTTATCTGCGACACATACTGCCCCATAGGATGACAGTATCATCAACAAATCCATACAACTCTTCTGGGCAGAGATTAACATGAATATAAGTCCTGATACTCACACTATGAAAGAACACAGAAACGGATCTTGTTAGGGGATTCACTCAATCCTCCTAGCAGTTTGTAATATTTCAATTTACACTGAATTTTTGCTGTGTAAGTTCTGAAAAGTGTTAAGCCACATTTCAGTGTAAAGGGCAAATAAGCAAGTAAATCCAAACAAACAAAAAAGCCAAGCACACAAATGAAAATAAACAGACAAACACCACCATTTCTTTCTTGCAAGAGGAAAAATACCTGTAAACTATCAGGAGAGCAAAAGAACATTTTACCACGACGGCAATCTTAGCATTTGAACAAGAGCAGGATACCACAAACTATTCGGTGCTTCCATGCTATGCAAAACAGAGAAAAGTTGCACAAGTGATCAACAATCGCTGTTTTTCTATGTCTGTACGAAAAACGCCTCTGAAACAAAACCACCCCATTCCCCCCTTAAAACTGAATGCTTTACCTCTAGTTGCGTTAGGATACAATGAAACTATGTTCCTTACAAATCAAAATATCGACCAACACACAAAGAGACATATGACACAAAATGCAGCATCTTCCATTGACGTGTCTGTAAGAAAGCCTTCTCTGCTGACTCATCAAGAGTGACACAATCACCTTCTTACACTACTGCCCTAGGAGAGGCACACAAGCACTAAAGTGGTTGTTATGCTTTCTAATGACAATGTAGTTGCCAGGGATGGGCCTACCTAAAACATTCAGCACCTACTCCACTTTAACCTCACTTCCATGAAAAGTATATCAAGCACTCAAGACACCTCCAGGATATACAGTTGAACACTTTACATATGCTTGCTGCTACCAAAACAGAACTAAAAGAGACGAGTCACAGAAATTTAAATATATTCGCATCTTTTAATTCATTGATCAATCTAAAAGAACAAATGAAATGTTGTAAGAGAGGTCTCTCAGAGAATAATGTCTCCAGGAAAAAAATAGAAAAGCATCGGCAGAAGTTCCGCTGGGCTGCTGTCCCCTAACAGTTGTATTCAGACATGAACTCTGTTACTGCAATTCAGTACTCTTTTCCCTTTTCTCCATTTTTACAGGGCTCAACGACTGGCAAGATGAGTTCTGCTAGCTCCTCAAATCTCCGCGAGTCATCCTGCTCTATTTCCTATTCCAACCACAATATTTATGCACTGACAAGAAGAGACCCTTTCTGTAACTATTTCAATGAAAGTAGCCTACTGCATATCTGCCAACCTATAAAACAAGTTTGTCTGCCTTTCACCCCAGCCCTAGTTCAACTATGCATTCCCAGTAAATTAACTTGATCACAGCCCGCACTGGAAGTTATTTATGAACACTAAAACACGCAAAATCCAACTAAGCTACAACATGTCAGCTCCACTTAACATTGGCTCCAGCTAGACACCTACATTTCCTATTATTGGGACCAGTCTTTTATCTAGTCCTACATATCACCTGCAACTTGCAAGCCCAGGCCACAGAGACGCTGATTTATTCCTTTCTAAAAACCAAAAATAAATTATATCATAGGAGCAGCCATAATTAACTTGATCTGCAGCCAAATACCTAACATAAAAAAATTACTTAAAACAGGTTATTCCTTCCTCAAGCAATGCTGAAAACATTAACGTGATTATTACAACACCTGTACTCATCTGACTAGCTTCCCAGTGGGCAGCTTCTATTATTGTCAAAGTGACTTAACCATTAATGCTGTTTAAAGATGATCAAGCTAACTGGGGCAAATTCTACCTTCATTTCAGGCTGCAATACAGATCTGGGTAACAAGAGTCAACCTCATGAAATGCTTTGCTAACAGTCATCATTTTAATGTATTTTTAGGAAGAGTTCCTAAAAGCTGTAAAATTATTTTCTACAGAGATCTGCACTCAAATTTTAACTATACTAATCATGACTTTGAGCTCCAGGGAGAAGCAAAAAAAAGGAGTAAATGAGCGATCCTTCCGGAATTCAAATATTCTCCTCTGTCTCTCAACACACCATTGCTACCAAGAGATTGCTAACACACAAGAAAGACTAGGGCGGCTGCCGAAAACTATTCTCCACTTCTTAGTTGGAAATGGAACATTTTTTAAAAAAGCAATTAAAAAAATCACAAGATGTACTCTACTTGTTGGATTACTTTAAACTAGCATTAGCAAAAATAAAAGCTCAGTTAGTAAGTCTTCATTGCATTGTTCCACACAACCCTTTGACAAAAGGTAGTCTGAGAGCATCTGGTCAAACTGTTTTCATAAGATTCTGACCCCAGAAGTAACTTGCTGGACCACAGAAATATTTTTCACATCTCTTTTTTCTTCAATGAAGTATTTCTATGCTGATTATTTTTTTCTTTAAATTCCTTTCTGCCATTTTCTGAACTTGTTTCTTGTCTTTCACTTTTCCTCATTTCACATTTTTTTCTGGTGAGAAAGGACAGAAGGGAAGACAGGAGACCAATAAGGCTGCAAAATGATTATTGATAATATATTACCTCCCATCCTTAGTTCACCAGTAACCCAAGCAAAACAGCAACAAAAAACCCCAAACCCTAAGAACCTCTCAAACATCTGGGAAAAAAATGGTATTTTTCTTCTCTAATACCCTCTCCATTCATCTCAGTTCCTGGAACATCTGCATGTGTGAACCTTTTTACTTATAGTCACCTATGTTTTCCTCCCATGTCAATGCAAGTAATCCAGGAAGTAAGATTTTTTTCTGAAAGACCAGCTCTTTTCTTAATTGGCAGGAAGTAACACCCAAAATATGCCTCATAAGCTACCACTTAAAAAGCCCTAACTTGCCATGATACCACACACCACCTCTCCTATGACTCTGCATTTTCTCTGTTAACAGTGTCCCTTGCCTACTGCTATCTTCTGCATACTCCTCCAGCACAAGTGGATCAATAGCTTTCAAAGAAAGCAAGGAAAAGAAAATGGTTCTCAGATTCTCCTTCCTGCAGATGCAGCTTAATATCTAAAGGTATTTTTGGTGACCTCTGTAGCAAGGACAAGAAGAATAATTACTTTTTCTATCATTACAAGTTCACATCTTAAGCTTAATCATGTGGTTTCACTGAAGTGCTCTACTAACAAGATAAAGGGCTATTTTTCAGGAGCATGGATGGAATGAGATGATCCCTTTCCTACTTGCTATCAATTGAAGCTCTGCCTTTGAAAATTTTCTACAATTTAAATTTCTGCTGAGAAGTAAAGCCAGCATTGACATATTGCAAAGTCAACTGGTGACAGGACAAGTTAATGTAGTATGAACTGGTGAGGATCTAAAGCAAGTTACTTCCTACAGCGCTACACTTACTGTTGTTTTTGATGCAACTTCTGTTTTTATTTAATGAACAAATGAAGCTGCTTTTGGGGCAAGCTGCCTGCTGTAATTTTTTTTGTAATAAAAATATTAAGTGGCACCTAAGACAATTAAATTCTTGCTCTGAGGCACCTCTTACCATTAGAGTCCTCCACTTCTTCAGCAGGAGTGTGGTTCTTGGAGGTGTGGTGGGCGTGTGAGGCTGCAAGGTTGACAATGCGGGGTCTTGGTAGTGTCAGTGCTTTCCCATGCACTTTCAAGGAGTGCTCTTTCAGCTGGCTGATTGTCATGGTGGAAAATGAGCAGGAGGAACATTTGTAGGCATGTTCACCTGGGTGAGCGAAATACAGGCAAGTCATCAGCTCACAAAAGAAACAAAATGGGGCCCCCATACTTCTCTTACTGAATTCGGCAGTAAAATTCCCATGGACTCTTCAGTGAAAGACTGATCCCAAAGAGAACAAGCTATGCATGTCTCATTGTTTGAGCAGTCTGGAGTCTGTGGGTATAGACAACTGCACTGGACCAAAGTATCATTTTCCGACAACTGCAGATCCTTGTAAAGTGACTGATGCCAAAAAACAGAGACCAGACTCTTAGCATGCCTGTGTTGTATGGTATGAGAAGAAAACAGACTCTGGGATGAAAATGAAGTCACTTAACTATAGCACTTCCAAATTTCTTTGGGAACACAGCAACTAGAGCAGGTGAAGTCATCTGTTTCTGCATGCAGCACATCCAGTCATCATTATTAATGAGGACGAAGGACGCTACAAAATGCTAACCAAGGTCCCTCCAAAAAAAAAAAATAAATGGTGGAGGAGAGAGGAATGATTTACATTTGGAGAAGGTCATGTTTTCCATATGAAAAACCTGCCATTAGACAGGAGTCATCTTCATAGAACTGGTAACCAAGCCAAGGCTGGTTTACTGCAAGAAGTGAACACGGCAATACCAAGAACAGTGCATATCTGTAAGGCTATATGAAACTGTGTTATGAAAAAGCACTAAAATAAGTGAAAGAACAGAAGTAATGAAAAGTAGTGAATTTAATTTTGAATACATTGCAAGCCATAGAGACAGCAAACAAGGGGAAACAAATCCTGAGACAAGATTTGTTTTGCATTAAGCATGGGGGCAACTGGAACACAAAGTGAAACTGTCCCAACATAAACAATGTGATACTATATAGGTGCCAAGTTATTGTTTTGGAAGTGCCACTTCCATGTATAAGAGTAACACTGGCCACATATGAGTTGTACATAAAGTGCCAAAACTAATACAGGAGTGAAATATTCATGAATAGTAACAGAAGAACACAAGCTCTGGTAATGAATGAAGCAGAACATGTTTTCCATCTCTCAATAAATTTAGCAAACAAGGTTTTCCAACAGCGTTGTTTCTAACACCAGAAATAAGTGAAACAAAAGAGAAAACACACATATTGCAGCGTTAGAGTAAGCACATCTGAAAAGATCAGCAACCATCCTACATAAAAATAACTCCCATCCCTCTCTTAGAGAAAAACTATGCTCATCATGGGGACAAAATACAAACTCTTAAAAAGTCTCTTTTGGGACATCTGAAAAAGAACAGATCACTAAAAGAGTCTGAAACGGTGAAAAAATAAATTGTCCTGCATGTTTTTCAAATGGCATTCCTCACCTGCATATTATATCAGTTATGTATTACCTTTTCACCAACAGAAAGAAAACATTTTTTGTATAGCATGTACAACAAGTTGCTCAATGGAACAGGAAAATACAAGGACAAAAAAACTCTTCAAGGTATAAGATACCAGTGAGATACAGATATAGATCTTCATGGTTTGTCAGTATAAGAGATTCCTGGATGACAGTAGGCACCAATCATTAACTTAAAAGTACCATGATACATTAAAGCAAATAGAGGACGATTACATAGTAAGCAGTCTAGACACAACTAATAAATATACCCACTATTCAGCCACAGCAGTTCAGGTGAACATCAGCGTGAAAGGATGTGTTTGATTGCAGAGGAATGGCTACAGTTCCGTTTAATAGAAGCCTTCTGCCCTTTTTTGACTGCTAGATTTGCATTCCATAAAACCATTGTATTAATACACATACAAATGAATACATCTAAAAATTTATGTGGTGGATCTCAACACCCAGTATGTACTCAAAGCACTACGTTCCAGATTACACAGAGACTGAGCAGGACCAATACTCTGTCTTACAGTCATCCATTTGTGCTTGCAGCACATCTGGTGTCATGACTACTGAAGCAACGACATTAGAAAATGCAAACAAAGGCCCCTCATAAAATATAAGCAAAGGGGGGGGAAAGAACAGGTGAAAAAGTTCAGATGAAAACAACAGACAGCCCATTTAGAGATACTGTGAACAGTTCTGCTCCATGCCAAAGGAGATGGCACATACTGGATGAAAAACAAATGCCAGAAACACTGACTGGTACCAGCTGTTAGGCAAGAATGCATCTTATAGTCCACCAAATTTTGACCCAAGCCCCAGCAAATGAGGGAGACAGGCAGACTGAGCAAAAGACTTTGGGATACAGGATTTTACTGAATTTTAAAGATCTCAAGGAGACTTCAGAAAAATTTAGACGTTTCCACTTCTAAATAAACTGATAGAGATGACTGAAAAGAGACAAAAAAAGGGTAACAAAAGAGAAGTTCAGAGAACCAGTGTTACTGAAAAACTGAGGAGTCTTAGGAAAAGTCTTCTTAACATATTTATTCAGCAGTATTTACTTCTGAAGGACTGACTCAAAAACACAATAAAGCAAAGCTCTGACTGAAAAATATACAAGCAATTTTTCTGTGATGTGAATATTCATTTGGTAGAAATGGACTGAGGCAGAAACAGATCATAAGCCTTTGGAAATCCTATTACACAAGTCTTTGTGCATGCGTTATCTAGGCAACCATGAAATTGTGTTCTTGTATGATGCAAAACATGGTCCTTCAAGGAGTGTCCACTAATCAAGTTCAAGAGCCTGAATTCATAATAAAGAAATCAATGACTTAAATGAAGAGGAGTATGAAGTAAATGTTAGTTGCATGCTAACTTTGGCTCTAAAAATCCGGCAGGTTCAAACAAGGCAACATGAAGGAGCCCAACTGTACAAGAGCATAAATAAAACATGATTTTATGGTTGATGAAGACAACGAACCATGTAGAACCACCTCTGTAGAGGATGTGGGACTCTCTAAACTGGAACTGCTGCATACAGTTGGAATCCCTAGAAAGGACAGAACGTCATGGTCCCATACAAGACCAAGTTGGCAAAAGTTAAGCTAATCCACAATACCCATCCAAGTACAGAAAAGAATGCTGGCACAAGCTCTGTGAAATCTGAAATCGATACAGGAAATGAAATACAAGTGACCATCAATCCCTCCTATGTTTTTGTAGATGAAAAGAGCCTTTGGATCAATGGTGACAATTACCTTGTGTTGTTGTGGGGTTTTTTTTAATGAGCAAATAGCTATAAATTCCACCTCCTGTAAGTTCCCATCTTCTTCCTCCACTCCAACCTGAGTATATGACATAGTATAAACAAATAATAAAGAAATGGACATACTTCTAGCCCTTTTGTCTTCTATTCCAGGTGTTTCTACTTGCAAGTTTTAACAACTAGGCTAGTTTGCAGTTATTTAGATTGGTCAATATTGTTATCTGCATAAAAGTGTATGTGGTTTGAAAGTTGCTTTTTTTGTCCTTTTAACCACAACGATGCAACTGTAGCTAATAAAGCCAGTGGTTTTTTACTTCAACTTTCTGGTAACCTTTCAATGCATGATGCATGTCAGAGCCAAGAGTCTATGGCCAAGTAATAAAGATGAGGAAATTCTGAATATCACACTTTTTAATAATCAAAGGTGCAATACTTTGAGGTGACCAATCCTGTATGACACATCACCTTCCCAATTCCTGTTCATCAGAAGCATGTCTGCTTGCTTGCTTGTATGGATGTCATACTGCAATACAGAGATAAATGTACTGCAATGCAATACAGAGGCAACTGCAAGACAAATTTCCATGTACGATAATGGAATCGTACCATTCTCAGTCTGCTGCACACAGACCTGACTCCCAAAGTTAGCAGTGTTTGGTTTTAACATGAAAATCAGCACAAGACTCTACCAAAACCAAGGTGCAATCCACAGTCCTCTTCCCAGAGTCACCCAAAGCACAAACATCAATAGAAACACAGTGGAGCAAAGCTTACTACCAATCCACTAAGACACCAATGGTATAAGTGGATTAATTAAATTCTATTGAAAACAAGCAGAAATAATAAGAAAAAAAAATTATTCATATAAAAGTAGAAGAAAAGGAAGAAGTTCTTGAAGTAGTCATCACTGTTTTAAATTCTTCTCCTTCCAAAAACATTATCCAAGCACTGGTTCATAGTCTGGCCAATCCTGACTTGCCTTTGAAAATCTTACCCAATTTGGTGACAAAACACGTGATTCAAACCAGCATCTCTGATCAGCAACAAGAATACACGGGCCATTTCAGCGGCTGCACTGCAAAACTGAGAGAGAAAACTTACCAGCATGAGCCTTGAGTATATGGGTTTTCAGGCGGCTATTATAAGAGGACTTGAATGGGCACAGTTTGCAACGGAACGGCTTATGATGTCCATGATGGGTCTGCATATGACGATCCAGACTTGAAAAGAGAAAGACAGAAAAAGGAAACACAAAAGAGTAAATGATTTCAACTATTCCTTCAGATGTAAAGCAAAACACTTAACATCAATAATAAATTAAGAAGCAGACCAGGCTCAACTATCCTTTCTCATACTCTTAAAATTCAACAGGTCTGCTTACAGAATAAAGCAGAATCTAATCTGAGGAAAAGGAGCAGAGCTGACACCAATTCTGTTATGCAGAAAGGAAGCCACATAAATAAACTTATAGGGCAAGATTAGTATAAATTAAATTATACCTGATCCAGACTTAGAGGACCAGTTGAATAAACAGACAAGAACAGTAAAATCATCATTACAGAATTTTCTTCCTGGCAAACATTTTTGTGAAAATGTGCCCCATTTTGTCCTGTTGATGAAGGAGGAGGGGGGAAGAAAAAGGTCTGACCAGCTTTACTGAGGAAGCCTTCTTTTGGTTACAGCAGCAAAAGCAGATTAGAGATCCTTCTCTGGGGAGGGTGCCAGCAGGCTGCAGTTGATGAGTTCCACGATTAAAAGGCAGCACAGTTTCAGAAGTAATAGTGTGGGAGATTCTGCATGAAGCTCAACAAGGGAAGAAAGGGTGGCAAAGACCAGCGTCTGCTTTCTTCAGGGAAACTGGAAGCTACTGACAGCCTGAATACTGGGGGGTAACCAGAACCTCCTCTCTCTCCACAGTTTCTTCTAACAGTTCAGTAAAGTTTGGAAGGGAAAAAAGGCTGTTTTCCACGTTTTCTAACAGAAGATCAAATTCATTCTATCTAAGAGAGTCCTCCAGAACTCTGTAGTTCCTATGCTGTGGCTGACAGCCATAAATTCACAATCTCCAGGTGGCAGGCAGGTACTTTCAGCTTGGGTTGTACAAATTTCCAGTATAGCCTCTTCTTTGCTCACATCCATGCTCTGTGATCTAGTCTTAGTTTGAGTGATCTTTTGCATGGTGGTGGAACAAGAACAGGGCAGATACAGCTCACTAAAGGAGATGCAATTTGCCAAAACTTGCCCCCGCCTTCCACCTTAATTCTAGATGTATTTCAGCCTTATTTCCTTTTATTTTTCCTAAATTTTCCTGTTCTTTTTTCACTGAATATCAACACATAGATCAAATGGTGGTTGTTCCAGCCCTCTGTCACAGGATCTTTAGCCCCACACTGACAAGAGCTTGAGCCAGAAAATCCCTGTTTATGAGAGCTAACACTGAAGTCTGTGTATTCAAAGATGCGATGACCGCAAAAAAAAAAACAGCAACAAAAAAAACCCCCAAACTTATGTCTTCTCTCAGGGCCACTTCATACAGATGCAATTTAATAGAAATCCAGGATGGAGTTTGTGGCAAGATAAAACGAACAGCTTTTCTACCAAAATGGGGAAAAAAAAAGTCTCCTAAATGAATAAGACATTGAACCTTGCAGTGAAGACTCCATAGAACTTAAAATAGCTGACAGGGAATGAGCTTACTTAACAATTAAAGCAGATCTGCCAAAGATGTATATAATATATATCAAGCTATTATAAATATATACCTTAAAGTATTCTCCACAGTAATAATTAAAACTATATTCACAGCCACATAACTCTGCCAGCAAAATTTTTCTGAAGGCAGGTTTTTAAGCTTTGGTCAGATTTAGCAAAACACTGGGCTGTTTAAACATTTGGTTTGGGTTCTTTCACAGACTTTTATCTCCCAAGAGAGTAACTGCATCAGAAACAAAAATAAAGGATGAAGCAGACAACTTCAACAGCAGTGAGAACACCTGTTATCAAGTTAGGTGATATCTGTAGAGTTCTTCCCTGCCATGCACCACTTTCTGACTTACCTGTCCTTCTACTTATAGGACATGACTTTATTCACTTCCTAGGTAGGAAACGGAATGACTACAGAGACCAAACCCAACCCAAGTTTGATTCTGGAAGTAAACCAGTTTACAAGGCAAACAGCAGGTTGTGTAATCTCTGTGACACAAGGGCATCCCCCAGTGTCAATCTTGCCAAGGCTGGGTCAGATATGCCCACTATTGGCCACCCATCCTTCCCCCAGTTCCTTTCTTACTGTTGGTTGCTCAATCCCATGGACCTTTTCAACAAGTCAGACCAAACAGTGGCATCAATTTGCAACACTGTAACACTAGCAGAAATCTTGCTTTTAACAGAAGGAGTTTAAAAAAGTTTTTTATCATGCTTTCTCTCCCATATGCATTTGATTGCAAAACAGTGACATCTTCACCATACTTAAGAGCTCTACTGACAGTGCTATGAATGCCTACATCAAATGAGCACCAGGACCTCTCTTCTTTTGTTGAAATGGTAACTAAGCAACTCTCTCCACAGAAATTAGAGAAAACATATAACTGTGGGTCAGTCCAAGATACCAGTGGAAAGCACCCCACAAACCCCATGGGGATGGGGCGGGGGGGGGAGGCATGCCATATGTATATGATTATGATTAAAATAGTTTTTAAAACTACCCAACTTAAGGCAAAGTCAGCCTTAGGGAAACAAATAATAAGAAACTGACTATTAATGATGACTATGTATTTTCCACATGCTACATCAGGTCAAGGAAACAGTCTGAGGGAGTCACTAGTATACCACACTGGTGTGAACTTTAAATGTTTGTAGATTGAAATTGTATATCATAATTAAGAAAAAAAATCTGCTTTTAAGGTAAGTTTACGACAGTTATTTAACATTAGAAATGAAAACTCCATCATCAAAGAGTTGTAGTAATTATAAACAAGGGAGTTATATCATAGAATGCAGCAGAAGTTCCTTATACAAGGAAAATACTTTTCTCTTCTCTTGTTGGCTTGTTAAGTCTCATGCATTTGCCAAGGTTGCATAAGTGGTGGGCTTCACTGTTTGCCTACTGAAAGAAGTCTTAGTCTTTTGCTTGCATGCCTTTCCCCTACACACACACACACACACACACACACACAAGGGCTTAAATAAATTCAAGACGAGATAAAGATGCAACTTTTTATAAATGGCCACTCATAATGGCCAAAGATTTTGCAGCATGGAAAACACCTAAATGCTGAGAAGTGTTGTTCAAGTTGAAGCTGAGTGCACCCTTCTTCAATGTCAACCCACAAAACAGTAGTGCTAGTTTGTGCTTCTTTTGAAAATGAAAATAAAAGCCACAACTTACTTGTGCCTGAAAGCAGAGACAAAGGAGCAATACTGGCAGCTGTACTTGTCTTCCCGGGCAAACATGGCCAGAGCCAAGTGACTCCTCTCGTGAGATCGCAGACCCTGCATAGACATCAAAACCCGGTCACACTGGCTGCAGTGGTAGCCCCCAGGCCTGGTTTCATCTTCCAAGGGTGCTCCAGATTCAGCTTCTGAAAATTCCACAATGCCAGGGTCTTTGTCTCCCTCACAACCCTCCATCAAAGTTGTGTTTGAAGAATCTTCAGCTTCCTGCTAAAAAACACATACCCCCCCAAAGCCATCAATTCTCTCTCCCTTCTGCCTCTCAGTCTTTCCCATGTGGTCATTATAATGCCTAGGTTTCCCACTGCATTATCTTTCTAAATATAACCCTACACAAACTCCACATCAATGGCTTTCTGAAAAAAGGGCCTACTCTTGGGAGGGAAAAGTGTAATTATTTCTATTATATACATACATGCATATGTAGAAAAATAACCTCACTCCTTGATAAAATTTCTGCTTGATAATGCAGAAAGACAAAACCGAATCAACTATCTTTCAACAGTCTTGCTATGAATATTCTAAACTCTATCACATAAACATTAGTAACGTACAGAGCAAATTCATTTTAGTTTATTTTGCTCTAGGTTAGTGTACCTACTGTGCAGACTAAATCAGTAGTCTAGTCTACTGTAGACTTGTCCATCAGTATCAAACTCACAAGACAGCAGTACTCTAAGACTCTAGAATCCTCTTTAAAAACAGAAAGCAAACAGAAAAAGTCCTTTTTTAATTCCCTTTCTTAACTGTCCTTTCCTTTCCCTTTTCTAACCAGAGCATGCATTTCAGTAGCAACTTTAATAACCTATAAGAGTATTTCCAACACATTCTTTCAACCATGGATTTCAGCTTTTGTTCCCTGCTGCAAAATTTCTGATTACTCAAAAGAACGCATTGACCCTACATAAACTTCATTTGAGAAGCATGGAGAAAAGGAAATGGTCTGTCAGAAGGGAAGCACCTGAATCTGTCAGTGGTACAAGTTAAGGTGGAGGAAGATCAGTGGTAGGACAGTGAAAGCTCTCTCAGATAGCATGAGTTAGGCTATGAAGGACTCAGGTTCCTCACAAGAAGCCGATGATGTCACAAAAGAAGCACCCTCAGTCAGGCACTGAGACCTACATCAGGAATCTGCCAAGAGCTCCCTGCAGCAAGAGGAAGAACACACGGCTAGTTCCCACAGACTCAGTGCACTTTCACTACACTTTCATTACCCCTGCTGGTATCCTGGAAATTGGGCTCTGCAGCATGGCCTATCCTTCCCAGAAGGTATCCCCTTTCACAGGGGAGAAAAGAGCAACACATTTACACTTCATCACCTGAATGGGTTCACTGGCTCAGCTGGCCATTGACTGTTTTGTTTGGAGCCAGTGTGCAAATTTTATGTGGAAAGGTGTGTCACAAGCAACTTCGCACATTTGAATGTGCACACTTCCTGTTCTTAAAAAAAAAAAAAAAAAAAAAAAAAGAAAGGAAAAAAACCCCAAGCAGCTCTTTTAGTGTTTAAACAAGCAGAAAAGTAGCCCAGAACAGCTGAGAGAAAGTCTCCTGCTCATAAACCAAGTCTCTTGGTCATCAACGACATCAACTTCTTTGTGGCTGAGAAGAAATGAGAATTAAATAGTCTTCGTGCCCCTGGATCAAGAATGGAAAAAAGTTAAAACATCTTAAAATAAACCAAATGCACTTCAGAAACTTAAGTGTTAGATTAAAACATCATTAGATTAAAACTGGAATACCCAGTTCAAAACCCATTCAACTTCTCGAAAGCCGTTCATAGGTTTTCAACAAGTCCTTTATTTTAAACAATACAAGAAGTTACAGTAACCTCCAGTCACCTTTTTAAAATTCTTACCTTTACTGTAGCTGACACGGAAGAGACATTTCCATACTGGACATGCTTGCGGAGGTGATTACAGATGGCTCGAAGTGTTGGATGGACTTCCACGCAAAATTTGCATTTGTAGCCAACCACCTTCCTCTCTTTAAGTTTCGAAACATCTTCCAAGTGTCCAAAAGCCTGTTTGAGTACACAAGCATAAATTACTTAAGTATGTTTTGTTGTCTTATTTTTAGGAACACAGAGCAAATTTTACACCTGAAGGGAAATTACACTTGATGTACACATGTCCTGTTTGTAGAACTGGAAGGTCAATTTTTATTGACATCCATTAATGCCTCCAGAGTAAGTGGACAAGACATCTGTGCAGGAGAAACCTTCAGTTTCTGAAGAACGGTGGTCCTCTAGAAGACTGTAAGTTTTGGCCTGAAATTGTGGTCTTTCATGACACCACAACTTCCCCAAAAGCTGTGTGGAGCTTTTCCACAGCAAGTATATTTCAAACTGAAGCAGACAGGAGGGGGTAAGTGGGCAAGAAAAAGAGCACAATTTGGTCTTCTACTTGCCCAAAGCTTCAGTCACCAGAAAGATTCATATCATGTTAATACTGAGTGCTTAATCAGAAGAAGTACTGAGAGAGAGAGAAGGCTGAGAAGGAAACCAACTTGTTACTCAGAGGCACACTGAAGAGGGGGATGGGACATTTTGTAAAGAATCTGCGACAAAGTACATGCCAGTCTTGCCACAAAAGCACAAGTAACTGTCAGACACAGATGGCCTTCCAGAAAGGTGGGAGGAAGGGAAGAAGATAAAGAAAATACTGAAGGAAGCAGCAGGAAGGAGCAGGGCTTCCTACAAAACCTAGGGAGGGGTGGAGGATGGATGAGGATATTAAAGCAGAATGTGTAATTGACTTATGGAGCTCACTGGCACGCTGAGTCATTCATTAGCCTGTGGTCATTTGGCTGTCAAAGAGAACATGCAAGTGGGCATTAGTAATAGGCAGCCTCTGGGGTGCAGAAAGAAGGGTAGTGTTTTTGCTTCTCTCCCCTGGCAGGGAGCGGGGAGCAGGGAAAGAGACCAGACACACAAATCCTTACCCTCTCTTGTTTGAAATCTGCAAAAGCACCATCTGCATATTTCTGCTTGCTCAAAAGCTGCTTCCTCCTCTCCTGACGTTTGGCACGCTTCTGGAATTCCTCGTTGTGACCATTCAAGTGTGCGGTCAGCTCTGCCGTGCTATGCAATTTCATATCACAGTGCTTGCACTGGTAGACAGGGTTCTGAGAGCGGGTGCCGCTTCCCAGTATGGTGAAGTCCCTCTTCAGATCCTTGCTGTGGTGGTCCGTGTAATGCATGCACAGCAGCTCTGCTGTGCTGAAGGACAGCTTGAAACATTTTATGCACCTGAAGGGAAGCCACTCAATTTCCTGAGCCTCAGCCTCCACCTCAGGCTTCTCAAAGTCATTCCTCTCCTCAGCTGGAGTTGGCTTTTCATGCTCATCGGCATACACAGCAGTGAAGTAACCACCCAGCTTGCTCGCATGCTGCTTCTTAGGGAAAACACCAGGGTGACGCTTCATGTAGTGGGACACAATACCCTTCTTGCTGAAGGACTGGAAGGAACAAAGTGAGCACTTCTTCTTCTCTACAGCCCTTCTCAGCTCCTCACTTAACTGAGGAGTGTCATCCTTGGGAGGAGATGGAATGATCACTTTATTGGGTTTGTCGCTTACTGTCCTGGAGGCTGCTAAGCAGTGAGTGTAGTAAGCATCAATGTCATGTCTTTTCTGGTAGTGTGCCGCAAGCCCTTTGCGGATAGGGTTGGTATATGAACACAAAGCACATTTGAAGAGGTTGTTCTTGCCCTCTGGCTGTGCCCGGACGTTGTTATGTTTGATGCGGTAGTGCCTCGCTATCCCCTTCCGGGTGGAACAGAAGTATTTGCAGAGCTGACACCGGAAAACTGTGTGAGACACTAAATGAGAAGTGGAGAAATGAGGTGCTGGCACAGAGAGTTCTCCAATATCCTCAGCAGCAATTTCTGGGGAGGCCTTGATTTCAGTCACCATGTCTGGCTCCACTGAGGCAGACACCTTTGGTGGCGACTGGGCAAAAACATCAAATTCAGGTTGATTGTGGTATTTCTCATAGTGAATTTTCAACTTCTCCAGCGTTCCATGGGTGTAAGGGCAGAGCTTGCACCGATACGCACCATAGCCTTGCTTGAAAATCCTACTTGTCTCTTCCACATCATTCTGAGCAATGTCATTTGACTGCTCCACATCATGCACAAAGTCTTCAGCAGTGACCTTTACTGATGGGTGCCGTTTCTGGTAGTGTGTGAGAACACCATGAATACGTGTGTTGATGTATGGGCAATGTCTGCATTTATATACAGCCCCTGGATTAATGTCTATATCCTGCGCAAAGTCTGCAGCTTTCACTTTCATGCCAGGATGCTTTTTGCCATAATGTGTCAGGAGGCCATGCAAGTTGTTGTACTCAGACTGGCAAACTGTACACTGATACGGAGTGGAGGAGATGGCAGGGTTTGCAGAAGCCAGCTGGACAGTTTTTTCCTGGGAAATGCTGGGATCCTCTGCACATTCTGCATCCTGATCCATCTGTGATGTTGCTATCTGGTCTTCAGAATCCATCCTGGCCACAGCTTCGTCAGACTGTGGGATGGATTTCTCAGCAGCATCTTTCTCCTTAATGATATCTAACAACACAGATTCATCTCCATTCATGGCCCAAGGGTGAAATGCCTGGTAGTGATTAGTAATATCCCAAATGGAAGATGCCTCAAAAATGCAGTCTCTGCATTTATAGGTCTTTATCTCTGTTGGCATCACTAGGGCAGGAGGGGAAGGATCGGGACCTGCCCAGAGTTTAGTTGCCATATATGTATAGTCAACATAATGCTCAGGATGTCTCCTTTGGTAATGCACAAGCAAACCACTTGGCTCTGTGTGTGAATAAATGCACCATTCACAGTGATAACCAGCTTCTATCAAGCCATCCAAAAACGCCCATCTCAGAATGGATGTGACTGTGGCCTTCAGATTTGGGTGGTCTTTCTTAATATGCTTCCTCAACGCATAAAAGTAAGGTGATGTGTAGCTACATTGCCTGCATTTGAGGGCTCTCAGCTTTGACTTGTCCCGTTCGGTGCTGGAGGTATGAGCAGGCACACTGCCAGATGATTTCTTCTGGCTGCGATCGCAAAGGCTTCTAATGGTGGCTGTATGCTGCCGAATCACATCTGCGTTAGCTTTAAAGTCACGATGCTTCTTTTGATAATGAATGAGCACGCCTTTCACGGTCCGATTTCCATAATCACAGTGTTGGCAGAAGAACATTTCATTCTCGGGAGGATTCATAGAGGTCTCAGATCCACCCCGACTCAACTGCTGCATTGACACTGGTGGCCTCTGAATACCAGGTGGCAGCTCACCAGCTCTCATCATTGCTGCAGTAGGGGGTGCCTGTCTGATATATTTGGCAGTGACCTTTATCTCTGGGTGCCTTTTCTGGTAGTGGACAAGCACTCCCACAACTGAGCGGTTGCTGTATGAACAGTGTTTGCAATAGTAGAGTTCAGTAGCGAGGTCTGGAGGTGGTGGTGGGTGAGGTGGAGGTTGCGAACCCAAGTTTGACAGTTTTGGGGAGACGGGTGTCCCCAACTCAAAAGACATCTGAGCCAGAGCAGAGCCCCTCTCAACAGAGACTACGCGCATGGTTTTCTGAATTCTGAAATATGATGCTTTTTCTTCGGGGTGCTTTTTCTGGTAATGCACCAGAACCGAATGCATGTTAGGGCTTGCAAATGAACACACGTCACAGTCATAAACAACCACAGAATTGACTGAAGGTTCCTTCTGATTTTCACATTCAGGACTAAAACTCTTGGCAGCACTTTTGTTAAAACCAGCTGGCACACCAGCCCCGCGAGCCACGGGGGTGGAGGTTGCCATAGTTTTTGGAGCAGAATTCAAGATCTCTCTGAGTGTCTGAGACTCTGTGTTCAGCCCTTCTTGCTGTTCAACAACGTAGCTTGAAAATATCATTGCATTGTTAATTTTCACTGTGGGATGCATTCTTTGGTAATGTGGCATCAAACTTCTAACATTCGGGCTTGTATAAGAGCAGAAGCGGCAGCGGTAGATCAGATCAGAATGATCAAAGTTGAGTACATTCATAGCTTCGGGGTGATGCTCTCCATAATGCTGCTGCAGGTCTTCAAAGTTTGTGTAGTCAATGTAGCACTCAAGACACCGGTACACTGCGCTGTGATCATTGGGATCCAGGATGTACCTAAAGCTGAATTTAATATAGGGATGCATTCGCTGGTAGTGGGTACTAACACTCCTGGCAGATTTGTTGCTGAAATCACAGTGTTTACAATAGTAAAGTCTGCCCGAGTCGTTAAACTCTGAATTCTCATTATTCTGATCAGTACCATACATGTTTGACTGACTCCCCAGAACAGAGGCATTAGGGCTCTGATGGTCCTTCATGGCGACAGAAGAATAATAGTCTTCCTCATCTTCAGATAAAGTGAGCTCAATCTCCGCTCCATTGGTGGAATTGTAGTCATGCTGCATGCTTCTAAAGTTTGTCTCCTTCTGGGATTCATTAGCCTCTCTGCCCCACATTTGCTGGGGTGCGTAAGAACTGGAAACCTCCATCATTGGTTCTGTTTGCTCTTCTTCTCTGTCTAACTCCACTTCTATCTCCACCTCATTGTCCTCCTCCTCTTCCTCATCATCCTCTACATTAATCACAGCATCTTCTTGCTGTTTGTTTTGGTTGATTTTGCTCTGCAGGTTGCTCGCTATTTCATCAATCCTAGTTCTCTTTTTCACTGGAGAGAGATCTAAAGGGAAGTCATTCGACACCTTCCGAGGGGCCTTTGCAACAAAGTTATTTTTAGATGAAAGCCCAAGGATGGAGGTCTGGCTCTTTTTCACTGTGCTGGCAGAGGGGTGAGCATCTGCCTCGCTCTCTTGTGGTGTATTTGACGGCGGTCCATCGTATTTTGGCAAGTTGTCACAGAACGAATGCTTGTGCTGTTGATGAACCCTGAGGCCTTTCAAAGTTGTGGTGGAATAGTTGCACATGGTGCACTTGTATGGATGCTGTGAATGGGGCTGGGGTGACTGCTGTTGTTGCTGTTGCTGCTGTGGCTGCACTGGTTCCATCATCCCAGATGACTTCCTGCCATTTATACTTCCACTCTCATAAGCCACTGTGTTGTCATTCAAAGAAGAGCCAATGCTTTCAGTCTGAGAGTTCATAGCGTCCCAGTCTGATGTTGTTCCTGTGTGACACTGCTTGTGAGCACCAAGCTTTAACGAACTCTTGCAGGTGAAAGGGCATTCATCACACTTGTACACCGCTGTTTTTCCAGACAGGTGGATGTTCTCAATGTGACGGGAAATACTTCGGCGGTGCATGGTCAGGAAGGGGCAAAAAGGACACTGGAACCTGTTCATATACCTTCTAAAAGGAATCCCCTTCGTTTCCAATAGTTTGTTGCCATCAGATCCCATCAGCTGCTCTGCAGACATTCCTGAGGTCTGGTGATCCATGGAGTTCAAGCCATTCTCGCTGTCCATTTCATTTAGCTCTTCATCTGAGCTGGAGTCATTTAGCATACTGCTTGTTTCCAGGTCAGCAGAAGAATTCGTCATATCAGCAATTCCATAGCGAGATCTGTCAGACAAATTAACTATGCCCGAGTTGTGAGGTGACTTAGGCTTTATTTGAGGGTAAGACACAGAAGAAAACTTGGAAGATGTAGAAGAGTTTGGCCTGATAAGGGAACTGCCCATAGAGCTCCTGAAGTTGGAGACATTAGTATTCAACATCTCACGTCCTGTTGTATTCATGGAGATATAATTAGAATTTGGAGAGGCACTCTGGGCACTCTTACTCTGTACATCAGGTGCACCACTTCCATCTTGTTGCTGCCTCAAGCTTGACAGTATTTTTACCATGCTGCGGTGTTTCTTCATCATGTGGTCACACCAGCGCTCCCTTCGAGGTGTCTGGTAGCTGCACCATTCACAGCAAAAGTTGCCCCTAGACTTTGTCAGGGGCTTGACCATGGATTCCAAAATGCTTCGCTCCACCACCTCCGCAGGCAGCTCCTTGCAAGGTTCCTGCACTGGCACAGAAGCAGACGTTGATTCAGACATAGAAGCAGCAGGAGGAGGAGGAGGAGCTGAACTCTCTTTTAGGTTGTTTTTGTGATACATTTTCTGGTGCTTTATAATCCTTGCACGCCTGGGTGACTTGTAGGTGCAGAACTGGCAACTGAAAACTTTGCCAAACCCTTCATGCATCATGACGTTGTAATTTAGGGAACTAGCAGTTGGAGGCCCCACTGAGCTCCCCCCAGCCTGTGCTCCATGAACTTTGCGTGTGTGCTCTATGAGGAGGTTTTTGGAACGGAAGTAACGCACACAGAACTTGCACTGGAAAAACTTGTTGGTTGGTTTAGGATTTGGAGCCATGTGCTGACCATAGAAAGTCTGGCTCTGGCTATAATAACTTCCAGTCCCCATCTGACTTGTTGCATTTTGCCCTAAAATAAGAATTAAAGTATATATGTAAATAAATAAAGTGAATTCAAGAGGCTTTTTCTCCACCCACCCTGTATGCATAAGAATACAACCACACCTTGAATAGGTAATAATCACACCAGGATTCCCTCACTTACTTATGGAGAGATCTACATAACTGGCAATGGTCAGAAAAATGACCATGATGCATAGTGTCTACATATGACCGTGTTGCACAGTTTGGGACAGATAATTTCCAAAATAATCCTGGGGGAAAAAAAGAAAGCTAGGACACCAATAAAGTTGAAAATTTTGAGATGGTTCATGGTAGCGAAGAACAACCATGAAAAAGCAGTATGAAGAAATACATGAAAAGCAGCTGGGAAATAAAATCATCCTCTCTCTTTACATTTACAGAAAAAGCCATGGTCAGAACCAATACGGTGAAGATAGACTTCTGCTTTTCTAACAAAGCAATCAAGATCATGCAAGTTTTTTCAATCACATTAAAAGTAGAAACGAAAACACACTGAAAAAAGCCACATGTAAAACAGGTGGTTAGAGCTGAAATCTTTGAGTTGAGATCAATTTAGAGTTGAGATTTACCTGCTAGTTCATCTGCAATTGTAAATTCATCCTTTACAGAAGAAAATTCAACCTCGGTCTGGTTGCTAGCATTCATGGAACCAGACCTTGGCTGGCTAGGGCTCTCCTCCGAGACATCAGTTGGCTGCAGAAAAGCAGTGTGAACATCCTGAATGTGAGCTTTCAGATCTTCATAAGATGGAGCTCGAAAATCACAGCCATCACACTGCAGCACCTCCATGGTTCAGGGACGATCTTTTACATTAGAAAATTCTGCAAGAAAAACAAGGGAAGGAGAAAAGAAAAGAGAGATGCTTTACAAAAATGACATTATAACAAATTCTGAAAATAGGTAATACCAAGCTTACAATGACTCAGTCATTTCCAGAGATTCCACAAATACTGCAGCGTAAAACTCAACCTTTGCTTACCATATTAAAACGCATCAATTCAGATTCACATAAAGTCCTATCTAGGTAGCTCACAAGTTGCTGAATCAACACTACAAACAGCTCTCTGACAAGTGACTATTGATTCAATGGACTTTGTCCTCTTGGCTTTCCCATTACATAGGATAGGGCTGTTGTCCAGAAGTCTGTCTTCTTTGAAGACCACAACCCATACACTAGAGAAACAGAACATTACTCCCAGTCATGCACTGACATTTACAATCAGAAGACAGTGTCTTCTGCCTTTATGAGACCCACTTTAACCTTCCTGAAGTTGCCATGTCCTGCCTGTGGTGTTTCACCACTGTAGATCAAAAGCCTTCACAGGCAGAAACTGGCCTTTCTTCTCAACATTTTATCACTCCCAATGCTGGTGGAAAACCTAGACATAACTGCAAGATGAGATGGAACTATATGACCCCAAGGTAGAACGCTTTCCTCTGCCCTGTTTCCACCAAGCCTTGTAAGGGCATCCCCATTCTCTGTTAAAATGTTTACAGTTTCATTTCAGTTTATTACTGGGATGTGACCTTTGTATGTTAGCAGTCTAGGGGGTGGAGGACAGCAACAGACATAGGAACACTGCAGAAGTACAATGGAAACAGGAATTACAAAGACTCAGAGACATCATGACTTCCTCCATTTATCTAAAAGCCTTGCATACCTTGAAGTACAAAGCAACACATAAGGTATGGTAGCATGGAGCATGGTGGTTCAGCTTGCGTCCGATTAATCCTACAACAGAGAGCCACATGTTTCTGCAGTGTCATGAAGGAGAAGAGACACAAAGCACATGCAAGACAAAAGCATTAGACCCTCCTATCCTGTCCAGTACTTAAGCACAAGAGCTACCTTCTGATGTTAATACAGGAGTTACTTCTTTGAGCTTCCATGCGCTGCACTGGGAGAAGATGATAAACTGGGTGATTTCAGAGGTCCAAGACACAAGGGCAGCCCAAAGCACTGAGAATTCAATGTGTTTATTTTACGTAGAGTACAAAGCTACTTCCACAGTGAGGAGAAAGCTCCAAACATCAGGTCACAGAAATAAGACAGGGTACTGCACCAGGATTTTATAGGAAAGAATGCTTCTTCTGATAGCCTGCTAAAATAAACTTCTAGCAATACAAATTCTGGACAGACGGAGCACAGAGGCTGTCCATGTATTTACCTACATTACTTTGCAGGCTGCACCGCCTCCTTTCTCTCCCCCCACTCCCTCCCACCACCAATAAAGAAAATGAACGCTGCACCAGCCTCTTTTCAGCTAACGAAGTTACAATAATCGAGATACTCAAGCTTTTATGTGCAAGCACCAGACCAAATTGTGTGGAAGAGGTTGCTATCTGCTCTGGATCGAATTTCAGCAGTGAGTGAAGCCCCACCCCACGTCTCCTTTCGCACAGTCCATTAGACCTGAAAACAAATTTTTCCATGGAGCAGACGACTCCTGCATTTAGAGCACTTCACAGAAAAGCAGATCATCCAGTTTTCACTACCCATCCCCCAAGCTGAGTCCTTTCATCTCCGCCAAACAAGCCACAGCTCTGCTGAATGTGTTTATCACACTTTCAAGAGATATGAGCCCCTGCGTCACCGAAGCTTTAAGACTCGCTAAGCTGCCCTAGTCCTCTGAGCTTTGGGAGCAGCCATTTTAGCTCAGACAACTCCTGCACTCAGAGGCTCAGAGCTTCTCGCCTGTGTACAACATGGCCTCACTTATCTCAGCTCCATCTCAAGCACACCAGGCTTTCTCTTTTTATCCCCCTTTTTTTCCTCTCCTTCTCCTTGAGTGACGCTTGAAAAATCAGCATCCCCAGAACGTATCGCCTCTTCTCCTGCATGTGTTGCCCCCCAAGTCAGGTCGCTGCTGTCCCTCTACACTGCCCAAGCAGCAACTTCCTTCCTTCTCTCCCTGACCAGCCCGCCCGCAAACATCTCCCAGAGCTGGTTCCTCTGTCCCATGGATGACAAATGTGATGGTTCGTTCCAGAAAAAGAGCATTACAGCATCAAGACACTGGTCCAAGCTGTCCTACAGGCAGCGACAACATGCAGCTGAGCCTCTGAAGAGGAGGAGGAGGGCGGCGCGGTGGGGGGGAGACAGGGGGCCTCCAGCCTGCCCTGGCCCTAGGGAGCCCTCCTGCTTGGCGCAGAAGACACACAACCCCACTCCCCTGCCAGATTCCAAAGTCTAATGACCTTTGTTAATCACCAGCCAGCCTGTCTGCATCAGCAAACCCTGCCAGCAGACACACCCTTCACACAAAGGCTGTAGCTATGCCTTTTAAGAGACGTTCTCTGAAAGCTCCATTGTGTGGAACAGAGGAAAAACAACACACACACACAAATCTCGCTATCCCCCCCTCACGTCGTCACCCCCCCAGAAAACTTCAGACCCTTTAGAAACACCACCACGAACAGCTTTCAGCTCTGTCTCTTTTGGAAACTTCAGGCCAGTTTACAAAATATAAAACCAGAAGGGAGAGTAAACCTGAGGTTCTGAAAAAAGAAAATGCTGGCAGCTTCAAGAGGTAAAAACCACCACCATCCCCATCTCCAGCAGTCACCATACACTGATGCTTGGAGAAGGCATCCTCAAGGATGCTGGTTGCTGCCTAGATGCTCTTAAACCAACAGTACCCTTCTGCCACAAATTGGAAGAGTTGAGAGATCATTAATAGCTGCTGATTACAAAAACTGATGGAGACTTTCTAATGGGTTCTAGCTTGAATCTCAGCAACATCTGTATCGCAAAGGCAGCATGAAGTCAGATAAGAGGTTAATCTTACTGCAGCTATGAGGAACAAACATCAGGTACAGCTGAATGGACTTCAATTTGATGTTTTCACCATGCATCACACTGAAAGCAGGATGAAGCATTTTGTAAGGAATTCTGCTCTCTCATTTCCACATTTTTCTTTAAAATTCAGGCACTGCACACAGGCAAAGAAAAACACAAACTCCTAGTTTGAGCTATCAAAGAGAACTGAAATACAATGTCCATCTTTCTCCTTTTTTGTCTGCATGGCATATGGAACTGAGACCCACCTACCCATCAGCAAAGAGCATTTTCAAGTGCAGATGTTAATACACTGCAAGACACACACCCTGAGCAGAGGAGACAAAGGAAGACTTGCACGTTTCCATCACGACCAGCTGAGGCAGCGCATTCCATAATCCTTTAAATTTTCAAGCAGCACAATAAGAAAATTTAGAGGGGAATGGAGGTGGAGTGAGAGATGAGTTACCAAATCCACTAGCTGAAAAGCAGAACAGGAAGTCTGGAAAAAAACCCAATCAAACACAACCACCATTAAATGAATCCACAAACTCCACAAGTCCTCTAACATATTCACAACCAATTTCTTGAGACCACATTGCCCACAGATAATGTGACTTCTAAAATATCCCTAATAATGTGATTCTAACCTCACCAGATTATTAAAATGCCATTGTCTGACTAATTTGTATTTACAACCTCTTAAAATATATGGCTTTAATGCTTAATATGGAGAAGAGGTGTTCTCATTTTCTTTATGAGCAGAAAGCTTCCAAAACATTGGACAAAAGATATTCTCAAAGCCACAGTTTTAAAGACCCAAGGTGAAGTCTCAAATGTCCTCAGCATCCTTCTCTACACTCATAAATGCATGAAAGCATCAGAGACAGTTACATTACATTTCTAGGTTTTCAAAAATCCAAAACAAAAGATAATTGTGCTTGTTGAACAACAGTCATTACAGAATTTGGCAGCAGCCAAAGCAGTACAAATCATTATGTTTAAGTTTGGTTTTAAAGCTTCAAAATACAAAATTAATTGTGAAGCCCAAGGCACTGACCTCAAAATTGAGCTTCTGTGGTTTGACTACCCATCCGTTACATTTTGAGATGGAGTCAGCAGAGCTTCTAGAAGTTAAAAATATGCACATGCACAACTACAACTGAAAAGGTCAGTCAGACCACACACACTATGTGAACTTCCAGTATGTATTAGCAACTTCGCATGTAAAACAAAGAAATTTCCAGTTCTCTAAGCCTTCCTCTGGTCAGATGATCAGAGGCATCTTCATCCCTACCTCATGCACGTAGGTTGTGCACACAGCTCTCATTTTACACTGTGCCAAGGTGGAGCTAAAAGAAGCTACTTAACCGAAAGGGTTACCAAGCACTGGAACAGGCTGCCCAGAGAAGTGGTTGAGTCATCATCCATGGATGCATTTAAAAGATGTGTAGATGTGGTGCTTAGGGGCATGGTTTAGTGGTGGACCTGGCAGTGTTAGGTTAACCCTTGGACTTGATGATCCTAAAGGTCTTTTTCAACCTCAGTGATCCTATGATGTTACATACCCCATTACACCTGCAGAAACACTGCCAAACCCCTTTCAACTGGACAGAGTCCAGCTGGAGATGCAGTGTGTGTCGGGGCCCTGAAGGCACCCACAGGTCTATCAAAATAAACTGAAATACCATTTATTTATTCACTTTTTTTTTTTAATTTGATAGAATGGGATTTTGATAGAAAAACGTGGGTTGCAACTGTCCATTCCAATATACTTACTTTGAGGTTCAAATTTTCATTTATAGGACTTACAGTACAATTTTATCACCAGTTAGACCTTTTATTATCAGCATCTCCATACTGATGTCCAGTTTTGGGTCATTTATTACATTTTGAAATTTAACAGTTCTACCCATGAGAGAAATAAGTTAGCTGATGCGTGTGATTCTGTCGCCCAGTTCTTCCAGTAAATATTTCTGTTGGCCTACATGGAAATATTACAATATAACGTATTTTCAGGAATGAACATCTGTTAGAGATGCATTACAACTCAACAGTAAAAACAATGACCTAAACTGAGCAGAGACAGACCTTTTTTTTTCTTTTTTTCCTTAAAATGTACTTATCCAGCCACCTGAAAGACTGTTTGAACCTGATGCAGGTTCCAGGTACGATTCCACAAAAGGAGTTCTTCCTACTACACATTCTTGGTACATTATGTTCCAGATTTTTCAGAAATCTTCTGGTCATGGAAAACAGGATGAGCAACTTTGTTGAGGCCTATACAGTTAGTCTTTACTTATGTTCCTGAATACACACATTCATTTAACATACCTGATACCATACTATGGATCACTGTAAAGCTACTGCATAACTTGCAAAACCTCCTAGCACTTGAAAGGAAATATAAACCACATTACTCTTAAAGCTTGTAGAAGAGAGGCTACCCAGTGCTAGGAGATGCCAGAAACATAGATGGGTTTTTCAGTTCAAGAAGAGAATAAGGATTCACAGAACCTCTAGTTATTTATCTTTAGGGGAACTTAATACATAAACATATAAATGACCTGAGACAGGTCCAAATGATGGATGCATTACTACCAGTTCAGCCTCTTCTCCAAGGCTATGAATTTTCAAAAAATGGAAAAAAACCCAACCAAACACACACACAGAAAAACCAAAAAACACCAAAATGGAAAAAACATGGTGCTCAGTTACGGAACATTAGTGCATATTAGCCACCTCACTGTAAGACCCTCGCAGGATAAAGGCACAACACAGACTTTACAAGGAGGTATGAAAGAGAGTCACAGATAGGAGCACAATGTCAGCTTCTGCAAGGTACCTTGAGGGAGAGACTGCAGTCCCCAGCCTCAAGCAGACACAGCAAACTGATAGTTATCTCACTGCAGAAAACACAAACTTCCCAAGCAAAGAAGACAAAAGTCCAAGATGGAATACTTGATCTTACACCCGTTACTTGCAAGGAAATCAAATCAACAAAGACATTCAGATAAAAGTAATCTAACTACAAAGGCATCGGGCTTGGACTTCACTGACTCAAGCTACCTAAATACTGACCACTCCTTTTCCATTTCTAACAAATAATGTCTCTTCTTCTTTCTTTGGGCTCCTGGAGTGTACATATGTATGTCTTCTTTTCTAAAAATACATGAAAAGGCCATCTAGATGCCTGAAGAATACTTTCAAACTTCAAACTTTTAAAATAAAAGCATATTGCAAATAAAATGCCACAACTTAATTAAAAGAGAGATTGAGAGAGAGTCATACAAAGTATGAATCTGACATTTGTCTTCCCTTCCTGAAGGTTAGCTGTGAGGCATTACATGGTACAGAGCATGGGCAACTGAGTCTTAGGATGAAGAACTTCACCTGTGGGAAGGCTCTTGAATATTAAGTGTTTTGCTCAAAGCAGTACTAGGATGTTTTTTTCTGATCTTCTGAATTACTTTAATGGCACATTATTAATCCCTACAGAAATCAAAAAGACTTTAAATATATGTGAGATTGCTAACAACTAAATGTAGGACTTTAAGTATGGCAGGTACTTAATTTATTGCATAGAAGTAGCTGTGGAGGTGCAAATACAGACACACAGTTTTGTCAAGTTTTCATGTGGTTCACTGGAGTCAATAAACAGAACAGTACTATGGCCACGTGTTATAAGAAGATGTAACAACAATTTTTTTAGGAAGCGGGGAATTTTGATCAGATAGCCTCCTTTTTTTTTTTAAGATAGAATAAAATTATGTTTCGTTTCCTACCAGAAGGTGAAGAAGACTAAGAAAATGAAAACACACAAAAATAGCATTAAACCATTTTCCCAGTCAAAACCTGTAAAAAAAAATATCTGCTTAAATCCTTCCAGGATTTAAGAGGAAAACAGAACAGCATAGGGCAAAATTCTAGAGTAGAAATGTGGTCTGCCACTTGGTTCTCATACTAAATGCTCACAGGAAATGAGCCAAGTCATCCACCTCACTGACACAACCCAACCTCTCAGTGCTTTTCTGCATAGACATACATGTTCAAGAGGCAAGTGCACTGGTCCAACCTAGGAAAACAGATGCCACAGCCAAGCAACTTGGCTTTTGTACGCTGCTCTTTAGTGCTCCCCATATGGAATAATGCAACTGAAAGCAGTAGGTCTGGGGTTTCTAATTTCCCGCCAAGAGCGTCTCGTTAATTACCTCAAGAAATCCAGTTCCTGTGAGTTAAGAGAAGTGCACTGCCCCGTGTACATGGACTTGGGAGAGGAAGATGTCAGTAGGTGGTGCTGAAGAACACAGCAGCACTCTGCCTGGGTACTCCAGAAACCACCTAATTTCTTCTCATGCATTGCAAATAACATCTTCTAGGAGCTCTTAACACAAAGGATGCATTACCAGCTTTACTCTGGAAGGAGCACGGGGAGGAGCAGGCTCCTCAGCCTGGCATAACCTCAGCAAAAATCTTTTTCTTGCCAAGAAAAATCAGAGCTGTTAAAAAGAGGGTCCTGCCAGCAGCAAATCAGATATGAGAAACTCAACCATATACCCTGCTACACCATGGACTGAAGTGGGAAAGAGCAAAGCTGCGACCCAAGACAGAAGACATTGTCTCCTGATGGCCATCTGTCCTTAAAGGAATCCTAAAACAGACTTGAGCAGCCTTTTGTGCCTTTAAAAGTAATCTTGCCATTCACCCCAAACTACATGCTTCATTCCATGGTCATTTACAGTGCTGGAGCTGGTGAGCTGCAAGCATGCTTTAGAGAGGACCAATGTTAGTTTTCAAGGAGCATGTGTGCGGGGTTTTTTTTTGCAGAGGCTAAATACAGCTTATAAACTGGTGAGAGAGCTAAACCATGGGAACACATGAACTACTGGATTATTTTGGGGGCCACAGAATCTTAATCTTAGAGATCTGAGATTAGACCATCCAACACAGCTGGTTCAAAACAGAGTCAGGCATTCTCAGTGTAATGACAGAGGTAGAAATCAAGTCACTAGCACTGAGAAACCACAAACGCCAAGGGCAAAGCTCTGCTTTGGGACTGCTACTGAAAAATGTCTTCAAGGCAAAAGGAAAAGACTATCACCATCTTGAAAGATGGATGTGAAAAGATGTTTTGATGGACACATTTTCCTCCTTCAAGTGCAGAGACTGGACCTATGCCATAGCAGTGGTGACAGAGACTGAACTCAGCAGGTGAGAGTAGTCTTTCAGCCAGAGATCATTTCTGTAATACAGCATCCAGTTTGATAGGCATTCAAGGCTTTCTAAGTCAGAAAAATTGATAGGGCAGTCGGAAACCAAAGAAATACTGCATGGATCAGATCCAAGCGAGCCAAAGCCCACTGCCTGCTTTCTGTCACCAATATGAGTTCAGCTTAGTAAGAACCCTGAAGATGATGCAGCCCTCTCCCTCAGTCCATCCTTAGATCTTATATGCTCCAAAAGGACTACTTTAAAGGGTTAACCCCATGCAGAGAGCATGTGGAGAGGATGAAAAAGGGCATTAAGGGGAATGGGTTTAACCCTATAAAACCAAAGCACCAGAAGTCATGTTCTGTACCAGCAAACAAAGCTGAATACAAGAGCACATCACCTCATGAAGACCCTAACCCACCTCATGCACAGCAGGATCCATGGCTGAAACACTACTGGAGGACAAGAAAACACTGATTAACAAAGTCTAAAGAGTGTTCTGCTTTCCCAGTCTACTCAGAAACACTCATTTGAGGAGCTCCACTGACATCCTAGCTATTTTAACACTGCCTTTGTCTCCAGCTATCCCTCCCCTTCCCCCCAGCTTCCCGCTATATTTGACATTTGCTGGGCAGCAGGCAGAAGCCTCTCTGTCAGCCAGTTCATTTCCTCAGGTAATACAAATCCATCACTGACCCATTTATAACGCCAGACAGAATACACAGTTTTATTCGCCCACTGACTCACTTGCAGTATGGCAGCCAGCATCTCTGCCCTTGGTAGAAGAATATATACTTTTCCAGTACTTAACATATCTCAGCGTAGTGAAGTGATTACCACTAGGCTGCCATCGCTCCCAAAAGATCTTTTCCACCTGTGCAAGTGAAGATCCTCTGTCTGTTTGGGATGGTGGCAGCAAGATGCTGGTCCTCACACTGAAGGCTGAAAAGTGATACAGCTGAAAAGGAGGAACAACTTGCAGCTAACATTTATGTTATCCAAAATACTTTGTCACAAGTAACTATATATATATATATATATATGTTTGTCCATTGGATTAGATGTTGAGATGGAATACACACACATTGGAATGCAATATTCCGGGCCAAATGAGAACCTTCCTTAACCTTCCTTCTTTTACTCCCACTTCAGCCTCCATCTCCACACCCATGTGGTCCTTCCAGAAAACAAGTTTTTGCAGTTGGTGTAATATATTAAGCCCAAATAAAAAATACTTAAAATAGCATACTGGTTCAATCATCATTTGTGTGATATGCAGATAGCAGACAGTCCCTAGAAGAAACTAAGCGGAACAGTGATGAGACGGCGGAGAATACCACCAACCTGGCTAAACAGAGAGCTTTGGCTGGAACGCAGGAAGAAAAGGAGAGTTGATGACCTTTGGAAGAAGGGGCAAGCCACATGGGAAGACTACAAAGATGTTGTGAGGCTGTGCAGGGAGAAAATCAGAAGGGCCAAAGCCCAACTAGAGCTTAATGTGGCTATTGCTGTAAAAGACAACTAAAAATGTTTCTGTAAGTACATCAAAAACAAAAGGAGGACTAAGGAGAATCTCCACCCTTTATTGGATGTGGGAGGAACATAGTGACAAAGGATGAGGAAAAGGCTGAGGTACTTAACGCTTTCTTTGCTTCAGTCTTTAATAGTCAGACCAGTTGTTCTCTGGGTACCCATCCTCCTGAGCTGGAGAACAGAGACAGGGAGCAGAATGAAGCCCACATAATCCAAAAGGAAATAGCAACCTGCTACACCACACAGACACACACAAGTCTATGGGGCCAGAAGGGATCCACCCAGGGGTACTAAGGAAGCTGGCAGAAGTGCTCACCAAGCCACTTTCCATCATTTATCAGCATTCCTGGCTAACCAGGGAGGTCCCAGTGGATTGGAAGCTTGCCAATGTGATGCCCATCTAAAGAACGGTCGGAAGGAGGATCTGGGGAACTACAGGTCTGTCAGCCTGACCTTGGTACTGGAAAGGTTATGGAGCAGCTCATCTTGAGTGCAATCACACAGCACACAGAGGACAACCAGGGATCAGGCCCAGCCAGCACGGGTTTATAAAGGGCAGGTCCTGTTTCACCAACCTGATCTCCTTCTATGACAGGGTGACTCGCTTGGTGGATGAGGGGAATTGTTTATGTGGACTTCAGTAAAGCCTTTGACTCTGTTTCCCACACCATTCTTCTAGAGACACTGGCGGCTCATGGCTTGGATGGGCACACTCTTGCTTGGTAAAAAGCTGGCTGGACAGCCAGGCCCAAGGAGTTGTGGTGAATAGAGTAAAATCTGTTAAATTCTGGTAGAAAAGTAGCTGGGGGTGCTGGTCGACAGCCAGCTGAACATGAGCCAGCAGTGTGCCCAGGTGGCCAAGGCCAATGGCATCCTGGCCTGGGTCAGAAGTGGTGTGACCAGCAGGAGTAGGGAGGTGATCGTGCCCCTGTACTCAGCTCTGGGAAGGCCGCACCTTGAATACTGTGTTCAGTTTGGGCCCCTCACTACAAGAAGGACACTGAGGGGCTGGAGCGTGTCCAGAGAAGGGAAATGAAGCTGGTGAAGGGTCTGGAGCACAAGTCTGATGAGGAGTGGCTGAGGGAACTGGGGGTGTTCAGTCTGGAGGAGACTGAGAGGAGATCTCATTGCTCTCTACAACTACCTGAAAGGAGGGTGTAGCGAGGCAGAGGTTGGTCTCTTCTCACAGGTAACCATGACAGGATGAGTGGTAATGGCCTGAAGTTGTGCCAGGGGAGGTTTAGATTGGATATCAGGAAAAATTTCTTCAGTGAAAGAGTTATCAGGTGTTAGAAGAGGCTGCTGGGGGCAGTGGTGGAGTCCCCATCCCTGGAGGGACTTAATAGAAGTGTAGATGAGGTGCTAAGGGACATGGTGTAGTGGTGAATTGGCACTGCTGGGTTAATGGTTGCACTTGATCATCTCAGAGGTCTTTTCCAACGAAACAGATTTTATGATTCTATCTACAATGCACTTTGGGGTCGGTGGGGGGAGAGGAAAGAATTCAGAGTGATTGTACGATTATGGATCACAATATCTATGAATTGACCAAGGTTACTGGAAGTTCTCTAGCCAGAAAATGTTTGGATCAAAGAGGCATTAATAACTTTTTACATTACAATGAGGAAAAAGCTGCTATTCCGTATATATAAAAGAAACATACTTTGTTATGCAGGTAATAATTAAGAACAGTCTCACTCCCAAGATGAAAAAAAACCAACCTTTTGTTAACCTTATTTCTCATATTTCCAATAACAAACAGTCCTTTCCCCTGACCACTCTGGACATATTCAAATTAAGGAGAAAACTTACTAAAGCTGAGTTGTATCAAAAGTGGTAAGATGTTCAAGCTCCTAATGCAGTTTTTCTGTCCTATTTTAATCCGTTTTGCTTTAAACAAGCTGTTTGAGGGTCAGCCACTAAGATCAAATTTCTTTTTCTTCCTTCTAAGAAATACCCAAACAGGAAATGGACCATAAAAAAGAAAAAATAACTAAGACTTTCCTTGTAACAAGGCCCATGGCTAAGAGGGACTGAGATTATAACCAACTGCATCCTTCAGAAGCTACAATCCTTGCAAATATGTAGTCATTACAGAACTATTGCAGCTTTTTTTTCTTCTGCAAGTCCATTCCACAACACCTTTTTCTGCTGTTAACCCCTAACCATTTAAAACTGAAAAATTTTCAAGCATTTTAAATAATTAGTAACAAAATCCAATTTTAGAACAGAATAATCAGTTCCCATTGTCATGATTACTCTCATTTTGAAGAAAGTGGAACCATTCTCGCTTTGCCTAAAGATACAGGGTGAAAGCTGATAGAAGATAAAAGGAGTTGCCAAAACTTTATCCCAGAATATGTAAACAATTGCCAAGCTACATATAAAGAAAACAATGTCTTGTTCTAAGGAAAATTCAGTTCAAGACTGGTTCATCAACGTAAAAGGAGAAAGTATATCTTTGAAAATAAAATTAAAGGGAGACTATGCCCTGTTCTTGTATTTTTAAGCCACCTACGCCTTCTATTTAACCCAATGAATTAAACTAACAACTTCTTATAATTTACAATAGTTCATTAAGATTATAGCTACCTCAGATGATTGCCAATTTGCACCCTGGCCATCATGTTTTATTCAAACACTCTGAAAGAAGATGGCATATCTTCATTATGGAAAAATAAAAGCATAGGACAGTCCACTTCATAGAAAGTCTCCAGAAAAATTACTATCCTGAACCTTTAGAAATCTGTGTAACCTGGATACTGAACGCAAACACTTCATTTTTGTAAGAGGCCGGATGTAGAAAACTCAACACAAGTCCCCAAAGAGCACTCTGTCTAAAGGAAGGTAAAGACTAGAAGAAATTTTCAGTTTTCCTGACCTAAGAGAAGAGACTTCTTGAGTAAATTCAACATGGAAGGACTTTAGAAAGTGTTCATGTATGTGCCTAGTCAAAAATGGGACCTTCTCCAAATAAGAAAAAAATGCCCCAAAAATCCCACCAAGATACTTAGACAAATTCAAGAAAAGGCAGCCCAGTGGCATCTTAGACTTCACCAGAATCTTGGTTTTGCACATAAATACTAAGAAGTAAAATGAGAAGCCCGAAGAGAAGCATGAGATAAATGGCCAAGAAATGGCCACGTCATTAGCTCTGTCCTCAGAAAATCACTTACTTCATTGCAAATCCAGGTATGTTACTGAAAATTCACAGACAGTGGCTCTTCAGGACAGGTATTCTGCTTTTGGCTGCAACCAGAAGCCCATCCACACTTGGCTCTAGAAAAGTAGGCTGGGCAGCAGTTCTCCTCTCTCCCCATTGGTACACTAGCCACTGCTTTATCTGCAGGAAAGAGTAACTGCTCCAGGGACATTCCCTCTCTGGAATGGAGGGGACAGAACATCTTGACTGCCCACAGCTCCACAATCAAAACACTGCAGTACAATGTCATTGTGTATCTGCATATGGATCAGATCCATTTTGTTCTGAAGGATCCATTTAGTGTCACTGTTCTCACTAGAAACCCTCAGCAAATAACCTCAGCATGTCTTCCTACAAGCACTTTTCAGTTGGGCTCCAGGTCATCCTGCATGTCACACCAAGCCACATGTGTGAGACGAACCAGAAGTGAGGTTGCACCCAGACTTGGACATGCTTTTGGACTTCAGGAGAGTTATTTGAAACTGCAATAGCTCTGTCTAAATAACTCCAGGGGGAGACAAACCTTGACATTTACTCTGTACACAAAGTAGGTAGAAATGGATAAAGATATATTTTAAGTTACCAAAGATGGCAAAAACATTTAAAAAAATATTCAGAAGAACCTAGAAGATTCAAGCCCTGTGATGGTTTAAAACACCCAACAGAACTTTCAACCTAATGAGATGCAAACAAAATTATGCAATATAACATCCCTTTTAATTAATCTGAAAAATTCAGAAGTAATGTTGTGAAAGAAAAGGAAGGGTAGTCTGGCTCACAATGTTTTCAACAAAGAGAAAGAATATTTACCTGTGTAATGACAAACACATACTGCAACATTCTACAGTTCCAAAGCAAAGGGGTACATAATTGAAATTGGTGTTATTGATGATGATAGAACCTTTTTTTTTTAAAAAAAAAAAAAGAACCAACGTTTTCTTTAAAGGAAAGAAACTTACAAACTTCCCAATCTTACTGTTTTTCCAAGAGGTACACATAAATACTTTAGTTGATCAAGTGTCACTGAATCCTCCAGCTCAAGAGGTTTTAAAATAAAGCAGGATTACTTCAAAGCAGAACCATATAAGGACATTCTTTTTTTCTTCTTCTCACTAAAAGAACAAAGATGGAAACAAGCAAGCGAGAAAAAAAAAAACCTAAACCACAAAGACCATAGACTCAACTGTTATAAAATTATATGTCCTCAGATTTATGCTGGTTGAAAGGGACAGGATGCATCTTTTCAACTACACATGAAGAGGAGACATGGACAGTCACAAAGATAAATAACACGTCTCTTTTCAGAGTCCAGAGCTTCAGAAACAGCATTCAACAACACTACTTGCCAGTCAGGTGAATCTCCTCCCCATTTTTTTCATCCCAAAAGAGGCACACATGAACCATATGACACCAAAATACATACAAAGAATATTTTGAGGTATGTCATTTGTGCTAGCCACCATCCTTTAACACTATGGAACAGAAAAAATCAAGGATATAATGTATTTTGTAGTCCATTCTAGACTTTTTTTCCCTTTAAAACTCATTTGAATAAAAGGCACTTGTACTTTGTTTCTTGCAACAAGCATTCATTCAAGCGTGGGTTCTTGTTTGCAGGAATGTATGCACAGTGAAAGTTTCACATTAACTTAGGCTTTAATTGACACGAGTCTATGCCAAACGTATACAATCAGTCCTGCAGAAATTTCAGTTTTCCTTCTGCTGTTTATGGAACACCATAGCAAGACAAAACCCAGTATCACATGTTTCAGGTTTCCATTCATTTATCAGAAACAAATTTATGTCAGCAGAAGTGACTTGCTTTCAGAGAGAGAAAGACTGAAGTACTCCCTTGGTTTTCAAACAGCTTCAAATTATTGAACAAAATCTGAAGACTCACAACCTGTAGGTAATATGTAAGGAACAAAAAGGCGGAATTAAATATATCAAGTAGCAATACTGATATGCAGTTACTACCTATTTATTTGACTCATGCAGCTTCAGGCCACACTGTTTAGACTCCCTCTGTGTGAAAAGCAAGATGAGTGAGTCTGCATCACGGAGAACCTTCTTCCTTTACCTGGTAATGGAGAAGCACTGGGAAGTGAAGTAGCCTTACTCCAGGACACACAGCTGGTCTGTGGCACAGCTAGCAGCAGAACGTGGGTCTCCAGCCCATCCCCATGATGCCACGCTACCCTTCTGTGCCACTATGCCTCAAATCACAGTGCTAACTTCTCACAACTACAAATAAAAGGTTCTGCAACATAGCGAAAGTTAAAATATCAGGAGCAGAGGTAAATCATGTACCACACACAAAGATATTAACTGATGCTCTTTATTTATTTTTGTATTGACTTCTTAACTGGAGTCGACATTTCCAGCTTTCTGCACAGAATCCACACCTTTTGCTGAAGAATTTAGGTCAACTCAGCAAAATGTCTGCAGAGCAGAGGAAAAGAATACCAGGGGAGACAGAGTTTAGGGATGGTGAATGTGGTCTAACTCTCGTATTACTCGAGATCACAGTGGGAGAAGGGAGATGGAAAAAAAGGGTGGCCATCCAAAAAGGCAGCTTTATATGGGGGTGAGGAAGGATATTAGTTTTGAAGGACTGACAGCTAGAAAAACTGAAATTCTTACATGGTCAGAGACTTTTCTCTTAATAGGATTTTGCCCACACTGCTGAATTCTTCTACTTTTTTTCCCAAACTCTTCTAAATAATGAGCAACATATTAATAATTATTCTGTTCTAGAAAATGTTTGGACAAAAAAAGGTCAAAACTTCCTAGAACTCATCAAAAGGAATCTCCTTTATAGCACCTTTATAAAAATATCTGTAAGAGGAACACTCTAGGTCTTCCTTAGTGTCTTCTGTAACCAGGAGATATTCATGACCAAAGAAGAGGAAGTTTGATTTAATCAGACCTCTCTTTCACACATGGTAGCTGGAGCCACAAAGTGCGTGCACACTTCCACTCCACCCTGGGTAACAAAATTTATGAGAACAAACCAAGCAATTAGTTTTCACATGCTGACAGTTGCACCTAGCCTTCATTGTTAGGACATCACCACAAACAAGACCCAGATACTTTATAGATTTTTTGAAACAATGTCCAGATTGTAAGAGAATCAAGTCCTACAAAACGTTTAGGCTACAGTGTCACCTTCAATATATGTTCAACTAGTGTGTAAAGCTAGGATGGAATTTCTGAAAAACTAAAATAAGTGTTCTAGTTTGAGAGTCTGGATGCTTAAGAAAACACAGCTTTCCAAAAAAGGAGATTAGCCTGTCCTGAGAGCCATACACAGGCTACCAAGAACTCCTGATCATTTAACGTGCACCCAAACTGCAGAAGGAGCTTACAGACACAGAGCAGGCTCTGCAGTAATCCAAGATACTGCTGGCATTCCTCTTGAAGGAAGCATACTGAGCATGCTTCATCCTACGTCTGCAGAGCAGAACCAGCCTGAGCTCTGCCAAAAGCCAAGTGTGTCATGGGCAGCTGTGACTGTTACTTTGCCTGGGCAGAGACACTAAGTGGTAACACCTCTTCTTTGTTTGTTGGGGTTTTTTTTTCTCGTGTAGCTGTCAACTGAGATACACAAACACATTTCCTGCCTCTGGAAGAAGCCTAGCTAAAAATCCAGTTTGCACTTACTGTGAGGTGCATCTGGGGATCAGGGGTTTTTCTGGAAACAGCATCTGCCCACTCCATGCACTCAAAAGTGTAGGCTCCAATCTTTCAGCACACTAGCTTGAGGCTGCATACAGGCAGATAAGACAGTGCACAGCTGCTACCTACACACATTTTATGGCATGTCACTGGAGAGAAGCATACTCCCTGCTGCCTCACACTAAGCCAGTGGAGGAACCCTGACTTCCCACCCTTGTCAGCACAGCTCACAATTATCAAGCAAAGCCTGGAAGTTGATAGCAGCATTTGGGGGAAGCAGGCAAAAAGGGGTTAAAACTTTCACCTTCTTCATCCCTGTCTACCTTCCCAAATGATCAAGAATTGTATCTTCCAGTTTTCTTAGACACTTTGTCTGAGTAGTGTCACCTTTTCTTTCAAAAGAACATTCCTTTCTAACATAACTTATCTCACCTTTCAAGATGTATTCTTGGCATTAAACCTTAAATTTCTGCTTTTCTGCCATAAATAATTCTTCCTGGTCTATCTGTTACCTCCCCTGTAGGCCTCTCCTTCTTTAGGTCTTCTGGAAAGACACAAACTCATCATCTGCTATTTTCACAGCCTAGCAGTGAATGATGCTGGTGTGTCTTTAAAGTAGCTCTGAAGTCAAAGGAGTTGATCTTTCATTTCTTCTGAAGATGTCTGGTGTGCTGGTCCCTCAGCACGCAGTATGAAATAAAAGCTACTGCTTTTATCTCTTAAGAAAGGAGCACATTTTCAAAGACTGCTCTGCCCAGAACCATTGCTCAGTAGGTCAGAGAAAATGAGGGCAAGAAAAGGGAGGACTGGGATGGGGCTACAGCAGACACCACCAGGAATGACTTGACAGTCATCTGGTCTTACGGTCTCTCAACCCTGCTGGTGATGAGGGGCATCCCATGCACTCCAGAAACTGGCATCTGAGGCTGCAGAAGTCTTACATTTCTTCCTCTTTCTTTTTGAGGAACAAGACTTCCTTTTTGGTTCTCATTGTCCGTTGCTCTGAACTCAGTAACTGATTATAACTGTGGTCGGTGAAGATACTGCATATGTATGTGTGTGTGTGTGTGTGTGTGTGTATGCTATGTCTGGATCCTCAGGAAGGCAGCCTGGTATTTTATTTTTAAACTTTGGCTCCTGTTGCACAGCCCCACATATAATGGCTCCACTCCTGAAGGCTGGATAGTCTTCTGCTATCAGTTTTCAAAGAAAAACAAAGCCATGCAAGCCAATACCACCAAGAGAACAGGAACAAAGTTCTCTCCCAAAGGTTTTCTTTCCCTCATAAAAAAGCAAGAGATCACAGAAAGATTAAGCCATGAGTGTCATTCCAACTTCCTGCTCCTGTATTCTTACAAGCTGCAGAATATGGTGCAAGCCCCTGTAACTGCTATGCTTTCAGAAATTTCTCCAGTTTTTTATTTCTAGAAAATTGCTGGAGTTCTGCCAATTTTCCCCAGCTGAGGACCAGACCTTCATGTGGATCACTACTTACTAAAGCCTTTTATTATGAAGTAGAGGGCCAGAACAGGAATAAGTTTCTCCTTACCTGAAAGCAGAACCTGCAATGGATCTTCAAGGTCTCAGAAGCTGAAGGAGGCAGAACCAGACTTGCTAATCATAGGACTGGTGCTACAGTTCACCCTTCCTGAAGAGCTTGCCCTTCAGATGTGTTCCAAAGCGGACAAACTAACTTGTATCATATACCTCTAGCCACCTGCAGTACAAGATCATTTTGGCAGTGAAGCTTCACTGTCAAAAAAAAAAGTGGTTTCCTTTTCAGCTGAGCACACAGGGGCTATATCTGTAGGCTTGATTACTAGAATAAAGGAAATGTTCAAGTTAAAGACAAGAAGGCTCCTTTGCACCCCTGCCTGGGAGTAAAGATTTTACACAGAATGTGGGAGAGAAATGGAGAGGGAAAAGTTTGCCAAGAGCAAATTACCTTCTTATCTTAACTTTACTTACATTTCATGACAGAAGACAGCCACTAATGTCAGCGTAACTTACAGGTTAAAATAGTCACTCATTCCAAACCCAAGAAACAGAGTAAACAGCTCAGACCTTTCACCTTCTTCATTCCTGAACTCCTTTGTTCTCCCATTGTCTTCTAGCTCCTCCAGCTAGACTACCACAATACAGAGTTCTCAATCTTGAAAGAAGTCTTCCAAAACTGAAACTACAAACTAAGAACTGAAAACACTTTGTCAGTTAGGGAATCAAAACTCTCCTTCATCCTGCTGTAGTAATTGGTTTATAAAGTTAAAAAGAAAAGTATTCACATTGAGGCCTCTACTGCAGCATGACCTTTGAAACCAAGCTAATGTAGCATTTTTTTCCCAGAAACTGACTTGTTTGTGTATCAGTTATCAAAAAAAGAGGATATAATATCTTATAGTGCTTATTATTAAAGACTTTGATTAGAACAGAAGACAAAAAGAGTTAATCTCCAAGTTTCTTAGATGTCTCATCCTTAACAGACCAAAGTCTAAAATTTTGAGAGGTGTCTAACAAAAAATATGAAACACACTTCTACTGAAAGGGTCAAGACCCTTGAATCTACTGAAATGCTTTCATAATATAATGGGTGGAGTATCTCTAATAGAAGGTTAGGTTACTCTAGGAAACTGACATGTTGACAAGTTCTGATTGGTGTTTTATGCCACGACAGCCTCTGTGATAACTACAGGACCAAAGTCTCTAGTTCCTGTATGTAAACCAGGAGTAAAGTTCTGGGTGACCAGAAGTTTTCTGCTTGGGGGTTTTACTTCCTTTAGAAAACACAATAGGAAACTCCATAGAAGCCTTGTCAGGACTACAAAAACCCTGTTCCAGTGGAGTCCCCATGCCTGGAGGTATTTTAGAGACGTGCAGATGTGGTGCTGAGCAATATGGTTTAGTGGTGAATTGGCAGTGCTAGATTAATGGTTGGACTTGATGATCTTGGAGGTGTTCCAAACATGATTCCAACTATGATTCTGTAATTCTTTTCCCCTGTTGATACAATAGGAAAACTATTCCAATTTCTAAGAGGAAGGCAGCTTCTACCAACCTTGTGCATAGATTCCGCTTTGAGAACAAAATGCAAATCATTTGTCTGTAGTTTTAAGCGTAAGACAGGGAAATTGAGAAATACCCACTACAGATAATAAAGCCTCAACTGATAACTACAAACCTGCAGTCAGCCTTATCATTTCACTTAACTTGGTTATTTGCTTCCTTTTTCTTTTCCAGGTGAAAAAGAGTCTTCTTGCATGTTCTGGTAATACTCATATCGCCTCGATAGACTGCCTAACCTCCAAGGTAAAGCATTCCCATCAGCTGTTCTTTAAGACAACTAATCATAGAATCATAGAATGGTTTGGGTTGGAAGGGACCTCAAAGATCATCTAGTTCCAACCCCGCTGCCATGGTAGGGACACCTCCCACTAGATCAGGTTGCTCAGGGCTCCATCCAGCCTGGCTTGGAACACTTCCAGGGATGGCGCATTGAAGTGCTGGGGTCTGAACCCCGAGCCCTGAATTATGGTTGACATATAGGTGGGCCCCATGGTCCTTTAAGAGGAGGGGATGAGTTTGCCTTTTGGCTTTCCTCCAAGGTGCAGCCGGCCTTGTAGGGAAAGCCCTTGGGTAAACAAGCCCCAGGTGCCCCACATTGGGTAAATGAGTGCCAGGTGTCCTGCTTTGGGGATAAAAGCTGGGACCACTTGCAGGAAGGGTTGGAGAGTCTGTCTGTGAAGTGGATGCACATCACAGAGTTTCCTGTTGGGGAAGGACCTCCTGACTCTTCATGCAACTGGGCCCCAGTCAGGTCTGGCACTTACAAATGCGGGCTTTGTGGGGAGGCAACATGGGGCTACTTCTATCGTATGTGATCACCCTATTGACTTGGTTGTCTCCCATTTTTTCTATGGGATACCTTGTATCTTTGTTTATTCCATCTATTATGGGTTGTGCTATGTCATTCTTGGGGTCACTGGGGTTGATGTCTATTATTTGTCATCTGACTTGTTTGTACCCCCAGTGATCCCCTATACACTGACTCCTCTACGTGCAATAGAATCTACTTACTGGATTGTTTTTCTGCTGGCTGTGTCCTTTGTACTAAGCCTAGTAATTGGCAAAACAAGCATCCACACCTTCCTTGGGCAACCTGTTCCAGTGCCTCACCACCCTCAGGGTGAAGAACTTCTTCCTTATATCTAGTCTAAACCTACCCTCTCTCAGCTTTCACTATTACCCCTCGTCCTGTCATTACAGGCCCTCGTAAAAAGTCCCTCCCAGCTTTCTTGTAGGCCCCTTCAGGTACTGGAAGGCCGCTATGAGGTCTCCCCAGAGCCTTCTCTTTTCCAGGCTGAACAATCCTAACTCTTTCAGCCTGTCCTCATTAGAGAGGTGTTCCAACCTCTGACCATCTTGGTAGCCCTCCTGTGGACTCGCGTCAACAGCTCCGTACCTTTCTTGTGTTGGGGGCTCCAGAGATGGACACGGTATTCCAGGTGGGGTCTCACAAGGGCAGAGGGGCAGAATCACCTCCCTCAACCTGCTGGTCACACATCTTTTGATGCATCCCAGGACATGGTTGGCTTTCTGGGCTGCAAGTGCACACTGTTGGCTCATATTGATCTTATCATCCACCAACATGCCCAAGTTCTTCTCCCCAGGACTGTTCTCGATCCACTCACTGCCCTGACCTAACATGAGATAATGGCAGTGGGAGTAATCTTACTGGAAGTTCACCTTCTACAACTAGAGAGTTGTCCATGTCCAACTCAACGGTAACAGTATAAAGCCTGTCTTCCACCACAGCATTTGAAAAGAAACTACACTTAGGCTTGACACCTTAGGACTTTCTACAGAGTCCATTAGTCATTCCAATAGCTCTTATTTATTTCTAATTTAATAGTGAGAAAAGATTAACTATTTATACAGCAAACATTTTATAGTCCTAGATTCCAGCCCCTGCATCTTTTACAACTTGATACAGATTCCAGATTCCTATAATATTGGGCATAGCCTGGCAAATTAACTGCTTTTAGCCCTCTAAATGTCACTCCTGAAAATGTCTGAAAGGGAGGAATGGACTACCTGAAAGCTCTCACTGTGAAGCACAATTTTCCAGACTTCAAATCATTACTACCGCCAGCATCTTCACACTCGTTTCTACAGACATGCCAACTTCAGGAATGGATTTAGTATTCCAAGAACAGTACTTGCATAGATCAGTAAAGGGTCAACAGTAACTCCTGTGTTTATACATATAAATGCTGTACTAGTCCACTTAGCTATTCTAACCATTTTGAATGATATCGACTATTTTGCAGGATCATTGTTTTCTGATTTAAAAGGAAGACAGGACTCTTAAAGTCCACATAGGCTAGAAAGCCAAGACATTTCTTGAGTGAGTCACAGAGCATTTTCTGTTCCACACTTTCTATCCTTTACAAATATAAACTGAATGAGGAGTTCTTGGGTCTGATGTATTTTTAAATCTAAATTACTGGTGTAGAGAACAGAAGGAAAAAGGAAAAGTCTCTTTAAATCCTGTCAGATACCCTTCTTGTCTGACCTGTGGGATGCTTTTGTTTGCAGTGGAATAGGTCCAAAATAAAAAGGAAAACCCTTGCTTTCCTCTTTGGGATCAAGGGCTCTCAAAGGCACAACACTGGTGTTATTTGTTTGATCTATCAAAGCAAGGTCATTATATACTTTGGTCATGGAAAGCCCCAAAAGTCTTTTCTGATACACTAGAAAAGCCAATCGCCAATGAGACTTGTGATTTCTCTACACTCTGCGTGAGGTTTTCTCACCCCACAGTGCCCTTCTCCTAGAGCTGCAAAAGCAGGTGCCTCCATCTGGATGATTCCTAAAGAACTGTCCCAGTTCTCAATCCCTTTTACTTGGGGGGAAAAACAAAACAAAACAAACCACAAAAGGTCTTAGACTTAGATTTGAAGATTGTACAAATACACATTTTGACGATTCCCCTTCTTCAGCTCAACTCCTTTGTGAACATTCGATGACAGCCCAAAAATTTGTTACCTTTGAAGTATACTGGGTAAATTCAAAAATTCAACATTTGGCCTCAGTAATTTCAGACATCCACCTTGTTCGACCTGATGGATGACTGAGAAACCAAGCACATTGCTCTTGTTCATAGTTTCATGCAAACCAACCCTTCATGGTTCCTCTTATCTAGGCCATAATATAGCCTTTTCTGTGAAAATATTATCAGCTTTATGATTGGTACAGTGCTCTGACTTTTCAGAAAACAGTGATTGGTTCAACCATTTTATATCTTAAGGAGTTCCATTATTAAGAAAATAATAAAAACATCCCACAAAACAAAGATAAGACCTGCTTAATGTAAGGTTGGAAAATGTAACAGTTTCAATGTATGCTTGTCTGAAGATCTCCAAAACTAGCCAAGATCGTTTTCTGTGCCTTCTATTTCCTGAAGAGGTGAGTAAACACAAGATAATAAGAAATTATTTTGCAGCCTTCATCGATAGACAATTGACTTTTTGTCTCTGCTTAGCATCAGGTTGATACTGTTCTTTCAGTACCAAATCTTTATCACTTGGGAAAATGCTCCTTGTTTTATTTATAAGAGATTTTTCGTCATGTCCTCACACCCAGACATTGTTTGAAAGCTCACTGAACTCTTTTCCAATAGACATTTTTGGAATATATGGAGGCGATTCTCCCCCTCTACTCTGCTCTCGTAAGACCCCCATCTGGAGTACTACATCCAGCTCTGGGGCTCTCAACATAAGGACACCAACCTGTTGGAGCGAGTCCGGAGGAAGGCCACGAAGATGATCAGAGAGCTAGAACACCTCCCCTACAAGGACAGGCTGAGAGAGTTGGGGCTAGTCAGCCTGGAGAGGAGAAGGCTTTGGGGAGACCTTATAGCACCTTCCAGTACCTGAAGGGGGCCTACAAGAAAGCTGGAGAGGGAATTTTTACAAGGGCATGTAGTGATAGGAGGGATAATGGCTTTAAACTGGAAGAAGGTAGAATTAGACTGGATAGTAGGAAGAAATTCTTTACTGTGAGAATGGTGAGACACTGGAACAGATTGCCCAGGGAAGCTGTGGCTGCCCCCTCCTTGGAAGTATTCAAAGCCAGGTTAGATGGGGCTTTGAGCAACCTGGTCTGGTGGGAGGTGTCCCAGCACATGACAGGGGGGTTGGAATGAGATGATCTTTGAGGTCCCTTCCAACCCAAACCATTCTGTGATTCTATTTTGATGTCCAAATGAGACCGATTTAGTTTAGACATTGGAGTAACTGTGGCTGAATAAAGGAGGCAAAGCAGCCATAAGAGTTCAGCCACTGAGCAACGAGTATCCCATACTGAAGGTTCTGCTGAGTCAAATTCAGCATGGCACATCCTCTGGGATGGGTTTTAACCCTCTCCTAAGTATAAACAGAGGGAATTTTCAGAATTGCTTTTGGATACTAAACATGCCAATCATGGCAGCCCACTCATCACACTTTTAAAAGTTACAACACAGGCTTCCACTCAAGGAGTCTGATGACTTTCTGATGTGCTTTTGTAAGTGGGCTCCTAAAGCAGCATCTTCATTCCCACTGCACACTAGTGATGGACTTTTGCCAGCATCCTATGGAACTAATTACTTCTCTTTTGAATTGAAATAACATTCTAGGCAGTATGTGGGAAAACAAAGGATGGAAGAGATCTCATGGATCACCAAGACTGGTTCTGTTATCACAGACACAAATCTAATCACCATTAACATACAGAAAGAAAAATAACATGCTTGCTAAAGAAATTACAGCTGGGGGTCCCTGAGCCAAGAAAAGCTTGATTTCAAAGAAAACTGGTTCCATATGAAAGTATCCTGATCATGATAAACGTAACTGCTAGCAATTCCTAGTCCCAGTGACTGTGCAAAAAGGTAATACACAGACATCTAGCCAGCTATGATACTGATAGAACTTCTACAGCCCTCCCTCTAAAGGATTCATTTCTAAGCTGAAATCCCCCTTGAGGCTGGAAGTCAAATATTATAGCTCTGGAATATGAAGTAACCCTCAATTCTGCCCAGCTTATGAAAAATCCCTGTCCTGCTTTCTCACATTTCCTTGGCCTCATTATGCCTTTAAAAGGGGAGCTTGTTATTAAAATCCCACTTGGGTTAATTTGGCTATGACAGCTTGACAGCTGGAGCAAGAGAAACAGAAGGATTCTCCTAAGCAGAAGACTCGGACAGTCCCAGTAATTTGATCAGCTCAGCTCTCCCTATGTAAAAATCCCATCAGGACCACATCTGAGAGGTATCCCAGAACACAGAGATGAGTTAGTTATTCAGGGGAGACAGGAACATAAAAAGAAAAAGAAGAAAAAGTAAAAAGGAAAAAAAAAAGAAGGAAAAAAAAAAAAAGGAAAAAGGGGGAAAACTCTTTTATTTCCTCATGTACAGAAAAGTCTTAAATTATTCTTTACTAGCAGGTCAGAATTCATTGGATTTCTACACCCACTGAGCTTTCTTCAAGGTAGGCTTGGTCCCATATTCCAAGCCTGGAACATTTCAGCAGGTTCCTAATACCAGTTAAGATTTTCTGGGCAGGCTACAGAAGAGAAAGTACCCGTTCAATACTAGTAGTTCATTGCCACACTTTCCTATTACAAGCTTGTCAGCCTGCCAGTGCAGAGAACTTCTAGAACTCCTCCTTGCTCTCTTCCCACAGAACACAAAGCAGCATATTCCTTCAGAAGCTCTATTCAATCTCCTTTTCTTCTCTATGAGCCTGCATCTTTGAGACAATGGATAAGAGGAGGCGGACCACTTCCTCCATTCATTTGCTCAGCCTGCTGAAGCGTCAGATCTGTCTGATCTTGCAGCAGAAGCATTATCCTTTGTTCTGATCAGGTTGCACAAATAGCTGTGCTTGTGTCAGTCCCAGAGCAGAGATTTTTTTCATGACCAATATGATTACGGCTCACGCAACACACTGTGTCCTACTAAAAATGTTGCAGTTTGTTTTCCACCAGATCCAGGAGGTCTAAAAAATACCGTTCTTTTATGCACTAAGGAAAAAGAAGAAACACTATAATGCTGTCACTACATGTATCCTAGCCAGGTAAGCCAAAATATTCATAGCCTCAACAAATCTGCCCAGAGTCATGAGAAGCACATGAAGGGCCTTGAGTTGGAGGAGTTACAGGGGTACAAGATGATTACAACTCCCAAGACATCCCACCACTTCTCCACAGGTTAGGCACTCCCCACGCTGATCAGCAACAACTGCCTTTACAGGTCCTGACAGCTTACTTCTTCCCACGCAGACAAATTGGGCTGGCCCCAGCTACCCTCACCACTGTCGTGACATACCTTTGCCCAGAATTCACACCTGGACTAGTTGCAAGCCATCTGCAACTGAAGAAACACAGGTTAGCCACTGCCAGGTTATAGGAATATTCAAAGCAGTACGTCTGGTAAGCAGTTCAGTTTCCCACACTGACAGAAAAGGAATAAATCACCACATCTACTGATAGAGTCATGAGCTCTCAAAAGGTTACAAAGCATGGCTTTAATTTTCTCTTCCCCCTGTTCTACCATAATGCACACTACTTATGAGAACAGTTGTTATTGCACACCCTTCCTCTTCCTAGAGCAGAAAATCAAATTAACCAGAAAACAGAGCCTATAGGTTCTTCAGAACTCCTGACAGAAATTACTCATTCAGGTTGAAGGTTGAACTTTATCTACTATGTCAAAATTTCTTATATTTTTGCCCAAGTGTAAGTATGTATGCTGTGTCATCTCTGATACCAGGTAAAAGCTTGAATCCCCATTTCTGGCTTCTAGCCAGGATTTAAAGAGGAAAAAAATTGCTAATCCATGGTTTGCAATGAAAAAAACACCTACCATGGGGAAAAATCCTCCTGCCTTTAGCCAAATCTAATCTAATCTTTCCTCACAGCTCTAATATCACTCTGAGTGCTTCACTCCCTACACTTTAGCTTCACATATGGAGCACAGGGAATTACACATACAAACCTTTTGTACAAGGCCAGTCTGAAAAAAACACACATAAATGGGTCTGATTAACACTCCTGAGTTTGCAATCAGAATCCATACCATTCCATGAAGATGCTGCCATTTTTAGTAACTACAATACCCTTCAAAATGCCACAGCATTATATGATTTCTGTTTCATAAAGGCTTTGACTTTCCTTCTATTATCCCAGTCTTGCTTTAGCACATATTTTATATTAGAATGCGTTCCAGGAGGCATATGGCAATAGAACTAGGTCAACCATTAACCAAATAACAGGAAGCTGCTCTGCAGAGCACACCCTTCAAAGCTTGCTTAATGAGCTAGCTCTTCAGAATGTGTCCTTCAGTAAGGTTGAAACTAACAGTTCCACAGGATTTCTTTAAAGCCACAAGGTCACCCAAGTTAGGTGGCTTCTGGGCATCACGGACTCTGAACAGCCATCCCAAATTGTAAAAGCATCTAGGTCAGACGTTAAGAGATGAAGACTCCACAATCATTGAACATCAGGAACCAGTTCCAATGATTTCATCTTATCAGCAAGCAGAACCCATTCCATCATTAATCCACTCCCACAATTTCAGCAAAGAACACAGGAATATGCCTTTGTAGAGGCTTGTGGGGAAGGATACCATCACTAGATAAAGAATTAATACCATCTCTCTCTGCCTCCTTCCAGGCTTTCTTTTCAGAGGTTGGCAAGTTACTTCTGATGAGAGCCAACTCCAAACACTTGTAAGGTTTGAAATAAGTGATTGGTATTAAGGCTTGCAAGTCAGTGTCTAACTAAATTCTTCCTGTCCTGTTTCCTCTTGATCTCATTGGGATACATGGAGGATTTAACACGATCTGTCAAATCGGGGAGAAATAAACTCCAACATCATTGTTGATACCTTCATTTGTTCCATCTTACCAATTTGTTCCACTAAATATCATGTTCCCTACTTTTAAGCAACCATAGACGCCCAAGGCTTGAAATATAAGTTGATAGGACTCTGAGAAGCATCACGCACCAAGGAAGAGAATCCATGAGTATCACGGAGGTTAGAAAAAGTTCTGATCGCTATTATACTGTTAACAAACCAGTAGAGATGGCCTGATCAAATTGTTTCTAAACAAATAAAACACGAACCCTTGCCAGCACTCTCCTTGAAAAGAATTCTGCATACAACAGCCAGCGATATCCATCACACAACTGTTGCAGTAACATGGTAAGTCAAAAGCAATGTACCACAAAGCAGTATGAACTTCTCAAACTCAGAAAAGTCATCATCAAGCTATGTGACTACAGTCAAATCTTGGCACTGAACATATGTGGGTATTAATATTAGTTTTCCAGCACCCTCAGAAAAATGGATATAGCCTCTTACCTCTTTATCATAGCCTTTCTTTTGGACAGTATTTCTAAAAACAAAACGTTCAGAGATCTTGAAGTCATTATTTACCCAAACAAAACCAACACCAAAAAAGTCCATCACTGCCAGTGGAAGACTTATGTTTCTCCACCATTTCTAATAGGAAAGTATGCTGTGAACATACAAATAACAAGAGTTTCCCCAGTAGTTCACATCTTGTGACATCAAAAACAAAATAACCAAAAAAAGCTAAAAAACCCCACAACCATGTCCGACAGACATTCTCCTACTGGTGCCTTCATAACGGAGATCTTCTCCGTAACCTGATGTTTATGAGATGGGAACTCAAGTCTGTCTTTCTGGTGCTAGATCCTGCTGGTTTACCAGACAATAATTCCAGTTCCTAATTATCAGACACAGGAAATGATGAGACATCCATGATGACAGAGAAAACAGTCAGTGTGTGTGATCATATGTCCCTGCAGATTGCTTTGTATCTTAAGCGACAGCTCCTTGCTGAAACAGGCTAACTCAGTGGAAGACTGCCAAGCATGCTGTGGTGAGATTATCATCTTAGTAGTTATTTATAATAAACTATCTTCGGCAAGTAGCACCTTTTTCGGTATGAAAAAGTCAAGGACAATGTATTTTCATTGCAGTATAGAGATGTTCTATCAGCAAAGGTGCAGACAAAATCTAGAAGCATTATCACTGGCATGTGAAGAAACACTTCTGATGAACTTTCTCCAGCCTATTCTAAAAACTGTTCAACACTACTAGAAAAACCACAAAATTACCAGCTACTAGAAAATAAAACCTGCAAGGGAAATTACATGGCCAGACATGATAGAGCAACGATACCTTATAAAAAGTCTCTTGATTTGCCTGTGTCCTTAATTCTTCTAATGCTGAAGCAGCTACCCCAACACAGATTTATCTATGGAACCAAGAAAAAGTTCTGCCCCGAGAGATGGTGTTCGAGTTCCACATAATTCTTCAGTGCTCTATGCAAGTGCCCTATGCAGAAGTGCTAGACTCCCATAGCTTCAACCAAAAAATCTCCTGAATGGGGCCAATGGAGCAAGGAGGGCTGGGTAAGGATGAAATTACTGCAGAACAGAGCAAACAGTCTTCACACACAAGCCACATTTTATATGCATCCCCTCCTCCCATCACCAAATTGCAACTGGGAAAACATACCTGTGGGTTGACTACTCCCAAACTCCCACTCCAGTTCTTAGGAACATATGAAGAAAGTCATACCTTTGCAAGGCTACCACAGAACAGCATCTAAGACAAGGATTCATTCAAGGGCAGCTGTAATATTATTCTTTGAAAATCCTGCTGAACAGGCAATAGAAGCCATGAGAGCTCTGATTATGAAGTTCTGCTCTGCCCCGTGCCCATCAGGAAGCAAGCTCTGGTATTCTAGAGCTTCCCAAGCTGCAGCTACAGGAAGATATCTCCAAATGTTGGGGAGGACAAAAAAACCAAGAAAAATCCCCAAACGAGCTGTCCAATCCATGACTGAGCTGACAGAAGACATTATCACTAGATTTTTAAGGCCATAGAATGCCTAACAGGCTTATTTAGCAATTCTTTTTCTGCAGATTTAGATAGTCACATAACAGTATTTGGCTCTTAAAAAAAAATGGTGTCATGCTGATTTGCCACTAGCTTTAACCAAATAGGAAAAAAAAAAAATTCTAATAGGACATTCCTGCTAAAAAGAAAGCACAAACAATTGCAATAGCTTTCTAGTTTCTTAGTAATTGCAGAGTTTCAAAGTCTACGCAGCATCACTTGCAGTATTTCATACCTTTCTGCAGCTGCAGTACAGTGTTCTCAAATGTTTACAGCTTTTGAATACATCATCTCTGCACTAAAGCCAAAAGGATCTACAATGAAACTTCATCTGAAGCTCAGGACTTTCACATGACTGAACTCTTCTCTTTCTCCAGATCTGCTTAGCCCTTCAGCCTCCCCCAGCCCCTTTTATAATCCATCAGACATGCTTTTGGAGTGCACTTTGCTTGCTGGGGGGAGGGGGGGGGAAATAATCAAAAAAAAGGTTCAAAAAGAGAAATTAAGCCCTGCTAGGCTGAAGTTTTCAGATGACAAAGCAGAAGGTAATTGTTTAATACCAAGTATGAAAACAGCATAGAAGGACAAGATGCAGAGGGGAAAAATCTATTTAGGTTTCCTGTACTGGCATGAAATGGCTGCTTTCCTTCTTACTGCCAGCTCCCATGCTTCATGTTGACATTACACATCCTGTACTGTAGATCCACCCCCATGCTGATGCTTGCCCAACAGAATTATCTCCTGCGTCACAGCAGTGGTAACAGAACTGCTGGCTCTGCAGATCTGAAAGCACCATTTCAATGCTTAATACATGCAGCAACTGGACACATGACCAGATATTCTGGGTTGGTTTGTGATACTCTCAGCACTGTATTACTTGGACTAACCTTCTGTTAACCAGATGGTCTGTTCTCCCCTTAGGACCAAACCATTAAACTTTATTTTATTAATTTCTACCAAAATGCGGGGACAGTTTACAGCACTTGTGTCTGGTTTATCTCCAACAAGGTTGCTAAGATGAAAATGACCTAAAAATAACTGGAAATGCTGCTTCACACCAACAGAGAACAAGATCTTTTGGAGTAAATATTTAAATGATCTGCCAGATGAACTACCATAGCAGTATGAACCACATGGATAGCAACCTGTATTATGTGCACATACACAAAGGTACACAGTCCTGTTGTAAAAGGGCCTAGGTTGCATTTTCCTTGATCCAAAACACCTCTGTCTTGAACAGGCAATTACCATATTAATATATATTCAAACCAATCCCTTAATAAAAATTTCAAAAGTGTGAAAACCCATGGCTTCTCAAAACACCACAATTAGTGATGGGACTCCAGAACACATGAACATCATCTACAGGCAGCACAGCCACATGAATGTTCTCACTAGCGCACCCACAAACTCATATGAAATCATATTTCGAGGACATGCCAGCATTAATTGAAGTCAAACTTGACTATTTCTAACAGACACGCTCCCTGTCAAAATACAAAGAGTGAGAATGAAAGGAAAGGAGCACATGAATGAAAGCGAAAGAATTACCTAATGCATAAGCTCCCATTGACTCTTGCAAATCATCTCCAACCGTGCCCTCACATGCAACCACAAATCACATCTCATGTATGTAGGTGGTAGTTGTGAAAGCTAAGGACATCTTCTATTCAGGATGTAATTTCCAAATGCCTTCCTGTGCATTAGTCCATGCAGCTAAGGATTTTATCTTCAGATGTTTACTCACAGGAGTAGCAGCAGTGAAATTCAAAATCAGATCACAGCAACTATTCAAATGAATAAGCTTTTACCGTATAAGGGCTTTAGCCCCCATTTTCTATTATCTGCCAAATGTCCTACAGTAACAAGAAAATGCAATGGTAGCTGAGATCTGACCTATTAAAAAGCCTTTGTTAACGCTCCTAGCAGTGGCAGTGAGGATTTATTAAATAAATAAATAAAGCGTACATGCCTGCACACAAAACAAAATCCCGGGAATGCAAGAAGAATCCTGTAAAAGTTGCAGTTTTACTGCCTTCCAAAGAAAATAGGAAGCCAATCCACATAAAATCTAACCATAATAAATCATTAAAATCTGTTCTTCATGGCTACCACTTATGCAGTGCTTCCAAAGCAAGGCTGGATTCACTGTTCAGATTGCTACATGCACACATTTGTCTGAGGCAGTCTTCTCAACCTAAAGCTTCAATCTCTGTGGACTGGGGTGTCAAATATGTTTAAATAGGCCAGCACTGCTATTATCCAGCTTCCCTCATGACTAACATCTGATGTGGAAGAAGATCACAAACCATCATCTTCACACCACATGGGCAACTGAAAGAATATTTTGGTCACCCATGACAAAAATTCTTTCTCAGACATGAATAGCCCTCCAGTCTGGATGTCAACAGATCAGCAGGCATTGCCTTCAACTCACAAGCAGGCTGCTTATTTCACCTGTAAAGAGGATTAGATGTCTTCAGCACATCAAGGAAACAAGCATGAGAACAGACTGTGTGGCATTTTAGCTCCATCTATCTTTGAAATTTCCCCAAAGAGCAGGATTTTTTTTTTATGTCCCATTTAAGTTACTACCTCATCATCATATGACTGGCCTCCACTGCCATGACATACAAAACTTCAGTATATGGTGACAGGCCCCCCAGAAAGTAATTCCACAACCTGAAACATCATCTACCCTTCAAACACACTAAAAATAGATTGCTCACCCCCTTGAGGTCTCAGCAGCCCATCTGATATTACAGTACAGTATTAACAAACCTATGTAGACACGAATTCTTAAAATAAGTATCTTCAGAGATAAGACCAGAATACCAGCAAGCAAATTATATTTCTGTACACCACTGAAGTAACATGGATGAATCCGTGGAAGCACTGAAGAACCATGGAGGGCAACAAGCATTTTATGGTTGTTTTGCAAGAGCACACCACATGCAACCTTTGGTCAACCTGTCTGTCGTCCCGCCAAGCAACTTCTGACTCAAGGTTTTTGGTCTGAAAGACACTTGAGTGCACCCTCAGCAGTTTTAATGCAGTTCCTTGAGAGAACAACACAGTGAGAATCTTGTGTTCCTCCCCTGCTCCACAGTGGAAGGAGAGCAGCACTTCTGTAGAGGGCGTGGAATGGAAAATTCATTGTCGTATGTTATCACCTCTGTAATCAGATCATTTAAAAATAATTCAGGTTTACTCATTTATTCATGCAGCTGGGAGACCCAAATATATTGACTCATTCTTTCAGCAGCTCCAATGAGTAAGACAGTTATGCCCTTGGAGCCAGGGATTTCAGAAGGTCTCACACATGCACAAATAACCTGGCAGGAGAAGTCTGCAAGCTCTTAAGAATCAACAGCTTCTTCTCAGCCTACCAGGGTGGAAACAGACCAGGAGCAAGCACCACCAAAGGGTTAAGTACATGAATCCTGCAAGCCCTGAGCTGACAGCCATCACATATGCTGATTCACAATATGGCCTTCAGTCATACTTACCTCCAGAAGGCCTGATAAAATCCTTCTCTCTCGAGGTCCTGGTGCTATTGCACACTGGGCTCTTACACCATGTGCTTGATCACAGACAAGAGAACTTGACCTCTATACGACCTGACATAGCTGAAAGCTGATACACTTTCTTCCCACTGCCCTCCCCCAATAAAGATAAAAGGTCATTTAGACCAAAAGGAACCATCCACACTGACTTCAAGTTACATGAATTCAACTTTTGGGATGTACTCCTGGCCAGGAACCCAAACCCTTTCTTGCAGGGCTGCAAGCCACAGCCATGTGAGGGGGCAGGAACAATTCAGCAGTCAAGAAACTAATTAACCAAGCTGAGAGCTGTCTGGCTGCTCTCAGTTTTCCATCAGTCATTTGTTAACATTTTTACACTTGTCAAGTTATTTAGCTGAGCATGATAGAAGCACAGTTTCAGAGCCCACCAGCGCTGGAGGTCCTATATCCTGCAGCCAGAGCCACCCAGAGGTAGACAAGGAAGGAAAAAACTGAAATGCAAGATCAGAGCTTCCAATCAAATAAGGAGAGAAAGCATTCCAAATTTGTTCATGTTCACATTTATTTATTTTTCTGACAGTACCACTTGTCACAAAACACAGAAGAAAACAGGATGACTCCTTATGGCCATTGCCTTCCAGACTTTGCTGCATTACCAACTAAACTACGTAGATACTGTATGTATGGTCTCTTCTTCCATACTCACCACATGCAGCAACACACCTGAGAACAAATGATCAGTCAGAATGACAGCAGTGACATCTCCCAAGTGTTTGCAAACAGCAGAGCAGGTCTGTTCCAGTCTCGCTCACCAGAACCACTGCAAAAGGAGATTTTTCTTTTCTTACCTACATATTCATTTGTTTCAATGTACATGGCAACAGAATCCAGCACCAATGTCTTCATTTGCAATATCCCTGTTAAATCCTAATTATGCCTGTTTTACTGAGTAGAGGGATGGATGGTGGAAGGATTTTAAAAAATTAAGATTTCAAGGGCTGGACACTAATTCTTCAGTCTCCTAAGCATTTGGTCAGAGAGGCCTAAAACCCCGTTATAAAGAGCCACGTGCCCACAAATCTATCCGAGTCGGACTGGAACTGAAGAAACCAAGTCTGAGTTAAAATAAATAAATACTCAGGGGCCTCTCTAAGTTCTCTCCAGAAGCAATTTGCTCAACTAGAGATGAACAGTCATGCCCGATTCACTGCATACACCTCAAGACTAGCACTCCTCCAAGGTGTCTCACACAAGTTTAGTGCAGACTGGAGTGTCTACTCTTTTCTTTTTCTTTCCTTTCCTTTTCTTTTCTTTTTTTCTTCTCTTTTCTCTTTTTTTTAAAAAAAAAAAAAAAAAAGCTAAAGGAAAGCGGGAATAAGTTGTTAAACAACTACCACTGACATAAGCTGCCTTCACCAATCCCTCTAGAACTTCTGACTGAGGAACTATTTAAGCTGTCAATTTAAGATTGAGGGAGGCAGAAAGGAAAAAAACACTTTTCAGCACCATCAGACAGCTGAATTCTGGCATTCAGACCACAGCAAAACCTTTATTAATGATCCCTTTCCCAGCTAGACACTAAATTAAAGTCTTCAGCGAGTAAAAGTCATTAGAAGGTAAATGCACCACCCTTCATGTCACACTCATGCTGGACCAAAATCCTCCAGCACATCTAGTCTTCCCTTAGGTATCCTGTTTATTTGATAAACAAGGAGAAAATTCAAAATATGGGCTGCTGGAGCACAGGTTCTGTGTGTCATATTCCCCCATTCTGCTCTTTTCTTCTAGGGACAATGTGTGGGAGGAATGTGTTTGTCCTGTGATAAGTAGCTATTATATTTTGAATCCATTTGCATGACAACAGTCCAATCCAGCATGACCCATCTTCTTCCCAGAAGGAATATCCTGTGATGCCTTCTTTCCACAACCACGGATACCACCTTGAAGCAGCACTATTTGAACCTTAAGAGCTGCAAGCGGGAAGGAAGAGTTTGCTCATTTGGGCAGTGCAAAGAAGACCCTATTGTCCTACAAGGCCATGGAAACAGTGACCACATGTACATCAGAAGATTCCAATTTTAGCATCTTTCAAAACAAAGTCTTCTCTTTCACATTATCACGAGCACACTGAATCCTCAGTCTTCCTATATCATTCTCTGCAATGTCTGCTTTGTTTTGTCTTGAAAAATCATTCTCCTGCCTCTCTACCCCACGCAATTGCTCTATTAGCAGCAAGTTTCCACTACACATAATTATGGCATGCCTTAGCCTACTTTTCTGTTTGCTGAATAGCTCTGCCTATTTTCTACTTGTGCTGATGCTACCATTTGCTTTTCCTGACACTCTAATCCTTGTATCCTTTGAAGGCCTGACTTCCTCCACCATGACAGCAGCTGGGGTTCTCAGGCCCCTTTCCAGAGCTTTTTAATAGCAACAGTAATGCCATTGCTGAACATCCCACTTCTTAATCTTCAGGTCAGCAGAGCCTGTACCTGCAACGAGTGGTGCAAATACACCATCCAGTGCAGCTGACCACCCATTACCTAAATGACTAGCAAGTTATTAATTGCATATTCCTGATATTGAAGCGAGAAGGAAAAACAGGCACACAATGCAAGCACCTAGCTTCTCCCAAAGGCATGATATACCTCTCTGTTTTTCTGCATAATCCCAGTTAGATTGTTTTATCTTCCACCACACAGTAAGAAGTGACACACTTCACCAACTAAATTCTTAATTTAACCAGTTCAAAACTAACACAAGTAGTCTAGTGAATCAGGTGTTTTCTCAGGATTATTTGTCCTCAACACACTGGCCTTGCAGTGATTGCTACCCTGTTAAGCTCTCAGTAAGTCCTTCCTAATCACTCATGACATTGATGCTGTGCCTACAGCTCTTTATGCTGACATTATTAAATGTGTATTCTTAAAGAGACTGAGTTTGACTCCACTCAAGAATGAGGACTGCACATCCTGAGATGTCTCATTCCCATCTTCTTTAAATTACCAAATAAACATAAACTGATTGCTTTTCTTGAGGAATCTTACCATCTCCTACCCAAAAAGCTCCTGTTAGCCCAAGCTAAAAACCTACTGTAGTCCCCCTAGACAACAGCCATGGAGGTCCATAACTAGTGGAAAGACCAGCCAAAACCAAAGAGGCTATCAGATCAAGGGGAAATAAAAGGCATAACACTGTTGCTAGGTCTAGGATCGATGGTCTGATAACCAGTGTCTCTCAAAAATTACTACAAAGCAATCACAACCAATGGCAAGGGAAGGCTCTTTTTCAAACATTACTTGAAGAAAAGTTCCTTCAAGTAGTCATTAGGCAAGGAGATTTTGAGTTATTGCAGCAACACATACTGCCACAAGCTGAACAAAGCAAGTGACCCAAGATCTTCAACTCCTCAAGAGCTGAAGAGAACACAGAAAAAAAATTTTTAAAATTGTACATAAGACTGTGTGTTTCAAATACAAGACACCAGAAATAAAGACTCCCTTTTCCCCACCTCAAACCCTCTCTTTCAAACCCCTTCAGAGTTGTGTACTGCAACATCTGGCACAGCTTCATAAAACTTGAGAGATGAGGGGCAGACTTTAGATCTTTGGTATTGTTTTTAAAGTTAAAAGAACAAAATGGAACATAACTGAAAACAATACCATGTGACTTTTTATTTACCTATGTGTTCAACTTCCCAAACACAAGCTAAAAGCAGAATACTACTTCGAAAACACAGGACACAAATGAAGAAGGCATTGTATTAAACCTAGTCCCCTCATTTGGAAACTTCTGCTAAAGCCTTTTCACTACAACCAACAAGATAATTATCATAAGTTGAGCTATCTCCCTTCCTCCCCCCTTTTCTTCTTTCAGCACTGGCATACAAACCATGCTATTTTAACTTCTTTCCTGTTCTCCCAGTTCTTCTGGAACATTTTATTTTCAACAGTCAACTCATTTGGAGAAGTGCCACGCTGAAGTTCAACTGTTTACAATGTTAACTGTATCTCTGCCAGCAGCTGAAGACTTGCATCACACCACCTTCTCCAGCACCTCTTGATTAAACAATTTGAGTTCCTCCCTCCAAGAGGTTAGCAGATGTTTAAGCAGCCTTCATTCTCATCATACTCTTTTTTTTCCTTCAAAATTATCCTCACTCTCTGAAGAGTAAGGTGGCATTCCTCATCCTCTCCTCAATTAACACTTCACAGACTTCCTGGTCACCTCCTATTGGCCCATATTTTATGTTAACACTATCTGAAAGTTTTCCAGTAAGCAAACCCTTTCAGACAGATTGCTTGATTATTTAGTACTCTAGAAGGAAGCAATTGTTTGAAAAGCAAGCAAGCATTTAGACTGATGAAGTTCACCACTTTTCACTGAAGACAGCAATTAGAAGTTCATACTTGATCACATCTTGATCAAGTATGCAAGTTAAGCAAATCATATAGTTCTGACACTAGCAGCAGACCGTTTTCATCCAGATCATGTTCACAAAATACATTACTTAGTTTCAAAATAGAGAAATACCTGTGAAGAGGGCATGTACATGATTTTTCTGCTATAATGGATTGGAAGTATAACAAAGGGCAAGGAAACAAAACACATGAAAAGACACAAAGACATATGGGCCTTCGCAGACCTTTCCTGATCAAAACAGGATCTCCTTCCTCTACCAGGATTCTTCTTCAAATCACTCTTTCCTGTATTTCACTGGGGGTTTTTTGATACTACAGGTTTTGTCCCTAAGTTTGCTTAGTGATAGCTTCATAACTGGGTAATGTTAGTTAATGACTACTACACAGCTATTCAGCAGTTTCACACTTTTGCCACACTTTCTTATGACAAAGCAGCGCTCTTTTGCTCAATTTAAGAAATTAACCACACCACCACACAGAGAAAGTGTTACAGCAAACTGGAGCAATCTCAAATTATATCATAACTCTACACATGTTGTTTGGAATAACAGGAAAACTCAATAGGAAAAACTCATTTACACTTGTTTCTGGGAGTTCCAAATTTCAAGAGACATCTTTGAGCTTTTCTGAAGTAATGTTCCTCAAACCGTAAGTTATACTATTATAAGACCTTAGTTCTTCCCATTTCCTTTTTAAGGCTAAAATTAAACTTGTCCATTCCTTGGGGCCCAGAGGAACATCTGCCAGATGTCCAGTCATCTATGTTGAACACAGTTCTTCTCCAATACTTATCTACTATCAACTCTATTTTCAGTCACTCATGTCTTTGTAAAAGTCAATGCTTTAAGTAAAAGTTGACAACACTAAAGGATTTGTTATAAACTTCACTGAATTTAAATTATTATCATTTTTTTTCCCACTTCTACTTGCAGTTGGTCTACTTTCCTTTTCCAGCATCCAATTACGTACTCATATTCTTCACAGTCTGAGCATATGCAATGTATATTTTTAGTTTTCCTCTTGTAACAAAATGATTTTTTAAAATTATGGAAAGAACCTCTAAACATGACGTTTTAAATTTGTCAACAATGTAATCCACTACGAACCCTGCAAAAATGTATAAAGAAATCAAATCATTGGTTAAATATTTTTAAATCATTGGTCCATAGGCTATGTCTAATACGGTTGAGAAAAGCAATTAAGAAAAGCAAGTTTATATACTGAAGCTATGAATGCAGTTTCTATTAGAGCTTGCACCATGAAAAAGTTTTGGGTGCTCACAGTCCAAAAGCAATTGCAAGCTGTTGTCCAAATGAAGAAATCTGTGCCTGATTACAAGAAACTTTCTAGTCACCACCATCTCATGAATTAAAATTATCCTTCTAGAGCTCCTTTAAAACTCACTGGTTTGGGGGGGTTTTTTGAGATTTGTTTTGGGTTTTTTTTAAAAATAAAAGAATTCCCTCAGCTAGTCTTTTAACAGTAACGTGAACTTCAGACTGTCTGGGCAGAATCACAGCAAGAAACAGCATTAACAAGAATATCATTCTCTAAAGGGATTTCAGTCTCATGGTAAAGAACCCCCCCTCAAAATAACACCATTCTCACTCCAACTCAAATTATTGCAATGACAGTTTGGTTTTCTAGGATGTCTGCCACCACAAAGGCGGGTGAGAGGTCCCCCCATAAAGATCCTCACCTTAAATCTCAAACTTGTTCTTGGATAGCACATGCCACCTTCAAGAGCTATGCATCTTTAGGGCACATTGTAGTGCAAGCACTGAGTTGACTTCTCAAGAAGAGGAGATTCACAATTCTGAACTATGAAATACAAGCAGATACCTAACAAGACTGCATACAGTCTTCTTATACAGGGGATGGATATTTAGGATCTGGCCCAAACAAGCAAAGGTCAGTGGGGACTTTTTCAGTTTCTTCAGTGGCTGCTGATTTAGATCTGTGCAGAGATTGCAAAGCGCATCAAAGTACATCACCTCAGGGAAAACTTAAAAAAACCCCAAACAACAACAGTTAACCTCTCTCTTTACTTTGTTCAATATCTAAGATTAAACATACCTGAAATGGTACATTCCATGGCCCACTTCTGAAAGATGGAGACAACCACAGTATTCAGTAATTTAGGTGACACATCAGCAACCAGAACTTAAGAAATGCACAGTTGATAATGCAATATCCTTCCCAAGTGTATTGGATTATATACTGAACTGTTTCTTCCACAGCAAAAATAAAACAAGGGCATTGTTTTTAACCTTGCAGCAGCTGGATCCCAAGTTCATTGCTAGTCACTGCAATCCTCAAATCCTTCTATTCTTTTTCAACTTCTGGGAGTATGTTCCAATCCAGATGCACTGGTCCTCTATCCTGTCACACCTCCCACATGTAATACATTCCTTCTTTAACTCTTCAGAGTTACCTCTGTATGAACATCACTGATACCTTTCTGTGCCTTCAAGCTCAGTAGCACTGCACTGTGGTATCCCCCTTGTGCATTTCAGCATGTAGTTCGAATTTTTTGAGGAACTGCATCTACTGTGCAACTGATGTGCAAATTTAGATTGCTGGGAAAAGATTAGCGCTGGTTTGAGTCTACTCAAAATTATTTTAGATTAAAAGGTGGGTAATAAAATGGCATACAAATTCCTGTTCAAGTGCTATCTCAATTTAAAGATCTTAGATTTCCATAATGACATAAAAATCATAACAAGAATGCTGCCATAAGTTTTCAGAAAAAAATATTTTAAGACCCCAAAAAGACAGCTGTGAAAACCGTTTTGCTTTTTCCAAGAGAAATTATGTGTATTATGATGCTCTGAGGAACCTACAAAACGCTTGCCAGTATAGTTTTAATGCAACCTAGTGAGTGGGGAGAAATATTCCATCTTAATTTAAAATACATCTAAAAGAAGGAATGCTCTTGAAAATCAGATGTTAAAAATCCCAAAAATCACGCATCACCATCATCACCTAGAAAAAAAATGACATTTCATGACGTTCTCTGGAAGAACCTGAGCAGCCTCAAGCTGCATGCACTTACCTCCAAATGCTTTCAAAAATCTGTAAATACATGCATATATACACTATTTCTTTGGCCAACCGATCAACCTCCTAAATTCTGTGGTCTTTAACCAAAGAAAAATATCTAGAAAAGTGACCTCCACATGAAAGCATACAAGCAAAAAAGCCTGAGGATGTTTCTCTGTGTGAAGGAGAATCTGAGCAATTTCCTCCAATCCTCATTTCCTGATAGCACGAAGTCAGAGGGAAGACCCATCACAATGTTGTACATTGAAAAAAGCTGAAGAAACCTTGGGAGGAAAAATCATGATTAAGGCAGCTCCTGCCAGCAAAGCTTCAAAACATGGAGAGGCATCCACGATGTTAGGAGCACTTCCCATCTCAGCTTTGTCTACTCTCTCTCTCCTCCATTTTCTGGTGGAGCTAGAGAACATGACATGGCTTACCTGACTCAGATCACAGCTCTCTGCCAAACTAGTCACTTCCTCTTAGACATGCAAGCAGCTTCATGAGACAAACAGACCCCCACAGACACACACAAAAGCAGCAGCAGAAAGCTCTCAAACTTGAAGGTCTTTCTCCTTCCAAACACCAGGGAAAAAAAAAAAAAAAAACGAAGGAAACTTTTCCTTTTTCTCCCTCAAAAAAAAGAGGGAGGTCGGGGGGGAGCGTGGGGGGGGGGGGGGGAAGAAATCCTATCAGATCACAACTACATGAAGCTCCAGGAGGATCCCTCTGCGTGGAGAATAGAAACCACAACGTGAGGAGGAGCGGGGCGGGGGGGAAGAAGAAGGTTACTCCAGAAGACATAAAGAGCCCGTGGACTCTGTGTGTGTGTGCATGTGTGCGAGAGCGAGGAGAAGCTTTGTGTTGTGGAGCCTGGACTGGAACCAAAGCAGACAGCTTGCAAATGGAGGACAGGGAGATAAAGAAAAGGGAAGAGGGGGAGACATGGGGAGAAAGCCTCTCCGGGTGGTTGAGAAAGGGGCAAGGGAGAAGGCGCCTTCTCCCTCGCCTGGTGTAAAGGTAGGGACATCGGGGAACTGGGCGAGAAGAACTGGGCTCCTTCCCTTTCTTCCCTTCTCGCTCTCTTTCTCTCAAAGGAGAGCACAAGCGTGTGTAATGGCTCCTGCTCTCCAGCTGAACGCTGTCCTCCTCCAAGCCACCTCCTGCGGGCACCAGCAGCCCCCCAGCCCCGACGCCGCCGGGGACCCCTGCATCCCAACTCCAGGAGAGCGGCGGTGGGGGGCGAGGACCAGCCTCGGAGCAGCCGGGAGGAGGCAGCCCGAGGGGACCAGGGGGAAGAGGAGGGAAGAGGGGCAGAGAGAAAGAAGAAAGAAAGAAGTGAAGAGAAAGGAAGGAAGAGGTCACCGATTGCCCGGGTCCTGCCAGCACGGAGCTTTTCTCCCCTCCGTGTCTCTCCCGTCTCTGATCCAAGTCCACACGCACAGCACCATCCAGACCTCGCACACACCCCCCTCTCTTCCCGGGCACCCCCAACCCCCAAAGCCTGGCTGATATCTCACTTATCTCCCCATAACACACACACACACCCCTTAAATGCAACAACAAAAAATTAATTAACCGCCTTCCTCCTCCTCCCACCACCACCACCACCAGCACCTCCTCTTCTCCTCCTCCATGCAAGAGACTTCTCTCTCAAACAAAACACCCCGCTCTCGCTCCCCTTTTTTTTTTTTTTTCCTCCTTTCTTTCTTCCTCCTTCCTCCGTTGACCGAATGAATGGATTTCAGAGGAAGGTGGTGGAGAGGAAGAAAGACCGAAAAGACCAAACAAAATATAGATAGGTAGATAGATAGATAGATAGATAGATAGATAGATAGATAGATAGATAGATAGATAGATAGATAGATAGATAGATTGATATACACACACACGAAAGATGATCTCTCCAATACCAAACCGGAGATGGTTTTTAATTGCGAGAACTTACAGGAGCGTCCCGGCACTGCTGCTCTTGCTGCTGCCTCCTCTCCTCTTCCTCTCTGCCTAGCTCTTCTTCTTGTTATTGTTGTGGAAGTTGTTTTGTGAGTCTCATGTGCTCCTTGCCAGGTCTCAGCAATGGAGGATCGCCATCTTTCCCTGCTTCCCCCCCCCCCCCTCTCCCTCTCTCTCTCTCCTTCACTGGCTTGCTGCAGCTGCAGATGACCTGAGATATCCGTCTCTCTCTCTCTCTCTCACTCACCCTCTGTGTCTCTCTCTGAATAATGAGCAACCAGAGGGAGAGAAAGAAGACAATCTCCTCTCCTACCACACAAAACGCAAGAGCACCAGGGGGTGCAAGAATCCTTTCTAACAACAACAACAACGTGTAGGGGAAGAGGAGGAAAAGGAGAAAGAAAAGAGAAGAAAAGAGAGGAGGAAAAGGCAAGAAGAAAGAGAGGGAGGGAGATGGAAGAGGAGGGGGGAGAGCAAGCAAACGAGAGATATCCAGGAGGCAGACAGATGGAGGAGAAGATGGTAGTGATAGAGGAGGAGGTGTTGAAGATGAAGGAGATTAAGAGGAGGAAGGTGGTAACAAAAAGTTAAGGTTTGGGACACTGAATCACTCACAGGCCAGGGAGGAGGAGAAAGAAGGGGGAAAGATCTGAAGAGCTTCCCCTTCCAAGCTGTTGCCTTCACAAAGCTTCCTGTGGAGGAGCGCTCCGCAGCTCCTGCGATGCTGGGGGAGCCGCTGGGATGGAGCGCTCTGCCGGGTCATAGCTCTCTTCCAGCCATGGCACAGACCGGTTTCTGCATGCAGATCTGCCCCTGAGGTGATCCCTCAGACACATCCATCTAGAGGCTAATCTTCCCTGAGCAGGGTAAAGAACATAAATGGAGCTGGAGGTTGCAAAGTATAAAACCAGATCTACCACGTGGTTGGTTTTTAATCCCCCTTCCAGGTCGCATTTGATGTGGAGAAAGGAGACTCGAATTGTCCATTTCTGGCACGTATTTTGAAGTCTACTCCCGGAAATAAAGACAGTCACCTCCAGGTTTTTTATTTCTCACAAGCGTTTAGGAGAAAAGAGAGCTTGTACTACCGTGCACCAAAAGCAGTTCCTACATTGGTGAGATGTTTTTGGCTGCGAAATAAAATAAATAATTCTACTTTAAATAACTTCGGTGCCTTCTGACACCTACTTGTCTGCTCCTTTGTGACTGATTATTTAAAACCGTGGAAACGATCAAGGCTCACAAAGAAAGGTATCTTGGTGATGAAGGCAAGCAAGCAAAGACAAAGCGGCTGTAGCCTGCATTTTTATTTAGTCTTGTTTCTATTAAGCATTGTGCTGAGCTACTTCTTTTGCTCGACATCTCCCCCCCTCTCCCCCTCCAGTCTTCCTACAGCACCAGGTCGGATTCTTTCTAGGGTTATGAGGGGGTGGGGGGGTGAGAAGACAGGGGAGAAATCCGGATTAGGGTTTATGTGCAGACTTTGAAAATCAATACAAAAGAGTAAGGCAAAATCAATTTGAGCACAAGGGCATGACTGGTGTTGGAACATCACTGGGATTTCTCGAACCCTCAAGCGCTGCAATTTGCATGGGTGGAAGAGAGACTAGAACCACAGAACTCCGGTTGGGGTGAAGGGGGAGATCCCTCCCTGCTCCCAGGAAGTTTTATGTGAGTGATCAAGCTGAGATGATCTTCTTAAAAGAGTCCAGATTTTACTGGCTCTGGGAGAGGTTAGGCATGTTAGAACTTCATTGTCTGAGAACTCTCCCAGCTCAGCTGAAGACTAAATGCAGAAATGCTAACGATAGCAATAAAATAAAATAACAAAAATAGGTCACCCAGGTAGTAGTCAAATATTAAACCCATGCACTCTTCAATTTTCCCCTCCGCAAGACTGCTGTGAGTACAAAGCACACGGGCAGGATCTCTCCCATTAAATCTTCTCTTTCTTTCAGCCGCACAAGTTAATCACTAAACAGGAGAAATATCTTCTCCCTCCTCCTTTTCCCCAGCTTTCTGCTCCCCCCCTCCTCGCCTCAAACAAGTGCTGTGAGAAACAGGAGGAAGGACAATGTCTGGGCAGAAGGAGCACTCTTGGGTTTAGAGAATCCTTCCCAAGGAAAAGGGAAAAAAACATCTGAACTGGGGATTCCTACTAAGACTACTGGTTCCATGCAGACAAATGAAGCGGACATCTCCTAAGAAGCTGATAAAAGAACATTAAGGAAAAGGGAGGGACTGCCTTTACGGCTGCCAGAATGTGCATGTGTTCTGCCTGCAATTTTCTATAAATCATCCACTTTGCAGGAAGAGAGCACCTGGGCTTTGCAATCTTTGACGTTACCATCAACGCCGAGGCAGATAATTTACCTCTTCATCTCTTAGCATCACTCTTTTTTTTTCTTTAAAAAAAAAAAAAGGAAAATAAGAGCACAACCACAAACCCCAAAACACCTGACTTCCGACCAGCCATCCTCCAGGGAAACAACAATCCCATTTCCAAAGGAGGGCTCTTGGGAGGAGTGGGCATCAAACCTCAGCGAGGGGGAATAAAATTAAAAAAAAAAAAAAAAAAAAAAAAAAAAAAAGATAGAAAGAAAAGAGAAAGGAAAAGAAAGAGAAGGCAGGAAACTAAAGAAAAAGAAGGAAGAAAGGAAAAATAGAGAAAGAAAAGAGAGAAAGAAGGAAGGAAGAAAGACAACAAAAGTATCTTCTCGGAGGGAGGCTGGAAATGTTTCCCCCCCCCCTAAAGGGATCCCCGTGCTCGGGGCACCCACGGGGGTCGCAGGAGGCGGTGGGGGTGGGCAGAGGGACCCCGCGGGGGAGGGAGCGGGCAGCCTTTCCCTAGGGATGGGGGGCGGTCCCCGCCGGGACCAGCCACCAGGGAGAGGAGGGGGGGAAGCCTCCCCGGAGCCCACGGGGATGCCCACAGACCGCTGCTTTCCCGCAGTAATCGTGGAGGCGAGGGGGGCAATCCCGGGGGGTGCGGGACCCTCCGCGGGTGGTGGGCGGGCGGGGAGGGGCTTTTGGTGCCGAGCATCCCCCTGGGCTCGTCCGGGTGCCCTCCCCAGCAGTAAAAAGGTTAACCGTGCTGACAGCCCCCTGCTCCTAATTAGCCCGGCGGGTTAACAGCCCCGTTAAGGTGGATGGAGACAGTTCGCGCCTTTGCGGGTGCTGCTGAGGACGGCCGAGGACCTCGGGGTGCGGACAAAGGCGCCGGTGCCTGCGCTGCCCGGCAGACTGGCTGCGGGACATGAATGGGGAGGCGGGACCGAGCCCACGGCAGGGCGCAGCACCCCCGCTCCCTTCCGGGCCAGGGGGGGTGAAAGGGGATTTCAGCTTCTATACATCTTCACAGATGGTATTGTGTCCCACCACTGTGTTGGCCGAAGCCACAGGAAAGGGATGTTCTTGGTTTTAAAGAAAAAAATAACATCCACACACTCCCAGCGACCTGGGGTAAAGTGGGTGGTATTCTACCATGTGGCCGGGTGAAGGTTGGGGAAAAAACATAGAATCACAGAACAGCCTTGGCTGTAAAAGACCTGCAAGAACATCAAGTCCAACCATTAACCCAGCACTGCCAAGTCACCAATAAACCATGTCCCTCAGCACCATTTCCAGCCTCTCAGACTGGGTACACCTTCCCTCACCCAGAAAATCTGACCAACTTTGGCCTGAGCGTTTCGTCCCCAAGCCAGGTCTTCGCTGGTGTGCAATGCTGCAGGTTTGCATGGCCCTGTGTGACACCTGCATCCCACTCCTGGAGACACTGGAAGCCCATGGAGGCTGCGCTGTGATCCTTATGGTGACAAGGCAGGAAACTCAGGATGGTGCTATTCTGCCTTTACATTTATTATTTTTGCCTTTTTTTTTCCAGCCAAACCCATTGCTCCTTGGGCTCTAGTAGCTCTTCAGGATGGGAAACTGGTACATTTAACATGGACAGTGAACACAGCCTTAGGGTGCAGGAGACATTAGGAAAGCAAAGTGGAAAATAAGACACTGAAAGCACACTTCTTTATACATTATCAACAGTGAGGCACTGTTGTTAATGTCCCCTCACAGAAATGAAAGCGGCTTTTTTTTTCTCTACCCGGATTTGGAAGAATTTCTTCCTTTTCCTGTAACAAGTTTGAGTGAACTTCCTGTCTATTGTCCACTTCTTCATGGCTATTTTACTTACCTCAGCGAGGTTTCGCAGTCCTTATGCAAGAGGCAAGCATTGTGTCGACTCAGTGGAGAACTGAATATCACTTTCTCCAGAATATTATGTTCTGCAGCTAGTGAGAGAATTTCACTTTCCTGTCTAAGAAGATTAGAAATGTGCTGTTCCAACCTTTATCCTGGCAACTCACTTTCTTTAACCTCCAAAGGTTTCCTTATTGTGAAGGACTTTGAGGAGAAACTGTTTGGCTAGAAGCGGAGAAATCCTGCTCCCATCCATGAAAGACAAGGGATATCTAATCAGCAAAAATTTTTGTTAGCAAATACTCTTATATAGGACAGTGGATTCAAGAGGGTTTAGATGTAAATAATCCAAATCTAGGCTCTTAAGGACCCTTCAAAATATTCTTCTATTGAAACCTAAAACTTTCAGCCAGCTAATAAAATTTGGAATATTTTATTTCTGGCAGAGGTCAGACTAAAATCTCCAAGAGCAAGCTATTCACTGTAAGATCACTTTGTTATCTACAAGAACACCTTAGAATGTAGTACATATGTTGCATTTTTATGTTGCTCAGAATGCTTAAGAGAAGTATACTGGTGAGGACCAGGTTGGGTATTGGAAGTCCCTTCCTTATCTAACAGATGTGTAGGTGGGAAATGTTAGAAATACAGTTTTCGCTCCTTTGAGAAAACTGAATCTTCAACAGTCAGATGTTTGGGTAAACTCATATTTTATCCCTGCCCCCAGGCTTCCTCAGAAACTTTACACCAGGACTAGGAGCCAAGAAGTCACTTGAAAAAGAGAACCAGTTCTGCTCCAAAACCTTTTAATTTGGGCATGAATCAAGAATAATGGGTATATGGTGTTGGTAGACTTCAGGGTGGATTTGGTGAGTACAACAGGTCATCATTTCTGCAACCTAAGAACATGCCTAAAAAGTCCAGGCAGCAGAAAACCTTATGTTTTGAGCCCAGTCAGACTCCCAGTAGAGTTAATGAAAAAGATTCCCTTGATGTTAAAATTAACTGGGTTGGAACTGACAGAACACATCTTTAGTAACTGCAACATGAATCAAAACTGGCCCTAGATCTCTAGTAAGTAATTCACCAGCCTGTATCCTCTTTTCAATGGTCAATTTGATTTAATAAAAGAATAAAATGCAGTGTAGTCAAAAGGGTGCTTTATCCGTCCCCAGAAGACAGGCAACAAACTTACTTATATTTGGGAAATCTGTAATCAACATGACAAGGGTTTGCTAAGCAACTAAAGGCACACCCTGACTTCACTTCTTACCATTAAAAAACAGTGACCATGAAGCTTAATTAAATACACTTTGCACATATGAAATCTTCAGAAGCAAATATTCTCTGCTGTAAGTGCAAATTAAGTTTTATGAAATTCAGTCCTTCCAAAGACACAGCTGGATTTCATTTAACTTCTGCGTGGTTTTGATGTAGTTAATGAGATTGAAACTACAGTTGCTTTATGACATCTGACCGTCTGGATCACGACAACTGTTTGCTGGTTGGTATAGGAACATTATATCCCAATCTGATATTATACTCGCTGCTAAGAAGACTTCAAGAGAGAAGCAGTTTGATTGTGTCTTCAGAAGAGATAGGTACTTGAGGGATTTGTGAAATGGTTTTGAATTTATTGGTCAGATACAAATGGTCTCTGGCTGTATTTACTGGTCATTTTTCAGTCCCCCCGCCATGTATGTTTTACTAGATTTATGCAGTTCAATACAAAGCTATTGTTACTTGCATACCCTTGAAAAATGCATTTCCCCCTTTTTCTTTTTGTAAGATATAAGTGCAACACGTGCATCTCTTGATCTGTCTGTCTAGCTCTCCAGTATTTTTAAAACTAAAGCTCTCAAATGCCAGTCAAATAATTTTTATTCTCTATGTCCTATTCAACCTGTATAATACACAACTTCTGATAGATTTGAGTTCCACTTCCTAGCCAGTATTTCTGATGTCTAATTTTTCTAGACCTACCATAAAATTGAACAAGGCCATCTCTGGCTTTATAGGGAAGTGCCTAGTACTGCTGAATAATCTGTCTGGTGTATGCAGTTTGATGACATTTTTATTGATACATTACAAATTTAGCCCAAGTTTCATTTTTTGAAGCAACTCCAGTAGGTATTTTCATTTCCCGTGGAAGCATTTCAGGCATAGTTGATTTCCCATCTTGCATGTCTTTGAAGATTTAAAAAGGAAACAATGTGTTTTATCTCCCACTTTTGAACTACTTCATCTTACAGTTTATTTCCTAATGAAGTTGTTTCTTCTTCAGCTTCTGCTGAAGTCCCAGTTGTACGTATGGGTCAATTCCAGTTCATTTTTCCTGTGAGCATAGATATGCACGCTGCAGCAAGTTGAACACTGCTGAAGTGCATGCTGAAACTGTTCTTCAAATACGTCTTTTGCCTTTGCTTTCTGTGAGCTTGTCAGTGCTACTGGTAATCTGGAGATGTTTCGATAAATGCCATTGAAGACTTTTCTCATGCTCCTATGTTTCTGACCAACACTAAATTAAGGTCTTCTTCATCCATCTGCTGTCCTTTTATCTCTGTTAAAAGACTGAACTTTTTCCACTCCCATGTATTTATGGAACTATTTTTTTTTTTTCTGTTCCACGTCTCCACATGATCAGCCAAATCTTCAACTGATGTAATTTGGCTGGCTTCATTGACTTCAATGGATATACTGCTAATTTAAACCTTCTGTCTGGCTCATTCTTGCATCTAATTGGGTTAATAATCTTTACCAATTACTTTCAGTAGTTTAGATATTTCTCTTTTTATTTGTAGGTGTTACGTATTGAAATTTCATGGTTTTCTCCATTGATGATTTCACTATGATACATTGATATCTCATACAGTGGTATTCTTTTAAAAAAAAGTTGTGTTTCTTTTCCACTACCCTTTCTGATCTCTCCAGAGTTATTCAGTTTCCTAATGCCCACCTTGATTCCTACATTTTAAACTGTAGCATTTTGCTGAGTTTCTCTCTGCATTAATTTGTTTCAATATGCCATGTTTCAAAGGAGCCTTTCTTCTGTAATATCTCATCTATACTAGTCTTGTGCCATTTACAAAGAAGACATTGTTTCCAGTTGTCATCTTTACAGCTGGCTGTTGTGTTCTCTAAAACTGAAGAGACACCATTTGTAATGTGAATTGATGTTTATAATGCCCATTAAATACTGGTGTAGTCAGAGGTGGGCAGTCACATTGTCATGAAAGATAACCACATATGTAAGAAGGCAGGTGCTATAGTGCAGATTTCAGGATATATTTCATAACCTACGGCCAGGTTTATCTGTCTTGAGATTGCACAGTAATGTTTCTGCACTAACACATGGAAACGGCTTGGTGTGTTTTGCTTCCCTTTTGGCAGCACCATGTCAGTATCAGAGTTTTTAAGCTCTTTTATGGGAACCCAGGCTGTATTTCAGCCTTCCAGGTGACTAGGTGGATCCTGTTAATAAGGCGAAGGTAGGACAAAAGACAGATGCAAAGAAGAGCACAAAAGGAAGTTCATAAATAGTACCAGTACACTTGGAAAAAAATCTCACCTATAATTACAAAAACATTTCAGCATCCCATTCTGTCTTCAGAAAGGTAACAATTATTTATACATATCAGTCTCTATGTAAATGCCACCTGTCCAATCAATATATTAATATTTGAATTAATTTCAAAAGAAGATGGCAGAAAAAAGCCGTCATTTCCTCAGTAATGAACTAATTTATCTGAAAATCTGACAACTGCAAGTGGGTGGTACTCTGTGTAGTCTTACAAAAGATATTGCTGCAATCAAGCTGATACTTACTATTCTAATAGTAAAACATGCTGAACATCAAAACTTGACATGGAATGTAATGAGAAGTGATATGATTGAGCAGAGATTTAGCAGATATGTTAGTTATTGCGTTAGTATGATTTCTGCTGTGGATCTTGAAGTCCTTACACACACACACGTGTGCACACACACATGTGCACACTTGATGAGTGACACAATTTCTTGTGGAAAGTGTACCTTAAGGAAAGGCTTGGAAGAGAAAACAAAGGAAATACAGTCAATGTAGGCACAATGCTCTGATTTTAAATAGACAAATAGAAGATTGTTGTGACATATGCACACTGTCTAGTTTAACAGGATCCCATTCCACTTCTGGTAACATGCTGCAAGCAATAGGGAGGAGTTCAGCCATATCTAGCCCTTAAAAATAAGGGAGGGATAGGATGAAAGCATGGGAAAAAAGCAAGGTGCTGTTTAAAGGGGAAGGAAAAAGAAAAACAAGAAAGGGAAAAGAGAAAAATAAGAAAGAAAAAGGATTTTTTTTTAAAAAAAAAAGAAAAAAAAAGAAGAAGAAGAAGAAAAGAAAAGGAAAGGAAAGTTCAGATTTGACATGATTGTGAATAGTAACCAGAGAAGGGGATTTAGGAGAGCACTGAGATGTAGCTGGAATGCCAGGCTGATATTTGGCAGTAGTATTTGGGACAGATTGAAGGGGACATAGCAGGTATCAGGAAATCCAGCAGAACGGTGGTTGTAGCAAAGGTAATCAAGCCAAAGATTTGCAGAACAGTCACAAGGAAATTAATAGCTTCAGGGAAAACAGTAAGGATTCATGTTTTGGATACAAAAGTTGAGGGCAATAGCAAGTTTGCAGTTCTTCAGAAATATAAGTAGGAGGATGACATATGCAAGGAATATAATCAGGTCCACGCTGCAGCCAGTTAGATCCAGTTCAGTTGAATTTGCACCAAAGATTGCGCCCTGATGCTAGGCTGGATTGTCCTAGTTGTTGCTGCTAGCCTGCTCTCAGGTGGTGATTTTTGCTTCAGGTGCTGTTGCCTATGGAAGCTTCTTTGTGATGTCCAGTTGTTCTCCAGGGTCCAAGTGTGCATGTTATGTGATGTGTTCCTAGTAATTGTGACTGCAAAGGAAATTCCGATAAATGTACCTGAAACACCAGCTGATGCAGGTACTTCTGAGTTTGCAGAGAGCCTGGAGCAATAGCTCCAAGAAGTTTGAACTTTCCCATTCATCTCAATAAGTTCTTAAATTGTCATTCTTCACCTTCTAACTTCATCATCATTTTTAGAGCTTGCTCCACATTTTTAACTGTTTCTCTTTTGATCATTTTGCAGAAGCTCTCTGAAGTTTTTATTCCCTAATTTCAAAGTGTTTCTCATGCTCTCCAGGTGAGAAAGTCCAGAGCTGCAATGACACCTATTTTCCCTCTTGACAACTTTGAAGCTGCAGATGGGAACTGCCAGTGCAAGAACCCATGGCATATTAGAAAACACATAGGGGCTCCAATCAATGAATTGGTTTGTCTACCTACTTAATTGTCCCTGGGATTAATGTACCAAATGATTAATTGCCTTTGTAGCTAGTTAATCACAGATTTCAATATCATCAGTGTAAAATCAAGCTGCCATGTAATTTCACGGCAACCAGAATCCTTTGGCATACCAACTCAGGTGTGATTTGCTGGAGAGGAGGCATGGAGCTCTAAATGTCTTTCTCACTCTTGATCTTACACTCCCTGGGTTAAAGGGCTGTTGTTAACCATTTTTGTTCCATCAAACACTACCCAACTGCAGTGACCAAATGTAAATTCACAATGCTTTAGTATTCCACAGGTTGGTTCAAACATCCATCCTACTCTCCCTTCAAGTTAAACAACTGTTCTTCATCCCTTGGGCATGAGGGTTGGAGAATACAAGCAGAGGAAATATGAGTCATAGGAGATGGACACTGCCATTCCTGTGAAATGTGCAACTATTGTCTCAGTGTTCATAAGCCAGAAGGACTCCAATTTCTCAGCTAACATGTCCATCTGTCAGAAGTTGTTTTCCTTGGTCTTCTCCCATTACCAGGACTGAAAACCTCCTTTGGACTAACCAGCTCTGAGATAGCCACTGTATAGCCTGATGGATAAGGCCAGCCAATCTTGTGTCTTTCCTCTCTCATAAGGATTGCTTTGCCTTGCTGAGGACTTGTTTACACTGGGAAACTGACCAGCCAAGCTATAGCAGTATCATTATTTCAACATAACCAGTCCATTTCCTGCGTAGACAAGCCCTTAGACTAATCTTGCCTGATCCGCAGCCCTAGTTGCAGAAACCTTGGAACACATTTTGGAGTCTTAATCCACTCCTAGATTATGAAGCCTGCCAAACCTTTTCATTTTGTTCAAGGCTTCCTGCCATTTCAGCCCTGGAACCCATCTGATTCCAGATCTTTTGCCCATCAGCCAAGACTCTTCAGCCAAGCCACATACATCCTGCCACCAGGATGCTTCTGTTTTTGCCAAGCTGAAAATCCTTCTGTTCTTCAGCCCATGGTTATCTAACCCTGTTCAAATGTGAACAAACTGAGCAATGGACAGCTTGAGGCCAGAATGCACATTTGAAGTAGAACAGGTCTATATTCTTTTTCCTCACTGCTAACTTTCACATAGATGGAGGTAGAGGTGCCTGCTCCTGAGAGTTGTGTGATGTAAAGGCACCAATACACTCTGCTGTCTCTAATGTTACCTGATGAAATCAAGAAATTCCATCATTCCACTTCAATCCTTTCATAGTTTAAGCACCAGACACTGATTTCATCAACTTACCTCTGTGAAAACAGCAGGCAAAGATGACATTCTTTCTTCTGTACTCTTTATTTCATGGTTTTCTGCATCCCACTATTTTTGCTGTAGGTTTTTTGTACATTACATTACTAAATTGTATGAAGAAAACGCCAAAATGCCTAACAGATTTGCAGTGATGCAGATATATGTGCCTTATGAAGATATCTAAATGCAAGTACACATCACAGGCTGAGTGGATTTATTTTCTTTTAATCGGCATGGTGTAATTCTCAGTTTTAATTAGTCTTACACAGTATCCCTTATTTTTTTTTATTACATTGCCAGCCAGAATAGCAAGAACAAGCTTAATGGAGATTTTAGCATTGTGGACGTGCATGATAAAAAGAAGACTGCAATAGACACACAAGTTCTACTGCATAGCAGTAATTCTTTTTCTCACTGTGTAAAATTCAACAGCACAAAAGAAACGCACTACTCAAATGCTCTCAGGTAGTAAGTGTGGTAATTCTTGTAGCCTCCAAGCTTGTTCCTTCCCTAGAGAAAAACAATTAGTGCCATATCAAGATCACAGTTCAGCCTATTTTCTTCACAATTTCAACCTTACTTCTACCAAGTGATGCAAAGCTGTAGTATTGTCAGGGCCTTCCACTGCATCCCAAATGTCTCCTAAAGCTCCACTGCTGACTGCCACCCAGGTCTTTTCTTTCTCGTTTGCATCCAGCCTTTGGTAGCCACATCAATGAGCAGCCTTCACTTGTCCTTTATAAGGACCTGCTCTCAAACAGGGCTGGCTAGCTACATGGTCTAAGAGGGACCCACCTACTCGCCATTTGAGGTCAAAGAAGGGGTGTCTCCCTACTTCCAACCACATCTTACATTCTGCTGTGCCAACCATTTTTGGCAGCTCTTTTTTCTCCTCTCAAGGTTGAAGTTAGGACTGAGAAGGGTCTTGAAGACCAACGAAATGATCTGGAACAAAGTATTGGAACCAAATGCTATGAAGATGAGTATGTCTAGAGGTCAATCTAACCTTTTGCTATGTCAAAAAAAGTGTATATGAAATATAAAAAAGGCTTTAAAACTTTTAGGCTTGAATACTGTTAATTATTTTCTTAGGTTTATTGAAAAATATTCTTGGAGGTGAGGACAGAAATCCAGTTAGTCCCATTCCCTGCCATTGGCACAATGACTCTCTTCTCTGTGATCTTGGGAACATAAATCAGTCTCTTTTATCGTGTCTGACAAATTTGGTGGCCTTTTATGGTGGAGTTACAACTTCAGTGGATAAGGGAAGAGCAACCAATATCATCTACCTGGACTTGTGCAAAGCATTCGACACTGTCCCACATGACATCCTGGTCACTAAATTGGAAAATCATGGATTTGATGGATGGACCACCCAGTGGACAGGGAATTGGCTGGATGGTCGCACTCAAAGAGTTTGCAGTCAGTGGCTCAATGTCCACATGGAGACCGGTGACAAGCAGCGTTCCTCAGGGATCGGTACTAGGACCAGTGCTGTTTAACATCTTCAACAGCGACATGGACAGTGGGATGGAGTGCACCCTCAGCAAATTTGTGGATGATACCAAGCTGTGCAACGTGGTTGACATGCTGAAGGGAAGGGATAGCATCCAGAGGGACCTTGACAGGCTGGAGAGGTGGGCCCATGCCAGCCTCTGGAAGTTCAATAAGACCAAGTGCAAAGTCCTGCACATGGGTCAAGGAAATCCCAAGCACAAGTACAGGCTGGGCAGAGAATGGATTGAGAGCAGCTCTGAGGAGAAGGACTTGGGGGTGTTGGTTGGTGAAAAACTCAACATGAGCCGTCAATGTGCCCAGACTTGTATCCCAGAAGGCCAACCGTATCCTGGGCTGCATCAAAAGAAGTGTAACCAGCAGATCGAGAGAGGTAATTCTACCCCTCTACTCTGTTCTCATGAGACCTCACCTGGAACACTGCGTCCAGCTTTGGAGCCCTCAACATAAGAAGGGCATAGATTGGTTGGAGTGGGTCCTGAGGAGGGCCACGAAGATGATCAGAGGGCTGGAGCACCTCTCCTATGAAGACCGGCTGAGGGAGTTGGGGTTGTTCAGCCTGGAGAAGGGAAGGCTCCAGGGAGACCTTATAGCACCTTCCAGTAGCTGAAGGGGGCCTGCAAGAAATCTGGAGATGCACTTTTTACAAGAGCATGTCGTGACAGGACAAGGGGTAATGGCTTTAAATTGGAAGAGGGTAGATTTAGACTAGATATTAGGAAGAAATTCTTTACTGTGAGAATGGTGAGACACTGGAACAGGTTGTCCAGAGAAGCTGTGGCTTCCCCCTCCCTGGCAGTGCTCAAGGCCAGGTTAGACAGGGCTTTAAGCAACCTGGTCTGGTGGGAGATGTCCCTGCCCATGGCAGGAGGGTTGGAATGAGATGATCTTTGAGGTCCCTTCCAACCCAAACCATTCTGTGATTCTATGATTCTGTGGTTCTCCCCTTTCCTCAGAAACATAAGAGAATAAGATGCAGTGGCTTTCAGGTGATCTTCCCAAGAACAATGGGTATATTGGGTCACTTCAGCCATGCTATGAAACCGAATCAAACCTATTCTAAAGGTTTAAAAAACACACCACAAAAGGCCACCAATGAATTTTGGCAATTCTTATTTTAGGTTTCCTTTCATAAATGAGTATGTTATGTTTAATAACCATTAAATTGAGTTGATTTCATGAGAGCTGGGATATTTTGAAATAGTTTTCTTTGTTTTATTCAGAAGAGGAAGTAAAAAATTCTTATGAATATTTCAACAAATTTCATTTTAATCATTTATTTTCTGGTTAAAAATAACCAAAATCATAACATAGCATTTTGGTGAAACTATATTTTCCAAAGAAAACTGTTAACTCAAAAGTCATTTAATAATTCTTGTACGCATCTATGTATGTGTCTAGCAGCTAGTGATAAACTAATTCCAGTGGATCAGATTTTTAAAATAATTCATTAGGAACGTATAAATGGAATCAGAAACACAGAATCACAGAATGTTAGGGGTTGGAAGGGACCTCCTAAGATCACCTAGTCCAACCCCCCTGCCAGAGCAGGGTCCCAGAGTAGATCACACAGGAACACATCCAGACAGGTTTTAAATGTCTCCAGAGGCAGAGACTCCACAACCTCTCCAGGCAGCCTGTTCCAGTGCTCTATCACCCTCTCAGTAAAGTGTTTTCTTATGTTAAAATTGAACCTCCTGTGTTCCAGTTTGTGCCCATTGCCCCTTGTCCTGTCACTGGACACCGTCGAGAAGAGTCTGGCCCTGTCTTCCTGACACTTGCCCTTAAGATCCAATAACTTGCTCATAGCCAATGGAGGAATGGAGGAATATTTGTACTGAAATATGTTCAATTCTTATAACATTTTTGTGAATATAGAGGTGGCAGTTTGAAGAGTTTTAAAACACAGATTGAATATTTTCATACTGCTTTTATCACAACACTTCAGAAGTTATTAACATCCCAATTTATTAAACAGATTCATCCTCTCGAGTATGAATTTGGGAAAAATATAACCACAGTAACTGAGATTTACAGAACTATTTCAATGGAATTTACATTTCATTGGTCATGGCAAATTTGGTAGAAGTATTTGTATTACAGTTATGTAAACAACTTCAGTATAAAATTGAAGTAAGCATCTTAAAAAATTGAGTAGGTATGGCATATATGGAAGAGTAATACTCATTGAACTGAAGTTTCTCAGATAAGTGTTGTCAAAACAAGGTTGCTTACCAGCATATTCAAATAATGAGGTAAGAGAAATAAAACGGGAAGGTGAACTAACCAAAATTTGAATGATCACAGTTAAGTAGAGTTGTAATAATGGTGAAGCAACACCAAAGCTAAACCGAACCTTTCAATACCAATGCTGCCTGAGGGAACTTGCAGTTAGCAGGAAATAGGTGTCTGTACTCCTTTTAAGGCATAGGTGGATTTGGCTGAGTAAGTGAATAAAGAAGGAAAGGAGTAATCACTAATTATTCTGCCTCTTGCATCTGTAAGCACTTTACTTTTACTTCGTGTAGCAAGGAGCAGCACAGACCATCCTTGATCTGCATATTGCTAGTGCAGTTGCATTGCTTCCTGTACAAGCTGCAGAGCACCAGTGTTTGTTGCTGCCTCTGACATGAGTAGTCCTGATGAAGCCCATGCACACGAGTACGTACCTACAAGTCCTGTACTTTAGCAGTTTGTTGGGTTTGGTGCAGGGTGCTTGCTGGATATTGGATTGCCCAAGATAGGAAACAGTTTGTAGCAAAATGAATCCTAGTCCAATTTGACCCATCTGGAAGCTGGGAGAGCAATGTTTCATAAATACAAAAAGTGTCCTGACCTATGCTCCTGTCCTGCTACCACCCAGCATTTTTCAGCCCTGCCATTTAGTCACTCACATTGGGTTGCAGAAGTGAAGTCAACATACCAAGAGAAACTATGGCTTGCAGGGGACATATCTGCTCGGTTGTGCAGGTGCTCCATGTTGCTGAAGGCAAAGTAAGATTTTTCTTGAAGATCAAAGGCTTCCTGTAGTGCAGTCTGTATCTAAAAGAGACTTCATATGCATCATGAGCCTGCACCTTTCTGATTCGTTTCTGTCTTGGGGAACTGCTCACTCACTACCATCTATACAATATATGTCATGAATCATTCATTTAATCCACTCAAATGAAGGGAGAGTTTCCATCAACCACAATGGGGTTTGATTCAAACCTTAAAGGCCTGATGCACCTACTCTTTCTTACACTGAGTGGTGCTTCACTTTGGACATAGTCCCACTGTCCCTGCTAGCACCTCTTTCTCAGTTCAGTCACTGGCTTGTTTCTGTTTCAGCACAGGGGCTGGAAGGACAGCCAGCTTCAGGAGCAGAGTGGAGAGGGAGGAGCATCCTTGCTGATTTTCAGTATGGTGCCCTTTGAAGTTGCTTCCCCTGTCTCCTCCTCCATGACCCTGTTTCTTGTCTCACCTACCAAGCAAATCCATCAAATGTTTCAGCACACAAAGCAGCGGGATGAGCAGAGCTTATGCACTGCCTGTTAAACTCACTTGTTAGGGCTTTGTGTCCTTCCTGCCACACCTCTAGACCAATTGACAAAAAAATGTGTTTCCTTCTAGGTGCACTTGCACTTTCCTCTTTTATAGAAGAATCTGTCAATCCCTCCGTTCCAAAAGGACTTTTATCTGGGGAGCAATGTCCCATGGGTTCCCAGTCAGCTTTTCCTGTTTTCCAAGGTATCAGGTCCCCTTCATTTCCGCAGCAGAGTGTATCCTCACACTGTGGAGGCAAAACTTGCTGAACAGAACAGACCACCTTATCAGGGCTTGAGCCCATGCTAAGAAAAGGCCTTATAAGGACAATTGCAAACTGCACCACTGTTCATAAAGGAAACTGTATTTCTTTGAAATTGCTTTGTCTCTTGCAAATATATAGCCACAAACACATGTATATGTGAAGGCTATATGTATGCAAACACATATAACTCTGTAAGCAGTATACCTACTAGCCCAAACAACCTGTTGAAAGAGGATGAGAGAGCAGACGTGCAACAGATCTCAGTTGGCTTGCCTAATGCCTCACTGAAAATACAGACCGAACTGATGCACGTGCTATGTGAACCCCAAGCAGAAAGGAACAGAAAGCTCTCAAACCAGTCAAAGTAAGTTGATTTTGGCTGGGCTACTGAAGAACATTTGATAAAGTCAAAGTTTTGGCAAGCTCCAGGCTCCTCAATCCAAGCTCAATATAGTGTGGATTGTTCCATAGAAGTAAAGGGATTGCATGTTCTATTTTGGCCAAATAGTTCACAAGGCTGTGTATTAGTAACGCTTGGATTTAAGAGTGACTGTCATCCTCACGATGTTAACTCCCCCAGAGGCCCTCAGATTCCTCTGTGTTTAGGTCTTCCACTGCATAGTGAGTTGTCTGATCCCATGTGGGTTTTTCTTCTGTTGTTTAGATATGTGTTTTATCTCATTCACAATTAGATCTATTTTGGAAGAGGGTCAGGGGAGGTGGTGGTGTTCGGTCTGGCCAGAGCTGGAAACTTGAGCTATGTTCAAGTAAAAGTGACTTACTTGACAAGGTGCTGTTCCCGATAACCACATTCAAAGACTTCAGTTTTAAAACCCCGTTCTGGGGTGCAGCAGGTCAGATATTTTTTGTTGGATTTGCTGTCCTGTAAGCCAGCTGTTGTTCAAAGTGTGAGGCTGGAGTAAATTGACTGGAAGCCCCTTCTTGCCAGTAATGCATGACACTAAGTATACAGACACATGTAAGTACACAAGCTAATTCTCACAGCATCTAGTAATATATTCAGGTTTGTAGGGGCTTATCTTCAGGGTTTTTTTCAGAATCTGGAAGACCGTACCAGAAAAAGATGTCTCTGTAGCTGTTCTGGCCTTGTGTTCCTTCCTCAAGAATTTGCTATTGGTCATTGTCAGAGACAGGATCAATCTGACCCAACATGACAAATCTTGCGTACCTTAGGTAATTGCATATTTTCTCTTTTTTGCTTGACAATTCTGATGAATGGTTGAGCAAGATGGAGTCTTGATCTTGCCTGGTGCTGTTAAAATAAATAATATTAGTAAAGAAAAAGGGAACGGATTAAATGCCAGAGTCTTGGCACTACCATGTCTCTACGGCATGATTTTCTGCGTTAGGAACACAACTGACATACAAAACTTATCTGTATATTAAGCTAAGCCAAAGTAGGCCTCAGCTTTTCCACAGAAGTTACACAGGCTTTCTGATGCCTTGCTATTTATTTAATCAGGAGTGCTTGTGTTTTGGATAAAATTCCTTGTTCTTAAATTCTTAAAATTGAAGAACATGTCCTTTTGTGCTTCTAGGTAAGGCTGAGGTATAGGTTAGCAAGAGGAGCCTCATGTTTTTATTTTACCAGGCAGCTAACAAGCCGGGCATCCTTTCAGAGGAGGAATCCTAGGCATCCTGGTGGTGGAAACACAAGGCACCTATGTTTGTTGTGGGCACACTGGCAGTGCTGCAGGGAATAAGGGTGCACAGATCTGCATTTATGTTCCCACATCCTTGGCCAGTATGTAACAGTGTGGTGATGCTGGGTTAATTGCAGTGGTTAATGCAGTGCCCATTCCACTGAAGGAGTTCAGGCATGCGCAGGCAGTCATGCCAGCAATGTATGATAATTTGTAATTCCAGAAACTTCTGTGCAATGGAGGCTGTATTTGCATGCCCTAACTATTGATTAGGCACAGAGCTTTAGACCTTTAGGGCTGAAGATCTGTCCACTTTGCTCCTCTCGCAGAACCCCTATGATGAACTCTGGTTTTTTATAGGCACTTCAGGTTTTGATAAATTTATGGTGTCAGATATTAACTTCCAGACCATCATTTTCCCTCATGACTGTTTAATAAAAAAATTGCAAATTCTACAAGATGAAAATGTTCACAGTCACTTAAATCTAAACTTGTCAGTCTTTGTTAGCTAAATTCCAAACTTTAGCTATTTTTAATGAAAAGTTACCGTTTTTCAAAACATGTTGTCTGTGATTGCTTTTTTCATGAGTGAAAGAAAGAAAATTATGAACAGATATGTTATAAACATGGTTAAGTTTTGGAATGTAAACATTCAGAAAAAAAGAGGTTTCAGCTTTTCATTAGGATGAATACTAGAGAGCTAAATAAGAATATCTCTGTGCTTCCCACTTGATTTAACCTCCTATTACCTAATTTGATGACAGAGTATAAAAATTTGAAGCATACATTTTGTATGCCATGTATAAACAGAGAAATTTCGTGTATCGTAGAGAAGTTCTGTGTATCTTAGTCCTGGGGAGAGGTGGGATGGTGAGAGGCAGCATGAAAAGACCAGAAGATGAATTGCAAGTGCTGTAAGTAGAGAAATAGTTGGATGGAGTGGTGAACGGATATAAGAGCTGAAGTCTGAACCAGAGGAAAAGGATTTTAAAGCTCTCTTGTGCCCTCAAGATACTTCACTTAATGAAGAAAAAAGTCCTCCATGAGTAGCAGAAATAATGAATTTTGGTTTTCAGCATGTCTTTCCTGTGTGTTTTTTCCCCTCTCTAATAAAGGGTGAGGTTATTAGCCACTCTGAGCGAGAGAGGAGGGAAACATCATACATTCAGTTATATGAGTGCCTTCTCACTAGTAAAAGGGGCTGAAGCTATTGCAAAGCCTGTGGAAGCAGAGCAGAGTCAAAGCTAAGAACACCCAGGAACCAAATAAAACATCCCAGGTAAAATTGTGGCCTGCTGGTGTGTGAATGGCAAAGATTTCATGGACTTTGTAATGCTGTACTTTCATCCCTATTTTTAATCATCTGCTTAAGGTAAACAGCTCTTTCTCTTTTCTGTGAGGGTAAGATATGAAATGTTTAATGGCCTTTTGGTTCTTGATTAGCCAAGTTTTCCCAGCTATCTGAGGATGACTTAAAATAATCTAAAATTAAAAGGTGCCCCATCTATGAAGCTGGGCAAAGACACTAGCATTATCTCGGGGTCAAATATCAGAAGGCTGCAATGCTGGAGGAGAGGCTTAGCACATCGACTTTTCTGTTAAAAAAAATAGTACTTCTGATGATGCAGTGATAAAGCTAACATGGTTATGAAGGCAAGTGACTACAGACTTTCCAAGCTTAAGGATTAAGGTTTTAGGTTAAGCAGTCCTTCTGGACAGAAAGGGGGAAGGATTAAAAATCAGAAGGAAGATCAACTGTCTCTGTTCATAATATGGGTGATAGGTAAATTGGAAAAAGCACTGTTAAAATATTTTGGAGTTGGAACATGAGGGTGAATGGACATTCAGGGCTACACAGCAAAGGGTGAGTCCTCATACATTAAATCCCAGCTGTGTGATAAGGAGTTTTCACATGACATGGGGCTAATCTGTTTACAGCAGTGATGCAAATGATCTCATGGCTTATTTGGTTTTGCTTCTGTTTTGTTTTCCTTTGGGGTAATAGACTGCCATAATCCATAGATCTGAATCTGCTGAACAAAAATTAAAAATCTGCTTCTGCTTCTCAGTCCTACGGGCATCTTCAGAGTCCTCTCTGAGCTCTCGGCGGGAAAGGAACGTTCCTTCAGAAGAGAAAGTAAAGGAAATCTGCCTCATTATTTGTGCCTCCAGATTTTTCAGTGGCCAGAAACTGGACAATACAAGAATCTTTGTGGTGTGGGTGATTAGCCATTTCTCTTTGTTCTACTGCAGGCACAAACACAACTTCCACCTTTTTCCTCTTAAACTTGTTTTGCAGAAACTTAATGTTTCTACGGAAATTGATTTAAAAGCACACGAAGTATTCTTATACTTCACGTGCCTTCTTGGTGCACAAAAGGTGTTACAGAGTTTGTTGGGGTGGGGACGTGGGGAATGATGTGGGAAATCTTTCCTATCATCTCAAGTATTTACAGGGCTAGAAAAATCATTTTTTATTTGCATAGTGTTATAGCAAAAAAAAAATAGAAAAAACATTCAGATTTCTGTTACAAGACACAGTGCATAAACTATGACTTTTGGGGAAAAATAGAATGCTACAAAGGCTGAGTTATAATCAGCTCAGCAGAGGTCATAGCAGGTTGATCCAACAGCCATCCTCATTGAGGTCCCAGTTCCACACAGCATTTAAATGCATGCTTAATTTTAATCACATACGTAAGTCCTGCATGACCTTAATGTTAAGCACATACTTGAGTGCATTGCTGAAGTGCAGGTGGAGAAATGGTTTTGTGAGTGGTGGGAGCAAGAAGAAGAAGAAAAGAGCCCCATACTATAGCTCTTACTTACAGGAGTCACTGCAGGATCAAGGGCTGCAGCATTAGTTCTGAAACAGGAAATGTCCACATCACAGTGTGAAGCAGAGAACAAGGGTGAATAATTTCTGTAAGGGAAGGTGTACCAGGAACTGCAAAACATGCCCCAGTCATTGACAATGCACTTTTTCTTTCTATGGCTCTCATTCTGCAAGGACTTTAGCAAATGCTTAGGTCAATAGCTGATGACTTCAACGGGAAAGCTAATCATAGCTCAAAATTCAACCTGTGTGCTACTTCTGCAGAATGCAAGTCTACACACCCTGCTTATTGATACAGGGTTGAATTTTACCATCTTCTTCCTTATCTTCAGACTTTACTGTCATTCTTTTGATTTTAAGTAAGTTTTCCTTCTGACACAAGTGAAAAAGCCTGTCCTGCTAATTCAGGATAGAAGATGGGGAGAATTTTCCTGCTAAGATCCTCAGGTAGTCAGGTTTCTCAATCATATTTACTGTCCAGTGATGCTAAACTACTGAAAGTATCTTGATATTTATAACTGGATTTTGAAAGCTCTGCTGCTTCAAGCAAAACTGTGTTCCAGGATAGGAATGGTCACTTCTCCTTACGTACTTGCATCATTCTGACAATTATACTGAACTCTGGGCAGACAAAAAAGCATGTTAAATGGGGTCCTAACATCAGTATTATACTAATTGGGCCAAATTCCCTTCTATTTGTATGACTACCTGGTCAGTGAGACTTCTACAGAGTTTACTGGTTTAAATGGGAAAACAGCTGAATCAAACAGCCCAAAAAATGAAAATGCAGTGTAGGAGAACCACTATAAGGAAAGACATGGGCTCTCCTAGTACAGTGCCCAGACTGGCAACCAGGCCAGTTTTCCCTCTGAAGTTCACAAGTCTCCTGCACAAACAGTTCTGTTCTTCCATCCGTGCCAGGAGAAAAAATGACCCTCCATGCCTTTCTTGTAAAAGCTGTCATGGTAAGGCCTTTGGTGAGCCCCATAAAACCAATTCTTATCTAGTGGAATGTTGAGGGTGAAGAAGGAGCTAGTGTGGTTCACTGTTTGCCACCATTTTGCTGTGACTCTGGACAACGGGGCTGGCAGCACATGGACTTCTTCAATGATCCTGCTGTTTGGCCTGAGCCAGAAAGTGTGTTCATTACTTGAGCAGATGTTTCTGCTTTTAGGAATCAGTCGTTTCCTCTTTTCCAGAAGCACATGCCAGCACAGTCAATATCTGGAAACCTGCTGCTTCACAGTAGGTCTAGAGTCTAAACTGGTACTTTACTAGAAAATGGTAATAAAGCAGTTTGTATTGCTTTTCATCCTTCGTGCTCTTAATGACTTTCAGGTTCATATGAGACCAATCAATTAATCCTCCTTCAGACCTAGAGGAATGGGATGTTTCTTACCCTCTGAACAGGAAAGAAGCCCATAACAGAGATTACCAATCTACTTATTAAGACTTATGTCAGCAGTGTAGTCTAACAGAGCCTCCAGCTGGGGTTGGGACTGCCGATTTGCAATCTTGTATAAACCTAATGTTCACTAGTCATATACTAATTAATTGCTAAATCACAAAAGGCAAATCATAATTATTGTTTCAGGTTAGCAATCTTCCCTGACCTGATTGCCTGCTTGCTGTTTGGAAGAATTAAGGAATGAGGCTCATTTAGGAACATTTACCTGTATAACCTTTGTTTCTAGTTCTGTTTGCTCTTGTTTTCGTGTGCTGAAAAATTCTCTTCAGTTTGAACAATTCTTGGACAGACTGTGCTACCTTCCATCATTCTAGGAGATCAGTCAAGAAGCAGGATAGTAATAATGAGAGTAAGAGCATAGAGTTCAACTGATTATGTCTCTAGTCCTGCAAAGATTTTCAGTGGACCAAATATATCACGCTATGGACAGCCACACTCAGCTTAATTTGTGCAGACCAGGGTACATGCTGTTTCCCATTCCAGGGCTTCTTTCTGGAGACAACCAGGACATTTGTACAGCAAACCTTTCTATCATCTGTCCTTATTTACCTGATGTAATGCTAGCACTTGGTAAAAAGTTTCTGCTGAGATTGTAATTGGTGGATGGAAACACAGAAATTATTAAATGCTCTTCCAAAAAGCCCATTGAGATCAGAAGCAAAGTTCCTATTGATCTCAGGCATATAAAGTCAAGCTTTAATTTAATCGTTGGTAACAGCATATTTGAGAACTACAGATCAAAGAAACCTTCCCTGGTTCTTTTGTCACCTGGTCCTGTGCACCCAGACCTCCCAGTGCAGTCAGTGGGACATCAGGAAGCCCTCTGGCTCAGAGTCAGATGTGTTCACACATTAGGGCTGGCTGACATGTGGCTGAAGTCACGAGGATGCAGAGGATACTGCTTTGGCTTGGAAAGCTCTTACTCAGCTTGCTATCTAAAACTGTCCCAACACATCAAGCCTGTTTAGATCTCTTCCAGTCGTTATCTGTTAGTAGTGTGGTGAGAAGGCTGACTTGGCAGCTTCAAAATGACAGTCTAAAAATTGGGGTAATTTCCTTGCAAGGATTAAGGTAGTTCTGGCAGTCCTGAGAGTAACTACATGGGATGGATGAGTCTGATGCATAAATTCCTAGTCTGAGGTTATCTTACCAACAAACAGACATTGACCTGCCCGCTTTTACCAGACAAAGTCATATCTAAAAGATTTTGATGTCTGCACTGAGCCTGCCAGTTCTCGGGATGGCTCTGTGTTCGCTGGTTTCAAACTGGGACTGCAGAGGGACAACCCCTGCATGGACAGCTGCATGGGTTCTTGGAGGGAATAAGAAAACCAAGAGAAAAAGAGGGCTGAAGCTCCTGGGCAATAGATGACTCAGGAATGCTGAGGGAATTTTCCAGCAAGTGAGAAGCTGCTGCAGACCAAGAGGCATTTGCGTTTGATTCCCTCCGCCCTGCTGTAACTCTAGCCAGGCCAGTGAATCAACACAGCAGACATTCAGTGGTACTGGCCCCAGCCCAGGTCTCCGTGCCAGACTCATAGCACACCTGTTAAACAGATTCCGTTCACCCAGCTTTCAGCTATCGTTTCAGCTGTAGCTGATGATATGCTCAGCCTGCTGCTGTCCGATGGCTGTTAGCTACGGTCATTCATCACCCATCATACTTCAGTGCTCACCACGGCACTGAGATGTCAAAATTGGGCAATGAACGCTATCACCCTGAACTGTATGGGATAATCCACCTGACCGGTGCAATGCTGAGTGCATAGGGAATGCGTAGTCATGTTGATTTTGGCCAACACTAAGGAAGGGTGATGGCAAACTCCCTAGCATGCTGAAACACAACCCCTTTGCAGGTCCTGCTCTCTGTCTTTGGCACTCCATCCATCCAGGAGCATGCCCTGACATCCCTCTGCCCAAGCACCATGCCATGCTGTGCCATCCCACCTGAGGATGGTAAGAGCTTCATGTCCTGTGTGAGCACTGCAGAGAGGAATGCTGGCTGATGTCGGCAAAGCTCTTCCCTTCCAGACGCTCAGCAGGGGCACTGCGAAGTCTGTTCTCCTGAAGGACGACTGGCAGCATTAGAGGGGCATCTCCCCAGAAAGTGCAGAGCTGTGAGGAGGGGGAAACAGAGTGTGAGGGGCAAGGCTTCAAAGGGAAAGTGCAGCTTACCTGCCCTCCCTTGCTGCTGAGCTGAGTCGCTTTGAAGTTTAAGTTTAAAGTCTGGAAATAGGAGAGCTGGTTTAAGCTTATCATGAATTTCTTAAGAAAAGAGGAGGGAGAATAGGAGAAGCAGCAGCAGATGATTGAAGGGACAACATGGGTTTTCACTGCCTTTTGAGCAAGCTGTAACATTTTAAAAGGCACATCTGCCACATAATGCTCATAGTGATTAAGGGGAGTAGACAATGATATGGTACTCCTCCTCCTCTCTTTCTCATATTTGTAAATATGTATAGAGGGTTTGCTCCTTACTTTTTAATGAGGAAGTTCCAGATTTGCCCTAATTAGTTTTGGTCAAGAGTCGTGATACCAAGAGGATTAATCTGACGTCTCATAACGTCTTTGGATGGTGTTTGTCCACTGCTGGAAAGTCCATTGGGGACTTCCAGTAGAAAGTTCTCACACATACAACAATGAACATTTTCATCTGAACTTCTGGCTGAGAATCAGGACTCTTGGAAAGCTCAAGGAGAAAGAAAAGGTGCAGACAGGAGGACTTCACACACAAGGGCAGGATGATTTATTCCTTTGCAATACACGGCTACATATGTCAGTGTTTGTAGGCAATTTTTTCAAGTACTGCTGCTGAAGCCAAAGTTGGTCTTGTTTTTTTACAAACTTAGAGAGAAAGCCACAATGCTTGCAATGTAAGACAATTCACACATAGTGATGGGTGAGATTCACAGCTACTTCATTTCAGGCATCCCTATCTGAAACACATTGGGGGCAGGGGGAGTTACCAAGGTTCAGTCTTATCCCAAGAAGCTACAGAGGAGACATTATCCAGAGTAATTATGAAGGAGCCTTAGACTTCTCTCCTGATGTAGATCCAACTGAGTTCTTGATCCTGCTCCAAGATAACAAGGTTGGAACTGGCTCTAAAATGTTTGGTTTGAATTCTCGTTTCTTGCGTTAGGACCTTTGCTCTCTCTGTGATTGTTTAGCACAGTGCCTGCTCTCTCACATGGAAAATGCATTGCTTGTGCAGACTTCACTCTGGTGAAATGGAGGTCTTATTCTTTTAGTTAGCAAAGTCATGTGTGAGATGTTCACTCTTAGCAGTGCTCAAGGGCAGTGCTAATTTATTTTTGTAACAGTCTTTTTTAGACGGATAAGTTGGTGACAGCCATAATTTATTCATGGTGCTATGCAGCTTTGCATAGCATGTCATACTGGCCTGCAGCAACTGGAAGCAGTTATTTTCTTAGGAAAGTGTAGAGACCAGAACTGATAACACACAGTGACGTACAGGAATCTGCTTATGTTTGGAGAAGATAATGCACATCATCAATGGGAACTGCAGATGGCTAAGAGTTCATGTTTTCCTGATGGCTTGTCTTCTTTCACAGCTCTCCTGATGTGGGTGTGTTTGACTTCATAAGATGTTTACAGCAAGTAGAAATTATTTGCATACATTCATATTGTTGTTCACAGTTAATACAATCACAGTGAGTTGTGTTTAAGAGCTTTCTCCGTGATTCCTTAGAAAAGACATGACAATATAACCAGGTCTGCTCTTTAGGGATCAAAGCTCAAAGTCACATCTGCTCTCATTAGGTTCAAATTTGGCTATGCTGAACACATGCCATCATTACTATCATTTCCATGGTAACACATTGCAATATTATGCTATTCAAGTCATGTGACAGAAGGTCAGGCTGAAAAGAAACCTGGGCTGGCAGAAATGAAGCACTTGTGTCTTTGGTGGTGTTAATAAACAAAATAGCTACCAGCAAAGTAAATTGGCTTTTGTATAAATATTGCCTTCCTGAGGCTTGCCGGAATGAAAAAGCTGTTCTCTAGGGATCTATTGGTTTGGTCTGACTCGGGCTCTAGGCTGTTTGTTCTTCTCCTATGTTTTCTCTACGGCTGGAGTGCTGAGTTCCCACAGAATTGTTGGGAGTGATCTAGTTTCATTTTGCATGGTATCTGTCAAGTTAAAAAAGAGATATCTTGAGGAACCCACAGTCAGCTTCATGCAATTCAGGAGAGTTAACCTCTCTGTTCAGCTGATGGAATGCCATAAATTAAGTGCTTCATTTTTTTTGATAAAGTTGCCTGTTCTTCTATTCAAAAAGAGGGGGGAAAAAAACAAAGCTTTAAGACTGAAAGAACAAATGAATAGTTTGAGTTCATATTAGTTTTTAAGAATATTTGGATTGAAATAAAATTAAGCAGAAAGATAAGAAATTAAAAATTAGGATTGCTGTCCTTACTCATGCAGCCCTGAGGTCAGTGTCCTTCCTCTAATTTCAATGGGCTTTATCAAGACCTCCAACAACAATGTCCTGATTCTTCCCCCTAAGAGACAAGAAAAGCAACATGAGTATCACCATTTGTTACAGCCAAACAATTTTTCATCATTTGCAAGCTGAAGGTTTAATATGCCACAATTTACAGAAAGTTTTAGAAAACCTACCTAGCAACTTTATCATATTAGTTTCACCATGAAAATCCAAAACCATAATTTAGTGTTTTGTCATTGCAAATACAGGGTGAATCACTTTCAGAGACAATGCTGGCTAAGTTTCTATTTCAATAATTAAAGGAAAAGTTATTTAATTAGCATATTTCATATCTTTGAAGTACAGGTTATACTAAAATTGAACAGAGAAAGCAAAATCTGCAAAGGCATAAAGGGGAAGTTAAGACAGCAAATACATGTTTGGGGTCTCTTAAAATTTCAAGAGCAATCTTTCTACCATCATTTCCCAGTCAAAGAAGGGTACATGAAAAATTATGGAAAAAGCAATAATTCACTATGGCCATTTTCAATCTGTAAGCATTTTGAAAAAGCCAAGTGAAAAAAAACCCAAAGATACCCAAAAAAACACTGAGAAACAATGTCCAACAAAATTTGATTTGCAAACCACAGATATCAAGAAAAAGGGCTCCCTTTGATTTTGATGGTTGGACTCATTTCATAGTGTCTCATTATGAAATGTGATGCCAATCAAGATAAAAAGTTAGTGCTTCTGCATTTCTAATTGGAAAAAAATGAAAATGCAGATCTTTCTTAAGTATTTTGGCAGAAAAAGCACACTCTTATCAGCCTGCATTTTTTATAAAATGGAATTAGCATCACTCAGCCTTAGAGAAAACTTCATTAACACCAAGATAGGAGAAAAAGCTGTTTATTTATTCATTTGTGCAGTCTGTTGTCAAATTTTTAATATCATTATGTTCTATAGAGCCCTAACAGCATAACTATGTAAAATAATAAGTAGACATAGAGTGATTAAATAATTTGGGTTGGAAGAAACCTCTGGAGGTCATCTGGTGGTTCAGCATCCTACTCAGATCATGGCCAGTTAGATCACTTTGCTCCAGGTCTTAACCAATTAAATTTTTAATGTCAGGGCAGAAGTCCCACAATCAACTCTGGGCCTCTGTTTCTGTGTTTGACTACTGACACCAGTATTTTTTTAAATTATTATTATGTAATCAGAACTTAGCTTACTGCAGTTTGTCTCAATTGCCTCTCATCTTACTGCTATGCAACCCTAAGAAGAGTCTGGCTCTGTCCTTCCTGTACATCTCCCTGAAGGGTGGAAGACTGTGATAAGGTCTCTCCTTAGCCCTCTCTTCCTAAGACTGTGTAAACATAAGACTGAGCAAAGTAACTCATAAGAAAGTTCTGGAAGGAAAAGTCTATGCAAAAGATTCTTGATATGACAGCTACTCAGCATTATTTGCATAGGAGAAGAGCCTAGAAACACCAGTTAGGAACCGAGTGTATCTGTGCTGGGCACCAAGGAGGAACTATAACTGCCTGCACACAAATATTTTGCAGCAGTGGACAGACAATAAACATTTGGGAGGGCAAATAAGGTACAAGGGAGTGACACTGTGGCCCCATTAACCCATTGTGAATTAACCGAGAGAGGCAAGATGGTGGCAGAAGATCTTACAAGGCATTATTTTACCTCCTGAAATATTGAATCAGGATGTCAGGGCTATAAATACTGTATCCAGGGAAAAAATAGAGTGGTCCTATACCCACACAGATATTGGCTGACCCTCCTATCAATGTTCCAGAGGTATTACTCATACAATATAGTACTAATATGTCTTGGCTTAAGCGTGACTAAACATCTCTGGGCTGCTCTCCGCTCTTGGAGCACTTGTGAGCAAATCCGGGTTGCTCCCTATTTGAATTGGGCTGTTCACAGCAAGGAGTCTTGTAATAAACTGACAGTGTAACTGGAGTGATTAAAACTGTCAGTAGTTTTGATTTTTTTAACCTCTCACGTTAGGGAGAATCAAAGAGAATTAGAGTCTTGTATCCACAATCAGACACATCAGACAATTAAACCTACGTGGAAGATGGAGAAGAATGCCTTGAACTGAGACAATGAGTGTTAAGAAACACTTCTGATCAGCAATATCAAGGAGAAGAGCTGCTGTCAGTGTAACCTGCAGTATTGTACATTCAGTACATATGTGCCTCACTGCTAGCTACAGAAAGAACTGAGTTCGTTAGTGCCAAATCAGAGTTCTCGGCTGGAATTGCAGTTTCTCCCTGTGTGCAAATTCTTTTTTGGAGCTGAGTCGAAACAGGTGATGAAAATATATGCATCTGAGGCTAACAAACAAAATCCTGTTAGCTGAAGAGCAGCCAGGAGGTGAGAAGTTCTTTTTCCTCTGGATATGCTCGCACATTACTATCTTTTTGCAGCATTAAATGCTAAGAGGGGTTGCCTTGCAGAGAAGTGCTGAACCTAAATTCTATTATATTTCTCATCTTTATGGAATTAAGTAATGGAAAAGTGTAAAATTAGACCTCATCCTCATATCCTCATGCTTTCCTTCACCCCCACCTAAAACATTCTTCATCTCACGATTTCACCTTTTAGCTTAACTTTTTTTCTGGAGAACCTTTTTTGTAGTTTATACTTACTTCCTTCTTTTTTTTTTTTTAAATTGAGCATATGTCTGCTGGAGTGGACACGATGTTTCCCTGTGCATTGAGCTTGCTTCTGCCCACTGCGAAGAAGTTTCCACATATACTGAAAGTAGACTATTTCCTGCTTTGGTCCTGTTTCCAAACGCTACTAGAACCAGAAACCCAGTCTGCTGATAGAGCTAGGGCCATAGTCCACTGAGGTAATGGACTCAAAAAATTGAGTGCAATACCTTTTGGATATAGTGTATAAAGGAACACATAACAGAAGACACTGTGTGAGCCTCACTTCGTTTTGATGCTAATCACATGTGATACAGAGAAACTAATTAATTGAATAGGTGCAGGAGAGTTGATTTTGACATTGGAGATCAAGTACACTTTCTGATCATTGAAGACACTGATCAATGAAGGCCAACTGGACCCTCCAGGGCTGGATACTTCGTTAAGCTTCTTGCCTAGAGCTCATGGAATTGCTGGACTTCTGCTCTCATAAAATTACAGTGGTCAGCTACAACATCCTCCTTTGGCCCCTTTGCTTGGCACAATGCTGATGCTCTCAGTATGTCATCTCTCCATAAAAAATGGGAGAGACTATCCATCCAGCCTGAAGTCCTGGAGCAATGCCGGTCATGATGACTTCCCAGCACATGGCTTTATTTAGAACTAGAGATTACTGAGGACAATGAGATACACCTCCTCTCTGGGAGTTATGTGCCACCATTCCAGCACTTTATCTCACAGAGGGAAAATACAGCTTTAGACCAAATCAAACACAGTTCTGCCTGATTGCCTCACCGTTCTTGCTCCTTTCTGGCCCTGGGCATCCATTAAGGAGTTCAGGATGTTCTTTCCTCAATGCAAATTGTGCAGCAGCTTCTCTGCAGTCCAGCCAGTTTCCTTCTCCCTCGGCTGATCCTGCAAGTAAACAAAAAATACCTGCCAACTAAGTACATCCTGCTCAGGGGTCCTCATCTTGGAGCTTCCTTTCCAGCTTCTCATCCCTTGTGTTTTTTTAGAGGGCTGCATTGATACCTGACTCCTTTGTTCTGTCTCCAGGAAAATTCCACTGCCTGGAGCCTGCCCTCAGCATGGACTCATGGCCTCAGACGGTCCATCGGTCCATCGCATTTCCCAGTGCTTTCACATGAATGGAAGATGTTTAAGTTAATGATCCCCCATTGTTAACCATGTGTCACCCCCCTGTGCAATTTCAGTTCAAAACAGTGGTAAAAACATGGCCAGGAGGGATAAGTGCCTACTTTCAAAACAGGGTTTCCAGTTTACCAAAGAAAGTCCTGCATTACCAAGCAGAATTACTAAGAAGTTCAAGCTATTTCCAAATATACAATTCTGCCAGTAGACTCTTGTTCACATTTTATTTCAGAGTAAGTTTTCTGAATTGACCAAAGGCCACATAATTAAGTTAATAGCTAATAACCTATATATATGTAGTTTAAAAGAGGTTTTTTAACAAATACCTAGATGAAGCTGATAAAGCATCTTGAAGAAAGTTAATTAGGTCTCTGTCTTCAAAGCTGATTTTTTTAGTATATTGGCGTACCATAGTTGGAAAGTATCTTGGAAACCCCTTCATATCTTCCATAGTTAAATAAATATTAGGAATTTCAAGGCTATGTGAGACTGAGATAACCAAACTGCATTTGGAGAGCACCTTGGAAGTTACTTATTAAATTTCATCAAGTTCACTTATTGCCACTGTGCTTGATTCCTCCTTTCACCTCTTCTTTTTTTTTTTTTCCTCCCCCTCTCCCCCCAGTTAGTCTTTTGGATAAACTTTTAGGTAATAAATTTAGAAGCAAATAATTTAAAATCTCCACCATGAGCTTTTCAAAATTGTGTAGTACTGGCCAAATGATGCTCTCAGCGGTAAAACGTCCAGCAACTTCAAAAGAAGCAAAGTTAAGCCAACACAGAGTCCTTATTAAAACCCCACCTTTACTACTTTATAAAGAAGCGGAAGTTTAAAAGGACTAAGGAAATTCAATGCCCAAATCCCATTGTAATTCAATAGGAATGGGGCGCCAAATTCCCTCAGGCTGCTTTGCAAATTCTCTCTCACAATGGATGCCAAACTGGCTCCCATAATGAGTCAGCCGTTCTTTTATGTCAGAGGGTCAAGGTGATTGCTGGGCGGTGATACCTGGCCATAGGTGAAATAATGCAATCCTCTGGAAGCAGTGTATTTCCAGGCAAGAGTGCAAAGGCTTGAAGCATTGGTTTAAGAAATCCCCTGAAAGTTCAAGTGGTGTTTTTTTATGGTTGTCTGTCCAGATGAAGTAAAGGCAAAGGTACAGCTGCTTCCTCAACTATCCATCCCTTGAGCACACAGATCAGGAGATGCCAAATCTTCCTCTCCACTTGCCATCAGTCTGGAAAAAGCACTCCTCCCACTGCAGCAGAGATTTGCAAAGCTACATCTAGGAATGGCAGAGCCCTCACACCATGCTGAGACCTTCCATACCACCATGAGCCCTGCTCTTCATCCTGCAGTGTTTGCAGCAGAAATGGGGACCAGTGACACTGGTCGCAGTCCAGCATACCAGCTCCCTCTGATCCTCTGTCTGTAAGAATATTCATCTAGAACAGCAGAGGGGCATAAAGGTACTTTGCAGAAAACAGGTTCACTTGACTTCGTACACAAAGTTTTCATTTCTCCAAAGGTAAAGGCCGCAATGGTTCCCACACTGGCATCAGTCAAGAAGTTATTTATACTGAAGTTTATTCATAGAATAGTTTTGGCTAGGAGAGACCTTCAAGATCATCAAGTCCAACCTTGTCCCTAGCCCTATCAACACCACTAAACCATGTCCCTAAGCACAACATCTACCCATCTTCGTGCTCCCTCTCCAAAAGAAGAGCCCTCTCCCAAAAATGAAAATAAAAGCATCCTTCCCCCCACTGTTAAGACTGGTCAGCTTCATGGGCTGAACCAAGCATTTTTTTATTTCTTTCATTTGGTTTGATTAACTCCACATGGGCTTGGATTCTCAGAGTTGTTTTAATATACAAGATGGAAGAAGGTTTTGATAACTCAACATTTTAAACAGTTAGATCAATTTTTGAATTAGATTAACTAACCTACCAGAATCTACAAGAGACCAAGGAAAAGAACCCAACAGTGCCTCCAGAGATCAGTTGTTTAAAGTGGACTCATCAGGGGTCCCTGCAGAGCTGTGTTCCTTGTGCTCAAATTATATCTCATGGTGGTGTTTTTAGCAGGCAAATTCTTAGATTATGCATGGTTTGGGTTTGTTCATGGAGTTAATCAGTCTGCAGGCACTGTTTCATTAACAATTCCCAGCAACAGAGATTTCCAGTTTGTTAGTATTATTTACAGCAGAGTAGGTTAATATTCCGTATTAGAAGCACAGCATCATATATCACAGGGATATGGTTTCTCTTAGGAATGAGGTATTGTTCAGAGGGGATCCAGAAGCCTGTGAAAGTCTATGGAAGCACTCTAGTTGACTTGATTGGGCAAAGAACACTTGTTCTAACATCAAGGAAAAACTCATATAGTTAACAATTCCCTGTCCTGAGTACAGAATTATTATTAATATTTTTCCAATTATTTTCAGTTTAAGTTTCCTGAAAGTAAATATGAGAATTTGAGCTGCTGAGATACAACAATTACCTCCTCTCCTTGTATGTAGGAGGTCAGTCATGCTGTCCTGCCTGCACTAGGTTTTGTGGGGAACCATGTCTGAAGTCTCACATGTGCTGACTCTGAAGTTATTAAGGTGTGACAGAAATGGTGGATTGACCTGGGTAGAGGGTTAGCTTTGGGGTTGCTGCTGGGGCTAGGATATAATTCTGGCCACAGTCAATTGTATGTCTTTAGGTGGGCACATCATGGTTCAAAGCAGGATCTCATATTTGAAGTAATCCAGTGTTACACAGGAGGACAGCCATGGACGTACTGCTTTTCTGTAAAAAACTGCTTGCAGATATTTGAGGTTCATTCTTTCTCAAGGTGTGAGGGCTAGCAGGTAGGAGGTGGATAGGAAATCAGGACACCTCAATTCTTTGATTTTGCTACTGAAGGAATAAGGGTTTTGAATGAGTAAGACCACCTTCCAGTAGTTGTTTTCCTTTTTGTCCCCAGGCTATAAGAGCTTCTGTGCATGTGACTGTTGCAAATCAACTCTATGCAGGAATGTTGCTATTCAGAATAAGCACTCATTTTCCTAGTTTACTTTAATCCACTTTGAGAGCAGTGAAGTTTTCCTAATAGTGAAAATGAAGAAACCACAATTTATGTGTTTCACCGAGCTCCACAAAGTGTGAGAGGTGAATCCCTCTGTCATCGTGCAAGAAGTCTAATAGGCAGCTATTTAAGTTATGCAGACACCAGAAACAAAATATCCCACATGGACAGGCCTTGCAGTTGGTATGTCCTTCTATCTATATATATTCTGCTGGCTTTCCCAGATACCATGGACATCTTATATTAATTCCTTCAGAGTTATTGTAGTTGGTGAACCACAGATGCTCACTGACATGACCATGTAACTAGTAATTAATTATAATCACATATAATTTTATCAGTGATTTTGGATTTTCTGTTACAGTGTCAACTATATAAGTATACTTTTGTATTATACTTTATATTTATGTTATTCACCAAAAATGCCAAAGAGAATATAGAAATATGCTTCAAGTAGTTCAAAACTGAAATTCATCTCTCTATGTCATTTGAGGACAAGCAAACAAGCTCCTAAATGAGAGTGAGATGTACACTTTTCAATTTATTTTTTGGGGGGGAAATGCTGTTCTTCACAAATTAATCCCTGGTGATGCACAAGGACAGCTTCTTTTCTTTGGCTTTTTTTGCATTTGATACTGTAGATGCCTAAAATGTTGTCCTGGTAATGTTGCATTCTAGGCAAGGACCACTAAAATTTCACACCAGCAGTATCACCAAGCTTATTTAAATTGTCATATGTTTTAAAATATAACTCACCCACACTGGCTTTGCATAGTTCTGTTTTGAAGTATCGCTAATCTTCTCTGAAGGTCTTTTTATGCTGTTGCACTATACACTCTGAAACAGATATATCCCGTAATTCTCCTCTGGACAGACTGAGTAACCCACTTTTCATGAGTGCTCCCCTAAGAACACTTTCTTGTCTTCCTACATTCTCCCCAGCCACTCAGACATCCAAACAAAACAAAAAACTTCCTTTCTGGGGGTTCAGCAATATGGCTCACTTCAGTGTAACTGAGACGGAGGAACTGCAATGCATATCAGAACCAGGAGGCACCAGTACCTTGGGCATAAGATTGCCTGGGAGCTTCCACTGCTCTTATCAGACATAAGCAGAAGACATATGTGATCAGAGTTTTAAGTGAAAGCATTGGCAAAACAGAAAGATTTTCTTAATTATCTTTTGTTCCTGGCAGTTTGTTTATTTGTGCTTCTCATAGATGTTACAGCACACAAGAACAAGCACAGTCACTTATTTTTTTTCTCCTAAGGTGATCCAAGGAGTCTGTCCCAATAATTTCTCCATTAAATCCGTAACCGGAACTGTAGCTTACCTGTAAGGAAAGAAGAAATCGGCAAATTCCTAAAGCAGTCATTCCATATTTCTCCTCTAATTTTATCATGCTCTATGTCCCACTCACTAGGTGGATGGTGACAGACTTGCAGGCTTGCCTACCTGCTTTTGCATGTGGCTGAAACTGTCATGTTGCTGCCTTTCTTCTGAGTATCTGTGTCTCCGTACAGCTGTTCTTCTCAATACATTTATTTTGCTGTTCATGGGAAATTTCTGATTTTCTTGGCACGGGAAAGAGGGGAAGGAATCCCAGAGTTTATTCCTCTCCTTCCTCAGAAATAGACCACTTCGTTCAAGTGCCTGCTTTGCTGGTTTGCCAAGTAAAGGCTTAAATGCACCTATTTTCTTTTTCCCACTCACCATCTTGTAAAGCCCTTTTCTCTCTTTTTGTCTCCATATGCAGCGAGCTATTTGTAGAAAACTGAACAGCTTCAACAAAAAAAAATCAAGGCCGAAATTTGACGAACAGTCCCTTCTACCAAAAAGGACAACTTGTTCGTAGTTTGTCCTTTACCTCTCACTCCTGCCCACTCAGTTGTACCAGCTCAAGTTTGTTGCAGATGAACAGAATAAGAAAAATCGTCTCAGTTAAAATCACCCCCTCTTTTTTTTTTTTTTTTCCCTATCCTTAACCCCACAAGCAATTGTAATAACACAACTGCTGAAACAACTAGGAGGGAGAGGGCAGCAGAAAGGTGTGTGTGAATTAAGCCAGCATTGCCATTGAAGGAAAATCTCATTGAACTGTGGTGTCAGAGAGCTCCGCTTCAAACACTGTGTGGCTCCATGGATAGACCACTGTCCCAGAGATTTACAGGAGAGAGTAAAGGCAATAATTCCTCTGTTTAGTCTCCTGGATCCAAACATCCCACTAAAAAAAAATAAAAAAGCCCCAAAGAGAAAACAACCAACCAGCCCTTTCCTTGTTTGGAAAATGTTACAGAGACCCTGAAATTTCAGGTAACATGTTTTGGATTGAATGAAATTTTTCATTCAACCTGGACAGGTTTGGGTTTGGGGATTTTATTTTCCTTTTTTTCTCTTGAGTTACTGAAAGGCAGCTGTTATCAAACAGATATGCTACTCTGTGCTCAGCAAGCCAGCCTGCCCTGAACTCCTCCAGGTCCCGTCAAATGGAGTGCAGGCACAGAGTGAAAATTATTGGCTCAGTGAACATCACTCAGGTCAGATCTGACACCCACCTGTGTCAGAGAAGTCTAATGTTAGAAAGCTGAAGCAGAATCCTGGCAGTCTGTGGCTTTGAATTAACCAAAATGCATCTGGAATGATCAGTGTGCAGCGATAACACACAAACATAGCAAAGATTTTTGGCTTCCAAAGGAACTCTGATGTGATTAGAAGGAAATGTCATTCTATCCATTATTCACCTGAATCAGTGGGCATTCCCTCCATTGCCTCTCAAAGCAGGAGCATCCCTTTAGCAGGATTGATGCTTTGTATTTTTGCCCTGAATGCAACTAGACAGGAAGGAAACTTTGTCTTTTCTCTAGAATGCGTTTGATCATGTTGAGTGGCTGCTTACTTCTTGTAAAGTTGTTTAGATCAGAGGTGAGTTTAGGTTTGTGGTTGGGTATTGTTGGTTTTTTTTCACAATGAGAGATGAACCTTGGGGATGAAGCAGCCTCTCTTTTTTTTCCCTGTAAACAAAACTAAACTGCATACTCTAAACACCACTGTGTTAAAGGCTTTCCAAGGACTTTGCAAACACCTTCTCAGAGGAAGGCTTTGGCACTGTCCCTGAATCAGAAGCAAAGTATAGCTTTTAACACAGTCTTGGCTCCTGAGTAAAAACAGTATACTGTTTCTCCATGTCACTGTGCACCATTTCAGTGCCTATCCTGACAGAGTTAAATCCATCTTATTCCTTCTCTCCTTGCCCAGATTGTCCTTGTCTCAGATTAAACCAACAAAGAGTCTGCTGCCCTCTTCCAAGTGAGCTGCAAATGCCACAATCTGTCTTGAATAGATGAGCCTGTAGGGGCCAGATGCAGGCACTGGACATCTTTTTGGGTGGTTAAGACACATGTTCCTGGGTGTTCCTACTGTGAATTAGGAAGTAATCTTAGGAAGGTGATTTGTTCCATGACACAGGGCATTTGACAATGATGATGCATAAGTAAGAGTAGTGATGTTTCAACATCTATTATTACATGTAATACATATCCAAGATGATTGGTTGTCTGCTCTCTCTGTGCTGTGAGCAGTGCTGAAACATGATCAGAAATTGTTGCTGGATAAGTAATATAGAGAAGCAAATTCAGATGAAAACAGAATTCAACAAAGAGCAATTTCCCTGATACGAACTGCTCATTGACAGCTATTTTTAGACAGGGACATCCCAAGCCCAATCCGACTGACTCTCAGCAGATGCTTTCCACATCAAACGGATCCAGTGCACGTTAGAGGCAATGAAGCCTCCTGCTAGCACCCCTCCAAGTTGGCTTGGGGCCCATCATGAGCCATTCCTCCTCTTCCACTTGGTTCTTTAATTCAAACTTGACAACCTAGGATGCAGATTTAAATTCAACTAGAGGACAACTATTAATAAGCTGACGAACACTGAGGATGAGAATTCTCAGCGAATTTAAAGCTGAGGGATGATTGCCAAGAAAATTTGGCTCTCACTACCCTATTGCTTTGATGCCCTTGCTTTCCATTCTCACAGCCTGAGAAAACACTTTTTCCCTCATCTCTGCTCTCTCTCTAATCTCCCCAGGTATAAGCAGTGGAGGAGATGAAGCCCCCTTTCAACAGCTGCCCAAGCCTGCCTCTCCTCACTTGTCAGCCAATTCTTCCTGCCTTTTAATGGTGCTGGCAACATCTTACTCTCCACAGCTCGTTTCCCACCACTGCTGCCAGCCTGGAGCACAGGCTGGACCTGGGATGGGAACAATGCAGGCGGCACTGGGCCCAAGACTTGCAGGTCCAGCTCACATGGCAGAATCGCTGTTGATGGACAGGCAAGGCAGTGCAGCATCCTTTCAAATGCCACTATAGAGCACCTCTTCTTCAGAGGCAGTGTCCACCCCTCCGCCCCATAAAATTCACACAGCAGGCACAGGAAAAAAGGTAAAGGCAAGAGTGTAGCAGAGAGGATAGCTCTAAACCAACAGCAATTTTTCCCTTCAGAGTAGGAATTTTCAGGTGACTGTCAATATTTAAAGTTTCAGTCACAAGAACATAAATCCAGTTAAATAATTTTGGCTGGAGAAGGAGGTGAGGGGCAAATTGGTTTTGTTTTCTTTGTGGTGTTTTGTGTTGTAATACTATATTCCAGAAATTTTATTATATTTTGGTTTGGAGTTTGTTGGGTTTTTTTCCCCCAGAAAGGCTGAAATAATTTGTTTTGACAGTCCAGGAAGAAGAAGCTGGTGGATCTTTTGTTTTGAAGAAGCAAACATTGCTTAAAACATTGACCTAAATTATAAAGGAGGAAAAAGCTACAACAAAGATTTTGAAGATCCAGAAAGCTAAGCAAAACCTTTCTCTTCAAGGCAAGTCAAGCATTCTGGGTTGAAGTAGTCTGAAATTCATTTTTCCCTTTGCTGTTTAATAGAAAAAAAACCGAAACTCTCAGAAAAAGCTTTTGGATTTGAACCAAATGTTTTCCCCCTCCAGTTTTTCACCGATTATTTGATGAATGTTAGTACCCAGTGTGGTTCCCCAGAGATTTTGGACATCTTGCTGTGCGCTAAAGAATTCCCATATTCTGATGTCTGTACACCCAAGAATTCAGAGGATGGCAACTACTCTTATTTACAGAAGCCAACCGCCATGTAAACACTAGCCTAGGGGTAGCAGAGGACAGCCCTGCATCTAGAGGCATCCTACATAAAACACAGCTATGCCTTTTCCCATGAAGGGATTATTCTCTTCCTCCCCATGCCTATGGCAAAACTCTCTTCAGTCTCAATGGGAGCAGGATTACCCTGCTGACATTTCAGTAACCAGCAGGGCCAGCTTGAAGTTGGTTTTCTGGCACTGGAGGGAGAGTTTCATAACCATGCATCACTGCAAACTATACCAAAGAGGATCCTCCTTCCTGCTTCCTCTTTGTCTGTTTCCTCAAGCAGCGTAGCTGCCGACAGGCACATCAGGGACATGGCTGGCAAGCAGCAGGAGATGCTGTTTCACTGGCAATCAGTGACTAGACGAGTGTATATTTGTTTCTGCTTGCTTCCCATGAAATATTATTGATCTGACTGTGCTGTCAAAGAACTGGAACTGCCAACTGTGAAACCAAAAAGCCTACTGCAGGAATTCCGTGGCCATTTGAAGAATTTGCCTTTTCAGTCCCTGTGGAATGGGACATCAGGCCAGTTGTGCAGCAATATGGATCAGTCCTCTCTCATTCTCTAAGGGACACTGGCTTTATGACAGGAGCTTTGGTGGCATTGCTGCAAGCTGGTGAGTTCTCCTGAAGCTGACCTCTGATCCTGCTGAATCTCCCTCTGCTTCCTGCTGGAGTGTAATTTCTTCAGATACCTCATGCAGCTTGGACCAGACAGACCCCCAAAAGCCAGCCAACTGAGGAAATAATACCTGACTTGGATGGAAAGCTTCAGAGGTAACCTATTCTTACACTAAAAACACACACAACACCAGCTTCGAGATCGAGCTGTCCATTTATGCACAAAGACCTGGCTCCAGCAAAGCACTTTAGCTCCAGAGTGTTTGCCTCCTCCTATGCTTTGAGTCATTTACAGTGTCTTAAGAGTGTTGCTGGATCAAGGCCTACTTTTCCTTAGCTAGTCCTGTCCTGTTCTCAGACCCCTTATTTATTTATTAGATATTAGATGCTGTTTCTTTGCTTTCTTTTTTTTTTTTTTTTTTTTTTCCCTGCCTTGGGTCATAACATTGCCGTTGGCTCTTCAGGTCTTAATTCCAGTGGTTTCCAGAGCAGCTGCAGGAAGGAAGGCTATGCACATCCATTTCACCACGTGCTGCTTCTGCTGATATGAAAGGAGAGAGTGCAACAACCTCCATACCACCTCTTCTGTAGCAGTAAATTCACACCTGTTCTAAAGATCCAATGAGATCAGGCCTTTCTGAGGAACAAAGGTGGGTCCTTGCTGATTCTGGTAAAAATGGAGTTGGGAAGTAACAGCTTTGAATGGGCAGCAAGACTGGTTTGAATGTTAGGGCTGGCTCTGAGCAACACAAGCTTGTCCTCTTGCGGCAGCTCCTCCTACAGTGAGCCCATACACATGACATGAGTGATGCACAGAAAGCCAATTGTTACCGTGATGAAAGCGTATACCCATTGCCTTTTTCACAGTCATGTGCACTCTTCCACAGCCTACTGGTATTCCACCACTGAAGGATAGGATAAGCAGTCTTGTTACCAGCTGTGCTTAGGGAGCAGACTCACACTAACAGACCCTGAGTAAGCAGCAGCCCTTGCTCCAGTGCATTTGCTATTTGCACAGCTACGATAGAGGTGGAACACAAAGGCATGAAGACTTGAAATAACTTGTGAAAGGTCATATGGAAAAAGGGGAATACACATGTATTCCCTGGGATGTTTCTTTGCCAGATCCTTCCCTCTTCCCATGTCTTTTCTGTTCTGTCCTCTCATTTCTTGTTCTGGTTACTCACTAGCTACTCTTTTTTTTTCTTACTGACTGTGCCCTGGTTGAAGGGGACTGGGTTAGGAAAAAGCTAGGTGAACTGAACACCCACAAATCCATGGGCCCTGATGGGATGCATCTGCGAGTGCTGATGGAGCTGGCAGAAGTCATTGCTGGACCACTCTCCATCATCTTTGAAAAGTCCTGGAGAACAGGAGAGGTGCCTGAGGACAGGAGGAAGGCCAACATCACTCCAGTCTATAAAAAGGGCAAGAAGGAGGACGCGGGTAACTACAGGCCAGACAGCCTCACCTCTATCTCTGGAAAGGTGATGGAACAGCTTGTTCTTGGCACCATCTCAAAGAATGTTGAGGAGAAGAGGGTTATCAGGAGCAGTCAACATGGGTTCACCAAGGGGAAGTCATGCTTGACCAGCCTGATAGCCTTCTATGAGGACATAACTAGATGGATTGATGAGGGGAGGGCAGTTGACGTGGTCTACCTTGACTTCAGCAAGGATTTTGTCAGTCTCCCGTGGCATCACGGAATCACAGAATTTTTGGAGTTGGAAGGGACCTCCAGAGATCATCTAGTCCAACTTCCCTGCTTAAAAGCAGGATACGCTAGAGCACATCACTCAGGACTGCATCCTCACAACAAAACTTAACAAGTGTGGACCGGATGACTGGGCAAAGAGGTGAACTGGGAGCTAGCTGAAGGACAGAGCCCAGAGAGGAGTGGTCAGTGGGGCAGAGTCTAGTTGGAGGCCTGTGACTAGTGGTGCCCCCCAGGGGTTGATACTGGGTCCAGTCCTATTCAATAGACTCATTAATGACCTGGACGAAGGGACAGAGTGGATCCTCAGCAAGTTTGCTGATGATACAAAGCTGGGAGGAGTGGCTGGCACGCCAGAGGGCTGTGCTGCCATCCAGCATGACCTGGGCAGGCTGGAGAGCTGGGCAGATAGAAGCTCAATGAAATTCAATAAGAGCAAGTGTAGAGTCCTGCATCTGGGGAAGAACAACCCCATGGATCAGTACAGGCTGGGGGCTGAGCTGCTGGAGAGCAGCTCTGGGGAAAAGGACCTGGCAGTCCTGGTAGACAGCAGGCTGACCATGAGCCAGCAATGTGCCCTCATGACCAAGAAGGCCAATGTCATCCTGGGGTGCATGAAGAGGAGGGTGGCCAGCAGGTGGAGGGAGGTTCTCCTCCCCCTCTCCTCTGCCCTGGTGAGGCCTCATCTGGAGTACTGTGTCCAGTTCTGGGCTCCCCAGTTCAAGAGGGACATGGAGCTACTGGAAAGAGTCCAGTGCAGGGCCACTAAGATGGTGAAGGGATTGGAGCATCTCCCATATGAGGAGAGGCTGAGGGAACTGCACCTATTTAGCTTGGAGAAGAGGAGGCTGAGGGGGGATCTCATCAATGCTTATAAATATCTCAAGGGTGGGTGTCAGGAAGACAGGGCCAGACTTTTCTCGGTGGTGTCCAGTGACAGGACAAGGGGCAATGGGCACAAACCGGAACACAGGAGGTTCAATCTTAATGTAAGAAAACACTTTACTGAGAGGGTGACAGAGCACTGGCACAGGCTGCCTGGAGAGGTTGGGGAGTCTCCTTCTCTGGAGACATTTAAAACCTATCTGGACATGTTCCTGTGTGGTCTACTCTAGGCTCCTGCTCTGGCAGGAGGGTTGGACTAGATGATCTTAGGAGGTCCTTTCCAACCCCTACTGTTCTGTGATTCTGTGATTGCTTTCCCTCCCATTCTGCTCTGTATTTCACAACCTTTATAAAGCACAGCTCATGCACAGCAAGGTCCTGATTCAGCAAGAATCTCATGATGTTTGAGTAAGTGAGGCAAAAGGAAGTAAAGTGCTTTCATCCAACACCACACATGACAGTCAAATGCTGTTACTGATCTGCTTCAGAAAGTGCAAATAGCCACTATGAAGGTCTGGATGATAATCTGAATGACATAAACCATATAAAGAAGGAAAGATGGAAAAAATAACGAAAGATAAGTCTCTGTCCATTTTTGGTCTCAAGTCAATCTTCCTTTTCTTGCTCCAATAGCTCAACTTTATACCAGAACTCTGCAACTTATATTCTGTTGAACTTGTGTTTATTGAGTGAAAATGTCACCAGGGAAGGTGCTACTCCAGCAGCAAATACATTGCCAAAGCAACAGTCCATAAAGTAAAGTCTATAAAGAAGTCCAGCCAGGGTGCTGCTGCCAGTCAAAGCTCTTCATGGCATTCTGTGGTTGGTAAGATTGAAGGACACAGTTGATCATGTTGGCTCCCACAAAGACCAGCAGTCCTTTTTCTTCTGTTTGCCTAGCAGTTCAAGTAGAGCAATGTGGAAAAGAGAAGCCACCTCAGTTTCTGATAAATGAAGTACTGGAATCTAGATAATAAGCCATCGCTTGACACAAACTGGAAAGTGATTTTATTTTGTAAATTCTTCCATTTCCCTTAGCTGTGTGTGAGGGTCTTTGTAATCGTGGCCATGGTTCCATTTCCTACATGTTAGACCTTTCTTTAAATTAGCCTGGCTGTGTGACAGGAACACATTCTAGGGCTTTGAAGCAATCTTTTTTAACATATATTTCACTGTCAATAAAACCGCAGATTTTGCAAATGAAGGAAAGAAAAAAAACCTATCATCCAGAAAAAAATGTAAAATTTGAAAACAATAATAAAAACCCAACATATACACAAATTTTTAATGTCTGTGTCTGTATTTGCAAGTCCTGAATACATTCTACTGCTGTACAGCTCTATAAATTACTGTAGAGACCTTATCGCCACACAGAGGATAAATATTTAGCTTTGTAATTTTGCCTGCACCATATCTGTACTTAAACTAACAATTTGCAAGCAGCTTCAAACTGTTGTGTCTTTCCTAATTTTTTCTTCTAAATTTGGAAATTCTACTGAAAGTAGTTCTCACTCAATTTGATTTTTTCTCAGGATCAAACTCAGGGCCAATAAGGTTTTAAAAGTGAGAGCATACACAGCACAGTTTACAGACATTTGAACTCTAAAATTATGCATGTTTTCATGACATACTTTTTGTATATATAGTAGCAGACAGTGGTGAATGTTATAAAGCTATTATTCATTCACAAAGTGGGCAATTCTGGTACACAAGCAGGCTTAGAAATTTCTGAAAGTAGTATTTCTGAAAGTATTTCTAGAAAGTCTTTCCAAACTCTTTAAGACTTTCATTTTTTCTTTCTAAAACATGATGGAAAAAGTTTTGAAAAATATGTTAATTTTATTCCAATTTTTTTTAGAACCACTGTAACTTGGATCTCAGACATTAAAAACTTTACTAAAAAACTTGATGTTTGGAATTCTTTCTAAGGAAAAATTTTAATAAGCTCTGTACTCATTGGGTGTTATTTTTTAAAATAACAAAATGACACAATTCCAACCATTCAAATAAAAACTAATGAAATATATATTTTCTTTTTTCCCCCACCCTGATTATTTCCTGATCTGCTTTTTGCTTTCACCTGGTGTAGGTACTTCGTAATTAGTGATTACGGCTTTTCTACTGTGCACACATAGTGCACAATATTTCCTAGGATCATGTTCTTGGTATTCAATGCATCATGCCGTGGGGTCCAAGTCTGGCTCAGGCCTTTATCATCTACTAAAATAGGGATGAAATAAATGTAATACCATACTAGTGATGTTTTGTGTGTTGCTGGAGCACAGTTGGAGGTCACACTTGCTGTCAAGAGGTGCTGAGCTTCCCTATGAATGTAGCTGTCCATTACCTGTGCTGAAGGTCTTTACATTTGCCAGCTGTACTTATCTTTCTACATCAGCAGCCAATTCTATACGAAGATGATATGCACAGAATGCAATATCCATATGACTAGTGGACTAGCCAAGCAGCAAGAACGCAGTGTTGTGGTCACTGGCCTGACCCAATGACCCTCCAGTCCTTGACTATTAGCACTGAAGCCACTCAGATGTGGTTTGGATCCTCTAGATAGGCAATACGCACTTGCTCAGAGACAGACAACCTGGTCTGTCTGGTCCACAAGCAGAGCCCCAGTCAGAGAGACCAACAGACATTGGTGCTGCTCCCACCTGCTTTGTCCACCCACCAGCAGCACCACCATGTCCGTGTATTCTGCCTCTCATCTTTTGTCTATACAGTGAGTAGAGAAGTTCCCCAAATGGACAAAAGTTTGTGAATATTTTGCCCGATCTGCGTTTTTCAGTCAGTACTAACTGTGGTTCCTCCAGCACACCAAATGTCTTTTGTTCTTTCATCATTTGACAAACAGCTGTTTTAGAAGGAACCATAAAATTAGCGTTATCTGTTAGGTTTTATTGTTACCAGTCATGGCATCATGTTTTATGACTTGATATCATTAAATACACAGCAGCACACAGGTCCTACACTAGATGCATATTTTTACAACAAGTTGGATCTTTTATGTAGCACAGTGATGACTCAGTTAATCGATGCCTTGCCCATTACACTTTTTAGGAACCAGTCTACTCCTTGAGTTGGTTTCCAATATATGCATTCACCTATGGTCTTCGTTAACATTGAGCCAATCCAAATGCCTGATTAGATATATACGAACAAATAAAAATGGGATTGTCCTTTTCCCATCTTGCCCTAGATGGAAAATAAAGCTGGCTGAAAGGATGTAAGGGATCATTTAAGATTAATTCCTACAGTATTGTGTACTAGTAATTAATTCAATTTTTTTATTTTATTTTATGTTATGTTATGTTATGTTATGTTATGTTATGTTATGTTATGTTATGTTATATGTTATGTTACGTTACGTTACGTTATGTTATATGTTCATCTTGAGTGTTCAGATGATCTTTTAAAAATATGAAAGTGTAGCCAATATAATATTTACCATGCTTGCATTCCTTCTTAACCTTAGGTCTTCCAAGAAAATGAGATGTGACATTTCATGATACATATGTTAATTTTAACTTGGGAAAGAAAAAAATGGTTCCAAACAAATAGGTAAATAAATACAAAATCATCTCATAAATATTTTTCTAGGTTTGATCAAAAGTCATATCCTTCTACTGAAGTAATGTTCCCTTTCAGAGGTTTCACCAGAAACTGCTTGATGTATTACACTGTTCAGAGGGAAATATGTAGAAAAAAATCAGAACTAATAAGCCACAACTCTAGATGCTGCCTTTACAATGGTCAAATCATCTGCTGACAGAGATGTAATCAATCAGTAGCCTTTACTGAGGACTTCTGGGCTTTTATATGCATTACTATGGGTTTCTCCACATGAAGGGAAGAACCTGACAGAACTATTCGATTTTATCTCTGTTCCAGGAAAATGGGCCAATTCTCAGCTGCAATACTTTGGAGAATTTCCTGTTCAGAAACTGCCAAAAGCAGGGTGCAGAAGCCAGAAAGTATGTTGCTGTCATTGGCCCAAACAAACAAATAAAGATCCCCAACAGAAAATAACCCTCCAAAAATAAAAATAGTTCTAAAAGATCAACAAAACCAAAAATGGACCAGATTTTAAGTGAGAGCTTGTTTTTTGTGTATCATGTGCCCAGACATAGTTTTTGGAAACAGTCCAGCTCAGCCCACTTTTCCCCACCATCTGTCAGCAGTGGGTTTGCTGACTGCAAGAGCTTAGAGGCAACGCGTAAAAGACGAGTGTTAGACAATCAAGTTTAAACATGAGAAGAGCAGGGTAATTCAAATACTTGATGATGTAATGTGCTAACACTTGGCTGTTGTGAGAAAAAGAGGAGGAGGAGGAGGATAACACGTAACAAAGAATGAAGTTGTTCACCTTTAGGCTGAATTCTCTGGCTCTATCAGTTTGTACTGAGACCCTGATGTTATCTCAACATGGAATGGGAAGTGTTTATTTTAGACATAGGCCAAAGAGATTTGGGATGGTGATTTAGGTGTAGGCTATGGCCCCAGGTTCAGACCTGATGACAAACCAAGTCACATTCTAGAGAACTGAAAACTTCTGAGATCATAAGATCAGTCACAAACCTGGGAACCACCAGAAGATGAGCTGGTTGTGAGTTTTATGCCCTTTGTCCGTATGCCCTCCAGCAAGAAAAGCAGGAGCAGAAGCTTTCAGCATCCCTGTATTGGCCTCATTTGTAGACAAGCACCTCTACCAAATGTCCTTTACTCCCACCCTTCCCATGGGTCTACAGCAAAGACCAGACCAAAATGCTTATCACCTGCCTACCTCTTACTTAAATGGGTATCCCAACTCATGAGAATGAAGTTGAATAAGGAGGGGGCAGTCTAGCCCACAGAGGCTGTTCTCAGACACTTCATTTGCAGGCAAAACTCTGAAAAATGCTCAGAAGATTCAGGTTTGCTCCAAACAGGACTCAGGGAAATGGATCCACTCTCCAGGCAATACGGGGTTGTGGTGTAAAACCATGCCCCTTGCAAAACGGGAGAGTATTTGTACCTCATAGTCCAACTTTGACTGAAGTTTTACTTATTTCCCCAAAACTCCTTCCTCAAAGGCATGCTATCAGAATGAAAGTTAAAACTGCTGCATATATAAGAGTATGTCTCAGATATAGGAGATTAGGAGGTTGGGAAAATGCGTGCTACAAACAGGATACCTACTGAGCTTGTGATGATAATTGCAGTATTTGGTCTCATTTATGTTGTTCTAAAAGCTTCTTTAAGAAATGTGCTTCTCATCTGGTCTTTTACAGCAGGCAAAGGGATTTCTTAAGCTCTCTTTGAACAGGGCTATGTTGGAAAGAGCTCAGTCCAGTCTAGTTAAACTGGCTGCTAAAATTACAGCCAGTTTGGGAACTGGCTATTAAAAACTCTCAAACGAGCTGTGTTTCCTCCTGTTGCTCATTGCTTGTTCATTGGGAAAGCTTGGTCCTGCAGACAGCTCTTCATTTTCCTCCCCTTTCACCCACACTGTTCTGACTTGATCCTGAAGTTGCCACTGCATCTGATGCTCAGCCTTGGGTCCACCACATCTGCCAGCCTCACCTGTGGTATTCAGTGGAAGCTGAAACCATGCTTTTAAAAGATGTTTTCTGTCTTTTCCAGTGAAGAGATACAGAACACGGGGCTCCTTGTGTCCCACAGTGCCACTAGAGTCTGTACCACTGAGGGACAGCATCTGAGGGAAAGCAAGGACAGTGGCTTTCCGTGTTTTTGTTTCTCGGCAGAAGAAACGATCTGTAGGTTTTAATTAAACCATCTGTGGATTTGCACCATTAGGCATGACAGCAAACCCCAGCCCTGGAAGCCACAGACTACCAGAAGTCTTCTGAGTGCAGTATGTGTAGGGGAATGGATCGGCACCTGTGGACTGGTTATAGATTTTGATGTGGTGCCATGCCTAGGATTCGTGCCAATAAAAATCCTTATAAAATGTGTGGACAAAATTTACTGCATACCTGCCGTAATCAGTTTTAAAATCACAGCATTTTCCTTAGTTTTGGTTGGGTTTTTTTGTTTTAAAAAAATGGTAAGAGGGCAATTTCATCTCTGGATCAAAGTTATAAAGCCTCAAGAAACCATCTGAAACTTATAAACTTTCCATTTAGTTTTACATTTAGATAATTAAAAAATACCAAACTATATGTATATTTTTAATTGGGATTTAAAAAATGATTTCCAGTCACATACCTTGTAAACTAAGTTTCATTGAGCAGTAAAATTTATAAAGCTCACTTAAAACAGCTTTTGAAAAAGGATTTTTTATTAAATGAAATACTGACAAACTGGTGAATACTGTAATCAGGTAGAAACTGCTGCCTGAGGAGAAAAAAAATAACTATATTTAAAAAAAGACCAAAAAAACAAGTTCTTTGTTTCTATTAATGTATGTTTCTATTTTGTCATATTCTACAAAAGTCACCATGACAAGTGACTAAAACATAGAAAAGTGGTTTCACTGTTGAATTCTAACAGTTTAAGAAATCCCAGAACAGCTGTGACTGGTTGCCTCTAGGCATGTTCATACAGTAGGTAGAATGGCTCTCCCAAGCAAACCCTGTTCTGGAAACCTTTGCTCAGTGTTTTGAGGGACATGTGATGACGCCTCTGCATCCAGCAGCAAGCCACTTACCACAACTTAAAGGGAGTTCTGAAAGGCTGAGGAAAACAAGCATTCATCAGGCCCCATTTACAACTGAATGCACCCCAAAAGCATGGGGCGTACCAGCACACTGCTGAAGCTTGCCATAAAGCAGCAGCGAGTCTGACCTCAGCCTGAGTGCTGCCGGTATCATTCTTTGAACCACCTAACAGGCTCAGTCATGTTGTTCCTCTGTGCCAGTCTCACCTCTGTGCCTCTGTGCCTGGCAAGATCATGGAGCAGATCCTCCTGAAGGCTCTGCTAAGGCATATGGAAAAGGTAGATGAGGTGATTGGAAGTAACCAGTGCGGCTTCACCAAAGGCAAATCATGCCTGACAAACTTGGTGGCCTTTTATGATGGAGATACAACTTTGGCGGATAAGGGAAGAGCAACCAACATCATCTACCTGGACTTGTGCAAAGTGTTCAACAATGTCCCACATGATATCCTGGTCACTAAATTGGAAAGTCATGGACTTGATGGATGGACCGCCCAGTGGACAGGGAATTGCCTGGATGGTCGCACTCAAAGAGTTGCGGTCAGTGGCTCAATGTCCACATGGAGACCGGTGACAAGCAGCGTTCCTCAGGGATCGGTACTAGGACCAGTGCTGTTTAACATCTTCAACAGCGACATGGACAGTGGGATGGAGTGCACCCTCAGCAAGTTTGTGGATGATACCAAGCTGTGTGACATGGTTGACATGCTGAAGGGAAGGGATGGCATCCAGAGGGACCTTGACAGGCTGGAGAGGTGGGCCCATGCCAGCCTCTGGAAGTTCAATAAGAACAAGTGCAAAGTCCTGCACATGGGTCAAGGAAATCCCAAGCACAAATACAGGCTGGGCAGAGAATGGATTGAGAGCAGCTCTGAGGAGAAGGACTTGGGGGTGTTGGTTGGTGAAAAACTCAACATGAGCCGTCAATGTGTGCTTGCAGCCCAGAAGGCCAACCGTATCCTGGGCTGCATCAAAAGAAGTGTAACCAGCAGATCAAGAGAGGGGATTTTCCCCCTCTACTCTGCTTTGGTGAGACCCCACCTGAAGTACTGTCTTCAGCTCTGGAGCCCCCAAAGTAAAAAGGACATCAAGTGGTTGGAGTGGGTCCAGAGGAGGGCCACAAAGATGATCAGAGGGCTGGAGCACATCTCCTATGAAGACTGGCTGAGGGAGTTGGGGTTGTTCAGCCTGGAGAAGGGAAGGCTCCAGGGAGACCTTATAGCACCTTCCAGTACCTGAAGGGGGCCTGCAAGAAATCTGGAGATGGAATTTTTACAAGAGCATGTCGTGACAGGACAAGGGATAATGGCTTTAAATTGGAAGAGGGTAGATTTAGACTAGATATTAGGAAGAAATTCTTTACTGTGAGGGTGGTGAGACACTGGAACAGGTTGCCCAGGGAAGTTGTGGCTGCACCCCCCCGGAAGTGTTCAAGACCAGGTTGAATGGAGCCTTGAGAAACCTGGTCTAGTGGGAGGTGTCCCTGCCGATGGCAGGGGGGTTGGAATGAGATGATCTTTGAGGTCCCTTCCAACCCAAACCATTCTGTGATTCTGTGCTTCCTGAGGCTGACACAGCTTCTGCAGCACATGGGAGGAACAAGCCTACCTGCCCCAGACTGCACTTCTGACCAGACCTGAAGGACCTGACCCTCCTCCAGAGGTGGAGGTCCACAGAAAAGATCCCAGCCATAAGGCTCTTTGCGAGCAGGTCCACCAGCAGGGCTCTCATTTTTTTCACACTGCAGTTCTTCTGGTTTGAGCTAGTCAGCAATTCCTAATATGCTTTGATAAAGTCAAAGCTAAAGCACCCTGTAAATACAGTCATCTGGTTGAAACAAAGTTGAACTGCTTTAATACAGTGTTGTATAAGTCTGTGTTGTGCTTCAGAATTTAAGAGAGGCTCCACAACTGTTGTCTGCTTTCCTATGCAGCTTTCAGCCCCTTCCGAATTTCCTTTGACTTGACATATCCTACACAAAATTGCTGAGCTGTCTGAGATTTGGAGTATGGCCAAGTATCATTTGGTTATAAAGTGGGAGACAGAGACATGTAAGATTCATACACAGATGAATCAGTCTATGATTCTATGATTCAATGATTTCTAAACTGTGCTCTGCTTAAGTGGCAGAAGGAAAACCTAAGTGCTTGCTGTAAGCTGAGCCAGAACATTTGTAGTTTTTACTATTTATTTCCAGCATTTTCAACATTTTGAATTTTAGTTCCTTCAATTTATTTTTTAAAAGCATGGTTACAGCTTACATATATGATCATAAAACCCAATAATTCTGTGGGACTACCCAAGAAGCCAACAGAGGAATATCTGCTTGTATCTCTCAAGAATCCTAGCTGCAACCTTTATGTGATTTGCAAGACATACTGTTTCATTGTAATCATTATGTGGCCAGCTGAGGCTTGCTTAAAACTACCTAACTGGTGGATTAACCAAGACTAATAAAGAGTTTTTACACATTCATTAATGTCTATTGTGAAAAAAATCATCATTTTGTCACTGGTCACAAAAAATGGAGTGAATTAAAAGTCTTATTTTGGTCTAAAAGAGTGGGTAAGGGGTGAGTGAGGTACAAGGGTCAGTGAACATTAAAAATTTAACATGAAATTGCTAAAAAATGCACAAAAAGTACTGTTGTAATGTGCAAAAATGTGAAGGATAAAAGTAGGTTGGTCCCTCTAGAGCCTTCAAACCTCCTCTAAGTAGAGTGGTGAACCAATGTTACCACAATCAGAAACAAACAGAAGCTTATCTAATCATTAGCATATAAAAGTACAAAGTTGTCTGATGGATTTTGGGTGTGTAATTTAAAAGTCCTGCTCACCTGACACTATATGACTTTCTGCAGCTGGTTGGTTTGAGTACTAGCCCAGTTCTGACCACTGGGATTTGCGGCAATAAGAATTTGTCCACGCTACAGACCCTGTGCTGTTGTCACTTATGCACATAGACAGCAACAGGAAGAGTTTTCCCATTAGTGTTGTTACACCACTTCTTCAAAGGATGTGGGCTAAGCCAACAAAAGCTGCTCACTGTCAGCATGGCTATATCCATTTGAGAGGTTTTCTGGAATAGTGGTAGGAATAAAAGAGTGAGAACTTATCTGCTGAAAGACTGTAGAGGAGATGAGGTGTATGTGGAAGAGTGGTGAAAGAGAATGAACTAGGTAAGGTAGTAAGTTTCAAATGAAATAGGCTAAGTGAGAACTGCTGAGTTATTTTACACAGCTTGCATCAAGCAGCTCATAAACCTGATCACTGTTACATTCTCTCTGTCCATCAAGACAGATTATAGTGATCTCCATGTCCCTTACTCTTTTCTCAAGTAGTATCCTTGAGTAAAATGTGGACCTCAATCAAGACACAAGATGTACAGCCAAGAGGATTTCTTCCTCTAGACATAGTGAATCTTCTGGAGAGCAAAGTATAATGAGAACTGAGTCAGGCTCTCTGGATCAGGCTGAGGAAAGACCACATAAATAGCTTCAAAAATAACTGCTGAACTGTGTCATCTTCCTTTTCAGATTATTGCATCCCAAGAGTTTTAATTTAGTGCTATAAATGTGGAAGGCCATCCTCAGACTGCGACTGCATTACTTTGCACTGCTTTAATCCCAGCAGTGCTGTCCTCTGGGGAAGTGCTCCTGATCTATACAGCTGCAAAGCATGGCCATGGCTGCAATGATCAGTAACTTAAAGTCTTCTCAGAAGGGTCAGAGAGACAGATAGAAAGAAAGACAGCTGCTCCAGTATGGCAAAACTTAGCAAACTAAAGGTCCAAGAAATTGAAACCTTTGTCACCTAAGTGTTCAGATGGAAGCCAGTGCTCCATGGCCAGTGTTAAGTGGGGGCTCAGGGGCAAGGAGCGTCTCAGCATCTTTCCCAACTGGGTCCTTACATGAAGGTCTTGGTGCTGGATTGTCTCTTACTGAGACAGTGCTGAACTCAGTGGGAATTGACTGTGTTTGGGGTCTCCTAGTGATATTGCTATATAAATAACAGTGAAGGGATACACTGGCAAACCACGTCATGTCTCAAGAGGTTTAGGCAATCATAAGTATGTATTTTAAAAGTGTAGAATTTTAAATTATCAAGGACTCCTACTCTGCTGTCTGTGTAAACATGTACAAATGCCACAGCTGCATGCTGGTATTTAGTCCTCCAGTCACTTATTGTAAAGATGAAAAATGCTGTGGAAAAGTTGCATATGATTTAGAGTTGATCCAAAAAATACTTACAGAAGCATGTCGTTGACCAACCTGTTCTTCCAGGTGTGACAGTTTAATGTGTTTCCCTGGTTGCCTTGCTGTGCATTGCAAACTCAAATGTAGCTGCACAAATACGTTCTTGATGTCCTGACGAAGAGGGGGAGCCTTGAAGACTTCTCAGACTGATTTGCTACAGCAGCAGGAAGACAGATTTAGTTTTCAGGTGGTTGTAACCCTATGAATGAGATGACAGTGTCATGCTGTCTCATTTGGATTGTTTATACTGATACTCTAAATAAACTTGGGGGTGTGAGACACATTTTGACCTGCTCTGGCTGGTGGTTCTGATGGCTGTTAAACTATGTCAATCAAACACTGCATTTACACTGGAGTAACTGGGGCCAGAACATGCAGGAAAAAATGGTATTACATATAAAATACATTTCAATACATAATGTATCTAACTTATGTGTTACACTATATGCATAACAGCATATGCATAATTCACTGTAGTACATGAATAACATACATACTCATTGTAACAGTAATGATCTTGAAAGATACTAAGAGCTTACTTTATTTATCAATAAACACACTTCTGGTTACTGGAAGCAACTGTCCAGTGAGAGACCAACAGAGGAGGCTAGATAGAAAAGCGATAGCAGTAATGTGGCATTCATCTCACGCCTGACATGCTTCAGCTCTGATTCCCTGCCCCTGCCCCTGCCTCCCATCTGCATCCCCTCTTCCCAGACAGTAATTCTTGGTCTGTGGGTGTGACTTGGTGCCTTCCTTCGGCATCTCAACAAATTAGAGGTTTCTATCCTGCTAAATAACAACATGGGAAGAATTCTGAAGGCATAGCAACAAGTATGTGCTATGTTGGTCAGTGGATGCTGGATGGCAACCAAACCTGTGTGCCCTTGTGATCCTGGCCCAGATAAAGACATTGCTTTGGGCATATTCACAAAGAATATTGCAAGTAGTCATAGACTTGCACTGCAACACTTCGTGAAGGCTGTGAGCTTTGTGAAGGCTGCACACAACAGCAAACCCACCCTGATAAGCCATACTGGGATCTTGGTGCCAGGCAGAAATGACCACGTGATGAGTGCAAAGGGGTGGGCTCATGCTCTGCTAATTTAGAGTATAGGCAGAGTGAGCTGAGGTCTTCCAGCCATGCACTGTGCATATGGCCGTCATCTGTGCTGTGAGGCAGCCTGAAGAAACCATACAGGGGGCTGAAAGCGCAGAAGGGAGGACTGCAGCCATATGCAGAACCTTGCTGAGATACCCTGTCCAATTTACAGCCCTTTGCCAGTTGTTCATGTTTCTATCAGCACAAAAGAGAAGAGAATCAAGTCTTTTCCTTCCAGAGATTTTGAAGCCTGAGGAAAGATCAGCAGAGGAGGGGAAAGAAGAGAGATTTGGGACGAGGAAGGAAAGAGGAGGGAAGCTGAAAGCAACTGGGTTGCTGTGAATACAGAGAAGCCAGGTGAGAAAGAGTGGGGCACAGTCAAAGAGAAAACTGGCTATGCAGCTTCTCTTGAAGTGGAGGAGAATGCAGCTCAGCAGCACTTGCTGCTCCAGTTAAATGTCAGTGAGATAACTTCCACCAAAAGAATGCCTCCTGAGGGGGGAGAAAACAAGCAGAGTGTCAGGACCAGCTGGCAGCTTGAGAAAAACAGCCGTACAATTAAACAGCACCACTGGGAGCACTGGACGGCTGCCCCTGCCTCCTCATCATCAGTGTTCAAGGCCTGTCAAAAGAATAATAAAAGGTGCTATAAAGAGAAGACAAATCTCAGGCAGTCAGAGCAGTAATGGGACTGGCCAGAAGGGACAGCAGTCAGATTCCAAAAACTGTGTGAGCATTTAGGGGGCTTGCAGACACAGCTGGCTTTGGAGATATGCTTTCTGTCTCCAAAGGTAACGAGGCAATGGGAGGGCCTACTCGTGACCTCGCACCATGCAGAGGTCAGGCCCTTCTGCTGGTCAAAAATGCATGAGGATTGGGCTGTCCCTTCATTTTCCTGGCGTTTTTTGTCTGTCAGGGTCCTAGAGAAATACTAGAGGACAGGACTGTGTCTGTCAGGCCCCTGGTCTGGAAACCTTCACGTAGCAACTTCAGCCCAGTTGCATTCTTCATCCACCTCTGCACCTCCCTCCTAGTGCCGATACCGCAACACTGTCCTGGTATATGCCATGGTGAGAGGCACCTCACAGGAGTCACTCACCACAGCCCTTCACTTCAAAGACCTGATCCGTAAGAGTTACCTGCTCAGTCTTGAGAGGAGCCAGAGATGAAGTTTCACCCGGGCACAGAGATAATTTTCACTGTCTCCAAAACAGGAATCCTTGAGAAGGACAGATTCCTCCAAGCAATAAAGGCTAGGAAGGAAATTGTTTTTGAAGGCCAGAAGATTCTATTCTTTCCACATTTAGGCACAGTGATAAACATCAAAAGGAAACAATGGATACCCACTTCTGCAGGTGTTTCCTTCATACTTAACTGCTCCCCTCCAGCCCGTTGGGAATACTGTTCTTGCCTATTGTTTGGTAAATTCCAAGAATCATATTTATATCCATCATGTGAAGGACTGTGCTCTGGGTACAAATTCCCCTGTGCGTGGCTGCAGTGTTGTGCCAACTGGAACACCGGGAAAGCCAAACCCCAGCTAGGTTCCCCAGACCAATGCTCTAGGATTCAAAGCCACTGCACAGTTCAAGATGCTATCATGTTACTCTAGTCAGAAAATGGAAAACAGAAAGTGCTTGCCTTCACAGATATTTTGTTTTCTAATCTTAGAAAACATTTCTTCACCACAACGATAGCAAGACCTGCTCTACATTGTAGCAGCTGACCTGAAATAACATGCCAGTAATAAAAACACAAACATTAAAAGGCTACGTAAGGAGAGCTGGCATTCTTAAGCACAGCTCAGAAATTTCCCTAACCAATAAGGTGGTGGAACAAACGAAAACATTGGATAAACACCTCAGGAAGATGAGCTCATCCATCTGATGAGCCCTACTCCTGGAATTTTCTGTATCCATCTTTGCATGGCAGAGGTGAATGAAACAAAGACAATTTCTGGAAACAAAAGTCAGGTAAGAAAATGGAGGGATATCAAACTTGGCATATTGGTGCATACATGTCACTAGACTAAGCAACATCTTGGAGCATGTCACCTTAATTTTCTGTCTGTTTATACCTTCTATATATAATAGCTGTTCTAAAGTAGCTTTTCCATAGATGAACACCATTTAAAACCCTCTACAGTGGAAGAAAGACATAAACATTGTAATTTTCACATAGGGAAACTGAATTATCAAGCGATTACAGATGTCTCCTAAGTACCAGGGCATGACATCAGCACGACTGGAAAAAGATAGTCCTCAGATCTGTCAGTGAAGCATTTTCTCCCTGCAAGCAAACTGCTTCTACATGTGCATGGACATGAGTGTGTACACTTAGAACACCAAGTCCTCTAGCCCTAATGAAAAGAATAGTTTCCTGCTGTAGCTGAGGTTTGTCTGTTAAGACACCAGAGAATCCAAACCAAGATATGAGATTCCTGGTTTCTACCTTCTGAGAACTGTAGAGGTGAAGTTCTCCATGATATGGTCTCTGATGGCCCAGAACTGTTCCTGTGATGGACATCAATAAACCTTCTATGAGTGTTCCTCCAGGAGAAAGTGAAATGCAAACTCACCATCCCTATCACCTACCACTTGCTCTGGGAGCCCCTGTTGACAGAAAAACAAACAAAACCCCAAATTCTCCCAAAAGCCCACCCTTTAAAAACAAAGAAAAAGCCTGTCTTGAAGAAAACCACCTCTCTACGTAAAAGGTGTTGTCACAGGCAATGATGGAGTTTCCATCTCAGTGCAACTCTTCAGGTCACAGATCTTCTTTTCATCAGCTCCCTGTTGATGATGTACCTTTCTCCAAACCTGTGTTGAATTTTTACATCTGCGTTTTTGTGTAGAGGTTAAATTGTGCATTTCTGATGTGGTAAAATATAAAGGACAACATGTAATAGTCAGCAGAAGGGAACTTTTTATTTATTATTTATAGGTTGTTTTATAGTGCTTATCACAGTTGTCTCTGAGCACTTCCCAGACATTGATAACTTTACCCTTGCAACACCCCATGAAGGTCGGTCACTGGTAATGTCCTCATTGCTGAGAGACTGAGCAAAGGCCACAGGGCCAAACCTCAGTTGGAAATGGGAACAGATCCCCAGACCTTTGGAACTCCTCTCCTTTGTCTCATGCAGAAGACCGATCTTCCTTACCTTCCCACCCCCACCCCTGCCTCTCCAAGCACTGTACATGTCAAACCCACAAAAACTGACAGTGTCCTTATTTTTAACAAGCATGTCCTATCAAGCACAGTAAGATCATTCGCAGTGCTTGGAGCGAAGCAGGTGGGTGAGCCTTTCTGTGTTGACAATGTCATTTGGCATGAGTTCTCTGTTGCTTCATGGAGCTAAAGCAAGATGTGTGAGGAAGGTTGACTTGTTTACAGCATCCCAATAATTAATAACCATACTGGAAAATGTTTCTAGATACACACATACCAAGTCTCAAAGCATGACACGCACTTTGATTCATGTACGACACGCGCTCTCTGATACATAAAATTCTCAGTGGCCTGGAGTTTGTCAGCCTGTTGACTCTGCTGAAACATATGTTGGTCTATTGAGGGAGCTGCATGATGAGCAATTTCTCAAATGTCCCAATTTGGAAATGTAGCTGCAGACACTGTTTTAGAGGAAGTGCTGTGTGATTGAAAGCTGAAGCTGCACCATGCAGTTCAAATTAGATTTGGACATTGTGTTCACTGTCAATTTGGAGAACTCTTCACATGCTTGCCAGAAGTTTATAGGAAATATGGGCATGAGCCACAGACAACATCTAGTCCTCCAGCTTCTATTTAGTTTTAGTCAGACAAACCCCTTGAAACACAAAGTGAAGGAACCTTGAATTTCAACAGGGAACACACAAAAGAGCAGGGCTGGAAGGAATGAGAACAACTTATTCCGTCATGATCTCTGCACTTCACATGATCCACAGCCTGCTGATCTCAGTTAGTTCTGGGGAGAGTGGAAACCAAAACTAGCAGCCTGCAGGTCATTTGGAGGAGGGAAATAACAGAATCAGTTTGGAACTGGCTACTTTCTCATAACCCCATTCCTTTCATTCACCAGCTGTATTTCTGAAAGGTGGTGAAGCAGTAAAACATGCCCTTGATTACCCTTTTCTTCCTTCTCAAATCATTTCAGCCTTTTTTGAAGTTGCAGAAGTGTGAGAAAAAACAGTTGCATCTAGGATCTGATCCAGCACCCACTGCCCTCAGCAGGCTTTCAGTAGAGTCCATGGAGCTTGGAGGTTCAGCAGAAGGCTGGATCCAGAAAGGCATTTAATCACATTAGGTGAAGTCCCACTGATTTCACTGCAGACTTTTCCCATTGTGCTTGTTAAAGATGAGGGTGCTATAAGTAATTTTCCTTTCACTGCATATGTTTAAGTTCAGCACAACAAAGAAAGCTCAAGCTGAGCTGGGGCCCAGTTGATTCCAATGGGATCAAGCTTGTATTTTCCTGCTGAAGCATTCATGAAGAAACAGAAAGCCCTAAGAAAATATGCCTGCTGGTCCCTCGCTGGCATTACCCATATTGAGCTCAGTGCTGACAGAGTTTGTTGAGGTGTTGGGAAATAATGTAGTTTTGGAAGACTAAAACTATCATTGCCTCTGATTAAAACAATCCAGCTCCCAGTTTGGTATAGTCATGATCACATACTATTCTAAACATATATTCCCACCTCTCTACTTAAATTCCCAGTTTCATACCCACAACCCATGATTTCACAGAGGTCACTTATACACCTCGAGTGAAGCAACATAAAATTACGTCCCATATGGGTCTGGAAATAGCCTTCCCCCCTCTTCCTCTTTGCATGTTTGTGCAAGTGTGTGTTTGCATGTGTATATGTTCTTGAGTTGACATCTATTAAAGACCTATCTCAGTTGTGTCAAATGTGCCACCTACAGGGAGCGTTTCGAACCAGTCAAGTTACAGGAGATAGATAAAAAAGAAGAAGAAGAGGTAATGAATATGGAGCGTAAATGCCTTAGCAAAGTAATGGAGACATGTACTAACAGCAAGTGAAATTTGACCTTCTGGCTGAAAACCTGATAGTGAACCAATTGGAGAACTTTAGAAAATTGGATCAGCCTCAATGGGCACAGAGTAAACATTGGGAGTGCAATACAGTCTTATTAAACATAACGCACATTTAATGCATAATTTTATTGCAACCAATTTCATGCTGCTGCCTTAAATGAGTCTGGGTCTACTTCCACTGTAGCAGTCCACTACCATTAGTGCCTCTTAAAAGAATTGCAAGGCCAGTAAACTATCACTGGCCTGATCTCTCCCTTAGCCCATACTTTCTGCTTCATAAATTCTCCCAGCTCCCACAGCTTGTAGTGAGATCTTGTCTTCAGTACACAGCTTTTGAAACACTAAACTCTTTTGGCAAGCCTTCACAGACAGGAATGTTACAACATTTCCATTTTATGCTGGTGCAGTAAAGCAGTGAACCTTTGCAGCTATAGATCAGTCAGCTGAATCCCAGCCTTACAACAGGAGTTCCTGGAACCTATACAATCAGCCTGGTGCTGAAGATTTCTCAAGCACGGCAGGCAAAATCCTATTTTTCCAAGTGACAGCAATAGTGTTTGCCCTCTGACAGGAACAAGGAATAAGGAAAACAAATGATGCTGAGTGATAAGAAATTGAGTCTCCCCCCTCACAGACTCATAGAACGTGGCTGGATTAAAACATAAGAAAGTGCAAAGAAGGAACAATAAATGCTTAATTTGTACTATCAAAGTACAGACATCCACATCCCAAGTTTCCAGTCGCTGCGTGCTGAGACCTTCACAGATTTCAGAATTGTAGCCAGCACCTTGTAGAAACACCAGCAAGGTACGAGATGTTTCAGCATCAGCCTGGGATTTTGCAGCTGTAAGAAACACCCTGTGTATAGTTGAGCTTGGATTTTCAACACCCTTGAGCTGTCTGAGTCCAGAAACTTGATCTGAGCCCATCCCCAGATCTGAGATCAGCCTTTCATGTTTTATCACAGTGAGCTGTTAATAGCATCTGCAGAACAGTGCTGCTGAAACTCTCTGCAGGGGTCCTGTTTGCTAGGTACCACACATAAATGTACACAAGAGCCATCTCTTGCCCTGACGAGCTTCAGGATTTTAGCTAGTAGCAAAACGCAATGTAGATCTGATACACACAGAGGAGTGGAAGAGGCCACCACTGTTGTCACCAAGCAGTACAATGTCATGAATCAAGCCTTCAGTGCTAGTGAAATCATGTCTTGGTTGCTTTGATTCACATTCTGTATTTTCAAGCCCTTCCCTCTGTGATCACAACAGCTAGGACTCCATCATCATTAGCCACGCAGCTATGGAGATGGAGGTTTTCTGCAAAAAGGCACAAAGGTTGTGATATTCTTTATTCGAATTCTGAGTATGGTAACTGAGGAGAGCTAGAAAGACTACTGGAGTCCTGATATCAGGGTCTTCTGGGATACATAGGAGTCCATGAGTTTAACCCCAAAATATGATATGCTTCTGTTGATGTTACACCACAAAGTCTAATTTCTGCTGCCCCATTCATTTGGACAGCATGAGGGACTTCAAGACACACCAGAAGTGGACCTAATATTTTTCACTCTTACAGGATAATCGAGCTCTCTCATGTCTTTGGTGCACATTGAACTTTGGAGCCTCTGGTGGACAGAGCAAACTGGGTACCTTTTCCAGAACTCCATGTATATGTGCACCTTAAACTTCACTTGGTCACCTGAGTGACACAGAAAACCTATGCAGATATGCTCAACAGTGGGAGATACACTTTTAAGCATATATATGATTTCCAATAAAAGGACACAAACTATATTCCTAAACATAGGCGATGGTTTTGCACATTTATGGAATGATGAATTATTGAAAAACACTCTATACATAATGCTTTTATTGCTATTTCCTATAAATCAAATTGTGAAAATATGTATCCGATTGTGAACCTTAAAATGCTAAAGTTGTGCAATTTTCCCCCATGTGTTTAAAACAAACAAAAAGATACAAAAGCCTTAATCATCTTTAACTTGAAATAGCATTTAATTAGCAACTCAGCAGCATTTACAATGGTAACACATGAATAATCCTGGAGGGGAAAAAAATAATAAAATAAAATACTTCAGCATCATTCTCACCAGGATTTGTTGGCTGGGAAGAAAAATAAGTCAAAACAACTGAAAAGCCTTACTGTCATGTCAGGCTGTGGAATTTACAGCTGGTGGGCTGAATGTGGCCTGTAACCTCATTTCAGATGTCCACACGTATATTACTTCAAGAGGAGGTGGAAAGCGTAACTGTGGACTTATACTGAGGTATTTGCAAATGGGTAGTCCACCAACGGCAGGAGCAAGAGGTTTGTTTGGCCTTCATCAAAGGAAGCATTTCACCATCCCTCCTTGAAGTCAGCCTACATTTCAAAAAGATGAAGGGTGCCCAGCTAGACAGTGGCTATCCTATTTACGTGCTGCACACGTAAGTGCATATACCTGCCTTTAGATGCATTTTTCCAGCATAAGTGTGCACACCGACACACAGTTGTAGACAGGCAAAGACAAAGCTCTAATTTCTCATCTGAGAACTACTGGCCTTTTCCACCTAGAAATGTTAGGAGCAAGGATGCTCAAAATCTCTCTGAGGCTTCTCACAGAAAGAGGGTGCTCTAAAACTTAAGAGAGTGCTATAGGCAAGTGCACACTTCTGGTTTGTAACTGTGGATACTCACCCACAAATGAGGCTTGCTCAGGCACCTCCCAAGCCAGAAGGGCTTACGACTTTTTAAGGTTGCCTGGTGAAGTACAGTGCCTATGTCTGAATAAACTTGTTCGTCTTTGTAGAAGACCTGGTAGAAAACTGGGACCTTAAATTTGCTAAGAAGCGTTAGCAGGTTTGACGTCAACCACCTCCAGTTGGAATGAAACATGGAAATTACCTATGAAATGAAGTTTTTTGAATACAGCATTCCAGAAATATCAGACTGACCTTGCTGAAGACAACATTTGCCAGTTGAGGTCATATGTTTAAATAGACAAGCCAGGTGTAGCTGGAAAAAGCAGAAAATATTTCCACTCTTAAAAACTTTTCTTTACGTTTGAAATACTTCAAAGCTAAAAACAACTTATCTGAGCAAAATCAGATATCTATCTGTTAGACCATCTCTGTCAGAAAAGTTAATTGGAAACTACAAACTTTCTCTTGTTTGTGTCCTGAGATTATCACAGCTGCAGTAAATCTATCCCTCCTTATAGGAATGCTTCTTTTTGGTCTTACAGCTTTGACCATTACAAAGACTGCTAACTTTTTCAAAACATTTAATGAAATCTTTCAAGTCTGTCACAGCAGCATCTTCCAAACTGAAGATAAGTCTTATGTAAGATCATCAATAGATGAGGTTTTGGGTTTTTTTATAAAGGTTTGAATTATTACATCAATAATCTATTGTGAGGCAGATGCATTAATAATCTATTGCTTTTAACAATGGCTGATTAAATCAGCTTCTACTGGTGTGTCTCACACTTGTCACTTATTATGTTCATTGTTATTTATGTTACAGCTGTACCTGGAGACAGGTGTCTGCACTGGTCAAAAAAACTAAAAAAAAAAATTTTGTCATAGTTTTGTATTCTGAAAGAGGGTATCACCATGGCTTGCTTTATTCTGAAAAGACGAATCAATAGAAATCAGTACTTGTAAAAGAATAACACACAGTAAACAATTAAATTGACATATTCTGTGGAGAACTTAAGAAGCTTGCTGCCATAAGATGTAGAGAGACATCTTTTCAAGGAAGACTTACCTTCCATCCTTATTCAGGACAGAAGAACATAGTAAGGATGATGACACCTTAGGCTTTCAGCCAGGGTCCATTTCTTTCCATGTTATGGTATCTCATGTACAGGGAAATTGTGTGAGACAAGGTAGTGATAATTCAGCATCATGAAAAAACATAAATTGTCAGATAGGCAAACTGGGATGAAAGGAACGCTATCTTTTACAGCATGCCAAGGCTCTGAACTTTTATGTCTTTCTACAAGAAGTAATTAGAAACCATGTAACTGTTCTTGCACTTTTCTAATTTCTATTCCAATTTACTATAAGCCCTGTGTGATAAGACCAAAAATGTATTTTAGCTCTGGGCAGGTTTTAAGACCACATTTTTCTAAACTCCTGAAAATCAGGGTCTTTCATAGAAACTGTGATAAACCCCAAAGTCTGACTGCATTAGTAAGAACTGCTCTTATATAGACAATTTAATGAACATTTCAAATGCTCTTTCTGTGTCCTAAAGCCATTATTCACTGCTAAAGGTCTGTAAATCACAAAAGGTCTCAGAAGGCTTTAATTTGAAAAATATACATATGAAATATTTCTAGCTCTAAACCAATCAAGAAATTTAATACCAGAAACTAAATTCCCTCTGTCTTTAGACTGTCTGTTGCTTCAAAATACAAAACTTTCTTAAATAAAAAATGTGGCTGTTTAAACACATCTGCCATACCGGAGCAGTAGATCAAGTCCTCTATGCAAAGCAAACAAGAAGGGCTGTCCTTCAGAGAACATATGGTCCAACAACTCAATAAATAGATGCAGGAGTAGGAGGGTCTGTTCCTAGTCTCACAGCTAGCTCATGGAGTAGTGTGGTTTGCTAGCAAATTAATTTGCCTCTTTAAGCTCATTTTTCTCTGTCCACTCTGCTGTGAGCTCCTTGGGGCAAGGCAATGTCCCTGGGCTCAGCTGTGCAGGAAGAGACCTACCAGCTCCCTGGTAATGCTGGGGCAGAAATGGGCAGTCTCTGCTCTCACCTGTGACCAGCCACTTTGATACTCCTCTCCCACTGTGTGTTTTGCCCCCTCCTACTCTGCTGGCTTTCTTGTGAGCACCAGAGCAAGGTGATGGTGGTGGGGACATGAGACATATCCACCACTGGCTTGGAAGTTGAAATAGCTAATAGGAAAAAAACCCTGGCGACTGTGATTTCTAGAGGTTCAGGTTTAATATTGTGATATTTCAGCTCTAGAGATTTCCTCTGGGAAAAAGCCCTGCACTGAGTAAGTACTCAAGTCCTATAGTAATGTTTGCAAAGGGCAAAAGCGGAAAGGATTTCATCCCAGGAAAGCTGCCCTGATGGACTGCAAGCACGTCACCATAGCTTTCACTCTAGTTTTAGCCTCCAACAGGCCTTTCTACCATGTGAGAGAGCTCATGTTGCAAAAACAGGGAAAAGCTGAGGAACAGAAAGAAAACCAACCAGAAATTCTGCAACTTGGGTATGTTTCAAGAGTGCAAGAATCATAATCCCACACCTTAGTGGACCTGGCAGGATAAGTTAATAAACCAGCGGTTTTATACCCTTTTTAGTCCCTTGACTAAGTGTCAGCAACTCCAAGCTTGTCTGCCTGGCAGAAATTAATTTCATACTCCTAGTTTGTTTCATATTGGTCAAAAATTAATTTTACGAAACATCCTCCCCTTTCTCCTTGTCAGATGATATTGGCAGTCACTCCTCAGGAGAAGTGTGGGACCATCCAACTTCTCAGCCTGATTCCTCCTCAGCAAAGAGGTGGCAGAAACAGCTGTCGCCCCAGCAATGTTGTGTGGTGACAAGTGACAGCCTTGCCTGGTGCTTCTAATGCCAAAACACACCAGTAGCAGCTGGGAAGGGAAAATGACCTCCAGCAGAAGTGAGACCCTCTGGCTCCAAGGGGGCTGGAGGATTTGACCCACCCAGTGTGGAGGGACAAGCCAAAACACATGTCCTTTGGAGGGCTGGAGCTCAAGTCACCATTTGCCTGTCTGGAGCAGGGTAATTTGTCAGACACCACCTGCTGTGAGCTCTGTCCTCTTGGGGACACTTGTTATTGTGTTACAGCCGGCCTGAAGAATGTGGGACATCGTGGAAGGGAAAATGATTGCATCCCCATTTGCACAAATAATCTGAGGACTTCTTTATGTGAGAACTTCTATCGTGTGCAGTGTGCCCATAAAGCAATAGCCAGCGTTAGGAGGGCAAAAAAAAAAGAAGAGGGAGAAGAAGGAGAAGGAGACAGGAGAAGAGGAAAGTGGTCCCCCCCTCTCCCTTGCTCCCTCACTCTCTCGCTGCGTCTCCCCTGTCTCTGAAAGAGTTACTTGGGAGGATTTCAAGGGTAGGTTTCTAGAGCGACACCATGTCTAATTACGTACAAGACGGAATGAAAAGGTGTAGGCCTGTCTTTCCAGCTCAGAAAAAAATGTGGTGTCCTGCGAATAAGAAATGAACAGACTGACCTTTTCAGAACTGCTGAAAGAGAAAACCAGATGTATTCCTCAAGAGTCACTATGACTGAAGGGTGATAAAGGCTTGCATTGTGCACTTGAATAAAAGGAAAGCTAACCAGAAAACAGCAGCTGATAATAGTCAGGCCAGGCTGTGCTATTGTCCAAGGCACAAATGTTCAGCATTGGCCTAGACCACACTGCTGGTATATACAGCACATACTTGGGGAAAAAAAAAGGGGGGGGGATGGGGGAAGGCAGCTTTTTTATTCCTGTTACCTACAGGATATTGCGTGAAAGTGCTCGCAGTTATAAGACCACAGAGGAAGAAAATGATCTGGTATCCTTTCCCCACCGCACACAAACACAAACATACACACGCTCCATTTCTAGCATTATGTTCCTGTAAGATCTGAATCTAACCATCTGCCAAATGAATAGACAAAACCCAGCTTGTCTTCCAGGGTTCAGATGTAAGGGGGTGGATAAAGAGGAAACATCATGCTGGTGAAGAGGCTGGAGCTTTCTACGCTGCAAAACAGGGGTCTCCAGAGCTCAGGACAACCAGTGAGAAGCAACAATGGCTTTAATTTAGCCAGGGACCATGGGCTGGGTGGGGAACACTTAGAAGGCATGACCATCCCCCATACCCAGCAGGTCTCTGACACCACCACAAAGCCCCCAGAAAAGGCAGGGGATGTAGAAGGAGGAGGAAAGGAGCAATTTGGGAGGAAGGGGAAAAAAACACAAAAACCAGAAAGCAAACCCTAGCCCTCAGCACTTCCCACTCTTGGGGAGCAAACTGGCTTCTCTCTGGGCAGGAATCACTCGTTTCAAGGCCTGCTGTTGTGACCTCTCTGGATCCTTCAGCATCACAGACCTGCTGAAGTATCTCTATGCCACTTTTTAATGCCATGTCACTGTTTGTGATCCAAGGCTGGGTCTGACTGAGCAGATCTTCCCCACTGGAGATGGTTATTTTTAGAGTGGGTATGATAAGCTTCTGCCAGGCACCATCCGCAGCCAACCACGTCCATGCAGAAGTGTAAATCAACCTCGGTGTTCTCTGGGAGACCTTGCCTTTTCTTATTTAAATATGTTCTCTAAAATAACTCTTTGGGGCTGTTATCTGTGAATGTGGTGGGAGAGGGGTTCCCTGCTCCTCACTGCCCTTCCAGAAACAACAGACGTGCAAAAAAGCTGTGGGGCTTTTTGTTTTTTGCACAGTGTTGGCTTTGCCTGTAACAAAATTAGTTCAAGGAGATTTATTGCTGGCAACGGGCACTGAGGGCTGGCCTGGTGCTTGTCTGCAGAAGATGAGACAGGGTGTTCCCACTGCAAAGTGCCTGACTTTGGCTGTCAGAAGATGAAGTGGATTTTGCTTCCTGGCTACTGGCTGCATGACCTTGGGTGCATCCCTTCACCTCTCCCTGCCTGCCCCACTTGTTTCAGGATTGTGCACTCCCAAGGAAGTCCTCCAGAGCTGGAGCTGGCTGTCACAGTGCATACAGCACCTAGCACAGTGAAATGCATCACTCAATAGGGGATGGAGCAGCTGATTGTACGAGGAATTAATTATACCATCGCTACCAGATACAAGTCCTCCACTGATCAGTGAAGCGAAGAAATGTAGGCTCAAAGGAGAAGCACCAGAGAGAGGACACAGCTATCTGCCAGCTGTGCAGTCAGACAGGATTGAGTCCGTTTCCCTCCAGTCTGCCTTCCTGATGTGTTTCAGCCCAAACCTGGGAAAATGACCCCAGGGAGCACGCTGTTTTGAGGCTCCTGGGCCATGGCTTTTCTGCCGCGATTATCCCAGAGGCATCTAATTAGTGGCAATAGGGCTGCCTTTTTTTACTGATCTCTTCAAGGAACCATACTGAGAAGCTACCAACTCATCTCATGCAGTACCCATAAGACCTGTACAAGCTCCCTAGCCAGTTAGCTTTATTTTTCCTGTGTCAACAAAAGTAGGAGAGATCTTGGGGGTGGAGTAGATGGACAGGAGGAGAGAGAGAGTGATTCACAGGGAAATAATGTATTCCTGCCATACATTCAGAGAACTAAACAGCACATGTATACGTACACACACACACAGGAGGCTGAGGAAGCAGGCTGAATAACTTTCAAAAGGCTTGCTGCATCTTGCTCTGTGAGTGGGTATTGCTTGGCTATTTCTAAGAGACAGACATTCAAATCCGCAGCACAGTCATTTAGAATTTCAAAGGATTCTTCTTCAGGGGGTGGAATACAAAAGACACCACAGTTATTCACATAATACAAGCAAGGTTGGGGAAGCAGCAGCATGCCATTAGGTAAGACTGAGCAGAAAACCTTTCTGGAGAAGGCTAAGATTCTGTTCATTCAAAGTAAAGAAGTGACCCTGATCGTTTATTATTTATGCATTTGTCTGTGTATACACATGTAAGTGTATGTGTAGGTATATAGAGCTATCTTTGTGCAGCTATTCCACACCACTTGGAGAAGAGCTTGAGAGAGGATCTGAAATGTGTACTGTGGTGCAGAAAGGAAAAGAAGGGGGGGGGAAATATATATTCAAAATACATCACACATCATCCACACGTCTATACAAACATGCTCACATTTCTTTCACCGTGAGCTTTGGGTGTCAATCAGCAGAGAACAAACAGCAAAATGAAAACCAGGAGCTCCTTCTGTTGAGGTTTTATGATAATGTCCTCCAACATTTCCCTGTTTTTGTTTTTAATGTGCTAAACTAACTGTATGGCTGGAGCGGCAAAGAATGCAAAGCTCACACATGTAAGGCATTGTGTCCTCTGACATACTATTACACAGAAGGCTCACAGTTCCCCCCTCTCCCTCCCCTTCCTGGTGTTGATGAATTACATGAGATGAATATCACAGATCTGGGTTTTTAAACCGTGAGTTTAGGCAGCAACAACGACTGCAAAGCAGACATTGTTGCCTGAACCTCTATTGTTTCTATTTTGGGAGCACACTGAGTGATTAGTTTGGGTAACAGTAACATCACATTACCTTCTACAGGCTGGAAATGTCTTTTAAAACTGAGGCAACGCTGAAGCCATGTGATACAATACTGTAGACAGAGCCAAGTGGAATACATCAAAGAGTGCCTTGATGCAGATGTTTCATGCAGAAGAAAATTAGGTCAGAGACCACTTCAATTTCAGCTTCTGCCAGGCTTGTTTGAGAGCTTCCAGTGAATTCCTAATGAATAGCTTCTAGGGCACTTTTCTCTCATTCAGTCACAAACTGCCACAGCCAGATGAGCTTTCCATGTGGAATCTTTTCTCATTATTTAAAATACTATTACTTTGTGTTCACAGATTCCAGAATCTTCCTTACAACAATAGCAACAACTCCCCCTCCTTCATCACCCCCCAATAAAATATAAGAGAAAAAGAAAAGGTAAGAAGAATAACCAATTGATATACAATGTATGCTAGGGGGGGCTGGGTGGGGAGGAGCAGTCTTTTACCAATTTTACATGGTAAATAAATACTTGCTGAGGGTCCTTCTCAAATGCAGGGCTTTTTGAATCTCAGGTGCTCAGACTTGTGGAGGTAAAGCAGTTTGCAGATACCCAAGTGTTTTGTTGATGTTTTGCCTTTTTTTTTTTTTTTTTTTTAATAATACAAGGAAGCTTTTCAGTGAAAGGACTTCAAGAGGGAAACAATTTTCCCCCAGTGATAAAGATGTCACATCTTTTTCTTCTTGTTCTTTACCCACCACGGGAATAATTTTTAAATTTTTTTTTAATGGCAAAGAGTGAGATGCTTTAAAGATGTTTCTACAGCCTGTGCACGTATCAGCTGGCACTATCTGCTATAGCCATTGGCCCGTTGCTCTTCCAACAGGAGAGCAGAGTCTGCTTCAGACCTGCGCACAAAGAGACTACACAAAGACTTCTGAACTTGTGTTGAGCCACAGTGCCCATCCATCTCTCTCCTGAGCTCACTCCCTTTTAGTGAGCAGCTTTGGGGGCCTCCTTTGAACCTCACAACTAAAAAGCAAGTAGCAAGTTTGTTCACTAAGCAGTTTAGATCATACTCTTCTTTAATGCTGAATATAAGCTGAGCAGAGGAGCTTGCAAATCCCTACATGACATATATCAGGAACTGCAAGGTTATGACGCTTACTTAGAAATAGAAACAAGAACCTAGGGCCTCCTTCATCAGGAAGAAGACTCAAGCACCTGTAATGTGGGTGCTTTTAATGTGGTCCTTCACCCTGGAGTATAAAAGCAATTAAGCAAACTGTATGCCAGAGTCCCAGACTCCAGTGCAGGCCCCAGTCCAGCCAAAGGTGACCTTTGGGGTCTCAGGTACATCATTTAATCCATGCTCTCCGTGATTCTTCCTTCTTTCCTTCCTGTGGTTGGCAGAGGGCCAAATCTGAAAGTGGATTGAAATCTATAATGATTGGGGCTATCTAAGGAGCTAAGCGGCTGCTGGGATATGGCATATTGATAAGGTAAAGATACAAATCTGATTGTCAAGATGAGAAAAATCTTCTCTCTGGTTACCACCCAGATGTGCAGGGAGGAGGGTCTTCACATAGCAGCAAGGTCCTCTCTAACACAGAACCAGGATCACCTTTGAATAATTTTACCTTGCAGACTGGAGTGTCCTGTACACCACCCACACGTTGCACAGGATCAAATGAAAACGAGTGACTCAGTCTGTCATCGGAGGGGATCCAGAAACTGACATCAGCCTCAACACGTCCAGCTGTTGTTGTTCAGTGAGTTGCAAACTCATGACAGAACAGTGTGAACTCCCTTGTGTTCCCAGGGGCTTAGGTGGAATGAAAGCACAATATGAATTTGCAGCAGAAGAGCCTCTGTTCTGCATCTCCATTTTCCTGTGCAGAACTCAGAGTCCTACAGAAGTCTGCACTTTCGTCCACTCCAAGCAGAAAAACTGAGAACCTCACCCATCAAAACTAACATTTCAGAGGTGGTTTGATGTTTAGAATGCTTCCAAGTTCACAGCACCATATTAAAGCACTGGGATCTGATTTTTTAGACATTTTTTCAGTCCATCTACAGATGGAATTTTCTGTTTTCTACCATGTTCAGCCATGTGCACTCAGGAGTGGAGAACCACAAAACCAAAGGTCATCTTTGGCTTTCTAAACCCAAGTTGCTTGAGATGACCATACAGGGTCAAGCTCAAGAATGGAGCCCTGAACTGAATGACTCATGGCAGGAACAGGACACCTCAGTTCATGTGCACATTCACCAGTCTGGACAGAACACGATAATTTTTTGTCTCAGCGGTCACTTCAACAACCATTCCAGATATCTTTTTGGTGAACTGCTTAGCTAGATGACAGTTAGTTCTACCTCTCCAGAGGAACCAGTTGTCCATAAAATGCCCCACCAGGCTGCTCTCCTGCCATTTGCTTTCCCTGTAGCAGATCTGTACATCTCTTCAGAGGCTCTCATCTCTTCTGGTCCTGATACCAAGGGATTTTTTTTTGGGCTCTCCTTCAATCAAACCTATCCAATGAATTTCTACACAGAGTAAATAGAAGCACGGACATCTTTCCCTCCCTCCATAATTTGAATTCCTAGTTTCTTGTACAGCTTCATGATCTCTGTATGTCTGGAACATTTGTGCCCTTCTCCATGAGGTCATTCTTCTGCACCCTCAATTATTAGGGCCACCACAAACACAATGGTTCATCTAAATGCAACTAAATGCACTTCTACCTCAAGTTCTCGACCTTTTTAGTTCAATAATTTGTCCTATTTAATGAACTTCTCCAAGACCTAACATCTTTGTAACCTCCAACTTGGCTTAAAAAACCCATCATTTGAATGTCACCACACAATCCTTGCAGAGGGAAAATTTTGGAAGATACATTTGAATTCAATTCATCACGTGTATAATTGAGACACTTTTATTCATTCATTAGTGGCTGCTAATGCACATAGGATACTGAGGTGGAAAACTGCTTACAAAATTAAAACATACCAAAATAACCGACTTACAGGAATTTAGTTTTTTAAAGTAAACAATAAAAGCTGTCTTATATCTACCACCTGTTTCACACAGGGGAACACAGCAGGTGGTCCTGCTGGCTTCAAAAGCAATGAAGATCTTTCTTTTCTGACCACTAACTGTAGAGATGAAAGCCATTTCTTACAGCAGAGCCGATACAACTTGGCAGTAACTATGACCACTCTGCATCAGTGTCCTGCCTGCAGTTCCAGATATGGTTGCTCTCCGTACCCATTCAGCCACTGGTATCTCTAGGGATGCTATCAGCTGCTGCAAAGTGGGTCTCTGTTGTGGACACTTTTTGATCCAGATCTGGATGGTGGTCATCACATTTATGTTTTACATAGACAACTGGACAGCCTTGTATAGGAACAAAAATATCTGCAGTTTCCTAAGCAGTTACTTTTCTGTTCCTGGAGGAGCTCAGTTTCTTGGCTATACACAACCTCTGCTGCTCTGTGTTCTCCTGGCCATCAGTCAGGATCTAGGTAGCATCTCTGTCCTTTCCCACAGAAGCAATGGCCAGACCATGTCTCACTGCAGGCCTGGATGGAGTAGGAGTGAGGGGATAGTCTTTCTTCTGTGTAGCATTATCCACCCAAGAAGAAAACTAGAGCACAAAGCTGTGGCCCACAGGTGTCACCTGAATGTCAGAAAGCTTAGCCCTCCATCACTGTGGATGAAGCAAAAGGGATCTGATATTTTTGAAACAGCCAACGTTCAATATTTATTTTGATTACTTAATTTCCAAATAATCTCCCCTTTTCTTTGGATACTCACCTACACAGTCTGATTCTCAATACTGAAGCTCAGCTGATAAAAAAAACCCTGCCTACCATACCAATTATTTCTAGGTAAGGTTAAAAGAGGCACAAAGAAAGGGAGAATCTCGAAGACTGGAGACACGTCATCCACCAGCATAAATGGCAAAAGTTACATCGAACAAACTCATTCATCTGCACATCCCATTGAATTAGGAGTGTTTTTAAATAGCCTCTTGACTGGAAATTGATGTCTCATTAATCTAAAGTATATCATAGTGAGAGCCCTAGTAACGCTAAAGAGAATAACTCTCCATATTGCAGAGACTGCAGCAGTGCTTCCACAATAAAGGCCTTTACATTTATTTAAGACTGCAACAAGCTTCTGCTGTAAGACTCTGAAGGGCTGGTGAATACAATAACTCACCAGGTTTACAAAGGTATGGGCATGCTGTGTGGGACTGTAATATACTGCCTCAAGGGGATGTCACAAGAGCTGCGCAGCCAAATGTTTTCAGTGTCAGTGGTCCATGGGCGATATGTGGCCAGAGGTCAGAGAGGGAAACAATGCCTTAGTGATCTCTTTCAGTATCTGACTGAAGCTGTCTTGTGGTATGAGGCAGGACTTTGCTGTCCCATTTTCCAGCAGCGAGCTGGAAGGGAGGTAATACTAGTTCCCCTGAAAGAGTAGGTGGGCATGGAAAATTCAGAAGCTGTCTTCAGATGGTCCTAGACAAAAGCTGCTCAAAAGGCAAAGGAGCCATCAGAAGGCAGTTACACCTAGAGCTTGGCAAGAATTAGCATTCTTTTATTTTATCTCTCATTTTAATAATCATGATTAGATGCCTTCTTTTCTCCAAAAAGCTACTTCCTCCTCTTTTCCCCACTTGTCTATTGGCCTTGGCTGTCTGCAGGATTTCATCCAGGATCAGGTGTTTTAAGTTAGGGATAAAGTGGGGTTTTGGCTTCAGAAACTTGAATTTAGTTACATGGTAAAGCAGAACATTACCTCAAAATGCTTCATTATAAAAATGTTAAATGTTTTATAAAAATTATGAAAATCAAGGCCTGCTCACTGAAACATATGGAGATCTAAGGCATCACACAGACTGACAGGACTGGCTGAAGCACTTGGGAAGGAAGGAATGGTAGCAGCAGCAGGGACTCAAGAGACACAACAGACCTTTAGAAGCCTCTTTGCCAGCCAAGAAAACTGCAGAAATGTCCCGATGCTTGTGCAGGAGCCTGCTGACCATCACATGTGTTGTTTTGCAGTGGTAGGCTTCTTGCCCTCACAGCATGCTTTCCCTTGCTACCACCTGCCACCCTCTCCCACCAGCTGCCGGGTGCTGGCACATGCTCCAGGTGCTGGGAGTTCTTCTGGTGACTCCTTTCCAAAACAGAGAGTGGCCTGGAGTTTCACATCCAACAGACCTCCTGCCCTCCTGGTTTTGGAAAGGCCCCTTAGCATCAGTCACATTAGCATGGAAACCTCTGTGGCTTGTAAAAGGTACAAAAGGTCTTGCTTACAGCAGAGTTGAGGTGGGCACTTACCAAGTGTAGGGACTAATTGTTTCTAAGTCCCTGGTGAAGGATGCTATAGGAGCTCCTAGTGTTGCATGAATGCCAACCCAAGGGAGTACTGTGGGTGAAGTACTGCTTCAATGAAGGGCTCATCCAGGCTTGTACTTGGCTTTTCCTCTAATCCTTCCTTCACTTTAGTGTGTATGGGCTTTGAATCTGGTCAGAGGTGATTCTTTAGTGCCTATTTTCCAGTGTCCCAGGGGCACTATTTTCATGATTTTCTACTAGTTGCAGCCTTTGGGGTGCTGGGATATACTGAGACACAGACACAGCATGCATGGGCAAGGCTGAAGGGATGTTCAGCATTTTGGTAGTCATGACTGGATTTGAATAATCTTTTGAGGACCTGGATAAACTCTAAATAAAAGACATATTCTATACAGGCAAGAAGTGAGTGATCAATAAAAATCACACTAAGTCTCCTCATTTATAAGTAACTGCCCCATTCACTACAAGCCTTTTTTATTGAGAAGGAACTGTTGCATTGCTTGCCACAGTTACAACTGCGAAGGACAGCAGTAAAATGACAGCAGGGAAGAACTTTGACATCCTCCAGAGCTGTAAGGGCACACTATCACAATCTGATGTCATAACTCTGGACGAGGTGCATTTTTGGATAGCAGAGATGAACCAGGCCTTCCACCTTGCAAAGCAGAACTTCGGTAGTGCATTCTTGGTCACTGACTACAGATAAAATTAAACCTCTGGCTGAAACCAGGAAGAGCTGTGAGAGGGACCAAATGCACATTTTCAGAGGTTAATGAGCTTCTTGCAAAGAGCAGCAATCTTCCCACTCCTTCTGCAGCAAGTGTCTTGGTGCTCTGATGGATGCTCTCCCATGCACTTAACTACTGACTGCCCTCTTTTATCTCTACAGACCCCTCATAGAGTGAAGTTTAGGAAGCCAAGTCATAGAACATACATAAGTCGCAAAGGATGCCAACAATTTCATCATACTGTCACTGCCAAGTACCAAATGTCTAGCTGTAATGCAGACACACTTTTCAAAACTCACAACTAAGTCAGCTGCTCCAAAGGCAGGACACATTCCCTCCAAGCACTAACTCGTTGCTAAGTACTGCAAGTCAACAGTTGGCTTCTTGCCTTCCTCTTAAGCTATCTACCATCAAAACATGTCAGAATGGAGGAACATCAATTGTTGTCTGGTAAACAAAAGCAGATTTTTTTCCTACCCTTTCCTGTTTCCTTTGTATCAGCTCCTCACTGTGCTCTTGTCAAACACATGCTGGATGATACTTTATAAGGGAAGGGATCATAAACAGAAAGGTGCAACTTAATCACTTTTGAGCAAACCTGTCAAACAAAAAGCTGAGGCATCCTAGAAATTCCTGCCCCATCTTGTTTTGGAGTAGTCAAAGCCTGCTGCATAAGTGTCTAGTGTTGATCCTTCAAGTACATATGAAAATAAAAGTAGGTCTAGTGTATTGCAGCAGTTTATCATCACTAATTTATCATCATGCTCTTGATGACAAGAGAGAAACTGAAGCAATATCCTATATGATACAAGGCTAGCCAGTGTATGAGACCTTCCCCTGTGTCAGTAGGTCACTGAGAAAGAGGATATTGTTCTGGAAATTCAGGAACACTCACAAAAACTGAGAGATTAGTTGAGTAGAGGAAGAGATGCAACTTCAGTAAGGACACTTTTTTTCCCTGAGCATATAGTAGTTAACATACACTGATCCCTAATTCTAAGTATTAACAGGTCCTTTGGAAGTAGTTGTAGAAGTGTCATTCCAAGAAAAAGGATCTTTTTTAAAAAAAATATTTTCTTGAAGAAAATACCAGAAAGGACCAAGAAATAGTTAAGAACTGTCTAGGTGGATGCTTCCAATTGGCTTCAGAAGTCTATAAATATGCAGATTATACAATTAGTTGGAAATCATTCAGTCATTACTGACAATCCGTGGCTTATAAAATGAACAATAGGACCTATAAGCAGTAATAGGAAGGACTGACCAGGCAAAAACTAAGCAATAGAAATGGATAAAAGGTAACATTCAATCTTTGATGATACTTTTATGCCATCTGATTCAACTCCAGAGTCCTTTTGTGAACCAGAATTTATTCTATAAAAGATGAGTTGGTAGAAGGGGCTAGGAAGGAGAGGGATTGATCAGCAACTGAGCTCTAGCAGTCTATATGAACACTATATCTATACGTAGCTATCACTATATGTAGCTGTGATCTTCTGTTCACAATATATTAGAAATAAAGCTAGGTGTAGAAGGACTGGGAGAAAGCTTATGGTATTGGTAACTTCATGCAAACATCTGTTAAATACAGTAAATGGAGCTACAGACACAGTTTAAGTTCCAGCTCTGTCTCCCATATGTACCAGATACCTACCACACACAGCTTAGATTTTACAAAGCCCTCAGAGAAAGTTAGTAGCTGAATAATACACTGCAAGTAAACAGTTTGGTACAAACACCAAATTCTAGTTCCATGCATATCCTTTTGTACTTCTACAAACCTCTTGGAGGTCAAAAGAGGTTTTAAAATGTATTTATTTGTCCTTTGGAATATGAATCTTCTTTAACCCAGAATTTCAGACCATTTCACCCAGGAAATCTAACTTTCGACTAGATTTGAAAGGGACTAGGCAGCCTTGATAGAGAAAAATGAGAAAGAACTTGGTCATTCTCTCTGATTACCTTTGTGGACTGGTCCTGCTGTGTTGGAGACAATATGCCTGTTCACTTTGTTGCTTTGGCATGGGCTAGTAATGTTGGTTTCAAAGAACCTCATGAATCCAGGTCAACAAATGAGCCCTGGCACTGAAACAAGTCCAGCACAATGCAATAGCTTTAGGGTGTAGTCATGAACACTGACTGAGCCATGCACAAAATATTTTCCCTTTTCCTTGGTGACATTGCACTTGGAGGAGGTTGTGGGAGGGAGAGGTATCAAAGGCTCTCTGCAACAACCCTGGCCCACTCAACCACATGGCTGAAGAAGGTTTTCCAGTCCCACAGCCCAAAAGAGATTGGCATGATCACAGTCATGTTTGTCTGCCTTTGACTTCACAGGTGGAATGAGCGTGTGTGTGTTTGCAGCTGAGTCAGTTCAGAAAAGTCCTTAGCATGAGTCTGTAGTAAGGCTTAGTTTCATGTCTCTGGACCCACAGGAATGTGCCTTAAACATGTGGCCATCCATCTTATGACTTACTTGTGCAACAAAATCACTTATTCATTTTAAGCATATAAATTCTTTCTTTGCATGTTTGCAGTCATGAAGTCAGAAGGGAAGTGAAGACCTCTCCCTCTGAAAGACACCAAACTGACTTGCAAGCTATTGTACCATACTGTCATCTCCTCTGCCAGAAGAGATGAAATATAAGGCCAGCTAGCGCTTTGGTAAAGGGCTGCTAGGTAGGATCCCATAACAGGGAATGGTCAGATATCTGAACTGTTCATTCCTTGGGAGAGATGAGGTGGAAAGGCTGCTGCAGAGGGCAGCTTGCCTCTCCTCAGCTCAGAAAGGCGTTTTAGACCTTTCTGGTCTTTGAAGGCAGTGACAGCAGGGGGAAAAACACAACCCACCCCAGCCAGAGTGTTCAAAGCAGCACCAGGCTGAAGAACCACAATAAAAAGATACTGCAAAGACATTAACCTACAAACTTGAAGGAAATTAGTTTCACTCACTGCTGGTTTCCACGGATGTGTTTAAATGGAGAAATTATCATATTTTGGTATAAATTTCTATTTTTTTCTCCAAAGAGGCTTCTCTAAACTTTTATTTTCCTTAGTATGTCTCCACCTCTCAACAAAGCTGATGCTTTTCCTGCTACATCTGTTAGTCTTCTTATACTTCAGGCTAGTCAGGCTCTCATTTACTGTTTTCTTGACTTTTCCCATGTAATAATTGGTGGTGTCATAAAGGGTTATTACGTTGTTCATTCTTGCCTCTTTCTTCTCAGCTTCTTAAAGACACACCCTAAGTTATGCAGTCCCCTCTCAGAGGTGAGTCTACTTTCTTTACTCCCACAGTTTTCAGACCCTATGTCCTTATTCTTGGCAGCCTCCATATTGTAAACCACGGCCTCCATGCGCCTTGTTCCCAAATTAACCACACTGATTACTCTCTTCTCTCTGCTCTCAAAGTATGTTTGAAAATGTTTACTGAATATTCTGCTACCATGTAAAATGTAGCCTCTCCAAAACCACCATTGACAATAGTGTGCATTTCCAGAACATAAGAAATATCCATCCTCTAGTTCTACTGTTGTTTTACAAACCCTCCCATTTCCTTATTGTTTCATAGCTTTTTCCCCACCAGGCATACAGGGTAGCTTAACACCTGTAAGGATTTAACTATTTGCCTCAGCATAGTAATCCTGAAAGGAGCTAATGATGAGATGGTCCCAGCTTGTACATAGCATTTGTGTCTTGCCAATGTTTTTTCTGTTGGCCATTGATACAACTATGGCTTCAAGTTGCAGCATAGATCTTGCAACCCAAAGACAAGCCTTGTTGGACTTTTCCTCTTGGTGAGTCTAAAGCTTCTGAAACCCTTTCACTTGTACCAAATTAGTCATGGTTTGCAAAACATGACTTGCTATTACATAGTCAAACATAGCCAAACTTCCTGCATACATTTCAATGTATGGTGACGCTGAACTACATCTTTCTACTACACATATACAGGATAAATATTCAGCTCTTGTTATCTTTTCAGAAGCACTTATGAGTTCAAAGCCCCAGGAAAAACAAACATTGCCCCTGCCAAGAGACAGAAAGCACATGTGAACCTATGGAGAGCAGACCATCCATCCTACTAGCAAAGGAAGTGGAGAGCGCATTTTCCATAAGGCAGCTAAATAGCATCCCTGTGCCATAGTTGCAATGAAGTTCTATAATTGGGCCTGCAGTTAATGAAATTCCTGTAGGAGACTGTCAGAAGATTTAATTTCACTGTTTACTGAATTATCAGCATGATAGTGAATCCCATATGCCAGCTCTTCATGCCAAAGAAGGAAAATTGCCAATCTAGAGACCAAGATTCATCCTGGGGGAGGCCTCCCGCAACACAGAGGGGTCAGCTGTCATTATACCCACAGCTTGTTGGGGCAAATAAATCCCTTGTGAAGCTCCGATAAGTTGTATGAAAGCATCGTTCTCATCTCCAAATAGACAGAATGAGTGAGATTGGGAATAATATTCAGTCATAATATCAAGAGATGCTCCATGGACTAGCAGATCAGGCCATTCAATAGAAAATGCCACCATGCGTATTGGGCTCACAAGTTGTGTGCAGTGCAAGGGGAATATGGAAAATGAAAATGTAGGCAGTGAGGGGGAGAGATAAAAAAACAGTTCACATTTTATGAGAGACTGCTTAAGCAACATCCTTCTGGAATGCAGTAACTGCAGGACTGGGGCTCATGATAGAAACAAATTTAATAGAAACATGCATTGTATTTTATTTTAACATGTCCATCCAGTCTGATATTTCAGCAAAACACATTTACACAAAAAAATCTTGCAATCATGATTCCCAGTTGCTGTACACCCACTATTACCTACACCTTTGCAAAGAGAGTGTAAAAATGCCAGTGTGTCATGATGGCAGAATTTTCTCTTTACTATGTAAAGGAGTGCCATGAAAGAACCAAAGATAATGCAGGATGTGGAGCCTAGACTAATGGATTTTATTCATCACCTTGCTTTATCTCATATTACAAGTGTCCAGGTGTCTTGTTTTGAGTCTATTGACTAGCACTCTGGAAAACTGAAATTAATTGTGGAGGGAAAGTCAATATTTTGTTTAGTAAGGGACATATAGTTGCCTATATAAAGCTGAATATAAGATACCAAAGAAAAATTTCATGTAAAATTACATATTTAAATTTCATCTGAATTTTTACCCCAGTGGTGTGGAAACTGAAATATAGTTCCCTTTTTCTTTTTGAACAAAAAAAATGTTTTACATATTTATTTATTTATTTTTAATTGCAGTTATTTTTATGTAGGTCTCATGATCTCAAAAAAGAGTATTTTTCCTAGAAAAAATAATTCCCATGGATAAGTAAGCATTATTTTATTGGAAGATCATATTAGTGAACAAAAATAGCAAATAATGATAGAAGAGCAAAAAAAAAAGAGATCTAGAGGGCAGGACAATATACATTCAACTTTCTCTAGTCCATATACAGTCATTACTGATATATTTAGCTAATACATCTTTTGGGGCAATAACATTTAACACAGGCAGAGATGATCCATGAACTCAGCAAAGGACAGGCTAGCACAGATGAGAAGTGGGCAGTGTCTTTGTGGTAAGCTGACTAGCTCCAAGTGACAGTGTGTTACGTCCCCAGTCTTCAGTTATTCTGCTCAAGAAAGCTTGTACTGGCATTTATACAGAACTGTGAGGCAAGACAAGCTCTCCCATATGGAGTCCAAATGTTTTAGGTCAGATCTAAAAGAACATTGTTAAATTATGATCTCAAGTTAGTGATGATAATATCCAAAAGAAATGATGCAATTCAGGCTTCTGAGGGATGGAGGAACTGTACTGGGCTTTAACATTAGAAAGAGTATTATGAGGAAAAGAGATCTTCTCTACTCCTTTTAAAGCAGAAAAAATACCATGCTTTTTGTTTGGGTATGGTAAGTGCTCTGCCACCTGCTTCAATATATTTTAAATACTGAGCTTTTGCAGCAGGGTATTTAATGTCAGTCTGACATGTCCCCTATCCCAGAGGACATCTACAAATACCCTTTCAAGAATTCTGTGCAGATAAGGCGTATGGAAATATTCAGCGATAACAATACTAAAAAAATTGGAAAGACTACCTTCAGGAAGGAGCTCGGCATGGGCATACTGTGCAGTTTCATTGTTTAATTCCTATATGAGGCTATGTAATATACATCCGAGTAAAATTTTACCAAATTATTAAATATATAGTAAGCCATCACTGCTTACAGCAGTTATTTGTGTTTCCATGGGTTTCATTCTCAGGATTTCTTAAGGGAAAATACAAAGTGGGAATAAAGTCACGTAAGCAGAGGAGCACTGCTATTATGTCCAGTCTTGTCTAGCTTTGAGACAAAGATGCTACAATGCTTAGTTATAGTTTTACTCCATTTTTTGTCATTTAATTGATGATTTTTTCTTTTTAATCCAATCTCTTTGTGCCATTCAACACTATTGAATGCTTTTCCCAAAGTCAATAAGATAATGGAAGTAAATGAATTCTAATATCTAATACGAATTCTAACAACAAATAAACAATACTGCACTGAAACTGACAATTAAGAGAAAAACCAGTCTGGTTTAGGGGTGGAAGAAAGGAGAGCTGACCTTGCAGCTGCAAATAATATTTTAGATATTTCCAGTTTCTATGAAATAAGTCCATCTTTTGATATCAAAATACGATTAAATTATTACACAGCACCAATATCAACAGAGTAGCACACCACTTAGTAGGAGATTAATTTCTGGAAGTCTTCTGTTCTGCTTTAGAAGTTCCAATTTCACTGTCTTCAAAACCCTTTCAGGGGCTAGAACACATAACACAATATGTAGAGATTGGAAAAACTAGTATTTTGATCAATACACTTTAATGTGAACTAATATGGTTATTTCTGTTTCTCCTTTCACTGTTTTTCCATTTCACTTCATTACACTTGGTACAGCAAATGCCATGGAGTTGAGAGCATCCAGTGCAAACATTGGCCATAGTTGCCTTATAAACAAATCCAGCTGTCCCATCAGTAACACCATCAGGGAGAATCAAATGAACTTATTCAACAGGACATGCCTGTTGCACAATGTTCTTGACAAATACATGTGAAAGTGCAAACTATGGGGCACATTTCGAAGTGCAGAACAGTGGTTTGGGGTTTTTTTTTTGACTCAGGATATAGACTATTTGGGGTACAAAGCATGAAGAAGTAGGTTATTTTTTTCCACCCTGAAGATGAACTAGCAGTTGAGTTGCAGGCATATTTCTGAACACACTTCTCTACATCCAATTTAGATGCCTGGTGAGAGTAATACTTGAATTTAATCTCACAATTCTTTTGCTTGAGCAAATCTTGCAGTTACAGTTGCAGCTTCCATGTCAAAATGCTGTGCCCAAATTCTTTGAACATTTTATCCTGTGTAATTCACCTAAATGATTTGTGGAAGTTAAGAGTCATGGAGGGAAAATTACCAATACTTAATCACAAGAAAAACTGAAGAGTGGGAGTATTTTACCCATAGGACTAATTCCTGAAAGGAAAACTGATACTGGGACAGCAGAACATAAACAGTTGCAAATGAGACCGAAAGAATGTGAGTATCAACATACATTTGAAGACCCAATGAGCATAAAAAAGAAAGAAAGGGGAAATACATTTTACATACACGCAGACTCAATGATCTTCAAGGTTTTTCCAACCTAGATGATTCTGTGATTCTGTAATAAACAGGCATTGAAGAAACTGAAAAACATTCAAATAATGTGAAAGTGGGCTAGCCCATAGCTAAAAAAGAAAATAGGGCTGGACAGAATCCTGCAGGGCTATCTAATCTTTCTGCCTAACCTAAATCACTATTTTAACCACACCTAAATAATTGCCAAGAAATGTCTATCCAAACTCCAGTGAGAGACATTCCAGGTTCACACTTTAGAAAGTTAACCAGAAGGAATATGATCAAATGTGGGTCTGCCTGGATCCTACAACTCTGAAGAAAGACAGCATTATTTTAAACCTAACAAACCAGCTGGAGATAAAATTGCTCAACTGTAAGCTGACATGCCTCACTATTGACAGGTTAGCTTAGACAGCAAGTTACTTGTGCTGAGCACTTTAAGCACCCAGTGGGAAAAATTCAAATTCCGTGGCTTAACTCTTGGAATCACAGTCTCCTAGAGAATTGTTTCAGCTGAAAAACTGGTGCTTTTTTCAGTCTTAGCAGGTGTCCACAGCACTGCAGACAGTATGATAATAAAGGCATACACTCAGCAGGGACATGATCAGAAGCTAGGAGAGGTCACAAAATGAGCATAAACAGAAAGCATTAAGTTTAATCAAGAGAGAAAATGCAATTCAAGACAAAAAATTTAAGAAGAAAAGAAGAAGGACTTGTGGAACATTCTTTCATATCAAAGAATCAGGACAGTCAAGATCACTGTATAAGGACTACTGAGCACAGCATTTGTTTAAAATAGAGAACATAGTGATTTTTAGCTTTATGCTACATCTTAGAAGAAGCAGGGTGGAACTGATGGAAGTCTACATTCTTACCTAATCCTAAACCTTTCTGAGTAGCCCAGATATACTTAAGGTGAAATTTACAACAACGAAGACAAAAAATCCTCACAAAGGTCAACAACACAGACTCTGTGATGTCTTTATGGTCAGATTATCAATTCAGCAACCAATGACTTTGCAATCAGAGGTACTGATGAGTAGCATACTGGGGTGTGCCACATAAGACAATGTGTCTGTTTCCATTCATAAAGCATGGCTTCACTGTGCTAATATACTTGAAAGAGACAATCCTTGCTCTAATGAATTTTCAAGCTCAGCAGAGGCAAAAAACGCATCCAAGAGTAAAATCCAAATTATGAACATATGCTAGAGAAATTCCTTGCTGTCTTAATCAAGGAGGTTTCATCGTAGTCTCCTTGGGTGAAGCATTCATACGTAAAATGATTGCTAGTTATCCTGAAACTATCTAAATGTTTGGAAGAGCAGTTGAAGTAACACAAAGAAGTCACCTACCTACCTTTCTGTAGTCTAGCTGGAGTACACTGCCATCAAGTTGATACACAGACACTGTGATACAGCAGCTTCTAAAAGCGCTAAAACACAGCAGTGAGTGGCAGGCAGCTCCAGATTAAGTTAGTTTGATTTTTAATAGCAAAGGACTTTAACAGTGAAATTTCTTTCCAGAGGGCACTGTGAAGAAAAAATGAGTAAAGCACAAGATACTACAACAATGAGTTATATATATTTAATTACTTGTCAAGTATCATGACAATAGATGCACTGGAAAAACCTTTAGACTGGGTAGTTCTACAAAGTTCAGATTTATCTGTAGAGGTCCAGATTGTCTTCCCTTACTTAAAAAAGCGGGGTTAAACTCTCTTCTCAGTTTCTGGGACATGAGAGCTGAAGATTGGACTAGCTGACCTCCTGAGATCCCTTCCATCCGAAACTAGCCTTTGATCCTGTGATCATCACAAAGAATCTGAACACCCCCTACAACAGAAAGCAACCCTTCACCGGGTAGCAAAACTGAGAGGCAGATAATATCTGTGAAACCTGTGTGAGACACCAACAAACTTGCTAAGCTGGGAAGGGCATGGCTGTGTTTGAGCACTTCCTTGATCCAGTCTGAGAGTTACAGCAGGCAACCACTCTTCCAGAGGGCACCAAGCCCTGCTTGGAGGGGCCTGCTGCATTCCTGCAAGGGGTCCTTCTAGGAGGTAGATTGTGAAGCAATTCAGCTGAGGTCTGACCAGCTTTTGCTCTCCTTATTTGGGTTTGTTTCTATATGAAAGTGACAATCTTCTAGACATTTCTTGCCTGTCTACTTTCAACATGTAAGACCAGCATCAGCACAGTAATCAAACAAACAAAAATCTGTGAGCACAAATAGGAAGGGCCAAATACTCTGCTGACATCTGCAGTATAAAGCTCAATTAATTGTGTCCACCTACAACTTAACTAACTCACTGAGTTATGCTTTAATTACACAGAAACCATTTGTTCTCATTCTGGTCACTTCAGTGCATACAGTTCACTTGTTTATATATGCCCCTAATGCAATATTACAGAGTCCCTAAGTTCTTGTGACAGTGTTTTGTAGATACAACTGCTGAGAAAATCTAAGTACATCAGAGAGCACAAGTTTCCTGATCTGAGCAGATTGTCCTTGTTATGTTGGACATCTGCAGTGAGGAAATGAATGATCCTTTACCTACATTTCAGTCCTTGGTGTGAGGTGACACAGAGGTAATTTATTTCTTTGGGGGCATTCTTTTGTTCATCTTGGGGTTTTGTTGGTTTGGGTTTTTTTTCATTTGTTTTTGGTTTTGTTATTTTTTTACACTAAGTCCATTCATTCTGCAAAGTTCAGCCCAGAACTGGGACAGGGATGGGGCAAATTGAAGCAAAAACTGAAGTTTTAAGAGCAGAGGTAAGTCAACAACAGTAGCAACACAAATGTAGGAAAGAAGATTTCTGTTATATGACATGATTCTGTAATGAGGCACGAGAAAGCACAGCAGTGTGCTCTGCCCATTCCCAGACTTGGAAGAACTGACAAAATGGCACATTTTTAAGATACTGGGAGCTGAGATGCAGCAAAGATCCTATATCTGCTTGGGACTCTGGCACCAGTACAATTACACTGGTAAAATCTCCTGCAAAAATACAGCCCCCACTGATGTAAAATATGTTTAACATGGTGCAGCTCCCTCTAGGAAAAATCAATGCTAAGCTAAACAAGTTTAAGTCACCACTGCATCCTCAAAAACATCTGTAGCAGTGCTAAAGTGAATACAATGGTCCAAGTTGCTCTTATCAAGAGAAATCTGCAAGTGAACAAACTGATGTATTCCTTGCAGTGTGAATATGCGTTCCTTCATTCGCAATGATTAGAAGAGGAAGCACAGCCTACTAAGTCCCACTGAAGCTGTGAATGAGAATCTTTGCTCGAAAGAGAGGAGATGGAGGTCAGTTATGACCACTTCAGAATATTCTCTCTACTACAAATATCTCAAATCCTTTCCCCTATTTGGAAGCAATTCCTAGCCACACACAGTGTTTCAAGAATTCACAGAAGTAACCTAGTTTGTCTAATAGCTGTCTTCAACAGTAATAATATTTATATTGTGGTAGTACCTACACACTAGGTATTAGACCTGTAAAATGTGGAAGAAAAAGGACATTCTTTGCCCAGAAGTACTCACTGTTTTCATACAAGAAGAATGCATGACCTTTTAAATGACTGTTCTACATGGATCTCAGTGAACAGCCCAAATAAAGCCAACGATCTAACACCGATGTAGTTCCACTGAAAATCAGCAGAATCACATCAGCATGAGATCAGGAAGGGGACATAGGCCCTGGTTCTGCAGACACTCACAGAATGTAGGAAGAGGTGTAGGAATCAATTTGTATGACCAGTAACTGACTTCAGTAGCGAAAATATGTGTTCAAATCAGCAAAATGGAGCACACCGATGTGGTAACTATAGCAGGCATCTACTTAATTATGTCTTATGTTTAAATTGTTCCATTTTTAATTAAAATCATTGAATTGATTAGTACAAGGGCAACCACAGAACCTTCATACTTTGAACACAAATAAATAAATTATCATTTATTTGAGGGATTAGTGCTGTCTGTTTTGATTTTAATAAAGACAAGAGGAAAAACAAAGACGTGGATCCATACACCCCCATGTAATGAAGCACATGGCTTTTCTCTGCTCAAACAAAGGAACAGATATATTATACATATGGATATAAAAAGAAAAAAAAAGTGTGTTCTTTGTAAAGATTTCAAATGGGATTTGTAAATCCATCTCACTCCAGAAGTCATGCTTTACCTGCAAATGTTAAAGTGACGTCTGAATTACCTTTGATGGATTTTGCTGCATCGGGTTCCAAAGAAGAATCTCCATGTATCAGTCCATCAAATTTCCCTTTCAGTCTGTGGGCTGCTTGGGTTTTGCATGATTGTTCATGGAATCAGTGGCTTCCTCCAAATACAGGGAAGACTAGATTCAATAAGTGCCAAAGATCTCATTTAGAAAGCAATGATGAATGCTTTTGACACTGCAACAGGACCCAGAGATTTGGTTCTACCACTGGCCCTGCTGAAGGTTTCCTGTGAAACAGCTGGCAAATACCCATGTAAAACTTTCACACATGCAGAGTTTTAAAGGTGAGGAGGTACCACCTAGTATTTTCTACATTTGGCTTATATCACTCCATTAAAATATTGTTTTGAAAGAGATGGAAAGCTATCATAATGACAGGAGTTGGTCTGTTTGACAATGACTTAGTCACAGTGTTAAAAACAACACACTTCCTTTTCTGCTAACAGGGGAAAATTTGAGTGAAAGCAATTGTAACCCTGAGAAAGAGTATAGAGAACACCAAACAAACCCCATCGGAGTTCAAGAAGACAACGGTCAGTAAACTCAGAGGGTGGATAATATCCCATGGGTGACAAGCCCACATTAAAAGAGAGACCAAAAAATAGTAACAATACAACTTATCCCTAAATTGAGGAGGGAGACAAAATACAGGAAAGACAAATCTATTTGTATCACAACTGCTGCAGTTTTCTGAAAAACAAGTTAAAAAATGTACAGGAAGTGAAAAGTAGGCCCAACTACAGAGATAAACACAAAAGAACAGCATAAACACATAGGACCAAAACCCACACAACACAAAACAGCGATGCACATCAGATGGAAGAATAACTAAAAAGACAAAGTTTCTCGGTAAACTAAAAAGAAAATGAACCAAACAAAACCCTTCCAAAACCCCAACAAAGCTGTCTTGGTCTGCTGCTCAATGGGGAAAGAAAGACACTGACAGATGATGCCAAAAAGGTGGAAGCATTTGATGTCTTTTTGCTTCAGTCTTTAGTAAAGAGGTCAGCTGCAGCCAGGTGGCAAATCCAATGAATGCTGCAACAGAGGTAATATCAGGCCCAAAAAGGAAAAGAATGCGTTAGAGAATGCTCTGATAAGTTAGTGTTATCAAATTGTCTCCACCTGATGAACTTTATCCCTCAATAATTAAAAGAACAGGCTGAAGCAATTTCAGAACTGTTAGCAGTTTTCTCTGAGAAGCCAGAATAAAGGGTTATGTCCTAGAAAACTGAGAAAGACCAAACACCACATGTAGCTCAAAGAACGAGAAGAGGGAGCTGGGGTTGTAGGCCAGTCAGTGTAACCTCCATACCTGTTAGATGTTGTGCTAGTATTTTTGAGCACTTGTCCCAGGTAAACTTATCTGTAAGCACTGAGAGGAAAACAGATAAGCAGCAGCTAACACAGGTTTATGAAGAGCAAATCATGTCAAAGTAACTGTATTTCTTTCTCTGACAGAGAAATAGACCTCATGTGGGTGAAGATAGTAGATCTTATCTATCTCAAATTGTGTAAGGCTTTTGACTTTGTTTTAGAAGGTATTCTCACAAGCAAGAGAAGAATATCCAAATAAAATTCAAATAATGTGGGTGCAAGGTGACTGGAAAATATTTTATTTTAAAAGACAATTAAAAATGCTTCTATAAATACATTAACGACAAAAAGAGGACTAAGGAGAATCTCCCTTCTTTATTGGATGCAGGCGGAAACAGTGACAAAGGATGAGGACAAGGCTGAGGTACTTAATGCCTTCTTTGCCTCAGTATTTAATAGTAAGACCAGTTGTTCTCAGGGTACCCAGCCCCTGAGCTGGATGACAGGGATGAGGAACAGAATGAAGCCCTCACAATCCAAGAGCAAATAGTTGGTGACCTACTACATCACTTAGACACACACAAGTTTATGGGACCAGATGGGATCCACCCAAGAGTGGGTTGTCTGCCTAGACTTTAGTAAAGCCTTTGATACTGTTTCACACAACATTCTTCTGGTGAAACTGGCTGCCCATAGCTTGGATAAGCATACTCTTTGATGAGTAAATAACTGGCTGGCTGGCCAGGCCCAAAGAGTTGTGGTGAATGGAGTTGAATCCAGTTGGTGACCAGTCACGAGTGGTGTTCCCCAGGGCCAGTTGTCTTCAAAATCTTTATCAATGAACTGGGTGAGGGGATCGAGTGCACCCTCAGTAAGTTTGCAAACAACACAAAGTTGGGCAGAAGTCTTGAGGGTAGGAAGGCTCTGCAGAGGGATCTAGACAGGCTGGCTTGATGGGTTGAGGCCAACTGTATGAGGTTCAACAAGGCCAAGTATTGGCCCCTGTACTTGGGTCACAACAACCCCATGCAGTGCTACAGGCTTGGGGAAGAGTGGCTGGAAAGCTGCCTGGCAGATAAGGACTTGGAGATGTTGGTTAACAGCTGGCTGAATATGAGCCAGCAGTGTGCCAAGAAGGCCAACAGCATCCTGGCTTGTGTCAGAAATAGTGTGTCCAGTAGGACAAGGTAAGTGATCTTACCCCAGGTACTCTTCACTGGTGGGGTTGCACCTCGAGTACTGTGTTAAGTTTTGGAACTCTCACTACAAGAAAGACATTGAGGTACTGGAGTGTGTCCGAAGAAGGGCATCGAAGCTGCTGAAGGGTCTGGAGCACAAGTCTGATGAGGAGCAGCTGAGGGAACTGGGGGTGTTTAGTCTGGAGAAGAGAAGGCTGAAGGGAGACCTAATTGCTCTCTACAACTACCTGAAAGGAGGGGGTAGTGAGATGCGGATGAGACTCTTCTCCCAGGTAACTAGTGATAGGATGAGAGAAAGTGGCCCCAAGTTGTGCCAGGGGAGGTTTAGATTGGATATTAGGAAAAAATTCTTCGCTGAAGGGGTTGTCAGACATTGGAAGAGGCTTCCCAGGGCAGTAGTGGAGTCCCCATCCCTGGAGGGACTCAGATGTGTAGATGTGGTGCTGAGGGACATGGTTTAATGGTTGCTTGGCAGTGCTGGGTTAATGGTTGGACTTGATGACCTTAAAGGTCTTTTCCAAGCAAAATGATTCTGTGATTCTGTTATTCTATTCTATATTTAGATAATAATAATCAATGGTTGACTGTCAAAATCTAAAGATGTTTCAAAGGGGATTCTACAGGGTTGTGTCTCCAGACAAGTCCTATTCACCATTTTCATTAATGTCTTAGATGGTCAATGGAAATACAGTTACATCTGCAGAGAGCACTGAGTTTGGAACAGCTGCAAGTGTGGTAAGGAGAAGAAAAGTTATTTTAGCAACTTACAGAACTAGTCTGGAATTGGCAGGATACAGTTCAGAAGTACTGGGCAGGGGATAACCAATCACACAGATACACAGTGGAGAAACAACTGGCTCAACAGTGATTATGTAGAGAAGCCTCTGGGGATGATTGCCATTTGCAAGCTGAAGATGAGTCAACAGTGTCGTGGTACTGATAAAGGCTAACATCATACTCACATGTATGAATAGGAGTGTCATCTAGCAGTCCCATGAAGTAATTCTTCTCTATGCAACCCCTCAGCCAGAGCAGGGTCTTTGGCTTTGGACACTACATTCAAGAAATACATAGACCTCCCAGAGAAATGTCAGCATGATCAAAAATCCTAAAATCATGACTAAGAAAGAAGACCAAATGAGGTAGGATTGCTCTGAAAACAGAAAACTGTGGTGAGTCTTGAGGGTAATCCATAAATACAGCTGAATTGCTGGAAAGGAAAGATAGAAATGCTTCTCCACACCCAAAGACTTAAAATGTGGCAAGGAAGATTTAGATCAGGCAGACATCAAGGGAAACTTTCTGATGATAAGAATAGATAAGGACTGGGGAGGATTGTCCATGGAGGTTATGGAATCTCCATCTAGCCAGCTTCTAAAAGAACAGGTTTATGCAAATAAATGTAGACACAACAATAAAAGAATGCTTTAAAAATGTGACCTTTTGTCTTTCATATTGCTGTAATTCAAATGCAAAATGAGATTGATATTGCTTACCATCCTCATGGGGACTTTCCAAGGACCATAAATAAGTGTCTACAGTAGCACTGCATGCTACCTGCATATATACTCCAATGTAATAGATAAATCACAATCCTCATGTCCAGTGGGGAGAGGAGTAAATAAAATCAATGCTGCATTCTTTCTAGTCTCATTGTCAGGGACAACTGACTTGAAAATGTTGCATGTTAGATGTGGAAACTGAGGCAGGGGACACAACATGCCCAAAGTCACATGGCCAATCAGCAGCAGAGCTGAGAGCAGGCCCCGCATGTTTTGCGGTTGCTGAAGCACAGCAGTGAATGCTGGGAGCATCAGAGGCCCTGCATCGTGACCCATAGTGGGTGTTCTGGCACAGAGACAAGCCATGGTTAGCTATATAAAATACTGTTGTCCTCTCTGGTATAAGAACATACTCATCAAAGTCTTGGAACTGTGCTTCCTGTGCTTAAATTTCTATGAAATTCAGGTGTATTCTTCAAACATTATACTTCTACAAGGTAGTCAGATACATAGTTAGATTGATACAGCTTTATTATCGTTTTTCACTGTGTGTCAGTAGGTTTCCCCTGAAGAAATGACTAATGGCATCAGTTCCCATTTCCCCCAGTTTCAGCCAAATCACAAGGACTTGGAACAACGTACATTCAACAGAGCAGTAATTAGAAGGACCCTTGGTTATCCTGGAAATGAGATTCAGATGGCAGAGATAAAACTGGTAGATGCTAAAATGCAGGCCCCTCTCTAAAGTTCTGGGAGACAAAATGGCCCTGCTGTATATCACATCGCACTGCAGTAAATTGTGGCTGATGAAGTAATGGACACGGGAACTCTGAACTACTGAGGTGCCTCTAAATGAACTTCGGACTCCAGAGTGCTGACCCCCCTCTTGCACTGAGGGTAAGCAGGAAAATGCACACAAGCCTTCGTTCTGCCTCTCGGCACAGGAAAAACACGCTCTCTGCTGCAAGAAAGTTTGTGAGGAGCATGGCTCCATCCTGCAGGGTGCTGGAGACTCCAGAGAGCTCTTCCCCTTTCCCTCCACATATGGATTTTGTTAGGAGGGCAGGACTCTTGGTGCCTTGAGAAGTAGCAGCCCACTCCTGCTTTTCAGGCATGGTAAGTGCATGCAAAGAGATGGCCCCCCAAGGAGAAGGGACATTTCCAGTACAGCAACTAAAGTTTTCCTCGTGACAGCAGGAGATGCTGTCGAGTCCTTATTTGCTGAATTTACTAGCTTCCATGCAGGCACACTGCCGGGAGACCGCTTGCTGTTTGATGGGGGCCTGAAGTTTAAAGCTGCTTCCAGAGTTTTGTTGAGACAGACAGGATTCTGTCAACAGCACACCAGACAGAGAATTGTTAATATGAACACACTTTGGGATGCTGCTGTGTGCATGCTCTCTTCCTGGTGGTTGCAGTTCTAAACTAATTAATTTCTGTGATCTGAACCATTCTCTTTTATTAGTAGTATCAGCATGTGCAGTGCTGCATAGTTATAGATGATGTGCTCTCTCTGGGGATCCTATCAGCATGCCAGTGTAGGTCTTCACAACATGGAGAGAAATGTCTCCTACATTTCCTCGGTAGTGTTAAAATTTTTCATGTTGGTATTTATTTCCCTTGAACTCTTACTGCTTTCTTGTGAGCTCTGTGTTTGCTCCTATGGGTTTCAGTGGCTGTTCAGCTCTGTCCTTGACTCTGACTGCTCAGAATGACCTTTCTGATAATTCTTCTTCCCTCTCCGGGGCTGAGGCTTGTGGGTAAGGCAAACTCACAGTTTCCTTGGATAATCTGACTTCATTATTTTCATTGTCAGGGGAGCATGAGGTTCTTTTGCTCCTTGGTGCACAGCCTTCAGGATGAGTGATACATGGGTTTCTCCTATCTCATGACAGATAATCTTGACAAGGCTCCTCTTTTCTATTGCTTGTCTCACTAGATACAGCACATAAATATAAGTAGACACACACATGATCCTTCTCTGTGCATGGACCCGTATCGGCTGCACTGCAGGGTCTTGTGGGATTCTCAGCTCTTTCTTGCAGCTCGGGTAGAAATGTGTCAGCCAAGGTTCCCAAAAGCACCTGCTGAATTTGGATACCCTCTCCATGCATCTTTTACAGTGTCCTGATTTGCAGAAGCTGAAGGGCAATTCAGTCACTAATCACTGGCCTCTTTTGGAAACCTAATATAGGGCATAGCTGCTTCTTCCAGAGCGTGCTCCACTAATCGGTTTTGTCATTTCATTCTTGGTCTGTTTCACTCCCAGCTCACAATTTTTTAATTTATTTTTCTTTCTCAGAAATGCACAAAATTCCATGTTGCAACTGCCTTTGGATGGCAGCTGGAGTCTGTTTTTCACTGAAACACGGAGCAGTTGCTTGGCTGCAGGAGACGCATATTTGTGCATCAGGATTTGTGAACTCGGGTGTCACCGGGGTCCTTTTGTTTTCAAGCAAGGAAGAAGGTCCCAACATAGTTTTTTGCTGTTGCACTTGGAGTCTACTTCTACTTTGCTGAACACTGATACGCAGCAACTCTGAATCAAGCCCTCTTCATCAGTGCTGGAGTGAAAGCTTATATCACATTTGGACATTTCTCCCCCACACACCTGGAGCAGGTCTGCCTAGCATATCTGCTACTCCTTGTACTGGCTTCCATTGGCATTTGCAATTTTGTCTGCGTTTTACTTGTTCTTTTCAACAACATTCATCTTTGTCAAAACAGACTGCTATATTCTGAGTATGGATTTATCTGTACAGATCCCATTCCAAATAACTATCTAAATAAAACGTAATATTTCTTCTCCGTGGCCATGCCATTTGTTTTTTATCTGGAAGCCTGAACACTTATTGATGAATCCATATTTGTACTTATAGCAGCCTCTCCAATCTTTCCTTCAGTCATGTTTTGTGTGGTTTGTAACAGTGCATGAAAGTGGAAAGGGAAGGTATGCAAATATCAATAATAATTATGTTCTCTGTATGCAGATTTCCCTAACATTTCTTGAGATTCATCTTCTAAATTACTTTTGCACAATTTGGGCAATTGTAAACGTGCATTTTAATAATTGTGGAATGGTTTAGAGTGCAATCTCTACTCAGTTAAGCTTCTCAATTAAGGGAGTACTGTAAATAAAGCTAATGTATAGACCTAGAAATATGGTTGCCTTAATATTTACATGTTTTACAATTTAATGGGTTGCTTTTCTAATTCAAAGTGACAATTTCATTGTTAGAGTAGATCTAACCATTTTAATCAAGTGTAGTAATGGCATCATTGTTTTAAGAGAAGTTTCCAGAACAAAGGCCTAACACTCTTGAATATGCAGAGCTCTTCAGTTAATGATGTTTCCTACTGCCATCATGTATTTTATAGATGCTGTAGTCTAATTCATCCCAGACTTCCACTGTTAAAAGCAGTATATTACCATGGACTGCATATTTGAGAGGTAAAACTATTATTAATAATGTTAGTTCCTCAGTACATCATTGGTTTTACAAAGGCTTCTGATAGTCTTTTTTGCTCCAAACCAGAATGACACCTCTTCCACAGCTTTGAAATCAATAATGTGAACAATAGATTCTGTCTGAAATACTAACAGCATTCTGGACTTAAATTTCTGGCTGTCCACAGAGCCATCTCTCCAAGTCTCCCTGCCTTTTGTACCACCACTGGCTCACCAGTACACCAGGGTGTTTTTCTGCTTTCCCTTCCTCAGCATTTTAAAGAACCACAACTCTCAGAGAGCATCGGAGGTGCATCATGCTCCTTCCAGATACCTAAGAGTACTACTGGGGCTCCTTTATTCCAAGATGTCTTTAAAGTGATTCGCAGCAGCTGCGGGCATCTTCTGCTCTGTATGTGATGTCTTTGGAAGCTAATGAAAGAACAGGCCAAAGACAAGTCTCGTAAGAGCTGTTGACATGTTGTCTGCTTCACTAAGGTTCAAATGCTCTGCAGCAGGATGCAACAACAGAACTCATACCGCCAGAGCAAGGTGCTTTCATATATGGATTGATCCACAAGCCAGGAGAGAAAAGATGGATCTCACCCACCTTGGACTCATCCCAAAGCAGCCTTACTGGGGATTTATCTATAAATCAGCCACAAAGCCATCTCCAGAAAGGGTCAATCCACATTATAAAATGTCACACGGAGCCATACATTTAAAATGCACCTTACAGAAATAGATGAGGGAGTACTTTCCCCCAAAAGAACTGACAGCTGTATGTAACCCACTGAGCTACAGGGACCTTTTTAAAAGCAGTTGTGTATTCAGAAACAAGAATCTGCCTGTGGCTAGCGTTCAATAAATCACCACTTTCAACTTTGGTTGCTCATTCTCAGATGTGTAATCAGAACATAGATCCATAGATTTTGAGGACAGAAGGGACTGCTCTGATCATCCAGTGTGACTTTCTGCATAACACAGGTCAGGGAACATCACCTGCCATGGAGGGAATTATTCTGGCCCTCTATTTCAGATGCTGCTGTCGCAGTTGCTGTTGACCAGTGAAACATGTGTATCCCATAAAATGCTGTGCACATCACCTTACTCTGGAAAACTTCCAAGACAGCAATAGATTATATTTGTTTATAAGGAGAAGAAACAAAGGAAACAATCCCCCAGATAAAATTTGATGTTGCCCACCACCTTGTGGGGAATATAGTGCTGTTGATGAGGCTGAGAATAACGAAAAGCACATGGCTGGTTTGGTATATCCCTGGTGTTTCCAGTGCTCAGGGCAGCAAGGTAGTCCACTGAAACCAGAGGAAAATAAAACCTCTTTTACAGAAAATAAGGATACATACCCCAAATTCTCCCAGGGGACAAGAGATTTTTGTATGCTCCGTTTTATATAGAGAGGAAAGGTCTGCAGGAAGAGGCAATATCTTTTATTAGACCACCTCATAGATTTGGGGGATAAAAAGGGCAAGGATTCAGACACACAAGCCCTTCTTCACATCTGAAATATAATTTTATTGATACTGGCCTTAGGATATCTCAAAGGGCCATGGAGTTTTTTTGCCTCATTTCTTACAGGAGAAAACTTGTGTGTTGTCTGTCTGTCAGCCCCGCCTAATTGCTTTTGAATCAGTCAATCGATTTCAATCACATTGTCAGGGGGAGGGGTATAGGTTTTGCAGATATTACATTCTCTCATATTTAAAGAAAATAGGTCACAAGGTAAAAGACAGACCCAGATTTGTGCCCCTATGAGGAAAAATTGCAGGTTGATCATAAGACAATCCACATGGGTAAGAAAAAGAGGAAAGCAGTTTTCATCAGTTTTACAGAGTGTGTTATTAATTGTTTTCAAAATCAGATTCCCTTCAAAGGATCTCAAAAAATAATCCAGGTGTTAAAACCAGCTTCTTTCAGCCTGCCTTCTTCACCTTTCCCAGTTCATTGTCCAAATTGGCAAACTTTGCTGTTTTCCACAAAGTGATTGCAAGCACTTTTTCCTTAATCTGTGATTGCAATGGTGATATCTCATGGCTGTGGTTACTGAGAGCCCCAGACAAATTCCCTTCTCCAAACACCGAGCTGCTGACGCTAAACTTTGCTCTGGAGCACAAATAGGAGCTATGGATCAACATCTGTGCTGTTGCATAAGATGTGGCAATGACAATCTCTATCTCACGAGACCCTTGCTGTTTACTGAAGAATGGGTTGAGATCTAGGTCTGGAGTTCCCTTAGGTAACAATCTGCAACTGGGGAAGCTCCTCAGGCTGTGATTTGCTCTGAAAACCCTTTTTTTTTCACCCTGTCAGATGAACCCTGACAAGAAGGGAAAAACAGCACAAAAGGTGTTGAAGAGACAGAAGGTGTCAGAAAACAGTGATTTGACAGCTCCTGCCTTGTGGGCAACTGTGCTGACACAGGGCTTTCTTCTCTTATCAAGGTGTTTTGTAGTCTTGTCTCATTCCGTGTGTCCAGTAGCCTTCTCTACTCAGCTCCCCTAAAGGCTGATTAAAATGCAGTCTCGATCAGCTTCTTCTACATCTTCTCCCTCTCTATCCTTCCCTCCACACACAGAACTCCAAGATTGCTTCCTGCTCTTAACACTTTTCACTGCAGGTCTGCCCCCATATTTGATATCATTCCTGGTGAAAAGGCTGACCTCATGCTCATAGCTCCAGACTGGAAATTTCATGACCTGGTTTCCACTCAGCTTCCTGCATGATCCCAGGTAGGTAACTGAGCCTTACCTACAGATCCTTTCCTTAATCTGAGGTTACTAGCCCGTTACACAAAGGAATAGAAGATTTTAGCTCATTCCTGCTTTTGAAACATGTAGGTGTGCAGGGGAACTACCAAGCATTAAATCCATATCTGGTTGTCTCCATAAATACCATCACAGTGGTAGAGCTGAGTTAAACCCTGAGTCCTGATGAGCAGAGCATGGGTCTCAGGCAGGAGCTCAAGGTGATGCCACAAGTACCAGGGCTGCACAAGAGCAAGAGCGGCACCTGGCATCAGGGTTGCTGGTGGAACACATTGTGGGGAGCTCCAGGGAGAAGGGAGGGGGAGGACCATGCTGGGTGGTGGACACAGAGGATAAGGAATCAGAGCAGAGAAATAGCTTGGGTATGCTTTTTGCAGTGCTGCTGTTGCATGTTCCTCCTTTGTACTCATTGAAACTAGAGCTTCCCCCCTGCAGTTTGACTTCCTCTATATTTAGTTATTCTACCTACTTACTTAACCAGGAACAATAATTTCTCATTTATTAAAATTCAGGCATGTTAGACACAAAGAAACACATGGTGCAATTAGTCCTAGTAAAGTTAACCGTGTTCCCCAGGGTTCTTTTTACAAAAACTCCTCGTAACCAAAGTCTTGCCTTTAGCAAACTCTCTAATGGTGTTGCAGTTGCAAAAGTCAGTGTTTGACCCATCAGAAGATAGGAGTATGAACAGATAATCCAGATTATCAGCTCCATAATTAATATGTATAACCAATACCTAAATACCAATACACAGCACCGTGCAGCTCTCTCAGAAATACATGATAAAACAATCAGTTAGTTAGGAATACGGATTTTCTGTCACATGAACCACCTCAGGAAGCTTCAAAGTGTAGTAATAAAATATTAGCAACCGAAGAACCTGCAAGACTCATTTCAGCAAGACTTTTTTAAAACAGAGCCCGTATTATAATCAAAAGGAGTGATACATTTATTTGATCTATTTTGAGAATGAAGTCAGCTCAAGGTCAATTGTTGATCAAGAACAATGGAGGAAAACTAGGTGAGATAATTTTAAAGCTGTTTGAATTAAGACACAGATCCAACCTGTTTGAAAGGTAATTTATAAGAAATTATCTCAATTTACATAATTCAAGTGTTTTTACCCTGGTGCCTTGGAGAGGTTGCTCTACATATCAATTAGAAGATATTGTTACAGATAATTTTCTCCCCAAAATTCCCCAAATCAGAACTCACACATGAAAAACATGTGCTATGGAAGAATGATCTAGCAGATATGAAACTTCTGTTTCCAAGAGAGTATCTCAGTGTTTCAGGTGATACACAGTGCAGTGTCCAAAAAGGCACCATTTATCCCAAGCAGCAACTCACATTCCTTTAGTGGGGAATTAGGCAGCCCAACACATTCTGGACTAGCTGAGCTCCTCTGGTTAATAACCAAAAGCCACCTGCAGAACTTCAGTAAGCACCCTTTTGTCCTCCTTTAACAAGCACACTCTCTCACGTATAGAATAGCAAGTTTCACTGAAGACAGCCACAGCTGTCTTCCCTTTCCCTGCAAATGAAAGGGTCTGCACTCCTGCTACAAAACGGTTATCAAATGCAGTGTCAAAGCAAGTGTTTCCCCTCCATTGTGAGAGGCAAGCTGAATACTTTCGGCACAGCTTTCAGTGTCTTCAGACCCAACTGCAGCTGCACACACTCCAAACATTCTGCTGGCGGCTTCCTGTTTGCATTCCTGGGCTGAGAAGAAGGAGGACATTTCTTTCCAAGTCTGCTGCCTGCTCCTGGTTTTCCAGCTCTCTCTGTCTTTCTGCCTCTCTCTTTGTTCTTCCTTTAGGAAATCTTTGAGATTCATGAGCATAGCAAGAATCCCTTCCCTCTGAACTGTGCTTTTAAATTGGCTGGTTTTGTCAGAATGTGGGGAGAAAAAAAAAAACCAAACACAAAACCCCGGCCACTCTGGCCGTGACAGTGTTCATTTACACTAAGAGCATTCTGGTCCTATGCTGAACCCTCTGTATATATATGTGTGTGTGTGTGTGACTTGCACTGAGATCAGTAAGCCAAGTACTGTCCAAAGATACAAATGCCGTTGTCTCCTGCAAATGACAATGAGGCAGGTTTTGCATTCAGAACTGTGTCGAGCACACCCTTTCTGGGGCTTTATACCCTCACCCACTGTATTCAGGAGACCACACTTTGCCCTCCAGGAGGGCTCACTGGGAGTCAGACATGCACATCTGAGGTCCAAATTAATGTCTGAATCAGTGTGTGTGACTCAAGGATGCAGTATTGGGACTGACAGGCCCTGACCATCATTTCAACTCTCACTGCAGCTATGAATACTGATGCTTCTCCCTTGTGGTAATTTGCCTTGCCCATTTCTGCAACCACAAGGGATCACCTCCTTCTTTTCCATCTCTTGTTATTTCTTATTCAGACTTATGCTTTTTTCGCTGCACCTTCCATAGCATTCTTGTTAAATGTTTAAACCTTGTATCTGAAACATCCATAATATGTTTTAAAATGAGAAAAGAATTTAAATAATTTTGCAAAAAGCTTGAGTTTCCTGTTTTCCAATGATGCTGCAGGCAGATCTCAACCAGTGGATTAATGTTTCTTTCATAAAATGAAGACAACTGATTTCTGTAAGTCCTTGCTTTAAAAACGCACGATCAGCCACGGCTTCCTAAATAACCATATCAAATAGACAGAGAAAAGCAACCAAACTGGTAATCAGATTCCACTGAAGGGACACCAGCACAACACCTGCTGTCCCTGTCCTGCTTTCAGGAAAAGGACTTCTGCTGTGCAAAGAAGTCTCTGGAGATGTGGAGCAGATAAAGTTACAGCAACTTAAGAGGTTTTTGTTTCAGCTGATGCTTGGGAAAAGGGTTGACCCAGAGAAGCTCTGTCAGGAGGTGCAGAGGCTGGGAGTGAAGACTGACTTGCATGACTCTGGCACTTGATTTTAGTCAGAATTGCAGAATTACTCTTCAACAAGAGATGTGGTAGGTGTCTGACTACAACATAAATGGATGCACAAGTTCTGAGGTACTCCTGCATGCAAGCAGGAGCAGAGGGACTATGGAGCATGGCTGTACAGGCTCTGATAGCTCCAAATGCTCTTTGTTGCTCCTCCGTAACAGAGGTTGTTGTGTCCTCTGCACCTTGGGAAAATGAGGGGAAAATAACATATTTGTGTAACTGCTGGCAGGCTTTGCCAAAGCAGCTGCCATAGTCTCCATGTCAAAGCACCAGGGGAGCGCCTAATCCCCTTAGAAATTCAAAGGCATGTGAAACATTCTGTCATTACACTGTCTCTCTTCTACCCATCTCTCACTCTTTGACTCTTCTGCATCCAGTTCCAGCTTCAGACAAGGGAACCAGAGTTCAGTGTCAGCGTGATAAAATCACATTGTCTAAAAAAAAAGTGAAAGAAAGGATACTGTCAACAGTTGTCGTTAATTGGATAGATAGGTCAAAGAGACAGTCTTTTCCCACTGCAAAAGACTGGGACACTGGAAAAGGGAACACAAGGGGATTCGGGAAGTCCCTACCCCTACCACAAACAATCAGTGCTGTACATGTGCCCTGTATTGTGCAGAAGATCAGCTGAGAGAATTGCAGCAAGATCTGACTTTGAAAAAGGTTGGCCAGAACCATAGGACCTTCACACAGTTGTCCAACAACATTAGATTCAGTGGACACACACTGATTCATGCCAACTGATGCTCCAGCTTGGAGAGTTTTCTCAGGTTTCACTGAATTTGAAATAATAGACTCCAAGTAAACAAAAACAGTAACAATAGTTTTTATACATGTGGGAAAAAGGTCTTCCTAGGAAGCCAGACTGACTCAGCACCACCATCTTCTCTCTGCTTTGGCTAGTCAAACCATTGATAAGCCACATTACTTTAGTGAAAAGTTTGGCTTCAATTTAGGGGTGCTCTGCTAATCCAGAAGCAACATTGAACCCCTTTTTCTCATCAACAGCGTTGTGCTTGGACAGTTTGTGATACTGTAGAAGAAAGCTAAACGTGATTCAGTGAGTTGGGAGCAAGATGCACGCAGATCTGCTTCTGCAGTCATGGCTCAGAGACAGCAATCTGAGTTCCTGATGCTTTTGCATTTTGGAGGCAGTGCAGTGAGGCCCTCTGACAAAAATATCACCCAGTGTGTTTTTATTACCACATAATCCATGCCTTTGCCACTTGTCCACATACCGCTCTTTAATGCAAACCTCATGTCATCCTGCTCTTTTCAGGTCCTGATTAACTCTAAAATGCCCAGATTTACAAAGCCAGTGGAGAAACAGATCCTTTCTAGTCAAGAATGTGGAAAGGGAGGGGAAAGGGGGAAGAGGGAGAGAAAGCTGTTGAATTGCTTACTGCTTGGAACTGATAAAATTTAAAGTAAAAATATGGAAAAAATTGTGCTTCATTTGGTGTCTTCTGTGTGTACAGATGAAACATCACTTGATATTATAAAGTACACCATATGAAAAGATATGAAGTACAGAATCAATCTGACAGTTCCCTATTGTTCTGGGCAGCCAATGGTGTCAGTAGCAAGTTTTTTAAAATTATTCTTCTACTGTCTGAAGGATGGAGTACTAAGGTTTTTGCTGCCCCTTGAGTTTTCTGGATGAACACTGACTGTTGACTTATATTAATTTTAAATCACTGCTTGATCAGGTAACCTCCTAGGAAACAGTTTGGGGGTTTTTTTTGGAAATACAGTAATCAGACAAGTCTTATTCCAGCTTACTTCCAAAGCTGCACAAGACAAAGCCTCTTCTTAAAGAGAAGACCACAAGACCGAGAATTGAGAAAGTTCATTTCATGGGAAGCTTAGTAAGATTATTTTCAGGAAAGTAATTGAAGTTTCCACTCAGTATCAGACAGGCTACTTGTCTGTTCTGAGACGTGACCCTATTATCTATGTGATCATTTAACACACCTGGAAGTTATGGAGAATACCACAAAAGATATGGGATTCTGCAGAGAGATTTTTTTCTTTCTCGTGTGTTCGTAGCTCATACTGAGAGTTCACAGAATTCTCCATGTGGGAGCATCAGGAACAATCAGCTCTACCTGCTTTCTGCTAGGATATAAATTTTGGCTGATTTAATACCATACTACACTAAAGACGTACCATGGTATATGCTTGCCACAAAAATGGCAGCAAGCTTCCTGTTGACCACCTAAGTTTAGTCACTGCAGGGTTCCCCTGAGTCTCATCAAGGGAAACATGGAGGATAATCTTGCTCATGCTGCAACCACTATTATACAAAACAAGTTAAATATCTACCGTGTTACAGCAGTGAGCTTAACTGCAAAAAATTTTCCTGAAAAATTTGTGCAGTCCCATCTATTATAAGATGCTTGGCATGATAAAAATCTGGAAATTTGCCATTAAGTTGCAATAAATTCATGCTGATAGGATTTGAACATTAACTCACCAATGGAGAATGCCAGTACATTCGTAGGATCATCAGTATAATGGATTCTGGCATTCCCTTCTTACCATCTTCACAAATGTCAGTTTCATTCTATTGTAAATTAACCCAAATTTCTTCCAAAGCTCCAAAATAAGGCTTGCTTGTGAGCAACCAGCCCCATCTACTTTGCTGCTGAATATATTACAGCAGGAAACGTGTATGACTAATATATAGACAAATCATTAAAGATATATATCGGACATTCCCTAATAAATGTCCAGACTTGATGAATTATTACCTTAGACTTTATTTTCTGCCACTGGGAAAGAGCAACCAGAGGCACAAAGTGTCCCAAGTAAAAAGCAGCAGTGTTCTTCAGTTAATTGATCCAGTTAACACAATGTGCTGGATCCCAATTTGATGTAAATCAGCAAGCGGCCCTTAAAGAGGAAAGACACAACACTAGCGTACACTACTGGTGGATCTGCCCTTAACCCTGCCCATTTAATATTGGAGGATTTTATTGCTTACTAGAGTGTAGTCTGCCATCTCTTTATCAATTATTCATTTGGGAGAGCGACCTTCTCTATGCAGTAGCAAGGAAATCTTGTAAGTTAGATCTAATTAACACTTTTAACCAGTTTACTCCAGTATCAAAATGGCCTCACTGTGCTTTCATATTTTACAGCCATATATCAAAGCAATTTGTGCAAATGCCAGCTGAGCAGCCAGCTATATGTATCATGTATTCTGAGACTACCTAGTTCCAAAAGCCTTTGTAAAGCAAACCTTTCATCAATAAATCAGGAAATACCCTGATGCATGCTTATGTAGAGCAAGGTATTCTATTTAGGTCACAGGAAGGTTCTGCCAGGTTTGCTAAAACGAACAAATCCCCAGTGTGTACTCTCGCTCCACCACTTTTCATAACACAAGCAAACATGTCCCACTCAGTCACTACTGTGCATTTGTGACTACTGATGGCCCTGCACTTGGTAAGCATTGGCTTGATTACTTGAAGCTCAAATAACTTGCAAACCAGAAGGCAAACTGCTCTGGTGCCTGATTGCTCTATCCCACACAAGGGTTGATAATGGTAAAAAGAACAGATCCAAGTTAAAACTCTGCCTCTTTCTTGTGGGAAGGAACCTAGAACATGTACCTTTTCCAGAGGGCTGAAAGAAGAGTGGGCAGCAGGCAGGTCAGACAGCATAACATGCAATGCAAAGTTCTCAGCACAGTTCTGAGGACTTCTCCAAGGAGGTGAAAGGTGGATGGGAATCAGCCCATTAAGTGCAGAGTACCTGAACAGCTAACCCAAGCTATGCAGTCATCCATTTTGCCAGCCTTGAATTCAAGATGCTGTTGTTGATCTGATCACTCTTTCTGCAGTGGAAATGTCTATGATAAGATTCCAAGCATAAGGTTTTCCAGATTTCCAGACAGGCTGAAATGATAATCTAGAGTGGAGGAATTAGAAACTAAATACAGGGCTTGTTTTCCCTTTGAAAGATTTGGCAATAGACAGGGAAAATAGGGTGGTTTTGGTTTTGTTGGTTGTTTTTTTTGGTTTTGGGGGATTTTTTTGGGGAAAAAAAAAAAAAAAAAGAGAAACAAGAAAAATACTAGCAAAGTAAAGGGGAAATAAATCACATCCTACCAAAAATACCAAACACAGAAGTTTTATTTCTTCAAGGACATGGTTTTGAGAGTAAGGAAATGGAGCCTCATGTCAATACATTGAAGGGTTTCCACACAATATTCCCATCAGTGCTTACAGAAACATTTTCAACCTCCAATGAAACTTATATGAGTGGATGAGGACAAAGACTGGTCCTCTGCATGATGCTACTCCTACTCTCTCTTCTACCTCAGCTACTGCCCACTGGGCCCACAAAGCTGCCCAGGCACGCCTCCCACATGTGCAACATACCACCCCCCTCTCCTGGGCATTCTTCATGATTACCTGCCTTCCCTTCTTTCCCTCTCACTTCTCTCTCTCCTCCGCCATAACCATGATTGCTCAACACATTGACAGCCCACACTACTCATTCTCCCCCATCCTTCCATCTGCTGGTAGGCACTGTGACTGAGTGGAGAACAGCATCAGGGTGGGACTGCAGTGACCTTGAACAAAACAAGATGCTTTTCTGTGCCTCAGTTTCCTCCCTGTAAAATGCAGGTTATATTCACTTCTTCTGTAAAGCACTTTGAAGTGTTTTGGTGAAAGAGGCTGCATAACAGCCAAGCATCACAATTAATAATCTCCCAGGCCCTTTGGAGAGCCTTCCTTGCTTCCAGACCCCATCAGGTCTCCCCTGTCCATCCAGAAATGTTTTTTCCCTTTGGCAAACAGCTCTCTTACTACCTTATCGTAGCAGTTGGTTGACCTGGTTATCGGAGTCCAGACCTGAAAGAAGGTAGCTGAGAAATGCAGACTGCTTTGTGTAAGTCCAGTACTCTGCTTTCAACATTATTTGCCAAAGCTTTCTGTTTGTTTGGAAATTTGTTGACCTGTCTACATAAGAAGCATTGAAATAGATTAGTTACTAAAACGGCATGGTGGCCTGTGGAACATCTGTCTTCAACTAATGGGAAATCTACAACCAGTGACACAGCAGAGTGTAAATAAGTCCAAGACATTTTCTTAACTATTCTGGGCTCTTTTTAGATCACAGCAGAGAACAGTAAGAGAAAACTGCTCTCTGTACCATTTATGTCTGTTTCATGCCTTTCATGCTCTTTCTTGATGTAAATTCAACCTGGATCAAGTCTGAGGACATCATCATGACTAAAGAAAAAATAAACCAAGTGAGGGCAGGAACAAAGTGAAGAAAAAGTAAACCCCAAGGATATTAAGAAAAAGAACTACAAGGTGAAAAATATGAAATTTCAGGCTGTTAAAAATATACTAGGATGAAAAAATGAACAAAATGGATACAATTAGAAGGACAGTACCAACCTAGCCATAGCTATGATATTAAAATCACTTTAAGGTTATCTTTTTTTTCCCCCAGAACCACTGGGCGTTCTTACCACACTGCAAAATATATATTTTTGCACAATGAAGGCTATGGAATCCACACAAATCCTGGAAAAAATAAAAGATATTTTCTTGCAGAATCCTTGTTTTTCTTTTTAATTAACACATTTTAAGGTCTTTTTTTTTGCCTTTCTGTGTCTCCAGAGCATGCTTGGGAAATGTTGTCCAGCCTCACTGTTACAGTAGGTGTTAAAAACTTGCCTTTTTCAAAATGCAAGCCAAGATGCTTGCATTTCCAGGAAGTAGATCTTGACAAGAAACACCAAGTATCAGGAGACTCATGATAAAATCACTAGTGCCAACAATGCTGCATGTTAAAATTTTTTAAATTAATGTTACCTCGGGGATTAGCAAATGGTCCCCAACTATACACACTGCAACTGAAAAACACTCTTAGCACACTAATCTTCTCACTAATGATTAGCAATTTGTATTCTAATGGGGCCTGCAGGACCCAGCCAACATGGAGGTCCTGTTGTTCTAGGGCAATGTGTGCACACAGCTGGACGTTGAGCAGGCTCTCCGATAAACAAGGCAGGCTGAGAGTCAGAAGGGAAACCAAGGCACATATAGTTGAACTGTCTTGCCAGACATCATACAGCAGGTCCATATTCGGCCTCATGGAGACCAAAAATAAATATATGCAGCTCTTCAGGCTCAGGAAAGGTTTTAATTACTGTCAGACCAAACTAGCATAAAAAGAGTACAGACTAAGTGTGTACATTCTTCACAGGTAAGTTGAACACCAGCTGAGATGAGGAACAGAATACCCTCAGGAGTAATTTTTTGTTAATTGCACAACTTCAGGCACTTTCTTGGAAGTCCTTATAAGTTGCAGACATTAATTGTAACAGGAGGGTCACAGCTTCTTCTGAAGTGTCAAGCACTGCTCAGTGGCAGAGGGTACAACGGGGGGGGTATTATCTATCCATTGGCATTTCTTAAAAATTAAACACCTGTGAGAAGCTGTGCAATGTTACTGCAAGATCTCTCTCTTGCAGCAAAACATGAGTTGCATTTCACACAGATGTAATCCCACTTCTGTAATCCTGCCTATGACCTACATGAGAGTGGGTGAATGCCATACAGATAATGTTAATCAAGGAATAGTTGAATAATATATCAACAGATGATGCTACATACATTTTAAATAAATATACCTCTGAATGTTTAAATAGCGCGTATTCTCACATACATGCAGAGTTACATTTTTTTTAGCAGGGCTTATCAAGCAGTCCCATTTTCTAAGAAAGAAGATAAATTTCAGTGTATTTAAGAACACTGTTCCACACTTCTTCTTCATTAATATTCACTCCTGCTCAAACTTTTGGAAAATTATGTGGGAACAGTCATTCCTATGTATTTTTGAGATATTTTTAAGGAATTGCTGGGAACTGGCTGTTTCAATTTTTTCAAGGTCTTTGCAAAGATCTCTTTGTCTACAGCTTACCTGTGTTGGTCTGCCTGATTATTTACTGTGTGCATCCCTAGTTGTGCTCTCCCAATTCAGCGAGGGAGGTGGAAATCTCTCCATATTCCCAGGGACTCAGCTTAAACATGTCTGCCAGAAAGACTTGCTCCCTGGCCTGACAGGGCAGAAATATATGAAGCATACCCCATCGGGGAGTCACTTTTTGGTGACACAGGAACATCTAGCCAGAAGTCAGCTCCGATTCTGGAAGGACATGGTCTCTCCCACAGCTGCTCTGAAGTTAATACTGCACCAGTTAAGGCTGGTTGAGACCCTTGTCTATTTTCCAGTGGGCCTGTCCCTCATTTACACTGCAGTGCTATGAACCAGGCTGCTGTGGAAGGTGGGATGCTAGAAGGCTGTCTTCTGCTTGGCCTTGCATATGGAAACAGCAAGCATGTACATTTGTGTCCTGCAGCGAGGCCAATGCAACCATCGATGCAAACTAAACAAGAAACTTCTAGCTTATATGGTCAGATCTTTAGCAGATGTAAAACGTCTCCATCAGCTTCTGTGGAGCTATTCTGATTTACATCAACTGAAGGCATGAACCATAACCCCCCCCCTATTAACCACATCTGATTTTATCACCAGCAGCACAAATTCAGAATAAACCAGGATATTTTGTGGTTCAAATTCATACCAGTACTTTCAAAATAAGAGTTTGTCTCCTGGTCTTTCTGAAGGAAGTGGTAAGTTCTGTGTAAATGACGATGTACCTGGGTGGTTTGACTTTCAGGGCCAGGGGCAAAATGTTTGGAATAGGCATGCCATGCAAAGAGAATTGGGACAGAGGCATTTAAAACAACTCACTGCAGGGTACAAATGCATAGAAACACTTCCCATGTGATTTTCTGCCTTTTAAAAGACACTTGTCCTGAAATGTGTCTCTCCTCCTCTAATGCATGCACAAGCTACTTATATTTATAAACCTAATGAATGTTCAGTAAGTGTAAAAGTTCTGACTTTGTATTTCTCTTATGACTACTGAAGTGAGGCACAGAGGCTGGAGCTGCAGTCCCTTACACTTGCTCTGTTGTACCGGGTGTGTTGGGGGGCACCTTCTTTATTGATGGGAAGATGTTTAAAAATTGCAGAAGTTAGTGTTAGATAAAAATGGGGATGGTATAGGAGTGGCAAACAAGCAGGTTTCCCAGCATCCTTAAGAGCTTTCTGAAACAGAAGCTGCATGTGAAGCACCTTGCCTGTCAAATCTTCCTTTACTTTGATATTGAGTTGCTACCTTGCATAGACAGGACAGAGGTCCTGAGTGTCACAAGAAGTAAATTCTCTTTTCTCCCCCCATATCAGATTTCTGGTGAGCCAAGGACTGGTTTCCCATGAGAAAACACAGTGGCTGGACACAGCCATTTTCAGTAGCAAGGGCTGGGCTGAGCTATTTGTGAGGCAGGTGGGCTCCAGCTCTGCCTAGCCTGGGGCACACTGGAGTGAATACTCACATGCACTCCTGTCCCTTTCATCTGAAACAAAACCACAGGCTCCAGTGGGTGCCCATCAGGCCCAGCATGAGCACAGACAACTATCTTTCCTTTCTTTGTGGGCCACAGAGATCAGGAGTGAGGAGCAGAGCTCCAAACATCCCTGCAAGGCTCCTGCTGTGTCCATTTGTGTTAGAATGGGGAATCTAGAGATTTTTAGCAGATTGTTTCACTTCATATAGGACGCAGTTCAGCAGAAGGGCTCTCCATGAAAAACCTGAAACTTTGGCTGGTTCTAACCAGTTCCTCAAATTTTACTTTTTCTTCTGCTGACAGTACCTGCAGTGCAAAGTGTCAAGTACCCCTAACAAGCGATTAAGAGAGGCAATACTGAACTTCACAAACAGGCTGCCTGACAAGTCTTCCCCATCAACACAGACTACAGAATCAGCATTCAAATGACCAGGGAATCTGACTCTATTGACATCTGGCTCTTGTTTCAGCACATTAATTATCCTCTTGGGCTCTCCCATCTTCAGCTGCTTCCACACAGATGCCATCTCATCATTTATCTGCTCCAACATTTTCTCCCCATTCTGAACAATTGAACTCTTTTCTTCTTGCTTGGCATTCCTGCTTCAGCAGATGCATTTACCCTGCCAAACAAGCCTAGCCCATCAGTGTCTGTCTCAGCAATGTCTTGAGAACACCGAGCTAATAAAGAATACACTATTTTGTTAACACGTGGATTCCAGGACACAGCTGCATCACAGTGGGGTCCATCCAAAATGATAAAGGAATCACTAAGAAAGAATGCCCGTCATCAGCAACTTCAAAAGAATAATGGGACACAGCTTATGCTGTCCTGCAGAAAGCTCATTGTGGTGTTGGGACAGCCAGAGGCAGTGAGAAAAGTTGCAAATGCAACATGTCCCAGGAGGGATTCAAGCCCAGCAGAGCTTAGTAGAGGATCCAACATTCTCCAAAATTCAGAGCATGAAAGAAACCAGACTGTGCTTGAAAATAACCTGGGAAATTCCAAGCAAGTAGGTGAGGCAGCATGAACCATTAGAAGTGAGAATGAAATAAAACCCAGAATCCTTAGTGTCCTGTCCTGTGTCTGATCTGGGCTGGCTCTGCTATCTCATTAGAGCAGGGAGCCGCAGCTTTCTCCAGAAAGTAGAATGCTATGAATTTAGTGTTGTTGCTGTGACTTCGGAAACCTAAAAGTAGTGTCTCCCCCAAGGGACTGACAGCAGGCTCATTTGGATTTTGACAGAGCAAGGATAATGACTGGAGACTTCTCTGGAGCTCAGGCATTCAAGTAAGTTGCTTGTGCCAACGGATGTCTACACCTCAGGATCAATAAGCCTAGTGAGATTCCTGGGCTTGGCAACTGCACTATTATAATTGCAAACCCCACAGTTTTCATCAATAAATCAACTTAAAAAGTAACCTGTCTAGGACATCCCATCAAGGGTGCCTCTGATGATGCAGTAGGTTGTTTCCTTCACTGTGCAGTTACTGAGTGCACAACATAATACTACTGTTACATTGCATAATACTACTGTTACGTTGCATTAGCCATGTCCAAGTCTTTTGGACACCCTGGAATGTGCAGAAGAATTCACAAGTGCTTTGGCAAATCACGAGTGGTAAATTATTTCTCTTTATAGTATCCACAACATCAGGTTTTACCAAATTAACAGCCTGTAACATCTCTGCAAGGAAAAATTGTTAGCTATGTAATTCTTACTACTTACAGTGGCTAAGGACTGGTGAAATGGTGACTAAAGGTGTCTCAAACCCAGGATCAGAATTAAGATGAATTCAGGAAAGCCCTTTGCAAAAGAACCCACAAAGAAAAAGCTCACCAAACCTCAGCCTGCAGACCAGCATTATTAAGGTAACAAAACACCATATCCTGAATCACTACGACGTACTGTGTCTGCTTACTGATGCTTCTGTCATGCAATTTAACAGAGATTCCATAATCATAAAATTACCTCTTATTTTATTGCTGTATTACCAGCTTAGATGTGGAATATTTGGCTGGTTATTTTATGCCAAATTTGCCTGACGCTGATTCACAGAGTCAAGCTCGGGAAAAAAAATGTGACTAATAAACAAGTGTTAACATTAGTCTTCTTTGATTATAGGTGGGTGGTTGTACTGTTAGACTGATTTTCAGGTATTCTGTCCATCAGCAGCTACCCATCAAAGCCTGCTTAATCTTATTCTGGTTTAGATGTTACTGTTTGGGGGGACTATTTTTCAGTCCCAAATACACAAAAAGTGTGACCATAACATGTATTCACTGCAGCCTTCTTGTTATTTAGTTCCTTTTAAAGTTTGCAAAGTCCTAAACCACTAAACAAGTGTCTTAATGCAAGACATTGGGGAAAGTCTTTCAATTCCTATGGAAAAAATGTACCTGCTCCTTGTTTTCTGGAGAAGAGGAGGCTAAGGGGAGACCTTATTGCTCTCTACAAGTACCTGAAATGAGGCTGTAGTGAGATGGGGGTCAGTCTCCCAGGTAAATAGTGATAGGACGAGGGGTGAGGACCTCAAGTTGTGCTAGGGAAGGTTTAGATTGGATATTCGGAAAAATGTCTGCAATGAAAGGGTTATCAAGCACTGGAACAGGCTGTCCAGGGCAGTGGTGGAGTCCCCATTCCTGGAGGGATTTAAGAGATGTGTAGATGTGGTGCTGAGGAACATGGTTTAGTGGCGAATTGGCAGTGCTGGGTTAACAGTTGGACTCAATGATGGTCTTTTCCAACCAAGGCTATTCTGTGATTCTATGATTCTTTCACCTGTAATGTCTTTGCTGAAAGAAGCTCACTTTAACCACCATACCTGACTTTTCTAGTGTGAAACTCTGGAACAATGAACACTGATTCTCAGGGGAAGAGGATCAGGTTGGAGAGTATTTAAACAGACTGAATGTACACAAGTCCATGGGACCTGATGGGATGTACCTATATGTGCTGAGGGAGTAGACCTACCTGCCATTGTGAGGCCATCCACGCTAATCTCTGAAAGGTTATTGGAGATCAGGGGAGGTTCTCGCTGACTGTAAGGAAGCAAACGTCACTCCTGTCTTCAAGAAGGACAAGAAGGATCCCAGGAAACATCAGACCCATCAGTCTCAGCTCAGTCTCTGGGAAGACAATGGAGCTAACCCTCCTGGATACTGTTTGCAAACACATTAAGGACAAGAAGATGATTGGGAGTAGCCAGCAAGGATTTGTGAAGGGGAAGTCATGCCTGACCAACATGCGATGAAATGACTGACTCAGCGGATAAAGGGAGAGCAGTGGATGTTGTTTGACTTTTACAAGGCTTCCAGCAACGCCTCTTGCAATATCCTCATGGACAAACTCATGAAGTACAGGCTAGATGAGTGGCCAGTGAGATGGATTGAATGCTGGTCGAGCTGAGAGGGCTGTGATCAGCGGCACAAAATCCAGCTGGAGGCCAGCCATCAGTGGTGTACCCCATGGGTTTATACTGCAGCCAATACTGTATAACATCTTAATTAATAACCTGGATGGTGAGACAGAGTACACTCTCAACATGTTTACAGATGATACAAAACTGGGAGGAGGTGATGACATACCAAAGAGACATGCTGCCATTCAGAGTAACCTTGACAGGCTTTAGAAATGGACTGACAGGAACATCATCATGTTGAGCAGAAAGAAGAGGTAAGTTCTCTACCTGGGCAGGTGCTTATAAATATCTAAAGGGTGGGTATCAAGGGGATGGGGCCAGACTCTTTTCAGTGGTGCTCAGTGACAGGATAAGGGGCAATGAGCACAAACTGGAATACAAGAAGTTCCATCTGAACATACAGAAAAACCTCTTTACTTTGAGGGTGACAGAGCGCTGGAACAGGCTGCCCAGAGAGGTGGTGGAGTCTCCTTCTCTGGAGGTATTCAAAACCCACCTGGACACGATCCTGTACAACCTGCTCTGGTTGAACCTGCTCTGGCAGTGGGGTTTGAATAGATGATCTCCAGAGGTCCCTTCCAACCCCCATCAGTCTGTGATTCTGTGATTCTGTGATCTTATCAATGTGCGTATATAACAATGTGCATAGACAAAACCAGGCTCTTCTTGTGGCCCGTCATAGAATCGTAGAATCATAGAATGTATTGGGTTGGAAGGGACCCTCAAGGGTCATCTAGTCCAACCCACTGCAGTGAGCAGGGACATCTTTACTAGATCAGGTTGCTCAGAGCCCCATCAAGCCTGACCTTGAATGTCTCCAGGGATGGGGCCTCCCTTACCTCCCTGGGCAACCTGTTCCAGTGATCCACCACCCTCATATTGAAAAGCTTTTTCATTACATCTAACCTAAATCTATCCTTTTCTAGTTTCAAGCAATTACCCCTCATCCTATTGCTACATGTCCTTGTGAACAGTCCCTCCCCTGCTTTCTTATAGGCACCTTTCAGGTACTGGAAGGTCACTATAAGTCTCCTCGGAGTCTTCTCTTCTCCAGGCTCAACAACCCCAACTCTCTCAGCCTGTCTTCATAGGAGAGGTGCTCCAGTCCTTTGATCATTTTTGTGGCCCTCCTCTGGACATGCTCCAGCAGGTTCACATCCTTCTTATGTTGAGGGCTCCAAAGCTGGATGCAGTACTCCAGGTGAGGTCTCACCAGAGCAGAGTAGAGGGGCAGAATCACCTCTCTTGACTTGCTGGCCACACTTCTTTTGATGCAGCCCAGGATGCGATTGGCCTTCTGGGCTGCAGATGTGCATTGGTGGCTCATGTCCAGCTTTTAATTCATTACTACCCCTAGGTCCTTTTCCTCAGGGCTGCTTTCCAGCACACCTTCTCCTAGCCTGTACTGATAACGAGGATTGCCCCGACCCAGGTGCAGGACCCTGCACTAGGTCTTATTGAACCTCATGAGGTTCACCTGGGCCCACTTCTCCAGCTTGTCCAGGTCCCTCTGGGTGGCATCCTGTCCCTCTGACATGTTGATTGCACTACCCAGCTTGGTATCGTTAGTGAACTTGCTGAGGATGCACTCAATCCCACTGTGAATGTAATTAATGAAGATACTAAACAGCACTGGTCCCAGTACAGACCCCTGAGGGACACCACTTGTCATCATCTTCCATCTGGACGTTGAGCCATTCACTACTACCCTCTGGATGTGATCATCCAGCCAGTTCCTTATCCACTGAACAGTCCAGCCATCAAACCCATATCTCTCCAACTTAGAGAGAAGGATGTTGTAGGGGACTGTGTCAAAGGCCTTGCAGAAGTCCAGATAGATGACATCCGTAGCTCTTCCCTTGTCTACTGATGCATTGTAGAAAGCCACTAGGTTGGTTGGGCAGGACTTGCCCCTAGTAAAGCCATGCTGGCTGTCCTGAATAACCTCCCTGTCCTCCATGTGCTTCAGCAGAGCTTCTAGGAGAATCTGTTCCATGATCTTCCCAGGCACAGAGGTGAGGCTGACAGGTCGGTACATGGCTCGTGAAAGGGCAAGAGTCAATGGACACAAATTGAAACACAGGAAATTCCATTTAAATGTTATAGAAAATCTTTTTTACTGAAGGGTGGTGAAACACTGGAGCAGGTTGCCCAGAGAGGTCACAGAGCCTTCTTCCCTAGAGATATTCAAACTTTAAGTGAAGAAAGTCCCAAGAAATCTGCTCTAATTTACTCTTCTTTGAGAAGAAGGTTGGCTAGACAGTGTCCAGAGATGTCTTCAAACTCAATCATGTTGTGATTCTGTGATTCTGACTGTTATCTAGTCTATACTTTTTACCTAGTTTTCCAGTTCTCCAGTTGAGTAGATGCCAGCATGCAGGGTTTCACAGGGATTGCCAAAGATAGATTTCACTCTTTCTAGGGCTTGATTATGTAAAAAAATGAAATTAGACCTATTATAAACTGGAAAAGGCCTCAAAGACTCAGCATTAAGATGCAGAAAGTGAAAAGGAAGGGAGAAGCATGCTTTCAGCATATAACATTTCATGTATCTTACCACACAATGAAATGTTACTGTAAGCATGATGAATGCTGAATCCTAGCAGCTGTTCCACTGAGTAAAATGCACAGTATCCTGAATTTATCCCAATTCAGTTTAAGTCTGAGTGTGTCCTTATGGCAGACCATCAAGGTTTCTGAACAACAAATACCAACTTCAAACCATCACCTGTAGTCATCATCACAGGTTCAAAAGTTATTGCAACTCATATCATAGCCATCACATGCTCATTTGAGATGTCTTCAGGAGAGCCAGATACTTACCTACTCTGCAGCTGGGTGACCAGAAAAAGACGTTTGTGCATTTGGGTCTTCTTGGCGCTAGATTCCCTCACAGCCCTAAGAAGACTTCTGATAGACAACACTGGCACTCAGCTCACCTGAGAAGGACAAATGGGACCTCTCACAGCCCATAAGTCAAACAAGGTCAGGTGAACATGGCTGTTCACTGCATTCACGTCTGTCAGTAAAACTTTTCCAATGTTAGCAATGCAGGTAACATTCAAACAGTCTGAGGCTGTCTTTTTGACACTAGGTTGCCTAATTCTTGGCCGTTTAAAGGCTGACAAATTGATCTCTCTGCCAGTGTGTGTGTTCACACAGCCCTTGCTAACATCAGCAATATCTTGAGGGTATTCATGATGGTGTGTGTACATCTAGTTTTTTATCTCTGCAGGTGAAATAAAATGTAAGACTGCCCATGCAACAGCTGCCAAAAACCTCCATGTGACTTTACATGACAGTCTGCAGTTGCTCCTTTTTTGGTGTGTTTTGGTTCCGTTTACATGTTTATTCTGCCTTCATGTAATGCCACTCATATTGCTGAAGATTTATTGAGCTATCTACCATTATTCTTTCAGCTGAAACACATTTATTTTGAAGTACATCTGAAGTTGCCTCCCATATATTGATTAGCTACAAGGCGACGTAGCACATGCAGGTACAAAAAAAACCCACTCGTCTTCAGGCAGCTCTTGTTCTCTCCTGGATTTAGAGACAATCAAAGAAGTCAGAGCCTAAAAATAATGACTTGTAAAATATCTAGTTACCCTCCCTGAACTGTTCCCTGCAATTATAACAGTGATGTGTCCAGATTCACTTCCCTTCAGGCACTATAACTGCAGCTGACTTAGCATGACTCTTGGACATGTTATGATCGTGTTGAGGTCACAGCGTTTTTCAAAAGAAAGCAGTTACCTTGCAGTATCTATAGTCTATTTATGTAAGTATTTAGTGGCACAGTGCATCAGTGCCTGCTTGCCCTGAGTAGCAACAAAGCACCATAGAGTAAGCATGCTTTGCACAAAAATGGAGCATCCATGTCACCTGTAAGTGCTCTATAAGAAATAGATTGTAATAGATTGTAATAAGAAACTCTGAAGGGCTACTGTAAGAAATAGATTGTAGTGAAAATGAAACAGATTATATTTGGACATATTTTCTGCTAGAATGGTAGTCTTGAGGTTGAGGAATCGATCTAGAACTCACCAGCATTTTTTTTCAGAAGCTCAGCACCTTCTTGTCTTATGCTTTGGAAGGTTACTCTGGAAACAGGCTGGATGGAAAATAGGCTGTACCACCTGTGCTTGTGTCTATATGCATTTACTTATTTTGTGTATATACATTTACTTATTTGAGATTGGAACAATCAAATCAGCAAGGGTAACATCCCAAGTCAACGTAAGTCTAATATGGTAATGCTTTCTTGGAAGCTTCATGTGTCAAAACCACAGGCACACTGGAAGACGCAAAAGTTAACTCTTTGCTCCCTGGCTTGCCCAGCTCCAGTAACACTGTCTGTGTATGACCTGTATGGGCCAGGCACTGGGGCAGTCACAATCCCCAGATGGCTGGAAGATGGATGCTCTCTCATCCCAGCATATGGGAGTCCTGGCAGCTGAGGAGTGTCCATGGAGTCTGTACACCAAGGTGGTGACCTTCATGGGACCCTGGGCACCTCCAGGGCAGGATCCTTCCTGGCAAAGAAGTTTCTTCTTGGTCAAAATACTGCCTAACAAAATAGGGGTACAATTTCAATGTACAGTGTTAGTGCAAGTACCAAGTCTCTCTATCGCAGCATCTGAGGCAGGTGCACAGCTGATGAATTGTCTCCTCACAGTTCAGGACCACATGACCCTGGAGATTTATAACAAAATTTGATACCTTTCAAGCACAGCTGTGCGTATGGACCGATACTACTATGCTTTGGACAAGGAAATAACTTGAACCACACTGTTTCTGAGGAACAAAAAGGCTGGAAACTTCTCCACGATCCTAGGCATTCAGGTTGATGATGGTTAGAGACCCTTTGCATCTCCTTGCTTAGTTGATGTGAGTCAGGCTAAGGCTCTCCTTTCTCCTTCTTCAAATATTTCTGATTTCCTTTTTGCTTTCTTCCTTTTATTTGGGCATTACCTTCCCACCTGCCCTCAGTGCTCCAGATTTTACCCCTCAAACTCTTCCTAATGCTGTGTACAGACCTGTTTAGAAACACAGGAAGACCAAACTGGACAGGTTTGCTCTTCCAGACAATGGGATCTATTTTCTCAGCTGTACATTTACCCAAGCTGATTTCCTCTACGTGCCATTTACTGTCTCCTGACACCCCACTGTGGGTACAAGGAAGGTAACTGGTATTCTCTACAAGTATTTTCTCATTTTAGCTGGCACTACTTTCACATTTGTCTCTTCTGCTCCTTTGCATTCCTTGACAAACTTACGGACCTGTGATAAAATCAGAAAGAACAGCCCCTTGTAAAAATAAACTTAATTTTATTTAAGATTCCAAGCAACAAGGAAGTGTTACTTGACTTAGGGTTCAAGGTGCCCTATGCAACTGCTGATTAATTTAAATCACATTAAAAAAGGCAAGCAACAAAAGCCATGAGGACTGAGAAGAAATGTGCTTTTCAGTCAAGCCATTCAATCCACCTGATTTCCTCTTTTGTAAAAATAATACTTCTAGATATATTTGCAGTCTCCAAAGAGAAAGTCTATGTGTTATTTCTTCAGCGCCACATGTTTCAGTGGCATGTTGCTGCATTGCATGTCCTTTATCAGAGTCCTTTGGGATGTATAATGCACATCACAATAAGGAGCTGAGGATGATACAAATAATTATTACATGTGATGCAAATCCACTGTTATAAAGTCAATCTCTCAGCAAATTCATCAACTCGACACATGATGTACAGTACCAATTTTATGTAAATGACTCGTCTAATCCTGCTGGGCAAAATTACTCCCTGATGTAAACTCTGTTAAATTCAGCAGAGTTACATCAGGAATTCATTCTTTTGCTCATAAGATCTGAAGCCACACTTTTTATGTCTTGTTCATCTGGAAACCATGGTAATAAGAAAAAGAGAGAAATCACTTGATTCTGAGTATCAGAGGTATTAAATTCTCTTTTGTTTAAAACAAAAGGCTACTTTAAATGTTAAGCATTATTATCATTTTAAAAACATATAATATTAACTTGGAAAATTACATTGACTTATAAAACTCTGAAAGAGCAAAGAAGGCTCATAAAGAAAGTGGACTGGTTTTCATTGAATCTTGCAGTCTTCAGATCAAGAATTAACAAAAGTTTAATAATTAGAACATAAAATGCATTGACATTTTAAACTGTCATTTAAAAAAAAAAAAAAAAGCAATCAAATGAGACTGAAACAGGCATGAAAGGCACTTAGTTTTTTGATTAGGGTTGGGTTTTTAAAAAGAGATGTTAAAAAACCAACAACAAAACCCCAGACAAGTCAAACCCCATAACTAATAACTGGATTACTCCAAGGTGGTAAAAGTGTGTCAACTACCCTGAAGTTTAAAAGCATACATAAAGAGTGCCATTCAGCTTTTATTTGTACAAGCAATTTATTTTTAATGAAGTATAGTGCTACTGTGAATGGCATCTGAATTAAATTCGGATTTAAAAAAATTGTTTGTGAAGTTTCTATTTACATCCAAACTTTATAGCATGGCCTCAGCCAGGATGCTAAATCTTACTAGAGTACAGATGCCATTGCTTTGATGCAGCTCACAGACATCAGTAGGTTCATCAGAATGTTTTCAACAACTTTCTCAGTCCAGTTCTGCTAATCAAAGTTAAATATGAGTGATAGGTGATGTTTCAGAAAGTCTCTTCAGTGTGGCTACTGCTTGGTCAACTATTGCTTTATGTACAACAGCTAGTTTTGTGGCAACCTGCTGTTACATTCAGTTCACTGCTGAGGGTAAAGGAAAAGTCTAAAGTGATGAATCTTAATGCAATCTTTGAATTTTTCAGTACACCTATTGGAGACATTTAATCAAATCAAGTTTTGAGGTAGACCACTGATAAACAAAAACAGAATCAGGTCCAGAAAAACATATAATGCCTTCTTTCAATTTAGGTTATGTCATTGAGAGGTACGTGCATGAAAGAAAACAAAAAAGGCAGCCATTAGATGCCTGGGTTTGTGTGAAAAAATAATCCAAATGCTTTGCATATTGGAAATGTACCTTTATTTTTTATTTTTTTTTTATATCTTCTGCCCTCCAGATGGTCTACTGTGATGACATACACCTGTTCAGCGTCAGCTATTACCCATAGCGACATATGGCAACTCACATATTGCCTAGGCTGAGGGGATCTGGGATTCAGGTCACCTGGGGTCTGTTTTCAAGTGGTGTGATGGCAGCTGTGGGAAACATGATGACTGACAGAAAATTGCTGTTCCTTTCACCAGCAGAAAAATTTGGATGTCTTTAAAAACCCAGCAGCTGTATCTTAACATCATCATGTAGGTGCAGACAATACAGTGAGTGACTTCTTCAGCAAACATTGCACAACGGCGGTGCAATGCTATCACTTTACATATTTTCGGTGGTAGCAGTTGCTCGACGTGGACAACATGGGCTGTTATGGTAACAAGTCTTGAAGTGTGCTGGCTAGGGAGGACTGAATTGGCTCACAGCATAATGAATCTGTGGACCTCTGCCCACTCCTAGAACAACGTCTAAAATGAAGTCTCTGTAGGTACTGAAATGTGCAAGTGATTTCTTTGTTCCTCTGCTACATCTAATTTGTGTGGGCTGCTATAATACTATACCAATATAGGATACAACAGAAGGTAGCTTAAGAGAGAAAGCATTTGGGGCTCTCTAGAAGTTGGGCTGCTAGAAAATGGAAGACAAGAAGCAAAAAAAAAGCATGGCACATCCCTGTTATTTGGGTTTTTTGTTGTTGAAGTAATTTGTCCAGCTCTGGAAAAGAAACTGTTTACATGGTCTTTCCAGGAGAAACAAAGGGGGAAACTGATGGGTGACAATGTGGTTTTGAGATGTTCTGCTACATATTGTTGAGTTTTAGATAGGTTTCTGGTGAGTAGCTGAATTTCTTGGAACTGCTCCAAATCAAAGAGAAAATGGGAACTTTTTAGAGGCCCAGAGTACTTTCCACATTTCTAAAAGTGACAAGACATGTCTTTTTCTTCCCTGCTGGTGTCTTATTCTGTATTTGTAGCTGAGGAGGGCAACTGCATTGCAGTTGGAGACAAATCTGAAACAGAAATCATGACTTACATAAAGCCTTATTTTGGGCATCCTTAGCTCTGAATCCATCCAGCCACTACATTTAATGAACTGTGGAGGAAGTTTAAGTACAGAAGATGTCATTTTTTTCTGTATATTCTAATTTTCAGTGTCCTTTCAGTGAACCAGGTTGAGTTTAGCCCTCATGCCATAGAACTAACGTGGCTGTGAAACACACTGTTTTGTTACGTTTATAGTGATCAAGACCTTTCCCTTACAGCAATGAACTCTGATAAATTCTAAAACTGAAGTTCCCTATGCTCCTGATTTAATAAGCTACTTCCTCATGTACCATGCTTTAAGCATAGAAGTTACTGTAAATAAACCAATAATATTATTCAAACTAAAATAGTATTTTACAACAGGACACCCTCCTTTTTTTTGGAGGTCTTCATGTCACACATTCTAAGTTCTTTGTCCTTGTCTTTTTACTTCTTACCTGAGGAAAATCATTTAACACCCATCTCAGCAGGCAAATTTTGTAGGCCCTATTTAAGTGATAACTCAATTGGTTGAGGATTAAGGATAGTAAGATAGAACCAAAGTTTTCGATCACAAATACTTTCTAAATGGCACAATCTGTCCTTTTCAGTGATCATTTTCGTATTTTTGTAGCTTTTGATGAAAAAATCGCCTTCCTGGTTCCAATAATACAAAGGTTTCACCCACAGGCTCCCACATGCTCTCCTCATTTCCATTGGCTTTGTTTGTACAGCTTTATGGTGCTGAGAGAAGAAAAACAATGAGGAAGGTAGGGAAAGAAAAAGAAGCTGTGAAAAATTATTCTGAAAAATGTTGTTTACATCTCTTAGAAAGCATGAAGTGCATATACTTAAACAATGCTCCTACAGCATCATAGAGAGCATCCTCTTCCCGTCAGTTTCAAGTAAGATTATCTTCCTGGCTATACCAAACTAAATCCATTGAAATGTGTAGAATTACGGATGTTTTCCTGCAGTATGAATAGCAAAATGTAGTCCTAGAGATAAGAAAAATGAAGGGTGTTTTCTATTACAAAGTGAACAGTAGTTCATTTTAATGTGCTATTTTCTAAAAATCCTTCTCATGGTGCTGAATGAATAAAATAAAAATGAGAGAAGAAAACCAATGGAACACCTTCTTAGCATCAGGCAACTTAGTAATTTCAATTCTGGGTCATCCATTCAGGATTTTGAGGAGTACATATGTTTCATTTTCCAGTGCTGCATGATAACCATGTGGTAAGCGTCAATCGCTCCATGTTTATGAAATGGTATCTGGGTTTAATTTCTGCTGTCTGTCAATTGGAGGCTTTGATCTTGGCCTGGAATTTTTTTTGCCACTTCACTCTAAGTGACTAGAGGCTACTGCTGTCACTGACTCTTCAATTTCTGATTTCACTTTGCCGAGATGTAAAAGATTTATTTACAGGAATTCTCCCAAATATGATCCTTAACTGCTTCTTTTTTTTTCTTCTTTTTTTCTTTTTTTTCTTCTACCCTCAAGGTATTTTTTAGTGAGTTCTCATAGGCTTAACCTGAAGTAAACTACTCAGCGCAAGGCAGAATGGAACAGTGTCTATGTGAACAAACAGATGTATTTAAGCAAAGAAGTTCAGTCTTAATAACTAATTGCAGCTGGGACTTTAATATACTCTTCTTTTTTGAATCAAACTGAAGTTCTTGGTGATATTTCTTAAAAATTATGGTTTAAATTTCTGATGATCAAGTTACATAGATTAAAGTAATGGATACCAGACTCTGCATCAATGCAGTTATAAATATGGATGAAATGAATGTACATTACACACTGTTATAAATCTGTGTGTCCAAGGAAAAGCACAAATCTCCATCACCTTTTCCTCCTTGGGATATGAAGGCTATGGATATTTTTACAGTGTTTTCAATGAAATTATGAGTTGGAGTAATTTGCTTGTTCTGAAAGACTTCTGGGTTTTTACAAGCGCTCAGGCAGCATTTTATTTAGAATGGCATATCATTAAAACACACACAGTAATGTGCACTGGAAAAAGCCATGTGACTTTCCAGACATGAAGACAAACAGGATTATGGTGCGTTCAGGGAAGTTTGTAAGTATGTATGGTGTTTGTAGAGGTTTCTGCCCCTGCAGACATTTGTGAGGTGTGGCATAACCACGTCTCTTTTCACTATTTCCTTTCAGTGCCTGTCAGTGTGCAGCTAAACAGTGGCAAATAAGAGGATGTGGTGAAGTCTTATGGTTAGAGGGAGACGTCTGATTCTAATCTGTGATAAACCACTCACTTGCTGTGTGTTACCAGGGAAAGTCCCAGAGTATTTTTTGGTTTGATGCAGCCACAGGGACTTCAATGAACATTAGGATGCAACTCTTTATCTCTGCTCACTAATTTCTGATGTATTAGGAGATAGAGACCCGAGAGACCCAAGGTCCTTACACAAGTCACAGCTCTCATCTCTCATCCAAATGAGTATGAGATCCTTCCTGCTGGCTTTGAAGTGGGTCCTGTGGTCTCCTGTGAAGCACACATGGAGATCCACCAACTTGACTCCTCTTTCTGGGAATAGCGCTCCTCGTCCTCCCCTTGGGCTGTAGCCAGAGGAGATGGCCTCGGAGTGGCAGGGGTAGCACTTCCCTGTTAAATGTACAGTGAGCTCTTGGCATGATCTACTTTTCAGTCCTTATGAGTGGAGACTAAATTCCTGGTGACACTCCAGGGAAGGTGACTAACAGGCTATTTCCATAATATGTGCTAGCTTTTGGATGACCTACTAGTCAATGAGAGACACAATCTAGGATAATTGGAAATATCATGGGGTTAGGGGGACAGGAGATTGTTTTGTTTTCTCTGTCAGTGATTTTGATCCTTCAACACAAACAGGACTGCTTAAAGATAACAACAGCTCTCTTTAGTCAGCAGATTTTTTGAAGAGCAATTAAGGAGCTTTTCTGGTGCCTGGTAGATAGCATGAAGCTCTCTTTCTCAACAAAAATGTATAAAATCATGTCCCAACTACAAAACTGACCATGGGTTTGAGCCAAACCCTCTAACATCCTATGATGCACTGAGATCCGTGTGGCAGGTGAAATATCTGTTGCCAGAAGACACCTGTGAATTTCATTTCCTATGGCATAAATCGTAACGGCAAACCTAGCTCAAAGCTACCTTGCAAAGTTCATTTGCTTTATATGTTCAGTATTTTTTAATGCTATATTTGCTCAACTTCACATGTTCCAGGAAGTTTTACTTGCTAAGACGGATGCTAATTAAATGCAGTTTTGCCTAAACTTGGGTTTCTCTCTCATAAACCTTCTTTCTGCTACTTGGAACTTCAGAAAAATGACAATCTGCATTGACAAGCACCACATTTGCAAATATATGACAATGCACTTTTTATACTGCCCTGAGAGCAGCTCTTGCAGGAATACTACAGCCTTCTTGGGAGTCTGAGCAGGTATAGCAGAGAACTGAACTAAACTTACAGCTATTGGAAATTGGTCACACCCACTGGAGTCAATGGATTGGTGAAATCAATGGAAACCCAGCCTTTAAACATCTTCCTGTAGTTGCAGAAATTAATGTAACACCAGGAACTCAGTAGGCTCATTGGAAAATACATAAATAAAAATGGAGAGGTTGACAGAATGTCAGAAGGTAATTTTTATATTGAAAAACGTCTGACTTGGCCACTTCTTCATCTCCTGTGCCCCATCTGCTTGCTAGGCTGAAGGACAGCATACAACCAGAGGTCAGATCAAGTCTCAGAACAAGGAAAGTCAATCAAGATGAAAATCTTATCCCAGCACCCTGCCCCAGTGTCTTGTTCTGGCACTGAGCTGGTGGGAAACAGCATGAAACTTCTGACAGCTGGTGTTCACAGGACTGGCCCAGATGAGCTGCCTGTGTGTGAGGACCTGAGTATGCTCTGCTGAGGACAGAGGCAGCAAGGAGCTATGTGGCAGCTGATCGCTGTATCCCAGCCCTGCCAACAACCTCTACCTGCTGACCATAACAGACCCCTGCAAAACCTCCCTATGTGCTATTCATGCATGCCCTTTCCTTCCCCACAGAGACCTGCACTTACTTACATCTCCTGTGGGTATGTGGGAGTGGGATGGAGCTGTGTGGGCTTGGAGACAGAGGTTCAGCCCATCTGTCATTCCCCGTGTTTAGTTCTCTAATGCTTTATAGAAACCATTGTCTCCTCCTATCCGCTCTGAAATCTGCAGCCTCTCTCACGTATCCCTGTCCTAATTAGTGCTTCCTTTGTCTCAGGCTCTCCCCCAACCCAGCCTTCTCACTAAATCAATGGACGTGCTCACATTCATCCCAGCAGGTCTGGATTGGCCCTAAGGCAGTGGGCTGAACTTCCTGCTGTGATGAACAGCCACCTAGCAGCCTTCCTTGAGCTCTAGTCATCACAGGCTTGCCTCTGTGGTTTGCTTTGCTTTTGGAGACTGCCAGCCTTCAGTGCCCAGCCAACACAGAAACTGCTTTCTCTGGCCCACAGATTCAGCCTGAGGCATCAGTGGAGATCAGTGGAGGGCATGTATGCAAAAAAATAAAGCAGACCGAAGTGTAGCTAAGCATTCTTCTTTTCAGTCCCAACTCTTACACGTTGGTGGCATCCCTCCTGGATTACACCAGAGCAGAAGAGCACGGTTTTGCCATGTCCATCCAAGAATTTACAAAAAAATTGCCCCCTACAACAGAAATTTTAGCTTGAGTAGACCTGTACTGAAAACAGGGGAACTCAGTCTTTCACTGAACCCTTTCACCCCAGATAGACCGTCAACAAAAACAAGAGCACGATTCATGGCTGAAGGCCAGCACCCCCCTGGAGACCCGAACTGTCCGTGAAGACAGAGCTGGGACCTTTTTGCTCTCTGGGTTCATATCCTGCTCAAGGTGCTTCCAGGCAGCCATGGGCTGAGCCACAGTTGGAGCTGAGAGGCTGCTGGGGGAGGAAGCAGCTGGGAGAGGAAGCAGCTGTGGCTCACCATGCCAGTGCAGCTCTAAGGCCACCTCAAGGGGCCCATGCCCTGAAGGGGCCAGGCCCAGGGAAGGGAGCTGACTGCGCCATATCCAGATCCCTCGGTAGCTGCCCAAAACTGAGTCCCTTCTGAGCATGGTGTGGATTCTCCAAACTGAAGACCTGTAGTGCTCCTAAAAAGAGAGTGATCACAGGGTTCAGCCTGCATAAGCCCGCTCTCAGTTCTGCAATTCATGATATAGTCACAGCCGCACAGGGATGTGAACCCAGGTCTTAGAGGAGGACAGATTCCATGGAGCAGCTGTATTTTCAGGTGTCTCCAGTGCCCACTCTGTTAGGCAGAGCACCCAAAATGTTAGCCTCTGAGAAGAGATGTCAAGTTTGTTTGCCACATTACTTCAACCCATGTAAGATGACTTTATAAACTGGAGCTGGAGAAGGATGAATACTGATTCTGAAGTTATGTGTCTTGATCAGGTACTAGCAGCACAGGCAACATCTGTACCATTTCTCCATGGGATGACTGGCACAGCTGGAACACAAAGCTTCAGCTGCCCCTGACACTGATGTCAGTGTCTGATTGGGTGTCTGTCTAATCTTTGGACATGTCAAATTTTTTTTAAATTAGTACAGAGTCAGCCACCAGACATAAAGAGAAATTTCATCCTTGATTGTTTATTGCTTTTCTGACTGGTTTCTTATTGCAAGTAATCGACTTTCCACTCCCTGAGAATTATTGGCAAACACCATGGCTATACTGAAAACAACCACACTAAAACAATGAGATGGCACATTTTGAGCCATTTTCTGGGGAAAATGATGAAGTTTTCCACTGATCAGGCCTGTAATCAGTCCTCCACATTGTTGACAAGTTCTGCTAGGTCTCCAGTAAACAAAAACCAGGAGGGCACACTTGACTTCTAACATGCATACACATTGCATACACAGCAGGAAGAGGTGGCCTAGTGGGTGGCAACGGTCCCTGCGTGGCCACCTTGCCAATGCTCTGAGATCAAGTTTTCAGTGCCTTGGTACTCCCTATTGCACCTCAAGCCTGTTTCCGCAGCACAAGATGCATTCAGATGAGACCCAGTAGATCGCATGGCTTCACAGCAGGGCAGTTTACTTATTTCATCCCTCACAAGTGCTTTCATGAGAAAAACATGATATTTACCAAACCCTGAGAAGATCTTCCATTCTTTGCAGAGACTGCCTCAGCTGTGACAGTCTTCTCTCAGATTTTTGCCACATACGTGCATGGGAGCAAGAGATATTGCTGCCCCCTCTGCCAGTAAGTTCCTCAAAACTGCAGATGAACTGGTCTCCAGCACTGACCTTCCAGCAGTCCTGTCCTTCCCCATAATGGAGAGTAGTTCCCTCCTAGCAACAGCTCACACTGGCTTAGAGCAGTTGCTGTTGCAATTTCTATCTTTTATTTCAATGGTCTCTAATGAGAAGTGGCGTTCCTCTTTCTTCACGTCCTATGCCATTCCTGACACAAATGTGACTCTCTAGTGTGTAGATTTGTCTCAAATCCCCAAATAGCCTAATGTAACAAAACAGGGCATGTCTAGGAGCTAGAAAACTGAGTAGCAAGTACTGCACCAGGAGCTGGGGCACATTATCCATCCCAGCTATTTGCTTGGAGGAATTCGGGTCCGTAGAGTCACAAACTAATTCATTGTCCACTGTTGGAGCAAGGAGGAATTCTAGCAAACCACTATGGAAACAGAAGGTTTTAACACCCAATAGCCCAGAAAAAGTTCAGTCCTCTCTTATTCTGCCCATATTATAATTTTCTATTTCTGTTTTCTTATTTAATATAAACCACTCCATGTGATTGCTTATGTATTAATGCACACTATAAAATATGTCTAAGTTAAGAGCTGTGGGAGAAATCTTGTAACAACATTACACAAGTGATAATTTTTTTCTTCAGTGTTTAAAAATAGTGAATCTAAATTCTTTATGTCAAGAGATATTTAAGTTGGCTCCCTGGAAGGATTTATTTATTTTTATTAGCATCCCAGAACGTTTTGCACTGGAGGGACCCTTGTGGTCAATGTTTTGGTGTTGCCCAACAGTATTTTTATTTTTCTTGTATTTGCTCTCAGGCTGCTCTGCAGCCAGTCTTCAGGCTAAGTTCTGTCAGAGTTGTTGTAATAGGTGCTTATTAATTGAGATTAATTTTAAAAATTGCTTGGTAGTTCTATCACTGCACTCTCTTATCTGTGAAGTCTGATTATCACCAAGCAGCCATCAACCCACTGCTGAGGAGGTTTGACTCAAACTGCCCTACACCATGTTGTCAGGTGAAAGCACAACTGGAGGATAGCTGCTTTGGAGCATCTTTCCAGATTCTTTCCTGCGTTTGTGTGGTCTGATTGTGCTGAGGCTAATAAAATTGCTTCCAACTAGCTTTTTGGATGAAAACATGGGAAGGGATGGCACGGATTCTGTCCCTTTACTATGTACGTGTCTCTATACCCCGTGTACACATTACAAGCTAAGAGTGATCCACTTATGAAACGCAAATCAAAAAGCCAAATACCCTGTACCAGCAACACTTTAAATCTCTGTATCTGACATAGTCACCACCAAATCTCAGCTTGCAAGTTCTGCTGAACATTTGGGTAGCATATTGGCATCCATTCCTGATCAAGGAGGATGTCAAGGGTGATCCTTCAAAGTCAGGACAGACAATGATAAGCAGCTAACTTAGAAGTCTGGATATTTTGAGTCCCTGAAGTTTAAGGAGAGTTTTCCGGATGTCACAAGAAAATGCTAAGAGTAAGAAACTGGGAACAAGACATTTCAGACTGTATCACCAGTTAGAAATAGCCTTGCCCAGTCTTGTAGTCTGGCATATACAAATATATAAATACACGTCAGAGATGTGTCTCAGCAATGGGGTACTGCAAAACAGGACATCTTGATTCAGATTCCACTCCTTTTACTGTTTGTTGTGCCTGGTTCAAGATACCCTATAAAAAGCTTTATACAGCAGCTCTCTGAGTATCAATTCCTTATTCAGAATTTATACCTCAAAATGGAGAAAGTCTGGTTTCTAATTTTTCTGTGCCTCAGTTTCTCACCTGTGCACTGCAAATCTCTATGGTCACCAGTCTTCCATAGTAGTTTTATGGTTGTACGTTGAAACCAGTGTACAATTCCTAGGTAGTTGATATGAGTATTAGATACACATACACACAAATGCACAAATGCATGCATGCATACACACACTGACACTTACACATGCAGAAAGAGAGAGCTGCTGATAGGAAGAAGGGAAAAAAATCACTTCAAAACCATCTTTTTGTTTCATTCAGAGGTAAGTTGAGTGTACCCTCTTCCACAGCAATGATGGGCCACCTTTCCAGCATACCCATCAGGGCATTTATTTTTGGACATGAAGTCACAACAAGCTGTGCCAGCAGCAAGGCTGATGCAATCAAAATGTAAAAGCATTGGTGATGACCCTGGAGAGAGGTACACTTACTATTGTAAGCAAACCAACAAAAATATTCTGCCTAATAATAATGTATACAATAAGTAAAATTGTACCAAGCAGAATGGATGTTTAAACTACTTGGAGCTGCGTTCTATGGACTAGCAACAAAGACATTAATCATAAAATAGCTGTATAAACGTGAACTCAGCTTGAAGATCATAATGAATACAAGGGTACAACACACATACAAAGAAAGAAAAGGTTGTCATAAACAAAATAGACAGGGTTGTTAAGCAGTAAGTTATTGTTTATGTGGGGTTTTTTATTGCATCCTTTCAAGTCCTTTACACAAACTCTTTCTACAAAGGATTCATAGTTCCCACATATCTGAAAATATCATCGGGTCTGTAAGTCTGAAGCTAGATCCTGGAAAGCAGTCAAAACTTCCTGTTTTTTAAAAGTGAATGAAGTCTGCATCCTGATATCCAGCATTTATTTCTCATTATTGGTAGGAGCTAGGTGAGAAACTATGGGGTCCTCTGCCAAGTTAACCAGTTGAGTCCTTCCTAAAGAAAGATCTATCAGAACAAATATCACTTAAAAGGCATTTCCATAATCTCTAGTTGTTTTTCTACTCATCTCATAAACACAAGTTAATTTCCTCTCCTAGATGTCAAACACTCAGAACAAGATATTTTTCATCTTCTACAGAGGAGTTCTCAGGTGACTCCCAAAAGGCCAGCCCCATCACTCCTACTTGGTAACTGAAAGGGTACGGAATGCTTGTGTAGGCTCTGCTGCTACTCAGAAGCAGCCAGTTCTTCCTCCTAAATAACCTGTTGACTTCATTTGGTGACCACACATGAATGGAGAGTACGTTGCATCACCCAGTCGCCAGCAAGACACAGTGAGACAGGCAAGAAGGAGGAAAATGTACTCGAAAGCTTGGATGCAACCAAACAGCAAGTTCAGCATTTCGGTGGTGGGACTGTACTTAACAGCTGCATGATAACAGGGCTGACAGAGGTCAGGATTGAGCTGTGACTTGGGCAGCAGCACAGAGAAGGGTCTGTCAGGACATGCTTTGTAGGTGTTCCCTCTCCTTGCTCTGTCAGTAACTGCTGAAGTCATCAACTCTTAGGGGCAGCAGTTAGTCTCTACTAAGGATTCAGGATCTGCGGTCTCCTAAATGCAGGCTATGTCCACAGCACTAGTGCTTGATTCCAGCTCAGATTTTGTGTGCAAAGCTTTCTTTTGCATTCAGATACAAATTTCATTGCCCACAACTAATGCATGGCCTTTGAAGTTAAACTACTTCCTAAATTCTAGGCTGTTAATTAAAGTTCTACTAATAAGGATAGAAATAGCTCAAGAGCAAGTCCATGCTCTTTTCAGCTACAAAAGTGGAGGGATATCTTCCATTCTGGCTTTGGCCGGGAAACTTTCCAAAGACCATACGAGGCATTTTAGTGACTTCTAATAAGTGCTGACTGTTGAAGTCCAGCATCAATAACAGGAAACAGCAGGAAACAGAAGGACCAAGTCAGCAGTACGAGCTAACCACATTTTGATAGTACATGTAGCAATAAAGGGCTCATCATTAACTAGATCACAGAGAACAAAATTTTTACCTTCATCTGATTATTTTTTTTGTGTGTTTAACACCATGAACCTCACAATTGCATTCATTTAGACACACTGATTCATTAGGTGGCCCATGACCTTAATAAATTTAGATTACCAGGAAGGGGTAGTTTATACCAGCCTCTTAGTCATAGAAATGACTCATGATATCCACCCACACTAACCTTTGTTCAGTCTCTCCAAGTATGCCAGGGCTTGTCAGTGTTTCACAAATGGAGTTCTTTGATTCCCTCAATGACAGAAGGACATCAAGGAAGTCTGGTTGCAAGAACAAGCTCCCTATGCAAGAAACAAAACAATAACAGTGACCTTGAGAAGTTGAGGACTTATTTTCTCCAAGAACATGATGTACTGCTGGAGAGAAGTGTCTCACATGACCTGAAGTGAGGTAAGAGTGCAGGAGGGGGGAGCAGGGCTTGTTCTCTTCTCATAGGCTGCCAGATCGTTTCTTTGGGAAAATACTCTTAGAGGAGTTTCCACACACAGCAAGCAGCAGACAGAATATAAGGATTTTGTTCTAGTTCAGAGCATTTGGCCACATTCAAAGGGGAACAAAAGTACTGAAGGAAACATAAAAAGAAGAACAAGATGAATCCCAAATACAACCCCCCACATATTTGCTTTCCTGCCTCCCTTAGGGACTTCTACCATGGTTTTAAAGCCATGGCAAGAGATATTTCAAACTTCCTGATAACTATTTCTGGAGACAAATACCTAAAGAGAGACATTAAAAGCTATTTTAGTAGCACATAGCTTTGGGCAGAAGGACAAAACCACTCAGACCAGCCATAACTTGAGGCTGACAGAGACTTGAAAACTGCAGCTTGACAGTCTTTCCAGATGACCAGAAAAGTCCTTGAAGGACTTCACAAATTCCATCGTAGACCACAGGACATACTGGAACCCTAAGACATTACTCCTCTGGAGAAGAAAATCATCACAAGTAAGCAAAGCTCCATTCAAGGCAGCTAGTTTAGTAAGGGACATCTTTGCCTCTTTTTACGTGTGTGTATACTGCTTCAGATAATTTGCTAAAACCACTGTTAGTATCCCCAAATAGCAGCCTTGGCAAAGACTCTGCCTGGTAGAAGAGTTTGTCTTGGCTTATTATTCAGCTTTATCATGTTTATCCAAACCTGCCATGCAGCCAAGCCATCATCATGAGTTCAGTCTTCAGGTAGGTCACACGAGATTGCAGGATTGACCCACCTTATAACTGACTGTTCCTGTGTAAGTGCAAAATGTGCAGAAGACAGTGCAGCAAGAGAATGAGGGGTGGTGAATTGCCATTGTTCTGGGGCAAACTGCTCCTCTGCCTCAGGAGTTCATAGATTTGCACGATGTAAGGAACTATTTTATCACCTGACATTTAAAAGAACCTTTTCAAATCCATATTAGGGAAACTTATTCCATTTCAATTTGAGCGTTAGACCTCAGGCTTGACTTCAGAATGTTTGACTGTGGAGCTGGTCAGTGCTGTAGCGGCACCACCAAATCCTCCCAAAATTCTGAAGGCACTGGAGAAGTTAGAATCTGAGCAGGGCTTTTGAAAGACCTTCGCTGGGAAAATCTGTCTATGAAAATATGCAAATATATCAATATTTTAATGTACTGATTTTTTCAATTAAATGATTCGTGCTAAAAAGTATTTCTTGACAATTAGAAACAATATTCTCTTCCTTTTAAATCAGATGAAATTAAAATAAAGATCATTTGGTTTTCCTGTTTATCTCCTAAGTCAAGGAGGGGGAAGAGGGAGGGGAAGAAAGGAAGAAAAAAACCAGAAAAAATAACTGTTTTCTTTTCAGTTCTATTTTGTTTTGAATCGATAAATATTTTTTTAAATTCAAATAATTTCATTAAATGTGTCAGAAAATTGCACAAACGATTCTCAGCAAAATGAAAGGCTGTCAGTTTGATCAAAAATTTTGACAAGGTAAGGTAAGATTTTTACTATTTCTGTGTTCTTCTGATCTTGATTTTGGAGATTTAACGTCTTTCAAATTAAGCTCTTTGTTAGAAGATGGTCCAGTTATTCACTTGCACCTGAATCATCATATCACAAACTTCACACTCTCTCATAGCCTCTGGATGAAAAGCTTTTTCATTTCCAAAATAAGGTCCTTTTGTCCTAGTTGTCATGTAGTTCGTGTTACGCTTGTACATTTTAAAGATCACTTTGCTCAAGCCAAAATTACATGCTCAGGACTGCAACACTCATTCTGCCACAGCAGACATTTTGTCTCTTAGAAATGATAGTCTATTTCACTGCCCTGAATATCACACACCTTGATGCACACGGCAGAGGCACAAAGCAGAATAACCCAGAATTCAGGGAAGCATCTCCTGAGAGGTGGAGCGGGAATGAGAACGAGCTCTTCAGGAATATTACGCTATTTCTGCAACCTTGGTTATCTCTGCAGGCTTTGTTAACTTACAAAATCTGATCTGTCTTTCGACTGATACACTGCTGTCAACAACTATATTGTCTTTCTGGTCATATATAAAGCTTTTCTGAAAGCTCTGGCTTCTGACATAATAAGAGCACTTGCAAGTCTCAGGTTTCATTTGAAGACAGGAAGAGGAGAGAGAGGGAGGTAAAGAAAGAGGGAGGGACAGAAAGGGGAAGAAGAGAGAGAGAGGAAAAAAAAAAAAGGAAGGGAGGAAGGAAGGAAGGAAGGAAGGAAGGAAGGAAGGAAGGAAGGAAGGAAGGAAGGAAGGAAGGAAGGAAGGAAGGAAGGAAGGAAGGAAGGAAGGAAGGAAGGAAGGAAGGAAGGAAGGAAGGAAGGAAGGAAGGAAGGAAGGAAGGAAGGAAGGAAGGAAGGAAGGAAGGAAGGAAGGAAGGAAGGAAGGAAGGAAGGAAACAGAGAGAAAAAGAAGGTTGAATGAAGAGCCCATTGCAGATCCCAAGGCAGCCTCTGCTTTTACCTTCTGTATCACTTTTCAGAAATGTTTAGCTTTCTCTGTTGCCGGGGGCTGGGACACAGTAGGGAATTCAGGACACTTGGAGATGGCCCTGTGCTTCAGGCCTACATGCTAAAGAGTTGTAGAGGAAGATCCAAATTTATTTCTGCACATAGACACACACACACCCCCACACACACCCCCATGAAACCAGGTCAGATGATTTTGAAGGCAAACACAGGGTAGGGGGAGGGATCTGGGTTTTTTTGTGGGTGTAGAGAGCTTGAAGAGAGGATTTTTGTAGAAGTGGAGCTAAGAAAGTTCATGCTTTATCATGAGCTTGTCTAACAACTACCTGGTCATTGCCTTGACATCTGACTTACAAAATCACCAGTCTACTAGATCCTAAGGATCGTCTTAAAAGAAGAAGGACATTGTGTGTGAAAGGGAATAAGTAATGTGTTTGATGGGCTCTTAGGGATCAAAACTGATAAACTAAACATGGGTTTAACATTAAAAAAAAAATACTTAAAGCAAAACTACTACAGAATTCAAACTGGTTAAAGAGAGGAGAGCAGAAAATAACAGTATGAACTGGAGAGGAAAGATAAGATACAGCAAGATCTCATGAAATAATTAAGTAACAGACAAGGAGTAAAGAGACAAAAACAAACTAGTCAAAGACAGACCCATAGTAATTACCAAATCAAGCATGTGGCCTTTAGAATGAGTGGGATCATTCATGTGTTACACAACGTTAAATGAATCTAAGAGTGCTATAAAACCATGCACTGCAAGTGAAAGAATTCAGAGCAAGACAAAATTCAAACTCACAAACAGATGCTCAGTGAAATTTATTATGAGTTCAGAGAGCAGCTCTGCTAAATCATTAAATAAAGACCTGGAATTCCTCAGTGCACAATTTAAAGCAATGCAGAAGGCAGAGATACAATAAACCAGAATAAAGAGGAAGAGAATACACAAAACTTGGTTCTGGGACTAGACAGAGGTACCAGTTTGAATCTTCTCAAAGTCCCTGGTTGTTTTCACGTATTTGAGAATAATACAAAAGGCAACTAACAAAGAGCAAGGTAGGAGGGGGAAGTTGTGCCTTGAAGGGAGGAAAGAAGTGGGATGAAGAAGGAAGACATATCAGAAGGGGGCAAAGAAGAAAACAAGAAAGAGACTGATACTTGGAAGAAACGGGCAACTATTATCATAGCAAGCATGAGTGACAGCTCCTTCTGTTGGCATGTTACCTGCCCTTGATCCATTTATGTTCCCTGCAAACTATTGTCTCCATGAGGACAAGTGACTACTGTGGCCAGTAATGTATCCCTTCAAGCCCCTCGTTCCCAAAACCAACCATCTCACTGAACTTTTTTAAAAATTTAACTCTGTTAAAAAGCTTTTAAATTAAACAGTGTCTCCAATTATTTGCTTATGTATGAATTGTCAGAAGGGCTGTTCTTATCCACGCGTTAGTGTGCGTGCAGGAACGTGTGCAGCAGGCTGTCACGCTGCCGTTTTCCATCTCCTTATGTTCTGCTGATTCCCTGCAAAACCTGATGACCTCCTGGGATTCTGTGCACACCTTCTATTGTCTTCATCAGCTTAAGTTTCAAACAAGATGTATACCTCACTAGGGAGAACATAGCTAACAGAAACGTGCTTCACAGCACAGCCCAGTGCATAAATTGGATACAACCAAGTCTTCCCAATAAAATGGAAATGCTTCAGGTTCTGATGATAGGGAGTAATAGCATGTCAGTAAGATGTTGTGGTTCTTCTGCCCTGGTCTGACCAAGGTCATGAAGACAACTCCTTCATTAATTTGAATTAATTAAACTCCTTTATTAATGCTCCTTTCAGTGTACCACATTAGCTCCAGACAGTGGTTTCTGGATAAAGTTATACACTACATAAGACTCCTCTGCCTTGAGTGTTAAAGTAGCAGCATGTAGCACATGGCTGGCATACACAGCTGCAGGAAGAATGTTAATCTAAATTTCTTGCGTTCACCCCAAGTTTACTTTATAACACATACTCTGAATTGTCTGCTCCTGCCAACGGTCAACAAAAATGGAAAAAAACAAACATGGCTATTTCTAAAATCTCAACTTGGCATTCACCAATATTTGCACAAAACATAGTTTTATGGTGAGATGAATAAAAAGATACCTACTACCTGCACATTTCAGTGAAGATTCACAGTTTATAGGGCAGAGCGTGACTTGAAATTAATTATTTTTAAAATGTGAAATTCTGTGACTCTTCATGTCTGCTTGTTGATACAGATCTACTTTCCTTGTTGATCTATAAAAGAATTATGTTGTGTCCACACACACAGAACAAATTGCTAAAAGTTCACCTGTCTTGCAAAGTTAATTATAAAATATTTGTGAAATTAAACACTTTGATTTATCTAAGCCTCAAAAGAACTGTGAAAATATTTTAATTTAGTCACACCCTGCCATCGTAGTACTTATATCAGGAAATACTATTATCATGATCAAAATGTTTGGTTTTTAGATCTATTATCTTCTATGTGCTTATTAACAAAAATATCAGTGTATAGCATAGGACCCTAATCTTGACAGTCCTTTCTCACGCTAAAGTAATTCAAAATATTCCCTGCAAATTTCTAATTTCAAGCTGACAGGGTGAGTAACTAGTTAAACTGTTAGCTGTCTATACAAACGCTGCGTGTCTTAAATTCAGATTCGTACAAAGGGAAGGTAGAGACTTCTCAGTGTCAATAGGCCATGGCTTCCACAGAGCTGGTGCACAGTAGCTGAGAGCGTGACCACCCACAGTGACACATTTTTACACTGAAGATGCAAGGAGGCCTACACCAGTGACCTTTCCTGGAGACCAGGAGAATTATGCTCAGTAATTCAGGATTTAGCCATTCAGAGAAGTTTCTCGGTCCCAGTTAATAAAGGGCCTTGTTAATCCAAAAGCTACAAACCTAACAAGATTCCTGATCCAGCAGCCACTATGGTTCAGGGAAGAGTTGGGATTTTGCTTTGTTTGATGAGGAGTTTATTCTGCTTTGAGTACTGTTTGTGAAAGCCCTTGGATACGGAGGCTGTACTCCTTAAGCCTTCAGCACTGCACACCCTGAACACCCAGCACGCTCTGGGAGGGCACAGAAGCCCTGCCGTCCTCTAGCAGTTCACCTGCATTATGAACACAACTGCCGAGAGAGAACAAAGTTGTAAAAATTTTCACCCAGCCGACATATTCATTGTCTTCCTGTGACCGAATCTTACACGCATGCTACAGCCTACTGGCAGCCACGAGCACACGTCATACACGTCCTTTCTGCAGGAAGAATTATTGCCAAAAATATAACACATCATGCAAACAACTTAGTCACCCAAAGAGCTTTATAAATGTGTAGTAAGAAAACAATATGAAGCACTAAAATATATTTTACTGAAGTAACAAGGAAACATGTGGCCTTTCTGTTGTGCCTTCAGTGAAGGAACAGAACCAGCCTAGTGAACCAGATCAGCCAGTCCTGTGTATTTTTGTGTAAGAATTTCACACAAGTATACTATCTAAACCATTTCCTAAGGACATCTTCTATTACTGAAGTCACCCAGCCAGAAAGCACAGTAATTCACAGTTTCTTTTGGAAAGGGTGTGTGTGTGTGTGTGTGTGTGGACCTGCAGAACAGTTTAATGTGGAGAAGGAGGTTTTCTAAACTTTTGTGGAAACAGGAGAACACTCAGTGAGTGTGTTGGTTGGAGAAACAATAATAGTGCAATAGAAGCTTTTGGGGCACCCTTCAAGCTATGCACTTCATAACCTGCTGAAAAACTGCACTGGTTGCCAAAAGATTCAGCGTATGTGTATGTATATGTATATATGTACATATATAATGCATCTGTGTGTGTGTGTGTGTGTGTGTGTGTGTGTGTATGTATAAAAATCAAATCCAATCCAATCCTACTCTTTCTCTGAAGAGTTAGCCTGTCTAGACTGTGGAAGACGCCTATATTCCTTCAAGGCTTAATTCAATATGGTATCCACGGTTATAAAGCAATGAGGAAACCCACGTACCAGGATTATTTGAACAATCAGGTATGACACAGTCATGGTTATTTAGAAGTAATCACACTCCTAGCAGTTTACAGATATTACCCCCTCCTCTTTCCAGTGGCATAGAGATAATAGTAAGCTATACGTTCTGAAAGAAAGGGAGAGTGTGAGTGAGAAGCCACGTGTCTTTTACTGCATCTCTTGCCTGCTTACCCTCAGTCAAAAAGAGGATGAGAGAGTGGGTGCTGACCTGCAATTTCAGAGTAACAGTGTTCCTTTATACCTTTGCACCATCTATGTTCTTCAATGGCCCATTACAATGTCTCTCATTTTAAGCAATTTAATGATAACAAATAGAAAACCAGAGAGAAAAATGGGGGGGAAAAAATCAGCTGAAGAAAACAAGAACAGATCCAAAAACCAACAGAGGCCACAATTATAGATAAACAGGGAAAAAAAGGAAAAACAGTGATGTCAAATTAACTTCCCAAAATTTGTATGAATCACTTGTGTAAGCAGGAGGGAGCCAAGAGAGAAATCAGTGGCCTCTTAGACAGTGCTACCAGTGAGAGTGGGTGCAAATGAGTGAGTGTGCCAGTGCTTCTGTGTGTGTGTGTGTGCACACACCCACCTGTGTTAATGTGTTTGAGCACACAAATGAAAAACTAGAGTGACAGATGAAAATGCCAAAGGCAATCCAAGAAGACAGAAGGGGAATAAGGAGAATGGAAAAGAAATAATGGAAAACTCAGTCAGTGATGATGTGGGGAGAAATGGAAACAACTGGAGACTTTTCAACTGGGTGAAATAGAAGAGGAGATAAAGAATGGAAGCTGGGAAACAGAAAATAGATGTTATTCAGAAGAACATTACCAGCCATCTTCACTTTATACTCTGAACGGCCACTACCCTTTTGGAGATAAACCTAGCTATAATAACCCTTGCTTATAAAATCCTTATTTCCTTCTTCCTTATCCCCAAGATTGTTTGCTCACTATCTCACAAATGCACATGCAAAAGAAGCTTCCTGGAATTGTTTTCTTGATTCAGGTGAATACCTTATAACCAGAACCAGACTGAAGACAGGCAAAAACCTTACTCGGGAGGAGGACATCATCTTATATACTCATAATGTCAGTAGATCTAAATTCAAATTATATGTGACCTGAATCAGAAGTACAAGCTACAAAGACAGTCATTGCAGTTATGCAGATGAGAAAGTCCAGGCTGTCTTTCTGTAGTCCACCCTCAGAAAGCACTCTATAATCTTCCTCTTTTCAATACTCTATACTCCCTTCCCAACCAGAACAACAACTCACCAGGCTCAAAACAAATAAACTAAGATAGTCAAAATGATAAACAGTAAGAAAATACAAAATGAAGACATGCTTTGAGCAGAGGAACCACTTGGAAGAAAAGAAAGAAAAAATTTATTCTAGTTAAATCTCCTGGACTATGAGGGAGACAGTTATTCATTTACCTGAATTCAAACATGTCATTTAAATGTGCTTTCCAAATGTCTTTGAAGAGTGATTACCTTTTCTAGATTTCAACCCCAAAAAGTGAAAGAACTCCCAAAATGTACAACACTAGCTCTCACCCTGCAACCAAATCCTTCACTCATAATCTCTCGATGAAAGGATACATGTGGTAGATATGCTACTGAACAAAGCTCATGATGGTGTTGAACAGTCTACAGCAAACTTTCTGAATAACTTGGTCAAATACCTTCAGGAAAGGCTACTTCTTCTGGAAAGACGATCAGCAGTAACCTAGAAAGGTGATCTGATATCTGAACACAGATCAAAATGAACAGTCTAACAGTTGCCCCTCCAGTTTATCTGAAGAGGAACTGGTGAATGATGAAATGCTACTGATTTCTCATCAATATCAATGTAAAAATAAGTTACTCTGGGCAGTAAGCAGGCCCTAAACCATCCTTAATTCCTCCTTCTTTTTTTTCATGTTTGTCCTCTCAGTCATCCAAAACTAATGATAATATTTGAGAACCTGAGTATGTGAAAGGGTTAAAAGGGCTGTTGAGAGCAGCAGAGTGATGCATAGCCACATATGTTAAAAGCAGATGAATCCCATTACCACATATCAGTGCAAAGTCCTACTTCTGTTCTGCAGGTAAAGTGCTCTGGTTTGGTAGACGAAAATTTAGAAGAGGTGTGTGGAGAGGGTATCAGTAGCCAGGATGAGTGCTCTACCTCATATAAACAGTTAGGAGGAGGAATGACAGTGAAAGGAAGTAATATATGCGTCTTCCACAGCACTCTATTGCTTGTTATGGAAACCTTGTTAGCAGATGAAAGTGACAGGTGAGGTTCAGTGCTGTAAAAAAACAGTACATACATGGCATGATGACTGCCAGGGCTGGGGAACGAAGCAATCTGTGAACAGGCTTGGGATCCACAAATAAAACAGGTATTGTTTCATTCCTATAATCCAAAGACAAACAGAAACATAGAAACTGCCAGACCAAGAGGAAGGGAAAAAAAAATAAAAAAGTATACACGTTTAAGACCATGAACTGTAACGTCAATGGGTACTCAAAGAAAAAGAAGCAAACATAAAGAAAGCAGCAGCATAACGTGTCACCAACCACTGTTTACATCACTTACATTTATAGTAAAAGACCTTTCCCACAAATAAAATACCTTTGAGATTGCCCATGCCTAATTTCTAATGTTGTTGTGATTTTAACCTTGAGATTATAGTGGAAATAGTTGCATTAGACACCACTTCCAGGATACTCAGTGAGGGAGCAGAAACAGCTTTGCTTCACCACTGTGACACTCTCATTTTTAAACCAGCTGCAAACTATCTCAGCTACCAAAGTAATTTAGTGAAGTCCCAGCAGTCCACAATGTAAAGGAATAATTCCAGAAAAAGGTGTAGCATAAACTCTGGATGTCACTGTCATAAAGGATACACAGATTAATCTAAAAAGATCCCTTACAGATGCATAATCTTCACAAGTCAGTGACACCTATTTGTCTGAGACACAGTAAGAAGAAATCAGAGTATGCAAGACCAAGATTTAGCCCTTTAGTTTTATTCCTGTCGGTTCTTAATCCTTTTTCAAACTTGAAAATTAGTTTATGTAATTTCCTGCTTCAGTGAGTTTCAAGGATTAATTATACCTCTGAAAGGGTCAGGCACAATTTTGGTGTAAATGTGATGAAGGACAGCAATGGGAAAGTCTGCAAATTTCTGGTCTCCTCCTATGACATAGTACAAGCAGTAGCCAATGTGATACACAGAGATGGCCAAAATCCACTGTATTTCATCTCCTGTCACCCTGATCCTCACTCTCTGCAAATCTTCACATTTGAGGTCACTCATGTTCAGTTATATGTTTTGCATTTGTTGCATCTCAGGTTCATTGGGAACCTCTGGCTTCTAGAGGGGATACAGTATTTTCAGAAACTTGATTTTTCTTGCATTACCCTCAATGATTTCCAGTGAAAGATTGCCATTAATCTGTATATGGAGAAATAACAGGGGAGGTTTAGATTGGATATTAGGAACAATTTCTTCACAGAAAGGGTTATCAAGCACTGGAACAGGCTGCCCAGGGCAGTGGTGGAGTCCCCATCCCTGGGGGTATTTAAGAGACGTGTAGATGAGGTGCTGAGGGACATGGTGTAGTGGTGACTTGGCAGTGCTGGGTTAACTGTTGGACTTGATGATCTGTGAGGTCTTTTTCAACCAAGACTGTTCTATGATTCTTAGTGAAATTTAGTTAGGAAATTCAGGTTTATTCATGGTGGTCTCTCTCAGCCAGGGTCTCTCCTAGCCAGATTCTCAGAGTTATTTTTTACCACCATCTAACAGCAAACAGGGCCACAGGTACACACAAGTACCCATCCCCCTCTTAATGTTAGTCCCGCATACTTTTCTCCTCTCAAAATCCATCAAAAATGTAACGAGGAAATGCACCACCCTCACACAATCCCACGGTCTGTCTGTTCCTTGGGCTTTTCACAGGTCACTTTGACTGTCCGCATTTTGCAATTCTTTCCATGGTTTTGGGAAGAAGTAGTAAAAAACACTCACTACTAGCAGACGCCCAGTGACTTGGCAGTTGCACTAACTTGGGTGAACTTTTGTTGACAGCTGAGGATCTGGCCTCGTATTCAAGGTGAAGGTGCCTCATCTGAAGCCTTCTAGGTAGGCATCAAGAGAGAGTCTATGGCTGGTGCCAAAACAATCCATCAATCAGTGAAATAAAAATAACATGAATTTTAGATGATTACATGAGATACAGATAATTATGTTCCAATCTGCATTGCTTCTAATGGTAATTATGAGGATTAACATACTATTATCATTACATTGTAACAGTGTGGATGTAGTATTACCAATATTACGCATTTCTACTGAGAAGAAAGCTGAAATGGATGACCTCTAATCAACAGGCAGTCCAAACAGTCATACTGTGCCATAGGAGAAACAGATGTGGAAATTTGAATTATTTCAAATCTGGGTTGCTCTTCAGATTGTGTAAAAATAATGGGGATTTTTCCTCTCTCCCTCTCTCTCTCCTCTCCTCTCATCTACCAAAAATGATCTCCATGGTTATTTCTTCCCATAAAATGTCCTCAATGAAAGATATCTCACCTGAGACATACATATTTTGCCTAAAAGTGCCCATCTGCCATCAAGTTTCCATGCTTCAGTAGGTGACTGTCCACCTGATGAGCTGTGGTAACTATCTCTGAATTTGCATTCAGTTCACACCAGGGAAAAGCTAGTTCAGCTTAGTAGGGTCCACAGTGAAAAAAATATCCTGACTGCAACAAATCCTGCCGAAGTGATTGCCATCCTGATAGAGAAATTCCCATTTTATTGGTTGTGACTTGTCTCTGCCCACCTGACAGGTCACCAAACCGAGTACTATGAAAACTGCCAAGTAATCAGCCTGCAACTGAGTTGTGTCACACTTACTCAGTGGGGAACAAGAAGACTAAAATGTCCTTGAAGTATCCAAAATTCATGCATAAGCCCAGCCGAAGGCATTAACAGGTCAAATTTTTGAATTCTTTGCAACCACTAGGAGAAGAAACAGACTTTCTTTTTTTCTTTTAATTGCAAACAGAGACCATCCTGTTCCAAATAGTAAAATCATCAGATTTGCAACACTAGATTTTGCTTCTACTGTCTGCAGGATATCCATTCACTGAAATATCATTGAAAGACACCTTATTTCCAGCAGACTTTGCAGAGAACCTTCAAGAAGGACAGACAAATATGAACTGTGACTGTACAAACAAATCCATTGTGCTTTTATGCCAAAGCAATATGCACCACTGTTGCAGAAGAACTCTCACAGTTGGGTTGAATTTTATTTTCATACTTCTAAATATATGTATAGGCTCTTGCAGGAACGTTATCCTGTCATAAGATGATCACTTGGCATCAGCATCGATTTGTTTTTACTGGAAGACCGTGCAACTACTGTGTCCTTCATATGCTGTGTACTTGATTAAGCTCCTCACTCATGTATGGAAGGATGCCTGCAATCAGTGTAGGTGATGGGGGTTTAGAAAGAGGGGAAGGATCTGCTTTGGCTAACAATAGCAAACAGGAAATCTGTAGATTTGAAGATGGCAACCTGATGTTTTCCAGGTGGGCTTTACTGAGAGGAGGCCTGGAGTGTTCACCAGAACTTATCAGTTTCCAGTTTCAGAAGTTAATTTTGTTCAGAGAGCCAAAGGTGCCAAGGGGAACATATGGCACAGTAAACTCCTAGTGGGTGAAGTGTATTTCCGGACTGAATGCCAGTAAAAGCCATGAGCTGCCTGAGGGTTCGCAAAGCATTTTGGTGGGACATGCTCTTCATATTGGTCTTTCCACTTCTCCAGGTTACAGATCTAATGCTTTCCATCCAAAGATATAATTTTTCTTAGGAAAAACTTTATTTGTTCCATTCATAAGACGGGATTTTTAAACCACTCTCTTCATTTTTCTTGCAGTGTAAGAACAGCTGTAACTAGGTTAGACTGCAAATTCCACTACATCTGTAGTGTGTTCATGAGCTGAACCAGTGGCAGTTGCCTAAGGCAGGATGTAAGAGCAAGGAAAGCATGTAGTGACACTTCTCACACTACAGCTTCCCAGGTCCAACACAAAGCTTACTCTGTGTGCATCAGTAGCATTGCACAGTTGGATTTCTCTGCATGTGAAGTGGGCAACCACAGATGAGAAGGACAGCTTGTGCACCAGAGCAATTGTCCTCTGTTTAGGCCTATTACACATTTCACCTCAACAGCAGCTGCTTTTAAAAGTTTGATCCAGAGGAGTGTAAAAAAGTACAAGAGCTTCACATGTGTCTCTAAGAAAATGTCTGATGAAAAGTCTAGAGGTTTCTTCACAAAGAAAATCTATTAATGTAGGGGTAAAGCATTTGCATCTCAACATCTAATACTCCCAACCAGTGTGTTCACCTTGGACACAACACTGAAAGTCCATGCATTTATCAAGTTCCAATGGCTTGGATGAAAACCCTAGCTAGCTGACTGTCATCTCTAAACAGAAACTTGCCCCAAATGCCTTCATCAGCCAAAGGGACAACTTCTCAGCTAGTAACAGCTACAACTTTCTTTAGGTTTACACAAACCCTTGAAATTTTCTGAATTTTTAAAAATTGGTTATATTTTGGTAATTTTCCATGGATTGGATGCCCTTGAGAATTTTATTCATCCCACCCCTGAAGACTGGCATTGACTCTGACAGTACTGAGAGTCTATCATTCCTCCAAATATTACCTCTAGGGAAAGACATTTTCCTTGTAGATGACATGTTGCACAAGTCTAAGGAGAACCAGAGAAAAGAAAGTTGTTTAAAACTACTTTTAAGCTTGCAATACTGGTAAGAAACATGCCTGCTTTTTTATTTCTATTATTTCTTTTGCTTGCTGCAGAGCTCTGTAGGGTACAGAGCTGCTTAGGCACTAGCTTCTACAGTACGAATACTCCAGACTTTTCCACAACTCTTAACTCATGGTCTGTCAGTTTCATATAGTTTCAGTAATACCTCATTGTTTGTGTAATCACATTGAAATGAAGGATGACAGAGACATATCTCCAGTATCCTCTTGTACACTCACAACTTGTCTCCCACTTAGCAATTTGCATTTGCACTCTTAATGTATATGTGGAATTAGTGGTAGGAACACTCAAGAGCACCGGAGTGCTGCACCTGCACCCAGTGGCCAAACAGTACATTTAGACTATTGTCTTCCATCAAGATGTGGCTGAGACATACTTCGTGACATCACCCAGTGCCACCCTTCTGTAAAATGCATGTGGTTGTTACATCACGTATTTGACCTGCTTTCTCTGCTCTGTACACTGCCCACTATCTGAGCTAGATGAGTCCATGGGAAACAGAGATAGCACTGAGAGAGCACATGCTCTGCTGGGACCAATCATACCAGCTGAGACCAAACCCAGAAGGACTAAACCCAGCCAGTCCCCTATTAGCTGAGACAACACCCTCAGCTGGCATAAACCCATTGCAAGTAACAGTGAGATAGGAACTTCCACTTTTATTAGAGCAGCCTGCGGAATATAAAGGGAAAACAATTTTTAGCTCACCATGGAAGCTTCTATTCTTAGTTCATTTGGAAACAAGACAGACATAGTAACACTAAACCAAAAAAGGGGTAAACTAACTGGCTTGAAACCACTGAAATCTGCATAAACATTAGAGTGTGTGAAGTGGATTACTTGCACTTAGCTTCAACTGAACACAGTGTAATACCAGTATGTGCCCTTCACTAACAGTGAAAAGAGAGTGTAAACAAGGGTTTACACAGTAGTCTACTGGATGTAACCATTGAAAATGCATGACAGTGTCTCTCGTCCTAGGGGTAGTGACAATCATCTAAAGCAACATCTGCTATTTTGTCTCAGGAAAAAAAATGGATCACTATGTACAGGGACTGCACTAAAATGTACATATTTGTTTCAAAAACCTGAGTTAGTGACTGAGCCAAATCTTCAGATGGTGCGTGCTGGCAGACTTCTGCCAAAGTCAACGGAGTCATACTGATTTATACTCACAAAGCACATAGTCTGTTGTAGACAAATATAGACAGAAGCCTCCTTCCCCTATATCTTCTACACACTGTGGTGTTTATTGTCTGACAAACCGTTTGGGGACGTTCAGCCTACTGGAATGCCATTTCAGCTAGTGCATGCCAAGATATCCAGGCTGGCAGAGACTTGATGACAACCTACAGTACACTTTAACGATAGGTCTGTGCAGCATGAGTGCAATCCCAGAAACATTCTCTTAAACCAGACAGAATGAAGACCTGAGCTCATGCATGCTCTCAGTATAGCACTCCAGCAACCACAGGCATTTTGAGGCATTTCTGCAAGGCAACCACAATCCTGTGAATAACCTAAGGAAAAGCCGACACAGGTGAGCTGCTGAATCTTATGAGGCTGAGAAAACACCTTGTTCACAGACACACATGAAAACAAACCCCAGCTCTAACTGTGGCCTTGGATAAATTGCAAAATGTCTTCTTATAATTATGGAGATCCCAGAGGGTATATATAATTGAATTAAGGGGTGTCTCTTCTTGCATACTTAGTGGCTGTAGAGCTGTCTTCAGCTTCAGCCTGTGGTCCCGTAATCAGTGTCCAGAACATGCACAAGACGCCCCTTAATTCAGTTATAAGTAGCCCTTGGGGAACCGTAGAATTAAACAGTATCATAAGGTTCTAAACATGGTCTGTACAAGGGCTAATTCCATACTCTCACTCAATAGAGGAGTTCTCAGCCTCATCAAAGTTTTATGCTAAAATTTTGGCTAATATTTTGAAAGCATGTTATTTCATTTGACCTAAATGACTTTTGCACATGTTCATTTCCATTTTACTCTATCAGCCTGTTTAACATAATAGCATATTAACAGTACATTTGAAAGAAGAGTCAGTGGTTTGGAGTCAGTCCAAAGCAGTCAGAGCAGCAGGAGAGAGCAATAAGAGTTTTCAAGAAGGAAAATCAGACTTGAGTCCCCATTACTGCTTTGCAAAATGCAAATATGCTTGTGCACAGGGGATGTTTTGGCATAAGAACATAATGTTATTTGTACCAGATTACCAGATTACTTCCAGAAAGATGGTCCCTGAAAAGACTAGACTACTACAAATGGCTCTTTACAACTGAAAAGTGCTGATGAAGAGAATACTTGAAATTATTGTCTTTTAACATGTGTGTAAGTAGCATATTTTTTTATATAGTATTGTTATATACCATTCCATATATCTAATCAGCAGCATGTGTGTGGACAGGCAATAGACACGATTAGTAGAACCCCATACTATTAAACTCATATTATTAAATCTTGCTTTTTATAACTTTGTCAAACTAAAACCACTTATTCTGTAATTTTCTCTAGTATCTGCCCCAAGTTAATTTATTTAATTTTTATTTCTTATTGAATGCGAAACAGTTCAGTCATTTCCAAAACCGAGGCTCCAGAAAACACACTCCTTCACTGTCAACTTCAAATAAATTTCCAATTATCTTTTAACTGAGATGCTGTGACTAGAATGAGAGTGTTGATACACACCAAAGAAGTAGAATGTGTGGGCTTATGACAGAAAGAATGAATGGTTCACCATTGTGGTGGACATTTAAAACTGAATATTCATTTACTTATGGAGGCGTAATTGTTCATAAACTTAAAATGACAGCATTTATATGGGTCAGACAACCCAAGCAGCAGAACAATTGAACTGAATTTGGGTCATCTGTATATATTTGAGACTTGCAGATGTTGACTAGCATTGGGTGATAAAGCAAAACCAAAAGAGCACCTGGATGGAGGGTGAAAGCAATAGCTGTTGTGACTGAAAAGCCTTATTTACAAAAAAAAAGCCAAGCTGGGAAAAGGTTTTCACACACCAGCTAGGAAGTAATACTACTGACTAGGAAAAGCTAATATTTTTAGCTGGGTTTACTGCAGGTTACTTTCTGACCTCAGCATCTCATGTAAATCCCAGATAACACCATGAAATGTGGTTCAATGAATTGCATACTTCTGCTGAAGGATCCTGTATGCAGGTCTTGTTTGAACTGTGAGCAACTCAAGAGCAGCTGCCCAGTGTGGCATAACTCAGGCAAATGACACCAACAGGCCACTGAACCCAGCCAGAAATGCATGTGCGTATTCAAGGACATGACTGGGCTCTAATTTTTCTTTTGAACCAGCAGAGTATGAAATTGGCAAGGCACCAAGACGCTCACAGAGTCCAGCCCAGGAGTCAATGTTGAACCAGAAGAGCTCAGAAGAGCAGAAACTGCATACTGTAATTCATAGAGCAGCTCGTGGCAGCAAAAATACCCAAAGCCTCAAGAACCAACAGGCTGGCACAGGGAGACATGAAGAGAGAAAAGGGACATTGCCACTATTTTAGATACATCTACAAACAGGGAATTTATCAAGCAAGAGCTGCTATGTGGTCCTAGGAAACAGTCCAGACTGCACACTATGGAAAAAGAAAAGCCTTTCACTGTTGAGTACATGTTAAAGAAAGAATTAGAATGCACAAGTATAAATGAATAAGAGAGCAAGATATACATCAAAACTGTAAGTAGAGACAGAACTTTCATTTGTATTTTGCTGTTTGCAAGAACATCAGCGTGGTCCTATCAGTACAATGCCGTAGGGAAGTGGTTTGCATTAGAAAATGGTTGTGCTGTAATTATCATGTAATTATGCAGAGTTACAGACTTCCTTACCACATTAAAAGAACCAATCCAGATTGTTATTCCGGTTTAAATGTGCAGACTTGGTAGATAACACCTATGTGAATGAGAACTACAGTATTTAAACACATCCTCGGAGCCACTCGGAAAACCCTACTCTCAAGGACTCGTTACTGTGGAATGGTGATCAGGACTACCTCAGCTCAATGTTCTGTACAACACTGCCTGTCAGGTTTCTAACCCATTTCTTGGTACAGGAATCAGAACAGTTCATAGGAGCATTACAAATGGTCTCTCCCAAGGGAACAACTAATTGCAAAAGGGGAATTATTTTCCTGTCAGGTTTATGACTTAAAATATATGGGCAAACACACCAACCATCTTCATTTGGTTGCTAAGAGATCTTAAATTCAAGGCACTGAAATGACAAAGTGAGGTGCATAGATCTGTGGTGTATTACTAGTGGTCCCACACATGACCCTGTTATACTGACTAAGCTCTAGAGCTGGTCAGACATTTTCTTTTGATACAACAATTTTTCTCCAGGAAATTCCAAATCATTCGCACAGAACCTGCTCAGTGGTTACACTGACGCCAGGACAAAGTGCTCAAGAGATGGTCCTGCTTGCAACTCCTGAACAAACCTTTGCAAAGGAAACTCACAGCTCCATGAATCCTCTGTCCCCCCTCTTTCCTCTGTGGCTGCTATGTTAATAATTCAACACATAATATGTGTTGTTTTAAAATACCTGTCCCAGCCTCTAAAAGCCAAGACTTCTGGTGCTATTTTCTGAGTGTTGCTCTGTCCAGTCCAACTCTCAGCATCAAGAGATAAACAGGGAACCAAAAGTTCACCTTCCAGTGAAAGGGCAAAAGTTTGTCTTTTTTCTGTCCCATGCCATGGTGAATTGCACAGGTGAACGTAACATATTTCCTCACCTCCTCAGAAGCTGATTGCAACCAGAGCAATCAGAGTCAAAATGGGAAGGCTGGCTGCTACCTCAAGGCCAACATCTGCTTTCCTCTCTCTCTCCTCTCCTTGGTGTGAGCAAGTTTCCACCTGGTTAGGCCAGCAGGAAATGTGGCAAGCAGATCACCAGACATGTGAAGGGAGTGACAAAGTCAAATGTAAATGTATGTGACAGTTGCAATTGTTTGTGACTTGAAGATAGTCAACAGCAGCCAGCAGCAGTCAGGAAGTGCAAAGGTCACAGAAAGACACATTGCCAGTTGATGGCATTATATTTCAAGGCATGAAGAGCAGAAGGAGTGAAAAATAAGGAGCCTTTAGACCTAATTAAGCAATAAAAGGAACCAGAGGTTGGGAAAATGAAAGGATACATCTCTAAAATAAGGAACATCTCCCTGTAAAATTCCCTTCTTCACTTGGATACCATCACTTTCCCAGATCTTTAGCAAAAATGAACACTGACCTCAAAACAGCCATACCTACTGTCCATTCCCATTGCAATACCTGTCAGCATCACATTCTACCTACCCCAAATTACTATGGGTTAAATAGAGTTGTGGGGAGATGGGGCAGCTGCCTTCCGCTCAGGACATTTTTCCTAAGGCACTGTTGAAAATGGGAAGTAACATAGGCAGAGGAAACATGTCACAAAGGCCTCTGTCGCCACTGAAAGCTTTCAAAGCTGTTATTGCTGAAAACATAATCTCCTTGCAAAATATACATTTAACTGTACCTATCAAAAATTAGGAAAAAAATAAGATCTGTAGAAATTACCATCAAGACTAGTTAAGTACAAACGAGTTGTGCTGACCTTCAGCACAGGATATCAGTGGAGTCCAGCATGAACAGGAGATCTGTAGGTGCACCTCTGACTGTGAGATCCAGAAATGCTGAACCATCTGTTTTCTAGATGTAGAAGATTCCCATGCTACAAAGGTCACCAAAACCTACTGGAGCATGAGCAGGTTATGATTACTCCTACTATCACATTTTAGGTTGCCATAATCAATGGTGTATAGCAATACATATCAGTTTAGCACATAACAATGTAGAGAAATTGGGAAGCACCTTGATGGCCATTTCCAAAGTACCCTCTGTACATGGTACAGATCCTTCATTTCCATAAAGTATTACAGAACAACTTCATTTCTGCTTCAGTTATCAACTAAGGCAAAAAAATTAAAAAGAGGATAGAAGAGTCATTCTGCCTGGTAGAAATGGTCCTTCTTAATTTCTTACTCTTGTATCAGGAAGCCTAATAAAGTAAAATCATCAGTTTATAAAATGATTGGCATCTGTTTTCTGAAACAAATAGCTCCAGCTGGCTACAAGTTTTCCTAGGATTTCAACACACTGTATAAAATGTAAGACACACAAAAATAAATTCCCTGCACCCTCACACCCATGCAGCATCAGTAATGTCACGGGTTGCAGAGACTGAATTGATAACAGAATTTGGGCAAAAGACTAGCCAAACAAACTGGCTGATTGCTGCATAATTGTTCTCGAACAGGCAGATGCATGCACTGGCTGGGCGACTTGTGAGGCACAATTTGTCTAACACACGCTTCTGAGTGTTGCAGGCTGGGTGCATTAGGCACATCTACATCCTAAGAGCACGACACAGCTCTTGGCTTTCTTGCCTGGTCTCCTCTAACCTTGCTCAGTTTGGATGATATAATGAGTCTACTGTCATGGGTTAATAAAAAACGATGGTTTGGATTCTTCACTCAAGCTGCTGTTGTATTTGCCACTGTTTCTCCATATTGCAACAAAGACTCCACAGGGTCTGGAATGTCTTCCACGTGTGCAGCATATGAAAACCATAGTGAAGTTAGTTTCCTAACTCAGAAGAAACTGAGACAACAGCTGAGAAGAATTGCCCAGTGTTTTGATTGAAACATTTTGCAGTCATCATTTGGGATCTCCCCCAGAGTTTCCCAATGGAAGGATTTTTTTTGTGCCCTGGCTCCAGGTTGCATTTCACATCTAGCCTGAAGATGAGCGAATAACTACTGGAAAACAGAATGATGCTATACAGTTTGCTTTAATAGACTTCTAAAAAATGCATTCAGCCGGTGACATTTCAGCAGACAGATGTTGACCATTGTACAGGGAGCACAAGGGGAGTGTGCACACACATTCACGTGCATATTTCCTACACATGCACAAAGACCCAGTCCTCATAGCCGCACAATCACAGAACCCTCAGTCCTCACTCTTGGCATATGCCACAGGATTATAAGTGATCATTCCTTGAAGAACAGCCTGAAAGACTACAGTAGATAAAATTCTTGTGGTACTCCATGTCTCTCTAGTTTGTTCTGTTGGTGGTATCCTTCTCCTCAGCAATCGCAACTTCATTCTTCAAACCCCATTACCCCGCATTTGTATTTTTAAAAAAACAAATAATTAAATTTCTCTGTCCTCTACAGTTCATTAGAAGATCTTAGGAGAAATGTGTTAAACAGGACATCTGAAATTTCATAAGTAATACCAAAAAAAGGTAAAAAAAGAGTCTTCTTTAACTGAAGAATCTTTAGCGAGAATTGAATAATCTAGATCACACTGGGTAGCACTGACCAGAAGATAAGGAAGAGAGACCTCCAACAGCATTTTAACATCAAGAAGAGAAAACTTTTCAAATCACAAAGTGTTCTTACATATCTTTGATTTTCACTTGAATTACAATCCAGGAATTAAAAGAAGTTTTGAAAAATGCCCTTGATCTTAACCCTAGGCAGATATATAAATAGACTGACATGGACAGTAACAGCATAACCAAAAGATTACACTATTTTGTGGAGCTGCTAAGCCCTTCACATGTCAAAAACTTTCAAAGTTTAAATGAACACCTTGAAAAATTAATTTCTTCACAGTTCCTTATGAAATGATATCTTTTTTTTTTCTTTAATAGAAAATTTTTTTCCCTCCTAAAGTACATTTGTCACATATATCATCACCCACCAAACTCCTTTCATCCTTCTTTTGGTCCTTGGCAGATATATAGGGCGTATATGGGCTTTTGTAACTCAGGAAATAACTACTAAGACTTATGAATTCTAGAAACCACAGCTGAGGTTCAGCAATCCCTTCCACCATTGCAGCTGCAGACTTATCTGTTTGCTGACGGTAAAGTCAAAATCCTGTCTCTGCTGAGGCAACAGTTTTAAAAAAAATAAAAATCTTTTCAGACTTAGAAGAATCTGAACTTCATGCCACGGTAGCATCCTGTACATGTACGCAATCAGGCTGAATCACAACTCGCTTGCACATTCCTATGCAGTGCCATTGACATCAAGACAATCATTCCTGAATCAAACCAGTGTGGAAAAAAAAATAGGGATCAAATACACTTGATTCCTGATTTCTTTAAATTTAAAACCGCCTAGTTTCCTTTGTATGTTTATGGTGCCCCGGCCATAAGATGGTATTACTCCAAACTGGGTATTGCATGAAATCAGGAAGAAAATGTAGTTGGTGGGTCTGTCTTTATAGTTTGATCTGCACTTGGTCATGCATAAAAAAACATCAAAGAGGGAACTGGCAGAGTATCATGAGATCATCTAACGAGCCAAACCCAGTTTGAAAATATTATTAATACCATGTTTTCATTTATTCAATTTTAAATTAACTTTCAATGAAAACCCAGGGCAAAACTGTGCACTCAGTGATTTCTTGCACAAAAGCCCAAAATCTGATTGTAGGAAGTGAATGGGAACATTCCGTGAACATCATTGAAATAAAACTGACTTTCGAATTTCAGTGAATAGTCACAGACCCTTTTCTCCATTTGCTCTCTCGTATGCACATACCACTCATTCTTGGCTCATAACTGTAGAATTGAACACATTAGACATGGTGACTACTAATCATGATTGGTCTTTGAATGTTTATAAATTATAGCCCAGGTCACGAATAACCAAAAAGGACTGTGATTTCAGAAATGTTGAGCTTTCCTCTTGAAGTGTTTATACCTTTCCAAAAGACCTTCTGAGAAAGAAATACCCCCCCTGCACATGAGAATGAACAGCCTGCCTTAGAATTTGACTTAAATACATTTTAAAAACATTAAGCCCATTCATTCCCAATTCAAAATACTCTTTCTATGGTTTCCAGTCTAACTAGTAGTTTTATGCACTAGTTAAAAAAACAGTTCCATAAAGTTTCAAGGTCAGAAAAAACTGCTTAATATTTAGTTGAAGTCTGCATACAAAAGGTGATTGCATTTCACCAAGAAACCCTGATATCATACTTAATGTCTTAGCTATGCCCAAAGGGTTCATTCTGTAGGGGTCATGTCTGTCCAACAAGCTATGTTTCTGAAGTCGCATTGCTCTGTCATATGCATGCACATCTGGACTCTGAAGCCTTCTCCTTATAAGCAGACTTTAGAGTAATTTTCTCCCAGTAGCCAATGAAGAAGTCTGTGTTTACTGACCAAATTCTTTACTTTGGGACAGTAAGCAGTTTCCCACACCAAGTCTGAGCATCAGTAGAAATGGAGAGATTTTTACATACATACTTAAATTATTCTGTCCAGAACACTGAGGTTTTATTACAAAATTTTTAATAATCAAAGTAAAAAAAAAAAAAAAAAAGAAGAAGAAGAAAGAGGCTAGCATATCAGCAACAGATTATGATAAAATGCCTGACAGTCTCTGTTTGAAAGGTGACAAACATCAGGCTTCAGTGTGTAATAGGAAAGCTCAGCTATTGCTATCATTTCAGTATTTAAATTCAGAAAGGGCAGCTTGTTAGTTGGAGAATGCAGTGCAGTCTGTCTTTGGCTAAGGTTTGTTTATAATGAATTCAGGGGCTTAATTTCAAGCCTACATCAAAGCAGTGAATATTTTTCAATGAGAATATTTTTCTATATCACTTCCGTGCGATGTCTAAAGCCTCCAAAATTACTATTCTTTTACGTGTCCAGTAAAGTGCTGTACAATTGAAATATGGACTAAACCTGCTCTGGGTATGCACAAAAGTAGTATGAAGAAAACAGGAGACAAGACGAGGCACTGCAAATCCTTCTCTTGCTCAGATAGGTCCCCAAAAGAGCAGAGCTTCTGCCCATATTAATGAAAAACAGCGAAGCTCGTATTCTGACATCAGTGAATTCCACTTTTTGTGTTCAGAAAGTTTATGCACACTGAGGGCACTCAGCTTTGCAATGAGGACAGAGAGGAGCAAGGCAGCACCACGTCGTGCACTGCAGCCCTGTCAGTGTAGAAGACAAAAGATGTCATGGCCTTGCTGAGGACTCATCTGCCAACTTGTTTCTGTATTAAGCTATTGCACATTGACTTCTTATCTCCTCTTTGTTCAGAATAACTTCTTCTTGCAGAGAATCCTTTATACTTTCAGGTAATCCAGGAAACAATAATGTCTTCAAAGTAACCAGCTGGGATACTGGTAAGTCTACATATCAGAGCAGCTCCTATGTCGGCATGTGCTACCTTTTTGAGTGCTTAACCAGAATGCTATGTGTGTTTTGCAGTCTCCACTGAGCTTTAGGAGTTCTGTAACTCCTGAATTATTGGAGCCTACTGGCTTTTACAAATGATCAGTAAGACCATCCTTTTTGAAAACAGAGCTGTCATGGATACTAAGCTATTATCTGTCCTACCCCATTACCCTAAAACTGGGTCAGGAAAACCAAAACTATTCCTGTCAGAGGTTCATTAAATCCTTTTTTTAAGACATTCCAGTGATGGAGACTCCCCAAGAGTTACAATCTATTCCTAGCAGTGTTCAGCAGCAATAAGAGGATGTTTTTTTTAACAACTGCAGGCACCCAAGTAAAATACTAAAAAAAATAAAATCAGTGTTTCAGAGTTTCAGCCACATAATCTGAGTTTATCTCACCCTAGTTTCATAACTTACATATCTGCAAATGTTGTTCTGTGCATTAATGTATATTGGACTGCTTGAAAATGAAAAATACTTTATACAAAAGGGTAAACCTGTTTTCACTTGAGAAAGCTGTAGAATGATGGCTTTAAAACAAGCAAGCAAGAAATTTTTGCTTTCCTGTACATTGTATCATTGAAAAGCACTGGAAAACACCATCGATATAATTTTATTATGTAGGAAAATCCCTAGATTTTGGTAAAGTGAAATTGTGAGCAATTTTTTGTTGTATGTAAAAGCAGAAAACTGAGAGATGTAAACTTTTTCAATAAAAAATGTCAATATTTTTTCCCAAGTCATTAAAACCACATTTACTAACAAAAAAAGAGGATACAACAATAGCCCCTTTCATTAAGAACAGCCACCATCTGTTTGGTGTATTGAAAGGGGATGGCTCAAATGAAGAAGCAACTGGTCATAGCAACAGTTCAACAGGTTTTATGCAAAAATGAGAACTATGTGGGTAGGATCCAAAACACTTAAGGAAGAAACTGGCATTATTTTCCACCTCATCTATACATGTGTAAGATGTATTTTTGTCAATACTACTTCCTATATCAGTGGTCTACTGTGAAACTTTGTTATGGGTATGTCTCCCTGTGTATGTTCATGGCCTTTGTGACCTCCTTGGAGAGAAAAGTGTGGTGCACGCTCTCTGCAGGTCTTGCCAAGAAGATCTTTGAAAGGCTCTGTTCCTTTTTGTTCCAGTGTGAAAAGCAGTAATAGATTTTGGAGAAAACCTCATTTTTAGCTTTCTTCTCTTTATTTAAAATGCTTTCATCTACATCTCTGCGTGGTTGTTTGCATCCAGTGTCTCTTGCTAGGTAGGAATGAGCACAGCAGGCCAAATAAAGCCCTTCACTTTCCCTGCCCAGGCCTCCTGCTCTAGAGTTTTCAGCTCCAGGCTTCTGCATCCATAGACACACTCTGCTTCAGATAGACCTCTCCCCATTTCCTCCTTGAGGACACGATTCCCCTAAGTTCAGCAGTAATTTACCACTTTTCCCAGCAGATGAGCTGGCTGACTGGCTTTTCTGCTCCAGGTTCTTGGTACTCATGACTCTGTCTACTCCCTGTTCCACTGCTACAATGACAGAGGAATGCAGGGGACATCTGAGCTTGTTGCATCTATCTAAGCTTAAGATTTGTGTACATCTCCATAGGGAGGAAAGGAGGTAACTGTGCTCACGTAGCTCATGTAGTCCCGCTCTGCACTGATAGGTGTTGAGCCAACTGTCTCATTAGCCATGCAGGTCTTAGAGGCTTCTCCAGAGGAAGGACATCATGTCTTTACTGTGTGTCTTGATTTGAAACATAACATGACCAAGAAGTAAGCCTCTAGTCCTATGAGAAGGACACACCAAATGATAGGACAAGCACAGAAAAGGATTGGATGTCTTACAACTGGGCACAGACCTATCATGTGATAAAAGCTATCATCACATGCCGTCTGGAAGTCCCTTAGCATGTGATGGAGACGTGTAAATAGGACAACTGGTCACAAAGATGGATGCCATACAGAGCTCATAGGAGAGCATAGCAGCTTTGGAAAATCTCAGGAGTTGTCTCAATGGAAAAATTGACAGAATGCTTGAAAGATAAACTATATGCTGAATTATATGCTCTATACAATTTGTCTGAAAGCACTTTTTCAGCTATATCTCTAAGAAAGTTGCCTGTTTTCCGGAGCCAAGAGGTTTATAGCTGATGTTTCACTGCAGTTCACCATCACTGGAAGTAGAACATAGAACGGAAATAAAAGCAACCAGGCTTCCGTACTTCTGTGGTATTCTGTTGTCTGCTGTGACCATGGGATAGGATTCATCAGGTGCATAATTTATGGCTGAAATGATACTTTGAGATCTGTCTGCATGATTCTCATTGATTTCTACAAAATGGCTGAAGTTTCAGAGTATTTGTGGCTTAGGAACAAACTGTGCTTTTAAAGAGATGCAAACAATACAGTTCCAGATACTGTAGTTTGATAGACTCAATAGCACAATTCAAAGCTCATTTGTTCATATTACCAAATCTTCATTGATTCATTGTTAAGCAAGGTCAGCCTCTCTTTGAAAAAGTGCAATAAAAATTTAAGGAGTCATTCACGCAAGAACATTCTGTACTTCCCAACAGATTTGTTTTCTCCTCTACCATTCATTTTGCAGCAAAAGCCTGAATTCTCTCCATGGACACCTCCAAATTCGGTGAAGGGGGGGAGTCCCGGGCGAAGAGCAACAGCCTCATGGAGCCCAGCTCATGTGCAGAAGAGGCTGCCCTGCATTTGACTGCTAGAACAAAGCACACTTCAAAGCACTGAATCGTTCAAGCCTGCCCTTAGGTAGGTCAGTGGAAATGTTTCCGTGGGTCTGAATTGCCAAGGTAAAGCCACAGTTCTGAAAACCCCAACTGGCTTACTGCTCTGCATGTAGGCAGCTCACCAAGGCCTGATGAATAATGAAGTGAAAAATCTAACCAGCTAATGATTTCAAGAAAGGAGAAACATTTAAATAAGGAGAACAGACTCACTTCCTCTTTCTACAGTTTTGCCTTGCGAGCCAAGAGCAAATACTTCTTCCACAACAGAGAGACACTTTCAGAGTGCTCATTTAAAGGCAAGATTATCAGTTCCATGTAACTCCATGCAACTGTACCATTTTTATCAGTAGGACATGTGGCCCACTACTGGTAAAGTTTCAGGGACTTGGTCCAGCTTTTCATCAGTGGGCTGAAGGAGGAAAGACACCAGCACTCTTTTTTTGAGGCCCTTTTATGTTGTCAAAGCAGAATGAACGATACGTTATGGAAGAACTAGAGATCATATGACAAATAATGGGCGTGTATGATATCCATTACTGGGCCATTATTATCAAAACCAGTTCTTAGGAACAAGTATGAAAAATACTGTAAGGGCAGCTAGGAAAATATCACTGAGTCAGTTACAGGGAGGTATGCCAAAAACAAGTGAACAAACTCACTTCTTGCAGCAATACTGTAAAGTATCTGGTTTTCTGTAGTATCTGTTGCTTCTTTTCACACTTTCTTAGCACACTTCAAATTCCAGGTTAGCAGCTTTGGTGTGCCTTTGATCTCAGTAGCAACAGGGGAATTGCCAGTTAAATTGTCACTTTTCTCAAACTCCCTGTCAAAGGCACATCTTCTCTCACATGCCAAATCATCAGCACTTAGTCAGATTAAGTGTAGATTAGTAAAAGGATATGGATGTTTGTATTCATTGATTTTATTTTTTTCTTATTTAAAAAAAAATAAAAATCCATGACCATGTTCATTAGATTAAGCATGTCTTCATCTCATGAAAGAGAACAACCCTAATTCTTGAGGAGACCTCACTGTGTATATCCACATTTTTACAAGTATTCAAGGCCCACTTTTCCATAATGCTAAAAACAGAATAAAAAATCAAAGTGAGTTCTTTAAAAATAGGCTTGTGGAGGAAGTGATGCTCAGTTCCCATTTACATGCCCATAACAACTAATCTTGAGGAGATTGTAAAGTGTGGGTCACATTCTGCTCTCGTATACACATCCCTCTGATGTTGCTTCCATATGATGTCATGGAAAAGGGAAAGTATCAGTACGAAAAGCTTGATGGAAGTTGACTTGAGGACCGTAAAAGGCTCTATTTCTGTTCTTGGGATTGAATTGTCTGGTCACAGCTCTAGAACAATTTACCCTCTGCAGTCACAAATGGTTTGATTGAGCAGTTTGTTCACTCATCTCCATGCTGGCAAGGATTGCTACCTCTAAGTGAGAACGAAAGCTTACAAAGCAGAAGAGCAGGTACCACCATGCTGAGCAGTCCCTTACTGTGATAGAAACCTCACTGAAATCAAATGGGTTATCATCAGCATAAGTTACAGTTCATTCACCCTTGTGTGGCTACCAGGTATCATTTTTTTTTAGATGGTTGCCACAACCAGCAACAGCCTGGAAAGTTAAGAGTCTCCGTGACTACCACACTCCACAGAACTCTGTCTACTGAATGCTCAATGAACATAAAGGACCCAAGAAGTAAACTAATATTTCTAAAAAGACTCCACAAAGAACTGTACAATGAGGAAAAATATTGTCTCTAGCAGAAACCTTATGTTACAGCCTTGCTTTCATTAGCAGTTCTGATGGAAAGCAAAGATGCCAGTGAAGGAAACAAATCAGGTCCAGGTGGGGACTGGAAAAAAAATGCAGAGTAATGGAGTGATGCATTCCTGAGCTGGTATGTGATGGCTACAGCCAAGGATTGACTGTGTAGCATAGTAGATGCCACGATATTTCCTCATCTTACCACCACCCTATTCACTGAAGTGAGGAACCCTCTTTTCTGATCTGAGTTTATATCTAGGTAAATGTGGCAGCACTGGGGAACAGTTTTCAATTCCCTATTACTGTTAATCTAACCCAGCACTGCTCATACAAAGTGGAGAGGTAAAGAATTTCCAGCTTTCCAAATGTCCGTGCCTTGGCTAATGGGCTAACAACACTGTTCCATACTGCAATGATCCAGCTCTAACTAAAGCAGTCTTAATGACCCACAAAATAAATTAAATCCTGAAATGAGAGTACAGTCTTCTTGATCACTTTTAGGAAGAAAACTACAGTTTGGGGTCTAGTAGGAATCAAGAACCACTTCCATCTACCTGTCGCGACCAGTAAGAACCAGGTATGATCAATATGACACATGTAGCTAGAAAGATTTTGGAACACGTTTCTTTGAAATACTCACTTAAGTATAGAATGCAGGTAAACATCAAACTCACCTCCATAAAATAGACAACCTTTTACTCCTGCTCAATTTTAGAGGCCCCAGATAAATGTGTTCGGATTCTGTACATTAAAAGAGTGATGGGACACTGAATGTTAACATGGGACTGACTTATGGTTTTGTTTTAAGTGGAAAAAGTACCAAACTGCAACCAACAAGTCTGTGTCTTGTGACTCTTACTTTCTCCCTATCCCCATATTTCTAACTCTGCTCTAATATTACTGAAGTGGAAAAACCACAGCAGACTGACTTACTTGAGACTGCTGGAGTGCTGCATTTGTTCTTTTTGCACCAAACTGAAGATGAAAATGTTGTGCATTGTGCCTACTTGCAAAGACATACACATACCTGAGGAAGCACTCAGCATGGTACACCTGGAGAACGACAGTTTTGAGTGAAGGTACAATAACAGTGCAAAACCTCAGGAGAGAGATGGAAACAGCAACATTTTTCATGATGGTCTCCAGAATGATGGAGAAAAGAGCAGCAGTCTGTCTCCCACCCCATTAAAAGCTCACCCACTGGTACTCTGCTTTCTTACTTGCTTCACGTATCTCTGAAGCAGCTAAAAGCAGATTTAGTAGCATGCTGTCACACTGCTCAGCATTCGCGAGAACAGACACACTTCTTTCAGCTTGACAAAGGAGACCCATGAATTTCCTCTAAGAGACTCAAAGACTTTTCCAGGTAGTTACCTGTTCAAAGTCTGTGGGGAGATGGCAGGGGAGGAGCATTGCCTTCTCCCATTATCTCATCTCAGTCAGCGAACAATGAGGACCAGCTCTCCTCTCTAATCCACCTTTGGGAAGGGAATCCATTGACAGCTGCAGCCCCTTACACAGCATACACAATCTGAGAGACCTCCTGGTGCCCAGCAGTTATTGGGAATAATTGAGATACCCCGAAGCTGCTCCCTTTCTGAATATGGGAGGCACTGCCTGATGCTGATGCCCATGACATATCAGCTTCTGTAAGTGCTGGAGTTTTAAAATGGTGGCTGTTTTTAGTGGCACACTCTTAGATACTTCCTCAGACCCAGTAGGAGTTTGCTTATGTTTCAAATGTTCAGTGAGCATCTTCTGATGATTTTACTGATTCTAGTGAGTCCAATAAGTTTTGTTTCCCATCCACCTTCACCAAGAGATAACAACTTTACAAGCCAGCCAAGATTTGGCAGTTCTCTCTTAAACTCGGCTATGTACTAGATAATTGAAGCTAGAGAGCAAACACAGCCCCATTTCTGGGGATGCAGAGCTGGGAGAACTGCAAGGGCTCCAATCTCCACAATGGGTAATCTGAATGCTCCAAGAAGGGGATTTTTAGGTGTAACTATGTCCGTGCCCAAAATCGTCAAGGACAGGTTAAAACCTGAGCTCCAAAGTTTGAAATCGCTATCACAGAGCAGCTAAAGTTGCAGACTGGAATCTGACTGCCAGGTCTAAGCCTGTGCTTACCAAGGCATGGAAGCATTCAGGCTCAGCACCTATGCCCAGTAATTCAGCCCATAGTTGCTGAATTACTTCTGCTCTGGATGCTGACCAAGGAAGTGGATGAAATCACATCTCAGTGACCAGACACATGACATCTCACTTGGTCTTCTCCTAGAGATGTGTTCACAGAGAAAGAGCTCTCTATTCGGAGGGAATGACTGTATCAGCCCGAGTCACCACTGCTGAAATTCCTCCATCACACACTATACAGACAAGTTTCTGATATCCTTGCCCAGCGGCTTGTTTCAACAGTGGTTTCACCAAGTTCAGTGTCCAGAATAAATGGAGTATTCACCAAAGTCAAGCTATTGGGGGAACAAGGCTCTGCATATGTGTAACACAGACCTGCCTGCATCAGTACACTATTTATCCCTGATGCCAGATTTTTTTACAAAGATACTCAAGAAGAATGAGGAGCAATGTATAAGTCCTGTAACACCCTATTGGATATCTCTTGTTCAGTATCTTCTCTTTTTCAGAACTCCCAAGTATAATTCTCCACTTCTAAGCCTATGAGATGCTTGTAAGTACACCCATTGAAACTGATTTCTCAAATGAGTTTTTCGGATGTTGTGTGCCACTGCTTTGTTTAGTTTATTATGTCAGCCAAAATCAACAGTCTATATGAGGTAATACAGGTGAAATCCACATACAGTTTAAAAGAAGTACATGAGTAATTGGTTATTGTCTTTTTAGTCGTTCTTGAACATAACCTAAAACAAACTGAATTTTGCTTTGCTAAAACTGACTAAAACAGTAACTTAGACATAGGTTCTTTAAATGCATATATTAAAAATGCTAACCAAAGTGGTTTAAAAAGTCTTCAAATTAGTAAGAGTGGAATATACTTCCATATTTTTGTTCACACAGGAGAAGGAGGGATTTCTCAGAACAGAAAATTGTTTTGGTTCCTAAACCTCCTCATTTGAGGCATCCATATATTAAAAATTGGCCAAGGCATGTGTGAGATTTTTTGTATATATTAAGACATGTCATGAGAAAAGAAGTAAAATGACAGGCTTATTAGTGTCTATTTCAGAGTCTGAAAAAATAATAAATTGTGGCCAAATACAAACTATTGCTCTTGTGTCTTGACTTCCTATGGTTCACCATGAAGATATATTTAATTGGAATTTCTACCCAGTGGGAGAGAAACAGGTTTCACCATCTTTCAGTAAGATGTAGAATGGGATCATCTGATAATAAAATAATTCAATACCGTTGTAATTTTGTATGTGATATAAGCAGTCCTTTTTCTGACTCTGAAGAATTTTAGAACTTAAATTTCTAAATCTGTATTTTACTGTGCTATTATATGTTTTGCATTCAGTAAATCTTATTGTTCAATACAACAATTTTTAGTTTAATTCTCAATGTTTCTCTAAAACTTCAAGAAAAAAGATGTGTCAAATATCACCATATGTTAAATGTCAGCTTTTTCCTAACAGCAATCAGTGTATCTATGTTACTGATCTGGAGTAATGTTAGTTTGCTCATGATATAGTCTTGTACATTCCAGTGTGTAAATAGGTCCATTTTTGTCCTGCAATTGTTTTAATCTGTCATGACTACTGTAATCCAATATTTTTAATAAGATTCATCTGTATCTTGCATAAACAGAGCTAGAGCAAATTGGACTTCACAAAGAAGATTAGCTTAGTTAAGGGAAGATTTATTTTTGGATAAAATAAGCTTGGACCACTATACTTTGAGAACATATAAATAATAAGTATAAATTTGGGATCTTAGATTTAATATTCAACATTCTGTTCTTAGAGAAGATCATCTTGCTTGGGAATAGCTGGCAGCACTACACTACAGTACACTATTGTCCAGCTTACACTTCAAATGTTAGGTGGGGGCGACCTAATGAAGCCTGCAGAATGACCTGACCGTGCTGACTTAACTGTGCTTAAAGAATGATTCACCTCACACACACTATATCTGGGCGAGTTTTTTGGGTTTGGGTTTTTTTTTTTTTTTTGGTAAATTCATGGCCACAAAACTCTTCCAATGACTTCAGTTGAAAGACTGCTCTAACTGAGTAGAAAGCTGTTCATATAAGTAGGGAACGGGACTGGGACTTGGTTCACATCATGGCTTTTTTAATGGATTACTATCTAAGCTGTCATTTTTACCTGTCAGTGACTCAGTTCCTTAACTGTGAATTGCATTTGACATTTATTTTCTTCTTCTGCAACCTGAAACACATTTGGATCTCAGGCAGTCCTATAATAAAAGCAACAGCAATCCCAGGACAGACCCCAAGAGCAATGCAAGCAGAATGATCATGTCATACATGCAGCAACTGGCTGATAGAAGCTGTAGAAGACCAGCTAAAAGCTCTTATACCCTCTGTCCTCCTTCTTTAAGACTTACAGGCAAATTGACAGGTTCCAAATTTCAAGAGAAGTGAGGAAATCAAAGTACCTAGTTGTGTCAACCGAACATCGTCAATCTCATAAAACCTAGGACTGCTCTTGACTGGTCTTTCTTTCTGACCACGTTCTGACTATGACTCGGTACAGTTTAGCTTTTGAAAAGTTGGTGAAAAATACATGGGCAAAATAAATTAATAGCAATATATTCCTTTTATATTTATAAAAGTGTGTGTGCATGTACACATATATATGTACTTTCCTCTTGTGCTGATAAAGTCATATGGCTGAGGAAATTTTCCAGTCTTCCTTTTCTTCTGCAGCTAGCTTAAAACTTTATAGAAGATCCACAGAGCAAACACTGAACTGAATGAATTTGCACATTGCATGTGCTGGATTCTGTGACCATTTCAAGAGCTGTGTTATAAGAAGTGTTTAAGATTGCAAGGTTAAACCTACAAGAGTTAAGAAAATATATGAACAGCTCCTACAAACAACATCTCAGCACAGTAACCATTGAGCACCCACCAAGATGTCTACTTTGGCTTAATAATCAAATCCTATTTTCTTCCATGTGTCCCACCTTTCTGCATCTTGACCAGGGAGCCACCAACTCTACTCTATACAAAGCTGGCTCAGTTAAGAGCAGCTTTCTGTTTTTTGATTTCAGTTTCAGAAGTTTGTGATAATGATTGCCAAGAAAGCACAACAAAGCTGGTTGGACCTTGGTCAGCCTCTCCCTGGAAACGGCTTGCACGCACCCTTGTTAATGGCAGCCATCTTTCAATGCAGCCAAAATCTCCAGAAAAGGCTTCTCATAAGCTAAGAAGTTTCTGTTGAGCACATAGAAAAGGATTGCAGCCTTGCCTTTAGAAGAAGTTTTCATATGGGTAGCAACAGGATCCTACTACAGGAAAGCAGCCAAATATATGAAGTATTGAAAATTTCTGATGCTTGGCAAGGTTAAAAGCAACTGACAGTAGGGTCTTAGGCAAGAATAATGCTATGCAATCTTAACTAGACATTGCTACCTGAACAATCGCTAATTTAAAGCAAAGTTCTGATAAACACCTACTCCACTGCACAAAAGGGAGTTTTACTTGTCTTGCAAATAGCGTAAGAAGACTTGCAGAACTCCTTCACTTTGACATTTCATTTTCACTTTGGATAAAAAGATGTCACTTGGTGATGTGACAGCAGTGCCATGTATTATATCTGCAGCATCACTGGCTTTGTCAAGTCAACATGGATAATTCAAGGCTACTGCCTTCCCCTTTTAAAATACTGCTATGCCTGGTTTTAATTTTATTTCTTGCTTACCAAAATAATTCTGTATGGGAAAAGGAATGTTAGAGCCACTGCACATCTCAGATTTCAGGAGATCCTTGGAGGAAATATTCCTCCATCAAACAAGAAAAATGTTCATAGCTCAACTTTAATTTCTTGATTGCAAAGAAAATATTGCTGAGACACTGGAAAGATATATTTTACCATCATCATCATTCTACACGGACATTAACTATCATAGATACTGTTACTTTTAACAAGCTTGTTTTCTCCACTGCATATCCAGATAATCAAGAATTTTCCCTGTATTTTTATCTAAATACTGCTATGGTTTGTCTTAGTGCAATACTTTATAACTTTAGACCATGACAAACTACTAATGAATGGTTATCATTCTTGAGTGGGTGTTGAAAAATAGTGAGATCAAGTGACTCTCTAATGGTCATACAAGAGGGCTGTGGCAGGTAAAATTGAGTACAGATTCTCTGAGTTCCTGCTCCAGTCTTTATGACCATATTAGCTTTTCTAATTGCAAGACCCAGAAGTAACATATGTTTTTCCTCTAAATATGTATTCTTTATTTGTATTCCAGTAGCCTGCAGGAGTTCCCAGAGTCTAGACCAAGAATTCATTGTGGTATGTTCTCTTCAAACTCAGCATTAAAATAAATGAAAGCTTTAGAAAGCCAACAGATGAAGGCAGCCACAGGGGAGGAAGAGGACAAAGAATGAATGGAAAGGTTTGTTGGGGGTGGAGAAGGAAATAACAAAACAGTATCATTCACTGTGAGGGGAAACCATTTCTGTAGGTGCTGAGATAAAGAAGGGTTACGAGCAAGGATTCTTGGTGGAGGTGAGGCAGATGTTAATGGGGACCTCATTTCAAATTTATGCAGCAGCATGAGGAAAACATATAGGTTCCCTTTTGAAGGTTTAAAACAGCAAAGATGGAAGCTTGCAGATTGGGTTGATCAGAGGTAGGAGATGTTATCTTAATGAAGCATCTTCCAGTGAATGAGATGCGATAGGTAGAACAGGTGTGAAGGGTCTTGTAAATGAAAGTAAGTTATATCCTAAATGCTAAAGAAGGAAAAATAAGTGGAGAGATACTAACCGAAGGGAGCTGCAGTCAGTATGACAGGTTGGAAACATTTATAGGAGTGAGACAAGGTGGCCTCTGTTTCTGCCAAAGACCAGAATATTTGTGATATTGTGGTGTGAGGAGCCTGACCAGCCACAGACAATGTGGATGGAGAAGGCATGGTCATGTAATATATGATGTGAAAAGAATAAGAAAGATTAAGTCAAAACCTGTATTTAAGTTTGTGAAGAAAGCTGAAGACACTGCCCAGCGTGACAGGTGTCTTTCCATCGTGATAACTAACCAGGTCATTGCAAAAGCTCAGTAGATGGCATGTTTAAGGACTCTGTTTTAGGTATGTAGACCTTGGTCTGAGGACTAGATACCCACCATGGGATTTCAGAAACAGGCTTAGATTCTAGACCAGAGGGAAGAAGGCAAGTCTGGGTAACAATGTTGATCTGCTAGTCATCAGCATAGAGATAGTAAAAGAGTTTGGTCTGCAGAAGAGAAGGGCAAGGGAACAAGGAAGATTCAAGAACCAGCTCTTTATTCCATACGTTTCTGTGTATATGTGCATATATAAGAACATTAAGTGGCCACATGAGCCAGACCATCAGTATCCTGCTTCTGACAATGGCCAGAAATACATATAGTTGGACATAAATTGGGTTCCTGGTCTAGAGTTAAAAAGAACATTGAATTACGTGTCAAAAAAACTAGAACTTCCAAGGTACTTTATGTTGATTTAATTCTATACAGTGAACCTTCTGCAGATTTCATCAAGGGCACGGTTATAGATGATTCTACATTTTAAGTATCTTAATGAGAAAGAGAATTGTGGGGAGGTAAAATGGTAACAAGACATATCAATGGCTTGTTCTTTTCAGGTGTACTGATGAAAATCAGGAGCATGAGCAAGGCCACCAGAGTTCTATAAATGAGTAAGTGAACAATGCAATACAGAAGTAATTAATCCATACCCTGCACTCTGTGGAACCTGAGTACCTTCCTCTGAAAATTTATTAAGAGATTGTTTTGCAGTCACACTTAAAAATCCTTTTTCCTCACGGATTTCAGTTAATTCTCTGAGAACTACAGTATTTTATTAAAGAAAATTAGATCAAAATTTGCATGACCCCTCACCCCTTTCCAGAGTCCCTTTACTTCCCTTTCCCACACAGCAAAACTTCTGAGATTCCATTCAGGGATACCCAGAAATTGTTTGGACATTTTGATTTAAAGCATATCAGAGCCCCCTGTATATTACACATACCAGACTTTAGAGGGGGAGCTGCATTAAACAACAAAGGGCTGTGGCTGCCTTCAACAAGAGGCTGCTTGTTTCCAGTCTGGTGAGTCGAACACTGAAGACAACTGGTGGCCACAGTCACCAAGGTGCACAATTGTCTCCTAGATGCTCACACTGCTGTTGATTTCCAGGGCTGTCTGTATACTTTTATCATAGAGAACAAACTTAATGCCTGGCTATACAGTAGGAGCATAACAAGGAAAGTACCAGTTACATCCAAAAATCTGTCCAGTACATTTCATCAGTCTTCACTGAGGTTTATACACCCAGCCAGATCTCCCATATGGAATAGCACCTTACTCTGATGGAAGTTTCATGGAAACCAAGAGAAGGTGTGAGGAATCGGGTGTTACTCACCAAGGCTAAGGGCTTGAGGGGTTAGTTCACTGAAAGTAAATTTTATATTGTGCCATTTTACAAGGGTGGGGCAGTCCTGTATAGAAATCAATAATTTCCACAGGGTATGATGTCACCAGGTTGGGGATGCTAAACAACTGGACTGTGTTAGAGTTAGAGTGCTCACAAGCTCTCCAATAAATTATTGGCAGTTTATTGTCGGTAAAACATAAATCTAATATAAGGATCGAGGACATTCCAGCATTCACTATATCAACATCAGAACGAGCATTTGTGATGGTTGTCACATAAACACACCAAAAAAAAAGAAAGTGAAAGACGCAGCTCAACCTGACTAACATTTAGAGATAAAATGCTTTTATATCCTTTAGTCTTCTTTCCTTTGTGATTCCAACAGGATTTTCATTTCCAGAGAAGATATGCACTTGCTTTCAAAGGAATTCAATATTTTCATTCAGAAAAGTAATTTCACAGCAAAGTAACAGAGAGCAATGTCCTGGGTATTCATTTTCTGAGCCAATCTTTCAAAGTCAGTTTGTGTTGCAAGAAGCAGAGAAGACACGAAGAGGTATAAATCCTCTGTACTTGGTTTCCACAGCCCTCCTCCTCTGCTCTTCTCCAAGCACAGTCTGCAGTGATGCCTCTGCAGAGAGCACATGAAAAGAAGTACACGGTGTCAGAAGAGGAGAGCTCTGAACTCCTGCATGATGCAGCTGAATGCAACCTACCTCACTAAGCCTGAATCCAGCACTGAGGCAAGCTTCATCTTTCTTGCCCTGCAGTGAATGTGATATCACCATACCCATCACAATAATTCGGTCTATTTTCTTCTCATTGTTCTAGGAACTAGAGGAGAAAGCTGGGAGCCTAAGGTGAAAGAAGATGAGATGACTTACTTCCTTGGATACTTCTGTGCAGATAAAAAGCTAATCCTCATAAAACCAACTCTGAAATCCTTCCAACCCACGTAACGTCAAGGTCACACATGATTAGACAAGCAAGGTTAAAGCCACACAATTTTCTGAACCAAAAGATGTCCGGGGGAGGGAGGGGGGGAGACGGGGGATTATAGGAAGTGGGGGAAGCATCTCCCTCCTCTACTCACGGTCTTTGATGTGTTTCAGGAAAAGAAAAAATTAGAAACCTTCTTGGTTTTTCACGAGAGGTCCAGGGTGCTCTGAGAACAAGGTGGACAAACAAGGCCCTGCCTACCTCTTTGTTTTGCGGAGCAGACATGCTCCACGACCTTGAGGATGACAACAACATTTGTTCCTCACACAAAGATAAAGCTGGCCAGTGACTGTGCTTCCCCCTCCCCTCGCCCAACCAGAAGCAGAACAGGCAGGATGTTGAACAAAGGAGCAGCAGAAACAGCAATGAGCATTATGTTCAGATTAGAGGACATTCAGGGTCCGTAAAAGTTCCATTAGAATAAGCACAGACCCACTTTCAATGAGGAAGGGGTCTTTTCTCTCTCCTCCTTTGGTTTATATTGTTAATCTTTCTTCCTGGATGACTCCTCACAAACGCTTTTTGTTTTCTCCTGTGGTTTTACGTGCCAGGACTATAAGGAGGAAGGGGCTGAGGCCCTTTCTTGGCAACCTTTCAAATCACTTCCATAGGAGACATACACCCTGTTGCCATCTCTCTAAGGGTATAAATTAAAGGAGTGATGAGCAGTCCAGAGCAATTCAAATGCTGGTAAAGCTTAGGTCCTTCTCCAATCCCTTGTTACAGTGAACAATCTGGCATCTGCTGCACAGACTCAGCTGGAGGAATAAAGCTACACACGGGAAGAAGTGGATGAGCAGAAAGCCTGCATTTACATTGCATCATCCCGTGATGAAACGGGAATCGCTAATTATAATACAGCATGTAAAAGGAAAATAATTGCTGACAATTCCCATAGCAACAAGGCTACCTTTGACATACATATGTATATATACACACACATATATATTGAACATACTTTGAGTAAAGCCATCATTTCAGAGGCAGGTATTTTATGTTGTTTGCAAACCTATTGCCAGAGTGAATGTTACTGTGATGGCATTTTTCTTTCAATTTATCTGTCTTCTTCCCTTATACATATTCAGGCAAATAAAAATGATTCTTTACAGACATAGCCCACATGCCAGCTTCATATTTTCTGCAGATAACCTATTTTCATTCAGCTTAAAGCACACCCTATCATTTTTATTCAGGTCTCCAATCCTTTATACCAAGTGAAAAAGTTTTCAAGATGCCTTACATAGCTGTCTTTCCTTATGATCCATGTGGAAGGTCCCAAACATTGTCTTAAGAAAACACAGCCAAGCCACAAAATAGGTGTAAAAACTAGTTTAATACAGAAAAATGCAATTTTAAGTTTCTCATTTATTTATCTGATATTTCTACAGTTCTTTCACCTCCTTTCCTCTCTTTTTTGTTCACAGATTATACAACTGGCATATGTCTTGCAAATAGACATCTCCTGATAACGTAAAGTTGAGCTTCTCATTTAGACTTGGACTGAATTTATATGGGATGAGATTTGGATTCACAAATCTAGATGGGAACATCTTTGCTCCAGGTGGATGCACAGGAAGTATCTGCCACTTGAGTGTCAGGTTGTGTCCAAGCCTGCACCACTCTGTGGAAAAGAATAAAGATGAAAGAAGTTTTTCTTCTCCCTAGAGGTCTAAGCCACACTAATATTCAACCTGCTGACTTTCATGAGTTCCTGATGAAGCTTCTGAGGGTGGTGATGCTTTGCAGCCAAGAAGAATGAGGATCTACTAGCAACTTCTCATGTTTCACTGTGATCTCTCTCTTGCTCACCTTTGTACTGAGGCCAAGAGCAGTCTCATACCTTGCTCACCCTAGATAGATGACAAATAGAGGTTTTAACAGTTAATTAAAGTGCTTTTACAGTTATCTTGATTAAATCCAATTTGTTTGTCAGGTTGTCTCCAGATTAATCTTCAACCTGTGCATCCATCACTGTGCAACTATATCCACGTTGATAACTGGAGAATTAGTCTTTCAATAAAATAAAATAAATCAGACTTTGAGTAAGGAAAACATTTTATCAGGATGAGTGCATAGGTTCCAGATACACTTTTTGCTCTTTGTAGCAAGTGTGTCCACACAAGCACCTGCATGTGTTCATGATGAAGGGGAAACAATAAAGAGCTTCAGAAATCAGTAGTGGTTTGAGGTAGCTAAATCAAAATACTGCCAAGTAGCCCTCCTTGTCTGAAAAGCAGCAGAAAAGAGGTCTGAACACTTTCTGAAAATCTGACTCCTAAAATATGTCTCAAATTGACCACCTGAAATTGAGGACCCAGTAAAGTAAAGGGGCTTTCTTGCTTTTCCTTTTTTGTAATATTAATCACAGGATTTCAGCTGTCATCAGTGTACTCTCAAAACCAGATGTTAGAGTCTTATTATCATCCTCAAAATCCACTGACACATACTTAAATGCTACACCTACAAAACATTTTGACTTTGTGTTTCTGAACCATTCCCTTTCCAACATTTTTATTTCTAGGTGACTGTTGTTGTTTATCAGACCTTTATGTGTCTTACAAAGCAGAAACAACTACACGAGGGAGGACAGGAGCATGTTAACTACAAAAAAACAGTTGTCATAAACACTCTGCATCTTAATGCACAGCTTCAGTCTTTACATAAGATTAATTAAAGAGCAGATGTTCTGTCATACTTTGCATTAGGTATGGTTATTTTTGAGATTCTAGCTCTTTCATTTGCTGTGTTTTAATTTGCATTATTATGCATTTTGAGCCTGAGGCATGAGTAGTCAAGTGGTAAACATTAGATATACAGAACTATATTTCCAAAATGCACCTTCACCATTAGGCTAGCTAATACAATTCTCTTCTATTTTAAGCCAGATTCCCTCCCCCTCCCTTTTTCATTTCCTTTTGACATGTTACATGGCAAGAAGACAGACCAATGGGAGAAGACAGACAGACAAATGTATTCTCTGTGAGTGCATGCATTTGTACACATGAGCAATAGTAACATGAGGGGCTTTGTGTAAAGCGAGCCATATGTAGAACATTAATTGTACATATCAGCCAGTGTTGCTGAAATTCTCTATCTTACATATGGAAGAAGCTTCTGCTGAATTCCCTGCATTTTTCTAGAGGTTTGCATACCAGCTACATGAAGACACTTCTGCTTTTGTTGTTTTGAATCTAAGGCTCCAAACTGAATTCTCATTTTCTAAATGCAACTGCTGGAAATTGATGTCTGAAAACTTTTCAAGCAGTGATCAAAGTCTGATGTGAATTAATTTGTCATCATAACAGAGCACTGCTTACAAGTCATTTCAGGCTGGATTTCAGCAAAGGCAATAGATATCTAGGTTGACAATTTCATTTAAAAGGATAGAAAGCCTTACATTTTTCTTTCATTGGTATCTTGATTTAATGAACATACAAACACATCATCACCATATGTTCTAAATATCAGCTTCAGTGCTTGTTCTTAAGAAACATCTTGGAAAAATGCCAAAGAGAGAAGCTTGGAAGAAGCTTGAAAAGGTTTTGAGACATATTGCTGTAACTTGGGAAAGCAAATCCACTGGTGACTAATTACTCAAGAATTTAATTTGAATAGCAATATCAATAAATTACCAATACATACTTAACAGATATATCATGACAGAATTCATACTAAGGATAACAAAGCCAGTTGTGTTAGTGACTGGATTTCCAAATGCCTATGAAACATTAATCTCTACAGCAGGTCATAAATATGTGATGAAAATGTCACACACTTCCTCATTATGAAACCCTTAGATAAAGTATTATCACAAACAAGGCTTCAAGCCACAGAGGTGTTGGAGACCTGTTCTTATACCCAGAACAACATGCTCCAATGAAGTATCCCTCTTTCTAACTTCTACCTGTTTTCTGATCACACACACAAGTACCCACACACTAGCACAACCAGTGCACACATACACACAGCCCTCCCCATTTTCACCACCCTTAGCATCGCCATGGCTTTGATTTTGCTTTTTCCTGACTGTGAATGCCCCTTATGGTATTTCTCATTGATTAGTGTGGCACTTATTTGTGTGAAATGACTCATCAGCCAAGGCCTCCACTCCTGGCTTTTGCTAACAGAGTGCTTTTAAGCTCTAACAGTTTTCTTTTTTTAGCCAGTTTTTCTTCCACAGCAGGAAACTCAGTGAGCCTGAAATAAGAAAAGTGCTGACAATGATGTCAGAACTTCAACCAAGGCCCCTAGGACAAGGCAGTCAAATAGTCAAGTGAGATGTGGTTTCATTTCCAAAGAACTGTTCTTATTCTTCAGCTGAGACAATGATTGTTGAGCAACCCTTCAGGTTCACCCACATTCTGTGCTCTCATGTTTCTTATTTGTTTTTCTCTCAAACTGATGAGAGCCTGACTTTTCAGATAATGATGTGATGGAGGTGGTGGTAGAGGATTAGCAATGGATTTCACTGAAGTGCTTTGTTCTAAACACTAAAATATATTTAGGTGCACTCTGCAGCCCAAGGGACTGACAACATGATACAAAGCCTTATACCTCTATGTGGTCAATTCACAGTCATTCCAGGTTAACAAGTAATGAAAGCCACAGTTCCTGCATGGCTGCATGTCAGACAGCAAACATGAAGTGGCTTGGGGTTTTTGCACATTAGCCTCTGGTGGACGGATTTAGCAAAACAAATCCAGATAGCTGATGTAATCACTGTTTGCAGCACCACAGCAACCTCTGTCTAAACTGACAAGGCATCTTCAGGTGTTTTTGCCCATCGATCTATGGATACTGGTTCTCATCTTAATTTTTTGAAGGTAATTACAAGTTTTAGGTAAGAAAGTTGAAAGACCGTTCCAGTTTCCAAGCTGAAGTCTAACACTGAGCTCCCAGTCTAAACTCATGGAAAGCATGCTTCCTTTTACTTTTCATCTACAAAAGCAACACAGTTTCCTGGATAGCATCTGGCAAATACACAGGACTCTGTCAGTGTCACCTGACAATAAGAATTGGAGAATAAGATAATTTACCATTGGTCTAAGAACAAGGTTTCCTAAATGAGCCTGTGATACAGTCAGAGATGACAGGCATGAGAGAACATACCATGTCTCTGGAAGACATTTTAAGAAATTCCTTTTACTCTCACCTTTCTTGATGAGAAAGGCTCACCCAGCTTTGGGGCCAGAGGAGCCTTTGAGTGTGTTCTGGAGGAGGACAGTCTCTCCAGAAGAGAAAAGTCTTCAGTCTTTTAGGTTCCACTTTGAAAAGAGTGGATGAGAAAAAAGCCAGTCATGGACAGACGTAAAACCAGGCACAGGCATAACAGGAATCACCAGCTGCTTCTGGAACAGCTCTGAAAGTGAGACTGGACAAGGTAGAAAAGAGAGGAAAGAGCACCTGTTTACCTCTCAGGGTCTGACTTTCAATCATCTTATCATGATTAAGGAATTTCTTGTCCAAGTCATACCCCAAGCACCCTTTTTTTTTTCTGTTTTAATAAGCACTGCATGATATCCCCAGAAGGCCAGAGCTCAAGCTCTAGAACTCTAGTTTTAAGCAAGCTCAGACTTTCAAATGTAAAAGCAAAGAATATTACACTGATTTTTGCAGTCCGAGTGTGAATTAAGCTCTCTGTCTAGACACCACATGTACTTTGTTCAGACTTGTGCTAGGATCCTTTAAGATCTCAAAAGCCAATGAGCCAGATTAGTGCTTGCATGGGAGAACTACATAAAAGGCTGAGTAACTCAGCTACCAGTACAAACAAATCAGCTGAAAATGAACTTAGTTCAGTCTTTCTTTCCTGGCTTAATAATGTGTTCTGCAGGTTCACTCTCAACAGCATTCTTGGAGTTTCAAAGAGAATTAGAAGAACTATCTTAAAGAAAATAAAAATAAAAGAAAAAAAAGAGGTCATACTGAAATCTAATCCAAAAGCAAATATCAGCCCTGCACTCAGACAGGTTTATCTGAAGGTACTTTTATAGCATGCCATAATCTCACTATTATTTAGAGTTCACAAAGTGACAGTGCAGGCAACGAACTGACAACTGTTCATCCTTTCTAAGGATATGTTTTATGGGCTAACAATAAGATAGAGAATGGTTGCATAGGTAAATGATGGCCGTGTTTCCCACTAAGTGTCACAGAAAAGATAATGGGAGAGGAGAATTGCTCATATTCTTTTGAATTCAGGCACAGCAAAGCTGCATCAATTCAGTATTGGAAGGAAAATACATCTCCCTGTTACAGGTTTGTCAAGGGAAAGGAGCATTCTGGCTTCTCTGATCCATTTGTGGGGGACTGAAATGGTTTGTCTGCCACAGTTACATGTGGCCATAGATCTCCTTCCAGCCAGCAGGGATCAAAAAAACGAACTCCCTTTCTAACAGCATAGTACATCAGTCTAATTGCACTATGCATGGGATCCCAGTCCACATTAGGCAGGGATGCTGGTTGTTTACTAGTTCAAGTGCCCACCATGCAAAGTAGTTCATTTCAAAAGTGGATATCATCTCTTGGGTATCCATTGCCTGTTGGCTTTGTATCACAGACCTTCTTTCTCCTCACAATCAGCTTTCAAATAGCTACATCAGCTGGCAGATAAATATAGATATGCTTTTTTTTTTCTTAAAGTCACGATTCTTTGTTCATCCTCCACCCCTCACACAAGACTTTTTTGAGAGATAGACTGAAAAAAAGACAGGGATGAGACAGCTACTGAAAAAAAAATAAAGGCTTCTAATGAAAATCAGTAAGAGACAGAAGATGGAAAAACAGTCATGCCACTGCTATTATATCTGAGTGGGGAGGAGATGCTTTCAAACAGGAAGGGTGCAAGCACACAGGAGTACATCACACACAGAGATAGCTTTGAATAAACCATCTCAGAAACGTAGAGAAATGTGGCCATGTTAGTGTGTGTGCACTCGAAGCAAATATGCTAATGGCTCCTCATATTCAGCAAATCAACCAAGCAGTATCTATCCTAAAATGATTACACTCCTCTGGAAGGAAAGGTAGTATACCTATCACCACCCACCACTGTCTTTGGCAGGAAAACATAGCTAAGTGACAGGCCCAAACACTAGGAATTAAGAATATGGCAGGTTTGCAAATGATGCCAGATCCCTCAAACCCCACCGTAACTCTTTCACTGAAATGTAAATCCTCTTCTAAAATTATTTAAGCAGAGAGAAAGGAATAAAATGTGTTCAGAAGTTTCATATGGCCCAATGTACAGAAGGGCAGAAGGGAAAGAATTTAAGGACAGAGGCAAGCATAACTGTGTTCTTGAAATCTTAGCTGTCCTGTTACATTTTCATGACCTCTTGATTGAAATGGTAACCTATTATTATTCTCTGCAGCCATTAATGTAAGATTGAGCTGACTCATCTCCAATATTTCTCTAGTATCTATTATGTATGTGTAAGAAGCACTCTTAACGTCTAGGTAAAGAAAGGGGACTGGCATTATCTTTCTGTTGGGGAGGTTTTATCCTTAGTGGTTGCATTAACCTGCAAGAAACACCAGCAAACCCTCTAGCACACTTGTTCCACTCCACAGCTCATCTCCTCAGTTCTCACAGGTCATGGCAGCTCTCTCCTTGGAAGATCAAGGGTCCACTTATAACAGGTACAGCATACAAGCCATGGGGAAATCCCCAAGATGAGACTATAGTCCAAGTCCCTGACAGAAAAGTATGGAAGAAATAATTCCTGACTTCAACAGCAGATGGACTGATGCTGGAAGGCACTAGCATGGATGGCGGTGCAGTCAGTCCATGGTGAAGGTGGCAAGCACTTGTTATCAATGAGGAGTCTCACAAAACAGATTAGCTCTCAGAAATCCCTAGCAATTTGGAGACACTACAGGAGCCCTCCTGCCTGTGGTGCAAATGCCTTGTAAAGACAATTCTGCCTGCCTACATCCTGAGCTTAATTTCTTCTCCAGGGGTCTTCTGGAGTATGCCTACACCAGACACACTCTTGTATCGGTGACATTTATTCCCAAACACTGCTCTGCTGAGAGTAAGCTGGATCTGGACAGGGACTGTTTAGCACAATCACAAGAAGCCTTAGAGAAGGACTGAAGGCGTAGCTCGGAAGCAGTATGATCAAGTGCAACATGTATGGTGCACCAAAGCCATCATGCACTAAATGTAGCAGATAGATCAAAATTAACATGCGCATGCAGAAGTCAATGCACGGGAAGAGGAAGGATTGTGGCACACACCAACTGTAGACATGAAAACCAAGATATGCAGGCTAGCTAGCTGGAAAGGCTTAGTGCTGTTGTTACACACCAGGCCAGGCCTAAGGAAAGGACGGTTTCAAGTCAGTTACAATAAAAAGACTACAGATACAAATTATATTGAATCTCCTTTCTCCTTGAGCCTGACTGAAAACACCAAGGTGAGAAAGTTGTAGAAAGCATGGAAGAAACATGAGTGCAAGATCCAAGAGTGTAAAACCTTAAAAGCAATGATTTCATGGAGAAGGTCATGGGTGGATTCAGTAAGGTGAGACGTCTTACTCAGACCCAGGCTTATGAAGGACATACTCAGAGCCAAAAGGAAAGTGATGGGAAACAGCAATAACAGGTTTTGTACCCCAACATCAGTGTAGCAAAGGAGCAGCTATCTAGAACATTGTGCAAACCCTTTACTGTTCATCACATTCAACGATATGAACGACAGAAGAGTTTGACCAGGTGTGTATTCTGCAAGGTTTCTCCCACCCACGTATTAGGCAAGATTTTAACCATTTTGGTATTTTGCTACTTCCAGGAGCCATGTTTTGCCTCAGTGGATTACAGAATCACAGAATAGCCTTGGTTGGAAGAGACCTCTAAGATCATCAGGTCCAACCGTTAACCCAACACTGCCAATTCCCCACTAAACCATATCCCTTAGCACCTAATCTACACGTTTCTTAAATACTTCCAAGGATGGGGACTCCACCACTGCCCTGGGCAGCCTGTGCCAATGCCTGACAACCTTTTCAGTGAAAATTTTTTTCCTAATATCTAATCTAAACCTCCCGTGGCACAACTTGAGGCCATTACCCTTTGTCCTATCATGGTTACCTGGGAGAAGAGACTGACCCTCGCCTTGCTACAGCCTCCTTTCAGGTAGCTGTAGAGAGCAATGAGGTCCCTCCTCAGCCTCCTCCAGACTAAACAACCCCAGTTCCCTCAGCCTCTCCCCATCAGACTTGTGCTCCAGACCCTTCACCAGCTTTGTTGCCCTTCTCTGGACACGCTCCAGCAGCTCAGTGTTCTTCTTGTAGTGAGGGGCCCAAAACTGAATACAGTATTCAAGGTGTGACCCTCACCAGTGCCAAGTTCAGGGGAACAGTCACTTCCCTACTCCTGCTGGTCACACCGTTTCTGATACAGGCCAGGATGCCATTGGCCTTCTTGGCCACCTGGGCACACTGCTGGCTCATGTTCAGTCGGCTGTCAATCAACACCCCCAGGTCCTTTTCCGCCAGGCAGCTTTCCAACCACTCTTCCCCAAGCCTGTAGCGTTGCATGGGGTTGTTGTGACCCACATGCAGGATCTGGCACTTGGCCTTATTGAACCTCATACAATTGGCCTGGGCACATCCATCCATCCTGTCCAGATCCCTCTGCAGAGCCTCCCTGCCCTCAGGCAGAGTAACACTCCCACCCAGCTTGGTGTCATCTGCAATCTTCCTGAGGGTGCACTCAATCCCCTCATCCAAATCATTGATAAAGACATAAAAAAAGACCAGCCCCAGCACTGAGCCCTGGGGAACACCACTTGTGACCGGTCTCCAACTGGATTTAACTCCATTTACCACAAATCTCTGAGCCCAACCATCCAGCCAGTTTTTAACCCAGTGAAGAGTACACCTGTCTAAGCCATGAGCTGCCAGCTTCTCTAGGAAAATGATGTTTGAAACAGAGTCGAAAGCTTTACTAAAGTCCAGGTAAACAATATCCACATCCTCCCCCTCATCCAACAAGCAAGTCACCCTGTCATAGAAGGAGATTAGGTTGGTCAAACAGGACCTGCCCTTCATAAACACATGCTGGCTGGGCCTGATCTCTGGTTGTCCTGGAAATCCTGTGTGATCACACTCAAGATGAGCCACTCCATGACCTTCCCCAGTACTGAGGTCAGGCTGACAGGCCTGTAGTTCCCCAGATCCTCCTTCCTGCCCTTCTTGTAGATGAGCGTCACATCGGCAAGTCTCCAATCATCTGGGACCTCCGCCTTTGACCAGGACTGCTGGTAAATGATGGAGAGCAGCTTGGCAAGCTCTTCTGCCAGCTCACTCAGTAACCCTGGGTGGATCCCATCTGGCCCCATAGACTTGTGAGGGTCTAGTTGGCGCAACAAGTCTATAATTGCTTCCTCCTGGATTGTGGGGGGTTTACTCTGGTCCTGATCCTTGTCTACCAGCTCTGGGGGCTGAGTACCCTGAGGATAACTGGTTTGGCTGTTAAAGACTGGGGCAACTGTGAGGATTCTTACAGTTTCCTAAATAGTGTAGTTAGACAGCTCTAATACATTGAGTTTTCTCCATCTTCTGAGGTCCAAAGCCAACTGGGAGCTGAGGACTCTGAATTTAATAGAAATGCTCTGTTATTGCAGTTTCCACCTGAAGGGGCCGTAACATTTTGCAGAAAAATGTAACTATTCATTTTCAGAAAGGAAATCAAGGCAGAAAGAGATGATGTGATATGCCTCAGATAACACAGCAGCAAATAGGTAGAGACAGAAAGAGAATTCAAATTGCCCCATAAATAGTCCCCATGTTCTGTCTACTTAACTGTTGCACAGTGTTTCTGAGAACAACCACATGAATACAAAAAGAGTGCATGAACAATGTTATTTTGTAACTTACATTTAAGTAAGAATAAGTGATAGAGTGATCTTATTAAATTCCAAATGTGTTAAAATCACAAGACGGGACACTTCTCCCAACCTTTCCATTTTCCATCAGCACAAAGGGATTAGAGTTCCTTGCAATGATGCTCATCACATGGATGACCTTTGGGTAAGCACAGGATCACTCACAAACACCACTTCATGGCCACAGCATTAGCTGAAGCCCAACCTGTGACTTCAGCAGGGAGGAGGTCATATTCCTGGTCTGTTTCTCTGAGGGAACCTCCTTATCTCCTTTGTCAGCATTTTGCCATCTGGGGCACTCCTGGGGAAATGGGGAAGTTCAGAGGGCTGTTATTCCTTACCTTGGTTTGATTCTCTCAGTCTTAGTGGTACTTTATTTGCTGCCTTTGTTCTTGACCCTGGTAATCAAGTATTTCCTTGGTGTATGGACAAAGCAGCAGCAGAGCGCCCCAGAAGATAACACAGCTAATCAAATCAACTGTTAGGTGATCCTGAAATAATACCCTTTACCAATAGAAGATAAACAAGTGAATGCACATATATACATGATGCAACATTTAGTCTACAGATCAGGAATTACATGTTTTAATGTAAATAAAAATCTGACTTCCAGAAAGTCTTTAAAGATAAAAATTTCATGCAGTGCAAAACCTTATGAGAACACATTGCATGGTAAAGGATGGACAGAGTTGGGTGAATTTGGGATGTAGAGGAATTTGGGATCTCTGAGATTGACTCTTTACTCCCGTGTCTCCCTTGTGATCACCTGAATGTGAAAGAAACTCTGCTGCTGATTCACCCAGTTACCACCCATCAGACAGGTATGTGGAGATACATACCTGCCTTTCCTGCCTCAGTCATTTTGTGCTCAAGCCTCAACATTATCAATCCAAATTTGGCCATTAAATAATGAAGGGTATGAACCAATAATGAAATTTCATAGGCTTATATAAGTCATGTGGGCACACACAATTCCTGACATAGCTCAGATGAGTTTAATTTCCACAGGACTTTTCTCTCTGTGTAAAAGAGCTTAAAAAAAATCTCACTTCTGGGCACCAGCCAGGCGAACTGCACCTCAGTTCATATGCAAAGAGGGTTTACATATTTAATCTCTATGCAACTGTAAAACTGGCCCTTGTATTTAAATGATTGTACAGTCCTTAGAGGTATGGAGGTCCCAAGGTGATTACCTATTGTTCACCATTAGCTACTAAAACATCCTCTCACTTCTAAACATAAAGTCTTTCAGTGTTACACATTATAATTTACTGGTTAAGTATCTGGCCTAATGGGGGTACTCTTTTGCCACATATGCTGTGATACAATACAGAAATGTGGATTAGACTAAGAAAGGACCTTTTAAATTTAAAACAGACATCCCGATCTCCATTGATTCTAGTATGCATCTTCATAGCAGATTAACATGTCATTCAAATACCCAACCAAGGAAATAAAGTACCACACTCAACAAATGTCTATCTGACAGGAGATGCCACCAGGTTATATACAAGGGAGTTGAAGCAATTAAGAATAAGCAGTGTTTTCTTAACAAGCAAGCATGCACCATGCAGTAGAAACAACTCCTTCATCATCACAATCTAAGCTGAGAAGAAATACTCTCCATAGCAGTCAGTCATGATGGATGGGAGAGTCAGTCAGTATTTAACTACTGTAGCAACACTGCAGTTATCATGATTTACACCAGCTGAGGATCTGAACACAATGATCTCCAATGATCTGCCAAAAACTCAAACTTCTTTTGTTCTTTCTTCAAAACATTTTTGTGGAAAAGAACGGCAGTTTCCAGGCATTTTGCCATGGTAATGGCAAGGGTCCACTAGGGAAAAATTCAGGATGTTGTCCTAGGAGTACAATCACACTTTTTTTCTTTTTAAAAAATTTTTATTTATTTCTCTCTCTCTCTCTTTTTTTTTTTTTTTTTTCCCCTTTAACTGTTGCTTTTTGCATGCAGGAATGGCCACAGTAAGGCTGCAGTAAGGGAACCCTCACAAACATGTCAATCTTTGCATATGATTACTCATGCAATAGGAATGTATTATGTAATTCGTGTCTTTGAAATCATTCAGTCCTTTGATTATTTAGTGAAGAATCTCAGATGTCCTTTCTCTCCTCCATTTGCAGTTCCTCTCCCTTGGACTTCTCTAGTGCAGCTCTCAGATTTCCAGGGGGAGATGAATAGACAGATACCCCTTTGGAAACTGTCAGCGTCTATTCCTGTAAGAGATGGAGAGGTTGTTCTTGAGCAAAGAGAGCCGATAGCCTTTGGTTGCAAGCCGATTATCTTTTCCTGCAGTAATATTCAGCAGGAACCAAACACAGGTAAAATCATAATAAAATCTGCTCCTGAACAAGAACTCTTCTATCAGCACCAATTTGTGAGCTGCAGTGGCCTCAGAAAGACAGATTCTGTCCCCAAAAGCTCAACCAGCCATACCACAGCTCTATTCACAATCATGGATTTCAACATACACATACAGTCAGAGACTTGTTCCTTGTGCTATTCTCAACATTACTGTAAATTAGCATATGATAATGCTATTTCTCTTACTAGACACTTGGTATGTTTTGCCCTGTAGCTGTGATTAGGGAAAGAAAAGGAGGATAAGCTTAAAACCTGTTTTTTCTCCCAACTAGGTTAAAGTGAACGCGGCCCAAGTAGTGCTGAAAAACAACCCAGTTCAGAGCAGGCATAATATTCCATGCCTGTTATTAAAATACTCAAGCTCATGCTGAACAGATTAATAGGGCTGAACTGGCAAAAAAGAAATCTCATAATGCACTGCTTTGCAGGGATTCCGCATCCACATCACATTCTTCATCAAGGCAGGTGAAGAAATTACTTCACTACAATGCCTTTGTTAAAGCCCAGATCCAGTTCTGAATGGTGCATGTTTAACACACACTCACTTGTTTCACGCACCCAGACATACATAGATGTATAAGAGAACTGTTGTGACGATATGTGGTCACTTACCATGTATTTATATGAATATCATCTTTTCTCCAAAGCGGCGTCCTATTTGTTACTATAAATGCAGTGCAGATTGCTGGTGACTGACAGTTATTATCTTCCTGGGACTGCTGGGTGGCAAAAGCATCAATTCAGCTGACATGAGACTGAGGGGAATATTCAACCTGCAGAGGCCAGGAACCCAGCACTCCTAAAAAGGCATTCTGTGCACCTCATGTATTACCACCACAATTGGAGCCCACATTTGTGACTTTGGCAAAGCTGTTTCTTTGTTCTGTACCCAGGTCTTGCTACTGCTGTCATGCTAACAACTTTCACAACCACCCTAGACAGCACAAATAAATAAAACTTAATATTTCCTCAGGAGATTATTACAGAACTATTTTGCTAGAAATTAGGCACAATGATACTTTTTGCATCAGAAGCACACAATCGGATGCAAAGACTCGTCAGTAAAGTCAATTTAAGATGAAGCATACCAATACTGAGCTGGAAAAGGCCTTCTTATCAGCAAGCATTTTCTGTGGGTAGTGAGATATTCCAGCCAGCCATATATCATGAACATCAGTTATCACACACACACACCCATACACGCAAACAGACGCACACATGCACATACACAAACACTGAGATGATTTGCTAATTGATAAAATCTGGATAGTTCATAACCAAGTGATTTTAGTGGCTGCCAAAAAGAAAAATCTTGCCATGGCAAGATATTTCAGCAGAAAAACAGAACATGGATAGAAAACAGGATTCAGCTCATAAACAAGCAGTTTCAAAAGTCCTTGCTTTGGATGAAATTTTCACCTCTACCTTAAGACTGCCATTGGAGAAGCTGCACATCAAACCTGAGCGAAGCACAGAAGCCAGGGAGACAGATCTCTACATGACTTGCTCTTAATATTCTGAGAACCTTCGCTTCCTGGTACCTTGCAACAGACATAAAGGTGACTCTGTCTGGCTCTTGCTATGCAGCATAAATGTATTTTGGAGTCCTACCAGATTTCCATGTTGGCTGTAGCTATAGGCTAAAGGTTCATGCAAAGACTGAAGTATATTTTGTTGGCAACTTGGATGGGAGTCTGCCCCCTGGCTCAGGGAAACCTTTTCTGATTTGGATTTTATCAACAAACAAGTTGTTTTTACACTTGTAAAACACTTGTTTTTACATTCTGTTGTAAGAAGCAGAGTGGGAGGCATCTTTATTCAGTTTTGGGGGAGGACTGGGGGAGGAAGAGGAGTGCTCACTGATGGAGTGACTGAACCGCGCATGCTGTATTATGATGACAGCACATGGAATGTCAAATCTGCATGGAGACCTTACAGTCAAGGGGAGATAACAGCTCCACCACTGAGAGCAGCAGCTCCAATTTGCTAGGAACACTCTTGATTAACACTAGTGTTTCATGCTGCAGATCAAGCATTGCAACACACAACTGCCAGCACAGTAAACTCCTCAACATATGTGGAGTAATTTGTAATCTGCAGAAGAGATTATACTGTGTGGCTGACACAGGTTTTCTTCCTGGCTGTGTACATCTAAATGTACAGCCCCGTTTGCCCCACTACATCTTTCTCCCCAGTGATTGATTCATACCAAGTATCTCTTGCCTTCTTAATGCAGAATACTGCACCTTGTTCTCAAGGACATCTTTCTGCTTGGTTTCCATGCAGGCAAAAAACTGACTCCATTTTAGTTCTCTCCTTGAATGCCTCACATTTTTGTTTTTCTGAAAAGCAGTTTTTAAAAAACTGCATAAATCAGGTTATGGGAAACAATGTCTCTTACACTTGTCAGATTGACACATCGAGCTCCATGCTGCGACATGTCCCACCTAGTTCCATCAGTCCACTTTACATCACCATTGTCATGTAATGGCATGTGACTGGTAAGAATAGATAAGAGGTTGGGAAATTTCAAATTCAAAAGAGTCCCCTTAACAAAAAAAGACAACAAAAAAAATCAACAAACAACCCTTCTAACTAAAAAAAAAAGATTAAAACTCCGAAAATATTAGCTCAATCTATGTAAACAAACTTTATTAAAGAAAAAAAAAGAAAAAAGAAAAATCTTCATATCTTGGATGGTGATCCATCTTCTCTCCATCTTTGTGAAAACAATTACACAACCCAGTACAAACTGAGCCATGCCTCATGCAGCCTTCTTGTCTCACTTGGTACATGTATCAGAAGCAGAATACTTGTCATAGTAGTAGGTATTCCACAAGCTCATCCCTTTTGCTAGTTTAATCCTCATCAATACTGCTATCCTCCACGCTCCACCTCATCCTCTGAAAAGAAATGCAAATTAATGAGATTTATAGCCTGGGATGTTTTCAAGTTTTCAAACAAAGTGGGGCTTCCACTGCCCACCACACTCAATGAGGAGCCTTTGGTTGCAAATTCCTTTGACTGAGCAACTAACTGTGTGCATCTCAGTAACACTGCCCAAGAGTGCCAGCATCCGCCACCCCCTCCTTTTCTGGTTTAGAAGCACATTTCAAAGTCTGCTTGGATTGCTTGGCCCCTTGCTGTGCAAACAAGCAATGCAGGACCTATCTGTAATCATAGTAGGCTCTTCTGCATACATTAACTTCAGCCTAGACTTAAAAACAGTGGATATGCCCAAGGCACTGATCATCTCAAACTCATTTACTCCTGCCTGGACAGCAATCTGACGTCTTTTCTGCTCAAATCTAGCACCTGCTGAAGACCCCTAAGAATCTTCCCTTCCAGTTGGATTTCTAGGGACCAGCAACGCTTGGTCTTGCAGTCAGCAGCTCTCAGCCTGATTGCAATTAAATTCCACTACCTCCACACTCCCAGCATGAAACACCAGGATGATTTTGTAAGGAGAGCTCTCTCAGGAACCTAAAATGAGGGTTTCAGTGGGTTCCCTTCACTCCTGTGTATTTTGGGCCTTTGTCTCTAAAGGACCCTAGGCACTAGGAAGGGTAGAGAGTCGGTAGTGGATCACTGTCTGGCTAGACTGGAATGACACAGACATTCAGGCAGAAAGTGGCCAGAGGCAAAGCTCAGGCTTGCAGTGGCTGGTTCACTGACAGTGGACAGCCTTTTTCTGCATGAAAATTAGCACAACTGGTGGCACTGAGATGCCTGAAATGACTTGGTAATGCAACACAAACCCAGCCAAACTGTTTCAGGTCAGCAATACGAATCTTTCCTACATAAAACCATGATGATGAACTGTCATTGCACAAAGTAAATTCCATGGTTTCCATCCTCTTGTAATGGTCAGCTGTCCACATCACAAAAATAACCTGTGCTAATTGGCACCTACCTCAGCAGAGAGCCCAATGATTAGAAAGACATGGAGAATGAACTCCAAGCTTGAGGTGATACCTCTAGGTCAGAGATGAGCAAAAATTGGCAAGGCAAGAGAAACAGCCACTTCCTCTACCTGTGCTGTTGATGAATAAAGGACTTTATGTTCCAAAACTGTCAATCTGGCTTTTTCCCCCCAGCAGCACGAGTTTCCCTAATAAATAGAAATTAAATTTGTTCAAAATTCAAGTAGTAGGGAAAGGAGCTTGGCTCTATTTTAATGGCCTCTTTATAAAGGAGCAAGAGGAATAATGGATAGTCTCCGTGTTACTGTGTTAACAAGCTCCCATTGCTGATAATGGACACCCTAGTGCACTGTGGAGAACAAAGTGCATCAGGTCCGCACAAACTGGGCAGGGAGAAGACTGTCAAACTGAAACCTTCCACTTATTTTGCATCCTTTCCTAACTATTTCTACCTGTATTTCCAAGAAACTTTTTCAATGTCAGGAGATGAAAATGACAACTTATGTAGGGAGCGATAAGGAGCGCCACCAGACACAAATAAAAGGCACTGTAATGAACAAACGAGTTGCTGAATTTTTAGAGAAGAGCAAATACAAGTTTCATGGATCAGGAACAAAAATTAGTCTGTGGGAGAGGGAAGCATCTTAATACCTCCTTGCCTCAAACCAAACTAAACCTTGAAGAAATTATAAAGAGGAACTTCTGAAGAAATGGTCTGCAGAGACTAGAAAGGGGAAAGGGAGGATGGCAGCAAACAATAAACAGCAATGCATTTCGGATGCAAGCAGTTCTCTTACTGTGCCATTTCCACTGAAAGGTATGCATCCATAAGTTTTACCAGAGTGAAATATAGAGCAGCAATATCACCTCTGAATCCTTTCTTTACTTCTGCTGCAAAATCAATTGAGCACAGCTGTGACTTTACAGGAGTCATAATCAGAACATAACAGAGGAAGGAAATGGGGAAGTTCTGATCAGTATAGGACAAACTGATCAGTCCCAGAAGAAATTACAAAGAAAGCTTAGAGAAATATACCAGTGCAGAGGATCCTCATTAATTGGCAGTGATGGAGAGAATGGGCATCAATGGGAGGAGGTTTGGGGATTGTCAGTAATCAGCTGAAACCAAATGTATGCCATGTCAATACCAGAAAGAAGGGACAGATTTGTGTCCGGTTTAGCATCCAACAAATATGGCCACCTTTGGCCAGTACCAGTGGGCACTCTCAGATCCTCTGTCATTTGCAGCCTTTGACTGGAGGACTGATGGCTGCATTGTGGTTATTAAAAATAGAGGTTGGGCTATTACAGATATGTGTTGAGCACTGGAATGAAAAGATTTAGGTAGATAAGTTGGTTAAGCATTTGTAATTGAAATACAAGAGTGAGACCAAAATGCATCCCAGTTCTGGATAAAACAGCAATACCATCCAATGCAGACTTGAAGTGTGTATTTATAATGTCCACAAAACAATATCTACTTCAATTCTCCCCTTCCCCCAGGCTCCCAGGAGCAGTGTTTGTCTTGCAGAGGTCTGTTCCGTAGTCATTATCAGAGCCTCACATCAGAAAACAGATCAGCAATACTACTGTGTCTGTACGCATATTATCTAAACTGAATTGACAGTGTTAAATTCTGCAAAAAATAAAAATAAAAATAAAAATAAAAATTAAAACAGGCAATCTAAGCATAACCAGTTTGTATATGGAGAGTTTCTATACTGTTCACAAACTGACAAATCAGATCTCAAATTCTGTCTTACAGCTGCAGCATATTAAAAGCTACTCAAGAAAAGTTTGTTTCCCTAGAAGTAATTCAAAAAGTAATTTTTTTTTTCACTAATGTCAACATGTCCTTTTAAAGTTTTCTTTCAAAAATCCATGAAAACTGAAAATTTAACTTTCCAATGGCTGAAGGAAAAAGTTTCTCAGCTTCTGATAAATTAAATAGTGAAATGTTGACATTTTGAAAAAACAAAACCAGTTTGATTAAAATGCCATTCTCTATCAAAAGAAAAAGTTTCAAGAAAAACAATTTGATCAACACAAATTACATTCTGCCTAATCTGTACATGCTTGATTGTGCCATCTGCCTTATTGGGGTGACTCCTGGAGAACCGATTTAGCCAAACAAACAAGAATGACTGCTACTTACTCAGGAGAGAATTAGAGTACGCTTCAGAGAAAATCATTTAGCCATCGCCAAAGAGCAGAGTAATGCTTTGAGGTGTGAAATTATACCCATTGCAGCAGCGTAGGAAGAGAAGGTTTGCCCCTGAGGCAGATGCAAAGGAGATGGAGCTCAATCTTTTTATCTTTGGAAGAAAAATACTGCTCGGTTTGCAGACCAGGAAGTGCTATGGCTGGAGCAGAGGGGGCAGGGAGGGAAGAGAAGGAGCAAATAAAATGCTGAAAAGGCAAACACCAGGGGAAAATTCACTTTCCCCACCAGTCACTGTCTGAAAAAGCAGCAAAAATACCAAATATGTACTGCTTCTCCACCCTGCAGAAGAAGTTTTCAGGTTCTAATGTTTCCTCTCTTCCACATTACTTTGCTGCTGCATCCTTCACTCACCGGTCCTCTCAGGAAGCTTCACAGGGCAGAGGCGACCTGTACTAACCAGCTTGGAGAACAAAGAAGCTTCCTTTTATTGATTTAGTATGTTTTCTTCCTAAATTATTATTCTGTTCATCATGCCACAGGGACGCCCCAGTTAGAAGAATGTGCCTGAAAAGATCAATGACCAGCTAGGACATTATGGCTAGTGCTCCACAGTACAGCCATTGAAAGCTTCTCAGTGACAGCAGAGAGCAAGCTTGGATTTTCTGATCTAAACACTTGAACTTTCCTATGCTCAAGTAAAAGCAGAGCCTTCACTGCCTGCAAGCTTTGGCGAAATGGGAACACAGGGAGGAACAGAGCTGTCTAAAAATTTCCTCCACTCATAACTTAAAATGATCTTCTGTGCTGATAAGACAGGGGCCAGAACCTGCTGGAGAGATGAAAGAAGTTCTGCACTGAATGCAATGATGTGATGCCAGAAGAAAACAGCAGAGAATCTGGCCCAGAAATATATTTTTAAACCTTATTTGTTCATTTGGGGGATAATTCCTGGGCATCACAGCAAAGACACAAGTTACTTGATGTTTCGGTCATTTCCAAAGAAATCTCAGAAGTATTCCCTGACTTATTCCACCCCCCACCATGTCCATTCAGACTTGTTCCAGCGTATTAACATTACAGACCCACTTACTATGCTAAATTTGACAGAAGCCATTCCATTTCTTCCTAAGCTTCCATTCCTTGAAGGATTGTATTGCTAAGAAAGCCATTACAATATCATTTCTAAATAATCACCATGTTTCCACAGGTAACACCAATTGTGTTGTGTTTGTTAGTAAGACAGTATTCTCATTGCACACAACAGTAAGCATGGGCAGCAGCTATTTAAGTTACCTCTCTCTGAAAAGATATTAACAGATCCACACAACCAAACATATTTCTCCAGAGCTGCAAAATGATTAGCGATGTCTTACATTAGAGACTGTAAACTGCAAGAATAAAATATTTTTCCATTTACTTTGATATTTTTATTAAAAACAAACAAGCAAGCCATCAAGCTGGCTGAGTTTGTCAAGTTACTGGAGACCAGTTAGCTGAATGAGAGTCACTGGAAACAGTTGAGTAAATATTTAAGAAGATCAAATGGAGGAACATTTGGTACAGCACAGCTTGCTGAAAGATTGCAAAGATACCAGCATGTTTCAGGAGAGGCAGGTCAGGCCTCAGAAAATTGCTGGAATTCTTTGAATGCGCTGTATTGCCACCAGGACAGACAAGGGAAACAGAGCGGACTTCGTTTTTCAAAGTATCTGACAAAGTTCCTCGCTTGAGGTTAATGACCTAAGGAGCCAAGTCACAGAACAGAAGAGAAGTTGCTGGAGTGAAAATTGACTTGAGGGCAAAAACCACAAGGAAACTGTAAATATAATTTGTGAGGTGGGAAGAAGGTTGCTACTGCATTAGCAGGTGAAAAATGTAGGGACCTTGCTGGCTAATTTTTGTTATAAAAGACTTCAGGTATTTTTTTCACTTCTTCCTTCTCTTGGCCTAAGTGATTGTTTAAAGGTACTAGATTCATAGTCCACAGAAGTCCATAGAACTGTTCTTTTAATACACCAGGCAGGTGGTATCTACGTACCGGCAAAATGAGGTTCCTCCCATGCTCTGACCTGGAGTGGGTAGGAGGAGGGTTGAGCAGGCTGTCTGATTCCTCCTACTCACTCTGCCCTGGCCCTCCCTGCTCCATATGCCACCTGAGGTGGTGGTAACAAATCCTGGTTAGCACACACCCTGGAAGGACTGGCACGGCTGCCCTGCTTCATTGTGTCCTCCAAGAAACAGAGGTGATATGCTGCAGTATGTCATCCAAAGTCCAGGATCTTTCACTCTGTGTCACAAGACAGAAAAAGCAGCCATTTAGGCAGATTGGCTCCTGATGATATGCTTTTTCAATTAAAATTTAAAAAAAAAATATTTTTTTTGAAGTCAATGTTTAAAAATCGGGAGTTGTTCCCAAGCGCTTTGTACCTCAAATCAAAAAATAGTATACAATAATGTTTTCACCACTCTCAGTGTGAGCAAACAAGCAGTTCACAGATGCTCTTCTTCAGAAGAAATGATGAAGGTACAAAATCATACGAAGCAAAAAGAAAAAAAAAAAAAAAAACAAAGAAAAATTTTAGTAAATCCACAGGGGGATGCATTGAATATATTAGAGTGCCCATTCCTAAATAGCTTGTAAGTGATGAATTAGACATTTTAATGATTTTAAATAGAAGATGTCTGGAAAGTCAGTTGTCACAGAAAGCTACTGTGCCCAATTGTGTGCTTATAAATGTAATTTCCAACACCATTTGCTGGTAGAATAATGATACCATTTATAATAGATCGTTATTTGGGTCTGTAACATCATGTATTAATGATTTATTAACCATCTGTAATGATACATAAATGGGCCATGAACACAGTGGGTGCTTGTTATGCATGAGTTTAATAAAGTTGCATCCCTGTTCTCAGTTCCCTTTTCTGTCACTTCTCAGCATCCTGTGCTTTGAGACCTGCATCCTGACTCAGTGGCAAAACCACGGGCATGAAGAATGCAGAACGAGGCCTTTGCTCCAGAAAGACATGTGCTCCTTCCAACTGACCGTGCAGATAATACACAGAAGGACTTAAAGCACTGGTAGTACATGCACCGGTAAATTGTAAATGCACCTTAGTCCAGGTAGACAGCACATAAACAGAATAATGTTATGAAGCAAAGAATAAAAAGCATCAACATTTGCTGAAAAGGCAACGCTAAGCTTTATAGTGCGGGAGAGAGATTTGGGAGCACTTGAAGAAAAATCCCTCGAGCCCTCAGCCCTATATACAGAACTGTATAGCTGCAGTGAACAAAGCAAATGTGATTCTGTGTTATAGTGCAGGAGCACAATATAAATCAGGGAAGGTGGTAGTAGTGTAAATGTTATATTTATAATGGAAATGCTGATACAACCCCTAACTTACAGAGGCGCTGGCAGGAGCTGCCATAATGTGGAGAGATATCATTTAAGCAATGTTTGCAGAACTGATCAATGTATCTCAGAAGGAACACCCTGGACTTGCTCTTGAAGATGCAAACCACTGGCTATGAATCAGCCAGAATGACTAAATACATACTGCACAAGCTTAACCTGGAGAGAAGAAAATCTTTATTCTGATACCGTGTTTGTTCTTTACATTTCAAAAGCCAGAGGAAGCAATCAAATCCATAGTACTGTCTTCTTCTTCAGTAAGTTATATTTAAAAACTCAATTGGTTCAGAATTTATTGATCTGAATTGACAGTGAAGTTCACAAATTCATATAAAAGAACCATCTCATTACAAGCCCATTTAAAGAATCCGTGCCTCAGAATTCACAAAAAAAATATGTTTCCATGGATCATAAAAAAAAATAAATAAAGAGAATAAGAGGAAATAACTTCTGAGAATAGACAGTACAAATCATTTTACTTTGGTATCATGTGTGATTTGTCAGATGCAGCCAGAAATTCTTGGTTAAACTTTTCTAGGAAATGTTCCACACTTTGTAGCTTGACAAAACCAATACACTTACAGGAACTACTGAGAAGAGATGGCTGGTCTGAACAGAGTCTGCTGATGCTGCTGGAGCAAAGTTGTGAATGAAGTACCATTAAATTTGATCCAGGTGAAAGTATTAACAGTGACTAGAACCAAACTTCACAATTAAAGAGAGCAACGTTTTTATTTTAAAATTTAGCGTCTTCTGTATCCTTGTGAAGTAAGGGTTTTTGCATCAAACCTCTATGCTAAGTGAGAAAATCAAGTCACTAACATTAAAAATCAGAGCTCTCAAACAGAATGTAGAAGGCTAAGAGTAAAAATTCAGCACCTGGACATATTCTCAAGTGCATTAGGGCACATAATTTTGCAGAAGTCAAACAGCTGGAGGGTTTCAAAAACACCCTAAAGTGCCTACCTTTCTATAGGAAACTAAGTCTAGCCCTAAGATCGCATAGCACATTGAAAGAAGAACAGGGAATACAGTTCAGTAGCTCTGAGTTGACTCTGCTAATCACAATGGGACACTTGCCAGCTAATAGGCAGAGAAGACCTAAAAGTTACTGTGGAGAGAAGAGCATTAAAATAAAATGGCTCTGGATGTGAGGAACACGTAGGGCTTGTGCGTTCCACAGCTGCCAGCTTCCTGCAGACCATCATAAAATTTAGGATATGGGGGTGCAAGGGATGCCTCAGCCAAAAATCCAGCACTGCCACTGTCCCAGGCTGGTCATGGCACTCATGCTTCTTGGCTATGCACCCCATCGAATCACACAGGAGTATCTCAGGTTCCCAGGCAGCTTTGCCTAATGCAGGATAACCAGAAGAGTACAGCAATAAAGGGCAGCTGTCAAGACAGTCTAATCAGCAGCCTGAACTAACTCAGCAGAGTAAACAGAGGAGCAGAGTTTCTCACAAAACCAAGGAGGTCTTGACAAGATATTCCCTTGAAATCCTTAAAAAAGTAATTGGAGAATCAGGTACAAAACAGTGTCTGACAAACTCAGAAGATTGTTCCGATTAGGACGAGGGGTAATGGTTTTAAACTGGAAGAGGGGAGATTTAGATTAGACATTAGGAAGAAATTCTTGACTGTGAGGGTGGTGAGACACTGGAACAGGTTGCCCAGGGAAGTTGTGGCTGGCCCTCCCTGGAAGTGTTCAAGGCCAGGTCGGATGGGGCTTGGAGCAACCTGCTCTGGTGGGAGGTGTCCCTGCCCATGGCAGGGGGGTTGGAATGAGATGATCTTTAAGGTCCCTTTCAACCCAAACCATTCTATGATTCTATGATTCCTCTGCTTTTTCCTTTCCTTCTTCACCAAAGTCAAGTGTAAAATACATGACTCTTGATCTGGACACCAACTGTCCTACATGTTTCAAAAGAAGGTGAACATAGTGTCCCACTTCAGGAGGTGAGCTGGATAGTTTAGGTGGTGATGAGTTTCACTAGACTTTCCCAAAAATTGAATTAGCACAACATGAGCTTAAGAAAGCTCTATGCCATGAATATGGTTTGGTGGAGTCTCTTTCTCTACCCAATGGCCCTTTAAATCTTGTATGAAATTCATGAGTTCTTGAAAGACATCATTGAAACCACAGAAATTTCTATTAAAGAAAAATGAAGGAAGTGCAAAGAACACCTTTGCTATAGATGAAATACAAAATCAAAATACAACCTCCAAGCACTCACATTCCTGTCCGGTTTTGCCTTTGATTGGCAACACCGGAGTTTTCAATGTGGGAATTTAGGAACAGATTTTGAGTTTTGCCACCCATCTTCCCTTTCATGACAGCCAGATGTGATCAGGTTTCTTCCGAAAAACTCTGTAGCAAGCCCAGATTTCAACATGGGAAGTGAAAGTACACATAAGAATTTGTAGTCTGACCTAATACCTTAATGTTACACTGGGATATCTCCAAGTCATATGGAAGGTTCACTATGTCCTCTAATGAAGCATTTGCATAGCTTAATAGCTGCTGGGTTTACACTCTTGCCCTAAGTTATACACCTACTTGTGCACATTACCAGAGCAAGGCCCAGGTCATTATTGCAAGACAATTCAATGTGCTGAAGATGTAGAACACAGGTATCACAGCTCATTTTCCATTAAAATTGATTCATGTCTGTTCTTTTGCACTGAGGGCATTTATGACACCAATGACTCACAAGAAACAAGGGCTATGGAGGTGGTCATGCTCATAAAACAGTAAAACCTTTATTAACAAACAGGAATGGTGATAAATATTGTGCATAAGTGGCACCTGATTTATATTGAGGCAATTAAGAAGAAAAGGCATCAGAGATATACATCTTAGAGTCACTTGAGCTGTAACACAACCTTGCAGTAACTGGAAATGTAGACTTCCCTCCAGTAGTTTCTGAGCTAGTCTTGATCTTCACAAAGAATGCTAGCTGTTGGTACAGTGGCTGCAGCTCAGCTTTTTGAATAAAAATTCATGAGACAGTATCTATTCCAACTGCGTTATACAGCAGTAAAGAGGAGGGGAAAAAAGTTTAGCCCTACAGCTGAGATAGGGTTCATTTTGAGTGATGATTGCAAACCAGCAGTGGAAATTACAGATGCTACTTGGTTCACTATTATTTTGCAGCATCTCCAGTAATCTTCAGTGATCATTTATAACAGCATGTCTGATGACTTTCAAAACATAATTGGAAAGGATACTTCTGTGGAGACTATGGCTACTCAAAGGAGAAATCAATCTTTGCTGCTCAGGGAGTCAACTTCATACCACTGCCATCAGACAGTCAGAAATTTCAACGTACAGAAATAGAGTTGGGGGTGCTCCAAACCATTTCACCCCACTGTATCCAGTGCAGTGTAGCACATCAAGATGGATCACTCAGTTCCTTTTCTTCTATTGAAAGATAAAGGTAAAAGTGAACCAAGTTTAAAAGTAAACCAAAGCAACTGGTTGCCAGTGGGGGAAGCAAACAGGCTATTGAGTGAAGTGGCCCAGCTAGACCTCTGCCACAGCCCTCCAACAAAACACAGAAGGTTGTCCTTGCACCTGTACAACACCTCACTGGCTCCCACAGCTGAAGAGGGTCTCTTCAAAGTGCCAAATGTAAGGTCGGCTCCTGGAGCCCACGTGTCTGCAGCTGGACCCCAACCAGCTAGAGTCGTAGTATGGAAATGCTACCTGAAGGACACCAACAGTCTGAGCTCTTCAGGGCAAGGATTTTCTCTTTGATGAGTTCAGAGCACAGATGTAATGGAGCGCTGATCAGTGATGGGGGCTACTGGCTCTCTTGTAATAACATCAGAACAATCACACAGGAAAACCTGACGCTTGCATGCAAGCTTTTGGGATGGATTCATTACCCTCCTTTTCTAAAGGCACACAGAAGTAGAGCATCATCCTTGGTAGCCAGAAAACAAGAGCAATCATAGTGAATCTTTCATCACTGGCAGAGAATATCCTAATGTGCTATGGTGGAAGGCTCTAGCAAAACACATTACAGACAAGTCTTGCTTGTCTAGGATAACAAGAAGCTGGAGTGACCCAAAAATACTGTTAGTACAAAACATAATCAAGAAAAAAAGTAAGAATACCCTATATTTAGGATATCTTTTAAAAAGATTAATTACTTAATGGTCATAACTGCAAAGACAAATACGGACTTTTCTTAGAAAGATTAAGTTTATTCAGAACCTGGCAAATCAGACTCCTCAACAAATGATGGTAACAACGCTGTTAAATCACTGGCTGCTTTGTGGCCTGTACAAACGAATAGGGTGATGTCTCCTCCATTCATATTGGACGTATATCAGTGTCATGTGAGCCACCATATCACACATCTGCAGGTGCAGCTGAGAGGCCCCAGACTGAACAGAAATGCAGAACTATCTCCTTACACATTCAGGAAAGATTTGAAGTGAATACTCTTCCAAAGAAAAGTGAAACAGGCAACAGTAGATGAAGCAGGAGGGTATTTTAATAAAATTTATGTGGTTGCTAAGGTAGTTGAGCTTTCACATTAGTTCTGGGATTCTTTAGTTTTCTTTCACTGCATACAGAGTGAAGCCATTCTCACATTCAAATTACAGTTACGCCACTCCGAATCCCTTACAACAAAGAGGATGAGCAAGGACCTCCTCTCTCCCTAATCCCACACTTGCCACAGAGTTTCCTTGAGCTTTCACCCCAACTCAGCACCCACAACACACCTCACTGACATTTGCCCATTTGCTCTGCATCACAAGGTTGTTCTTGGTCTTAGTCACTGGCCAGGTCTTTGTATTTATTTACTGCTAAACATGCCATACACTGTGATGGTCCTAGCCATTCATGTTCAAGACAAACACATGGTGCACACACACATGCATATCTATTTCAAAGAATGTATTAAGTGCAGGCTCAGCTAAATTGCAAGATGCAATTTAATACCAGCAATTAACTGTGCACATATTTTTGTACCAGTGAACTGCAGCACAAGTGCTAGCAGTTAAATGTCCTTTCATACGGTGGGGTCTAAAAATAACTTTAGGGCACTCTTGTGATGGCAGATACTTGCACAAGGTATTATTAGAGTAGTTATTGACACAAGCTGCAGAGAAAATCTGCACCATGATAGATGGTAGAGGCATCTGGGAAGTAAAAGGGCAGAAGAGAGAGAAAACTTCACCAAACATTTGCTTGGATTTAGACAATGTCTGTAGGCAGAAAAATATTCTGTTTGGCTGTTTCATTTGTTTAAAAATTAAGAGGCAAAAATATCCTAGGAAAAAACTCACTATGGTGTTAGACCATAGCACAAGATTCACTCTCTCTCCATTTCATCCCAGATAAATAGCCTTGTACTGGTCAAACCCTTTTCAGTTTCTGTGTGTCATTCCAAGTGTAAAGCATGAAGCCGCAATTTCTTATCAAGAAAAGGAATGTGGATGGGAATGTACAGGAACATGTGCAGAAATCCCCATTAATTCTTCCTAGGTGAGATTCTTTGCCATTTTATCCAGGGATTACAGGAGAAACCGGACTGCAAATCTGCCATATATTGGACTAGCACATGGACGTGAAGTACTTTTCAGTTCCTTTTACTACATTGAAACTTCAGCCTCAGTTAGCTGGAGTAACCTTGGTCCTACAGAGGCTGAATCCAGGTCAAAAAAAGTGAATCATCTAAGTTGAATTAATGTTTGGAAGCCCTAAAGCCCGAGTTTTCATTTGAAACACAGAGTGCTATGTGTTGTGATCAGGAGGATTGGATGCAGCTGCAAGACATGAGGTTTGGTGGCAGGAAAGCAGTCCTGACCCTGTGGGACCATGCCAGTGTCAAGCAGGAAGTGCGCATCAGAATGCAGGGGCCTGCAGGGAGGGAAAGGCAAAACTGCCTCAGTACTGCCACGTCCACTCACACAGCTTCTCCAAGGTGGTCATTCTACTGACCTCAGCGGATCTGCGGACACGTTGCCTCAAAACGACTGGTGGAGGAGGTAGTGCCTTAGCTCAATCCGTGAGCACCAAGAGGCTATCCATACAAGTGACCACTACTGTCTTCTGCTAGTCTGTTGCAAGAGTGTGTACTGTTTCACACTTGAAATGTGGAAGCATTCAAAGGTATATCTGCATATTCTGTGCTCGACAGCTGCAGAAAAGGTCAAATGAAAACTATTTATAGTTTCAGGTACTGCGCAGTAACTAATTGTGATGAATGATAGTTAAGAATGCAGATGGATAAAGCAACCATTTCCTGGTACTACATGCTTCTGTTTAATCATTTCTGCTCATTGATTTCTTCCCCTCCTCTTCTGTTTCTGAAAATTTTGCTGTCACCTAAACAGCTCTACATGCTGAAACTCATTTTCTCACCAGGGAGCAGAATTTCAAAACTCCACAGCACCCAAAATTGAGTCCTTACTCTGTGATTAAATCTGTACATCAATAGAGAATTTATGGCACTCAACACTTCCAAAGCAGAGGTGGACATTTTTTCCTGCATATCCTACGATGGCCAGGATGAGAGAATGTGAGACCAGCCACTTTCAAAATATGCCCGTGCTGGAATAGACAGTGTGCTTCAACAGAAGGCTCCTGAAAGCAGCACATCCTTGCATCAGGACAACAGCTCTAATACTAAATAGTTATCCAACAACATTTCCATGGAAGCTGATAAAACCTGGAAATAAAACAAGCTTATTTGGCTCAACACACACAAAAAATGTTTACATGTTTTGCCAAAGCTATCCTTTTTATCACGAATCTCATGTCACTTGACATTTCCTTGAAGCCCTATCTCAAGAAGGAATAAAACAGTTTTCATTTTTCATTAGAAAATGTTTCTAGTTTTGTGGTCACAACCGGAAAAAAAAAACCAAAAAACCCAACAAACAGAATGTACTCTTACAGAGTCAAAATATAAGAAACCAAATAAAAAGAATGGTTTCCCATTATCAAAAAAAAAAGGGGCGGGGGGGGGGGGGGGGGGAGAAAAGGATCCGATTTATGATTTTTAAGTCCTCTCCTGGCAGTGTTCCATTAGTTGTTGGGAGGACAAGCATCTAGTCCTACCAACATTCATCACCTAGTTCTTATCCCTTCTCAAGTGATTGGTCAGTGCTTTGACTCCATCAAAATGTTATCTGTCTTTGTCTGTCTATCAAGTAAGTTCTTGCATTCTCTAATCTCTGCCTTTTTTCATTAAAGTTACTCAGCATGGAAGTCCATAGAGCCAATACAACAGTCTTTCTCTTACTTCTCCTTAAAACTTAGCCTGGAGAGCACAAACACTGTCCAAGCTATTGATGCTCTGCCAGGCATCCTTTAAGGACACACTGATACCTTGTATTCTCCTGTCTCCTGACCCATCCTCTCCTACCTTGTACCTGGGCTATGGATAAAACAGTCACAGTAAAGTTTTGCAGCTGCAGGAGTTACCACTTGTTAACCGAGATGTGTTCACCAATGGTGTGCACACTCTTTCCATACAGAAGCTGCAATAAAGCATTAGCTTAAGCTGGCTTAGCTGATGGGTGAGACCATACCATGAATTCTTGCAGTTGCACCCAGAACCCTCAGCAGCAAACTTTAGGGCACTGATGACCTCTGTGTTGCACATGTAAACCTTGTTGCCACTCCTTACCAATGTCCCCACGCATCTGTAATACCACAGTGACAACCAATACATGCCCAGATGTCCCTGCACATGAGCACCCTTGATGAAGCCTGGAGCACCACCTGCTTGAAGAATATGCAATAATACTGAAGTACAAAAGGCCACGGCCTTAAAACTAATGGGCTTTCTGACAGTGGTAGAACAGAAGCAGAATAAATTCAGAATGTCACAGGCCCTGTTGTGCATTGAAAATTTCAGTCCAGTCTTCTGTGCTTTCCTCATTGGGCTTACTGTTGTTCATACTGTAATTATTCACGCAGTTGGTAGTATACTGTAGATACTCACTGCACCTTGTGTTAATACATTAGGAATGAGACACAAAAAAAGCCATCTCAATATTCATAGATGAACACTGCAAGTGAATTGCTGACAGAATGTTTCTTGGGGTGGAAAAAATGGAGAAGTTTCTGTTTTATGGGCTGCCAGAGGGAATAGTTTCTAATGCACAACTCGTGCATTGAAGGAAAATGAACACAGTCCCAAAAACAACACCCTTAGCTCAAGGTTTTCTGTTATTGAGTTATTGCTTTTGTTTTATATACAACGCAAAAAAATGCTGATTATTATGATTCAACATTCGTTAAGAGAGATGGAAGCAGTAAATAGAGCAGATAGGGAGAGAGAGGAGGGACTTGTCACCACATCCAGAGCACAGCATTTCTGTGGGTTTCAGATAAGGTAGGTGTGATGTTCCTTTGCTATGCACAGGCACTTAGACATTTCTTGCAACTGATAAGAAGCCCAGTTTCTGACCTTTCTCTTCTGCACTTCTGTGGCCTTTCTTAAAATCTGTAGATGTTTTTTATCTTTTTATAGTGATTTAACAACATCTGGAGACCATTTAAAACACTCACGTTGAATATACTCCTGAGCTAAAATGCTCAGGCAGAAATGATTAAAACTGCCGCCTAGGTGCACACCAGCCTTATCTTGTCAGATATCTCCCATTAGACACACCTTTGGGGCAGGGTCACATCTGAATCAATAGTCCCACCGGATGTTATGGGGTTGCTTGAGACAGTCTTTCAGATAAAGCAGAAAACAAAAGTCCACCACTACTTCTCATCATTAACAGCCTTGCTGAATTTTTCATGGGGTGTACTTGTGTTCTCAGTTGCCCCAATTAGCCTAGCTGCAATTTGGGCAGCAATTCCCTGCCTGAATTCACTGTTAAGTCCCATTAAACATAACACCTTTCACATGATCCTAATCTGTTTAGCGGGAGGGAGGGCGCTCCAGCAATTGCCACACCAGACCAGGAGGAAGTTTTGCTGCACTTTATTGGTGAGCAGAAGCTGTGCTGCCTCAAGCCCCTGAGGATCAGAAGTACTACTTGAGCATAAGGTGTTACAACATGCAAGAGAATTTGGCTCACAGCAGTGATGGGTTGCACAGCCCTCCTCGAACACTTCTCTGTCAGCCTGACATTCTCGTGGGTTTTACGGGCAGCGACACACACGCTGCACCTGCTTTTCTTCCAGGACCTCTCTGGCGCAGGTCCAGCCAAACACATCTCCCTTTCCTGGAGATGCAGACTAGGCGAGGTCGGAATGAGCACTTGCACTCTGAAGGGGATGTGCTAGCTGCAGGCCAGTGCGCGGATGATGGAAGAACCCGTCTAAAGTCAATTCCCTCTCCATGTCAGCAACACAAGACCTATGCGAAGGAGTGGGCACCGACCCGCACAACATCCCGCCTCTGTGTCCTGTTCCTGGAGGACTTGGATTCGAGCACTACAGGATGGCAGGAGCTTTCCCCTGCAACGTGCAGCTCTTCCGCACCACGCGGCGTGTCTTCTGCAGCTTTCCCGTCCTCTCGCCCACTCTTTGAACCTGGTCGTTCCCTTAGCCCAGTTCCACACCGCTCCCGCACCGGCGGAGCATCTCCCGCCGCTGCCTCCCTCCAGCCCGTCTCCCTCTCCTCCCCTGCATCTTCCTCTAAGGACCCTCTCAGAGGCTGTAAGCCCAACACCGACACCTGGTTTCTTTTTACTGCTGCTGGGAAAATTTCTCCGCTCCTGGCCTCCTGCGGGGGTGCTCGGAGAAAAGTGGCTTTTCCCGGGGCTTCAGCCGCCCCATTGTTCTGTCCGGGCTTCGCCCATTCACTGCCTAATTGTCCCTAACGACTGCCTCTTTCAGCGGCACAGCCCAAGGCGCCGCTCCCCTACTTCTTAGCACAAGAAACATGAGCGGTACACAAAGACAGTGCTGAGACACAAAAACAGGCAGTTCATACAGCTACAGTGAATTTCATAAGCGGTACACAGGCGGATTCTCCCAAAGTATCAGTGATTATTTCGAGTTTCTAGTGGTTTACCTTGTTATTCAGTGGAGACGGACGTTTGAGTAACCATGCACAACTGGACGTGACCGAATCATATGAATCCTTCTCTAAACAGCTAAACTTGGTGTCATTAGAGAGGCCAGACTGGATCGGTAAGGGAAAACCTGAGCAGAGGTTCGTGAACGGATGGAGAACATGGGTTATCTGGCTTCAGGTTCCCAGGAAGGTTTAGATTGGATATTAGGAAAAATTTCTTCACTGAAAGGGTTGTCAAGCACTGGCACAGGCTGCCCAGGGCAGTGGGGGAGTCTCCATCCCTGGAGGCATTTAAGAGACACGTAGATGAGGTGCTGAGGGACATGGTGTAGTGGTGACTTGGCAGTGCTGGGCTGATCTTAAAGGTCTTTTCCAACCAAGGCTATTGTGTGATACTATTCAAACACTAGATCTTCCCCTACCTTCTAGTTCCATGCTCTGGTGTCCCCATCAGTACGCAGCTACATAGGGAGCTCCTCAGCTTTGTACAGAATGGAAACCTATGGTACATTGCAGGAAAGATGACCAAACACGGGGTCAACCCACAGTTCTTAACCCACATTAGGCTGGCAGACAACCTCATGACAAGGCTGTGCAGGATTTGGGGCTCCCAAGCAACCTGAATTCCCCACTTTGGGAGGAAGCAAGCCACTGAGGCCAGTGCTGTCAGGCTGCAGTCAGAGCCCGCTGCACACCCAGCCCAGACCCACCCCGCAACAGAGCTGCTGCCACTGCTTTCCCATCATCTACCTGCAGAAGTTCCAGCTCTTGCAGGTGTCCAGTGTGTGTCCTGTGGTTCTTGGCTGTGACTCAAACAGGACAGCGTCTGTCCACTGCTGGTGTGGCCCTGGGCTGGAGAGACAAGCTGTGTTAGGTATCTGGTGATACAGGCTCTTAGAAGGGGAGCACTGGATTTGAGGAGACTTGCAGTGATAGACACGTGGGGGACAGTGTCATGTACTAATTGCAATACAAAATTTATAATACATTTCAGATCTAGTACATGCAGGGAAATAATTTTCTCTTTGAAAGATTTATTTCTTTGACGTATCCATGCTAATACAGCATTAGCATTTGTATTAAGGACACCTGAATGCCCCAGCTGAGGCCAGGTCCCTGTGGTGCCGGGATCTGAACACACCCAGGGTTTAGAAATCACATTAATTCTTTCTTTAGATGTTTTCAAACCAAATAAACAGATGAAACATATATTCCCATTTTATGGTTGGGCAACTGAGGCACAAAGATATTAAATAATCACTGCTGACAGAAACTGAGGAGCAGGCCAGTGTTTCTCAGTGCCATACTTAAACGGTAAGTCTCTTCTTTCTCCCATATCTTTTCTTTGAGAGGCTTTGCATTTTGTTAATTAAACGCAAGCAAGAATGACTTCAATAATGATCGAAAAGAATTCACATGTTTTCCCTGTAATAAATGGACTCTCTGTTACTCATCAGCTGTAGGGCACATCTATGTATTTTTCCCTGGCAACTGTCTTCCTTGTGTGTGGTCCCTCAATTGTGTTTGTGCCTGTATGACACATATATATACTGACTATGAACTAAAGCCATTGCTCATGTCATTTGACTGGTCATAATAATCTTTTGCCCTCTCCCTCAGTTATGACCATTTATTTGTAGAACTTGGCAAATGAGCTTCTGTTTTCAAAAACGGGGTGCCTATACTACTGAACAGTGATTTCCCCTCACTAAGCATCTCTGTGTGTTCCTGGACAAGACCTTGACAGATAGGAGATAGGTGAGTACCTCGTCTGTAAAAATTTTGCAGTTAAGTGGCAACCTGTTGTAGACAGCTCCTAACAGCAGTGTGATTTTCTAGATAGAGATATCTAAGTGCATATTTGTGTATATTTGATGTGGGAACTAGGAACTCTATCCAAGCCAATGGTGAGGAAAATACAGCTGAATATAGTGCAGAGTGTCTCATTTCTAAGGATATTCTACAGTATCCAAGAAAAGCAAAGCAAACGTAGAAGGTCTTCCCAATGCCTGTCTCAGATTGCTGGGGATACAAGTGGGTGGCAAAAGCAGAGAAGCTACAGATATGAACTAAAACTATTCGAAAGAAGAAGTCTCCAGTAACCTCCATGATCGTTTGATAAGGTCTCCAGGGAGGAGATGATCAGCAAAGATAACATTGTGAAAAAGCACATAATTTCCTTTCTCTCCATGTTACATATTTAGCAATGTACCACAAAGACTGCAGAGGACAGCATTATTTCTTGATTATACAATATCATGTATCTATTCAAACTTTTCTGTGGAAGACAGAAGCATAATACATTATAAGACTATTTATTTTTCTGCTACTTCCAATTTTTTTCTCAAGTCTCTCTCAGCTCATTGGTTTCAACGTCCGTGATACATGAACTTCACTTCAGCTTTCATTCAGAGGTATTCACTAGAGCTGAAAATAAGCTAGGGGACCAGAAAAAAAAATATCCAGACCTGCATCTGAAATTTACTTTGTTGTAAAATGAAATCCTTATTTTTTTAAAAAGAAGAGTTTCCCTACTCTTCAACTTATCAAAAAAATACTTGATGTTCCTTTGCTACAGATCAACATGGGCTTTTGCTAACTGAGATATAAGGGCCTGCTGCTGTTCAAATCCCAGGACACAGTCCCAAGACACAAGAGGAAGTCTGTGGCTTTCAGACAAACTTTCCTCCTCCAAAGGCTGCCTTTTCCCCTTCTGTACTGAGCTGGTGACCAGAAAATGCAGGTGGGGAAAAAAACAGAGCAATTCTTGACTGGCCTAGCAGAGGAACAGACCTTCTGGCACTTTTCCAGCAGCCCTGACATTGAGGTTATTACGGAAATCCAATCACACGCTTCAGAATTAGAACTTGGGTTATCAAAATTACCGGCTTGTTTTTCACTATGACTAGGGTGAAAGGTGACAGAAAATGGAGAACTAATAGAGAACTGATAAATACAATCGGCAAGCATATGGGGCAAGGCACAGCAATTAAGAAACTACCATTGGGATTAGGTTCCTCAGCCCTATATTAGACCTCTGACAATGGAGCTGAAGCATGACTGACAGAAGATCATGACTGCACTGTTCAGAGCTTGGATCCTGTAAAGCCCCTAGCCAGAGCCCTGACACAGAAGTAATTAAATAAATCAGACCAAAAAAATAGCATGTCCTTCACATTTGGGGCCACAGACACTGCTCATCACTCCATGGCACTCATGTGAGGATGTGAAAAGATATATTAAGGAAACTCAAGTCTAGCCAGTGTTACAAAGCTCTGATTTTAGTGACGATTCTTCAGGCAGACACTAGAAAGATTTAAAATATCCCAGTAATTCCCTGGTCTTGTCTGTCTACCTCCTAAATCCATCATCTGCTGCCATCCAGAGAGTCTAAGGTCAAATGACTTGACCACCTCTTCTCTGTCTCCTGCAATTACAGGGCAAACCAGCAAGGTGCTGAGCATTTGCTGAGGTGTCAGGATGGGGTGAGATGACTGCATGCGTCCAAGGGTTGCTCCCTTAGCCTGGGCCCTTACAGGAATTTAAGAGTCAGACGCCAGTGACATGCAGTCACTCCATTAGGCAACACAAAACAATGGGCAAACATGTGCAAAGGTTGTGAACAATCTGAAGAGGAAAAGGAGGGTGCAGTCTCACAAGTCTATATTTAGTTTTGTTTACCATCAGCTATCAGCCCTGCTCTAATTTACACCCCGTTAAGTATATCCAGGTCACAATCCATTTGTGTGAGGAACAACATAGTATTCAAGATCCAAGTTTGTTTTTCATTTCTTTAAGCAACAGCTGACATAAACCCTTATTCCAGATTGTCTTTTAGCATTCTGTGGAGGGATCATGCATTCTGGGCACCAAACCAGCATCAGCACTCCTGGGTGCGGGTGGCTGGTGAGAGGAGAAAGACAAATGGAGGTATGAGTATTTCACCAAAACAAAACAGCAGAACTTTATGGCTTCTCTCCAGACTCCACATTTGTTGGTCTTCTGCAAACGTGAAAATCCCACTAAGGAGGATTCTTTGAAATCTCAGGTTCTTGCAGATCTCTGTCCTGATTTGTTCTGAATACTGCAGGAAAGAATGGTCATGCAGGAGTGGGTGTTTATATTGCACAGCAGAAGCAGCAGACACATCCAGGGAACATGCCACTTAGGAAGTAAAGAATTTCCTGGCAGCAGTAAGTTGAGCTATTCGCACAACCTACCTGAGAAGAAATAATACCTTTCTTTGTGCAGAAGCACAAAAAGTATATGGTAACACAGCTGAGACACATTCTTAAGTAAATAGCCATTAAAAAGAGAGCTGTTAATGCAATGGTTGGGCATTAAGGTTAATGCATTTGCTAGGGTTTCTACAGCAACGCAGTGAATTAACTTTCAGTGACGATGAAATAGTCTTCTATATTAACTATGTATTGGAATTCAATTTATATGTCCTCCACTCTCCAGCTTCTCCACTCTCCTTGACTCTTTTCAGGGGAAAAAAAAGAGAAGGAGGGAGGCACAACCGTTCAGCTCGACAATGTAGCTGCTAAAGTGCACATGTATGGACTGACCACTTCACTGCATTTGCAATGCAGCTGTTATCTTCTGAAGGTGAATCAGCTGCTGTACAGCGAGCTTGAGAGGTGCTGAGGGCTTCAGAGTCCTGTTCTCTGGTGTCTTCAACAACCTTCCTCTACTTGAGGATTAGGACCTCTAAAGATCAGGTCAAAAAATACTTGAACCTGCAGGTCACATTTAAAACTCTGGGCCTTTTTGCACCTTTTCTAGAAATATGGGAGATAAATTCATTTCTTGGTATATTAAGTACCTGTTCCAAATATGCAGACAACATAAATCCATTTCAAATAAAGTGGTTATCACATTAGCACCATGTTTCTGACATCTGCTGAGCTGATCCCCCACCTCTAAATGAACAGGCTTTCCTCAGATCTTTGCAGCATTTACCCCGAGTCTGGCACATAGTGTAGCAAGTTATGGGCTTCTCACAAAACCAATAAGCATAATGGTATGACATCTAGAACAGGACCTTAGTCTATCACTTTTCCTTACCACCGCACGCTGACACATCCAGTCCCTGACAAACCTGCCTCCACCCACACGGTGTCCCACTAGAATAACTACAATTTGCTCTACATGCTTTCTACCCAGCAACACAATGGGTATCCTCCTCTGTCTGCCCTCATGCATTATGTAGAAGAGACATAGCTGCTTGTATTAATGCTAGCTCAAAGTCACACACACGTGCACACATACACTCTCAGACAAATCCCTCTCTCTCTTACAATAAATATCTCATAAAAAATTACATACCCTGAATGGATTCAGCAGCAAAATAGCAGCTGTTGCATAGTTCGAGGGTTTTTTATTTTCAACTTATTAACATGCTGATCAGATTCTTGTAATCAGAAGCAAGGGACATTAATCTCATAAAGCATGTAAACTGTATTTTATCCGGGGGGGGGGGAGGGCAGGAAAGAAAAAAGAATGAAATTGTTGGCAAAGCTGTAGTTTCTTTCCTTTCTTTTCCGTATTTAAGAAGGGCAGAACACATCTGCAGGTGGAGTTTAAAGTGGCTGCAGGTCATCATCATAGGCCCAGAGCAATAGAAGGAGATAAGAGAGGACAGAGAACTTTTCACCTCCTAGTCCATGGTTTAACTCCTGTTTTGATCTGCAGACTGAGAGCAGTTCTGATCACAGTTCATGTGAACAGAGTCAATGGATGCTTCTATGTCCACCTCAGAAAAATCATGGTTATGAAAGGTATCCCTTGTAAACACAGGCAAACAAAAAACTAAGGGATTTAGACCAGCACCTGTTCAAGAGACTAGGACTCTCTTCAGTGACTGCAAATAAGTATTGCATAACACCGTCAGACAAGGCGAAGAGAGGTTGCGCTTCTCACTTACCTCCATGGACAATTTCTTCAGAAGGTATGTGCAGAAGTTTGGCAAGGAAAGAGGCAATGGCAGACTCCATTAATTGGCAGGCAAGAGATTCAGGTTCGAGCATCAGGGGTTCGGATACTGTGATATCAAATCTGGGATGTTTTAAATAGACCTGACAGGGAAGAAGTAGTTATTTGGTGTTTTTTGAAAATCATAACTTCTGTTTAGCAAACTGAATAAGATAGAAAACTTGAGGTACCTATGTATTTAGTCAATCACCAACCTAGGAAAAAAGTAAAACCAACCAAGCAAATAAAAACAACAAAAAAACCCCATCAAAACAAAACAAACCACAAAGGAGAGCTGCATTTTTACATTAAACTCAACAAATGCTTATATTTCGTTGAGCTAAGAACATTGAGTTCTTTAGATGTTTTAACAGTTTAATCAATATCCTTCTCCAGGTTCATTAAAAGCAGGAATGAATGTTTCAAAAATATGTGTAGCAATGCAAAAGTTGCATGAATTTGATCAGTCAGGACGTTTTCTAGTGGTGAAATACAATTAAAACTAATTGTGTCTTCTTGGGCTTGTCATGCATATCTTCAGAGGGAACAAGACTCTGGTTATCTCCATTACAGTCAATCAAGAGATGCATTCACAATGATGATTATATCAGATCTGGTTTAGATTGACCCAATAGGATTTGTCATCTAATATTCCATGAATAGGTCCAGTCACATGAAGTTACATCTAGTGAGGCCAATCCGGTTATATGCACAAAACCAAAACATTTGCAGAGGCTTGGAGGCAACCAGGTAGTTATGACCTAACTGACAACCACACGATGGAGCTAATAACTAAAACTTATGTTTATAACATTCTGAAATATAGATTGGATTTTTAGCTGCAATTTTTGTTTATTTCCAGGACTAACCTGCCATAAATTGCTTGTAAACTGTGCATTACATATCAAATGCATAGGTGATTCTCTAAAGACTGGATATAAATTGTAGGTCTGTAGGAAACTTCTGGGTTAATATCCTTGCATAAGATGAGAACTTTGAGAAAGATGCTCCAGGAGCCAGGTATTCTCTTTGAGAAAAGGGGGCTTTTTTGCTTGCTTTCTTGGTAGAGCATCAATAGCATCGGATTAAGCCCAAACCTAGCCTCAACTACCAAAAAGACAAATTTAGGAAGTCTAGGATTTGTCAGAAGCCAGAAGAACACACTGGGTAAAATAATCATCCTGCACAAACCCTGGATCCTGCCTCTTTCCCCAGGAATCCAGTAGCTGTTGGAGGCAAGATAAGGGATTATGTTTGCCTTTGGTATGATCTGCCATCCTTATATTCTGTCATGTGGATAGAAATTGTGATTCTTGGTATAGCTGAGAGAGGAGCTTAACAGAAGGTAGAACTAGAGCCCCTGAGGACAAAGTTGTAGAGGTAGCCCTCAGCTGTACTGCAGGCGACTAGACACAACAGCTTCTGTAGTCAAATAACAGTTCAGCTAAAAGACTTAAACCTTCATCTGCTGTAGCAGAAGTGAAGTGTTGTCACCACTGAGTGCTCCATACTGCCCTGGTATTTTTCTTTTAATTAGGACTATAGCCATAGGAAGAGAGTAGCTAAAGCATTAAGCTGAAGTGAATAATTTGAACTGGAAAAAAAAAATTTAATGCATATTCATAGATGCCATTTTGCATGTGAAAACCTTGCCAGACAGGTCATTTATCCATGATGGTCACTGAAATGAAAATCAAATGACACGTACCAGTTCTATTTGCACACTTGCTATTACTGCTCTTATTTATACCATGCTGGTGAATCTTGTAGCATATAATGCCAATGCTGACCTTAGAAAGAAGATGTTCTCAGTTTTTGAATCTCTAAACCCTTGGGAAAACCATGGTAGATCGGCAAATAAGGGCACTCAGAGGACAGTAACAGGGATTTAGCCTCAAGCCTTGGTCTGCCACTTGCTGCTCTCATACTGACAAGCTCCAGGGTTCCTGTACAAGGCACGATAACAGCCGAATCATTCCAGTTCAGGTATTTGCAGATCTGCAAGATCTAAGATTTTAAGATATACACAGATGGTGAAGCCTGGCTCAAAAAGATTGAGAGCAACTAGATAAATCCAGTGCTTACTGATAAGGCCAGTCTTGTCAGCCCATTGACTCACCAAAGCAGTCTGCCAGGTGTTGCTGATGACCTATGGAAAACAAAGCATTGGAGCCAACACAAAATGATTGCAAGAATGGTGATCTCAGGAGTGATCTTCTGCACAGGTATTTCATGAATCAATGTCCAAACAGCAACCTTGAAAGTGTTTCAGATATCAACTAGAAAAAAAGGGGCTGATGAGGATGTCAGACCCAAAGCAGGTGGGAAGCAACTTGGAAATACATTATTTGTGACTCAGAAGAGAAAACTAGACACCAAGCTCTATTTTCTGGGTGCTAGCAACAATGGATTGATGACCATGAAAAAGAAGAAAGGCAACTACAACTAGAGAAATATCACAGCATGCATGTGCTGCTGAAGCCATCTCCAGGCTACTTGACTGCTTTATTGATGGAATAGGCTTGATCCACAGTAGGAAAGTCGTTTACAAGGCATTTGCAGACCTTGCAAAATCTGATGATCATTAGCATGAAACGAAGATGCAGAAATTCATAGATCTGAGGCAGCATCAAGTTCCTTAAAGTCAAAAGATGCTCAGATAGGCAACAAAGGAGACACAAGCATTCATTTCCAGAACAGAACTCCAGATGACACAGCCTAATAAACACAAGAATTTTTCACAGCCACAAGAAGAAATCACTTTTCTTCTTCCTTGAAGAACAGAACAAATAGCAGATTGCAAAACTAAATTTTATTACAGTGTTCTCTCTATACCATGTGTGAGCTGCTCACCTTGAAGCTCACAGAAGACCTCTATGAAGAAATAAAGCTTTTAAAATCATCTCCTGCATTCCATGCTTGAAATAAAGGATACTGATCAGTCATAATCTCTGCTGAACACCCAGCAGGCTTCAGCAAGCCTACATATTGCTGATTGTGCCAGAAAGACAGAATTCTTGAATCAGACTCATAAGATTCACTGACTTCTTTAATAGTATGACATAGCACACTCCTGTGGGCTTGACACACACAGAGTACCAACTAGCCTGCATGTCTTTTTGAAGTGGCACCCTATTAGTACTGTGGTAGGAGAACAAAGGACTTTACAACTTGCACAATTGTTTGTTGGTTTTTTTTTTTAATTTGGACAAATGCAGAAACTTTCTCCAAAAAGAGCAATGAAGCTGGTGAAGGGTCTGGAGCACGTCTTATGACGGGCGGCTGAGGTAACTGGGGGTGTTTAGTCTGGAGAAGAGGATGCTGAGAGGAGACCTCATCGCCCTCTACAACTACCTGAAAGGAGGTTGTGGAGAAGTGGGGATGAGTCTCTTCAACCAAGTAACAAGTGTTAGGACAAGGGGTAATGGATTCAAGTTGCACCAGGGGATGTTTAGACTGGATATTAGGAAGTATTTCTTCACAGAATGGATTGTTAGACATTGGTATGGGCTGCCCAGGGCAGTGGTGGTGTTTAAGAGTCGGGTTGACATAGCGCTCAGGGATATGGTGTAGTTGAGGACTGTCTACGTTAGGTTGATGGTTGGACCCGATGATCTTCAAGGTCTTTTCCAACCTAGATGATTCTATGATTCTGTGATTCTCCCAGATCCTTCAGAATCTGTAGGAGTTAACATGCCATCTGGATGTCCTGAAGTGTAACAACAGACACCAGCAGCTGCTGTTAACAGCCTTCTGCATCAAAAAGGCAAAATCCAGACTCTCAACTACAACTTTTTTTCCTTGTAAAGATCATATATTCCAGTCTTAAGCAAGTGCAGTTACACAGACGTATTTTGAGAGGTAACCCTAACCTGCTCGATCAGAAGTTCTGAGTGGACAGCTAGTCCCGAAGACGATTTGGAAATGCAAAGCAATGACTGTATCAGCAGTACTCAAAGCTGTCTACAGGCTTATGAAATGGCGCTATGCCTGTGTCTATTGCACCACTGAGGATTTATGCATCTGCTACATCTACACAATTGCATCAAGCTGTAGAAGCTGTAGATCTATACAGTCAGAGCGGTTGAGCAGGAAGTAGAGAGGAATGTGAGCCTGTTCCATGAAGATTTTGAGAAGAAGAAAAATTATTTTGATGTTGACAAATAGAGATAATGTGGGCATTATCTGATGCAGACATCTAAAAGAAAGACATCACTACCAGAAGCACTATTGTGGTCTTCCTTAACAGACACTTCTAACCCATAGAACATCTCATCCTAAGATAGACATCTAAAGTAGGTCACTGGATTGTGCCCTAGAAAGATTTATTCCTTTCCATTGCCTATAAAAAGCAACCTAGATGATTAGCTCAGATTTAGATATCTAGAATTAAGTGAGCTAAGGTGCTTTCATCGTAAGGTGATGCTGTTATTTGCTTAGTTATTTAAACAAGAAATAAAAGTGTTATGCTTGTGTTAAGAATCACTTTCTGACTTGTAAACAATTACAATGTTATAACGCAACAACATAGTTTCCTTAGACAGAAAGTTGGCTTGAAGAACGCAGTTACCTCAACGTAGCTTTCATTCATTGAAGAATATCATGTCTGAACAAAGTTTGCAAACATAAGTAACTCCAAAAGCATTGTTAGAGCTTACTACATAAGTCACATCAAAAGCTGAAATTTTAGTCTTGTTGACTTTGCATAATTAAAGCACCTAGAGTAAGAAAAAATATCCTGTGCAACTACTGTAACTTCAGATCCCTGGCTGCTGTAATGTGGTGCATCTCCATGGACACCAGCTCACCTTTGTTAAGTTACCCCACAATGAATCTACTGATTTCTACAAAACTGGGATACTCTACTAATTATCAGAACATCCACCTTGCCTTACATTGTGAGTGAGTGCAGGTGCAATGGTCTAACAGACTGATCTTCCATAGAAACTCCTATGCAGTCGTGATAGCAACAGACACTTTCAGCTGTCAAAATACTCCAGCAGCTCCATTTGCAAATATTCACTAATTTCTGTAATTATTATATGCTTTTTAAAAAACTTTATTGGAGTGGGTATTTTGTTTGCATTGTTGTCTATTGAGCAGTAGAGGATGCACAAAGTATACAGTGATTGAAGAGTAGGAGGTGCCTTGAACTGTACAGGGTTTCAGTTTTGTGCAGAGCCAGTGTTTCCAATGCCTTGTACACCAAAAGCACAGAGAAATTATGATTGCTGCTCCAGTTCATACATCCACCAGTGGGATGGATGGAAGCTTGATACATAGCAGCCCCCTGCCATGACCATTAGACTACGCTTCTTAACAACCATACAAATATCTGAACTTGGGCAAGATTTCTCTTAAAAACATAAAAACCTGTCTCTAACAAAAATAACACACCCTGTTCTCTCTTCATTTCCATCAGTATTTGAAGTAGGCACTAAGATGAATCATATTATTCAATCATTATTTGTCATCTTCCAAGTTGCTGACTGAAATATTTAAGTCAGGGATTTCACTAGGACAAAAGCCATAAATGGCTGAAACATAAGCATCACTTTTTTCAACCTGATGATACTGAGTTTGCAATGAAGCTGTCCAAAGTGACAACTTAGTGAAGCTGAAAAGAAGAGATAGAAAGACTGTCCAGCATCAATAAAAATTATGGGTTAACTAATTAGGCAGGAAAAAGAAGGCATCTAATCAGAACTCTGGCCACTCTCAGGTAAGCATCCATTTTAAGGGACAATTAATATGCTTTCTTTGTTTGATAGCAATGAGGAGGCTAGCAAGGGTGTCCAAAAAGGAAGTAGTATCATGAATTAGCAAGGGGACAGCTGCAGCATGTTGCTTATTCAAAATTTGATCATGAACAACCCACAACTTGAAGACCAGAAAACATTTTTTTTTACCTCAAATGTTATTTCTACCTTAGCATATGGATGTGAAATCTAGAAATCCATCAGAGATATAGGCAGATGTCTAAACACCTTCAAAATCAAATGGCTGGGAAACTATAGATATTAAAGGGAAAGAATTTATAAAAAGTGCTGATATTCCTCAGACAAGGAGTCCTTAACTCTAAAATTATTAAGTAAGAAAACAGAAGTATCTAGAGTATGAGTTAATAATTAAATCAGAGCATCTGCCATTGCAAGTGTGTCATGAAATGTTGTGAAAAAACACGTAGAAAGGGTTTGAACTGGTAAAACTGTCAGAACTTCACAGCACAGAGGCTTTGGAAATCGCATCCCATCACCAAAAACAATGACTGAACAATCTTTACATCAGAACTGGTGTTTCTTAAGGCATAAAAGATTCAAATGGTGGAACAAAAGAAAACAGAACCTCCTGAATTAATAGACCAAGCATGTAACCACATACAGCAGATATATATAAAGAAAAACTCTTTTAGAAATTAGTTCTCATAAGCTAGCTGGCAAACATGAGGGTAAAATATGTTCTCAGAAATGTTGATCAGCTCACAAGTCAGTTGTGAATAGAAAAGCAGCAAGTCCCTTTTTTTTTGCAATGAATAATTTTTCTATTTCTAATGTAGGTCAATGCCTACTTTTTCAGAAACTATACTGTTTGTTCTTTAATTGAATAATGGGCATTGGTTTCTAATGTCTTTTTTCTTTCCATTCAAACAAAACAGCCAGTGAGACCAAAATGGTAACATATAGCAGAGAAAAAAAAAAAAAAAAAAGCAGTTTATTGTTCTGATATGGAATGGTAATTAACCTAAAATATCAATTCTATTTCCTCTAAATGCATCACAGATGTTAATATTTTGGGTTTTGAATAGATACTTCTGCATCATTGTTTGTTCAGAAAAAGCAAAAATAATCTAACCTCTTCCCTCCCTTTCTAGTATAAGGAGTATGCACACTTTTCTTTTTTAATTAAATGTTGAAAATATATGGGATAATTTAGATTTATATAGGCAGATTTGGCAGCCTTTGCATATTTACTTGGACTATGAGGTAAATTTATGTATGGCTCTGTCAAAATAAGTATGTAAACTGGTTTTTATTTTAGTTAAGTCTTTTTTGTTAGACATGGATGAGACACTGATAATGTCAGTGGACCTATTCTTTGGTCACTTTGTGTAAATTAGGAACAGCTTCACTGAAGTCGGCAGAGTCGCGGTGATGTAAAAGCAGCAAGAGCAGAATAGGGTCCGGGGTGTTTGTAACAACTGAGGCACGTGAGTAAAATCACTCCTGTCAGTCAACAATTGCAGATTGGCCCTGTGAGTCAGCTTGGAACTGCATTTTCCTTCTGCAGCCTCGTATTGGTTTTTCATTGGTAATAAGTTTCACCCACTTAATTTGCTCCCTTATAAATGCATTTTGTCACAGCCAGTTGTCAATGGGCCCACACCACCAAATTCAGATCCAGACCCAAATGCAGCTCATGTTCCATTTTGCCCTGGACAAGACTTCTGGCTTGGCCCGTCACATAATTGAGAGTAAACCACAGCATGTGGATTTGGATGCAGGTCCAGCCTCAACTCCCCTGGAGTCTGGGACTATTCTGATCCAGGGGGTTGTTTCCAGACTCCTTGTAATTTGTGATATTTAATATCTGCTAATCTTTTATTTTTATTTCTTTGTCTCTCATTTCAGACTTCAGAAACGTATTTGGTGAAAAAACAGAGGGAGTCAAACAAATCTTATTGTATTTATTCCAACAGCAGCAGACATCTGTAGGAAGATGACAGATAAAAAAGTGGGTGGGAAACAGCTGCAGAGTAACGTTTAAATGCGCAGGGTCAAACAAAAGCACTCAGACACTGTTATGAAGAGAGAGTTTCCATCCTCTGGATGGCAAACAGCTTCCTGAAACCACCCAGGACAAAGGTGCTTTCTGCAGGATGGTGCCAGGGCTGCTTGCAGCCTCTCTGACTTGCCCAAGTGCCAGGCAGACACGGAGACACCAGGCATCTCCAGCAAGGGCTGGGAAGGAAAAGCTGCCATGGCTGCCTGCAGCCACGGCCACAGCCGCCTGACAAAGACAAGACAGGAGCCAGTCACAAAGGATTGATTTCCTGCTGCCTGCCCACAAGCTGGTCTTTGTGTTCTTTGTGAGGTAGGCTGCTTTTGGCCTCCCTGTGCCTGTCCTCTCCGCGGATGTCCCCCACTGGAAGCAGCTCCCCTCCAGCAGCACTTGCGCAGCCCAGGACCCACAATCCAGGGAGCTGGTAGCAAACTGGAGGTGAATCAGAGGAGGACCGTGAGAACAATTGAAGCATCAGGAAATGCGCCCAATGATATCTTAAATAAATCAAGTCTTTCTCTGTGAAAAACATATTAAGGGGATTAATTAATTACAGATTACAGCCACCTGAGGAATAAAAATTTGATAATCAAGGAGTTTTTGGTTTGGAGACAAAGGCATATCAAGGTTTAACATCTACTGAAGTTGAAAGTAAAACAATTCAGAGCAGAAAAAAAGGAAGGACAATTAGCTCCTAGACAAACACACCAAATTTGGATTTAAAGATCTGCACTGAATTTCCACCACAAATACTGGATTTCTGTCCCTAGAAGATAGGCTGCAGTTTAAGCATGAATTGATTTTAGGAAGTTCAACTGCATGTATTGCAAAAGGAATCAGAATAAAAGATCAAAACAGGCCCTCCTAGCTTTGTAAATAAGGAGTCCAATAACAAGCAGCTAAGCTCACATTCCAGGCTCCTGAGGACGCACTGCAGGCAGGAACGTGACATGACTTTCCAAAGGCTGCATGACAAATCTATGCCCAGACCTGAAAAGAGATCCCAGGATTCCTGACAGGAATGTTCGTTGTCCCTGCTGTATTTCCATCCCTCCCTTTTCTTCTGTAAAGCTCTCATCTCCTTCCTGTCCTGCTCCCTTTGTGCTTTCCTCCGTGTTTACCACCAGGTACCGTCCCTAGCTGATCTCTTCTTTACCCCTCCTCCTCCCTCTCCCTTTTTTCTGTGGAGCCTTGAACACTGCACTGTCTTGTGCAGATGGATTGGGCTGCTACACATCCTAGCCAGGATGCAGTGCTGTTGACCACATTTTCCAGGAAACACCGATGTCTGGTAAAGATCGAGTGAAGGAGGCACAAGAAAATGGAAGCCTACTCCTGGCCTGAAGGTCAGAAATTGGGATCACATGGCTGTGCCAAAGAGGCCAAGGGCTGCAGTCCTTCCCTGCCAGCAGCCATCCCTGAGAGCAGCACTCAGTCAGCAGCAGCATCAGTGACAGCAGTGTAGAGCAGCCACTCCAGACGACTGACACAGGGAACTATGCCTGCCATGAAAAAGCATTTAAAACCTCCTTGGCCATCTGCCTAGCTGCCATGGAGCACTCTCCATGACCACATGAGAAGTCGTCCCACTGCTGACATCAACACAATCATTTTTCTGTAATAGTACAAAAGGGAATTGCCTGTCTGGGCATACAGAAATGACGATGAACCTAGGGGTAGCATTGGCCCTCATAATTTTCCCAGTTTCTTCCTATCATAATATTCTGCAGTATGAATCTAAAATCTCAGCCTTGTCTATTGCTTTAAACAGTCACTTTTCCTCTATTTCCAAACCCTTAGATCAGTTCTGTTCAAAAGAAGAACATATTAATAGCAACCTCTATATTCCCTCTAGGATGCTCTCAAGTCTTACTGTGTTTTTAATCTTTGCAGAGCCCAAAAAACCAACCACATCAGGTGATGTGAATACCAGCTTTTTTCATTTCTTTATGGACGTGACTGGTTAGGAGTTCTGCAAAGATTAAAAACCCCATTCAATAAAACTATAGATTTGAAAAAGGTGCATCATGATATGATTAACAAGGGATTCAAAAGAGAAGATAAAAAGAATATTCCTGACATCCATAGAGCAGTAAAAATCTACAGAATAAGTGGAGCAGCATTGACCTGCTCTCTAATAACAGTGAGAGATAAAACAACCTTATTAAAACTTTGAAGGCACCAGAAGCAGAAAGATTAGGCTGAGATTTCTGGATTTCCACATTGCAAAAAGAAAGGGTCTGTTTAGTTGGTCTGAAATCACAAAATAAGTACAACTGTTAAAATGGAAACCAGAATAATTTGTTTTGAATATATGCTGCAAACTAATGTGCATGGTCAGGGGGTGGAGAGGCATGAGGCATGGACTGGGGGAACAAGAAGGACCTACTGCGTATGACATTTAAAATCACAGTCTGTAAGCAGAGTGATATGACTGGTGTTATAATTTACCAGCTCTAACTTCAGTTTTCTCAGTTTGCATTAAGGATGCATTCAAAACTCACTTCTTTGAGTTTCATTTTCATCTTGCTCTTCAAGTGTGCTTTACCCTTCCAGCACACAGTAATCTTTCTGGTTTGTTATACAACAGAATATTCTACCCTGGGAAAATATTTTTTATGCTTCTTGTTTGCAACTTTTCACTCTTTTCTGAAAAGTTAACCTCCTTTTTGGGGAAAACACCATGAAACGGAAAATGACAGGCAGGAGAGATGCTTATTATTGTACCTTTTGAGTAAGTCACAAGACAGTACCACAATCTTGGTGTGTCACCACAGAAAGTATCTTGACCATCTGCCGTGACTTCTTGTAGTCTGACACATTATGAGCAATAAAGCTCATCAGTGCGTGATAATTCTGTTCCATGGCAACTTTCTGTGTTTCAAATTATTATTCTTCTACACTGGGGCATGAGGAGAATGTTTTCGTGAAAGCCTGTAAATGCCTGCTCTCAGGCATTTCTGGTGACTGGAGTCTTTACCCAGGATTTTCCCATTCACATCACTCAAAGGGAAGCATTTGTTTTCCCTCACCACAGTTAAGACATAATTCTTTTCTCCCCATAATTTCACCCCAATTTTTGGCCTCAGTGAAAGCAGTGTGAATAAACAGCTAAGAGTTATTTCTGTCAGACTCAACTTCAAAAGAGAAACCAAACCCCGATACCTGCTTTTCTGCAGCTGTAGAGTCTATCCTCCTTGATACAACAACCAAAAAAGGAGGTTTATACAAGGATAATCCATAAAGTTTGTTCAAGTAACCGCCAATCTAAACCTGTGCAAAAGAAAGAAGAATCAGGCCCATTGAACTGTCAGTTGTTAAATAAATCCATCATGGGGATAACACAAACTGAGTACCAAGTTGCATTTCTGAGTCTGGCCTGTCTCTTCTAAAACAGACTGGGGTCTTTGAGATACAAAATATGATGTTTCAGGGTCAGGTATTTTTTTCCTGAGTCTCCAGCATGAGCAAGAGACTCCGACAGTCTCAGACACCATGTGTGTGCAGCATCTCCCGCACACCTAGTGTCCTCACCCATTCCAAGCACCCGTTACCATCATCGCTTGTTAACATACTCTCTTTGTGCATTCAGCACCTTTAAGGAGAAAAAAGTCAATCAGCACCAGCCTTGCTGCAGCATGTGACTTTACTGCAACCTCTGTGACACATTTAATAAGGGAATATCGCATAAACAGCAGGGTAAATTTATCCTTAACAGGTGATGAATGCTTAGTTTTGAATCAGACCTATTTTAATTGAAAGAGGACACAGTTACCATACTCTTGACATAGTGCTTTTCCCTGTACTGCCATATCTTATTAACAAGACACAAAGACATGAAAGCTTAGAGCTTCCTCCATGTGGTCACAAAGTACCATGCTTGATTGTCCTAGCCAGATTTTTGCTTTCCCAACACACTGAGACTCTTGCAGTAGAATTACACAATGTTTTCTTGAACAGCATCTGTGCAGCAGAAATCTTCAGCCTCCAGAAAGGCTTGGGAAGACAGACTGCTTCCTTACACGTGGTTACTTTTGTCAGCACATAAATCTGTCCCTGAGAGGCCTCAGCGAAGCAGTGGTGATCCACGGGGGAGTGCCTCCATCGGATAGGAAGGGCCAATTGTTCTAAGTCTGGCTGAGAAAAACAGGGAGCTGAGAAAAGCCCAGGAGCCTGCAACTTTACAGTTTTACAATTTTCAAGGTGCTTTTTGTGATAATGTAACTTCCTCAACAGACAATTCCACAGGAAATTACAGGACATTTTCTGGGTGTATTATTTAACTGCAAAAGATGGACATCACACATTGCAGAACATTGCAGACGCAGCAGAAGAATGCCCCAGGAGACTGTACGAGGAAGAAACTTGCAGTATCAGACAGTTCCTCAAAGGCAGACACTGATCTCATGAGATTTAAAGGGACTTTTGCTACTATTTCTATTGCAGCAAAATCATATTTTCCCAGCTCTCCATGGGGTCACAAAATATTTCTAATTCTCTGGAACACCCAAGGATTCCCTTCCATATCTCAGTCATGGACCAAATCAATGAGAGAATAGCTCTAGCAAGCGCCCTTGGAAGAATGACCATTTGTAGCAGGAAAAAGATGCCTGGTGAAGCACTGGAGATCAATCTGCATGCACAACATTCATGTAAAATTGCAGCTGTCCCCGCTCTGAAGAACAGTTGCTTCACTAAAAGCCTGTATAGCTTAGCAGGAGTCCTTGCTTTCCATCAAGGATCGTGGAGCAAACTCTTGGCACATAGCAGGGAAACTTCCTTGCCCAGATGCAGCACAAACAGCCTCTAGTCCTCATGTCTTCCAACCATTTAGGGCTGCTTTGAAAAACCTCCTTGATTGCTATTTCTCTACACTAATCAAAGCATCTGAGTCTCTGTCAAAGAAATTAGAGAGGTTTGTGGGGTCTTTGGCACACACAGAACCAATTTCACTATTTTCCTTTTCAGCCTCTAGTTTCTCAGTAACTGCTTTACCACTACCTTCAAGTGGATGAGCCTCAAGTCTTGTCGGCTTACAGCATCCCAGTTTGCATGCCCTACTTAATTGCTTGAAATTCAGAGGTATTGAGCACCTGGGACTCTGGTGGAATTTAATGAGAGCTGTGGCTGCTTCCTCACCTCTGAAAAGTGAGGCCCAGAGGACTTCTTTTGAAGATGTCAATCGCTATCCTCTACCCTGACTTCCCATATTATTTCCAAACAAACATCTATCATTCCCTATACTGGTAGGTTTAGCTTTTGAATGTTAAGTGTCCTGGTCAAAGGCATCAATTTTAGTCCAACTTTGTCTGTTTTAAAAGGGACAGGGATTATATTACTTTGTAATTCCCTCTTAACTTTGTTCTACTCTATATCAAATATGAATTATTGACAGAATCACCCCAATCTGTCACATTTGATAAGACACACATACCATGGGATACCTTAAATGGAGAATATAAGCTTAGAAGCATATACCAGTGAATCTGAAAGAGAATTAATTTCTAATTCAGGGCATGAAACAAACAACAATGAAGAACATTATGAAGCTTTGTGGCCTAACTAATAATGAAAGGTTTCAGTTAAGTCTAACAGGGTAAACTAGAGTCCCTTGTGAAAAAAAAAAAAAGCTTAAAAACAGACACATCACAAACACACACATACACTCCAACGAGCAAATATGATTTAAGGACCAGATTCCAAGGCTTTTAGTTACGTTGAATGGTACCTTCGCATCCATGAATAACCTCATTGAACCTATGGGACATTTGTGGAATAAGGTACTATTCAGTTCAGGAGTAGAGCAAAAGGAATCAGAATCCAGCCCAAAGTAAAAAGCAAACAGGAAATTCCAGTAGCATATCTCACAGTAGCCAACATGAAAAAATAGTCAGCATTCTCCAGTGGTTCACATACTGAGATACTGCAGCCATCCCCACACACTATAACATAACTGCAATAACCCATATGACTGTTATCAAATAATCACTACATATTTGCATATAGGAGTTGATTAGAGAACTCAACAGAGAACGGGGACTACTGTGCTAGGTATATCATACTAGATAGTGCCTGCTTCAAGGAGGTTATTTATGATCCAGTAGAACAGCAAGATGAATGTGTACGCAGAACAAGCGGCTATGTGACATGGTCATATACAGTTTAGTAGTGGAGCTAGCAAGAAAATCTTTAAGGCTAATGCAGTGTCTCACTCTTACCTGTCACTACCACACACCTTATACGACAAACACCACTACAGTGCATCACAGGCACTGTACACATGACCAGATGATCAGTGGGGAATCACCTGGTTCATTAGGTATCTCTCAGGCCTCAGCATTGCAAGTTTTTGTTTAAAGACCCTTTACATGTAGAAGTGTTTCACAGTCATTGTCTGATGGATAGGGGGGTGGATTTGACTCTGCTAGGCAGCTGTGTAGCTACTAGGAATTGCAGGTATATGTTCGAGGACATAACACATACGAAATCATTGGGTCAAACCATGCTAAGAAAGAAAACAATGGCATAAATTACTGTAAAAGACACAGAGATGGTTTTATAGGGAAGAAAGGAGAATGTATGAACACATAAAGGTGTGAATCAGACTAAACTACAGTGGACTAACCTATAGGGTCAAGTGTCCTTTCCCTCTCCAGTTATTCACTGTAAAAAAAATACCAGCCCAGTAACTAACCCCTCCTCCCACTTCTTGGAGTACCTTTGATGAAATAGGAGATCTTCTTGGTAAAATTACATGAGCTTTCAATATTTTGAGAAAACTAGCAGAGAAATGGAAGTTATTCCACAAAATACTACTTGTGTGCAAATGCTACCGAAATCCTAGAACACATATTAATTATAAATTATCATGGGCAATTTGGCTTGCACATTTTAAGCAGAGCAAAAGAGAACACTGAAACTGAAGGAGTCTCTCTGAGCTACTGAACTTGCTCCTCTTCGCAGAGTACATCAAACTGACTGTAATTAACTAAGCAGTAATTAAAAGCTCCAGAAAGAAGGTTGTAATATAGTTGCAGAGAGGAAAAGCTTATCAACAGTTGAAGCACACTATCTTCACACAGGAAAAATCGGTATCAGGGAACCAGCTCCTGTAAGCAACTACAGGGACCAACAGAAATGAGAAATGTAAAGTCAGTCAGACAGCACACCTGAAATACAAAAACATCACACTCTGCTGATGGTTAGAAGCAAAGCTAACAATAATGAAGACTAGTTCTATAAACAAGATTTATTTTATTCCCATTTTCACTCACAATTTTTTCTTTAGTGGAAGGAAAAAGAAACAGTAAAACAAACTTCTGCCTCTTGCCAGCAGATATGATGAACAGAGCATAAATGCAAGTATGGATAGATGGGCAAACAACAATCCCTGCCAAGTTTACCTGTTTGACTACAGATGCCAGCAATGTTACCTTTCACCAAACTTAAGTATAACCAGTAACTCACATTACTGATGTAAAAGATGTTGCTGAGGTCCCTCTAAACTACTGAAGTCCTGTTGTTGGGTTGTTGTCTACTTGATGTGTCTTAAGTTGAAACTCCTTCATGTAAAATAAGGTTCAGACAGTGCCCTGTAAGACCTTCCTGCAAAGCTCATGTTGTACCTGAAAAACAAAGATGATACATTTCCATGTGCAATGACAGACAAAGTATATGCCATGGACTGAGACACAGATGACCACCTTTTGCAGACTTCTTTGTGCAGAACAGTGATGAAACCATATACCATGCACAGGGCCAGACTGCAGACCATAACATGGCATCCTCTTCCTACCAATACCTCTTAAGTTTTGGATCCTTCCTTCCAAAGGAAACACCAATATGCTGTTCCAGATTTTCAGCTTTGTTAGAGTGCTTGACTTCAGGCACACCAGGCTTTTCTGGTGAAAGTGGTAGAGTGGGGATCCTACTTTTTCTTCTTGCCAGAATGGGGAGCATGACATTCAGCTCCTGCCACTGGGGTTCAGAAGCACCACAGCAAACAGATGGTGAATGCTCCTCTGATTGCTCTAGGGACCACATACAGCATAGCTTCTCAGAGATGCCTGGTCCTCCTTTCTATTCTTCATTTGTTTTCATCTCATACCAAGGGCCAAAGGAACGTTATTCCCTGGCTTTGCAAACACAGCCCGCCACAGCTGCTTACTCTAAATCTTCAAGTGTTTTCACTCTCTGCTCTGTGACTACATGCTGGCTTTCTCCATTCTCACTTTGTAACCCAGTTTTTTCCTATAACATAAGCCCTTTCTTCACCACATTTTCAAGAAACCTATAATAAATGCTAAGCTGAACTAATGACTTCTGTGCCAACTTGATTTACCAAGAGACTAATCATGCAATAATTTAAGTCACACACTGCTGAAGACACCCTTGAAGTTTCATCTGAACAGGTTACCAACATCACTGCTACTTCTTTTTCCTGCTAACAGAGCCACTGAAAGTTATTAGAAGTAGTGCGTGCTGTACTCTTAGCTTAGCTTCCTCATTTGGAAACTCTATATCTTTTCTGAAGATACCTTCTGGCTTCTTCTCTCCAATCCAGGACAGACTTTATTTGAATGAGTAGAAAAATAATAAAAAAGCACAGTAACAAATACTCCTCCCCTTTATTCGAATTTCTCAGCTCTCAAAGCTTTGAATATACTTTAGAAAAGATGGTAACCTTTTTAAATTAGCTTTTCTTTCTCTTCCCATGCAGCAAAAATGGCCTAAAGAATCCTTACCTCAGGACTAACTAAATTGCACCCATTAATGAGCTCTATAAGGTACACACATCATAGGCTGGTGACTTTGCCCTGTTTTCTGATCACGATAATGACTACATCTTCTTTCTATGACTCTTCTCAACACTCTCTAAATGTGTAATATTACAAATAATAGGGACATGAATTTCTGTTACATAACTGGATAAAAATCACAAGCATGCGAGCTAAATGTTCAGTGGCAATTATATATCCAACAACAAATGAGGTCAAATAACACAAGAAACTCATTACCAGAAACTTAAATATCTGTATTTACATCAAAATTTTGGCCATTATTGTGCTCATGCATAGCTGAGTACAATTTCAGGTAGGCATTATGCTGAAACAATGTATTGGTTGTGAGATATCTTCCAGTTTTTCCAACCAAAACAATTCTGTGATTCTATGAGTTTGTAGCTGAAATGTTCTTCATTCAAAATTTGTCTTAGACAAATTTATCAAAAAATTTTTTTGAAAACATAATTTCTTGCATATTCTTCCTTGTGACACCCTGCCAGTAGTTCTGCAAAGCAAATTCATAGAAAGATTGACTTATAAGGTGCCTATTAATTTACTCCAGGTCCTCAACATAACTGCAAAATTTCTGTCTGAGATAAGGGTAAGGTTTAAAAATGCTGAGTATTGGATAATTCATGCTGCAAGTTCTCACCTTCTTGGCCACTGTAGGATATCCAGCTTAACATACTGTAGGGAAGGACACTATAATTATCACTGCTTGGTAACATCCACAAAGGTTAACAAGGGTGGAAGGCACAAGGCATGTCACATGGCAGCCTGTCAGCAATGAATTTACTCCAGAAAGCAGTGGTCCTGACTCTATAGCAAAGGAAAACAAACTTATTCATAACTCTTCCCAAACAGTGCCATAAAAGAGGTCTTCAGAGTCAGTTTCAATCAACTATGGACAGTGGTTTCCTCTGCAAAAAGTCTGGCTCTCACATTTTCACACCACGTTCTGTAACTTGAATCTATATTTAATTCATTTTTCCCTTCAGACTACAGAGTATTTAGCCATCTGTGACATGGTTACACCAGCTACCAGATTCCCTTTGCTGCTATGAACGCTGACAATTCAATAAATTCTAATTGACGACCTTTTTAAAAGGACCCAGATTAAGAATAATTAGCACACAAATGAGTAATGCTCAAAATTCCAGTGATGTAGTGATTTGACCAAATTCATCATACCTTAGGGGAGATAAACTGAGCAGCAGTATAAATAATGATCAGATTTATTGTGAGAAAAACACACAACAGACATTTTATATTTATATACTCACATTCCTTATTAATTGAAGATTAGTCTCAGAAAAAAAAAGGTATTATGAGAAAATTGAGAAATCCCTTAATTAATCATGATTTAGAAAGTAAAGAAAACATTCATATAGTTAAGTGTCAAGACAGACAAGACTGTTACAATACTGAGGGAAAGAGCTAAGTCATTGATAATACAATATGTATGGAAAAACTCTACACTTAGAAAGAGGTACCTTTACCAAGAGTCCCCTGCATGGGCATCTGTGTGTATGTGTGCACACTCAGACACATGTATGCCATTAATCACGTATTCCTGTGGAGGGACCAAAGTAGTTAGGCAGAAAGGAGGCTGGCAAGGATAGCTGCCTACATTAAGGACCAGAAAGGAAAAATGAGCACCAATGAGTCCAGACTGAACTTCTTTCTTAGAGCTGACAAGCAGAAGTCATAGAGAAGCAATGGAGAAGGTCTAGCATGCCCTAAGTACACGTACTGAGAATATTTAACAAGAAAAGTGATGAAATCTTTCCATCCTGGCTGAGGTTCGCTTTGACATTGGGTGAGAAGTGTGCAGCACAGAGGTGCCATGCAATCACAGCAACCCTGCCTTCTGGTAGTCCTGAGAGAAGTACCCTGTGTTTTACATTACCAGAAATGGAGCCTTTCCACCATGGAGTCTGGCAACACTGGCGTGATGCAAATCTCTATCTAAGTACCTCACCGGAGCTCTTGGACCCTGTGCCCTACAGCACAATGAAATCATAGCCTGCCTCTCCCCTCCACAGGAGAGGGCGAGGAGCGCTGTGACTTCCACCGCTATGCCCTGCGATGCAGCACAAGCAGGATCCAGCACATACCAAAACAGGAAGGGAGAGCACAAAAGTATCACATAGGAAGGAGCTATCAGCCTGCTGGCCCCAAAAATAGAAGTGCTACCTAAAGTGTTAATACAGACCTCACTGTCAGATATCTCAGTGTTTCTCCTCAGTGCCAGAGGATTGCATCCTTGCAACATCCCAGTGAGGTGTGGAGGAGGGAGGATTAAACCTCAGTTTACAGAAAGAGGGTAATGCAGCAGGCAGATTCAGAGAATTGCCTAAGGTGGGAGTGTCAGCCCACTAAACTGTTGACTACACATTATGTTGCAGCTTTACAACTCTCATTATTTAGTCTTATACAGAAAATTGAGCCATATTATTAACGTAATTTATTTCAAACAACACCAGCTGGTCATGATGAAGTTCTCATTAAAATATATCACCATAATAGTGCATATATATTTAACTCAGGTGGGCTGTACCTCTCAACAAAGAAAGTCTGCTCTTACTGATACAGTCGCTTCAGTGGAGGTACTTGAGTTAAGCCATACTAGCAAGCAAGCCACAAATTGGGCTCCTGCATGCACACTGATGTTGCCTTTTTTCATGCACAGCCTTGCAACATCTGGATGAGTGTCTCCCTTTGTGTTGTGGCAACTGGATCCACTGTGGAAAGCCCAGAAATCTACAGGAGATACTGTCTGTCCTATCAGGGCTTTGGGAAGGAGAAGGGAAAGGCACTGGAAATGAGCAGAACCACACCACATCCCAGTTGCAGGGTGGCTCTTCTCATCCAGACTCTCCCATGTGCTCCCCTTTGGCATAACACAGAACTCAGCCTGAAGGCTTGAGGCAAGAGGAGATAGATGGGAAACTCAAGTGAAGATGCAGCCTCAGTGAAATAATTTCAGAGAGTTCAGAAATGGAATTAACCTCTTCTGGCCAGTGCTGGAGATAAGATCTTTGATCTTAGCCAACATTACCCCTACAATTTAAGATCTTTGCAGTGCAATGTCTATGATGGCGGATCTCTATGCTGGGTCTGCTCTGAGAGGAGCATCTGATCAGATGATTTCCTTCAGGTTACCCTTTCCTACCTAAATTATTCTGTGAATCCAGCTTTTGCTCTATAAAATATAGGCATCTGATAAGGAATTGAGCTAGTTTTGGACTGGGTTTTTATTTCCTTTCTGTCATGACACAGCTTCTATGGTTGATATTTTTAGCATGGAACAGGCTGTATATGTGTTTCAGATAGGGGAAACTGTCTTCCAAGGAGATGTCTCTAGTTGGTTGAGATGGAAAGCAAGGACAACCTTGTCTCATAGAGAGAAAAAAAAATGCATTAATTTTTGGCAACATTTCAGACAAGATTTTTTATTTAGTTAGGGTTTTTGCTCTTCTGTAAAGTTCACTCAGCATTGTCTCCATTACTAAACTGGCGTGTTTACTGAAATCTGCCAATTTAGTCCATCCTATATTTAGATCCAGGAAGTTTTATTTTACTTTATCTTTAATAATATCTTTTGCAAGTGATACACTTGCAAACACTCTTGGTTCCACACTACCACAAATCTTTCATTTGTGGTAGCTAATGAAAGTTTAAAACCTATTAGATTACAGAAAACGAGGGTAAAAGTGGCTCTAAATATGGTCCTACCTCCTCACTGGCAAGTTAATGACAGTATTACCAGTGACCTCCCGAAACCTTCTACCCCAAAATTCCATCTTAAAAGTTATGTACTGTAGACCTCATTATAATTGGAAGTAGTGGTATATCTTCCTACCAGCCCAGGTATACTACATGGAGTGGCCACTATTGCAAATTTATTTTTCTACATAGCACCCATAAAGTTTCAAAATAGTCTTTAAGTGAGACTTAACTGGTGCATAAAATCTTGCTGACACTTTAATAGAGCCTGGGGGGCTCAGCTTTGACAAACTCAATTGCAAAGGGTAATAGGAGATGGCTAAAACTCAGGTAAAGCTACAGCATGTATGCTAAAAACACATGTGAATAAAAACAGGTGCAGAGCAAAATACAGAAAACTAAGGCCAGTAGCACTATTAACCTTGCCATATAGACATCCATGAAGCACAGGACCACATTAACGCAACCTTAGCACCATGCATGAACCTGGCTCAAACTAACTTGGGTGCCTTTGGATGCACAGGAACACCTACCACACAACCTGGACTAAACAGCTCCCAAGGAATCGGAATTGAGAGCAGACCCTGTTCAAAGACAGTTACCTACCAGTCAGTTTACCTGGGAAATGTTCCATCTTCAAATATGTAAATTTCTTTTCTTAGGTCCCCAGATTTGGGAGGGAGTCCAAGTCCACCACCAGCGATGTGAAATTTAATGTCTTTGGTACATAAACAGAAAGGGTTTTGTATAGATGCAAAAGGAAGAATCCCAGTTCAACAGCAAGACAAGCAATTCTTTACTTGCAACCACAGTCTCATAGCCTTTAAAAAAGGGTTTCCCAAATTTGTTTTACACAGATATCATCACAAAGGCAAGCACATCAAGGAGAAGACATTCTGCTCTTTGACTGTCACTCTGAGATAGCATCCCCTGCAAAGCAGAAGTGTAAATCCTGCAGTTAAATCTCAGATAGTTCAGATCAGTCATTTAAAACAGTGTTTTTTCTTATCATAGTCTTCATATAAATCAACACTTTATGACTAAGATTTCTGGCCTTACAGCCCTAAAAGAAACTCCCACTTCTCACTATATATTCCAAGCCTACGTTTTGCAATGCATGTGGCTCACACAGAAAACATACCGAGAGTTTCCTGCATTCTGTCTAGGATGGTCCCATAAATAAAACACTAGTTCAAAATCATTCCAATAAAAGCTCATAAAAGTACCATCCAGTTTGTCCCATGTTTATCCTTAAAAGAGGGCAGGCATATTTATAAAGTTTCATTCTTAGACTGTGTAGCTTCATCAAAATTACAAAGAGAAAAAGAGCAAAGCACTTCTTACAGCGGCTTACAGCAGATACTTTCAAAAAGGCATTTTTTTATGGCTTTGGGTCTTGCTTTTGCGCACTTGTAGGGCCAGTCCAGAAAAATCAACATGCTGAATTACATGTTTGGATAGAAGGCAGCCCTGTCTAGCGCCATAATCTTTCATTTAAATATGGAATGACTAGTGACTCTTAACCCTGTTTCAAGGCAAAGACAGATGAAAATGAGAGTGGGAAATTGTGTGATAAGCACACACAAATTTTAAAAGGGGTTTTAATTGGAAGGTTGGGAGTTTTGGAGGAAATGTATGTCTGTATGTGTACGCATGCAATTCTCCATTATCTTGTTCGTGTGAGTTTCTCTCTTGACTGAGGTGTATGAAATACAGTAGAAATGTAAAAGTAGAAGTGCTCTCAAGAGGACATCTGTTCCACATCACTGACAGACGTCTGTCTGACCCATTTTCAGGATTTGAAACAAGGATTCCAGAATATCCTTAGAAACTCTGTTCTAATACTGTACCATGCCCATAGCCAGAGCATTATTCTGAATTCTATCTAATCTGAGTATCTCTTGCTTCAGTTTACTCTATCCATTTATTTTTACAACACTTTTAGACAGGTAAGTGTCTTTTTCTTTACAACATTTTGTAATAAAAATTTGCATACTTTATGTGTGTTACACCTCTTTCCTTTCCTCAAAAAAAAAGTTCAGTTGATTCAGCTTTTCCTCATAGAAGATGTTTTCCAAGCTTTGTTTTCAAAAGGATAATGATTTCCAAATTGCCTGTGCTTTAAAATGTGCCATCACCATTCGACACACACATAGTATTCCCAGGTCAGGCCCCACTATGCAGGACAGACCTAAATAGTTACTTCCCAGTTACTCACAATATCACTATTAATTCATACCATCACAGAATTTACTCTTCACACATCTTCACATTTCTGGATTTCATTTTGTTTGTGCACTGTGCCAAGTCTCTTTTCTGAAAACTGCTCCCAAACTAGTTGCTTCCCATTTAATTTTTGTGCATTTGCTTTTTCCTTCCTCAAAAGTGATACTTTGCTCTAGTTATTGATTTCAGACCCTTTCTTCAATTTATCAAGCTCATTTTGTATTCAAATCATTTTCACTGAACTGTTTGCAGACCCTCATAGCTGAGTACCATATGAAATTTTTAGAAGTTTCCTACATATTTCATCATCAAAGCTGAAAATATTGAATAATACCAAACCTAAGACAGAACTCTGTGGTACCTTATTTAATACATTTTCCCAGTTTGACAACAAACCATTGATAACTGCTTTACCGATAAGCAAAATTTTTCAAACAGTTTTTCACTCATCACATAATAACTTCATCTAAACCATATTTCTCTGGTTTACTTATGAAAATGTCATGTGGATGTGTGTCAAAAGCCTTGCTGAAGTCAAGATCTATCACAGCTGCTTCTTCCCCTTTATCCACTGGGCCAGTTGCCCTGTCAAAGAAGGAAATGAGATTGCTTTGATGTGATTTGTTCCTGACAAACCCACGCTGGCTGTTTCTTATCACCTTATTTTCCTCTAGGTGTTTACAAATTGATTGTTCAATAATTTGCTCCTGCATTTTTCTCAGTATCAAAGTCAAGCTGACTGGCCTATAATTCCCCAGGTCTTCCTATTTCCCCTTTTTAAAGATAGGTACTGTGTTCGCCTTTCTCCCGTCCTCCGGGACCTCACCCATCCTCCATGAGCTCTCAGAGATAATTGCTAATAGTTCAGAGATCACTTCTTCTAGCTCCTGAAGTACTCCAGGGTGAATTTCATCAGGCTCTGCTGACTTGAATGAATCTAACTTATCTGAATATTCTTTAACCTGCGCACCTCTTTCTTATAAATTAAACAACTTGCAGCCCAGCATGCGTTATACAGTTTTAACGCTCAAAGGCAATATTCCTAATACTGTAGTTTGAATTTATTTTGAGTCATAAAGCAGTTAGCCATCACTCCACAATGTCAATAAGGAGAGTGGCTGTATCCCACTTAAGAGCTTATGCTCAGGAGGAAAGATGTCCTTTAATCCAAACATGATGTTTCAAAAAGTGCCTGCTATTCTGCCCCTGGACACCAAGCACTCTGTGGACAGTGACCTGCACCAATCCCAGTTAGCCTTCAGTACCCTTTCATGCCCGCAAAGCCTGCTTCAGGGCAGGTCCAGGAAAGGTCTAGATGCAGCAGCTCAGAACTCCAGCAGCTGCTTTTTACTTCACTTGAGTAAAATCCAGACATCAGCCATTTCTCCACCTATTTTTTCCCAAACCTGCAAGTATTTCCAAAGCAGGCACTTACACAATCAAGCTTCATATAAAATGCAGGAAGGCCATCCAGCCGGAGATAAAAATATATTGATCTAGAATTATACCTACAGGGCTACGCTGGTTTTCTTCAAACAAGGTTTCTTCAAGCAAGGTGTAGCTACAGAATGACCCTTTGCTACTGTTGTTCTGTTTCACCAGCTCTGCTCCTGTGTACAAAGCAGTCCTTACCTCTGTCTCTCAAATGCACAGTTGACATACTTGCTGTACTTGCAATTAGGGCAGGAGAAGCCCATTGTTCATGTTTTCCCCTCTGCCTTTTCTACACAAGTATTTCTCACTGGGGACCTAAAAGACAAAATATTGATTTTTTTTTTTCCCTCTTCCCCCCCGTCCGCCCCCCCAAATGGCTTGTTCTTTTTTATTATGTTATCCTGGTAGTTTTAATTTCTTACTGCCTACTGTGATGTAGCAACCTAAAGACAGTCAAAGATGAAGTTCTAACCCTAAGGCCTTGAAACAAAAGATACAGCATCTTCTCTCTGTCCCTCAGAAACAAAAATAAAATGCCTTACTTGAAAGAAAACCACAGCAAGGAGGGTGTGAAGAAATTTTTCTATTTCCTTACCTGTCAATTAACACAAAGGATGTACCTTGGATGCTGGAATGGCCTTTGTCAAAAGCAGGAATCCAACTTTCAAACTATCCATAGGCTACAAAATTATCCTGACTCTGATCACACAGAAAGCTTTGTGGCAGTCAATGCTATGTGTGCAGGGGGAGCCTCAGGGAAGCCACCAGGAAGGCACATGAGAACAAGATCACCACAGGGCTGGCAGCTGGCAGCAGCAAACGAAGGAACTTTGAGCAACTACATTTCACAAGCATGCAAGCATATCATCCATAACTCAAGTGGGGATTCCTTGAAAAAGATGGTTCTCACACTGCTTTTATAATCAAGGAAAGCATCACTAAGTTAAAGGCTTCTAAGTGAAAAGTATTACAAGATACTTTATTTCAAGAAAGAAATTAGGGAGAAAAAAGTCTCTAAGGTAAAAAATTGCAGAGGTAGTCAGTGGTGTCATCTGTAAGGGTGGGTCAGGCCACTGTCCCAGGGACCAAATGTGCCCTCTTTGCCTTTTGCAAGCTGTGTCCCCACACCCTGTCAGTGTGTGCCTCCTAGGAGAGCCCAGCTGCTGGTCCTTTCCCACACAGCTTTCTCTACATCCAGCCTGGCTGGGTGCATGGGTCTGTCCCACCCATGGCACAGGGTTTTACACTTGCCTTTGTGGAACTTCTTGAGGTTCCCTTCTGCCCGTTTCTTCAGCTGTCACTTAGAATAGGTCAGTCACTACTTCTGCACCAGGATCAGCCAGCAATGATCCTGCAAAGAGACAGAAATTACTGGAGACAATATCCCATAAAAAGACAAGGCGGAAAATGGGCAGCATGATAGGGTAAATGGCAATGAATGATACAGAGACTCATGAAGAGCTATTACCGAGTGCAGTGACATAAAACTACCAGAACTTCAGTCTTGCCAGTCCCTGACATGATACCGCCAGAACCACTGACAGTAACAAGAGCTTTTGCAAGGAATCTTGGCAGGGAGAAAACAACTTTAATGGTGTTAAACTCTTCTCTCATTCCCGCAATGATCCATCCAGTCTAGGACTGACTTTTACAAATAAGAAAGCCTGGAGGACTGCTCTCTAAGATGCAATGGTGCTGTAGAGAAAGGCCTCATTTTTCTTAGCTGTAAGACACTTCTATTCCAGAAAGGAATAAACCACAAAAATGTTAATTGCAGCCAAATCTCATAGACATAAACTGGCAATAAGCTCTGAAGATGCTTTTTCATGAGGGAAACTGGCAAGAGCAGAGGAGCACATTCATATCTAGATCCATATTTAAGGTTCCTTTCCATTTATGAGGAGTGAAGCTTGGAAGCTGAGCTGCAGTTCAGGCCAAGCACAGCTCCAGCAGGACTGAGAATGGGGGAAAATAAAGCAATTATGCTCAACTTCAGCACAGATTAGTGATAAATATAATGATTCATGCACTCTAGAAGTAGAGAGATCAAGCTTATTGTAACACACAAAAAAAAGCACAATTCAACAAAAATATGTTTGCTATAAAAACAGACAACCAGTTTTCTAGCATTAGCAGCAAAAAGAGGCTTCCATTAATGCCTCTGAAATAAAAGCACAGGCAATTAACAGCCCGTAAAATCATTCTCTCTGCTTTCTGTGGCCAGTGCAGGCTCAATGTTTTCTGAAGCAATGGGACTCTAGGTCATAGCAAGACATCTCTGGCCTTTATTTACAAGCATCTGCACCTCACCTTCTTCTCTGTATCTCCTAATGCATTCTGTGAAGATAAAGATCACAGAAAACCTAAAAATACACACCAGCAGCAAATGTGCCCTATGCTATTGGCAGAGCCAGCTCTGCCAGTGTCAGTGTATTGCCAAGTTTTGATTTGGGTCCCGAGGTGAAGTTGTACTTTCCTTGCCTTGATCAAGAACTACCAAAAATGGTCATCTGCAGCATGTGCTGACCAAAACCTTTTTCAGCAATGCAGAATAAGGTAACAGAAAAGAGGAACACTCATGTACGCCTGCCCTAGGCACTCTTTTAAACCAAGCTACCCTCTGGCAATTTAGGCCGGTGTTTTTCTGTTACTGTAGGGTTTCCTCCAAAAAGGTGCCTCCAAAAGGTGCGTTGAACATGCGTCTGCACACTGGAGAAGCGAAGGACCTTCTTCACTAGCTGCAGTGACAAATTTGAAATGGGATGTGATAACCAGGGGCTCATTTCTCTGGGAGACCTGGACAGGTCTACCCCCTGCTTATACAGGGTGCATCTCATCTCCTAATACACCAGAATTTTGATCTACTTTAATTCAGCTGCTGTGAAGATACTTCTGAGCTGGCAGACTTTTTTGTTTGCTTAACAGCTTCATTTTATTCAGGGAGAACAACTGAAACATAATGAACTTATTTCTATGTATGTAGTTTTCTCCAAAATATATTTCAAGGTGTATTTTTCAATGAGTTCCTTAGTCATGGTCTGGAAACCTGTCTGTGAACAGGCAGAGGCAGTATGGACCAAAGGGAAGGTCTTGTTTGCTATTCACCTCTGAGGCAATGAACTTCTCCGTAATAGAGAACTGAAGATCAGGAACATGCATTTCACATGGAAATATCACATGAGCAACATAAAAATTCTGAGTTTAGTCCAGAGAGTCAAATCATAAAATCTGTCCTGAACAATTTAGCAGCTGGCTGGAGAATCAAACTCATTCCTCCCTCCGGTTCCTCTGACACTGGCAAGGAGCATGTCTGTCTCTGGTCAAGGGGAATGCAAGCTTGGCAGGCCAGGTGGTAAGGTGACCTTTATCAAGATGAGAAGTTAGCATGAACAGCTGCTTCCTCTGTTTATGTGGCAAAGTTGCCTCTTGCCAAGGATGCCAGTCAGATGCTAAGTTTTTCTCTCACTCCTCCTTAATGTTGTTCAGCAGCCTCCAAGCTCATTTCTTTTTCTTTCAACTTAGGAGATTATCTGTGTTGGGCAGACAGTAAAATAAATTTATGAGCTGTCTGAAGAAGCACACCGGGGCTCAAGCAGCCTCTCTGCTGTTTGTTTGGCTTATTTTTAAGGGTACAGGCATGGTATTGGAGGCAAGTGGTCAGATCTCCAGCTGATGTAAACCAGCACTGCTTTATCAGCTTTAATACAATGGGGCTACTGCTGGTCAGACCCTCACTGCTGTAACTTGGCTGCTGGAGAAACATCAGCAGAAGATCTGACCTACCTATTGCTTTGTGCACGCTAAATGAATAACTACCATTTTTCCCTCCAGTGGAGGCAGGATAGGGCTGCTTTCCTGGGGTGCCATCATAAACAAGATTCTGAGGGGACTTCTAAAAATGCTGTGAGACAGGATTCAAAACAAAGGAGGGATGAAAGCACCAAACTACATCTGCAAAATGCAAGCCGGCACTTGTGCACTCAGCGGGTCTGAGGATGTGCAAAGGGCATATTGTGTTCACATATACTCTAAATCTACTGCTGGCATGTAAACACTCCTCCTATGATCTACAGCTGGCAAAGAGAAACAAAATTAGGAAACAATTAGACCTATTTTTGATGTCTTTCCCTTCCTCTCAGCACCCCTTCTGTTTCTCAGCCATGTACATTTTTCACACTGAGATGATAAAAGCATACAGAAGTATAGAGATGATAGGTGTGTATATATATGTATGTGGCTTTGGATCCCACTGCATTTTTCACATGTGTGCCAACAACGCTTGTGACTTGCTGTGGTGGTTTAGACCCTGCCGGGACCCGAGACCATGTTGCTGCTGCCCCTCCCCCACCCTCGGATGGGGACGGGACAGGGAGTAAAATACAAACCCCGGGGCTGAGATAAGGAAGATTTAATACAGCAGTGTAACAACAACAACAGACCAAACAACAACAACAACAATAACAGTGCTAACAATGTACAGAACAAGAGCTGTACCGCACGGACACAGCACGAGGCACAGACCCGGACAAAAGCCGCTCCTGCACTGCCCCGCCTGGGCACCCGGACATGAGGTCAGCATGGGATGGAACAGCCCGGCTGTGGCTCCCTCCCAACTGCTGGGGAAATTAACCCCATCCTAGCCAAACCAGGACACCTGCTCTGACTTCAGTTGAGGTAGTTATATCCTGCCTTGCTAATGACCTCCCCAGAGTTTCTCTTGGATGCTGGTTGTCTTAGCCTTCTGTCCTAAACAGACTCTGTTCCTCTGACACAAAGCTAGTAGCTACAGCACATCATTTGAGCACTGACAACATAAGGTTCGGCTTGCATATGGCTCTGCCTTTTAAATACCTCCCATTGCCATTACATCTTTGAGGGAATTTCTGGGTAAAGTGACTTATTTGGAAAGATAGACCTGCAAATTCACATTTGGTTTAAGTGTAAAGTCCCCCATGTTTGCACCTAGCAAAATTAATCCTGGGAGGAAAACAGGGAAGACTTCTTATGTGATTTCTTCATCACATAAGTAGGCAACACCTGTTCAACTCAAAACTACACTGTAGAGATTAGATCAGCACCTGAGGATCATCTTCAGACATGATAAAAATACTATATACTTTAACTCAAAGTATTATTTTCTCTTGAAGGCAGTCTCATCTGCTGCTCTCTTTCACTACCACTGACTCTCTGGCACAAGTCCATTCTAACCAGGTCCGGTACGAGAAAGCCTGTTAAACAGACTTTTCATAACTTGCTCTTCAGGGCTGCTAAATAAAGAGGCAAATGTGGCTGTTCATAGTCATTTCCATGGCTCTGGGGGTCCTGACATGCTAAGGACAGCTTATGGCTGATTGATCAGCCAGATTCTCTTCCACGGCTGAAGGCACAGTGCATGTAACCTCCTTTCATGCCATGCCTTGGAATGATCTCAAGTTTGAATGATTTCACATGACCTTCAGAAGGTAAACCTCCTTCTATTTACTTAAGTACACACAGTGCTTGGTAGCTTTTCTGTGGCAAAGAGAAATGTTTCTGGATTCTACCCTGCAGAACAATGGAAAAAAAGACGATCTCTTCACCTTTGTTTGCTGTCACTCACTACCATAATTCATTACCACAGGGTGAAGATAAATGCAGTCTTGGAGCACAGGTTCCTGCAGGCTACTGTCTTGCTTGTGTCATGCAGGAATCCAGGCAACATTGGCCTTGCAATCTGTGATGTTTTTCCACATTACATTTTAACCCCCATCCTTCTTTGATTACTTATCTTGGAAGAAAATAAAAAAGCAAGCTACAAGTGGTGAATGACAAATGACAGATCACCCATCCATGAGTTCTTTAAAGAAGAATCAGATAAAAAGATGGAAGTGAGCTGGATAATGTTAAGGTCCTCTCTTCTACCCTGTTGTTTGATATAGGATGGAGACAAATCTTCAAGCCAAGACGTTAAAGAAAGGTAATGTTTTTAATTATTCCCATGGACACCACTTGTGGAGGCCACCTACACATCATTTGTAGGTTTTCTGCAACAATAATTTCTTGATGGATATAAACAATGCTATTGGATATATTAACAACAAAGAGTAGAGTGAATTTTGTTCAAAACTCCACATTTTAAGGTAAATTTTGTCAAATACTCTTTTCAAGGATGGCAAAAGCTGGGGGGGGCTGGGGCGGGGGGGAAGCAGCCTTTTTTTTTTCTCCTGTTTTTTCAACCAGCTCCCAAAATAGCTTTAGAAAACTGGCAGGCAGACCTCTGTATTTACTGTGTGTATGGACAGCTCACATGGGTTAGGAAGAAAATGCTCTGTCTTCCGTCACAGTTTGATCCAACTGCCTAACTGCATTTTGGAGATTTTGCCTTCCACTTACTCATTTGCAGTGGGACTCCATCAAAATCATCAAGAAAATGAACAGTGGTCTGATCTAGTACGGCTACATTATTCCTGAAAGTTTTTGTAAGATATTAGGCCTTGCAGAGTACTGGGATTTTAAACCTCACTCCAAGAATCAATTCCTAAGAACGGAGAACCACCAAATAACAAAGAAACTCTCTTAAGTAATGACCAGCTTGGTAACAAACCATAATGAATTCAGGCTGAGGAAAGAAATGCAGACTGTTCCTACACACAGAGACAATCTGACAGATAATTACTCCTGTGAGCCAGTCATGAAGTAGATTTTCTCTGATAAGAAACAAATTTCCATCATCCCTTTTTTTTTGTTATTGTTCCTTCCTTAGTCTCATGATAGAGACTGCCGGGGGAGGAGAGGGGGCTCTACGGTCACCAGCTGTTTAAGCAAAGAGGCAGAGCCTGGCACTTTCAGGTTTACAGGTATTCAAATACCACAGTTAAATGTTTTTAAAAGTAGGTTTCTGACCACCCTGACGTTATTGGACCTTCTTCAAAAAGGGCCCAATGGAAATGAGTTTGTCCTCTGACACACTCACTCCCAGTTCTGTTTCCACAGGGGGACAACTGATGACTTCAGGATGGAGGGATTCTGATCAAGGCACCGATGGAAATTCTCTGCATTTTTACCATTAATGCTGATTTATTAGTGTTCTTTGACAAAGAGGTGCAATGCATGAAAACTTAAATGTGTTGGGATTAATACGAACACACACTATCATAATCTACTCTGGATATACTGGGAAATGTTATTGTTCATCTCTGAAATACAGACTTTGAGGTGAACCTGATTAAACTGTCCTTACAGATCACGCAAAGACTCCTACTGGATTCACTGGGTGTTGGATACAGATCCATGAGACTCAGGTGAAAAATTTTAAACAGCATGCAGTAATTGCTCCTTAGATTGCAATGATTTTATAAACCTTCCAGTTACCACAGTCAATACACTGCTTCAAGCAGGAAAGACAGGAATATATCTGGCTCAAGGTAAGGAAAAAAATTACAACATCTTCAGTTACCATTTAACCAAACACTTTTCAGTTCTCAGTCATTGGTCCCTCGGTAGGAGGCAAGCACCCAATCAGTGAGGATGAGCATCATGTTAGGAATGCAAAGCACTTAATAAAAAGAAAACTAGCATCTCTGAAGTGCAAAAAGACACTAACATTTGATTACCTGGGAGGACACTCCAGGGAGAAATTCATGACCACATAAAATAGTTTCCAAATTAAATACAGTACGATGCAAGCATTCAAAACTAGATGCAAACTGTGTAAAATGGATTTTTCTGAAAGAGCATCAAATGGTGAATTTAGCAATAACTTGTAACAGGGTCTGACTCTCCTTTTCTTGGAGTTTGCTTCAGCCATTTACACCCAAGAAAAACAAGTGAAAGCTGTCATCAGTTGGAGCAGGGTTGGCTTTTTGTCTGCTCTCCATTGCTATGAACTAAGGTGCAAGATATTAGCAAATAAGTTGTAGACAAAAGAAAGAAAGGCCACCAGTTCTAATCTTTCCACATTGCAGCAAAACCACCGGGTTATAGGGAAGGACAAAAATTGTTTAAAGGTCTGTAGCAAACACTGAACTAAAAAATGAAATCTGATGGCACTGTTCAGTACATCTACTCCACGTGGTCACTTGAGGCTGATTTGAGTGCTGCAGACAGCAAGACATATAGCTTTACAGCAAGGCTACTATCTTGCTAGGTAAGTCCTTCAAATTGCTGCATTACTCCTCCTGCCTCAACAGCAACAGGCAGAGATTACGATCAGAGAAGAGAGGTACACAAATAATCACAGACATTATTCAGAACATCAGACTTTTAGACCTTGGACTGAAAACCCTCTAAACCCACCAAGAGCCTTCCCATTCTTTCCAGTGGGCTTTGGATCTGCCACTAATCCAGGAAATTTTAGAGAGGGATTTCCTCTCTCCAGATATGCACTTAACAGATACCTTTTTCATTTCATCACAAAGGAACAGATGAAAAACCCCTTTCAAACAGTTATGTTGAGGATGGGGGAATAGAATATGTGTCCTGAAATAATTCAGATATTACCATCCCTCACTTTCATTTATTATAAGAGCATTTCTGCAGACTCCAGTACTAACACTTGCAGTGTTAAAGTGAGCAAGGAGGAAGGATGCTTGTCTAGCAGTTGCCTGTACTACCCACCATCACCACTGATGGTCTCTACTGGAAAGCCTCAACAGTGTCAAACTTCACCCAAGGGTCTTTCTGCCTCCTCATGGCAGGAAAGAAAAGAGAGTAATCACTTCATCTGATCTTCATAGTTAGAGCTCCATATGAGCTTTATGACCTTTGTCTTGATGCGGGAGCAAGCCCAAGAGACCCTAAACCAGCCTCTTGATGAAGAATAAGTTTCTCCTTGTTTTATGCAGGTTGGGCCTGCTGGGATGCTCCTTCTGCTCACTCCACATCCATTCACCTGTTATCTTCTTGGCATGATGTAATACTGCTATGCAAATACAGAGCAGGGATATATTCTTCACCTCCTCACATGGCCCCACTGGAATAACCTGGTATTTCCAGATGATGCTATCTGAGTCTATTTCATTGAATGACAAAGCTCAGCTAAGACACATGATAGAATATGACTAACATGAGGCATAGAGTGAGCAAGCTTAGTCAACAAAATACATACAGCCACATTCCCAAATACACTCCGATATGAGTATATGCATCAGAAAATACCTGCTGTGACTGCATGCTGATGCTTTTTCTACTAACTAGCCTAGAAGAAATGGTTATGAGGCAAAAATAAAAAGAGATTAAAACTTTTGACAAGACGGTAACATTTTAGTGCTTTAGCAAACACTTTGAAGATGCTTTCCAGTGTTGGTGTTACACACACCCTCCAGCCTGACCTAACCCCCCCTGTCGAAGCCATGAGAGTCCCATCCATTCATTTCTATGAACACAACTGAGGTCCCAAGAGTGCAAGTAATCAACATTATCTCCAGTCCCATCACCTGATGTGTTTACTTGCATACTCAAAAGGAAAAGTCAATCAGGTGAAAATATCAGCAATGTATTATTTTCAATCCAGCTCTAAAAGCAGGACCTAGTAAGCATGAATTTGCACAGATCAAGTCATAGCACTGCTTCTGCACCAGCAGAAAGACACAGTGTCGTATGTCTCATGCTGCCAGCGTGCTAAGCGCTACCAGCACCCCAGATGTCACATGGAGGGATACAGCCAGCATTGCCACTGCCACAAACACTGGTCCCCACGAAAGGCATTACAGCATGGGCAGTCGAGCCAAGAGTGAATAGAACAGAGGGCCTCATTTGGAGATGTGCAAGGAGGGATCTCATACGTGTGCATGTGCATACCCAATGTCAGCTGAACCAGAGGGGTGTCAGGATGCAAAAAACACCAAGGAACACTAGAGGGCAAATAGAGGAGGAGTCAGAAGGCAAGAAAAAGCATTTTCTCAAATGCACAACTTCCTTTATACCAATGAATAATTTAGTCAGACATGCCACCAGGTCAGTAGGATGGGCTGACACCAACCATTGCATTATAAGCAGAACATGGTATATTTGGGACCAGGTAATGCTTTCCACTGCAGTTGAAGCAGTTTGTCCAGGAAAAACCTATCAATTTAATCCTGCCTGCTGAGCACCAGGGCTGTCATTTCACACCTGTGCTACAGAACTACTAGTGTATATTCATGAACAGTGGTCTTATTACTAAGAATACACCTAATGTGTATTTCAGTGTAACAGGAGACAAGTTACAACAGCCCTATTAAAGGAAATCGCAGAGATCACAGAATTGACACATCCTGTTTAAAGGCAGCCACACTTATATATGATTGCACAACTAGAGACAAGTTTGTTATGTACCTCATCTTTCATGAACACTCATATTTTCTAGTTTAAAACATAAAAGCCAGCCGTGCTTTGGAAAAGGAATAGGGGACGATATCAAATGATAAACTAGGCATATATATAGGTGTACACATATCTAGAAAAGGAAAAGTTAGATATAATAAGCACTCAATGATATGAGGCAAACACTGTGAGACTTGAAAGCAAGAAATATCCAACAACTTGTAACATCAAAACTAACAATTGTAGGTCGTAGCAGGCAAATGAAATATGAACAACAAATAAGTATGCATAAGAAACAACCACATTAAATACTTTGATCATTTCTACAGAATCAGTGTTTTACAACAGAACAATACAAAATTGATCGGGTAATTATTTGTAAATGCTGATCATTTTGAGAGTAAGTATGGTTCAGCTAGCTCATACCAAGGAAGCCATGCTGCATTTCAGCTAAATTGATAATTTGGGGAAAATGAGGCAAGGCATCGGGAAGCATGCAGAAAGAACACTGAATTGTTAGCAGTGAATTACTGCCACAGGTTTAGGTGATACAATACCTTCAGAATTTATTTTTGTTTTTAAAGAAAAGAATAGAAATTGAAAGTCAGAGAAACATCCTTAGATATTTTCACATGAAGGCTGTGTTTAGGAGAAATGCCTTATGGACTCAAAAGTGAATTATATAAGGCAGTTATGCTTTTTTTTGTATTAAAAAAAAAAAAAAAAGAAGACAAAGAGACATAATATAAAAAAGGAACACAGACTGGAGCATGTTAATGTCAGCAGTAGAGACAGCCTGGGAAACTATTTTAAGAGATCAAGAGGAAAAATATTTAGAAAAGCATGAGTTGATTAAGAACAGGCAATGTGAATATCTAGAAAAGGAGATCAAGTCTCCCTTGTTGGAATTCAGTAGGAATGATGCCTCTCAGGTCCAACAGCATTGCACATTTGGAACAGCAGGAAAGTCTGGTGTCATCTCCACAGAAACTCATACACACCCTGGACCCATTTATGTCTTTTTGTGTCCTGCACAGAACCCAAGACTTCCCAGATCATGCAGGAAGGAAATCACACAGTAAAGAGCTTGATTCTGTGGGTAGAAAATCCCCCCTGAATTAAACCCAGAGACCAAGAAGAATCTGCTTCAGAATGCCTTAATGCTCTTTGATGCACAGCCAAAGATCATTCTACTCTTCATATTTTCAGCACATTTAGTCCCAGTCTGCTCAGTTCTGCATTTTTCACGTAAGTGGCCATTGTCAATGAACAAAGGGCTGTGACTATTCCTGTTCAGACTGGAGTAGCACGACTGCAGAAGCAGCGTATCTGGCACATGGGGAAAGAAAGTATATGCTTCATTTGCCTGCCAGCAGACATGCAAGTAGCTGATAGGTAAAAAGTAAGGTCATCTCATCCTTTTCAGATGAGGATGAGCCATGAAAATCAATGCAGCTCCATTTATTTTAATTCTGTCACGCCCAGTTAGGGAGCAAAGACATGGCAAGCCACTCGCACAGGTAGGCTGAAATAGTGAATATGGATTAGCTAACACTAGCTGGGGATCTTGTCTGGTCATAAGACCAGGATAATGCTGATTGGGTCATTTAAAATCTCACAGCCTCACAAGCTGAGGGCACAAGACACTTTGGGCTCACTTGTAGATGTTATTTTTGAGTACTTTCTTCTGTTGAAAAAGACAGAAGTCAGTTTGATAGCACTGGAGCAGACTCCAGTGTCCACAGTCAGAAGTTATTAAAAAATTATAAGAAGATCAATTCAGAAAAGTTTGCCGTTTTTATGAACGGGAGGCTGGCAAGGAGAAAAGTGTCTCTTTGCTCAATTATGGGAACAAGAAGGAAAGCTCACCACAGCTTACATATTCCTGCTCAGTAAATCTCTTCCTCTTCCTGTGTGTAGGTCCTAACAGATGTCCTGTAGCAATGGTCACATCAGGACAGAGAAGACTACACAGAAGGAGTGGCATGCTGGAGTCAGCCGCTCACTGGTTAACAAGGGATGCCTCAATGATGCACAGTCAGCAAGGAGTGTCCTACAGCACACTTGTGCCCAGCCACCTCCAGAGCACAGGCAGAGAGAAACCAGACCCATGGGTCCATGTGGACCCTTGCCTTCTCCAGAACTTGTCATTTTAGGGAGAAGCACAAGATTGCATCCAGGAACCTCCAGCGTTTGCTTTCAAACACCCTGTTACACTCAAGAGACACAGCTATAGGAATCTTCTTTAAGCCGCTCAACACTTTGTAACCATCCACCCCATGTTCCTCTTATCTCTGCTTTCCTCAGTCAGTCAGTCCTGACCTTTTCATCACCCGATCTACTGATGGCCTTTCTTACGTCCCTCAAAATGAACGCATCAAAATCCCAGCAGCTGGAATATGTTTGCATTTGACAGGAACTTTGCAGCCCACCCCAGTCAAGCAAGAATGGTGCACACTTCTTGGAGATGAAAAGGATTAGGGAACAGAGGGCCTGATGCTGATGAGACTCAGTGGGCCCCCTGTGTACAGAAGAACAGGGGGAGGAGAGATGGTGCTCTTATGGAGAACAAGGACAGGTGGGGTCTGTATACGAGTGCTGCCATCTCAGATGCCTGTGGAGAAGAAACAATAAATACTAGATAAAGTGCTTTAAGGGTTAAGAACTTCAAGGGAATAGCCTGCACAGTCTCAAAGAAGAGATAATAAAGAGCCTGTAACACTAGATCCAGCCTCTATGTAAAGATAATCTACTCGATGGGGGCTTAATCCTAGCAAGGACTCTATAAAGTCTGGGAAAAAAAGGGGGCATAGTTTGAACCCTGAATAGTCTAATTGATCCCAAAAGTAGAGGCCCTTTTTATATGTAAATATTCTGCCTCTCTTCAACCTCTTGATCATTCAGGGTCTAATCAAGGAGTTTCCAAAAAGACATCTGCTGTCAGTAGGAAAAGCCATCCCCTTGTTTAAGGCTCTTCTCTCTCAACCAAGGTCTGAAGCTGTGACTCCCGTCATGCCACTTTAGTCTCAAAAGCTCATGCTGGCGACATGGACAACTTCTGGCACAGGTGATTGGGTCTCAGTGCAGACAAGAGGATCTCTGCCCAACACTCCAAGGGACATGACAGGCACAGTGGCTCAAGAGGCAAAGCTGAAGAGCACAACAGAACTAATGGGATTGCTTCAGGAAGTTAATTATTTTCGAGCACTTTCTTCTCGCAAAAGAGGGAGAAGTCAATGTGGCAGAAGCTGTTTTAAATGAAGGTCTCATACCTTCGCTTTCGCAGCTAGCCATTTCTGTTGCAGGACCAAGAACTACCTGAGATACCAAGGCAACAGGCTTTTCAGGTGCTGGAAAACAGCATAATTCAGTTTACTGTCCTCACAGCTTTGGCGTTTTGGAGAATGCAGGAAGAGTCAGAAAAGGCTGCTGGTGGAGGAGGGCAAAACACTGAGCCAATGAGAACTTCTTCTTAGACAATCCTGATGCAAGAAGTGATGAACCACCAGGTTCATGCTACCTCCACAGCCAGGATTATCACCAGAGAAGCAACAAGGTCACGGCTAATGGTGATGGTGCTGCCCCGCCGGCCTGCTTCACTGGTTAAGAAATATGGCCAGATGGGTCACAGGATGCACAAGCAGCCACACAGCACCCAGAGCTTTTCTGCTGCAGCAGTCTCTCAGCATCAACAGGAGGGGCAATGATGCTGTTCCCTGTCCAACACTAATCCCACAGACACCAGTGGAAATGGGCTAGGGATTCTCCAGTCCCTTCAAGTAATACCGCCTTCTGGGAGACTGCTGCCTCAGACTGGCTGGCAGCCACAAAGCCTTGCTCCTTCTGAGGAAAGTGGAGGTCTGAAGACAGATCTTTGCCTTCAGGGTGCCAGGAAGGGCACCTGAAATGGGATGAGAAGGGTTCCTCACCACAGTGGAACCATTTCAGTGATTTCTTTGTGGCCTTTGCTCACTTGTCAGCTTCCTCCTTTATGCTGGAGGATGAGGTAAGCTTGGGGAAATGAGAAGCTCTGGAGACATATCTGGAAGCCAAAGGGAGGGCTGGTCCCCTCCTGTGCTCACTATCTGCATAGCAGAAGGCAACAAAATCAGAAGAGGTAAAGTTAGCACATTTTGCACACATTCTGCTCATTAAAGATCACTGACACTAATTAGACTTTTGCCCTGCTTCGTTCCAACAGCTTAGATGGCAAAGCAAAGGAAAACCATCTAGAAAGAGACTGGCTTTACCCATTTTGTGAAAACAGAAGAGCAGAACAGCAAAAGCAGCAGATGTGATTGACCAAATGGCCTCTGCTTGTTCTGCAGAGGTCTCACAGCATACCCCTGTTACTTGCATTCTAGATAGATGTGTTTTTCTTACAAATTGCATTATTACTGTGTATTTTCTTGTCTGAAAAATTTCCTTCACTTGGATGAAAATAAAATCAATGCTCTAGCTGATGCTTGGAATGATGTGGCCCCAACACACAAACACACACATCTCTTGTCAGAACTTTTCTGCCTTTCTTTTTCTTTCTTTTAATACGTCTGGAATCCACTGAGTGTTCTTCAAGTCTGAGCTCCAAACATTTCAAACAGCACAAAAGGTATGACAAGATGAAAGAAAATGTCCACAAATAGACAGCTAGACAACTAGTTAGCAGCTGTCTGCTTTTCTTCAGGTTTTTGGTTGTGGGTTTTTTTTTTCCTGCAGGGGGAAAAAAAAAAACACAACTTTATTTTTCAATCTTGAAGGAGCTGACTACAGATTCTTTTGTCCTGGCAAGAATCCAACCCTGTTTAGTGTTGGAAGGAGGGGAGGAGGTGAACTTCTTATGATGCCATGTGTAACCTTGAACCTGAGAATGAATCGTCTAACACAGTATGTGTACAGTTGCAATAGTTTAAATAGCATTACTCATTTCCCATCTTTTATATTGTACTGATCACAGCTTAATGAATTTTTGGTGTTCTATCAAGCCAGGTCATTTGTGTAGATAAAGGAATCGAAAAGAGCAGGTTTTGATTAAAAATGTGTATGGGCTTTTGGGACCTGGTTTAAATATTTCAGATCTTGAGCAAGCATGGAGCCTGCAGTTGAAGTTATTTATCTTCTCCCCAGATAAATCTGGCCAGGGGGAGGGGTGGTAATGCTTAAATCCTTGATTTTAATTACTACTGTTGTTTGCAAGTATTTTTCTTCTGTCATTTCTGTTCTCTTTTTTCCCCTAAACAGATGATCAGCAGAAAACATGGATTCCTGTCTAACTTGCAGATTTAATTTGGAAACCTGAACGTCCAACACAAATATGAAACACAAGCTGCAGTTGGATTCTTCTCCAAATCTTTACTGCTTGCTCAGAGAATTCACTCACTCCCTTTGTGAAGCTTAGTGTGAGGCTGAAAAACTTTCTCTCCTTGCCTCCTCCTGGGTCTCTTTATGTGTACATGAATGTGTGTGTGTGTGTGTGTGTGTGTGTACACATGCACAGGAGTCAGCATGCCAGACAGCATTCCACAGCAGATGATGATTCCTCCTTCCTCCCTCCCTTTATTTGCACGTTTAGCAGGAGTTGCATTCCTCCAGTACCTGCTGAAAGGGTGGAGATACTGTCCAAGGCTGGGCAACAGAAGATGGGTCAAAGGAACCTCCCTTGTCTGGATAGATCATACACAACCAGACACAGCAGAGTTTCCATCCCACTGAAATAACCTTGTACAACAACACTTAACACTGCAGATCTTTCCATTGACAGCTTCCAAGCAGTTTTGCTGCTTTTTCCTTTCCCACCCAGTATCTTCCTTGTGCTTTTAGAACATAAGTTCTTTCAGATAAAGCCTTTATTACTGTGTGTGTACAGCACCTGCTACAATGGGATTAGGCAGGAGTCCCATTTCTGGTTGTCAAGGTACTTCTGTAAATATCCAGCTGCCTGAAGGGCTCCCTAGGCTTGCACTCCCAGTTGAAGCCCTCAAGGGATGTAAATGAGACACACGGACAGAAGCTGAAGGCTCTCTTTTCTGAACTAGGAGTCATAAAGACAAGGAGGTTATTGTATTTACAAGGGAAACCATGAGCTGAAGGCAAAGTCTATTAAAGAAGTAGGGCTCATAAGCACAGATGGGGCTATAGGTGGGATCACCAGCAAAAACATCTGACTTAGTCTCTTGCCTTTTCACCAGTGTAAGAGGTACAGTCTGGTTGGATGTTTCTCCAGCATCTTTCTAGCACTGCTTAAGCATGAGTGATTTAATCAGCAATGGAGGACTGGGGAATCAGGCCATGAGCTAGCAGAAGGTTAAAAGAGCTGTGCAAATAAGAACTCTCTTTCAGCCCAAAGGACATCACAGTTCAAGGCCAAAAGCTTCCCTCTGTTGTTCTGGAACTAATTTCAAACATGAACCAGAAGCCTAACATGAAGAGGTTACTGTCAATAACCCCTTCCTGGGAGTGCCTTGTTTAATGGGATGAACTGGATGATACGAGTTCATAAGCCAGTGAGGGAAAAGGTCCATTGCTTTATTTTGACTCAACAAGGAAGGAACACAGGAAAAGAAGGAGACTGAACAGATACCAAAGGAGAAGAAAAGAAACAGATGGACAATAAGCAGAAGAGAAATAAATGATGTGAACATGCACACAATAACAAGCACTTTACCCAAAGTCAGTGGCTCGTCATAAGGAGGAGGAACATGTGCTGCTAATAGTGAAGACTCCTGATATGCAAGGGAGAAGGATTTAGCACCCCAGCACTGGGGGAGCTCAGTGTGCAAATGTAAGGCTTGGAAAGTCACCCTCTCCACTGCAGCCCAGCCAGCCAGCAGCCAGACTTCAGCAGGGGGAACTAGGACCACTGTAACTCACTCAGTATAGCAGGATCCTCCTCCGTACCATTTTTAAGCCTCCAGAGTAGAGCAAAATCTCAGCAATTTCAGGCCACCAAAACATTTGCTTCACAGTAGTCCCCTTTCAATCCTGTGATCATCAACACATGGTAAACACAAAATTCAAAATCTCAGGCCTGGATCTGTAACAGATGTTTGCTATCTGTTTCCTGTGTAGACACGCAGCTCCCACTGATATCAAGGAGTGAGAAGCTCAAATACCTCTGTGGAGCTCAGCCTGGGAGCACAAGACAAATACGTGGGTAGGAAAAGGCGCAGAGAGAGCTGCTTCACAGCCTCCAGGTGGCTCTAAATTAGAAGAAGGCATGGGTCCAGCTCTGAGCTAGACCTTTGGAGATGCAACAGCAGCCCACATCTGTGCTACGGAGCCTCACTGAGGACATCCACAAAGAGGTCCCAAGGAAAGACCCAGTGTTCAAGCTAAACACACATTGCTGCAGAGTGTCAGGAGACAGGGTCTGAAATTCCCCCACATTTTTTCTGCCTGGGCTGTTCAGAGAGCCATTACAAAAAGGCCGCCTAGGCATGGGAGGCTCACTGCTTTGTGTAAGCATGGAGGAAGGAGAAAACAGGACACTTTTAAAATAAAAAGTCTATCACGCATTTGGATGGTTGCTAGTGCCAAAAGTAACCATGCTAGCAGAACAGAAGCAGAACGAGCAAAATATAGAGAGCAAGTAAAAAGGAAGGAGCCTGGAATGATAAGCAGAAAAGGTAGCTCTACAGATTGGAGGGTTTTCAGCGCATTGCACATACTGCAACCTTTTAAACAGCGTATCATGGCTCCTGAAACCTTTTAAACAACACAACGTGACTCAAAGTTTTAAGAGTATGGCATGGCATCTGCAATGTATTACTCTGCTAGAGCCAGGTATTGCATGCTGTTCTCCCAAATGGAGAGGAAAAAAATTAAATTCAAAGAGGAAACAAAACGCTCATTTTAATCACCCATATCATTTGAGAAGTTTTCCTCTCCCCTTTGTGTAGTAATGCAGAGTAACAGGCAATTGCCATATCCTCCAGCTGATAGACTGTCCAGGATCTCAGGATTATAAACTCCCTATTTTCTCTGATCTCTTTCACAGATGCATCTTTATATACAGTGACAACCGCATCAGTGCCATTACCTTTGGATGGAATAACCCGCAAAGTGAAAGTATCGGTAGCCAAAAGCAACATAATCAGCTGTTCACATTACTTACAGAATATATGGGTTTTGTCTAGAAAAATTATAGAGGTGGACAGGGCTGACTAATGAAAGTGCAGGAGAAACATGTATACGAGGCATTTGCCTCAGGATGAGGAAGTATAGCATTATCTGAATCATACTGCCCTCAGAAATCACCCCTCCCTGCTATTTGGTGTCCTTCAAGAAATGAATCCCACCCACAAGGCATTTAATGGACTTTTGCAAGGGGCTTCATTAACTGAGGTTTCAAGACATCTAAAATACTTAGTACAGGCCCAGGTAAGTGAAGGGATTAAATTACACTTCACTTTGCCAAGCTATCTTTTACTCAAGTATGTTCCCAAGTAAACTACCTTTTACCCAAGCCATCTTTTTACCCAGGTATAAATTGCAATGGGTGCAAACTCCAAACTGTACTGCTTTGGAAGGAAGGAAAAAAAAAAGAGGTAATCATGACAAATTATACTTCTTTCAAGTTATCATCATCTTGCTCTGTCTGTCAAATTGTTCCTCAAACACAGCAGTCTGCAAAGCCACCTGATTCCTCTTCTTTGTTTTTTCGGGGTTTTTTTTTTTCTTCCTCCCTTTGTACTATTTATACCTCCTGGACAAAATGTTCATTTTTGCATATCTCAGCTATTTCAAGGGCTGAGATGATGAACTGCACTGTTTAGTCCTTTCCATCACAGTGTCACTAGTGGTCATGTCTGTGATTATCTTTAAGGACAATGCACTCAATAATCACTTCAATCCAAATCTATCTATAATTATGATCGAGGATGATATGCTAAGTTATATATGTGAAGAATGGTTCATTTTTCAAGTCTACATGTTGTTTTCCAAATTCTTTGTAGCTGCAACATAACCTTGGTCTGCAACTTCACCAAAGAGTGAACCTGACTTTTCACTAAACTGATTTCAGCTCTCTTTAAAAGGAAAAAAGAAAGGAAAATAGACACACACACACATACACACACTTTAGTCTTATTCTACTTTTATGATGATGGGACTGTTGATTTTCTCTTAGGCTTTAGACAAAACAAATCCCGTTCCCTGTAAAGCTCACTCAGTATCTGGTGTGGACTTTGTGAGTGGTGAAAGAAAAAGAGAAATCTGCTCTGAAAAGAAAAGCCCTGCTCTGTAAGCTAATTCTGTGCTCAGGGCTCCTTTGGTGCTTTAGGAAGGCAGGTAGAGCTCTGTTATTGCCTGCTTGGACCTTTAAAATTTGTCTTCTGTTCCTTGCCTCTGCTGGGAGCAATTTTACTGCAATTACTGAAACGAAGCCCCTGAATTCCACTCTGTAGCTATTCACATGACCCTCAGTGCTTTGGATTTGATTTTTCTCCAGTTTTCTCCACAACGGGAACAGTCGTGAGGAAATTTTCCTCAGTCAGTGGCTTCAGGTTTCTATTAAAAACTTTTTCTACTTGCAACACTTCTCAAAACCTTTAGAAAACAAACCTTGCATTGGAATTATTCAATCAAACAGTATTAAAAGCACAGATTATGCTTTAGAAACCACTTACAAAGAAGGTTTTTATAGATCAGTGAGGACGCTAGTGAGGAGGGGCCTCTGATATGAATGGAAACGTTTGTTTCGACCCTCATTTATCTCAAGGCCCGGGTGCTTTCTGGACAGTGAAACATTCTCCTCCTCCGTGCACTTGGAAAAGTAAGGATCGAGTTGCGAGAGAGTGCCCTTGAATGCTCAAGTAAGGAATTTGCTAAGTGGCCTCCTCAGCCAACACAGCTCCCATGTTAATGGTGGCTTCTTAATTCCCTCTGCCCTCAGCTGCAGGTTGGATGACCCATCCTCTCTTATCATAAGGCACCACCACCAGGCGAGCCCCCACGATTGTACCCAGCCACAAAACCATGACCACTTCTCACATTAAAATGTTTGCCATTTCTCCACCACCCTGAAATTTTAACCAAGCCCTGATAATGATATTAAACGCAGTTTTGGAAAGATCTTAATTTTTCCAGGGCTGCTCAGGGATCTCTGTAACTGTGTATGTGTATGGGTCTGCCCGAGGCTGCCTGGATTCTACACACACTTGCAATATACACCTTAATTAAAGAATAAAGCGTTACTGTTGTCACTGAGGTCAGCACTCGTGTTGATCTGGAATCCACCTATATTTAAGGAAAATGTGAGAAAACATTGGAATGTTTTAGTTTTCTTCTAAAGAAGCATTAGAAGGGTTAAATCTACTTTTGCCTAAGTAACATATACAGTGTAAACATGATGTCCCAGTAGAACCCTTCTGAAATTAGCAGTGAAGCTCTTTAAGAGAAGAAGAACCCAGTCCTTGGTGAGACAGTGGCCTGTACAACTATATCAGAAACCAAATTTGCAGCCCTGATCTGAAACCCAGCTTTGTTGATGGCAGTAGAAGTTGGGCCAGAGTAAAGAGTGCAGTGCTTTTCCTGTAACTTGCACAGCTAACCTCAAGCTTTTTTTCTTCCTGCCATCCAAAGCTTCTTGGGTTTAGTCAGGACTGATATAGATACATGAACATCTTAAAAGGATGTTACCTAGCTCCCAGGCTGAAGATTAAACATTGCTGCGTAAAACAGAATTTGGCAGTGGTTCTATAGGATGAACCTAATCAGAGCAGACAGTTTACAATACATGGTAAAGGCATGGAGTTGAAAAGGAAAAAACGATTTGCTCTGCAGTATTGCATAATATATTCTGGAGAAACTAGAGAACCTTTCAGAGCAGCTGGGACAGAGGGAAATGAACCATGTGTTCCCATGTGAGATAAACAAAAGAAGGAAATGCTCCAATCTGTCTCCAAACTAGGAAAGGAATGGTGGTGAGATAAGTGACCAGAGACTGAACCAAGCTTTTCACATTGTCCAGTTCCTGACAGTAGCTGTATTTGAAGTGCAAGGAAGATCACTGTACAGGCACCTATCACCTCATCCCCTGGTCAGTCCTGGCAAGCTACAGACCTCAACAAGGGAATGCGGCCCTTGGCAGACATCACTGGATGCCTGCAGTATAGCATCAGACGACAGAACTCATCTATTTTTGAGTCCTGGTAGACCGCCTGATAAAGGAAAAATCAAAGCAACTCCATATTGCTCCAAAACAACTGCACTGCTCTCTACATGACCAAGAAAAGGTTATTCCAAACATTTGTGATGAGTTTCCCAGAGGAGGGTCATTTTCAGTAAGAAAATCCACACTGCTAAATTCAGACAGAATGGAAAGATCTCCAATTCAGAAGAAGGACAGAAATCTTATGTAAAAGTATGGCATTGACTCTGAAATATTCAACACAGCCAGTCATCTCTTCCTTTCTTACGTTTTTTTTTGTCACTGATGCTTCACTTGCTGGATTTTGGGTTTAGATGGCAACAAACTCAACCAAGAAAGAGCACACAAAATTTACTGTTGGTAGCTGCTTGACAACAGTCTAAGTTCTCCACATCTCCTCTTAAGGCTTAAAGTTAGGAACCATTCTGATGTTTTGATTCACAGAATCATAGGATGGTTTGGGTTGGAAGGACCTTAAAGATCATCTTGTTCCAACCCCCTGCCATGGGCAGGTGCACCTTCCACTAGACCAGGTTGCTCAAAGCCCCATTCAGCCTGGCCTAGAACACTGTCAGGGAGGGGGCATCCACAAGTTCCCTGTATAACCTGTTCCAGTGTCTCACCACCCTCACAGTAAAGAATTTCTTCCTAATACCTAATCTAAATCTCCTTTATTTCAGTTTGAAACTGTTACCCCTCGTCCTATCACTACATACCTTTGTAAAAAGTCCATCTCCATCTTTCCTGTAGGCCCCCTTCAGGTACTGGAAGGTGCTCTAAGGTCTCTCCATGGCTTTCTCTTCTCCAGGCTGAACAACCCCAACTCTCTCAGCCTGTCCCCATAGCAGAGGTGCTTCATCCCTCTGATCATCTTTGTAGCCCTCCTCTGGACTTGCTCCAACAGGTCCATGTCCTTTTTATGTTGGGGGCTCCAGAGCTGAAGACAGTACTCCAGGTGGGGTCTCACCAAAACAGAGCAGAGGGGGAGAATCCCCTCCCTCGACCTGCTGTCCACACTTCTTTTGATGCAGCCCAGGACATGGTTGGCCTTCTGGACTGTGAGCACACATTGACAGCTCATGCTGAGCTTTTAATCAACCAAGATCCCCAAGTCCTTCTCCTCAGAGCTGCTCTCTATCCATTCTCTGCTCAGCCTGTACTTGTGCTTGGGATTGCCCTGACCCAGGTGCAGAACCTTGCACTTGGCCTTGTTGAACTTCATGTGGTTTGCACAGGCACACCTCTCCAGCCTGTCAAGGTTCCTCTGGATGGCATCCCTTCCCTCCAGCCTATGAATCACACTACACAGCTTGGTGTAGTCTGCAGAATTCCTGAGGGTGCACTTAATCTGACTGTCCATGTCTCCAACAAAGATGTTAAACAGCACTGGTCCCAACACCAACCCTTACAGAATGCTACTTGTCACTCATCTCCACTTGGACATCAAGCCATTGACTGTTAATCTTTGAGTGCAGTCATCCAGCCAGTTCCTTATACACTGAGTGGTCCATTCACCAAGTCCATGTCTCTCCAGTTTAGAGACAAGGATGTCATGTAGAACAGTGTCAAATGCTTCTCACAAGTCCAGGTAGATGACATCAGCTGCTCTTCCTTTATCCCCCATCATAGAAGGCCACCAACTGTTAACTTGAACTTGAGAGCATGAAGTGAAGCCAACAAACCATCTTGTCCAGACTTGTTGCCTTTGTAGTGAAGCTCTCAAGACTTTGTATTTCCCATTTCAAGTCCAATAGAAATGCCAGCAGTCTGTCCCCTTCCAAACAGAACCCAAACAAGGTCCTTGTTTAAGTAATAACAGCATGAGTCAGTCTGCAACTGTGATCGCACTGCCTTTCTGTGGACACCTTACTAAATACTTAGGAGATAAATTTCCCATTCATTTAAACAGCCTTACATTCACAGCCAGTGAATTAATGCAGATGGACAATGTTTGAAACTGACCCATACATTCTGATTCACATTTCTTCAGTTCACTTCTCAGTGCAGAACAGAAAAGCTCAGTTCCCAAGAGGAGTAGCTAAACCACTGAGCATCCCCAAAGTGACATATCTGGAGCCCTCGTGAGTGACTGCATGCAATCACATCACCAAATATCTCCTGCAAATGGACACAAATCAATCTTAGCTTTCCCCTGCACATGTCTGCCTGTTGGGAAGCTGCTCCAGAACCTCCTTCAAGTGGTTAAGGAACTTCACCTAATTTCCATGGGAAAAAAAATTCTCTACAGAGAACACATAACTGTTTCTTCCTAGCACAGCTCTGCTCTTTACTAAAAATTTTCTCCCCCAACTCTTCCCCCTCACTCTAGTATATGTATAATCCAACAGTCACGTTCCCTCTCATTTAGCATCCTGTTAAGCTGAGAAGATTTTGCTTCTTAAGTTTCTGGTCATAAAAAAACCTGCATGTCCAGAGCTGTACACAGGTAGATATAGATGCAGTCTCACCACTACCTAGTTCTGCAACACTAAACCACTGGAAATATATCTTCTCATGAGCCCTAAACCACACCTGAGGGCTCTCTTTAGTCCTTGGTTATGCTGCAGCAGTTTACTGAACTAGGAATTGCACTTTACAGGTTCCTGTGCCAAGACAAAGGAACAAGGTAAACATACTACAGTGGCTGGGAAAATCAAACCCCTCTTGACCTTGCTTTTTCAGCCTGAGCATAAGGACTGTTCTGCTTGCCTAAATTCCCATATTTTTCGTCCTTTCACAAGGAAATGGTGGAGTTCAGGCATTTGAGAGCAGCATTTGGAGGAGGAACAATCAGGAGAGGGTTTCATGTTGCAGCAGCTTCCTGAGTGAGAGAAGACAGGCATGGGAAATAATAACTCTGCTCCAGTGTCAGGGCTGAGGAGATTTCTATTTCCAATTTAAATGTAATTTTAAGAGCATTTTGTAGCAGTGAGGGTTTACTTCAAGAACCTGGAGGCTTAGTACACAAACTGTGCAGCCCACAAAAAGGTTCCCATCAATTTCAGGGTGGCGTGCCTTATGAATGTATGCTCTTATGCTGCAATCAGGAATGAAGGAGCACTTCGAAAATGCTGGTGCTCTGCAATATTTATAGGGTGTTTCTTCCTGCACCATTCAGTTCTTGCACTTGACTGTTCAGGCAATTCCAAGAACTGCTCATCTGCAGTTTGTGATGCTTGGTTTCCTTCAGGTAGAGCAAAAGAGAAACTGGCAGGGAGATCTAAGAAACATTGGAAGAAGGGGAAGTCTGTGTTGCTGGGGTTTAACAGTCTTAAGTTGATTCACAATAAATAAAGAAAAAGTTAATGGCTGAGTACTAAAATAACAGGCTACCCATATATGCAACAGACTATGATTTGACATACCATAATTTCTGTAGCCCTCAGAAGGTAAATATGTGCTCATCATACTTCCCCACATAATGTTTACAAATCCTCACTGGTGTTTTTCACAGTGATTAATTAAGTTGAATAATCAGACAGACTAAAAAGGAAAGGATTTTTATTCTGGAAGGTCAACTCATTGGCTAAAAAGGAGAAGATTAAACACTGTGCAAGCTTTTCAACTTTGAATATCAACAAAGTTCTTCTAAATAAATTCAGCAGTAGAAAAGAAAGATAGGTAGTTCTGAGAAAATGCTCACTCTAAGAAGTGTTTGAAAGGAATCCAGTCTGGAGAGTGAAGAACACTCTAAACCTAGAGGTAGAAAATTGTGACTCAAGTCATGTCCTAGCTTTGCCCATACACAGTAGCATTCACTCAATTTTCATAAAATATCAACTAGCTGAAGCAACATTCACAGCACATGCCTCCAAACTACTTGAAGCACAGCAGGATTTCTGAGCTCTAAATCTAGCAGATATGAACTCTAAAAGTAGATATGGGATTCCTGCACTGTATCAATGCCCTGGGTAGTCCAGAACTGCAACCAGCAAACATTAAGAAAATAGGTAAAAATAGGAAAGCCATATCTGTTTTCACTTTTGGCATTAGAGCTGCAAAATCCAGATATGTGGAAGCAGAGCGTGAGGCTGTGTTTCAGTGTCTTTGCAGATGTATGAAAACCCTAGTTTTCTCAAAGAGCCACCCAAGAGGATAACTTACTTTTTCTTCAAACATTTTTCTGTGGTTTTATTACTAAAGGGGAAGTGCTGCAGGACTTATTTAGGGAGTGATAGTGGATGACAGATTAAATATGAGCTCACAGTGAGAGACTGTAGCACAAAGAGGCAAGCACCATACTGGGATGTGGAGTAGAATTACTTGCAAGACTATAGAGGTAATAATTCCTCCGTACACAGCCCTGGTGAGGCCCCTCTTGGATAACTGTGATCAGTTTGGGGTAACTGAATATAAAGAGGATGGCAATAAAATAGAGTGAATACAATGAACAGTGATAAAGATAAGCGGATTGGAAGGTATGATGTATGAGTGAAAGGTAAGGGAACCTAACTTACTAAACACAGCTGAAAGACTGAGGAAAGGAAAGGGCAAGGGGAGGAAGGACATGGCAATGCCACAGTATTCCTAGGTGGGTGGCAAACCTGACTGCATCTGAAGATATATTTCAGACACAGCAAATAAAAAATGGCATTTTTCACGGAAAATATCAAAATAAATGTTAAGAATTCCCTTGCTCTTCCTCATCTTATTGATGTATTTTGATGGTGGGAGGAAGGAAAGTAAGTGATTGAAGGAAAAAAAAAAAAAAACCGAACATTTTGGAAGGAAAATACAATCTCTGTCAAGGAAAAATAAAAACAAACCAGACTACACATGCATGCACACACATCCCAGACTAACGTATTTTCTTCCCAAGAAAAAACATTAATGGAGCTTTACTAGCCAGCTCTAACCAAAGGCTCATGTTCACACTTCAGTCTATTCTTAAAAAATCAGATTTTCTTGGGTAACTTCATCACATTCTGGCCCACTGTTCATGTAATCACTCTCCCCTCAGTAGAAAGATGTCCGTCATCCTAAAAGGGCAGCACCATGCTTGCAAAGGGTTCCTTCTGGATGAGTTGGATGATATCCATCTGGACTGGTGGCCAGAGAAGAGCAGCTGGTATTGCTCAGAAATAAGAAGAGCTCTTAGATTTCAAATTGTTGAAGCCTAGACTTGCTTGGGTATCTCCAAGCACTCAGGCAAACATGATTAATGACAAGGTGGCTGAGCCAGGCTGGGGGTGGAGGTAGCAACTGGAGCCAGATTAGAGGAAGACTGTTGAAGTCAGCACTGCATAGTTCAGACAAAGCTGGGCTGGAGCTGGGGGAAGGGGCTGGGAGTGGAGGGGGCAATAAAAATACTCTTTTGCATTGTACATTCCCACTCACAGCTTTGCGTTAGCTCAGCTGCACACCTGTAGTTAATGCTGTCTTCTGGAGACAAGTCTGGTTTATTATGTTGTTTGCATAATCCTTCCAGCAGGTTGTCTGTTTTCTGGCAAATTGTGACTTTCCTTCAACTTTCTAATAACTTTCCAGGGAAAATTAAAAAAAAAGACACTAGAACCAAATGAACTGTTTAACCAATTTCTTCCTTTCTCTCTCCCTCCCTTACTTTTTCCAGGACAACTAACAGAGCTGGAACCTCTCACTTTGACTCAACAATATCTTTCTCCTTCCAACTATCCTGCTTTTGACTGGCAACATCCTGTTTATAAATCTTCCACAAAAATCGTTGTTTGCTTTTCAACCGTTCAACTCCAAACACAAGTCAGCCTTTGAACTTATTAGACTGCATTTATTTTCACTGTATATTCTTATAAGTTATCCTGGCCATTGCTCCAGTCCTTCATCACTCTTTTTTCTCATAAAAGCACATTTTTTTGTTGTTGTTAAGCAGGTCCTCCTCTCTAAAACACATAGTCTTCTCATTCACTTTCTTCCCTGTTTCTTGCCTAACACAGTAGAAGTTGGGTCCAAAGCACTGGCATTTGGATTGTTGTTTTAGGGTGGGAAAGATGACAAAAGCAGCCACTATCTGTTTTAAATTAACTGCTTGGTACTGGTCAAGTCAATAGGATGCATTCACTGTACAGTGAGCTATGATTAACCAGGAGCCTGACATATATGAACTATGCAAGCACTGAGAACCCTGGAGCAAAATTTCGCACTGTTACAGCATTCTGAGCCATGTGCCAATATCCCAGCATCAGCTGTCATCCGCAATACCAGTGCCCTGACTTTCACAGGGGCTATTCAGCAGTTTAAGAACTGTAGGAAACTTACCACTGCTGAGAGAAATTGAGCAATGGTTTCACAGCAGGATGAGCCCCAGAGCATTCCTTGTGAAATTACATACTTTTAACCTAAAAAAAATATATAATTTAGGGGTGAATGCATTTTTCTGCAATAGTTAGTGTTGCTTTTATTTACCCTAAAGGAGCAAGGATGAAAGAAAATGTTGCTACCCATAAGCATTGTAGAAGAGAACTACAGCAGATCAACTTGCAGGACAGAAGATCTGTGTAGGATACCTGTCATTTCCATGGGGATTCTCACATGTCTTTGCAGTGTGTCTGATGAAAAGAGGAGCTGCCAATGCTGAGTCAAAAGTAAACAGCCAAAAAAGAGATTCTCTGTGTTCATATAGGATGAGAAACCCTGAAACACTTCCCTTTGCACATACACAGAAAATTCACATCAGTGCTCTTATGAATGTTGAGATGTTGTAGGCCTGTAAAAAGCCTAGAACCTAGAGAGATTGGAGTCTCCATCTGGACTTTGAACCCAGATGTCCTTTCTTCTGCAGAGTGCTCAACAAAAACTGTTTTTTCTCACTCAGACACCTATTTCTGATGTGTAGACATCCACCAAACTGCATCTGGTTTTGGTCCACGCTTGCTTACATTTGCTGCTAAATGAAGCCTTATTTACATTAAAATTTGATCAGTCACCCACTGCAATTCCACAAAGGCTGAATTTGGTTAAAAAAGAAAGCTAGAGAAGGGTGCAAGTCTGATGTGAATTCAACTGAGAAGCTCCACTTCAGTTAATGTTGGATGGAAACCTTATCAAAAGCCAGAATAAATAATTTAGGTATTGTCAAGCAATGCATGCACTACCTGATGAAGTCGCATTTCCCCTTTTTAACCCCTAATGGGAACCAACTACTTACATTACTAAGAGAGCTTATCACCTTAAAAAACTGTCATACTGATTTGCTTTCAACAGAGCAAACAAACTCTGCAGTATCGTCAACACTGAGACTGACAATGCAGAAGCCAGAACTTTTTTGAACAGAGTAGCTCCCATTCCCCCACTACTGTGGATGCAAGTTTAAACTCCTACACTGGGATTGTATTAAATTTCTCCATTCGGTTTGTGTATTTAGTTCATGGCACATACCAAATGTGGAGGCTCAGAACTGTCATCACATGCTTGCCTGGAAGCCCAGCACTGGGGCTGAGACTGTGTACAACCTGACATGCAGTCTAACACCAACACCCCTTTAGATCTTATATACTTCCTTGCCATCCAGAAGTGTGACTTAGTTGAAAACACCCCAAGTCAGATGTCATGAGAATCCCAGTTAGACCTAAAAATGCTCTCATGACTCTTTCCAGCCGCTGGGAGAAAATAAAAGATTCTCTCCAGTTACCACATTAATCACCTCAAAAGGAGCATATGCAGTGGGCACAGAACATTTTGAAGTCACAAGCCCATTAGCATTCAGGTCAGGATCAAGGTTATTAGGCAGCACTCCAGCCTGGGTAGCAGTATGGAGGCTGTGTGCCTCAGGGGATATCTGCATAATGAGGTGCCCTGGCAGAGGAAGGGATGTGCAACTGCTACTTTGGGCCACGTGATGGGCATATGTAGAAGCAGCACAATCAGAGCTACCTATTTTCATCCTGCCCTACAGCTGAAGGCAACACCCATAGTGTAGGAAAGGGATGGACAGTCTGTTTTAACCCACATGTAGGCAAGGCTAATGAAAGACATTTTTTCTCCCTTCTCCTTTGGTATCCAGCTGCAAGAAAATGGCCAGGCACAAGTCTGAGCTAGCAGATTTAGAGATGCATGGGAGGAAGAACAGGGGAGGGGGGCAAGGGATCCCTAAAAACCTCCACACAGGATATAACCATTGCTGTACAGGGATGCCAGCTATCAGCTGTGTGAAGCTTGGCACCGCTTCTGATTTCATCTTCAGAAAATCCGAATGGACTGGCTGAGGGGATCTAAGGAAGGAAAGGAAGTTTCAGCTCTAGCCACAATGAATCAAAAGCATTTCTCTGAGGAATACCCCCATAAAGACCACAACAACAAATGATGTACCAGGAAAAAAGCACATGGTGTCCTGGAACTATTTATACCCTTTGATACAAACCAAGATCAGGTCAAATCTGCCTACTAACATATCCTGTATGAGCAGGCAGCAAATGGATGTGGAGCAGGAAGACTGTCCTTTCTACCCTACCACATAGCCCCATGGGTAAGAAACAGAAATTCATGCAGTGAAACAGAAACAAAGTGGAGATTCCCAAGAATCACAGAATCGCCTAGGTTGGAAAAGACCTTGAAGAACATGGAGTCCAACCATCAACCTAACACTGATGGTCCTCAACTGCACCATATCCCTGAGTGCTATGTCAACCCGACTCTTAAACACCTCCAGGGATGGGGACACTACCACTGCCCTGGGCATCCCATTCCAATGTCTAACAATCCATTCTGTGAAGAAATACTTCCTAATATCCAGTCTGAATCTCCCCAGGTGCAACTTGAGGCCATTAACCCTTGTCCTATCGCTTGTTTCTTGGTTGAAGAGAGTCATTCCCACCTCGCCACAACCTCCTTTCAGGTAGTTGTAGAGGGCAATGAGGTCTCCCCTCAGCCTCCTCTTCTCCAGACTGAACACCCCCAGTTCCCTCATCCACTCCTCATAAGACTTGTGCTCAATACCCTTCACTAGCTTTGTTGTCCTTCTTTGAACACGCTCAAGTATTTCGATGTCCTTTGTAGTGAGGGGCCCAAAACTGAACACAGTACTCAAGGTGAGGCTGCATCAGTGTCGAGTACAGGGGAACAATCACTTCCCTGCTCCTGCTGGCCACACTATTTCTTATCCAAGCCAGGATTCCATTGGCCTTCTTGGCCACCTGGGCACACTGCTGGCTCATGTTCAGTTGGCTGTCAACCAACACCCCCAGGTCCTTTTCCACCAGGCAGCTTTCCAGCCACTCTTCCCCAAGCCTGTAGTGCTGCATGGGGTTGTTGTGGCCAAAGTGCAGAACCCAGCATCTGGCCTTATTGAAGCTCATACAGTTGGCCTTAACCCATCAAACCAGCCTGTCCAGATTCTCCCTACCCTCAAGCAGATCAACACTTCCACCCAACTTGGTGTTGTCTGCAAACTTACTGAGGGTGCACTCGATCCCCTCACCCAGATCATTAATAAAGCTGTTAAACAGGAGTGGCCCCAGTACTGAATCCTGGGGAATACCACTCGTGACTGGCTGCCAACTGGATTTTTCTCCATTCACAACGCTTTGGGCCCGGCCATCCAACCAGTTTTTTACCCAGCAAAGCATATGCCCATCCAAGCTACGAGCAGCCAATTTCACCAGGAGAATGCTGTGGGAAACGCTGTCAAAGGCCTTATTAAAGTCAAGGTAGATGACATCCACAGCCTTTCCCTTGTCCAATATGCGGGTCACTCTGTCCTAGAAGGAGATCAGGTTTGTCAAGAAGGACCTGCCTTTCATAAACCCATGCTGACTGGGTCTGATCATCTGGTTGTCCTGCATGTTCCATGTGATGGTACTCAGGATGATCTGCTCCATCAGCTTCCCTGGCACTGAGGCCAAACAGGCCTGTAATTTCCCAGATTCTCCTTCTGACCCTTATTCTATATGGGCGTCACATTGGCTGATTTCCAATCTGTCAGGACCTCCCTGGTCAGCCAGGACTGCTGGTAAATGATGGAAAGTGGCTCGATGAGCACCCCTGCCAGCTCCTTCAGCATCCTCGGGTGTATCCCATCCATTCCATAGACTTGTGTATATCTGTGTGGTGCGGCAGGTCACTGACTACCTCCTCCTGGATTGTTAGGGGGTGACTCTGCTCCCAGCCTCTGTCTTCTAGCTGGGGAGAGTGAATTCCCTCAGTACAGCTAGTCCTGTTACTGAAGACTGAGGCAAAGAAGGCGTTAAGCACCTCAGCCTTTTCCTCATCATTCGTTACCATGTTTCCTCCTGCATCTAGCAGGGGATGGAGGCTCTCCCTGGCCTTTCTTTTGCTGTTGATGTAATAGCAGAGCCACTGGCTGTGCTATTCAAGGAGATGTGCTGTGGGGAAACGTGATGTTAATGCTGCTGCCCTTTCCCCTTGAAACCCTGTGTTGGCCGGGCTGCCCAGAGAGGACACGGCTTTTGCAGAATTCTCAGTTCTCCCTGGTTAAAAGCCTTTCTCTTTTAATGGCTCCATGCATCCAAAACACTTCTTTCATGTCCACGGTCCAAGAGGGAGTAATTTTGCACAGTTTACACAAATGTATCATCTTCTTTCCTCCTGCTTAAAAGGGCTGGGGTCTATTCACTTCCTGAAAATTCATTAGTCAATGGACCTATAATCTAGCCTACACTGAATGAAACCAACTCATTCCAAGATGGTAATATGAAAACAACTTCAGACTCTGAATGACAGACAAAACTACAACTTCTTGTCCGCAAGAGTTCCCAGACATCACTCAGACAACAGACATCACACTGAACTCGCCACCTTTGTTGAAGAGGGCTTCTTTCTACGAAAGCAGCAAAGCGGACCTGTGGATTGAAGAAGGAGATCCCAAATGATAACCCTGCAGAGGATCAGTATAACTTGACCAGCAGCCCAATCAGGCTTCCCTGAGAAATTATAATGCAAATTTCTTCATTAGTGAGATTCTAATTCCCTGATGAGAAAAAGCTCGCCACTCCATTTGCTGCAGTCACTAGCCACTGTCATTGACTTCAATAGCAAGAGAAGGATCACAGTAGCCTAAAAAATTATGCAACTCAAAACCTCTTCACTCCCCACCTGAAAACTATTTTGAGGATGCTTAAAAAACCTTTCCTCAGAAACAGGACATCTCTTACCCACCTACTTCAGAACTTTCTAAATCCTGGAACTTCTTGCAGCACAAGAAATTAGTGACAAGATCTCAAACTAGATAGACCAGCTCTCTCTGGCCTAGTACTGATTGATTCCTACATGCCGCTGAACCCCGGATTGTATCTAAGTACCACCTACAGTTAACTTCGTTTAGAATTTTTGGATTTGTCTACCATTGTCAGCTATGAATAGAGAGTGAAATGGAGAGGTGGAGGTGGCATGTTCACACTGATAATTAATACATAGTTAAATCTCACGTACATGATCATGGGTATATTTTAGCTGTGGACATCATGTCCAAGGTCATTCAGAGACTATAGGAAACCAACAAAGACAATTCACGTATTCTCCACTCTAATACAGTGACCTAAACCCGAGACCATTCATCTCCCCTCTATAGATCCTGATAAAACATTGTATCATTTGTAGTGCATATAAATACTTTTATTTTCTTTGAGGAGGTGTTCATTGGCCGTAGTTTTTTTGTGCATTATTATTCAAGCTCCAGATTGAGTTTATTCATTTATTTTTGGGTGCATTAGTACAGATTTGAAGGAAATAAGTAGGTGGGGAACACAATGCTTCGAATTGTACTGCATTAGCAAGCACACACTACAGTAGTTTAGAGATTAAAAATAGCATCATTTGGATGTGTGGATTTGTACATGATTTATGGATCACTTTCAGAGGCATTATTGTTGCTTATCATTCAGACGACTGTGAAAGTGAAGACTATGTGGGAATTCATGCAAGAGATACATTGCCTATAGAATGGGGAAAAACATTAAACCTTAAAGTGGCTGATGCAACAATTAATATTGCAACCTTCACTGCCTTCAGTGCATGGAAGAAAAGGGTAAGATTGCCTAGATGTCTGCTTCCCATAAATAACAGATCTCAAGACTTAAAGGGAGAGACAGGCTTAAACACACATTACATACTAAAGCCTTGTTCACATTTGCCTTGGAAGAAATGCTTAAAATAAGTCACTGGTGAATCAGGAATTTGCATACAGGTATGGGACTCGGGACTCTTGGGCTGTACCAGCTGCACCCACAGGTCTAACCAAGTGCAAACTATCAGGGCAATCACATTTTCGGCAGGGATGGATGGGAGGCAAGCAGTCATCTGTACATTGTTCTGCTGCTGTGGGAGTAAGGACACGGTGCCTAAAGATCTTCTAGAGCAGTAATTACAGAGGATCACAACTTTCCACAGCTGAAATTCAGAGGCAACTATTTAGACACCTCCATGACATTGTTTTAGTGGATTTTTCATTTTTGTTGGCTTGGTCTAGAGCAGACTGTAAGTGCCAAACAGAAGGAAGCACTGACACTGCACTCAAATACCTGATTCTCCTAACTCTGCTTTAAACAATGGGCTAACTCCACTGATTTCACCAAAGCCTATCCTGATTTACAACAAGTGAGGCAAGGATGATATTGCTTTATGCTTTATGTTCATCACCATGAGGACAAACAAAAACATGTATCTGACCAAGCTGCCTGAAATGAGACCTTTGTTTTGGCAAACCCTTTCTGACAGAAAATAATGAAAGATGCAGTAAAGCATAATCATTCCTCAAAGTACCTGACGTGTGGACACACTCAACTCCATACAGACACAAGTAAATTTAAATAGACATGCAAAGAATTGTCAGAACAAAATCTCAGAAGCATTTGGCCAGCACCTCAACATCTTTCCCTTACCTCCTTAAAGGACACTCTTTTGCTGAGAATATTATGGTTTCTTAGCCAACTGTCATAGTTATTCTTAAAAGCATTTTTTTTTTCACATATGAATTCATCATGTTCAAATTAGCCTTTTTTTTTCTTCACATTTTTTTTATTTGCAAGTTGGTTAATAAAAGTAATTATCAATATTCTTTGACAACTGGAGTAAAAATTTAAACTCTTTGGTGTGCAAAGAAAAACTGTGCACGTTCATTGAGAAACTTACTTTACATTTCAAGAAGTATCCCAAGGATTGAAAAGTAAATCATGACTGCATTTACAAAACTGATAAAGTGAAGATTGCTGAGAGAGGGAAAAAGACTTTGTGCAAAAACATCAACTATAGCTGCCTCAAAACCAGCTGTGAAGGTCAGAAATTATTTAAGGAATGCATGTTTGCAAGCTTTTAATTAAAGGGGCTGGAGGCCAGTGTGCTAAGAGGTTAATCTAAGAGTGAAATATAATAAGAAGCCTAATTCAGCTTCACTGTAGATTTCTGCTACTGTGTCTTATTTGGGAGACTAGAGCATGCACAATGGGAATGCTAAGAACTGTATTACAATCAGCATTATAGTCATATTATCAACAGTGTGCATATCAGTATAGGACACAGTACAATACATGTCAGAATATTAATAGGACAAATTTTTCTCTAACTTACTCATTGTCAACAGTACAACCCTGATGTGGCCTAAATGTTGTCTTCTGAGCTGCTCCTTCCAGCAAGACGCAGTAACACATTAGCAATGTGGCAGACTAGGTATTTGGTGGACTCGGCAGCTTTGGATAGAAGAGGACATCTCACCTTCCTGAGCTGTGGAGAGGGAAGCTCAGGGTAGCTACCCACTTGCACTACCCACTTGGTAGCTGGCCCACTTGCTCGGCCAGCAAGAGAAGGAAAAGCACGTGGCACACTTCAGGCCTCTTGGGTTTTTAGTGGTATCTGGAGCCCACCAGTTCTACTGGCTGCATTTAAAGATTCTGTCGGCTGGTCCCTGATCTTCTGGGTGCTTTGTCTCCAGTTCTGATGCCAACTGAAACAAAAAATGTACCTCTCTCAATAGAGTGCCTAATAGTTTTCTTAGAATGAGGGCTGAAAGGCTTGGCCAGCAGCTGGCAAAGGGCTGTACATCCAGCACAGAGGACACTAGGCCATCAGGAAGACTTTTTCACCCCCCTAAAAAAAAAAAAAAAGGAAATATACAGTACAGAAAGTCCTAGTTAGTTCAATTAATTATCCAGTGGCCATTTACTTGAGGGACCTAGTTACAAATATATCCTTATCACAATGACAGGAAATCTATCTGAAAAGTCTGCGAAAAGGCTATTAATGAAGAGAGAGTTTCTAATGCCTATAAGCTGAAATACCTTTTTGCTACTTTCACCAGTAGTTCCTGTGGGTCATTTCTGGGGTCAGCAGTGGTGTGTGGAGTAAAGACTGCCAGTGCTGGAGAAGAAAAAAAAAAAAAGAAGAAAAAAAGTACTTCAGTATTGTCAATCTTTTATCCTTGAACGGTACACTAGAGGCTGACATTTAATACCCTAAGGATATAGGTGTTTGAAAGCTGGTTATTGTAACAAAGGAAACCATCCAAACTCTGCAAGACCAAATGGATCAGATAAAGCTGACACTGAGATAAATCTGTTTTACATCCATTCTTGCAAAAGTTTTGCTAATCTATGTAGTTATAGTTTTCCTGGAGCAAAAGGAGAGGGAGGAAAAATAAAAGAAAAAGTTAACACCTTGCCCTTATTTGTAATCTCCAAAATGCAACATGATGGTCAGAGAACATTTTTCTCCTGGATCTTGGGTGAACTCTATTAAATAGAGAAAGATAAAGAAAAAAACTGAGGAACCAACACAAAGAGTGAGAGAGGACATGGGGACAAACATGCATGCACTTTCTGGTTGAACTTCCATGTTAACATAGATTCTGTTTGTTTGTTTAGCACACGAATTCAGATCTTCGTAGCCACAGACTCATCTTCCAACCAGTCAGAAACTTTAACACCTACTCTTCATTATCCAGTATTTATACCGCCAGATTGGACTTTCATATGGAAGCCTGGAGCAATGCTGGTACAGATGGCAAGATGACTCTCATGAGATTGATGACTCTGAAGAAATATACAGTATTAAGTCAGAAGGTGCAAATGTTAACATTCCAGCGTAGAAAAGAAATATTCCTTGCATACACTTCCCAGGTTTGTTTTCTCATGCATTACAAAGGGAACGAAAAAGCCCTCGACACACCTCGTAGCTGGCAAACGAATGATAAATTTACTTTCGTTTCTTTTGTATGTCAACTGTTCATGCCTCAGGTACTTAACCTTTACTTTAAAAACATGGTTCAGATCCTAGCCTTGAAGGTGGGTGGGAAAGGGGGGGATGGTATTCCTGTAAATGTTTCATTTAACAAAGGCAGCACTATAAGAAGGTTCAGTGGTGAGACTCTGAATGGAATTTATTGTTTCAGATTTCAGGGCTTCCATACATCTGCTGCCTGTCAAAGGCAGATACCACATTCATAAAACAAGTGCCCTGTCTGAAAAAAAAAAAAGGGGGGGGAGAAAAAAAAAAAAAAAAAAAAGGTCTTCTCTGTGGCTCAGCCTCCAGGATTATGTGAGATGGCAAGCTGCAGGAAGTGAAAGATCCAATTTGCTGTAAAGATGATCAACAAGAAAATCTTTTGTCATAAGAGGGAAGGGAAATTTCACTTTATTTTTTTTAATTTGGGGGCTCTGATTCAGCAAAGCACTTTAGGAACTATCCCTATTCAGAAAAGCTCTTAAACATGTTCTTATGCCTCTCCACACTCAGTGAAGTGCCTAAGAACTTACTCAGCTGAAGTAGACCCCTAAAGAAGAACCACTTATATTTACACTAACTAAGCAGCTCATTTTACCAGGCACATTACATGATTTCTGACTTTATTAGGTCTGGAATGTATATTTCACTCATGGTGAGAAACATGCTCATTCATTTCTTATGATATCATAGTCTTCTCCATGGTAATCTGGTGCTATGTGAGGAAAAACAATAGAAGAGAAAACTTTTCATGCCGAGATGAAGACAGATAAGGAATTATGTTCAGCCGGGTGGGAGAATATATAAGAGGAACAAAACCACAGAGCCCCTGATTCTGAGGATCTGATTTATTTAGTATCTGGCATTGGCCATAAACTGTGGGCAATGAAAAGAGGAGCTGACCTCAATGCCTCCTTAGCAGCAATCAGAAATTCATTTCAGTGTGTGAGCATTTAATTAGTTTCACTGAGTTTACAAGACCTTCAGTCATTTTAAGATACTCCAGGCAACTACCCCACACACAAGATCACCCTGAATCTGGAATGCCAGCCACTTAGGAAGAATGTCTGGAGACTTTTAATTGAAGGGGACTCCTTTGTTTTTATATCCATTTTTTGTGCCATTACTGCTTCCTTCACCACAAATTTACACCAAGGGACTCAACTAGTCCAAACAATTGTTTTAATCAGTGAATTACAGAAGACCTTCAAGAAAGTTTAAGGTTGTTCTGAGTCTAGGAAAAGTCAAACAGCACCATTAAATTTTTAGAGCTAATCTAATCATTATACAGTGCAGTCACTGCACCACTTCTGGCACCTGGGGAGAGGCATCACCTTCTTTCCTTTTTCCAGAGAACCTGAAATGTATTTGCTGCATGCATTTATTGCATGTATACTATATATACTATATATATATATATAGTGGCATTAACTAAAAGGAGGCAATTACTAATTTTATTTTGGCTTCATGAGGTCTGTATATCAAGCTCCTCTCCCCAGCAAGGATGAGGAATTGCTAAATACAGTTAATTTCTGAGTTGATCTTATTTATATACTGGACACTAATCCCCTTCATATATCTCATGTGCTTCTTTCTTCTCAGAGATACTGTCCCTCAGTGACCTCCTCCTAGCATTTCATTAAATGCCTTCAGCCTCAGTAAATTACAACACTTTAAAAACATTGAGTTTAGCATATAAAAAGAGAGAGAGTTTCTGTACACTGCCATGGGATAAGGTGCAGTGAAAATCCCATACAAGCTGAACTGTACTTCCTAATCAAATGGGTGTAACAGATGGCTGCTAGAGCAAGCCATCACAATGGAAATATCTGCAGTTCTCATGGTAACGGAATCTGCCAGGTCTGAGGGATTTGCTGTTTTCCAGGACATCTGAGCTGCAATCTCTTTCGAGCTGTCTAGCAGTCTCAGTCTCGCTCTCTCTCACTCTCTCAGCATGATGGAGATAGAGTTGAAAGGTGGAGCCTGATTTTGCATTCCAGCTGTGATTAAAGACATGCACACACAAACCCCCTTTCCCCCCCCCCAGAATCAATAGCACTGCATATTCATTATGCTATCTAGAACCTCATTAACCACTCAGGCAGAACAGCAAGGAAATTTTAATATGCCTTCTTCTTTAGGGAAGAAAAGAAAGAAGTGTAATAGGGAAGAGGGGGGAGAGACGAAGATAGCATATATATGAGCAATTAAGATGAATGAGACATACCTTTTAATAAAGATATGGAGCAATGTTAAAACTAACAGTTGTTTCCATTTCATGGCAGTATGTCAAGATGACTTAACATAGCAGGATGAAACACCTGGCCAAAAAAATAAAAAAATAAACAAAAAATAATAAAAAAACCCCATTATGTTAAATTTCCAAAACATAATATAGAACCAATGGAAGAATGAGAAGGAGAAGAAAAAATAGAGCAACTGTGTACCTTAATACTAAGTGAAAGCATGTGACAGACCTCCTGGTACCATGTAATTTGAAAGGTGATCATCCTCATAAGGTGTAGGATAGCATAAAGACAATGAGCTTTAATTATAAATCTAAAGGACTGGGTTTAAACCCATAGGGCTCTGTTAAAAGGTTCTTATATTTCTGTATGCAATTCCGAATCATCAGCAGGAAGAAAATAATCATTCATGAGACTTTTTATTAAAGTCTTTTCCTTCAAATCCCTATCAATTTAAAGAAATAAGAAGAAGCATACTGCCTTCTTTGCTCAACTACCTGCTAGAAAGCACACAGAGGGTTGATTCACAGCTGCCTATTCTCTTGGGTATTTGAGCCTGAAGATCAGACAACATGTAAGAATTCAGCCGTGGCTCAAAATGGAAACAAAGAGGACCATTCTTAAGCAATGTGAAATGAAAAACTACAGGCTGTAGACCGAAGCCCTTAGCATGCTGATCCACCACATTGTCCTTGGGGGCACTACAGTTAAATGCATATGACAGCCAAAGAGATGGAGAAAATGCTTTCCAGAATAAAATGCCTGAATCTCCTTTTTTTCATGATGTAGAATAAGCCAGGCAATGCAAGCTCCTAAAGTGTCCACTCGAGAACAGGGTATTGTAAGATGGTATTGTCTACTATCATGCACCACTAAAGAACACTTTATGTGACCTTTTCGGAAGCCTCAACTGCTTTCACCACAACTCTGTTCCACCGTAGTAATGACTTCTGGGTGATACATTTAATTCTTAAGTTGGGTTGGTTAGTTTCAAATAGATACATAGAGTTCACTTACAACAGTACTGCATTACACCTTCAGGGACCTCCAAACATGTTAACTAGCTAGAAATAACTGCTGTTGCCAAGCAAAGATGTCTGTAACAACACAGCATAATAGTGATAATTGTTTGCATTTATATTGAGCCTTCAGCACCAAAACACTCAACAATATGAGGGATACAGTCAGTCACCTCTGCTCACAGTAAGCAATGACTTGATTCATAAGCAGTTCCTTGAAGTTCAGTAGGGCTTCTCATATTGCAAGGTGCAGGGCTACTTAGCATGAGTTAGCAGTGTTCAAATCCATGTCTGCTTTCTGCCACCCTTATGCAAACTAAATAGCACCCTTACTCCTTCACCTGACTCTGAGAAGCAACCACCCCTAGAGTGAACTTGGACTGATTTTCAAAAGAATGTCACATTCAACTGAATCAGGAGAAGATTTCAGATGCTTCAGATTCTTAAAATACAGCAGCCATTCACAACAGAAAAAGTGGTGCATAGTTTTACCTTTTAACAGATAAAATGCAGTTCTGGGTGGGAGTGAGGGGATAATAGAAGATGAAGAGGTAGCTCTGTTCATCATCCCATTGTCTGGGACACTATATGTCTTTATTTGTCCATAAAGTCAACTGAGATTGTCAATGCCACCAGCACACATACCATTTTTTCATGTTGCATTCAGCACTATGTAGATAAGCATTCTGTAAATACAACCACCAACACAGCTGGTCAAAAATTGTTGTTTGCTCAACTTGGAATATATTGAGGGTTAACACTGTGATTCTTGTAGCAACCATCCCAGCCTCAGCAGAGACACAAGAAATCAAGAACCTCTTTTGTACATTCTTGATAAAGCAACCCTTCAAGTGACTGGCTGTTCAACATTGCACTGCACTTCACTGCTCTCACTGCACTGCTCATATTTAGTGAGGGATCAGAATGCACCTTACAGAACAGTTTGTTGAAAGTTTTCACTCAAACTAGATCCATGTGAAAGATGAAACAACTGCTGTGCAGTTTGATCAATGGCACGCCAAGCCATGGAGCTTCACACATTGAATTTACCCATCCCAGGCGTTCCTCAAACAGTAAATCTTAGAACACACACAGAGCACAAGTCTATCTGCAAAGAGCTCCCTTCTGTAGAGACTGTTCACTCCTATTGAGAACCAGTGTGTTGATAAGTCACTTTTGCACCTGTCTGCCAACATCTCCTTCTCACTGTTCCCGGATGGTACACTTATTTGGCACACTGTGCCTGCTCACCCTGCTTTGCAGTCCAAGTCCCTAAGTGCTATTACTCTACCAGACCACAAAGCCATTTCTGCCATCCTTCTTGCATATTACATTCCTTGGAGGTCAGAACAGTAAGAAAATATCCTTGACTCTTTAAAAAGCTTTAATTTCCCCACTCAGAGCTCAGTCATGCTTTCCTAAAACATTGCCCAACTTGAGCCCTGATACATACTTTCAGTTGGGCCAACTCCATCATATATTTCTGATGCAGAAGACCTAGCGACTCCAGCAGACCTCATGGCCTCCAGTAAAGCTCAAGCAGTCCTCAGCCATTCATCCTAAAAGTAGATCAGAGGATTGTCTTTCAATTTTAGAGTGTGTTTATGACGGTATCTCCGAGCCGCTGAAGCTCTGAGAAGTCCTGTGTTAGGTACACAGTTTCTTTCAGTCCGAGATCACTCTTAGACCCCAGCTGACACTGGGCCATACAGAAAAACCATAAGGATTTAGAATTAATGGGGTGGTGCAAGCTGGTGTCATAAAACTCTAAAATAAACCCTCTTCCTATTTCAGTTCTAATTGGGCTCTTTGCTGCCTGGTTAGCAGACACTTTTCAATCAATTGCTGCATTTGTGCTGACAACACTGGATTACAAGAGTTGCTCATGTCATTCCTGTGACCTCCATCTTCCATTGTTCTTGCTTTCCAGATAGGAGCTAAGGGACCTTATTTCTAACACTCACAGCCACAAAGTGGGGAAGGAATCTTCCCATACTAAACCGGTTCCTAGCTGCTATGCTATGAACCTGCCACTGCACATCAGTTAAGGATCTGACCTGTGGTATTTACATGTTGATGGATTCCCAGGATTTGGCATTTTAATGGTAACAAAAAAAATACCTAAACATACCCTTTCGCCCAAAGTTGATCCTTCCTGGCAATTTCCTGCAGAGACCCCAGACCCCAAATTCCTCAGCCCAGTGAGCCTTTCCCATCCCCTGCAGGGACTTAGCACACACATACCACAGTGAATCTACTGCAGTCAATCAACTCCTGCAGCTCCCTGCAGGCTTCCAACACCTACTAACAAGAGGGGATAACAGAAGAGCTCTGCCTCACCTCTTCACACATAGTATTGCCTTATTCTTCAAAAATACTGCTCAAAGCATGACGTTCCATTACAGGATGCTCCTATAAATACACTGCACATTCAGAGGGAGGAAGCAAGCATGCTCTAGTAAATATTTTAGCAATGAAGTGGCATGGGGTTCTTAATGCTTGTTATTTTTCAGTATAAGAAGTGCTCCATCAGAAGGTGCTCTATACCCAAGGGAGAGAATGTGCATTCTAACAATAACAGGACAGCCAGCGGCCAACACCTTATCAGTATTATCTTTCCTTGAAAACATGTTTGGTTCTTCCTCCACCCTACCACCTAATGCTCAGGAAGCACTTGATTTAATAAGAAGGTTCATAATGTCAAGTTACAGACGCCATGACAGGGAAACTTGGGAAAATATAATTGGCAAATCAATAAATTATAAAAAAAAATCTTGGCTATTTCCAAGACAATTTAATATATATATTAATTTTATTTTATTTTAATTTTTTGGGTAAAAGAGCTTTTGTCCATGTGTTAAGCACTGTGATGGAGGAGGAGTGCTTGGGAGGATGAGGGGGTGGGGAAGCAGCAGAGCATGGTGGTCTGGAAACCAGTGTGCAAGCGAGGACTCAGGGGATGCAAGCCCTAGGGATGGCTCTGCTGCCACTAACCTAGTTGTTTTATGGGGATAATACTGATTGCTGAGCGCAGTAATGCTGTCAAGACTAACTAGGTCTGTCTAAAAACAGGGACAAAGAGAAGGTCCGGATTTTACAGCATGCCTGAAGCCCAGACAGAAGAGCTCCATGGCAACATGCAGGGATCTGTTATTCTTCCATTTATTCTCAAGTGCAGCTCCTGGCATTGATGTGATCTCTATACCATGAGGTAGGAAGGGTCTTTGCTCCTCTTTCTGTGCAAACTGCCACGTTGCAGCTCTTTCCTCAGCCTTATCCATCCTCATGAGTGGGGCTGAGAGGGTTACAAGGCTTTGCAAAACTGTTCTGAAATGCCTTATGAGATAACAGGAACTCCAGAGGATGATTTCTGCAGGGCCTTGAAAACTTTGTTTTCTGTTGCAAATGATGAACCACCCCAATCCTGCAATGTGCAAAAACTTGCCCTTAGTTTTAGCTTTATGCATGTTATGATTTCTGTAAATCAGACATTTCACAGGCATGTGCACACACACACACACACAAATACACAAAAGAAAAAGTCCTGGTCCCGTTCCACACATACTCTCTTGCACACATTTGAAAACTGTTTGCAATGACTGGAACAAAGATCACACCATATTTCCTTTAGATAATGGACAAGAAGAAGAAAAATCAGGACTGTGGCAAGTGCAGTATTTCATTCTTTCCCCCACATACTCAGCAGACTTTGTAATCAAGCTTCCTCACTTGAAGACACCCTTCCTGCAAGTATGGAAATGGGCACCGTCTGTTTCTCAGATTTGTGAAATGTCATCTTATTGAAGCTGCTATAAAAGAGACAGGACAGACTGTCACCTGACTGCAGAATGGGAGATGTGTTCTGTTGCTTTCCTGCAGTGGTGACCTTGGACCTTTCTTTCACTTCTAAAGCTTCATCTGTCTTGATCATTTAGATGCTAAATTTGCAGGAGGAACAGACAAGCATTTTTTACTGTATGTAGAGTGTACAGAACAATGACTCCATCTCAGGTGAGGTAATGTGTCTGCATAAATACTTTCTTTTTTTTATGTGAAGCTTAAAACATCTGCAGAGACATCAAAAGAGGAATGAGCATGCTGCATAGTAACACAATGCAGCTGACAACTAGCTGATCTAAGATTACTTGAAGTTCCCTTGCAAGCTGTTCCTCCCATCGCTCATCCATAATGTCATTTGGTCAAATTCTAAACAAATGTGGCACTATGCAAAATAAACAGCTGTGGTTCAAAGGGAGCATGCAAGGCACAGGCCCTTGCAGCAATGCCCAGAGGAGAGGCAGAAAAGGGCCGCTTCTAGCAGGAAGTGTGAAGAACTCACATGATGACAAGAACCGCACTTTTGCCTTTCAAATCTAAGGAACAATAAAGAGCAAGTGAGCACACTGAAAGACACAGCCTTTTTTTTTTTCTTTGCATATCCTCTGCAATAAATAAACCTTCCTATTTCAATATTTGGCAAGGTGACAGAGTCTAAAAAGGAACAGGAGAGATAATTGATATGTACAGGAGAAGAAAGTGCAGTTAAAAACAGGCAAAGACTACTCAATAAATAAGAGGTTCATACTGAGAAAGATTATTACCCAGACCTCTAGGTTGACATCTGAAATCAAATCACCCTTAATGGATAATGTGAACATTTTTAAGGAAAAAAACCACCACATTGTAGACCTTAGGCTCTGGATTACGGAAGAAACAAGATTCGCTTCTGACCTCACTTTTTGTCAATTTAAATCAACAAAGAGATCATGGTTACTCTTGGTAAGCTTAACTTTCCACAACAGCAAGTTTTTTTCCATGTACTTAAATGTTCTTCTGCTCTTAACTAGAAGAGGATGCTGGATTGTTTAGAAACAAGCTTCCTCCAGGTCTTGGTTCCTGTTCCTTAGCTTTTTTCCAGAGGTATTAATATACATTCACCCTACACAGAGACAACAAAAGGAAAACATTTTTCACCTGAACAAGAGGCACTGGAGGAACTAAACTGTCTGGAATAAAAGCTGAGAATCCAAGCTTCCAAACAGTTTGCACTTCTGGTCCAATTCATCAGGCATGCTTAAGTATTTACATTTCCCATCTGAATAACAGTCCACATTGTTGTAGCTCACAGGAGGGTTTTTGGCTTCTGCCAGTCTAAATAGAATGATTTGAAACTGAATCATTTCCTCCAATTTAATTACATAGCTGAACACAAACTATAGCAAGATAAGGTCACAAACTACCTCCAGAAAGCCATCTAACCCTCTGAGCTGCTTCAAGTGGAACCCCTAACTGGCTACAGTAGGCTTCATTCTTATTATGGCATGGAAATACTCCTGCGGAAGACGGTCAACGACTAGTAGCAGCTGAGATAGTGCAGTAATCGCATGGCGACTGAGTTTTCCAACTATTACCAAAGAAAGGGATGCTTCTCAAGCTCTGTCTATATCTCAGCTCTTTTAACTGAGGATCAATATCGCAGAGACAGAAACAGAGGGAGAGAGACAAACAACCAGTGAACTAAAAAGCAACTGCAGCCTGCCACATTCGCAGCAAAGGGAGATAAAAGCCTGCTGCACTCTGAAATCTAATATGCCAAGTCACCTGGAATGAGTGTCTCCTGGAAAGGGCAAGCCTGCTCAACATCCTCAGCCCACCCCCCTTCCAGAACTGAAGCACCAGTATCTGGAAAGCTTTAGCCTTATTAGACTCATTAAAAGCTAACCGGCATTTACAGCTCACGTCAAGATGAGGTGTCAGCAGGAGCGAGAACCCTGTAAAATATGTGTATAACCGATGTGCTACAGAACAGCCTCCATTCTCCAGGAGACATACGCTGTGTTTTTAGGAGTAGGTAAGGGAAGTGTTGTCTTACCCATTACATGAGCCAAAAAGCAGTTTTAGGGTGCTGAAGAGTCTTCTGAGAAAGCAACCACTGAAAAACACCTCAGCAGTAATAACCTCTGTCAGAAGGCTGAAGTTTCAGTCCAATGTAATGTGCCTTTAAAAAGTACCAGGTCTACACTACTGTATTGCTTACTTTCTGAAGCTAAGCCAGAGGGATGTACATAGTAAGATCTTTGTCTCATTTCAGGGAGGATACAGGATAAAGATTCTGCGCCAGTAATCTTCCCTGGATTAATGGTTTCTCTTTTATCTGCTGTATTTCTGCTCAGATGTCTTTGCTCTGAATGAGTCAGTGGAATGCAAATGATGGGTACAGTCTGAAAATATTTAAATCTAGCTTTGCACTGCACTGCAGGTCTGTGGAAAAAAATACATAAATACATATATATAAATATACATGCTGAGGAAAGGGCAAATGAAAATTACAGATATATCAATAATGCAAAAAAAACCCCCAAAACCCCCACATGGTGGGTCAAATTGACAAGAGATTCATTTTTCTGTTTCTTCGTCTTTTCAATTTTTTTTCAAAAAGATCAGAATTTAGATGCTTGCTATGAATGGGTGAGGAAAATCTGCAACACTCCTTTTCTAAGCCTCAGACACTAGACAAAAATGCATCTGTGGGAATAGGAACCTGATTTTATTTAGGCTGCTAAATGCCCAATCTTCATTATCCCAACAAGTGTCTTCCTAAAGATAGCACTCTTTTAATCCTGTCAAAGGAGAAACCAGACAGTCTAGGCATGATTTCTTTGGATTTTCTGCCTTTCCTTTTTCTATGACATATTTCATTTTTTTCATTCTGTTGGCATATGGTTACTGTCCTCTTCTGCTTGGGGCATAGGTTTTCCTCTAACAAGTCATTGCACTCCATAAGGAACCCAGTAAGGGGAGTTTTAGAACTGCAGCTCTGTTTAAGAAGCCAGGAGAGAACCCAAGGGTCTTTGACATGGGCTTCAGCAGGAACTGTCCTGAAATGGTGGTTGTCAGCAGGGTTTTTATGGACTATACGTACATAAACAACATCACAGAGTACCTCCAAAAGCCTTCGTGTACTGCAGTGGGATGGTGAAAGGAGGAATGGGAAGGGAATAAGCAATTGGTCAAGTTTGGGAATGACAGGATAATTCCCTGGGCTTTTGCAGTTTCTATGGGAGCTTTATACACTATGCTGATTCAATCGGGGACCAGTGCTGGAGTAAGCAGCAGCTTTCTGATTAAGGGTGCTATAAAGGGTGAACCCTGCAGGAAGAAAGAAAACATCAGCATTAACCTAGTAACTACTACTCTACTTAAGAATAAATCAAATACCATCATAAATTGTGCAATCAAGATAATTTGCAACAGAATATTAAGCCCTCTAGCCCATCATAAAAACAAAGAAAGTCTACCTCTAAAAGAGCTGTCTATAAATCCAGCTGCAACAAACCAAACAAAACAGACTCATATTGTCTACACAATCCATGTGGGACTTGAGAATTAGTTAGTAGGAGGAGTCTGACTTTAACAAAAAGGAAGCTATTTTTATCTTGATGGCTTTGTAATTAACCACCTTTTCTTCTAAATTCTCCATTAAATTTATTTTTATATGTATTTTATATTGAATTTATATTAAGCATTGACATTTTTAATCTCATTTTTGAAGGTCTCTTACTTTCTCTTACTTTGAAAGTCTCTTACTTTCTCTTACTTTGAAAGTCTCTTACTTTCTCTTACTTTGAAAGTCTCTTACTTACTCTTACAAACCACAGGCTTGGTTTTCAAGATAGAAAATTAACCTAAATTTCCAGTAGTTTTCATTGAAAAAACACATAGGATTTCCCAAAGAATGGACACTTCCCACATCATCAATTTTTAAAATGCATTTTTAAAAAAGGTAGTCTTTTGACAAAAACTAACTTTTCAAAGGAAATGTCCAGCAGTTCCATAAAATACATCATTTTCTAATTTCTGTTTTCTTTAAATGTCACACAAAAATAGTCCTCCTGTCCCCAGTAAGAGGGGACGCTTTCAGTGCTGGGTAGTCTGTTTTCAGGTTGGTGGTGAGTCTGTGGGTGCATCAAACACAACAGGCACTGCACCACCACAGGACGAGCAGCTGGGTGTGAAGAGCTGGTCCATCATTGTGCAATTCCTACGTGATGACTCAACAAACTCTTCCAAAGAAACGTGAAACTACGCTCAGATCTGTTATGTTGTGATTGATGGTTACCTAGTGATGCCGGGAACTTCTTCCAGCTCTACATGAATGACTGATGACTAAGGTACTTCTGGCAATTGCTAAAACTTCCACAAATATTCATGTGAACCTCAAGATCAGAATGGCTTAGGCAAAAAGACTACGAGAGATCACAATCTACTTTTGTTAGATAAGCCTGCCTTGCATTGGAACAACATAGCGATTCTACAGAGGAAATAATGAAAGAAAGGAGTCTCTACAGCCATTTTTACACTGAGGACAAGCTAATGATGACCTTCCTCCTCAGGCTAGCAGGGTCATTCTGCACAGCTGATGGCATCAGCTTTGCTAGGAAAGCTGCTCATAAGCAGGGGGCTCAAGATCTAGCTGTGATGATGTACTGAATCAAACTGACAAGCTCGTCTCTGCTACTGCAAAGCATCTGAATGACTTCACCAGCGATGCCCGCAATTTCACTGGTCTCGCAATGGTCACACCAGTTTCAGCTGCGCATGGCTCTGCTACGTGAACAGGAAGCTCACAGCCTTGTCTTCTGATGGATTTTATCTGCCTTTTACGGTTTCTGAAAACCACTTACAAGGCAAGATTCACTTCAGCTTACAAGACTCCTGATACCCATAAGCATCCGCTTCATTTATTGGTAAGAAAATGAGATGGCTTTTGGTTAACTTGCAACTGAATTCCTGTGTCAGACTACTGTTTCACCACACTGGTGGCCAAACTTCCACTGTCAGCAACTAAATATGATCTCTGTCTTGTGATTTGTATAATATTTACAGGGTTACTGAAATGCACGGTAGAAATGCAATGATTATTCTTATCTCTTTGGAAAGGCTGCATGCATTTCCCTGCCTGAGATCATCTTCTCTGGGGACTCATTTAAAATAAAACCACTGCATTCTGAAAACATGTCTTCAGCATGCGATCTGAGTATTTTCTGTCTTGGCCATAATAAAATGCAAGAAATCAAATCAAAGTGTATTTCTAAAACTATATACTTCTTCTGCATGCTTCTCTCTCTTTCCTATACAAATACCAACCCTGGAAGATGACAGATTTCAAACTCATTATGTGGCATGAAATGATACTTACAAGCACAGTACATAACACAGCTACTCTACAAATGTGTCCAAACAAACATAAAATTAACCTTTCATGGCTAAGAGAGCACATTTTTTAGCCCAGTCTTTAATGTAATCATTTCTTTACAGGAGAAAGCAGCCTACAGGCTATTAAACAGCTCCTAGAGTCCTAGGTCAAACAAAGTGAGAAATGAATAGGTCCATTCATGCTTCAGACAGGATAATTCTGGTAAAGCTGGTGCTGACAGTGTTAAAGAGCAGTGATGGAAGAGTCTGGCCTTCTCATTCTAATTGTGACCATGAGTGACAAAAATATGTTCCCTTTGCCAGCGGACAGATCTTTCAGATTTCTAAAATCTAAACTATGGTCATGTCACTTAGGTGTGTGCTTTGTTTGAGCCTGCAGTGGCTCTGCCATGGCAAAACATACGGACGGGCTAGCAATTTTAAGGTGCTAAAATGAGAAGAAGGGTCATACCAGAGTGTGAAACCAAATCACGGTCTTACCCACTCACCAGCTCTGCCACCAAACTCCTCTGTGGCCCTGGTATAATTCCCTAATTTCTAAATACTGTGTGTCCTCGCCTCCATTAGGGAGCACAGTCTTCATCTGGGTGAGTGGGTTGAGTTTGGAAATGGTCATTTGGTGCATGTCCGTATCCTCCTTGTTCTGTGAAGAGAACCTCCAGACCCAGGAATATTCTTCAGGTAACACTGCATCACAAATAACACAAAGCAAAAAGACTAAAACAGTTATCATAAAGAATCAGGATAACTGTCATAGTCTAAACCCCATTCTCAGTTACAGCAATATCCCTCTCCCTCATCCCTCCCTTCAAATCATGCTAAGTATCAAAGAAGCATTTTTCTCACCCAAACAGAATACTGTTTTTCTCAGAAAGGAACTAAATCCAATGAATTAAACATTATCTTTCACAACAACAAAAGGAAATTAGTATCCTCTCTTACTTTCTTCTTCAGCAGGACAAGGTAGGGACTTCACCCCAGACAGACAAATGAAATAGGTCCCACAGGTATTTCCTATACCACTCCTTCAGTGTGACCATATTAAAAATAAACTAATGCTGTAGGCAGCTTCAGAAAATGACTTCAATGGTATTTATTGCTTTGATAGGGTCAGTGCACAGTATGTGCATGTTGCCTTTTAAACATATGTTTCAGGCAAAGAATCAAAGCTAATTTCAGTGTGTGAAAAGCAAGCAGATTTCATTACTGATTGTGACTTTAGCTTCAAAATGATAAGGATGCTGGATGTAGGTTCTCAAAACTGAATGTCCAAATGGGAATTTATGATGTAGAACTTCAACTTTATCATCCATGGGCTTCAATACAGAAAGAAGAAAGAAATTCTCTGCTAGCAGGAATCTCACAGTTAACCCATAAGCCAGCTGCCTATTTTTCCCCTCTCCTCTAATTCTCCCTGCAGCTATTTCCTCTCTGTAACATGTTAAAGCAAGAATAGCCATTGGCACTAACCATTTTTGGCATCCAAGTAGTGGATATGAAAGAGATCTGCGTTTTTTTTTTCCACCACCACAATGCAGCCCCACTTCGACTCTTTGCAGAGGTGTCAGCAGAATTCATGACAAACTCAATACAATCTGAGTTGCAAAGTGTAATAAAAGGCCTGCTACTCTTTTTTTTTTTTTTTTTTTTTAAATGAGGATTCCTCTCATATTATTACATCAGATCTAGTTCCCAACTTCAGGCAGCCACCTGTAATAATCTTTCCTACATAGTATATGAAAGGAGGTAGACCTGTAGAATTATTAAAAGGCTGCAGGCATAAGCAGCAACAAGTGAAAGATGCAGGGTTTTACCCTATGTTTTGCACAAAATCAGGTTCAGGATAGATTATCACTAGTGGTAAAAGCCAGAAGGTGTAAACTGAGTAGCCTAAAGGCAGGTATCTAGCTCAGGCTTAGATACCTGAAGTAACCACATTCTCTACAAAATAATTTGAGTATGCATTTAACTTTGAAAGCAAACAAAGGTCATTTACTACTGAAGAAAAAGCACTTAGATATCTGTATAAGTGCTTAAATGTAAATATTAACATGTATAGAAATGCACATACACACTCAATTAGTAAGTATATATGCATGCGCATATGTGTATACATGCTTATGCCCACTGCTGAACCAAGACTCAAAAGACCCTAATTCGCACAGTAGGTAAGTACCCACAGCTTCACTTTGAGTCAAAGAAAAGTGCAAGATTTTGAAAATAATCAAGCCATTTTTTAAAATGCTCCTGACTACAGATACAGATGTGCACTGACTATTTTGTTACGCTTTGTCCAGGTCTGTTTAACAACAACACACTCCCCTAGGTTCAAATGACACCTTTGAAACAACTGAAGCAGTAAATCACGTCTCTTTATTATTATCTCAACAAGAATGATAACAACCTCCTCTGCTTGGTGAAATACCCATGGGAATTTCACCCGATTACATGAGGATAACGTATCTTTCATGACTTTGGCTGTCTACCATTCCCATTGTATACTTCGTAGTCAGCCACAAAGGACACAATCCACTGAGGGAAAATGTATAGACAAGGGGTTAGCCATTTCAACAGTGGAGAAAGGGAGGTAGAAATCGAAGGAAGAAAGGGAAGGATGACACAGTGCAATTGCTCAGCTTAGTAGCACAGCTGCTTAAACAACTGAATAGCAATCAATGGGTTAGTATTCAATCCAAGTTTAGATCACACTGAAATCTATTAGAATACTGCATATAATGAATGACTCTTACTTATTTGGTATTCTATCTTGGAATTAATCAGCTCAGTTGTTATGCAGGAAAAAAACAAAAAAAAACAAAACAAAAAAAAAATAACCCACAACAGTTGGGTAGACAGGCCCAAAAACAAGAAAAACAACCACCTTGATTTCCCTGGTGGTTAACGGCCTGACAGTACTCAACAACACATGCTGAAATTGAACACTGTGAGAAACAATGTGAGTTAGATGCTTCTCGGCTGTTGAGGCAACAGCCTGGTTTGTGTGTATGTGCAGCTTGCCCCATCCCCTCCCTTTCAGGCTCTCACATAGTACTCATAGGGTTGTGCCATCTGCTGGAGCACAATTCAGAGGTAGCTTTAAAATGATGATAGCTCTGGGAAATGATAATGACTGGGTCATAGAAAGCTGTACTGCAGTGTATAAATAAGATAACTGAAAGTGCTGAGCGGGGCATGTTTGCATTATGAAATGTATTTTCCCTTTTCCTGTACAAAACCTGTCCTGAAAGTGTGGGGAATGTAGCAGGATTGAAAACCAGAAGGAAAGCAACACTGCCCCAGAAGCTGCACAAAGGAGGAGGGGGATGGAGGAACGGTAAGCTGTAGTATTATTGACTGAGGAATGATAAAAGAGGAAGGAATTCAACAGTTACATCTATTTCGCTTGGTGCAATGGAATGAGATCAAAGGCTTACTCTCACATTAGCCCAGAATAATGCATACTCTATAAATGATGCAAAGCTAGGCCACATTCCCAAGATGTGACAATGCCTCAAGATGGCCCTCTGCTAAGTTCAGGTCAAGGCGACAGGCTCCTGCATATGAAATTCTTTTCCAAAGCACATAAACATAGCTAAACCATTGGGCATGGAGACGGACAACATAGAGGACAGGCATGGTGTCCTCCACTGGATTCTACATTTCTATAGATGGCATTGCAAATTTAGCTAATTTTCATTCACTTGCAGGTATTTTCCCAATTGCTGCTGATCTTTCAAAGCACCCAAACTGCCCACTCAAGCACATAGAAGCTCAGGCTGAGAGACTGGATTTTTTATTTTATTTGTAAAACAAGTATCAGAGAGAAAAACACCAGAAGATACTCAACTCTAATTTCAGAGATGTGGCCCAGTCCCATCTCTACACAGGCAACCTCTATGACCTTGATCAGCTCATCTAGGACAGTCCTTTTAATGACTGCAGAGCAAGAACAATGCCAAATGGTTCTTAAAACCCCAGGTTGAATTTTTTGTGACATACATTTGTCAAAGCAACCTAAAGATTCAGATTAGTGCTGGTCGTACCTTGGTTCCCAGGGGATCCAGGTATTGTGGATACCTTAAACAAAGCACTATCAGGATACATCCATATCTAAATTCCTTTAAGAAATCTTAACCTCTGGGACTCTGTTTTCCATTAGTTAAATGGAGATGAATAATTATTTTCCCTCACCTTTCACGGTTTGGTTGGTGCAGGGATGCGTTGCCATACCAACAGCAATCCAGCTTGGCGGTAGGACAGAGCTGGAAGTGTGGAGTTGCAGACATCCCAGGCCAAGCAAAAGAAAATCCTCCTCTCTGTCCCTCCCTCCCTTCTTTCCTTCCACCCTGCCTCCCTCCCTCTCCCTGGAAGAGAAGCAGTTTCTCTTTGTCAGAGAGCACAAAGGCGAAGAAAAAAAAGGAATTGTCCATCAAGCTCAGCAGAGCCTCCGGGGCTTTCAGCAGAGGATGCCACAGCCTATAAGGAGAGCAAGGCTGATTTTAAAAGGACAGTTCAACCCCGGCTACACTGAACTGCCTCCAGCCATCCCCAGCCTGTGAGGAACATGTGGCACTGAAAGGCTCATGGACATCTTCCCATGTTTTGCTTTCCACGGGCAGGCACAGCTTCCGAGTCCCAGGGAGAGCAAAGTCCCCTGCTATTCACAGTGCATTATTTGCTCAGTGCTGCTGCCCTGGATGCGCTGCCAGCATCCAAGGCCCCCCAAGCCAAGTCAACCAGGAGCACGCAGCAGGCACCGCCGATCTGGAGGGTCTTCTGGGTCCTTCCCTATATGCCAAAAACATCGGCCAATCTGTAAGCGTTACTGCAGGGAAGATGTAACAGATAAATTTATTCCCTGCCAGAGACTGCAAATCCTCCAGATCCAAGTAGGGGCTCTTGGCCAGTACTGGAGGCAAATAAACCATGCATCCAATGCCAAACCTGTGTCCCATCCCAGACACCCTTCTCAAGACACCTGAACCAAACAGGGACCGGCAATAAGCACAGTGAACAAGCTGCTTAAGAGAGGAGACTAAAAAGAATATGAGAGTGCCACAGAAACGACACAACAAAGGGCAGACATAATAGAGCTGTATTTATATTTATATATGTGTGTATGCATTCAATAATTAATGGTGTAGAAGGAAAAAAAAAAGGAACTCCCAGTCACCTTTTCTCACCGTATAAGAGGAGAATTAAAATGGAGTAATTCAAAACCATTACAAAACTCTACACAACATAGGCATAAGGCACTCCAGACCACGCAATCCCACTGAGACTACATGTTCTACCATGCTCAAAACCAGAATCAGAGATCCTTGAATATCTAGAGTTACAACTACCTATTAAAAAGCAAACAAGCCCCAGGGAAGTGCAAAAACCCTTAGGGTGCAGGACGATAGGAAAACATCCATTCATCAGAGAGAATGACAAATCATCTGTAAAATGAGGAATCTTCAAGTAAATGCTGGGGCATCTACATCAAGAGGTGCTGGCATGCCTTTACCATAAGAAAGATCAGGTCTTTAAGGGATTGAGCCTGTATTGGCCTTTGGAGATAGAGATAGTCTGGTAGAACCAAGGCAGTATGTAACAGCAAATTGAGAAGAAAAAAAGGAAATGAGTGATATTAGGACTATTGCTGCAGTTTAGAGCCCTCCCCTACCCATGACAGACTCTTCAGTAAAATCATAAACACCACTTGGCAGGGAAGTTGTGCAGCCAGGACTGCAGGAGGCTGGTGAATGAACCCCCTCATAAGCTTCTCGCCACCCCTGAAGCAGCATGGGGAAGAGAGCAATCTCCTCTCCGAGCTAAGCCCAGCTGCTTGAATCAGGGATAAGCCATTGCTGAAATGTCCCCCTGCAGCTCATTAAAGTCCAAAAGCCATGCTTTGTCTCTGACAAACCATCCTTTCTTATGGGCAGCATGACCCACTCAGAGAAATCATGTCCTCTCTGGGCTGACAGCCCCAGCCTGTGCTCAAACTGCCTTCAGGCTCTTTAGCCCTGCAGGACCAGTCCATCCCCACCAGCTCATTGAGTGGGACAGTTCACCAGGATCCTCCTCTTCCACTGTCCCATGTCCCCACTGAAAAGGGCTCCTTCACGCTGCACCTCCTACCCCATCCTCTCTCCCTATGTGGTGGGCTGCCCCTGTGTCTGCTCTTACAGCCTCAGATCTTCCCCATATCTTGTCCAGTCCCACCTTTCACTGCAGTTGGGGATTTTCCTCTTTGTGCTTTGTGACCAGACCTGTATTTCAATAGAAAGAGGATCTTTGGTCTGTTTAGTAGACTGGTGGATAGTGTCCCTTGGGAGGCCATCCTGAAGGGCAGAGGAGTCCAGGAAGGCTGGACACTCTTTGAGAAGGAAATCCTTAAAGCTCAGGAGCAGGCTGTCCCCATGTTCTGAAAGACGAGATGGTGGGTAAGAAGACCAGACTGCCTCAACAGAGAGCTTTGGCTGGAACACAGGAAGAAAAGGAGAGTTGATGACCTTTGGAAGAAGGGGCAGGCCACATGGGAAGACTACAAAGATGCTATGAGGCTGTGCAGGGAGAAAATCAGAAGGGCCAAAGCCCAACTAGAGCTTAATGTGGCTACTGCTGTAAAAGACAATAAAAAATGTTTCTATAAATACATTAGAAACAAAAGGAGGACTAAGGAGAATCTCCACCCTTTATGGGATGTGGGAGGAACATAGTGACAAAGGATGAGGAAAAGGCTGAGGTACTTTATGCCTTCTTTGCCTCAGTCTTCAATAGCAAGACCAGTTGCTTTCCAGGCATTCAGCCCCCTGAGGGATGTGGAGCAGAATGAAAACCACATAATCCAAAAGGAAATGGTTAGCAACTTGCTACACCATGTAGACACACACAAGTCTATGGGGCCAGATGGGATACACCAGAGTACTGAGGGAGCTGGTGGAAGTGCCCACCAAGCCACTTTCCATCATTTACCAGCAGTCCTGGCTGACCAGGGAGGCCCCAGACGACTGGAGGTTAGAAAATGTGATGCCAATCTAAAAGAAGGGCTGGAAGTGGGATCTGGGAATCTACTGGGGAAGGTTATGGAGCAGATAATTTTGAGTGCAATCATGTGACACGTACACAACAACCAGGCAATCAGGCCCAGCCAGCATGGGTTTATGAAGGGCAGGTCCTGCTTGACTGACATGATCTCCTTCTATGACAGGGTGACTCGCTTGGTGGATGTGGGAAAGGCTGTGGATGTCATCTACCTAGACTTTAGTAAAGCCTTTGACTCTGTTTCCCACAGCATTCTTCTGGAGAAACTGGCTGACCATGGCTTGGATGGGCATACTCTTTGATGTATAAAAAACTGGCTGGCTGGCCAGACCCAAAGAGTTGTAGTGAACAGAGAAAAATCCAGTTGGCAGCTGGTCACGAGTGGTGTTCCCCAGGGCTCAGTGTCAGGGCCAGTTCTGTTTAACATATTTATCAATTATTTGGATGAGGGAATTGAGTGCACCCTCAGGAAGTTTGCAGATGACACCAAGTTGGGTGGGAGTGTTGATCTGTGTAAGGGTAGGAAGGCTCTGCAGAGGGGTCTGGACAGGCTGGATTGATGGACCGAGGCCAATTGTATGATGTTCAAAAAAGACAAGTGTTGGGTCCTGCACTTGGGTCACAACAACCCCATGCAGCGCTACGGGCTTGGAGAAGAGTGGCTGGAAAGCTGTCCGGCAGAAAAGGACCTGGGGGTGTTGGTTGACAGCCGACTGAACATGAGCCAGCAGTGTGCCCAGGTGGCCAAGAAGGCCAACGGCATCCTGGCTTGTATCAGAAACGGTGTGACCAGCAGGACTAAGGAGGTGATTGTCCCCCTGTACTCAGCACTGGTGAGGCTGCACCTCCTCAAATACTGTATTCGGTTTTGGGCCCCTCACTACAAGAAGGACACTGAGCTGCTGGAGTGCGTCCAGAGAAGGGCAACGAAGCTGGGGAAGAGTCTGGAGCACAAGTCTGATGGGGAGTGGCTGAAGGAACTAGGGGTGTTTAGTCTGGAAAAACAGGAGGCTGACAGTAGACCTCATTGCTCTCTACAGCTACCTGAAAGGAGGGTGTAGTGAGGTGAGGGTCATTCTCTTCTCCCAAGTACCAAGTGATAGGATGAGGAATAATGGCCTCAACTTGTCCCAGGCGAGGTTTAGATTGGATATTAGGAAAAATTTCTTCACTGAAAGGGTTCTCAAGCACTGGAACAGGCTTCCCAGGGCAGTGGTGGAGTCCCCATCCCTGGTGGGATTTCAGAGAGGTGTAGATGTGGTGATAAGGGACATGGTTTAGTGGTGGACTTGGCAGTGCTGGGTTAATGGTTGGACTCAATGATCTTAAAGGTCTTTTCCAAACAAAACAATTCCATAATTCTATGTCACCACAGCTGACACAGCTCTCCACCCTCAGCTTACAGCCCTTTCTCTTCAGCTCCCTATGACCTAAGGTATCTGTCTTTCACTCACCTGACAGACCTTCTTCTGTTTTCTCTGATTCTTGATCTACAAGACCAAGCTGGCATATTTCTCCCTCCTCCACCCCCTGGGCTCCACTCCCTTTAGTTTCCTGATCTTTAGACTGCAATGATGACAAGGAGTGAAAGACTTTGACATAGCTAATGCAGTGAGGGTTAGGTGCACAGAGAAATAAAGCTATATGCCTAAGTACATTTTTGGACTGGACATCTACTAATGCTTGTTCTTTACCACCTGAAGACTCTCTCCTACCCTTCTCACACCCCCATTAAAGCCTTGTGGATAAGTGAACATCTACCTCTTGGGATTCTCAGGCGCTCTGATATGAAGAATAGATTTAGCAAGTCCTTTGAGATATTTTATTGGAATGGTTGTACCACTTTTAGAAATTAACCGTGCTAAGATCCATGAAGTTTGGGTGTCTGCAAACATATCCACTCACTTTCAAAATTTGTCATGAATGGGGAAAAAAGTTGGATTTTTAAAACTATGCTGCTCGCCAAGGAGATTGTAGGGATGAGCTAGATGAGCAGATGTAGGCCAGGCATAGAGTCCCACTGTTCTTGGTGGAGCTATGTTTAAGTGAAATTCCTTCACCAGAAATAATGAAATGGACATCTATGACAGCATCTGGAAGCTATTCCTGGATATACTTCAACAAGAGCAAATGCATTAAGGGTGGATGAGTTGTATTACGGGAAGAGGCAGCCGCAGAGAGGTGGGAGAGCACGGAGGCCTCAATTAAGGGGAAAGGAATATGAGAAGGAAGAAAGAAGAGCAGCATCCAGCCCCACTGACAAAATGGGGAAGCACTGTGACAGGTCACACTGCTTGTAATCATACCAGCATGCCAGATTTTATTTCTGTACAGGAATTACACTGGGAGCACAGCTGCTGCTCTCTGGACTTAAAAAATTGAATTGTTACGTTAAAATATTGTTATAATGAATGAAAATAAAAGGTTCATGATCAAACACCACTATCAAGAGAGATGAATGGTTGAACAACAGCCCTAGCTATATCAGGACAACTTCCCCCTCCGATTTTTCTACCCCTTCACCATGGTTGGTTTAAGAAATAATAGTTATGAAGTTTGTCTATGAGTGGCATTAGCTGCTGTTTTGTATTGATGCAAAAAATACAACAGATTAATCCTTTGTCACTGTATTTTCTTTAGGTACATGTTTAAATATCAATAAAAGCTCTAAGGATGTACACCAGGTAATCACTTCCTTGGAAAGTCCATTAGACTGCCTATGCTTTTATGCCACAGAACAAACACCAAAAGAAAGGTTATAGACCCAAACAGTTTCTGATGTAAACACTCATTTTTCCTACACCTTTTAAAAGTAAACTAAGGTCCTCAGCAAGCAACTAAATAGCTATTCTGCTGCCAAAGACAAAGGAGATCTCCTCAGTGAAGACAGCAATTGGTTCCTGAGTATTCTCATCTTCTCATTGTCTCACAGGCATGCCAGAGGCCCACAACACAGCGAAAGACCACATACCCAGCTGTAGTAATTTCAACACAACTCCAGGTGCCTTCCTCATCTCTCCAAATATCCTGGAAATGCTCTTTCTGCACAAGGAGGGATGGTCTGGTGACCTTTTCAATACACCAGCTAGTTTTGCACTCACATTTACAACCCCACCACTATTACTAGAGAGTGTTTTCATGCTTTACAGCATAAAGGGCCACACTGTAGCCTTCTTGCTCCACATACAGGCTTAATGGGTTCACCAGGACATGACCTGGGTTGCTCGATACTGCTTTCTGTGCAACCATCTTAGCTTCTTCTTGAAAAAAAGACTCCTGAATTTGCTTCTCACACATTGTGCCTCCTCCAAAGGCACTCACATCGCTTCTGCACAGCCCCAGAGAGAGGCATCCGAACACAACATAAAATTCTTGATGAAGTGCAAAGCAGTATTTCTCACTTTGTATTTTATTCCTTGAAGTGCTGCTTCCTGACGCTCAGTCTGCCTTTTCCACCGGATGTGGTGATGACTTGGAAGGCATCATTGGTTGCTGTCTTTCCAGATCTCTGGCAAACATGTTCCACCCCAAACAGAATGCTCTTTTTACTGATCACAGCTTTTATTGATTTATATTTGTCTGCATTATCTGGTCAGGTTATTTGCTGGCTCACCAACAGAGAGGGTCAAAATCATACTGGGTTCTCTTTATACTGCTGCTACAAGAAACTGCTAGCATCAGTGGAAGTAGTTCTTTCTTTTTACTGGTTTCAATTATATCAGTTAGGGTCGCATCCCAAGCAGAAGGTGTGGGTGAAGAGGCACACAGCACAACAGTGTTTGAATCAAAAACACTTTGGCCTTGCAGGCTGCCCTCACCCAAAACCAAACCCCTGTTTGATGGGAAGCCATCGCAGAGCTCCTCCGACATTCCCACACTGAGACAAAGGGGTTTCATCTCCTGAAGAGGAAGGAAATCCAACTTGCAAATCTAACCTTAATTACCATTTTACAATCATACCTGTGAAAGGTGAGCATTTCTCTTTCTTTGGGATGAGGACTGATAGTACCAGCTCCTCACAGAGAGATCATGTAGACACACCATAAGATCCTTGGGAAACCAGGATGCTCCAGTCCCTCTGTAGGTGCCTCCTTCCTGCACAGACTCTCTTTGCAGGGTGTACAGAAATTTCAAATGGCTACTCCAGGTAGGAGGAACTCAGCTTGCACAAACTGCTCATAGTGGGCACCAGCTCAGCAGGATACTACAGCACAAAGTCTTGAAACACCCTGTGTGAGGACCCATCCCTTCCTCCTCTTCAGATATGGACTGCATTTAGTTCAGTAGCAGGTGAGTGTTGCTTCTGCTTCATGCCCAAGCCAGACATAGAGTTAAATCCTTAAAGTGTCTTTCTTGTGCAGAACAACCCTCCATTTCTGCAGCACTTCTGCATGTAGTAGCTGGCACTACAATTCCCATTACACACTACACTTTGGCTGCCCTGCATGGTAGACTTCTTGCATTTAGAAGAATTACAGTATCTGAAACTTCTACACTCCATCCTGCTGAGATATCTCAAAGTACTTCAATTAAGCATTACAACTAAGTTCACCCATCTGATAGTTATTAACTGGTATCCTGTAAAATCCAACAAAAATATACATACATGTAGATCTACAGATAAATGGATATGAAGCTTTGTACATATGGCTGGACAACAAAGGCTTCTCAAAAGCAAAGAGGCTATTTGCTTTTCCAGGGTGAAGTGTGCCCTGATTAAATGTACGACCACTCAGCATTTTCACAACAGAAGATTCAAACGAACATTCTCCTCCTGTGAAGCACTGACTCCTGGGATGTCATCTGAGGTCCACCTCATCAGCACAAAGATTACTACTGACTTCAGCAGGATCTGAAGCCAGCCTAAGTCTCTCTCTTAAGACCAGCTTTTGGAAACCAGCTGATACACCTGAGCCAAGTTTTAGCTGCCTTTTTTCCTCTGTTTTTAAATAATGGGCATCCTGAGCTCCTAGATGGATATCTGGGAACTTCTTTTAGACTGGTCTTATTTTAGAAGAGCTTTAAAAGCAGAAGGGCTAGGGAGCAGTTGGAAGCAATTCAGTCAGCATCTGCTCTTGAAAACTGTAGTCCTGAGAAGTAGTCCAAGATTTGACTGGTTCTGCCTGTGCCCGGGCCAAGGTCACACCACACACACGGCCATCCCCCAGGATGTTGCTAGGTGGAGTTGCAGCATAGTAGCTGTTGTCTGTCAAAGTACCATGTAGAGCAGCATCCCTCTCACAGTAACAAGGGGAGGCAATTAAGTTTTTCACTTGCCCTACTTCCACACAACAGAAATCCAGCCTGTTCAAGTGTACCATTCTTGATTTTATATTACTAGAGCTAATAGGAGAATCAGGGAAAAAAAAGCCAGACAGGATTTTGGCCTCAGCAAATAAAAGGTGAGTGTGCCAAGAATATAGGCATGTTGACAATTCCTTTCAGATAATCACAGTGATGTATATGTAGCACTTCCATGGATATACAACCTCTCTCTTCAGACTGGTTCTAGCTGATCCATATAATGTATGCAGAAGGCTTGGTTCTCAACAAATAGAAATGGAAAGGAAGATTTGCTGTGAGAATTTTTTTTTTTTTTCCCCCCTGTGAATATTAATCATTTCAGCTTTGATAGTGAAGTGATATGAGTAAAAAAGCCAAGAATTGCTTCAGGGCTCCACACAGATGACTATTGTAGCAAAGACATTTGCTGGAGATAACACTGCTTAAGCTCAGAATCATTATACAGTACACAGTTAACTCCAATCAACCTGCTTGCTCCCCAAGATTTAAACAGAATTAATGTGACATCCCAGCTGAAGCTGGAACTCAGCAACTCAGAAAATAAAAGTGATAAATTAAAGCAAGTTCCATATGTGTTTTAATGTGAAATGGCAAAAAGAAAACCATTATGCCAGATGATAGGAGACCAATATGGTCCCAATACACTGTTCATCTCCTCAACAGCTTTAAATAATGTTTGGTACATTTTGCAGTGAGAAAAGTATGGGGATTGCTCTAAAAATCTCCATGGGTATGATAAAGGTCATCACCTTTTAGCCTAGGAAGTCAGAATAGATTTTGGACCAAGTAATATACATCACCCAAATATGCTGGTCATTTGGTCATCTTCATAGATTTCCTTAACATGACAAAAATCTTCACATTTCAAACTGAATAAAAAATCTCCAGTTAAAGACCAAATAAACAAATATCTTTTCTGTGGGAAATGTATAGCCACTATTCCAAGGGGAAACTTGTGTTCACTAGAATTTTTCTTCTAATCTTATTTATGCTGTAATATTTTAAGGCTCCTTGAAGGTCACAATTCTTAAAGCCCTTGCAAAAGAATAGTTTGCAGGACAAGTAGACAAAGGAAATATTATCATCCCCTTTTGAACAGAAAGGGACTGAGGCACATAGAGGCTGCAAGTGAGACATCCACAGGCATCCAGAACACCAGTGGCAGAGCTGGAACTGACTCCATGTACCTTCTTCCACTGACTTCAGTGCACACTTACACTTCAGGTGTGTAGATGGCCACTGCTTTAACAGGGAAAGATGAAAGGTCACAGAAGTGCCAACAATGGAATGTGCATTAGCCATTGGTACATGCCTCCTGCACACTGTATGAGAAAGCACTAATGGATAATTGAAGATGGATGGTCAGAGTGTTCACTAACAATTAACTATTGCACCTAGCTGGAAGAACTGGCTGCTAATGGAATAAATGCAATACTATAAGTTACCTTAAACAAATAGTGAAATTAACCAAAAAAAAAAAAGTACCTCTGCTATAATTAATGCTAAACATCCTTCCACTGTGAAAAACAGCTCTAAGTAGCACTGAAAAGGTTTTTTATTAAAACCAATTGTGCCTGTTTTCTCCTTCTACACTTCCTTCTTCCCCACCATCATCAGTCTCGCAGGTCATTCTCTCTTTCTCCTTTTACCTCACCACATTTCCTTCTCCTGCTAATTTACTGTAACAGAAGCAGCAGCAGGGTTTTCCTATTCATCAGTGAAGAGGTCTGAGCTATGCACCTCTGGGAACTGATGCATATTTACAATATCATCAGGAAAGCTCAGTCACCATGCTGGGTTGGACAGTCTGCACTCTGACAGCCCCAAACTAATCAAACAACACTGCTTAAATCTTCAAAACAAGAGAATCTTCCAAGTTTCACCTAATCTGTAATTTCCAGGGAGGTTTTTAAAAAGGGGAGAAGAAATAATCCTAAAAATGAGAAATGCTTTGGAAACTTCTAATTACCAGAATCTCCGCATTACAAGGAATAAATGCTACCAAAATATAAGATCTAGCACAAAGATGGATCACACAATGGCATAATGATACTGATAAGAGGAAACACAAAAAGAAAGAACAGTATCTTCTTACACATATATGAAATATTTCACTTTGAAAAAAATTACAGCCTACAGGTAAAACTCCACTGGCTTGTGCTAGTATGAAATTAATTTTGACCTAGTTTTTTATTTTTCATTATAATATATAATAGGAAATTAAAAAGTCAAACCACAAAATTTTTATCCTGCCTTTTGAAGCACCGATACATTTCATTCTGACAACATGAGGACATTTTGATATTTGTCAGAAGTTTTTGATTTGTACTTCTCCCACCATCTTAAAATGAAACTAGATGAACCTATCAAGACTTCAAGACAGATGAAAAATGTAATGATGTTACGATAAGTTCTCCAAAAGTGATACTGCACTGGCAGCTGATCAAGGAAGCATGTAACAGCAGAAACAGGAACATAGCCAGGATACCAAGTATGGCTTTCTAAGCTCTACTATGGATCACTTTAACAAGTGATCTGGACCTTACTAGCTATATCACACTGACTATGTTTATATGTACTGCATGAAATCAGACGTTTTTATATGAAAAAAATCGAACAATGTTTCAGGTAAAGACGACTGTGTCCCAGCTAAAGTTTGAAGTCTTTTTTAGGGCAGAAAAGCCCCAAAGCACTACCCAGAGCTATAAGAAAGCTAGAGAAGCTCCACAGTAATGAAACACCATACTTGACGTGTATATGCAACAAAGATGCCACCCCTAAGCTGCATCTCCCTTAACAAAACACCAGGTTAAATTATGTAGGTAGGCTTAGCCTAAGGAATAACATCTTCTGATACACCAAAGACTGAATAGGAGAATAGATGAAGAAAGTATTTCAAGTGATAAGAATAGCATAAAAAAGAGAAGAAACAGAAACGACATTGAGAAATAGTCCCACCAATAAATGGTAGTTGGGGTACACGGTTAATGGTATGGTTTCCTTCTTTCACCAACGGCAGTAGTTCTTTAAAGATTTTGGTACAGTAGATTTTTTGATAAATCCAGAGGTAGCTGTTTTGTTGGGGTTTTTTTTCATAATATGGAAAAAAGAACACATTCTACAGGGGGGGAAAAGGGTATTAAAAAGAATATTTGTACATAAACATTCCACAGGACAATAGGAACTTGGCACCCATATCTTCAGGATCCAGTGCTTCACCTGGTAACATTAAAAATACAAAACACAGCATATATAGCACAACTGAACATGCTCCTGGCCTGGTCCACATTCCCATTATATCAGCTCTCCTCAGCTTCAACTGCATTTTCATTTCACCTCAAGGAGACCAACAGTTCCTCTCAGGCAGACTTTCTTTTAAGAGACAATTCCTTTTGCCTCAGAAATTGCTTCCATTCCTGGTGAGCACTCCCTCCTCCACGTCAAAATTCCTTTGCATCCCAGTCGGTGACTCCTAAACTGGAGAGGACAGTCAGTCCTCCCAGCCAAGGGCAGAAATTCACAACATCCCAGGTTTTCAGCCAGACTTTTCCCTTCTCTGCTCCACTCTCTGCATCCGAGTTACACAGTGAGACCCGTTTCTAGGCACTGGCACACTGGGAAGCATGATTTCCACGTCCAGGAATTAATGCTTAATGAAAAAACAGTAGCCACAACAACTCCGTACGAAGATTTGGGACCATCTGTTACTGCCTTGTTAGTGTAGGCTTTCTAGAGTGACCAATCTACTTCATACCAGGAGTTTGGTATGCGTCTGTTAAAGAAATATTTTACTGCACAGGCTTTGGAAGGATTTCTGATGCGAGAAAAGATGCAAAGAAAGCCAAAATAAACACTGGCTTGATTATTTTAAGATGTAACTCTTGCTCAAGCACATGTAAATAAATCTCACCCAAGAAAGAAGAAGATGAAGTTACACTGGGGAATGCCTTTGGCTTGTCTTGGGAAGGCTGCTAAGAATGATTAGAACGTTTCAATTTAACTATTTTTTAATGACCTATGCATGCATCCCACCCTTCACTTTCCCTAAGATGGTGTCAAGCTACTACACACAGACAAGCAGCAGGGAGAGAAGGGATTTGTTGACAATACATTTGGAAAAAAGCACCAGCACTGTTGTGTGTCAATACTCATCCAAATGTGCCCATTTGATATTTTACTGACAGAACTGAAAATATGTTTGAATTTCAAACTTGTCGAGATGGCTAGAATGCAGGGATTATTTTCCCCTGAGGGCAGATAAACAAGACGGATGGGCTAAACTCCGAATCGCCTAATGATCAAAATGCAAGGTAAGCTGTCATAGAGAGGGCTCTTCTCATCCTTGCTGACAGCATGAATTCTGCTGAATTATTTCTAGTCTTTCTGATTAATGGGCCTAGTGACTAATTACTTCATCAGTCTTGCTCATAAATGGCACTTTGATAGTTGCCTAATGTTCACTTTGAGAGAAAGACCTCACTGATGTCAGCTGGAGATGTGCGCTCCAAGAAAACCTGTCCCTGGACAATCCCACAGCTGGCACTGGGTGCACAGATGCAGTCTGGCCCTTATGGTGGAGTTGCAGCCCTGGCTGGGACGTCAGATCCATGCTGCCCCACAGGGCACGGGAAAGTGCAGCTTCATCCAGCCTTTCTCCACAGGCTGGGAGGGGTCATGTCACCATCCTTGTGTAACTCTTGTGTTTGCAGTGTGGCACAAACATTTCTGCACAGCAGAACACCTTCCTCAACTGGAGAATCAGGAGGGATGATAACCTTACCCTTTGTTGTGAGGGGTAAGATGAGTGCATCTTGGAAAAGATGTAATGTGGTCCTAGCACTGTGGCATGTCAGGGACACCCAAGACATACATTGCTTCTCTGCGTGGCACTGCTGCTTCTGGAAGGAATTAGCCCAACTAGTCATCATCAACCAAGAGGGCAAGGAGAACCACCACGACATCCTCTAGCAGCACTGCACTGCCCTCTGACAAGACAAAACCACTCACATCAGACACAGACAAGTGTCCGCCTGTTAGACTGCCCAAGACGTACTGGTTTGCACCAGAAGTAAACTGAGTTCTTTGACTAATGCTTTGGTGAATACTTCATTGAAAGGAGAATTATTTCATTACTCCATCCCATTAGTTCCAGTTTCTGATTTCTTCCTTGCCTGGAAGAGCTAGAATCAGTTTACTTTGTCGTTACATCAGGAGGACAAAGTCTTATGTGTGTTTTTAGGTCCCACTCCTCTCTACAAATGCTCAAAGCTACCAAATGTTGGGATCAGGGCTTATACCTATGGCGAAGACAGATAGGCTTTGGCTTTATAGCTCCTCTGAAACCCCAGTAGCATGTTGGCATTTCATCTTAACATTTCATCACAACATTTGGGGATTTTGTTTGCCAGGAAGGGGTTCAGTTCCAAGATGTAGCAATGTACCACAACACAAAATTAGGGAAATTGTCTTGTTTGAATTGTTTGGCCTGATGAATGAGAAAATGCAGATGACCATAGCCACTTTCTGAGCTCTTCCTTCGCTCAAAGAACACTGGCAGCACTTGCTCAGTGTCCCCCAGCACACTCATTTTGAGTTGTGGCTCAGTTTGCACACAGGTAAGAAGCTCTTAGGATGTCCCTTGTTGTGCCAGCGTCCACACACCTAGAAGGACTTATCCATCCCAAGCAAAATGTGGGGGTTACTTGGGGAGAGCGTCAAGACTGAGACCACAGACTCATCTCTAGCACTGTCACTTTGAGATCCAAGATGTATTTCCACACAGATATATTTCCTCCCAACACTTAACTCTGAAAAAATGTCTCTGGATGCCATACCCCATGGAGTCGCACATCAGCAGAATAGAGGGAAGACAGCTTAAAAATACAATGCAATTAATCATCTTTCTCTGATTAACACTAATTATGTTGAAATGGATTACACAAAGCAGAAAGGCCAAGCCTTGTGTGTTTTCTAACCCCTGTGGTCCAGGATCCACATACATAATCCACCTGTAACTGAGGCCCAGCACTGACCGCCCATATCTAAAGAGGTGTAAAACACCATTCTGTTTCTTCATTAAGTCACAGACTTCCCTTCCCTCTTGTCTCTCCATCAGTTAACATAAAAGTAGACTAAAATTTGAGAGAGGTTTGCATCCCACGGTGCTCCTTCTCCATGAGGACCTTTTCACTGGGGACCACTGCAATGGCAGCTCCTGCCAAGAAAGACAGATGGACACAATGAGGGTGCAGACTCTCCTGATCCTTCACTTAGTAATCACACAGGCATCTGCAAGTCTGCTAAGCCATTGGAAGACTTTACCACCTTACAACAAGCTGAGTATTATCTATGCCAAGACTTAAACCTTTAATCTCAGTGGTGCATTCAAAAGGGCAAGTGCAAAAAATCCTCCAGCTGACATACAAATGGTTCCCTTTCCCTTTTCCACTCAAATGACAAAATCACAGTCCTGGCCTCGGCCACAAAGACTACCACTCAGTACACAACTGGCAAAATCTAGTCCCTGAAACAGCCTATATGACTGTCAACTTCCATTTTCTTCACCTGAAAGAACTGTGCAGGAACATTCAGTCCAGAATGTTCTCAAGCTCAAGAGTCAGCTCAGAAAAAATAAGAAAATAAAACAGTACCAGCTGTGCAGCCTTCACTACAGCAGCCCTACGAGGTGGTGCTCTTGCTGGTTTTTGTCCTGCCATGGCCCAGCACAACTGAGTAGCTGTGTCAGGTCTTGATATAAAATTTCGGGCATGAAATTTGTGGTCTGCAAGTCCTCCTGGCTCCTACCTATGGCACACAGACTGCAGAGAGGAACCATTCTGACAGCCCAGGGAGAGACCAAGTAAATAACTAGCTATGTCATGTCCAACTGATTTAAGAAAAGCGCAGCCTTTGCAAAAAGAATGGAGTCCTTCCCTTAGCTAGCCCCCAACAACATGTCTGCATTTGCAAAAATGTCAAAGCAAAACTCAAATCAAAGGTGCTTCCCAGCATTCAAATCTGGACAGATAACCCTGCAAGCATGCTGAAGAGTGTTGGTGTAAGAAACTCTTCTGCAGCTCAGAGAATTAGAGGCTGGTGGAGACATGCATTATTCAGCTCAGTTCTGTTCTGATGACTTGTTCAGCTCGGCGGCTGTATTGCAAAAGGTAAACAGGTTTCTACCCATAATCTTGTTGTCTCTGAGCAGCAATCCATCTGTCTCTCATTTATAGTATCGTCTAGTGGTGTGTCTTCTTACCCAGGTGACACTCCCTTCAGATACTATTTTAATACCATTGAAGACAGACAAAACCCCAGATTTGCCTAAGCAAATTTAAAAGAGCTATTTAAAGATAAAGATGCAGCAAAGCTGAAGCTAATACAGTAAAGATTTCTCAGGAGGGTTCCTAAACGGAGAAATTACTGAGAAAGAAAATAATTCACCAGAAAGCTCTACCAAATAAAATTAACTATAGCAGCTTCTAGTTAGGATGCTATAGTAAGGGATATATGCATATAGAGATATCTTAGTATTGTAAATTTCATTCCTAAGAGGCTTCAGTCTACTAGGGAAAGATTTAACTTTGACTCTAGTCTTTCATAAAAATATCTAATGCTCAATTTAGAAACTTCTCAGGAGCCTGAAGCTTGTTCTGTTTTTCAGCACACAGAGGACAGAAGAGCCCATATCTCAGGAGACAAAGATGCTGGGAAACAGTTAATAGGGCAATGGCTGGAAACTCAAAAGCCCAGTGCCATGATCTGGGAATCAATGTACCATGGATCAGTTTTGCATACTGCAAACTGATATGAAAATGGGGGTTATTTGCCCTCTCTTTAAATAGGTAATTATCCATGTGATTCAGACAGAGTCCCTTGCATAAAGAAATGGCTATTGTTGAGATGAGCCCATTTTTCAAGTCTACCAAACAGAGCAGCCCCTGAGGGTATATGGATTGTCTTGTTAACTAACCAAGAGTCCCCTTGACAAAGAGGACCTACAGCTATAAAAACATGTTTCTCACTGGCCACTTCAGATTAAAAGTGAAAGGCAGAAGCAAAAACTGACTTCAGGAATATGAGGAGATTCCAGATTCTGGAGAAGCAGGCATGTGCAAGAAAACTGAGGAAGAGGAAAAAGCTTTGACTGATTGAAAAGGTCTGATCAAAGCCCAAAGAACACTCACGAGCAACGTCAGAAGTGAAGCAAGGTTAAGCGTATGCAGATGTCTCACTGTTCAGTCTCAATCTGTACTTGACCTCTTGGACTATCTGACGCAGAGAGTTAAGTGTGTCTAAAAGGCTTTGGGATGCCTACTTGTTACAAGCATGAGAAGGTAAACAGCAAATCAAAACCACATGCAAAGGCAGAGCACTGGGAGAGAACATGCTTAAGTGATGTGGGTGCCTCCAGATGCCAGCTGTGGTCCAAAGGCAGCTGGGGGTCCTGGCCCTATATTTGAGCAAGGTGGGGATTGATTGCCTGTATTAAGAAAGTAGAAAGAAAAAGATAGTGCCTACAACCTAATGAAAGTGAGGAAGACTTCACAAAACAGTGCCCCAAGATGGTTATATTAAAAGACAGCACAGTCATTCTGCACCTAACTGTAGGAGGGCCTCAGAACAGCCACCAGGCTGAGGTACAACAGCCTGGCACGTGCAGGACACCCTACCCTCAGCAGCTGGCTGGATCCCAGCAACCCAGCACAAAATCTCTCCAGGAGGAGGTACACAGCATGTAGCGCAGCCATGCTCTTCTGCCATGTAGTCTCCCCCAAATACAGCAAGCCTACCCTACCCTGTTTTCACCAGTATGGCTTCTCACAGAGCAGAATCAAGATTACTAGCAGAGTCCAGAGACTGCATCCTTGGTCTCAGAGCCCCAGGTACCTAGCAGCTAGCACATTGCCTGCTGCTCCAAAAATTTCATGTCTCAGGTGAGTCAACCATACTCCCTGGGACATTCCCCACCTGTAAGGCAGAACCATCTGCAGATCAAATGAGTAGACAGGCAAAAACCCTGTCTCAGTCTCCCTATGCCAAGAATACTTCTCTGACCTTGCCACTGCTGGCACACACAAAAAGTGCAGGGATCAATATGGAAGTGTGTTGAAAACCCTAGACCAAGAAGCTTGTGGATTTTTCTCTTTGAAATGAAAGATAAATAACTGAATACAATGAGTACTAATCACATCACTTAATGTACTTCTGGAAGACAGCAGAGTGCTAAAGGGCAGCATGAAAAAAACAGAGTAAGGTAAACCTCTCTGGTGCTTCTTCATCCTATCCTTTATCTGTCTTGTCTCTGTTGAATGCAAGCTCTTGGATACAGAGGTTGTCTAATAGTATCCATCTGTACAGCACCTTGCACAATAGAGTGAAATTCAGTCAAAGCCTCTAGGTATTCAAGCAAAACAAGCAGTTCATACCAAGTGATAAATACATGAAATATCAATTATGGTTTCCACAGAAATCTCATGGGGGCAGGTGGTGATACTTTGAAAGAACCATATACATTCAGTCCTTGATGTTAATAACTCATCTACTACAAATTTTCTTCACTTAAAAAAACATTAAAATTAATCTGAAAGAACAGCTAGATGGGTCATGTTACGGTGCACAGCTTGTGATGTAACACACTAATAGAGAAACTGGCTAAGACACTGAAAAAGACTACATCAATTTGTGTCGAACTGTCACAAAATCACTCAATTTTCAGAAGATGGGTACTCATCATTCTTTCAGAAGGTAGGTCCCTTCAAAAGACTTTGAGTATTTTTAGACCAAGATCCCCTCACATCACTAGTCTCTTTGGAAAGTATTTTAGACCTCTCATTTTTAGCTCTTCTACTGCACCAGCAGTAAGAAGAAGATCTGAAGCATCACTCTATTAATACACAAACTCAGGATTATTTTTACTAATAGGTAACTATTTTTTGAAAGCTTCATGCAGATCATTATTTGTAAGCATTTACCTGCAGTTTGTTCTAAGTACATACCAAGGACGGACAGACAGCTCCTAATATTTAACGACAAAAGAACTGTCTTGCCATCAAAAGTTGCAGAAACCTCCAGAAGGTGTAGCTGAGGACACACCTCTGATGAAACATGGGTTGGAAATCATTAAGAGGTGTATTTTATCTTTTGGGCAAAAGTAGGAGGGTAGAACTGGCACACTACAGAATGTTTTACAGAAGAAGTAGACCAGAATCTCCCACAAGGGAGACCTCACCATTTAGAGTCATTACAGGAAGTTTTCCCAAAAGCTACATTCTCAATCAGCCATTTCTGAATCAAATATGAGTCTGAAATCATAGGACAGTACTGCCTGACCAGTCCTACGAAGGACTGCAAACTAAATAACTCTTTAGCATTCAAGGGACTATAGGAGTGAGACTTAACAAGTTTTTCTAGACTTCAGGAATATGAGGGCTAGGGAAAAAAAATTGCAACGAAATTCTTTCTTCAAACTGTCTTAATCCAAAACACATTTGTGTTCTATGAAGGCTTCACGAGACACTAATGCAGCTATACACCAAGCCAAATGTAGCAAGAGAAGCCACTGAGTTAGATATTGCGGTCTACCCATCCACAGGGAAAGAAAAAAGCCTGTGCCAAGTTTGTTTTGACCAGACACAGGTAACTGGAGTCTAAAACTGTACCACTCGGGTAGTTAGACATGAGATACGAAAACCTTTCATCTTAAACATTGGTTCCAGCCCAGACCAAACTGCAGCTGGTGAAGTAACTGTAACCACTTATTGACTGTTTGGTAAACCAGGCTTGAGGCCTCCACCTCATTCCTTTTGCTTCATTCTGTCAGGAAATCCCCATCCTGGAGAGGAGGTTCAAGCCTCAGTGGTGCCAGCACCAGGACCCTGCTGAGCAGACTTCTGGGAAGCATCCTAAGCGGGTGAGGGGAAGGCAGTGGCAATACCCCTGCCAGAACCATGTCTCTTCAGCAAACCAGCAGGCAGCTTAAGCCTCCAGCACTGCCAAGCTAACACCTCTCATCAAAAAAAAAAAATTGAGCTTGCTTTCTTATTTTTTTTTAAAGCTTCGAAAGAATTATGGTACCAAACTGCCATGATAAAAACCTCAGTGTCTTTTAATGCTGTGATCACATCCCCTTCCAGGTGCCTATTAGAGAAAAAAAAAAATACACAAGAGGTTGCCATACACACAGAAAGACACAGAGAAAATAAAAAAATCATTTATGTGTGTAAAAACCAGGATATATCATTTATATAAAAATATTATTTATATATCTATGAGCTACTAAGCATTAATGTTAAAAATGTTTAAAATATCTAAATGCAAACAGCCTAAGCTGCAGAAAACCAAGGTTTTCCTCGTGTCTAATTCTTAAATAAAGCATTTCAGAACATGATTGAGGTAAATCTTCTCTCACAAAGGCTGTGTATTAAATTCCTCAGTGGCAAAGGAATTTTTTAAAAAAGTTAATGCTTCCTGTAACATTTATCCTGGATAGCATGGCTTCTCAAATAATTTTGTGGGCTTTATTTCCTGCACTGTTATAAAGCTCTATCTTCACCATAACAGCTTTACGAATACCTCATCTTCTGCCAATATAAAGGCAGCAGTTACTTCTCAGTCCCACCACGCAGGTTAATTAAACACAAAATGCTAGTTAAAATGACACTTAGAGCAGACATAAAATCCAGAAAGCAAAGAGACACCAAGTTGAGGTTGTCATACCCTACTCCCCACTACACCAGCTGAATCTGAAGCAAATCCCTTTCAGCCTGGGACCTACTGCCATCTCACATGCCACAGAACAAGTATTTGCTCACCCACAGTTAAGAGCAGAACATTAGCATAAAACAAATACTGGGGGCTGGGGCTCTCCAGCCACTGCAGAATACTCTGGCCCAGAGTCACCAGGCACATGCTGGAAGAAGGAGGATGCCTGCAAGTTCCTAGGCAGAAAACAGGTGTAGATGGCAAAACAACATCAATTGCACTAATTGTGGAGTTGGTTGTTGTGTAAAATGAGTACAGCTGGCATGCTGAGGTGTCAGACAGGGCTGTAGCAGAATAGCAACTACGAGTAGACTGTAAAATATAGCAAGAAACGCACATGCAGCTTCATCTTATACCCTCATGCTAGCTGCTCTTTGAAGTCAGGTAGATTTTTTAAGCGCATTGCCATTTTAGCAGACAGACCTAGCCATGCTGGTCAGCCATTACCTCTGACATCCTAGAGAAGACACAGACCTCGGCACACGCAACTTCAAGACACAGCTGTGTACCTGCACACCTGTTTTGCCAATCCCTAGGCCTAACACAAAGGATGTAGCCAGCAACAAAACAAACCAGTAACCAGATTCTATTGCATACAAAATGGTCAGTACATGGGTGACCACTGGGGGTACAAACAAGTCAAACAGATCACACATAATAGACATCAACCCCAGTGACCCCAGGAATGACACAGCACAACCAACAACAGGTGGAATAAACAGAGAAACAAAGTCTCCCATAGAAAAAATGGGAGACAACCAAGTCAATGGGCTGATCATGTAAGACAGAAGTAGCCCCGTATTGTCTCTCCACGAAGCCCGCATTTGCAAATGCCAAACCTGACCAGGGCCCAGTTGCAGGGAGAGTCAGGAGGTCCTTCCCCAACAGGGAAACTCTGCAAAGTGCATCCACCTCACAGACAGACACTGCACCCTTCCTGCAAGTGGTCCCAGCTTTTATGCCCAAAGCAGGACACCTGGCACTCATTTACCCAATGCAGGGCACCTGGGGCTTGTTTACCCAAGGGCTTTCCTTACAAGGCTGGCTGCACCTTGGAGGAAAGCCAAAAGGCAAACTCATCCCCTCCTCTTAAAGGACCACAGGAACCACCCATATGTCAACCTTAATTCAGGGCTCAGGCTTCAGACCCCAGCACTTCAACATCTCACCCAGTGCTGTGAGACAGGCACACATGTATGAACAAACCAAGCCATAGAGGCATTTTTTCTGTCATGTGAATGGAAGAGCTTTGCAGAAACCAGCACCACATGAGTTTTTTGGGAAAAAAAATTAAAAATGTAAAATAGCATTCATACACACAAAAGTGTTTTGTGTTTTAAAGCTGGCCATCTTGATTCTTTCCACATATATTCATCTTGAGCATCAGTACAGTGATTGTGCTAGTGTTCCGTCCTCCAAAGTGGCTAGTCCATCAGGTCATCTTTGTGTATGTCCTAGTGCCAGCCTCAGTAATAAGAGCCTCCACACCCAGGATATCCTCCCTTCTTGAACACATGTAATAGATGCCAAGTCTAAACACATTGTGTCATCATCATGAAACCTTTCCAGAGGCAGGAGGAGTGTCACATTGTGGTAAGGAGCTATACATGAGACAGAGTACTACCAACTTAGGGATGTGAAGATCTGTCACTCTCTAAAAATTCAACAAAACACTAAAAATGCAAGCTTGAATTTAGGGATGCTATGTCTTAAACATGCTGGTTTAAATATCAGCACAAGCACATTTTCAAAAATATGGTTTAGGCAAACATTTGTACATAAATATAGAATATGTCGGAGGAAGGCGACAAGAGCAGGTCCATGCAATTGGAGCAGGACCAGTAGGCAGCCCTGCCCCAGCAGTGATGCCAACATGGGACTGGGGACAACTTAACAAGAGTCATCAGGGCACTAAATCCTGTTTCAAGACTCTGGTGAGAGAGATGTCAACAAACTGATAGGGACCAGGGGATCACACTAAGATAGTGGGGTTGGAGCACTGCCCTGCAAGGGCAGGCTGTGGGGTCAGTGCTGGTTCAGTGTGGAGCAGAGATGGCTTTCAGACACCTGACAGCACCACAGTGCCTAATTGGAAAGGATGGATGAGACAGGGACAGGTTCTTTCCAGCAGTGCCTCTCAGGAGGATGAGAGACAGCAGTACCATCTGAAACTAGAGATATTCAGGTTGGAGATAAGAACACACTTCTTCCCCTGAGGACAGGCAGGCAGTGAGTCAAGCAAGTTCACAGAATCACAGAATAGCCTTGGTTGCAAGAGACCTCTGAGATCATCAGGGCCAACCACTAACCTAACACTACCAAATCTCCACTAAACCATGTCCCTTAGCACCTCATCTACATGTTTCTTAAACACCTCCAGGGATGGGGACTCCACTACTACCCTGGGCAGCCTGTTCCAATGCCTGACAATCCTTTCAGTGAAAATTTTTTTCCTAATGTCTAATATAAACTTCCCCTACCACAACTTGAGGCCATTACCCCTCATTGCCCAGAGAAGTTGTGCTGCTTCCATCCTTGGAGGTTTGCAAGACCCATCTGAATAAAACTGTGAGTACCCTGGGCTGATCTCATGGCTGAGTCTGCTTTGAGCAGGAGGTTGGACTAGAGACCTCAAGAGGTTCCTTCCAACCTGAATTATCCCATGATCTTACATTACAAACGTCATTACAAATACATAAATATATACATATTGTGTACATCTGTAGAGTCACACACAAATATGTGTCCACGTGTACATGTGCAGTACTGCTCTCATAGTACATCACCTTCTCCAGCGACCTCTAAAGAAGCCACTGTGCAGATATAGATTTTTAATTGCTTATTTTTGCAGATATTGCAACAGATGTTGGTTTTGAAAGAGATTTGATATAAAAATTTTCCTCCTTTCAGCTCAGATACCTATGCTCTCCTCTTGCTACACAGAGTTATCCTAGAGTTTGAGAGGTTGAGGAAGACAGATAGGCTAAAGAAGTGAGGAGAACAAAGGAGGGTGCGTGACTGTCCTGTGGGCATGACTGACTACCAAGGCACACATACAGGATGTGCTGGGCTCTCGTATATAGCTAGATTGTTCATGTATACAATATACAGCTACAATTATCTTTTCAGAAGCACAAGTGAAATAAAATGCAAGTGAATTTGACATGTGACATCTGATATCAGAACAAAGCCTCAGATCATTAGGGAAAAAGTTATGTCTGTTAAAATTTCTTTCCAATTAATGCCCATTATCAGTAAAGGCAAAAATAAAACAAAAAAGTAAACCCAACAAAATACAAATTGTTTCTCAGTTATACTCACACTGTGCTGTGGAAGTCTTGATTCAGGGCAGAATTAGCCCCACTCTGTCTAATAGCTGTTGTAAAAGTGGAATCATGGCACCCTACAAGCAATTGGATTTGATGACAAACCTTTCAGTCACTTGCCTTGCTTATTTTCCTGCTGCTGGAGGTTTCTGAATAGCTTCACTACAGTGCAGGTTAGAAGGTGATTCACTGGACCAATGGCCAAGGAAGGAAATACTGCTTCTCATCAGGCTGCATTCCTGAAATTCACCAATTTCTAGCAGCTTTCATCTCATATTTTAAAAAATTAGACTTTTGTTGGAAAGAGCTGAAGAACAAAACAAAGGGTCTTTTCTATCATTTTATAAAGATCACCACTGGCAGATTTTCACATTTGGTTTAATCCTGATTTTCTTTTAAAACAAGACATCATTCTGGGAAGAGCCTGGTTATGACCTAGTTTCAACAAAACAGTACAGCAACCTGGGCTGATCTAGGTTAAATGCCAAGAGGGTTATTGTTTTAAAAGTAAAATGACACAGCGCAACCATGAGTAATGCCACTGCCACATATAGCACCACAGAAGCAGTGCAAGTGAGCTAACAACAGGGCAAACAGGTGCTGGATAAGGGGTGTTGTGATCTGTCTCCTTCAGCAGTACTGAAGACCTGACGGTAAAGGAGGAGGGGGCACCTACCAGGGTTGCTACAAAGTCGGCTTTACTGCTACTGCCTTTATGACAACAATATAAAGTAACTCCCACAACACAGTGAAGATAAGCTCTTTAAAGAAAATATAAAAGCATTAGCTTGGCAATTCATCCAAACCTCATCATGCATCGTAGACATTTTTGAAGTTTAACAAAGAAAAGCACATCATTAAAGAATACTGCTCTATCACCATTCTTATGCAAATCCTTTCAGATAGTTGGGTGGAAAATTCCATCTAACTCGCAGTGAGAAATAAATGTTGCAGGGTGGAAATTTCAGCTATACCGAATGCATCTATCACTTGTATAATCCAAGCTACTGTATGTGCTCTGACTACAGAATTAGTATTGATCCATTCACCATGTAAACATCAAGTACTTTCTATTATTACTTGAAATAGCATGCTATCACAATTTCTATTTCCTCCCTCTATCTTAAATAGAAGTATTGCACATTAGCTCTTCCCTTCATGTACTTTTTTGCACAGCTATCTAACTACAGTGTTCAAGGCTGCGCTGGGTTTCCTGCAGACATCTGCAGTATTACCATCAAAGTACTTTATTTTCAAGTCATCTCTGATGGAAGCCAATACAACCCTCATTTACACTGAAACCTGTTACTGTGGCTTCCCTTGGTAAAACACAGAGTCCTTTGTTTTAAGATATCTGTTGTGACTACCATTACGAATGACCTCATCAAACAGCTTTCCCAAATGTTACTTGCACATCTCTCATGAGTATCACTAAGATAAGAGTGGACTGCAAGAGACTGAATAGATATGTCATCTGAGCACACACAACCAGGGAAAAAAAAAAAAAAAATCATGATTTCCATCTCATCTCAACAAAAAAGCTGGTGTGGCTAAAATACGGCTTTGGAAAGGGCTGGGAGATGCTTAGAAGCAAAACATGTTTGTGTTTTACCTGTTAGAACCTTGCTTTGTCTCTGAGCATGGTGAAAAATTTAAAATGGAAAGATAAGGGCTTGTCTCCAGAAAAACTCTAAAATTTTAGACTTGAGAGTTGGTCCTAAAATCTGAAGACTTCAGCAAGTCAGTAGTGCTGCCTTAGAGCTGTGTGGCACTGGATGCACTTCAGCTGTTTCACCACAACCCATATATTTTGCATTCCGCGTGCTGCGTCACACCATCAGCAACGTTTCACTTGTTATTCAGAGCAAAATGAAGTGTCTTCAGCCCATACAGCCCATACAGTCAGAGGAGAATTTTCATCAAAGACAATTTATAGATTGTAATGGAGACTTCTTCCCAAAAGAACAAATGAACTTTGGTGTCCACACCTTAGTGCAGCCCAGTGGAAGGTGAGCCCCCAGCTCTCTTAATAGTTTGAAAATCCCCATCTGCAGCTTCTGAAAACATTCACACTTCCCTCCCTCTGTTTTGTATTGGTGTCCCCAAGTATAAATAATGCATCCTGCTGAAACTTCAGTCACAGTTCAAACTGATGCAAAAATAGAAATGCAGTGACACCCTATCCAGACAAAACCTACAAGAACTACAGTCCTTCCAGGTAACTGCAAAGAAAGCACGGTCTGTAGGCCAACAAGGAGGCATTACAGTTGAAAACATTTCATTGATAATGCCCTGCTGCCTCCTTTCTCGAGCCATTGATTCAAGTCCCTGTCTGAGCTCAAACGCTGTGCGTCAGATGGCTGAGATCATGTCTCCATGGCAGCCAGACCCCAAGCCATTTAAAGCTTTAAATGTCAAAAAAGACTTCATGGATTGCATCAGGGAGTCCTGTAGCCTCCAGGGACAACCACCACACACTTGCTGGAGTAAACCTCAATGCCTCCATTTACCTCTCTAAAATGAGAGGAGTGATAAAGACCTCATGTAGTATTTCCAAAAAGGTCCACTGAAGAAAAATGTGGCAGGGAAAGCATCATATGCAAAAGCCTGTGGTCTCCTCTGCTTGGTGGATGCAATGAATAGTACAGTCTGCTGCCACAGTCAAAAGCATTGGGTAACTATTCATCTGTACCTGTCCCGGGTAACACAGAGTGAAAAAGTCATGAGTGATGACCATGGTGCATTCTGGAATGGGCAATCTTCTACTCCACATAGACAAAAGAAACAGATCCCAGTTGCTTAGGCCTGCTTTTTAGACAAATGCCCACAGCAGAAGCACCCGTGCTTCTCTGCTCTCCGCCTGCCACCCATGATGGCAGCACAACCCCACGAAGCATCAATGTGAGATGAGCTTCCCACCTACCACACAGCCTTGCTGTGGGCTATCAAAAAATGCTCACTCTTTTATCTCCCTAAATGCAGAAAGACCAGAAGGCCTAATAATCTAATAAGCACACAGACTGTAAAGCCCATCATCCCCAGAGAAGAGGCTGAGGATGGTAAGTCCCTATGTCCAGAGCAATGGCGCATCTTCCAGATCTCCCCCTCACAAGTCAGCACAATAAAGCCTCTAGCCTCAGAGGTCACAGCAGTGCTTCTCACCGCGTTTCAGACACAGGCTACCTGATGCCGCCACACACCAGCACGTCAGCTGCAATCAAAATTCCAGCAGCTCCAAGTCCAGAAAACATCTGGACAAACTCAAACCATGCAAAAGTAATGGCAGTGAAGGGTAGGCGGGACCAAGGAGGATGAGGAGTTCGCAGAACCCGTAGGTGCTCACATGCCTTCCTCTATGTGCTCATTTCGCCCAGCAGACCCATAGCCCCTCCCTGAGAGACCCAAATGGAAAACAAAGGAGACAGAAGGTGAATGAGCATAGTTCAGACATTGCTCTTTTCAACATTACTGGAGTGGTAATGATTTATGCCATCTGATAATCTGATCAGCAGGTGTTGTGGTGCTGGGGAGGGTGATTCCCCCTCCCAAAAGAAGGCAATAAGAAAGCCCTGTTTCTAAGCTAAGTATGTAAACTTCAGTGTAAGGCATGTTTCTTACTGTTTATGAAGCATCATGTAGATCTGTGGTCCCGAGCAACTGCTGATAGTCATCTTCGGAGTGTGATTCTTTTGATGTGACCCAGGCAAGAGAGAAGCCTCTCTCCTCAGATACCAGATAAACCAGCTGGCTGGGATGCATCAGGAATTATGGGAGAAAAACCCAAACAGGAAGACAGAAGACCGTCTGCAACTTCTGTCAGATAAATGTTCAGGACTCCACAGAAGCATGTCTCCTTTCAGCTCCCAGCTTCTCAAGTGTACCTCAAAACTAATACAAACAAGAGGTCCTCCAGCAGTTTCTCCAGACGCTGTCTGAGCACTCCTCCTGCAAGCGCAAAGCCAGTACCATGTGCCTTGTCATCCAGACTTAGCTGTAGCGCTGCTACAGCAGCTGGTGACCAAAGTCACTGGGAAGAAGTTGCTGACAGACCCTGAAACAAAACTGCCAACACAGCAGCAGCACTCGGGGAGAGGGGCAGCTGAACTGCTCTAAAAAAGTGAGGGTGCGATTGTCAGGTACATTGGAGTTCATTCGTAGCAGGGCAAGCAACTCCCTTTACACTTCATGAAAACGCCAGCCTTTGGGAAAATGATCAGAAATGTGTTATGTTATGAGCACATCAGAGAAGGAGCTGGAAATGGAGAAACAGAAGATGCATGAGGGAGATGCACGGGGTAAATGCATCACAAACTCATAGTCAGCAGATATGAATGGAGCTGTGTTTCATTGTCACTGGAAAAACTGACAGCAAGAACATACTGCAGCATGTTAGCATACCATCACCAGTTCGGTCACTTATTTATCTTTCTCACATCTTTCAAGCTTCTCCAATTACCACCCCAAGATGCTGCTAAGTATTGCCTCTGTGTCCTGTGCCCAATCCACTCTTTGCCAGACCATCAGCTTGCTTTAGTTTCTCAGATACACTTCAGATACCACGAATCTCAGTAGCAGAGATCTCTGGACCATCCCTTGCAATTAGGTTTGTCTGTTTATTTATTTAAAGTTGTGTTATAAAACATGCTGAAGTGTTCTTTTTTTAATTAAGCAATGTAAAAAAAAAAAGCAAACTGTGCTATCAGAAATTACTTAATAAATCTTGCTGTTAATCTCACACAACTGCTAATTATAAGGTCATAAAACCATTCTCCCCCCACTTAGACTAAAATAGTGAAGTCTTACATGTAACTGGGTACCTAAGAAGCATTTAATGCTTTATCACTTACTTGTAGCCTATCACCATCAATATCTGCTGCTTGAACCTAGCATACTCCCAAAAAATGGTTGGCAGAGCAACACTTGTACCACACTACTTTTCCTATCATTATGGTTAGTCTCTAAAGAGAAAAAGGCAAAGCTTCGGTGGTCTCTGGGGCACTTAAGAATGTTGTCTATAGTTGCAGCGAATGAAGTATGGGAGGAAAAGGACTCAGAACTCCTTTTCTGAGAACGGCAAGTTTATTAGCAAGCAAGTGAACAAGTAAGGAAGTAAGTCAGCAGGTAAGCAAGTAAGCAAGCAAGTAGCTAACAAGAAGAAAGGAAAAGCTGTCCAAGCTCCGCTGCAGCTCTCTCTCTCCGCTCTCTCTCCTGTTGTTCTACATTTCTGTTCCCAAAACAATCAAGCTAAACAGGACATAACACAAGCTTCTTCACACACCACACTTGGGACTGTTTTCAGTCACATCTTCATCTTCACACACTCCCTCAGGTTGCTTTCCATGACCTTCTCATTCTTTCACCAGCTACTGTCCTGTGAAGCTTGTCTGGGAACACACTGCAAATTCCAGTGTTATTCCTGATCAGTCCCAATCCATCCTCCCTATGTTTGACACAGCTTCCACAGTCTATGGCACTAATTGTAATTTTTTTAAAAAGGAACTAACAGTGGAAGCAGAGATTGAAGGTCAGACCCCTTTGCCAGTCCAGCAGTCAAATACTTTTCACCATTATAGCCACATCCTCCAGCCATCAGTGCAGCCTGCTCCCTGTACTCTTTGCCCCTCAGAAGTGACAGGGAATCACTCATGGATCAGATGAGCCATTCTGGCAGTCCAGCACCTGGGAAACCTGGGGTTTGGGGTGTTCCACTGTCTCTCCTCTATCTTATACGCTGTTGTTCAAATAAGATGTGTGTGACCCTAGCCAGTGACTTCCATCAGCACATCTCCTCACATGCAATGCCAGCACATATTCTAGTTCTCATGGCCAAAGGGTCTTTGGTATTCCCTACAGAGGTCTCCAAGATGAGTGCACTGGCCATTACCCTGCTGAATAAAGGCTCTTAACTGTGGCAGAGCAGCTGCCCTCTCCTGCTACTGTGCTGACTTCAAAAGAGTGCTCTCTGTTTGTTCACTTCAAAATAATCACAAGCATTTTGTCTTGGGAGAGGATTTTGGAAGTCCCTGTCCAAAGCTCAGAGTTCACCACCAGAACTCCAGAGAGGAGGAGAGAGGCAACAACCTCCTGCAGGCTTCCATCTGGCTGCCTTTCAGGTATTCCTCATTCAGTATGCAGCTTCCTTATGGTGCCCATGCCTTGTCACACACTGGACCCCAGATGTCTGGCTCTGGGACCTGAACCAGGGCAAACACATTGAAGCTCAACATTTTGCCTCCAAACTTAAAGCAGCCTTTGTGTTCTACATTGATTCCCAACCTGGTGCAAACCCCTGCTTTGAGCAGATCCTGCTTCATTTGGTGCTCAGGTGCAGAGTACAGGGTGCCGATAGGAGACAGTCTCTTCAACTTCGATTTTGTTGGCACCCTCAGCTGTGCTCACCCCTCCTTCCTCAAGTACAGACCTCTGCATCTGAGCTCTGCAGATGTGAGCTCCAGCTGCACAGCCATCCCACCAGCAAAATGTAGTTCAGTCCCACCAATCGCCCAGCTTTTCTTGATCACTACTGCAATGTCAATTAGAGTGAATTTTCTGTGGGATTAGTTTCTGTCATGCAGACGTATCAAGGATGTGCGTCTACATGAAGGCTTTCCCCAGGGAAACCTCTATGAGATTACTGAGGATAGAATGACTACTAGCCTCCATCTGCTCTAAAAATCAGGAGAAAGTGTAGAGGCAATGAGTTAGGTAGCACCTTTCCCTACGGCAGTACTAGGACATGCACATAGGTCAATTCATTCAGCATAAATCACAGAGAATCTGTACAACAGTAATTAATAGCTCAAGCTCTGGAGCCTTAATAACAGACCGCAGTAAAGAACTGAAGTCCAAATCCTCAAAGGTATTCAGATGTCTGAGTTCCTTTGGTTTCAGTACCATTAAGTATCTGGGCCTGACCTACAAAACTTCACCTGCAAAAGCAAGGCCACACTCACTCATAACACAATTGTTTTCTCCGTTGAGCCCATAAAGACTTCAGAACGAACTTGCATAGAAGCACAGTAGTAGGTGGTCTTTAACAACCCTGGGACAAGCTACAAGGGCAGGCTAATTGAGAAGCATCCTTTTTTTCTGTATAACAGAAACACGAGCTTTTTTTCAGTGCTGCCTGTGCTATTCTTTAAATGAATCCCACATAGACAGTTAGTTGGATCCTCTGAAACAAGAAGGCTACACTTGGCACCTGCTGCGTTACAGATTGTGCCTGTGAAATTGAATTTACAAGGACAAGACCAGAGAGAATGGCAAAAAAACAAGGAACTGTTGAAATGATGTATTTGCCTATATTATATTAATAATTTGTCATTAAGAATAAGCAATGACTGCAATGCATTTAGCAGTGAACATCTCCTTCACCAAGTCTTCAGTGTGGGACCTAAGCTATTTACAAAACCAGCTTTTTGGGAGAATGACTCTGTCATACATTACTAATGCACAAGAAACTAAACCCAGCTGATTTGCAAGTAGTACTATTGTGTACACATTTATTAGACAATTCCTATAAAAGGGTTGCATTGTGAGTGATAGGTGGCATTACCAATGTAACTTCACTCTGCAGAACTAAAACCCAGGCACATTGCTGATTTCTAAGTTTAAAATCACCACATCCCTAAACAAAAGAAGCATAAAGACTACCAGACAGCTGCTGATGTTTGGGCTCTTCTGTTGAGAGCAGAGAAATCTCAGTAGGTCAAAGCTAACCATTCACTCGAACATTTGTTAGTAGGGGAAGAAATTTACACAGCTCAGCAGAAACCCTCTCCAAGACACAAGTGTGCACGTAACATATGTGTAACATATATGGAAAAGCTAATTGTGTGAGTAAAGTTTTCCCAGTTTGTACACTTGCTCATGTGGACAAGCCAAGGATCCCTGACACAGCCAGAGGAAAAACTTCAAAAAGTGCAGGATAAAATTATGTAGCATCTTGTCACACCGTATGGAGCAGTGTCGAACACCAGTGTTTGGAGTCATGCAGTAACATTGGAAACAAGTTAGTGATGGAAATTAAATCACAGAAACACAGAATCGTCTTGGTTGGAAAAGACCTCTGAGATCATCCAGTCCAACCATTAACCCAGCACTGCCAAGTCACCACTACACCATGTCCCTCAGCACCACATCTACACGTCTCTTGAATACCCCCAGGGATGGGGACTCCCCCACTGCCCTGGGCAGCCTGTGCCAGTGCCTGACAACCCTTTGGGTGAAGAAATGTTTCCTAATATCCAATCTAAACCTCCCCTGGCACAACTTGAGGCCATTGCCCCTCGTCCCATCGCTGTTAGCTGGGAGACCCACCCCCGCCTCGCTGCGCCCTCCTTTCGGGCAGCGGCAGAGCGAGCGCAGTGAGGTACCCCCAGCCCTGCCCTTAGAAACAAAAACATTCAGCGTACAGAAACAACGGGGCAGCCGGAACTGGGATGCCACTACATGGACCTCAAACAGCACAGGGCGCACGGGACTCGGCCGGCGGTGACCCTCCGCCTTTGCAGGGGTACTCCCGGCGTGGAAGAGCCTCCAGCCGGCCGCGGCCGGTGGCGGGGCCGTGGCTGCAGCACCGGCGGTGGGACGGGCGGGAAGCCGGCACCCCCCAGCGGGCTGCGGGCGCCCGGGAGCAAAGGGCTCCCCGCCACCGCACAGCGGGCGGCGCTGCGCCCGGCCTCGTACCGCGCCGGAGGCACAAAGGGAGCGGGAAGGGAAACCGGCACCGGCTCCTCCCGCTGGCGGCTCCTCCCGCTTGGAGCACGGGCCGGCGGCGGCGGGCGGGGCGGGGGCCGTGCTGGCGGCGGGAGCAGAGCACCCCCGCACCCCCCTGCCTCCGGTGCCTCCCGCAGGGCGGCCAGCTGACTGGGGCCGGGGCCGGGGCCCGGAGGGCGCTGTGCCCCGCAGCCCCACCGGAGGGAGGCGGCGGCGGCGGCGGGGGGCGCGCGCCACCTGCCGGCGGGCGCGCGGCGGCGGTGCGGCCACGTGGCACCGCCCGGAACGGGGCGGGCACGCGCGCGCGCCCGCGCGCCTTCCCGCCCCCACCCTTCCCTCTTCGTCCCCCCCCCCCCCCCCCGCGAATTCCTCCGCTCTCTCCTTGTCCCCCGTGGTCCCGCCGGGAAGGGGGTGTCGCAGCCTTTCCCCCGCAGCAGCCGTACGGGAAGACCGGGGTAGGGGCGGGGGGCGTGCGCTGGAGACACCTCCCCTTCCCCCACCTCCCCAGAAGTTCTCCCTCCGTTCCAAAGCCGAAATTCACACCAAGGGGTGCCGCACATCTTTGTCACGGCCCCACCGGCACAGGCTGCCGCCCCTGCCGGACCGCCAGCTTTTCCACCTGCACCCCCCGGCACTCAACACTGCACGGTGTCCCATGTCGCAGCTTTGCTCTTCTGCTGAGGATGGCCTCAAACACGGCGATCTGAGGCCAAGGTGGCACCAGTTGCACTCCTCCAGTATGACTGGCTTTGGGCATGCTTTCCGTGTTTGTTTGTCTTTCAGAAATCACAGCTCTGAGCTTCAGAATAAATAAAAGCCTTGAGGCCATCCATACCGTCTGGGGGCAGAAGAAGATGCTGTGGCAGATCATTTGCCATCCAGAAAAGACTTTTTTGGGGGGAGGAAAGTGCAAAATTCATCAAAACACATTCTGCAAAGCGAAGCCAAAGTAGACAAGAGATCAGCACAGGGAACTTAGCCAAGTAGGTTATTTCCCACCAGCTCTATTGCCAATTGTTAGAGGGGGCTTAAACAAAGCTGATTTTTTACCTTTAATCCAGAACCACTGCAGAAATAGTGAATTGAGAGAGATGTATCTGTGCTCCAGAGGCTCACTTTCTCTGTACCAGGACAAGAGTGGCATCTATCAATAATCAACTGCTGTGTTAGAATATAGCCTTAATATCAAGAGATAATAGGGAAATAATTTCTGATAGTATCCATCTTTGGAGATCTTTATTACATGGTTTATTTTTAAAATTCTGTACCGTGTCATAATACATCCCAGTGAAGAAAGATTTATGTAAACAATTCTGTCACGTTACATTGCTCAGTTCCAGGTGATTACCTAAGGATGGCAGTAGCATGGTCAAGACATTCCAATATTGTCCTCCGTCTTCCATATCCTTCAAGAACTCTAGTAAAAATGTTTGGCCACTATCAATAACAAGAACTAGTCTTGCTGCTACTCCAGAATAACATTATAAATACATGGAGGTCCTGCAGGAAGTACTTGCAGAGCTGTATCTTTTGAATTGTTACGGCATCCACACAGCAGTGTCTTCAAAACACAGGACTGAAAGAGGCCCCCTCACTTCTCAAATAGAGTCCCTATTACTGTAGTAACTGCATCATATGGTTCCCTTCATAAACTTTTCAAGCTCTACCTTAAATCAAGTTAGTTTTCTCAGACTTCTTGTTTACACGTGTGGGGAGTGACTAAGGTATGAAGATGCAAGTGTCTACTTTTGTAGGGAAAGCGTAGAGAAAAGTGAATGAAAAGGAAGATTTTAATAACAGAAAATGTTATCAAAATATTTCTGGCAGTACCTTTTTTTACTTCTTTTGAACAATATCTTAGTCCATTATCAGTCCCCCCAAGATCACGTTAGTAACCTACTGCAGAATTGATCTGGCCATCAGGTTGCCTGTAGACACTTCCTGGCTTCTCCCACTGATGTAGGGTCCATGCTGCTAGATGGATTCCTTCCACTGATTCCAGTAAATTTGACATCTAATCATTGCTGAGAAACGCTGAAAAACAACCAAGTATGTGTATGGATTATAATAGTCATCTGGGTCACTAGGGTGCCATTAAGCTTGATATTGAGAACGCCAAGACTAAGATGCATTGTGCATGCCGCCGCCCACCTGAAGTTCCAGTACTCGGTAATTTCAAAGAATCAAGTGTCATATCCACAGAGATATTAAGGTGACTACCTCCCATTTATCAATCAGTTAGTGGGAGTTTCAGGGTCAAAAAAGACTTGCAGGCAGGTTCCTATTCATATCGCCAAGGTATTGCTGAAAAAGGAGTTTCAGCATGCACAAAAATCCTTGACTTCTGCTCTGAGAACCAAAGGATGCATGCCATTGCTGTTATCTGTAGAATGAAATACTGATGGAGAAGCCAAAGTCTTAGACTTCCCAGGGAAATCTGAGAAGAGACTGTTACTTGTGGCAACTGATGGAATGTTAAGCTGATCAGAGCCAGCAGTAGCAGTGGGGCAGGAGGAGAGAGCCGGAGAGGAAGGGTTGGTAGAAGAGGCACTACAGTTGACTTCTAGCATAGCTGTAACACCAGAGATCGTTTGGTTCTTGAGATGCTTGGGTGTTAGGGGTCTGCCACAAAAGTTAGAAAGCATTGGCTGGTGAGTGAAGGCAGGAGAGGAAAAAAGCACATAAATGCAACAGTTGTGTAAATGCTGTTAAAAAATCCTACCAAAGGCATATTTTAAACATGTCAATTTTACACGTGTCAATTTTATACACAGGTCTTGGTTAGGTAAACAAGTCCAGGACTAGTGTACCACACCACCATTACTCACTAAGTCAAACATACACCTCTGTGTGCAAAGGGGAAAGGATATCTGGCTTATATTGCATGGGAAATACTGTGAGCATTATGTACAGCTCAGCCAAGTTTGTGGCAGACCTTGCAGCCTAGCAGAGTGCCAAAATACATGGCCTAATGGGTTTTGCAGTGTACATGGTCTCATATTTTATTTGGTGATGAATACTTGCCATAAAGTGTTTGTGGAGACAAAGAGAATAAAGCAAGAGTGGTATTCAAGTTGTTTGCCAAGAATAATACCACAATATTTGTTTATGTAGTTTGCCAAAAATATCAAGTATCACAATATACAGGCATTAGGCCAAATTTATCTACCCAGCTGACTGCAGCTGAAACCATCATTTGGTCCTCAATTTTAAATATTTCAAGGAACACAGGGTATCTCTTTTTGACTTTTAAGTCAAATACTCTTTGCATATATATACATTACACATACACACTTTACTCTTGCAGGATACAACATGAACAATTGTCCTGGTTTGACTAAGACAGAAACAATTTTTCTTTCAGTGATTTTACTTTTCAAATAAGTCTCTTCTAAGACTGCATTTTTTGAAGTTAACAACATGTTTCAGACAGTGTGTGCTCCTAGAAGTGGTAACGCTCAATGTTTACAGTCAGCACTGAGCTCACAGTACAATGGTTTGCGGAAAGGCTCTTGCTTATACTGAATCTTACAGAAACCAAGGTCACTGCTGAATTCCTCTAGTACCACCTTCAAGTTCCATTATTGTCAGGGTGCAAAAGGGTGGCACTTGACAGGACAGGTGACCCAAATGGACCAATGCAGCATTCCATCCCATACACATCAAGCTCAGTGTAAAGCTGAGTGCTCACAGGCGGCAAGCTCTCTTCTTCAATGGCCAGTGTCCTGGGAGGACTCTGTCCATTTTTCTGTCTCTGATCCTGATCCAGGGTGCGGGGGGTGGGGAAGGAGAAGCTCAGTACTGGTTTTTTATATATTTGCATGTATTTCATATTTTTTTTCTTCTTGTTATTATTATCTTTTCTTTTTATTGTTATTGTTTCGTTAAAGCTATTTTAGGTTTTTTTCAAACTGTAAGTCTCTCTCCCTTTTCTTCTCTCCCTTCCCCTGTCCGGGAAGGGAGAGGGGTTAACAGAGAGCATTTGTCACCCATTTAGTGGCCAGCCCAGACCGAAACCTTGACAACAACCAGTCCAAAGAGAATGACACAGAGCCAAAGTCTCCTCTAATTAAAGTTAATAAGGAAGCTTAACCAGTATGTAAAGTGAATGCGTTCACAAATACATGCAAATCAAAGTGACATAACAGCAGTAGAAAGTAACTTTCACCATTCTCCATCTTCTCTGGGATCAGCCAGCCCCGTGAGCTGAATTATAAATGAGCCTTGTGACACAGACATATTTTAAATTTGTTTACCTTGATTTACTTTTTTTTTTTTTTTTTTTTTAAGAGAGAAGAGAGATGATTTCAAAACAAAATGCCAAACTTGAGAACTATAGGTCAGAAAAATTTGTGCAACATAAGCCAAGCTTAAATATTTTGCTCCTTTTTTTTTTTTTCTCTTTTACTGATAAAACTCCATAAGGAATCAAGCTCTCGGATAGAATTTCTGAGCAGCTTTGGACCTAGACTGAGATTTTGTGACTGGACATTGCCTCCAGATGAAGTACAACCATACTTTTAGGGAAAACGTGTTTATGTCTCAGCCCAGATTGTGGAACTGAAAATTACAGGGAGCAGGAGGAACGTGTAGTGTTAAAAATTGTAAATAAGACCAATGCATTTCAAATTAGATTCTGGTAGAATATAAAACAGTGAAGGGGAAATATCATTTGCAATAGAAGAGCAGAAGGAAACTAGAGAAAACCTGGATAACAAGCAATGGAATAATCACATCTGACACATAGCTGTATGCTGCAGAGTGTGAAATGATTCAAAGGATCATAGTCAAGCAGTAATGATTGTAAGGTCCACTTCTGCTGAAGTCAGTGAAGACATTGCTGCTGACTTTACCAAGATAAGGATTATACAGCTCAGACTTTGAAGGCCAAGTGCCAGATATCTTTAAACTGATAACCTTGGAAAAAGATCCCTTGTCCATTTGAATCATCTTGACTTCAAGGACTTTGGATTAATTTTGTCAGCCTGCTCCAGCTGGAGATGCAGTCATCAGTGGACAAAATGACCACGGGAAAATGTATTGTGAGGAAAGAAACTCATGACGGAACACAGTTTTAATTGTACTTAATTAAATTGAGTATTTTTTCCTGTTGCTGAGCAACATTTTCTTACACTGCAACTACTGTCATAAGCAAAGAGGAAAAAGAGCAATCGATCTGTCCACAAACACAGGCTGCTGAATTTCATCATATCTAAGAGGGAGCTTCACGAGAGGATTCTGGACTCCAGATAAACACTTGGAAATGATGAGGAACCCTCTGCGTCCACTGAAGATTTGTTCCTAATCACTTTCCCTTTCCAGTTATGTACCTTAAGCACAGCACACACCTCCCTCTTAGGGCTTTGCCATCGGGCTGTCCTTTTCATCAAGAACAACTCAGGGTTCCCTTGAACAAAATATTTGAGCTTGAAGTCCTAAAATTTATCCCTTTTCCAGTTCCTTGTCACATATTTTCCAATACTCAGAAGCTATAAGTAGAGACAGATGGAGAGAAAAATAAAGACTCATTCCCTTGAAACCTTTTGGGCCAGAAGAACTTTCTGGCAGGAAGCAATGGAAGAATGATAACTATTTTGCTTTTGAAAACCTTTGAGTTGTTCCTCCTAAGTAAGGCCAGCTGATGTGTAAGGCAGTCAACTATTTTAGTACTGCCATACAATTGGCCACGGAGTTGCTGAAATACTAATTCCTTTTGACAGAAGCTCTGCAAGTCAGCTCCAGACAATTACCTCTGGAACTTCCCAAAAGGCAGATTTCAACCATGGCAAATTTTATATACGTACAGGAAGGCACAGAGAAGGTAGCTGTTACTTGTATAATATTGCCAGTTTCAGGGATGCACAATGGCGACTGGAGACAGGCTTTCACAAGGTCATTTTCACATCGAAATCCGCATTGTCAGGTGGACACTTATTTTGAAAATGTGCTGAGGTGGATTGTTCCAAAGACCTGATGCTTGTCCTCTAGAACACCTCTGATCTCTGGCTATGCTTCACCTAGTTCTGATAGCGCAGGTTTCTACCCTCCATCAATTTTCAGTGAAAGAAACAGAACTTTTGCATGCATATATGGTTGGAGACAGGTTGACCATATTTTAACTAGCAAAGCTGCTATGTCAAAGATAAATTTAAAAAACAACTTAAATTGTATTCAATTTACATGCAATTTAAATTATACGTAAGTCTCAATTCTAACGCAAACCTCTTTCTTGGAAGTAACAGTTAAACAAACATGTAAATCAACTACTAGATCTATGTTACTGTTGATGGTTTTCACCTTGCCTGTTTTGTACTGATGTAACAAACAAATGCAGGAGGTGAAACGCAAGGCTTTTGTTCCTCAAAACAGGACTTCTGGGCTGTTTAGTCATCATAATTTCCTAATTTTGAAAAAGAAAAATCTGCGAGCTTTTGGACTAGGTCATCAGCCAATTCAAACTAGCATGGCCCCTTTAAACCAAAGACTGTCTTTATTTTGGAAAAGAAATAAAAAATCAGTCCCTACTTTTACCAGAAGAAACCAGAAATATTAAAATACATTGATAGATCCCATGACCCTTTCAGATGGGTCAAGAAGCACCTTTCAATTGCATAAATGTGAGCCTGAACATACCCATTTGGTTTCAAACCAGGGCAGTAGCTGTGCATGCAAAAAGTTCATTTACACTATTAGACAGTTGGTTAAGTTGGACTAGTTATCTATCTCTGTACTTTTCTGTTTTCTGTTAACCTTTTACTTGACTTTACTTGAATTGCTTGACCTGTGTGATATTACTGCCCTCTCCGTCATTACTGTCTAGGCTGCCTGCGTTTCAAATTCAGTACTTATGTAAAATGCTACAATATCTTTCACCACCAGATGTCCCTCAGGCGGTGCAGAAACGTGTGGTAGGACCTAAAGAAACAAAACAGCCACAAACCCTGTTATAATTCCAGGATGTGAAGTACGGAAATTCTAATGAACGAGCTTCAGCAGCATGACTGCTGCATAGAAAAAGTATTAGGGCAAAGCCTAGTTCAGTGCATCTCACACCCTACACTAAATCTTGAGTGCCTCTCAGTGCTTAGCGTAAGGGTTTCCTTGCTCCATGAATAGCCACCGCCACTTATTTGCAACATCCTACACTATTGCTTGTGGCCAGACAAGTTAAAAAGTTAAACCAAGCTCTCTGCTTCTGTTTTTGGAGCTGACAGGCATACCTCAGTGTTTCTCAGAGTACATTGTTTAATCAGTACTACTGCCTATAGGCCAGACAAGGCTGGAAATGCGTAGACTAATGCATGTATTTTCAGAGCCATGGCAACACTCTAAGAGGAATCCAGATGGTGGCAAAAAAACCAAGGCAGAACAGATGAGAATCTAGAAACAATCCAGACAGTGTTTTTTTTCCTAACATATTTTCAAATATGAAAGTTAAAAGACATCAAGGCTGTGTGTGCAGAGAGCACAGTGATGCAGAGCTCACAAGGATAAACACTCCACTCAGGTGAGGAATCAGGTTATAGGCTCTTCCTCCTTTTGAGGCATCGAGATTCTGGGACTACGGGGACTGCAGAGACAAGAACTGAGATTACCTCCCTAAATGAAGAGAGCAGCTTAGTAGTGTACTCTACTACCTCAAGCTCAGCCTCTCCACTACACAGATCTTACACAGATCAGAGAGCACGTGTATCACCTCTCATGCTTCTCAGCAAAAGCCGTACCTTAGCAATCATAACTTTAGCTTCTGAGGGGTAGGAATGCTCAGCTATGGAGGTGAGCACTGGAAGGCAAATATTTGTCCCTGCAAATGGAATATACTCCATGGTTAACACTTCTCACATTCTGGTCCATGCCATCCTAATTAAGGATTACAAGTGTATCTGTGCTAGTGTAATACTTTCCCTGCTGGGTAATTGACTTACTTGGTCTCTTTCATCAGCCTTACCATGACACATAAAACATATACACTTCTCCTCTACACACTGATTTTCAGGTTCACATCAGCCTCAGCTGACATCAAGACAACTCCTCCCTTCTTAAATCGAGTGTGTTTTGTGTTTACAGGCTCATAGCTTTACTTTCACTTTCCTTTTGTAACTGTCTCCCAGGATGACACAATTGCATGCCAGGCAACAATGTTCTATGTTGTTAGAGCTCCTAAGATTGAAGCTCGCATGCAAAGTAATGTCATTCTTTTAAAAAAAAATTACCATATTGTTACTTTGTAATGTGAATGTCAATGGAGATAAAAGAAAATAATCATGGGAAGGTGGGAAGAACAGTTTAATTTAGCAGGCAATTAAAAATCTACCAGGCAGAGTGTGGACAAAGGGCTGCCATGGCTTAACAAGCTACAGCTCAGAAGTTGAAACACGTTTAACTAGGCAAGCTGCAAATACAAAACAGAACAGGTTAGTTTAATCTCGTTTTGGTTAAAGACTGTCTTAGATGATGACAGTGAGCAGAGAGGGTAAAATGAGAACAGTTGTATGTGTTGATGGCTTTATTAACAGCAGAGAAAGTATTAAGAATGCCCATTGCATAGAAAGAGGAAGACTTTCTGAAGGATGCTTAGGCGTCCAGCTTTGGTCCATGCCACTAGGAACTTTGGATGTCATTTCCCGCTGTGCTCGTTCCCTCTCCAAATCCCTATGAGTAGCAAGATGTTCACAATAAAGAGGAGACAGGAACTGTTATGGCAAGGCTGATTCTCCAGCTGGATCCTCAGCACATCCATATGGGCTTGTAAATACATGTTGGAAAAGCCCTAAATAGAGCACTTACAAGACAGAATGCAACCACTCAAAGAAGATTTCATGGCTGAGGAAATAAAGACTTTAAAATGAGCCCAAACATGCATCTACAGAAGAGACTGTAATGGCTCCAGAGAACTGTCCCTCCACTTTCCCAAATTATTTCTAAAAGCAGAGGCACATGCAAACCCAGAACCCAGCACCTCTTCTCACCTGACTGCAAGCCAAGGACACACAGTATCTCAGACAATATGCTCAGTGCTGGATCTCCAGGCCAAGATTATCAAAGCCACTTTGGAAATTTGCATGCTCAAGGGTAATAAAACATTAAATGCATTCAGCATCTTTCCAAGCATCCTCTGTTAAGTTAAAGTTAAAGCTTTAAATGAGCATAGATGTGTCTAGAGTCTTCAATTCACTGCCAATACCTAATCACACCAAGCTGGAAACAGGATCTGCATTTTTTTGATCTTGCTATTTATAACACATCTTAAATGGTTTTGGAGCACAGGGAGACAGTTTTTTTGCTATGGGAATGCTGTCACAGTTGGTGATGGTCATACCAAAGCAGATTTTGATTCAGGTTGTCTCATGGGTTATCTGTAACTCCTTTGGCAAAGAGTGTTGTATATATAATAATATATAATTATAATTTACTATATAATAATAGCAAAACTGTTCACTTTAAGTTCTGCAGAAAATTTCACAAAAGCATTCAGGCTATTTCACAGGTTAAACTGGAGGCACCTGACCAACCCATTTCATGCTGAACAGTCCTTCATTTATTGGCTGTATGAAAGAGCATATTTTCGTTAAGAAATACTAGTCATTTAGCTTAAATCAGTAAGTTTTAAATAGAATGAATCGCTCAATCATTTAGCATCAGCATGAGTAGCTAGATTTGCTGAAGCCTTTGGCCACAGGCAGTGAACTTTCACCAAGATATGCTTTTGGCTGGAATATAGTTAATTTTCTTGGTAATTTTACTCATGGCTGGTACAGTGCTGTGTTTTGGATTTAATGTGAGAATAATGTTGATAACACACTTCTGGTTTAGTTCTTCCTAGGTAGTATTTATCCCAAGCCTCGGACTTCTCACCTTTCCATGCTCTGCCAGTGAGCAGGTGCACAAGAAGTGCAAACCAGAAGATAAGGAGGGTACAAACATCAGCACAAGCTGCAACTCAACAAGATAAGGACAATTAATGGCCTGCGAGGAGACAGAGAAGGAATCCCATAAGGTGTTAGGAGACCCCCGACCAGAAATCACCACTGGACTTAAAGGCACTTGAGGGGCGAGTGCATAGATTGTAAGGGTATAATTGCCCAGGAATTTCTTTGCCTTCCCCAGAGAGACCCAGCTCAAGCTGTTTTTTCACGGTGCTATCTGAATAAATTATTTTTTAAAGATTCGACACCTGAGACTCTACTCTGGGAAACCTGGGGTCGAGCCTGATGGAAGAAGAAGTGCCCGAGAATGAGTGTGTGTGAGCAAGGAGTCAAAAGGGGTACCCGTTGCCTCACGGGAGCCACCAGCTGCAAAGGGGCTCCGGTCCTGGCAGTTACAGTCTCAGGTGGTGGGTGTGCTACTCCTTGGGTGGCGTGTGAATCCTCAGGCAGCAGCTTCTACCTTAACACTTTTGTGTGAAAAGGAGCACACTAAGCAGCAAAATTTATGCACACCCACTAACCAGTCATAGTAATATGAGGCAAAGTAACACCAGGGAAGTGAAGAAGTTTGTAGCAATCTTCATAGTTTAGATTCAGTAAACATAACAAGATAAAAATATATCCTGGGCTGCATCACCTGCAGTGTGGCCAGCAGGTTGAGGGAGGAGATTCTCCCTCTCTACTTTGCTATGGTGAAACCCCCCTTGCAGTGCTGCGTTCAGCTCTGGGGTCCCCAGCATTACATGGAGCACATGGACCTGTTGGAGCGAGTCCAGAGGAGGGCCACAAAGATGATCAGAGGGCTGGAGCACCTCTGCTATGGGGACAGGCTGAGAGAGTTGAGGCTGTTCAGCCTGGAGAAGAGAAAGCCATGGGGAGACCTTAGAGCACCTTCCAGTACCCGGAGGGGTCTACAGAAAAGCTGGGGAGGAACTTTTGACAAGGGCATGGAGTGACAGGATGAGGGGTAACAGTTTTAAACAGAAAGAGAGGAGATTTAAGTTAGACATGAGGAAGAAATTCTTGACTGTGAGGGGGGTGAGACACTGGAACAGGCTGTCCCCTTCCTGGCAGTGTTCAAGGCCAGGTTGGATGGGGCTTGGAGCAACTTGGTCTGGTGGGAGGTGTCCCTGCCCATGGCAGGGGGTTGGAATGAGATGATCTTTGAGGTCGCTTCCAACCCAAACCATTCTATGATTCTATAAATATAACAAAAGGTAAAGTACTCTAGATCCAAGAGAGCCATGGAAAGCCATGGCTTTTCACTCTTCACATCCAGGCCAACCTTCATGTTCAGGTAAAGCTAAACACAGCTCTGAGCCCTGACTCCATAGGAAGATGGTTCCCAGATTTTATAGCTGTTTGTATCACACAAGCCACAGCGCTGACAACCATTAGATAATACCCTTGAGTGGGGACCACAGACCGAAAAATAAGAAAACTCACCTTCCCCTGCTGTAGATATTCCTTCTGGTTGCTGAGGCTTCACTACTAAGGTAGAAGTTTAGCATTGTATCCATGACAGTTTCAACACTTTCCGCATTTTGCTTCACCTTTTAAGAGTGTTTAAGTTTCCATAGCACCAACCACAGGGCAGGTAAAAAAAATGCTTTTCCCACTTGCTTGAGATGCTGTTTTCTTCTAAAATGAGAAACAGAATGGCATGAGTTCATACAAGTTAAAAAAATCGATACCCTCTCACTATTAATAGCACTATGTGATAGGCTTAAACAGGTAGTTCTAGCATCAGCTTAACACTGGAAGGGAAAAGGGACAGGACTGCTGTAAACAAGAGTGAACCATTCTTTTGGTTTTTTTCAGATGAGCGTTTTGAGGCCCTCCAACACGAATGAGAACAATGCTTATTTTAATGTGGCTCACATCAGAAAATAACAAAACCTCTTTTATGATCAGAGTACTGAAATAAAATCCTTATCTGCAACCTAAACAATCAAGGCAAGTAATCAGTAATACTATACCACATGACCACAACCTGAACAGGTAAGAAATTTTCTCTCCACTACCCAAGATTTCAAAATACTGTATTATCACAGAAAATTTCCAGCTGTAGTATGATTATTCTTTCAAAAACATATTTGACTTGAGAAAAAAAAAAAGAAGAATATAGATGCATTTTACACACAGAGCAGATATTTGTTGAAAATGTTCATTAACCTCAAAGTCTGCTTCCTGAATGAGATGACAGCTTCAAAGAAAATTTTCTGTCAATACCTAAGCAAATGATAGGATGCAACCAAGGAAATCAGAGGAAATTATTTTTTTCCCAAGAACTATTCATTTTGTTTAAGGATTTTACCATTTTCCCATGATGAATTAAACGTGTTTTCCACAAATAAGAATACTTCTAATTAAAATAAAGGGGAAAATAATTTTCACCAAAAAAATCCATTTTTTAAAAAAAAGAAAAATTGGTTTATTGGCTTTATTTGCTACCCAAGTTAAAAAAAATTTCCACCAATATAGTTTTCTTGCCAAAAATATGTTTCCTTTCAGTTAAACCCATTTTCAGCTGGGAAAAAAGCCCTCAACAAAACAACCGTGCTCTTTACTAATAGTAATAATTCATGTGTCTAGAATGCCCTTTCTCCTGGGCTCCAGAAAGCATTCTACAAATAACAGAATGAACTGCACAGAGGCAAAAGAATGATTTCTGCTTTATAAGAGAGGAAACACTAACAAAGCAAGGGCTCACTTTTCAGAAGCAAACAGAAACATTACTACTGCAATACAGGATCAGCCCTACGGTCTCAGTAGCCTTTTGTTTGCCTGGCAGGGGAGACACCACAGTCACAGAATCACAGAATAGCAGGAAAAGACCTCCAAGATCATCAGGTCCAAGCATTAACCTAACACTGCCAATTCACCACTATACCATGTCCCTCAGCACCTCATCTACACGTTTCTTAAATACCCCCAGGGATGGGGACTCCACCAGTGCCCTGGGCAGCCTGTGCCAGTGTCTGACAACCTTTCCATGAAAATATTTTTCCTAATATCCAATCTAAACTTCCCTGGCACAACTTGAGGCCATTACCCCTCATCCTATCACTGTTACCTGGGAGAAGAGACTGACCCCCACCTCACTACACCCTCTTTTCAGGTAGTTGTAGAGAGCAATGAGGTCTCCCATCAGCCTCCTCCAGACTAAACACCCCCAGTTCCCTCAGCCACTCCCCATCACACTTGTGCTCCAGACCCTTCACCAGCTTCGTTGTCCTTCTCTGGACACACTCCAGCAGCTCAGTGTCCTTCTTGTAGTGAGGGGCCCAAAACTGAACACAGTACTCAAGGTGCGGCCTCACCAGAGCTGAGCACAGGGGGACAATCACCTCCCTACTCCTGCTGTTCACACCATTTCTGATGCAAGTCTGGATACCATTGGCCTTCCAGGCCACGTGGACACACTGCTGGCTCATATTCAGCTGACTCTTGTGAAGGGTGGGCTTTCTAAGGTGAAGCCAATCCTTCACACCCCAAATGTCCCGATCCCTGTAATTTCCCAGGAACCTCATCTGCATAATTTTTGGTAGGAGGAGACTGTTTGCACCTTTCCCTAACAGGATCTGCCAAGCGTAGATGCCAAGAGTACATGCCTAGAGAAAACCTGAGAATAGGTCAGGCATGTACTAGATACTGTACTCATAATACTCTTCCACCATCTGACACAACACTGAGGCCTGCCTGAGTGAGAACTGGTACCTAATTGCTTTCCATTTCTAGCATTTTTGCCTGAGGCAATGAGTTCCAAAGCTTAATTATACATTGTGCAACTTAAGCAGCAGCTTTTTTTTTTTTCAGTTCTCTCAGGGTCCTTTATCTACCAGTTTCCCTTGAAGTTGCTGTGTTATGCAAAAACCATTCCATGCACACCAGGTTCAACATTGATTTTGCAGACCTTTGTGATAGCCAGTGTTCTCCTCTCTCTTCTCTTGATTTACTGAGTCAGTCACTCTCTGTGCTGGAGACAACCCATCATTTTTATATGTTTTCTTGCTCTTTCCTTTCACCATAAGTAAGATCCAGCAGCCGCACCAGTCTGATGCCCCTGGCAGAGCCATGAGAAGCTCCAGATTGCCCACACTAGAGGTGGTTAAATTCTGTATTGCCCGACATGACTGCTTTACTGTGTTCCAAGAAGCAAAGATGCATTTTACCAGGACTATCTTGTACAACTCCCTCATTTATTTTTTTCTGATGTTAATGAACTGATCAAACATAGTCCCACTCTTCTCCACATCATTTCAGCCTGGGTAAAAAAAAAATAAATCAGCACTGTTTAAAGATATCAGAAGCACATTTCATTAATAACTCAAAATGCCTGATCGCATTCTTGTAGTTTATGATACAGTCATATCTCCAGGGGTCTTACTCAGCCGGACCTTCTTAATTATTGCTTTTCCTGACAGCATTGATGCTCGCATTTCATAGATATCCATAAAGGCCAGCTACAGACTCAGAAACACAGCATGTCACTTCTTAGGTCAGCAGCAATAAGGTTGTACTACTGTTAGAACCATATTCCTAGTTCATTTCTGACAGCAGTCCGGGCTTCCTCCTCTTGCTATAGTAACAGCAGGCTGCATAGCATTTCCAGGAGGTACTCCACTTTATCATGAGTCCTTGTGTGCTTGCTTCAGCTTGGTCTGAAGCTCACTAACCTTGGGCTCCGTTCAGTTGCATCTAAGGACAAGAACACTTACATAGCAATGCATGATTTGGAAAATTGCTTCCTGTGTCAGTATACAGTTACTTCTCTCAATAGCAATGCATGGGTGTGTTTTCTGAAATTTCTCTGCTTAAGTATAGCCTTTTAGCACTAAATTTTCATTGGGTTTTGGTAAGCTTTTTAGCATTTGGCATCTGTATCTTCTTACTTAACAGATATTAGCATTGTAGCTTTAAATTTAAGTAAGTTTCAGCTTCTTCTAAACTCAACTATGATCCAGTTCCTGCCAAACTTACATAAAGCTTCAGTCTGAAATAAGCAGGAGATTTAGGTAAAGATAAGGGAATGAAAACATCATCAACAACACATCTGATTTCTAAGGAACTATTCTTTTGGCAAGACAGTTCTAAACCAAAGCCAGCTACAGACATCTGGACTACGCTTGGGAGAGATGGATACAGAAGCACCCAACCTGATCCTGAACTTTTTAATCCAGAGGATCCAGTATAAAATAAAGTATATGTGTACTAGTTACAGGAAAGGATACACAAATTATCAGAATGTAAATCTTCAGAACTATGCAACATTGCTTCAAAACTCCGATTCAAGTTTGGCGATAAGGTGCCCAGCTCTCCTGTGTATATGATCGGAATCATAGAATCATAGAACAGCCTTGGTTGGAAAAGACCTCTGAGATCATCAAGTCCAACCATTAACCTAATACTGCCAATTCCCCACTACACTATGTCCCTCAGCACCGCATCTACACGTCTCTTAAATACCTCCAGGGATGGGGACTCCACCACTGCCCTGGGCAACCTGTTCCAATGCCTGACAACCCTTTGGGTGAAGAAATGTTTCCTAATATCCAATCTAAACCTCTCCTGGGACAACTTGTGGCCATTATCCCTCATTCTTTCACTGTTGCCTGGGAAAAGAGACTGATGCCCACCACACTACAACCTCCTTTCAGGGAGCTGTAGAGAGCAATGAGGTCTCATTGTAGAGAGCAGTGAGCCTAAATAAATTTTAAAAATCCACAAACTCAATAGAAGAGCCTATTGTTAAAGTGGCAATTCACTGCTCATCCTTCTTCCTGACATGCTGGTTCTAAGTGCCACTGGTGGGGTCTTCTGTGAGCTAAACAGATCATGTGAGCTACCTCTCCTTGTTTTCAGCTGCTATACTGAATTTAAGGGGCCTAAAAATATATTGGATAATTGCATTCAAGACAAAGAACATGCCTCAACTAATACAAAGGCAGCTACTCTGAAAGATGGGCCTCTCTCCCATGCTCCATTCTTTCCCTTGGCTCAACTTGAAAATACCAAGTAAAGCATTAAGCCTGTCTCCTGCTGTTTTAAGCTTTTGTGAGCTAGAAAGCAACCACCACAGAAAAACCACCTTCTTTACAGGACAACAGCTCACTTTGGGAGAGTCAGAACCAAGCTTTGATGCATGACAGTTGACTGGTAAGTAGAGACAGCAAAGCTTTCATACAAACAACATTCAAAATCCAGAAGCCACCCCTGTGAGGGAGAAGTTGCCACAGTTACTCTTTAGAATACAACACTCATTTCTTCACCTTGGATTTTTCTGACATTCTGCTATGACAATAGAAGAATCATATAAATTCATGTCTTCAACTTGCTCAGCATAACCTTCTTGTTAAGTGCCTTAAAGGCATACTCAAAGTCCACTAACAAACACTTAAAAATACTTCCATGTAATTCCATAAACATCCTAGGACCATAAATGGATGTAATTTTCAGAAAACAGAATGTGTTCTGTTCTTCCTTACATCTAATCTGAATCTACCATCTTTTAGTTTAAAACCATTACCTCCTGTCCTATTGCTACAGACCTTACTAAAATGTCTGTCCACATCTTTCTTACCAGCCCTCTATGTATTGAAAGGCCACAATCAGGTCTACCCAGAGCCTTCTCCAGGCTGAACAACCCCCCGGGGGTTTCTCACCAGAGGGACCTTCTCTGCAGGCCTGTGCTCAATCCCTTCATCCCTCAGCCACATCACGATACCAGGGGTTGCCTCAACGCAGGTGCAGAACCTTGCACTTGGCCTTATTGCAACTCACGAGGTTCACGTGAGACCACTTCTCAAGCTTGTCCAGGTTCCTCTGGATGGCATCCCTTGCCTCAACGTGACAACTGCACCACTCAGCTTGGAGTCATCTGCAAACTTGCTGAGGGTGCACTTGATCCCACTGTCTATGTTGTTGATCAAGATATTAATCAGCACTGGTTCCAAATTAATCAGCCCTGGTTCCAATACACAATACGGACTGCTGAGGGACACCACTCATCACTGATCTCCATCCAGACAAGCTATAATGTTCCTCCTTCACAGAAGCTGTTGGACATATGCATGCACTAGTTGATCACCGTTGCAGTTTTTATTTAGTATGGTATTTTGATGATCATACACTACTCCTGACTGTAGATAAAACCCACTTGCAGATCAGTGTGCTGTTGGCTGTTCTTACCTGAGAATATTAATGCATTTCTCCATCAGTGTTCCTTGCTGGACATTTTCACACATTTCACAAAAGGCATTTGACTACTTAACAGGACAGTTTTATCAGAACAAATGCAAATTACTATTTACCACCCATTTTTGATTCTCATCTTAAATGTTGAATGCTGCTTCTCTGTTGCTACTCTTTGTAAGACTTCACTTAGACCTTGGAAATGAGGACTGACCTTATAAATTGAATTAAGAGTATGAATTCCACTTAAAGCTTGCTTTCACTGTCTAGATTGTTGGAAGATGTAAGATTCCAGCACAGCCCTTATGTTAGGCAAATTCAGATTCCTACAGAAGACAGATGTTTGGAATTCCTGAACAACTGTGTCTTGCCTAATAATACAGTGAAGAATCAAGTTGGGAATTAAGGCACTGTCTGTATAATATCCTCCTATCTCCACTTCTTTCCAATAAAATGAAATGGAGAAAATACAGAAGAGGAAAGCAAAATGCATTTATCATCTAAAGCAACTTTGGTTCTGTTCATGAATCACATATTAAGGTATTTCTTTTTACAAAAATTGGGCATTCTTAACAGAAATGAAGACCCAGGACAGCAAATGGATTCATGAGGAATAGGCCGTTCCAGCCTGAGAACTAGGCTGATAAAAACAACTCCTTCACAAGCCTGTGTGATCTTTAAACATGAAGGTTTGTTCTCATGGTGCTTACAACAGGATTTCTTTCAGCATAACTTAACGTTCTGTCTCACACAAATCACACTAAAAATGTGTATTGACTGAATAGCTTAAGAGAAATAACAAGAAAAACAACATTTTTATTTTTATATATTGTCATCTTTAATTCCAAAATGAATACAAAACCAGGTATTTTCCTTCAAACTGTAAACTTGTTAAAGAATTAGTCTAAGCATATTTTCACATTGTGTTGTTTGAGGTTCTAACGTGTCATTTAAAGGCCAATTGGCAGAGGAAGGAATAAGCTTATTTTACTGAATATTGTGAGGTAATATAAAAACAGTAGGTATAAGACAATTAGACAGCAAAGTAGTAATACAGGGTTAGGCAATGCATCTGATCATTAGTACGCTAAGTTAACGATAGTGATTAAGAAAAATACATCACCAACTGTGCCTTTTATACATTACCATCATCCAGACCCGCAATCACTGGGGACGCCAGTTGCAGCGAGGGTTTGGAGAACCTTTCCCAGCAGTTGGGAAGTCCCTGTGTGGTGTGTTCATCCGCAGGTGAGGCCCCAGTTCACTGCAAGAGGGTCCCAGCCTTCATGCCCTAAATTTGGCAAGTCAGGATGACTTGCATTATTCTTGGTGTGAAAACATCTGGCATATTCTTCTCCAAGCTGGGTTCCATCCAAGGCTGGCCAGGCCTTGAACAGGAAGCCAACAGAGTATTTTTGGTACATTTCTGCTGATGGCTGGTGGAAAGTCGCTGATGACCGTCTCGTTACAAAGTTAGAAGATGCTGGTAACTGTTAAAAAGCTGTGGACTACTGTCTCATTGCAAAGTTAGAAATTGCTGTTAACTGTCTCATTACAGAATATAGAAGTCGCTTACTGCTGTCTGCTTACTGTCCTGTCACACAATATGATAGCAAATAGAACTTACCAGGGTCCGTCTAGAGGTCAGCTTATGTCTGGGGCCCACTACCCAGGCCCTAGCATATCACACATTTACTTGGGCTGAGAGCAGCCAGTTATCAGCCAGTATTTCACAGTTTTGCAAGTGTTCCATACCACAATCCAATTCTGTATGGTTCTTGTGATCTAGTATATAGAATTACACCTTTTCAAATAAACATCCAGAAGTTTTAAAAACTGTGGACATACAACTTTTGCTGGTGTTGCTGGATAACTAGTTGATAATTAACTAGTTAAACTGGCAGCTTCAAGTTTATCTATAACATCCATGACACCAAGCTACAAAAAACTGAGACACCCTCCAAATGAATACACCAAACATTTATAACTGTACACCAAGTTTCAGTGTAAAGTGTCAGGAACATGACAGCTATTTTCTCTCCAAAGAGTTGGGGGGTGTCCTTTTTTAATTATTATTCTCTGTTGAAGAAAATACTCATTTTAGCTTTGCTATAAAGTTGGATTCCAAGCTGAGGAGTTCAATGGTTTTGGTCACTACCATGGAAATGTGACTAGACAGGCACAAGAAATATCTTGAGTACTTTTTTCTTTCTCTTTTCTCTAAGCACAGCACTGGTGACAGTTTTTCTAAATTTACATATGAACCTGGAACTAGAACTTTGTCTTTTCAAATCAGATATTCCTCCACATTCTCCTTGGCATCCCTGCACAAAGATTAACCTAATGCCTCTTGCTGAAGAATACTCTTCAAAGCAGTACTCTCTGAAGACAAATAATCTAATTCTGTAAAAATAGTTTAATTTCTTCTAAAAATTGGCACATCAACGAAAGATTTCTCTGAAAAGATTCTATTCTTATGAAATGTAACATCTCTGAAACGCCAGAGTTGCCAGTTCTGAAGTGTATGCAACTTAGAACTGCTCCACATCACACGCAAAAAAGATGCAGCAAGGAGGAAGCAGCAGATTTCAGCAAACACGATTAAGTAGCTCCAGTGCTTCTCATATTAATAGTTCTTCCCCAAGAGCTCCAGAGGTATTTGCTACAAACTAGTGCTAGAGTTTATTAGCAGCAGGCGTAATCATAGAATTGTAGAATGGTTTGGGTTGGAACGGACCTCAAAGATCATCTCATTCCAACCCCCTGCCATGGCAGGGACACCTCCCACTAGACCAGATTGCTCAAGGTTCCATCCAACCTGGTCTTGAACACTTCCAGGGATGGAGCATCCACAATTTCCTTGGGCAATCTGCTCCAGTGCCTCACCACCCTCAGGGTAAAGAACTTCTTCCTTATATCTAGTCTAAACCTACCCTCTCTCAGCTTTCACCCATTACCCCTCGTCCTATCATTACAGTCCCTTGTAAAAAATCCCTCCCCACCTTTCTTGTAGGCCCCTTCAGGTACTGGAAGGCCGCTATGAGGTCTCCCCAGAGTCTTCTCTTTTCCAGCCTGAACAAGCCTAACTCTCTCAGCCTGTCCTTATAGGAGAGGTGTTCCAGCCCTCTGATCATCTTGGTAGCCCTCCTCTGGACTCGCTCCAACAGCATCTTTTTTGTATCGGGGGCTCCAGAGCTGGACACAGTATTCCAGGTGGGGTCTCACGAGGGCAGAACAGAGGGGCACAATCACCTCCCTCGACCTGCTGGTCACACATCTTTTGATGCAGCCCAGGACACGGTTGGCTTTCTGGGCTGCAAGTGCACACTGTTGGCTCATGTTGATTTTATCATCCACCAACACGCCCAAGTCCTTCTCCCCAGAACTGTTCTCAACCCACTCATTGCTCAGCCTGTATCTGTGCTTGGGATTGCCTTGACCCAGGTGCAGGACCTTACACTTGACCTTGTTAAACTTCATGAGGTTGGTCTGGGCCCACCTCTCCAGCTTGTCAAGGTCCCTCTGGATGGCATCCCTTCCCTCCAGCATGTCACCACAGCACATGGATTGGTGTTGTCGGCAAACTTGCTGTAGGTACACTCCATCCCACTGTCCATATTGCTGATGAAGATGTTCAATAGTACTGGTCACAGTACGGATCCCTGAGGGACACCACTTGTCAATGGTCTCCACTTGGACATTGAGCCGTTGACCCACGACTCTTTGTGTGCGACCTTCCAGCCAATTCCTTATCCACTGGGTGGTCCATCCATCAAATCCATGTCTTTCCAACTTGGAGACCAAAATGTCATGCAGGACAGTGTCAAAGGCGGTGCACGAGTCCAGGTAGATGACATCAGTTGCTCTTTCCTTGTCTGTTGATGCTGAACTCATGAGAAACAAGGTAACTGTACTGTCCAGTACTTCTTTTTCAAAAGGAAGTTTGGGTTTGAAAAGCAAAAAAAATGCATATGCTTGAGTAAAAGTGCAGGCAAAGATACCTAGTCCCACTGAAACTGGAAGATAACTACAAATCACGTGTAAATCACCTATGTAACATGCAAAACAGCTATATATCAAATGACTGAAAGTAAAGTGTCAATGTAAGCCAAAAATGAAAATACTGAAGTGTTTCTACTTGCTAACTATAAAGACTTTTAAAAGTGCCAGGTAATTCCCTCTTACTTAAAAAACCCAGAAAAATATTTACTTAAGTACATGAAGATCTACACTAGTGCAATGTGAATTACAACAGTAATTCAGTTATTTTTCTCATTAAAGGCATCAGTTTGGGACATTTTCATGCTTTTACAGTGCAATGTGATTAAGCCTTACTCAGATGACAACTTTCCTATTCGGGATGTGCTAGTGTGAACACTTAGCAGTGCAAATCCATGCTATCCAAATGAAACATGAGAACTGGGGGTGGGGGGAGAAAAGGTGAAAAAAGTGATATATCAGAAACAAAACAGTCGATTGTCATTTTCTGAAACTATCTTTTTATCATGTAAGCATTTAAAGTTATCATAAATACAAAATTTAGCAAAGTTGTAAGCACTTTAAAAACTTGTAGGTTTTAAACTTACAAATCCAACATGTAAACTACTATTCAAATGTCTAAATGCACAAAACACATTCCAGATGAGAGCAACAACACAGTAGTATACAGCCCCGTTCTTTTCTCACATCTATTTGTTTAACAAATTTCTCAGCCAGCCTAATCTGACATACAAACATCTTCAAAGGTTATGACCATCAAGGATTTTAAGGCACTTATTTTATTTTTTTTGCCCATCTTGTATTAACATCACTACAGTGCTCTTCAGAAGAAGACTGGTCACAGTCATTAGAAGATGTAGCACCTTCATCCATCACTTTGGATGGCGTCTTTTGCAAGCCAAAGAACATATGGCCTAATGCAGCCTCAAAGAGATCAAATGGAGAACTTGCAGATCTTGTCAACATCATTCTTACCTATGAAGAACAAGGATCAAGTTACAATAAAAGTTTTAATGACTTCACAGCAATTGAAAACAAGTTCAAAGCTGAATGGATGCATGGCATTTCTAACTTTCTACATAAGCATGAGGCCATGACACCAAGAACAGAAATATGTTCTTTTTAGCTTGACTTGATTAAAGAATGAAGAGTGTGGGTCAGGAAGAAAAGCAAACAGCTATACACAAACAATGTGCACATAAAACTTTCTATGTAAGTTTACTAAAATCATCCTAAGAGTAAACCACATTTAATGTCATACAACTAAGATCAAGAGCAACTTTTATGTGTAAGTTTTTCACCTCATTCAAACTGAAAAATTGTGGGCTACTTCCACTTAAATTGAAATAATGCAATATGTAAGCACCTATATATGTATGCACAGCCAGACTTTAGTTAGAATTCCAGACAGTCATGACAGTCATACTTATTCCATAAAGTTGAGAGATTTAGGTGGAAACTCCTTAGAATACACAACTTGGAATCAAGACAGAAAAACCTGTTTTGTAGATCCAGGTACTGGACAAGTTTATATTGCAACAGTTTGTACAGTTTTCAGAGATATGAAAAGTTTCTAAAAGACATTGCTGCAGGGCTATGCCAGATTCTCAACTGTTGTTCTATTAGTTAAGTGGATACTCATGTTCGTGATTGTCAGCATGACCATCAGTTTAACAACTTATTCACATCAGTGCAGCCTGACAGTCAGCTTCTGAAGACAGTTGTAATTTCTCACTTCCAGAATAACATTCTTTTCCTTCTCCATTCCCAGAATCCCCAGTTCAACAATGCCTTTATTGGTTTAGGTGGAGAATCATAAGCATCAGCTGGAAGTCTTGGCTCTCTAAAGCAACTTCTCCAGACTTAAACTTGTCAGCTATCTCAGAAAGGAGACTGGCAACCACCACTTTAAAATAGTCTCTAGTCTGTTCAACAACAGCTCAGAAGCTCTTAAAATCGACAGACTTCTGCCAATACAGACTACACATTCTTTTTAGCTAATAATCCTGAAAACAGGCATCATCCGGGAAATGAACAAAACTGGAGGGATTAGATTCAATAAAGAAGTAAATCTATTTTATTATAAAAGTAGTAACCGCTACTTCAAAGTGGTTTTGATACGCTTTCTCTTCCCATCTAAACACTTAAGTTGCAAACACTTTAAGGTAGATGAGAACCTAGTTGGTTTGTTTTGCAAACCCACAGATGACTACACAGGTACAAGGAAGGCATTTAAGCAGCTAGCAAAAGGCAGAGAATGGAAGAGTTTCTTTCTACAAGTGTAAGCTTTGCGATTATGGACATAGGGGCCTGGCATAGTAACTGCTGGGTGCTCAAATTCCTGATTTTCTCCTTTTTTTTTCCCTCCATACATCGAACAGTATCAGTAACAGAACAGGTCTTCTGTTCTGCTCACATATAGAAGACTAAACACAGGTTTAAGTCTTCAGTAAGAGCTGACCTTCCATCCAGAAGCATGCATTCTGACATGGTAGAATGTTTGGCATAATTTTTTCTGAAGCAATGAAATAAAATATTTTCTGTTATTCAGTTATTTGCAACACTTTCACATTCTTACCTTGGAGGTGACAAGAAAGATGGTGTATAAAAACATGAGGTTGTGTCTTGCTATTGGCAAGTACTGGCTGTGTTGCAGGGTGAAAAGAACAGCTCCTATCAAAGTTACCTTCACAGGGCTGGAAATGAAACAAACAATGTTAATTTCTCTACTCTATAGTGAAAGCTGCCATGGCCTGGAAAGCAATAAACATTCTTAGCGTGCAAAAGAATCACTTCTGAATAGAACTAATGAAAGCTTGTGGCAACAGCAACAAGGTCCAAAACTATAATTAAACTAAGGCTTTCACTTTATATGCTATTACTATGCTTTCTGCCCATAATACAGACAAGCATCAAGTTCAGCACTACTTTACACACCCAGCAGCAAACTCATATTTGACAAATCCTCCTCAAATCAATGCCTCTATTCAGACTCTACTCTCAGCTTGCTCTCCTTCCCAATATATCTTACCAAAGAGATAAATCACAAAGCTTGCACTACTCGGACTAGTCTTAAAAACAAGCTCCTCTCCTATATTCCAGGTGTTAGTTACTTCAAGGAGCTGCTTAAGGTGTTGAAGGAACAACATCGTCCAAGTCTCAGTCCGCTGTGACACTCCAGCAGTCCTAGGGTTGTAGTCAGTTTATACTTGACTTGAGCCAGGCCTCTGTTACCAGCTTTTGCCAACATAGCTGCGTTGACTTGAGACACACAAAGATTTACACCTTTTAGCTATATCATTGTGGTGGTAAATCCCTTGCTAGGTATGCAGTCAGAAAACAAGAGAACTTTGGTCAGTTACCTAAAGTCTGAAGAGAAAGCACTAATATACTGGCAGAAAAATTCTGTGCATTTCTTGATCTGCACCTTCATGTGAATGCACAGGTGTCATTCCCGTCAACACAGAGCATCTAGTGTAGACATATCCTTCACTGTCTTTTCAGTAATTTAGAGACTTACTGCATCAACTTCCTGCTTAGGAAGTCCAAAAAATAACTCTATGTACACACACATCTCGTCCATTTGCAGAATGTTTTATCCATTTAAGTTTGTAACTTACTTCTGTTTAATACCCTTAAGCTTTATACATTAAACAAAATTTTTAAAATCCTTTCTGAGTTACTTTGAGCCACATCCACCATGGGGAAGGAGAATATATGCACTGCCACAGTCAGTAAGCACTGCTGTAGTGTTGGATCTGTAAGTACAGAGTTATTTGGGTTTACAGTGCTATTATTGACAGTGAACTCTTCCTTCTGGAAGTCTGCTTTCAAGACTGCCACTTAGGCACCGACAGAAGGAGAGAAATTCTAAATGCCTGGAATTTCAGAAAAACCTAATAACTAACATAAGCCATAAAAAGTTGAAATATCGCCAAAGGAAAAGCTACAAATTTCTGTTATTCTGTTGCTAAGAGTGGCTGCAGAAAAGCAAGATAACTTTTTTAAAAAAATGAATTATTTCTGAAGACCTGAGAGTAACATGGGAAAGATCAAATGAATTTTAGGAAATTACCACAGTGAGCTTATCTTGACTTACAATAATAGCTTATGGCTTTCTAGCCTGTCTGAATTGTCATTTTACTGTACAGGCTAAACTGGAAGACGCATAATATTCCCATTCTTTGCTTCTGCAAGAGAAGTGACATCTCCTATCTTGCACTACATTTTTGGTATATTGAATGACCAATTTGCACCTTCTCAAATAATTGATATCTATGGAGGAAAATAGTACTGGCAGAGAAAGTAAGAGTGACAACACTCAAAGAAAGTCATCTTAGTAATGCTCAGAACACGCACCAAAAATGCAGACTTCACTTATATGCTTTTGGTACTACTATCCTTTCATTTTGGATAGAAGTACATGCCCCTGTAAGACAAACTGAGTCAATACTGCTCTCCAGCAACTTCCTACTGACCCAATACTGCTATTGGCCAAATAATTTTTGTTGACTCATCTTCCCATTTGGTGTATTTGTGCTGTGAACCTAAAATGATTAAAACATCTACCAAAATCACCAAAGACCATCAATGAAACTTTCACAAGATGCACATCAAAACATTGAGTACAAACATGTCCTACTGCTTTTTTCTTTTTAATCTGAACTACTAAAAGTGAATATCAACACAAGAAGCTAGCAAAACAACAGTTAACACATTGCAGTCTTTTTAAAAAACTTACTAGGACATCTTCAGTAGTTCATTGGTTTCAGGTTTCCACACTCCTCTCACCAGCTGCTCAAAGTTGGAAATTAGGCCACCACCAGCTCCTGAAATTGCAGATTCACAATAAGCCTCCACTGACTGCTGCCACGACTGAACAACCTATTACTGCTCCCAGCAAAACTCGTTACATCACGTGCCAAATGTGGTACCCAAAGCTCAGACTTAAAGAGACTGATCCAAACTTTTACATGTGCATAACTTGAGCAACTGGCATGAAACCTCAGAGGTTTAGCTACTTAGCAAGATCCTCAAGTTTACCTGTACATGATAGCATCTGAACTGATGCACTCATTAGTACAAACAAATGCCTGAATTGTCAAAGCACATCTCCAGGGATGCTTATATCATTCATGTAAGTACAGAGAGCGTCTCTATAAACACCAAGGACCCTCCGCAAGAAAGCTGGATGTGTATTTTTACATTAAAAGAATACAAGACATAAGGAGATATTAGACACTCAGGCCAATGAGTCTGATCTGTATTATAACTGGAGAAAAGAAAATGTCAGATTACCACACTAACAGGTGTTGTTTCCCAAAGCAGAACAGAATCAAGCAATTAGAAACTGGAGCTGCACTACTGCTTCCTCAAGTGGTTCTAACATTGTAACCACAAATACAGGTGCTAGGAAGGTAGCTTCCAGAGTTGTACTCCAAACAGCAGGCAGGCAAAAAAGGTTTATTCCTGTGTTTAAAACAAGCTAATGATTACAACCCAAAAAGCTAAGAAAACAAGTTCTCATCTTCAGCCATATGCAAGGAAAACAGCTCTGAGGAATTATGCTGTTGGAAAGTTTAGTAATAGCACTGAAGCTACACAGGATTTCTATTTGCCATCAACTGCCCATCCAGAAGTTCTCACAAGACCTTGTGAAGCGCTAAGATGAACTTCCCTTAAAGTTATTCAATGTCACCCTTAATCCCAGCAAAAACTGCTGCACAGGCTTTTCCCTTAAGGGAATAACAGGCTGTATTAGGACTATCATATCCAACACAGCAAGGAATGGTGCTACTGTTACACCGAAGGGCTAGCCATTTAAATACCACTCCAGAACATTACAATCAATTAGAACAAGATGTTATGCAGGTTACCTCTGGCCCAGCCCACAGCTACCATGACAAGCCAGGCATCTTTGAAGTGACTGTCTGCATGTGCAATGCCAGCTGTGATCTTCCAAGTCCTCGTCACTTCTTTCATTCCTGCAACCAGAAGCCGAAGAGGCAGAAAGGCAAAGCACCGGCAGAACAGGTCTTGTGGGCAGTAAAACACAAGATACCTGAAAATCATAAGAAAACCCATTAGCAGCATTCAAAAGTTTTTGCTAAGGAATTCACTTTCTAATAACTTTTAAAGATATTTTTTGAATGACTAGCAATCCATGATATACCACTGATAACTCACTGTCTTGTGTAGTAGACGTACTGGAACAAAACTGAAATGGTTTTTAGCATGCTTGAGCTCTTGCACCAAAATTGTCAAACATTATTTGAAATTGTTCTTACTGCCTCATTGTCCCAGAGAAGAATCCATTAAAGTACATGAGAAACAGCTTTAAATACAACCAACTATTCTACAGCTTACATGTCATCTTTCTATAATTCTGATTTTACAGAATCACAGAATAGTTTTGGCTGGAAGAGACCTTCAAGATCATCAAGTCCAACCTTATTCCTTGCCCTATCAACACAACTAAACCATGTCCCTAAGCATAACATCTACTCATCTCTTAAACACTTCCAGGGATGGTGACTCCACCACCTCCCTGGGCAGGCTGTTCCAATGCCTGACTACCCTTTCAGTAAAGAAATTCTTCCTAATATCCAGCCTGAACCTCCCCTGGTTCAACTTCAGGCCATTTCTTCTTGTTCTGTCGCTTGTCACTAGGGAAAACAGACCAGCTCCCGCCTCGCTACAACTTCCCTTCAGGCAGTTGTAGAGAGCAATAAGTTCTCCCCTCAGCCTTCTTTTCTCAAGGCTAAACAGCCCCAGATCCTCCAGCCTTCCCTCATATGAGATATGCTCCAAACCCTTTACCAGCTTGGTAGCCCGCCTCTGTACCCTCTCCAGCACCTCAACGTCCTTCTTGTAGAGAGGGGCCCAAAACTGGACACAGTATTCGAGGTGCGGCCTCACCAACGCTGAATACAGGGGAATGATCAGCTCCCTGCTCCTACTGACTGCACTATTCCTGATACAGGCCAGGATGCCGTTGGCCTTCTTGGCCACCTGGGCACACTGCTGGCTCGTGTTCAGCCAGCTGTCAATCAACACCCTCGGGTTCCCCTCTGCCTAGCAGCTCTCCAGCCACTCCTCCCCAAGCCTGTAGTGCTGCTGGGGGTTGTGGCCAAAGTGCAGGATTTTTTCTGGGTAATTTTGTGTTTGGTTGTCTGGATTTTTGTTGTTTTTTTCATTTGTTTGAGGTTTTTTATAGGATTACAACAGAGTGGGAAATTACATGCTGACACCATGCTTTCATACTGATAGGTACATAGCATTATGTAACTTCAGCAAGAATGCCTCTACTAGTTAGTGTCATGCCAGATGAAATGCACAGCTATTTTCAAACACATTTCACATCTTGGTAACCACCAATTCTAGCTCTTCCAGCTTGCAAATTAGAAGCACATTTCTTTTTTCAAAGCATTGAAAGCACAGTACTTAAAATTTATTTTGTTTTAAAAGCAAGTTGATAAAAGATATTATTAAAGATGGCTAACAATGAAATCCTAAACTGAGAGTAAATTTTAAAGGATTAGATTAAGTGGTGTTTTATTGTACCTTATCAATCATAAACAAAATTCAGTTCTTACAGAGACATTTAAGGTCTCAAAAAATAATCAAGATTAATTATCTGGATTATTTCAGCACAGGAATAAGAGAGTAGCAATTAAGTAAAAGCAGAGAGAGCCTTTAAAAGATGGGAAGGGTACTTTTTCATTTTCTAAAAAAAAAAAAAAAGAAAAAGAAAAAGAAAAAGATACTTGCCTGTTGGTTTAGACTTCTGAGCTCAACCCTGCATACCAAGAATTTCTAAGGCTGTATCCTTCTCCTTTTTACTCAGGCTGCAATGCAGAGATGGACCTCTCATATCTAGTTTATTAGAATTACTAGCAGACACCACAACTAGGAAGAGTTATGCTTCATGGTTAGATGCTAGAAATCAGGACAGCACTCAGGGTTTGGGGCTTCCTTTTCTTCTGGGAAAAAAAAAAAAGCTCTTTTACAGCAGAATGCCATGAAGCTTCCTTCTCAGAACGGCAAAGTTTAGTTGAAGTGCTGTCCTAGTTATATATTTTCATTTTCTGCGATGGATATAGTACCTTGCCACTGCAAACTTCTAAAGCTTCTTCTCTTCAAGACCTCTCAGAGTGGAGCATGCAATAACCTATTTCTCACATACAAGAAAGTTATTGGAATTTACATTAATAGGTAACTACTGCTCTGTTGATCAGTTTTAGCACTACTTTTGAACTACTTATACTCTTCCTTTTTCTCCTATTGTGAAGTCAACTGCCTTTGTACGCAATCAAGCTTCAGGTGATATGAAGTCAAAGAAGTACAGAGAGCATGCATTTTAATGACTACCGCAAATTGCCATTTAAGGCAGGTACTCAACAGCCAACACTAACCAGAAGTACTTTTAGTAGTCGGTTTAGGAACGTGAAGCACAGGTAATTGGATTGAACCTAGCATTGCAGTCCCTCCACGGCATTTTTGCCTGTAATTTCTGCTAGCAACACTTGCTAACAGCAGATGCCACTGTCCTACAGACTATTCAGGAACATTTCTCAAGCATAGCACACCTCCTTTTATTTTCCAGTTTTACCTATGGCTCAGGGAATTTTGTTTCACATGATTTGGGACAGAGAATTAAAGTCATTATACTCGTGAAGAGAAAACTTTGTAAAATTAGAAGCTTAAAAGGTTTCATAACATTCACAGCTCCTCATTAAAACCTCTTTTTTTTTTTGAGCGCAGCAAATCACATTTGACCATGTTAAATTCAACAGAAATCTTGTTCTGCTTACTGGTACTTCTAACTCCTGTCATTTGTAAAAACAAGCAGTCATGTTGTCCACATCAGACTAATACGAACTGTAGCAGATTCCATGAGTTCCATTTGTTAATACTGCACTATTTATTGCGCATTATTCATTTCACTGATTTGCCTAAATGAAATCCATCATCTTCCATTGCAACATGAAGACTAGAGGACTAATATATAAATAGACACAGACAGATAGAAACACTTTCATTTTAATGAATTTGCAATTATAAAACCTAAGGGGCTATAAGGAACATAGAATAAAAAGATTTCAAGCAGGTAACACTCTTCTAAGATAGGAATTGAGACTTTTAAAACCAAAAACCCACTGCTGCTCAGGAATTTTGTTAAATTTGAGGGTTTCTTCAAAGATCACTTTCTGGAACAAATGAATTCCACTGGAAAGCTACATTTATATGAAAATAACTCCAGTGCTTTTTAAAAAAAATTCCAAAACAGGCCAAATTGCTGCCTTGTTCACACACCTGACTTCCTATTCAGCTCTCTACTATCTTCTACAACACCCATCCATTTGGGAAAGGGCAAAATATAGAAAAAAGTTACGCCAGGAAGCAGAAACTAGAGGAAAGAAAAGAAGACCTGTGTCTTAGTTCCCCAATTACAGAAAAGTTCAAAATTTTTACATCAGCCAGATTCCGGTCTTCAAGAGCTACTGCTGAAAAACTAGGCTGCATTTATGACTTACCTACATCCAGAAAAGCAGTAACTGAAGTCTACTTTATACCAAAATAATGTTCTCAGCTGTTTGACCAGGAATACTACAAAAATCTAAGCAAGTCTAGTTTAGTGACTGAGCATTTCGTCATTTTAACGGCCTGTGGGAGTTGCTTTCTTATGAGCATTTTTTTCCTCTAGAACACAGGATCATAACAGCTATTTTCTGCAGTGACTTTCTGGATTAAGAGACAGCATTCAAATCCATAACATTTTTAAATTAAGCTTCTGATTTACACGGAAACTTGATGGCATAATCTCAGTTTACAACGTATAGTTTCCTCAGAAACAGTATTACTTGTCTAACTGAATTGTGGCTGCTTACCAGACTGAAGATGCCAGTAGAATATTTGTGCCCTTTGCCAGAAATGCTATCGGAGGTTCTGCAAGCATCAACGAAGACAAAACTGAACCACCAAAGCAATAAAGCATAGCACTAAACCAGCAGGCAACTGGACTTTGGACTGACACTTCCACAGCTCCTGAAACAAAGGGGAAAAGATGCATAAATAGAAATAATTTGAGAATCACATCATGTTTTAAAAGTCAGTATTTTTCAAAACATCCAGTCCCACATTGTTACTTTAGGTAATGAGAAATCCTGCAGAAATCTCTAGGCTTACACAGGAAAAGTCTTCAGAAATACAAACTCCACAGAACATCGACTTCAGCATATACATTTTAAATGAAAGTGGAAAACTGACATTGTATTCTCTGAATATCTGCGGACTGGTTTATTAAAACTACCTGGCTATAAAGACGGAAAAGGTTTCAAAGCATGGCTTTGTTAATTCATTATTCATTGTTAATAATCCCGCATAGATATAGACTTGCTTTCAAATTTGTATTAAAAATACACAAGTAGCTTTGCTGACCTAGACAGGACTGGTGTTGGTAACCTTTTGGGGATTTATTATACAAATTCCATTTCTGCTTTTGAGTGTTCATGAATTCAAGGTCACTGTTTTCCTTTTCCTCATAATACCTTGCTGTCAGCCCTTTGCTGACCAAAATGATAGCACTATCCAAAACACCTGCAATCCTGAAGAGAGAAAAAAGGTTACCTGAAGCCACAAAAATAAAAGTAAGTTTCCCTTGTTATTAAAAGGTTCCAAGTTTGGTTTATATTGTCACCTTTAAAATGAATTATCCCTTTTAAATTGCAACTGAACTATGCCAAACAAGTATTCAATATTAAAAGATCATGCTGAAGGTAAGGAGAAGCCTTAGCCACTTTCGGGGGAAACAACATTTTTATCAAAGCCAGAAATTTCCTCAAGTAGTTCTTTTGACTATTTCCTTCCACATCAGAAGTTCAATGTTGACAAAGCTTCCCCTTTACACAGCTGCAGAGCTCTGTTTGCCTGAACTAGTTTCACCTTCCATAGTCCAAAGGCTGAAGTTCACAAAAGAAGAGACGAAACCTAGCATATGCCCCAAAATGAAATTTGACATATGTTCCCAATTTAGAGGAGAAGCTTTTGGTTTTTCAGGCATTTCTGTGGGAAAAGAATCTTCCTATTCAAGATGAGAAGCTCAAGTATCAAAGAGAATACAGCACTCTCAATACAATTCACTTCATACAAGAGTATTAACAGGATTGTTCCAGTTTTAGTGCTAGCACAGCTATCACATATTGCAGCACTAACTACACGCCTATGTAACAGCCAATTTATAAAAATGAGCACTCCTAAGCATTACAGAATATCTGAATACAAAATAGCATCTGATTCTTTTTTAACTATTGCACAATGTACTTTCCATACTTTAGTACCTGGTGTTCCAAATCAGTTATGCTCAGCTTTGGTTTTGTATATTGCCACTTCTCCAAAGTAGCTATCAATTATTTTTGTGTGCCTAAAATTAATAGGAGAAAATTCTAAAGCCTGCTAATGCTACTTAACAGCAAAAGTAAAAATATAAAGTGGGACATTATATCCAGATCCCATGTAACTGAACATGGACCTATTTTCACTAACATATTCAAAAAGGGTAAGACACAGAATATTAATGGTTTGTGCTTACTACATTGAGGTTTCGTCAATTAAAAAAAAGTAAATAATCTAATAAATGCTGACAGCCATTGCTTTCAGAATAAAAACGCAAAATTATATGAAGTAGACACTCACTGATCCAAAAGAACTACAACTTCTCACATGTAATTATTCTCTTGTCTGGTGACACAGCTGCACGAGTACTACTATATACCTGCTTTAGCATGAAAGGACTGAATTCCTTTCCTTGCAACAATAAGAGAATATCCTATCCCCGTGTTAGGCAGTACTCTCTCCATTGAGTAACTCCACTAGCTGCTGCTGTGGCTTTATAGCACAAAGTGACCATACAGAGAAGAAACATCGCAAACTTTACGGGACAATGAGAAAACCCAGCTAACAAAGGCAGCCAGTGTAAATCACATAGGAAACGTGCTGGAACTAGGGAGTACCGCTAATAGATCAGCTGTTGTGTTATGCACAAACTTAAACTCCTGCACAGAGGTAATACAGGATGTAATCTGCATCATAATCTGGTCTTGGAGTGAGACAGATCACGACATGAGGTTTCACATCCAAGAACTGTCAACCTTCAGACCAGGTTTAAAAATAATAATCTTACACTTCAGTCATCCATTGTCAGGGGTGTGTGCACCAACCTCTCTTTCATTAGCACGAAGCGTCTCACCTTGCATTAGCAGAGAAGTAATCATCTTAATGTCTTACTGGCAGCCTTCATCAGAATACTGAACTAAATCCTTCCCCAGCCCTCCCCAAATGCAGCATGACTGAGTGCTATGTAAGTAAAACTCAGCTGCTTCTTCACTTCACGAGGCATTCAGTCAGATTAATAATATAGCGAAAGGAAACCATTCCAGGTGCTGTGTCTTTAAATTTAACACTTCACATCTTATTTTTCATGCACATGGACACTGACTGCAATTAATGAAACACAGCTAGTAAGAACTAGTTTCAAGGAAAAAATGGAAGATTCTCATGTATCAGGTTTGAAAAGGTTTAAATGGATTTCTGTTGTACATTTGACATCACGTCTAATTCAACTTGTCTTCTCTCCTACAGTGTGAAAATAATTTCACCATTTTTCATTTCCTATACTAAAGGCCAGATTAAAAAAAAAAACAACCCACAAACAAAACAACATCTTAAAAAAAATAAAATTCAATGAAATGTTGGAGTTGTTTTAATATAAATTAGCTATCTGTTCTCTTTTTGAATCCATTCCCCAGCCTTTCAGCAATCACTACTTTTCCACTCCTCCTTTCCCCCATGACTAGCAGCAAGTGGTTTCCAGTTTTAAGGTCACATACAGAAATTACTATTATTATTACCAGATTGCCCTAGGTGAGCAAGCTGCACAACAACGCATGTCAATTTCTTCACTAAGCTACTACCTGTAAAAGGAAAAGAGACTGGAAACTCTACTGGACTTCAAGATTTTTCTGCTGGTCAACATTAAAATTTTCTTGGCTCAAACACCAGTATTTAACAATTCATACCTGCTTTCTAACAAGGAATATACAACATAAAAGGCAATGAGGCAAAAATGCTGATACTAATTTAAAGCTAATTTTAGCATTGTTTCCTAAATTATGACTGGGACGTAACCTGTCAGCAAACAAACTCTATTTTAAGTGGGTCACATGTTTTTAAACAAATAGTTGTTTATATTTGTCCTCTGATGCATCCTGTAAAACTAATGAGGCATCATACAACCATGCAAAATATGATCTGCCAAAAGGCCACTAGTCCTGCAAATGGTGTACTTTAGAAAGTAAAGATAAGGTTTCAAAATGCAAGGACTGTTATTTAATAGTTTTAATGTTGTTTCATAGCAATAAAATAAACAACAGTAATAAAAAAAAAACGACAAAACTTGCCAGCAAACTATTTCTGTCAGTAGGATAAGATCTGCTTTAACCTTTCCAACATATTACAAATAGGCAATCAGGAACACACACCACACACACATCTGAAGAGCAAACCAGAAGGACTTGAATTTTTTCTAGCACTGTAATAACATCAATTAAGATATAGGATTTACAGAGTCAGATTTAGTTTAGGAAAATCACACCCAAAAAAATTAGTTCCCTGCAAATCACCAGATTCATCTCATTGAAAACTTGCAAGAACAAAACCAGCACGTTCCTTCCAAATATGACACATCCTCAACCATCAACAACTTTTGCTGTCCCTCCGTCCCAAGAAAACAAAATTGCCAGTTCTACAACTGACTGGAGAAACAAATGAGCAACTCCTAAGCAATCCCAAACACACTAACCAGGAACTCAGCTTACAATGTGTGGAAAGCAACATGTTGGTTGTCACTGCTGTAGTTCGCCAGCACTCACAAGTGAGCAAGAAAATCTAGCTAGAAGGACTGGAAAAGTCCCAGTTAGTGTCTGCCAATCCATAATACAAATACCCACACTGAACGTGATTTCAAGCAGTGGGGGGGGTTGGTATTTTAATGAGACAGTAATCTGGGATAAAACAAATACTCTGACTTGACCACATACTTTAGATATCACCAGTCACTTAAGGTCACCCAATTTTTCCCCTGTGAAATATAGCTGCTGTTTTAAGTTTCAAAAAATTAGATACAGTAGTGCCTAGAGAATAATATATCCATTCTGAGTATTTCATAATGACTGCTTTTTCAGTTATTATGTAATATTCAGCTCAAACTTCTTGCAAGTGAGCAACAGACTAGCATGAAGTAACCTGAATTACAGTTATCAATTCAAAGTATTATAGGATACTCACGAGTTCTGAACTTTGCAGCTATTAAGGTGAGAATAAAAAAAAATTATCAGCATGGACCTGACCAGACTTGTGACAGCACTACTATCCAGAAGTGATGTATCACTAAAGCCATGTCGATGCTAGCAAAGCAGAGACACCCCCCCCGTCTTATCACAGTCTTTCAGTGTGTCCACTCCAGAGGAAAGTTTAAAGGTAGTGCATAATAATGTCAAATACCTTTAGACAGAAAAGTCCGGTTTTGAATGGTACAGTTACAATACACAATGCCACAAGTCAGCACACAGAAACACTTCTAGCAGCAGTAACAAACTTGGTGAAGACGCTAGCATATGTAAGCATTTTATATCAGTCTTCACAGTCTGCTGAGTGCACTTACTCAGATGTAACACCAAGTCACTGGCCTGTGATCTGCATTCCTTCTCAGCATGCACAACCCTAACTTCAAGGGGTTCAGCCCTTTTATTCTTGGGACTTCTAAAACCTTAAACCGCAAAAACGATTTCAACAAAACTCCTGGCTGATTTCACTAGTGACCCTCGTTCTGAGGAAGCAATAAAGGTTCATCTGTGTGCTTCCTATGTGGTTTCTGCAGTCAATTAAACATTATTTATTGACAGACAGGCTAATGAGGGCTGCAGACAGTCTTACTCTGCATGCTCACGGACTAAGGGAGAACACCTGGGTTTCGGTGCGGCACAGCAGGGGCAGACGGGGGGAGGCGGCAGGCCCCCGGCAGCAGACACCCCCAGCAGCACCCGCACACCGCGGGGACACAGCCCGGGGACTCTGCGGAGCGCCGACCTCTCCTCACTGCACCGAGCGAAGCACGGGCCACCTGAGGCTTTGTGGGAGTACGCACAGGGACTAAAGTTTCACCACTCGCCGTCATTAAAAACAAACAAAAATCCAAAAGTAGTGAAAAAATAAAACCAAACACCACTCCCTAGTGTTCTGCAGACTGGAGGGCCCCGAGGCAGCAGACCCCGCAGGTGGCCTAACACCCCCGCCCGGGCACGACACCCGCAGCTCCCGTACAGACCCAGCGGCAAAGCCCGGGCGAAGGGAGCTGGCCCCGGCCGCCTCGCTCCCCTCAGGCACTCCCGCCATCTTGCGCCGCGGCCGCCCTTGTCCAGCGGGGGCTGGGGCGGCAGGGGGCTCCCTGGGTAGGACGATACGGGGGAACGCGGCGGGACGGACGGGGGAACACGGGAGGATGACACGGAAATACGGTGGTGGGGCTCCGTCCCGCCCCGCCAGCCGCCCTCGCTCACCCCGCTGCTCCTTCAGCGCCATGACGGAGGCCACATAGTGCGCCAGGTCGAAGAAGGGGAACGCGGAGAGGTGCAAGAAGAGCAGCGGCCCCTGCCACACCTCCATAGCCGAGTGGCGGCAGGACGCGGGGCCGGGGAACGACTGCCCAGCGCGGCGGCGGCGGCGGGCGCTCCAACGGAAGCGCGGCTCCCTTCCTCACGGTGGCGGCGGGCCGGCTTGAGGCGGCGGGCTGGCCGCAGGCGGTGCTGGGGACGCACCGCAGCTGCCCATAGGGCTCGGTGTGCTTCCCGCCGTGCGCTGCCCGCCCCCGTCGGTCCGGCCGAGCCCGGCCAGGCACTCCCCGGCAGGTCAGGGTAACCCCTGCAGAGGCGGGGTTGCTGTGGAAGCACCGCCATTAGCTGTCTGCCCAAACCGCCTCGGGCTGCCGCCGTGCCGGTCCCGGTGGGCAGGGGCAGGCGGTGCTCGCGGGCCGGCGGTGGAGGACCCTGCGGCAGGCCTGGCTGGGCACCGCTGCTGCTGGGCCTTCCCCCCACGGCCGTTCCCTGCGGGCCGTCCTGGCAGGCGTGAATGCAGCGGGCTGCCGATTCCCTTTGTCTTTGTAGCCGTATTTTGCCTCTCTGAACACTTAGCATCTCTACCGGGTCATTTGTTTGCCTTTTTTTTTTTACAAAATCCTGATATTACTGGTTGTAGCGAGGCAGAGGTCTCTTCTAACAGATACCAGTGATAGGACGAGGGGTAATGGCCTCAAGTTGTGCCAGGGCAGGTTTAGATTGGATATTTGGAAAAATTCCTTCACTGAAAGGTTTGTCCGGCACTGGCACAGGCTGCCCAGGGCAGTGGTGGAGTCCCCATCCCTTGAGGGATTTAAGAGATGTGTAGATGAGGTGCTGAGGGACATGGTGTAGGGGTGACTTGGCAGTGCTGGGTTAATGGCTGGACTTGATCTTAGAGGTCTCTTCCAACCAAGGCTGTCCTGTGATTCTGTGACCAGCTTGAGGTTGGCTCTAGCCCCCAGAGCATTTTCTGCACTTGCACTTCTTCGATGTCATACTGTGCTGCTGCTGGCTGTTCTTACGTACACATCACTGTACTTACCAAGTGTGATACCTCACCTTTATCCCTTTTTTTTTCTTTTTTCCCCCCCGCAGTATATTTCTTCAGTTCATCAAGAGTAGGATTACCAACATGGATACTCCAACATGCGATCTTTCCCAGGCTGAGGTCGTCTGTTTATCACCTGCCTAATAATTATTGAGGGTATTAGTGTATACCTGATCCTGCTCAGACATTAACGGAAATGCTTTTAATACATCTTTACATCCATTTAGACAGTCCACTGTTAACTGTTTTGTCTTCTGAAAGTAGATCTCTAAGCAGTTTTGCATCAATCCTGCAGTATTTTCAACAAAACTAGTCTCTCACGAGCTTCCTAAGTGAAACATCAAAGAACTAACTCCAAGATATGCAACATTTGCATTTTCTCTGTCCCCCAGACTGGCTGAGTTGTGATAGAAGGAGATGACATTCTCGTGACGCTGTTCTTGATGGAGCCATGTTAGGGGTTATCGGTCTCATTTTCTCAACATACTAACTTTTTTTTTTCCCCCTGGAGATGGAAGTTAAGTTTACTGGTCTGTGAATCTTTAACTGTTTTTCCTACTAAAGAAAGGCACCATTTTTGCCTTTTCCGTTCAATTTCCACAAGCTGGTGAAAAGAACTGTTAATGGCTATAAGATTGCATGCTATGTGATAAAGTTAATCAAGCTAAGCAACCTCAAAACAAGTAATTTCCACAGGTGCTCTTAAACTTACTCTGCCTATCAGGGACTAAATTCAGGAAATAATTGGAATAACTGTAGGATCATTTTTGGAAAAAGGTTTATGCAGGGAAAGATAGCAAGCACCCACACTTTTCCCAGAGTAATTTTCCCTCACCACGAATCGTAAGCCATTCTTTTCATTGATTTTCCTTTTATTGGTACCATATTCACAGAATAAGTTCTCCTTATTCTCAGCACCTCTTCTTTCCACTTGTCCAGTGACTCATTTTCTCCCTATCGCTTGAAGCCAAATGCTTGTACCTGGTTTCTAATTTCTGGACATTTCCATCCTGCATTTCATCTACATGAAGAGCTCATGATTTAGCCAAAGTGGTCTCTTACTAGTCTTATTATTAACATTTCTAATTATATTTTCTCTTGTTATGTGTTCATATGTTCTGTTGTTGCTTATGTGCAAATGCGGAACCACAGTTTGTCTTCTAGAGCAGAGTATTGCTTTGCCACAGTCGATAGATGGTAAGACAGACCAAGTTAGCAAGCTCTATTCTCTGGCAGAAATCAGTTCAGCATCATCTTGTTTCCCACTGAACAATGATAAGTGGCTATGCAGCTGCAGCAAAAGAGGAGTTACTGACAGAGTTTTATGTGATGTAGCGATCTGCTACCCACGGGCTGCAGAAATGCTGGACTGTTTCTACTCCTTGCAGTTCTGCTTTATACCCACTGAGTGGCATCATGTTCATTGTTAGAAGTGAAAACTATTCAGACTATCTTGTATGTAATCATAGAAGGAGAGGAAGAGAAATAAAAATGGCAATGACCACAATGAATCTAGTGACACGAGAGAAAATTGTAATTTGGGCCAGCAACATGTTCTGCCTGATGGCAATGTCTGCACTGCCACTACCACCCTGTCTACAACTCATGTAGATATATCCAAGTTCTCTAAAATGCTAGCAGTGATAGTGCTACTGGTGCTATCATGTAGCAGATGATTGGCAATAACTACCTGAATCTTTACTCAGGCCCTCAAAGACATACTACATCCCCTTTCAAGCAGTCTTCACTGCACCTGAAGCATTGCTTTCCAAAGCAGAGGTATATAGTGTGAAGGTAGATCTCCACAAGTCACCTTAACAGCAGTTAGGTGGGAAGTTAGGTGTGTTAACTGACACAGCTAAACTAGAAAGAAGCTCTAGTGGGTTTCCTACCTCCAGCACCAGCAGGAAATAAGAATAGCAGTTTCTCTAAGTTTGCTGATAACCAAGGAGAAGTTCCTGAGATTTCTGTGCATTCAGGTAGTGTCTTAGCAGAGCATAGGATTGATGAACACACCAAAGAGAAATCAGGTCAAGGAACACAATCTGTGTACTGAAAGTAGAGTAACAAATAAGAAAACTTAAAATTGGTCATTGATTTTCCAGCTGTCCCAGATATTTCAGGAATAATTTAAAGATGACAGGATAAGCACCTCTGAGATAATCCTGTTCATCCTTGGACCAAATATATGCTGATGCTGAGAGAACTGTGGCAATGTGTGAGGATGGTATTTGCATGTCTGTTACACAATTTTTTGTGTTTTGCTGATTTCAGGCTGGAAGAACAGATACCCCTTTCTGCATTTCTTGGGGGTAGGCTAATATGCTCTGCATATAAGAAATTTAAAGATGGGCTGATTAATATTCTGCTCTGTTGCATGAGCATAAAGCTCAACATGAAAACAAAGCACAAGCTTGAACTGACTCTTGCCCAAGGAACGTTAGCATGACCTTAAAAAAAACCCACTGCTGATTAGCTACCCAGCTCCCACACGTGCCAGAGTATTTTTCAGCAGGATTAGTTGTCCTTTCCAAGAGGATACTGATAAATTAATACAAATATATTCTGGATTTGCTTCAGAAAACATTCCAGCTGTTCATGAAGCTGCCACATTTTTACTCCTGAAACAGCTGTGAAAATCTAGGATGTTACCTGCCTGTCAGCTATTCCTGGCAGCTGCCTTCCTGTACATCATGACTGATCCTGGATAGACAGTTGTTCTTGGTCCATTCTAGGCAAAGCTGAAACCACCACATAACACCTGACAGTAACAGAGAAGTAACAGAGAGAGCTGGTTTCAAAGTGAATGCATGTCCACATCTTTAATCTCCTTGGAGCATGACATCAGTAACCTATTACTCCCTAAATCTTACAGAAGCTGTGGATAATGTGAACTACAGCTGTCATACCCAATTCATTTGTTGTGTCCATTTCATATGGCAATTATGCTAATTTAGTGTTTGAAAAGAAGGTTTGTGTACCTAGCATGGAAGCAGGGCTGGTGAAGTTGCTGCTAAATGTAGGATATGTTTATTTAGTGTTTTATTTCATAATGTCTGGGATTCTATGGGCATTGACCTGGAATTCGAAAGTGCTGCCTTAGGGAAAAAAAGGAAGACTTCTTTAGTCATTCCTATACCTCAAAATCATACATCTGTACTCTGCTTCCCAAAATTAGGAAATCAGAATTATTGCATTAGTATTATATGTCACAGTATTACTTAGCGGTTTCAAATGAGGCCAAAGCCCATTGCATTAAACTCCCTATATATACACAGCAAGAGAAACATCCTTGCTTAGTATAACTCACTAGCTCTATAAACAAAAAATTAGGAAAAGCAGTGCTCTGGGCAAGGTCATCCCTCAGGTTGGGAGAAAGACAAGGTGACAGAGCAAGACCTTCTCGTCTAGATTGTGCTACTTATCTCCTTTGTCAAATCCTCGCCAGTCTGATCTCACCCAAGACCTGCTGTAGAAGGGAAGAATACAGTCAGACCTCACACAATACAAATTACCGTGCCTCAAACTGTGCAGTAAGTCCTGCTGCATGCACCTTTGTCTGTTAGATGCATCAGTTGGGCAAAAGCCCGGGTCTTTAAAATTCATTAGGTATCAGTGGATTTTAGGTGTTCCAATACCTTCAAGAATCTGGCCTTCAGGGAGCATAGCATCTGGGATTACTGATTGTCTCAGATTACAAGCCATTTGTTTAATCAGATGTATTTATGTATAATATAACACAGCTCACAAAAATGCTGTTTGATTTGGCGTACGTCTGATAAGCTTCTCTGCTTCCTGCTCTGGGAGGATGGAGGCAGACTCTTTTCAGTGGTTCCCAGTGACAGGACGAGGGGTAACAGGCACAAGCTGGAACACAGGAGGTTCCATTTAAATATGAGAAGGAACTTCTTTTGGATGAGGGTGCCAGAGCACTGGCACAGGCTGCCCAGAGAGGGTGTGGAGTCTCCTTCTCTGGAGATTTTCAAGACTCACCTGGATGCAGTCCTGAGTGATGTGCTCTAGGAGATCCTGCTTTTAAGCAGGGGAGTTGGACTAGATGATCTCTGGAGGTCCCTTCCAACTCTGACAATTCCATGATTCCCAGGGAAAAGAAGAAACGCAAGGGACATTTCTGTGTGTGTTATGAACATAGAGGCTCCAATCCGCATGTGGTAATTTCAAAAAGCATACTCTTTAAATTTAACCTGTTAATCTTAAATTTCTGATATTGTTTTTTTTCTGCTCCTTTGCTTAGCTGCTCCGCTCAAAGTGTTATTTAGAGCTAGTTTTGTTAAATACTGATATATACATTGTAATGCACTCAGGAAATGAGACCTCAGATATAGAAGAGCAATGCTGGCAAGATACTGTCTATTTTCTACCCTGTCAAATAAACTACATATAATCCTTTCAGCAACAAATGCAGCTGAACCTGAGATGGACCTGAGACAGCAGGTTTAAGACAATTTTTCCTCCTCCATTTGCTTTCATAAAATGCTGCCCTGAAATACTCTGCTTAGGGCTGCAGGACTGAACAAACAGTCTGCTCTGCATGAGAAAGGAGAGCTGTCCTACTTGAGGCAGAATGCAGAGCAAATGTCTTCCTCCCATCTTGCCTTTTTCCCTCTCAATAGCAAATGATTTTGCTTCATTTGAGGCAGGAATTGGCTCTCAGAAACTTTCTGCCTTTCTGCCTGAATGAAGCACAGAACAAAAACCAGACATGAAGGAAACGATATTTCCCTGCATGCCTTTGACTAGTAAACAATGGTCACCAGAGGTTTAAGGACAGCAAATTCAGACCCATCTTTTTCTGGAAGTGTAATGCCCCCTTCTCTCTCTTGTCATCTCTGCAGGCATGTACATATAGACAGTGCTTTTATTATGTGTGGAAACAAGGGGTCTTCTTCCAATGATTTGTAGTTTGAAAGACAAAATATACCTCTGGTTTGTGACAAATATACTCAGCAGAGGCAATGGTAGAGTTATGCTCACTCATACCATCCTTGGAACCAGCTCAGAGCAGCACTCAGTCTTGATCCTGCACCCATACCAGTATCGTGACAAACAATCATGGTTCTACAAGCTGGCTGAGGCAGGTGATCCTTCCCCTTTTTTCAGCACTGGTGAGGCCACATCTGGCGTTCTGTGTCCAGTTCTGGGCTCCCCAGTACAAGAGAGACATGGACTTACTGGAGCAAGTCCAGTGGAGGGCCACAAGGATGATTAAGGGACTGGAACATCTTTCTTAAAAGGAGAGGCTGAGAGAGATGGGACTTCAGCCTAGGGAAAAGATGGTTGAAGGGAAGCTTCTCAGTGTGTACCAATATGTGCTGGGAGGGAATGACATATAGGGAGCCAGACTCTTCACAGTGGTGCTCACTGGCAGGACAAGAAGGAGTGGACATAAATTAAAAACCATTAAAATCCATCTAAACACAAGACAAAAACTTTTTAATATGACGGTGGTTAAACACGGGAACAGGTTTCCCGGAGGGCTTGTGGACTCTCTGCCTGTGAAGCTATTAAAAATTTGACCGGGCACAGTCCTGGGCAGCCAGCTCTAGGCAACACGGCTTGAGCAGAGGGGTTGTACCAGGTGATCCGAGGAGGTTCCTGCCAAGGCAAACAATTCTGTGATTGTCAAAACTCTACCATAGGTTGCTTTAATTTGAAAAGAGGTTTTTTCCTATACCCTTTTTATGTTTCCTCTCAGGACTGCTTCCCGACCAATTCCAGCTGTAGCAAAGGTAACGTTGGTAAAAGCAGGTTGGGGGCACTGTCAGCTCCTGCAGAGGGGGGTCCATATTTAAAGTTGTGAGTGTGTGTCTGCAAAGTCACTGCCCATTATTCAATAAATTTCAAGTGCAGCATCAGTCTAGTTGGACAGATGAGGTTGTATGTGCTCAGAAGCCATCTAGTGCCATAGCTACCATCCAATGAACAATTTGTGAACCATACTTCAACTACTAGATTCTGGGAAGGATTAGTTAAGGAGAAAGAAAAGCAACGTTCAACAGGAAACAGACTTCTCATTGTGCCCCTTCATTGTGTATTCGCTGTGCTCCCTTTTCTGCTGAGTAGCACAGGTCAGTTTGGGGCACTCTAAATTGTCAAGAGCAGCAAGGGGTTACCAGGAGTGTGCTTTGTTTGGCAATACAGACGGCTTTTTTTGTTAACTGACTTGAACCCATTGTCTGTGCCCCCCACTTCCATACCCTCTCTCCTATCCTTACCACCCTCATCCCCAGCCCAGCTCACCCTCCACAGCTCCCCTTACAGTCTTTGGGTTCATGAAGTACAAATTAGCATAATCAGATTAGCTGCATGGTGTTGTTCAGCATGGAGCTGAAAAGGAAGAAAAAGTGGTTCACAAAGAGAGCCCTAAGGAGGGCAGAAGGGGGTGGTATTGCTGTTGTGCTGTGGTGCTGAAAACTTGCACCTGCATAGCAAGCAGATCCTCTTCTCACTAAGGACTCTTAGATGGTATTAAAGCATAGGAATTAATGGGGGCAGGGGGGAGGCGCGGGGAATAAGGAGGCAGAGAAAGGATGACAGGAGAGCTGGGATGAAGAGGAGAGCAGAGGAGAGATTCTATTAATTAAATTATCTGGACTGGGAATGTATGGTTTGCTGACAGTAGAAAACATTGTATGATTCCTATTCATCATGGAGAGATCAGTTTGCTAATCTGGCCTATCAAGATAAGAGTTTTAGAACCTCTGCAGGAGACTGATAAGAAACATGGTGGGATAAAAGCAAACTGGCTAGCTGGGGAGGAGGGGGAGGGGGAGGTTTTCAGGGCATTTTCTGTTGTGGGCTTGCATCACTAAAAGTAGTAAACAATCTGCTTGATTGCCTTAGTGCCTTCCCTAATTTTCTCCTTTCTGCCTGTGCTGGGAGAATAACTCTCCTAGAGGACATAAATCCATAGCCACAGGTTTTAAAAGCAGCTAGGGGCTTTATATGCTTACTTATTCAGCAACATGAGATGAAATTACTTGAAGGTGCATGGTTCTAAAAAAATCTTCAGATGCCTTCCAAGGCTACTTCTGCACTGCCAGCTTTTCCAGATGAATTCCCTGACCAGCCCACCTCGTCTTTCTGAGGTATCTTAAAAACACACATGGACAGAGATTACAACAAAAGCACCCCAAAAAGCAGTCATGACAACCCTAAAATGTTTTAAATTGACCCCTCAAGATCAAGAGTCTTACTGACAGCCTTAGCCCTAGACTTTTTCATTACTTCAGAGTCAGAATCAAAGCAAACATAAATGTCAGGGTAAGTCAGGCTTTGAGGCAGTACTTATGAGAAACCCCTGGCTGACTCAGACCTGCGGTTTTCAAGAAGAAATACTGTCTTTGATTCGATTTACCTTAACAGCACATGGCAGAGAACTGCTGAAAGTATTTAACTGATGAAGTTGTAATAAAAAGCAAAGAAACTTTTTTTACTATTATTTTAACAGCATTTTTATGTTTTTAACTTTAGAAATAAGCAATCAACTTACAAATATATTGTTAAGGCAAATACAAAGCATATCTAGATAGTCAAAAACATATAAGCAATGTTTGTCTGTATTGGTTCAGCAACCTATATTCAAAAGTTTACTCTTGGGTAATATTTGAAATGAATAGGAGCCACTATATCAGGGCTTTCAAAATTACGTGTTGGTAATGGCAGTTTGACTTACTTGTGAGAAGTAACAGAAACAAGGTGGTGGTGGTCTATTTTCTGTAGATGATATATATAGAAATAACATAGAAGAAATATACCTCTCTACAAGAAGAAGAGTGTTCATCCAGGTATGTCAGACATGGCAGAACAATCCTACACACTTTCTCCCACTTTCACTGACAATTTGTCTTGGTTTTGTTCTTGTCATTTTGATTTTCCCTTTGTCTAAAAGAAGAATAGATTTTATTTTAAAGACAAAATTTATGGTTTTCCCTTCTTATGTGACCTTACGTGAACTTCAGCATGGACTTCAAGGAGGTGATAATGGTAATAAGGAGATGATGAAGCTCTGCAGAGGGATCTGGACAGGCTGGATCAATGGGCTGAGGCCAGTTGTATGAGGTCCAAAAAGGCCAAGTGCTGGGTTCTGCACTTCAGCCACAACAACCTCATGCAATGCTACAGGCTTGGGGAAGAGTGGCTGGAAAGCTGCCTGGTGGAAAAGGACCTGGGGGTGTTGGTTGACAGCTGGCTGAACACGAGCCAGCAGTGTGCCCAGGTGGCCAAGAAGGCCAACAGCATCCTGGCCTGTGTCAGAAACGATGTGACCAGCAATTAGGGAGGTGATTGTCCCCCTGTACTCAGCACTGGTGAGGCTGCACCTTGAGTACTGTGTTCATTTTTGGGCCCCTCACTACAAGAAGGACACTGAGCTGCTGGAGCGTGTCCAAAGAAGGGCAAGAGAGCTGGTGAAGTGTCTGGAGCACAAGTCTGATGGGGAGTGGCTGAGGAAACTGAGGGTGTTCAGTCTGGAGAAGAGGAGGCTGAGGGGAGACCTCATTTCTCTCTACAACTACCTGAAAGGAGGGGGTAGCAGGGCGGGGGTCGGTCTCTTCTCCCAAGTAACAGTGATAGGACGAGGGGTAATGGCCTCAAGTTGTGCCAGGGGAGGTTTAGATTGCATATCAGAAAAATTTCTTCACCAAAATGGTTATCAAGCACTGGAACAAGCTTCCCAGAGCAGTGGTGGAGTCCCCATCCCTGGAGGGGTTTAAAAGATGTGTAGATGTGGTGCTAAGGGACATGGTTTAGTGTTGACTTGATAGTGCTGGATTAATGGTTGGACTCCATGATCTTAAATGTCTTTTCCAAACAAAACCATTCTGTGATTCTAAGATAGATAGAAAGGCATACATGCATACATATATATATATACATGTTTTCTAACCTACTCAGCTATTCAGTTCAAAATTGACAGGTAAAATTATGGTGCTGCAGTTACCTGCCATGAATTTCTCTCCTCGCTGCCAAATCTGAGAGCTGGGGAACACCACTTTGCATTCCACATGTCTGTGCAGACATGTGGTCTTTGAGACTGGGCTGTCCTGTGCCAAACACAGTGGTTGGGCATGTTCACCAGACAGCAGCTGACCACTCTTCTCTGCCTGAAAATTTACGGAAAACATTTGCAGAATAGCTCAGGAGGAAGAGCCAGAGCAGACAGCTCCCTTCAGGATTGAGTTATTTCAGTTCCCATTCAAGTAGTGGGAATGTTTCCCACCCAAGCAGGCTGTGCCAGCCTCAAGTGCTTTAGTCAAGTCCAACCTGCTGGGCTCACTCACTCTGTCAGGGACTCACAATTGGCAATTGACTTTTTGCCATTCAGTCCCATAGAGAGCACTGCAGAGCCTCTTAGCAGGGCCAGATACTTCTACTGAAATGCCTTTTAACCTACAGGCAGTAAAACACTTCAGGTCACAGTCAGCTGGTCTGAGCTTCTGTGGTTAGCTTGGTCTAATAGCCTCCACTCAAGGTGCTTTTCGGCATTGTAGTTTCCTCTTGAGAGTCTTCAGGTCTTTCCAGTAAGTGCAATGCTTTTTAAAGCTTGAATTTAATACTGTGTAGTCTTGTGTTGGGGGGATCTGTATGTTATGTTTTGGTTGGTTGTATGTCTATGTATCAGACCATAGTAATTCTGCTGTGATTTGAAGGGAGATTTAATATTGTCTGCTCTTAGCCTTTCTCAGCTGTAGAACTGAGAACTGCTGTCTGCCAGGACTTGCCAAATACAGTCACCAAGAGAAAATCAGTGCTAAATGTTGTCTACACCTAGGGTTGAAGGCAGAACACCTCCCTGGCGGCTTGCTGACTGTGGGCCATCATTCTTTAGCTTTCCATTAAGAAAGAGTCTATCTTTCAAGGTGCAGAGTTCAAAGAAAGTGAGGGATCTTCTCCAGATCTGAGATATTCAGTGTTGTTCACTGTGCCCCTGGCCAGCTGTAATGGTTCAGGAAGGTGGTGTATAGGAAATCTTTCCTGCTCTGTGCTTGTGAATACCAATTTGCATCACTTGCTAGCATAAAAGTTGGAGACTTTGAGGCCCAGTGCAATCCATGCTGTGAGCCACAGGAGCCTCACTTGACTTCTTTTCTGCCCTTCACCTCTGTGCTATTTTGTGGCATTGGTGATCAGCAGGGCAGACGTACCCACAGAAAGGTTGATTGCTCTTTACCCCTCTTTGGCTCTTAGTGCCTGGGGGGTCCTTTTTCCAAAAGGTGCTCCCAAAAGAGGCTTATTGCAGTGTCCTTGATTGTGCACTGTTGGGTTTGCAGTTCATGGCAGTGAAACAAACTGTGGAGGGATGGGATGTGCATTCATTTGCACACATGGGAAGGGTGTGGGGGGGAGAATACAATGGGATGAGACTAACTCTTTTTCTTACAGAGAAGAGCTGGACCAACTCAGAGTGCAATGAAAATGCTACCCAGAACAATAATGAATAATGAATAAATTTGACCAGATACATGTATTGACCACATACAGGGCAATCTCTACCTTCTGTAACCCAAATACTTGTTTGAGCTGCTTCCTCCACCCACCTTCTCCCCGCTGATTCTCTCAGCACCTGCTGTATTAAAAATACAATTACACCCCTGAAAAGTGATGGATTTAGACTCTGTCACTTTGTCAATGACCTTTAGATTTAAGACGGGCTTCCAAGTGACCCCTGCCCCACAGGTCAGTGTTTAAGTCGCCCATTCTCTCCAACTCCTTTCATCACTCAGCCTTCAAGGAACAAAAGTCAGATCTGCATTGCTCACACTAGTTTAGCCATGGTCACTGCATATCATTCCCTAGCAGCAAAGAAATTTGTGGGACCCAGTTAGATACTGCAAGATAAATTACTAAACGGTTCATGAATTGTATGCCTCTGAAACACATCGGTCCTGCAGCTTCCACTTTTTGCTCAGAACAAGATGATAGGATGGATCTTAGTGTCCTAAAACAACTCAGTTTTGTCATTTAATTGGGCTGATTCAGGAATCCTGTGAGTCTCCCTCTGCTATGCTCATTGTACTCTCCTCCTCCCCGATTTAAACTCAGTAAAACTAACAAAGTTGCTGAGTACATGCCTCACCAGAAAGTCTTCCTCGTCATGGGCAACACTCCACAAAAAACAAGACACCATGCAGATCTGGGAGCATTCAAGGCCAGGTTGGATGGGGCTTTTAGCAACCTGGACTAGTGGAAAGTTGGAACAGGGTGATCTTTGAGGTCACTTGCAACCCAAACCATTCTATGATTCTATGATCTAGGACTTCCCTGTGCAATGTCCAGGTGTAGTGTGTTCACATCAGCCAAGATTTGAATCCACTGAATCTCAGGCCAAAACTCTGATTGCAAACCTACTCTTCCTCTAACCACAGGCTAGCCATAACTTGGATTCATGCACAAGGCAATGGCATCCTTGAAAGACACAACTGCAACATATTTCTTTCCTTACCCTACCCAAATACCCAACTTCAATTACACTCTGTAGCCACAGAGGAGATTCTGAGAAAGTGGACATGATGAACAGCAGTCAGCACAGCAGGCTTGTTCCTGGCAATGCATGGGTTACTTTTAAGGACAGTGTATATTGCACTTCTCCTGGTATCAGTTCTCTTAGGTTCTGTGGTAGCTGAAGAGTACCATATGTCTCTTAGCACCCAGCCTCTAAAGAGAGTAATCCTCATTTGACCTGAAACATGGAGCTGTATTCTTCCATTGATCCTGGTGGAATTCCAAGTAAAGGAATGTCTTACTGGGACTTCTGCATCACAAAGGCATGGGAGGACACCTTGCACCCCCTGTGTGGGTTACAAGTACCATGTGTTGGAGGTCTTTTAACTTTGAGTCTTTTAACATGAGTCTTTTAACTTTGCATCATGCCTTTTTGTATCAGGAGATTCCAAATATGCTTCTAGAAGATACCACCTTAGCTGGTGATCCTTGTGATATTGACAGCCATATCCTTACCAAAAAATATATAAAAGGAAAAAAAAAAACACAAACCTATTCCTGCAACTGTATTTAGCACTGCGAGTTACAACTAGGAGACTCAGTAGGAGCCTTAAGACTAAGGACATTTTTGTCATATATACTAAGGTTTTGCCACTGCTGTGACATGTGAGACATCTTCAACCAGCTCCAAATGACTTGGTACATCTCCATGCTACAGGTCCCATTATTTCACAGCACAGCACTGTGCTAACATGACTATACTGTTCCCACTTCCAGAGGAGGCATTGCACACAAGCCCGAGCATACTAACTAATTTGGCATTGTCTACTGTAAGTAGAGGGTCCTCTCTAAGGTGCCATTGCCTTGCTTACAATAAATACATATTTTGAGCCTCACATTTGCTGATTTCATGACTTTTCTATATAATCTGAGACGATATCTTTCTTGGGCATATATTGTACAGAAATCCCTTGCTTGGTGTATCACAGAGCAGTGCCAGGGCTGTGAGACCAGTTAAGCATGAAATGGAAATTGACCCTGTCCCCCACTGATTTGCCATTTTTTCCCTCATAACTTCTTCATTTGTCATCCTAGCAGTTCCTCTGCCTCTCCCAGCCTCACAGTTAATTGTGGATTAGGTTGTTCCCACCAGGTATTAGCCAGAAAGAGCAGCTTTACATCCTAAGCTTCCCTACAACTTCAGATGAGTTTTTGTATCTGAACCTAGACTCCAGTTTGAATTTGTAGGTTGTGCCTGTTTGAACATCTCCAGATAAAAAATAGACTCAGATCAGAGCCTAAATTAATTATTTAGGGTGACTTCTGCTTTTAAAAATTGAGTTGGTTAAAATATTTTGCACTGTGAATATGTGGAAGACAAACGTGACAGTGTTACACAAGGAAATTTTATTTATGTGTCTTTTTCAAGAGCTGGTCAGAATCTTCTTAGCGTGTAGACTGAAATACAATTCAACCAAGAAGTGTAAGAAACCGTAATAAACAAAGAATTCCTGTCCTTCATCATCTGGTCATGTTGTTTCTAACATCAAGACTCTTGTGTAAGTGCTGAACAATAGAACCATCCTCTTCTGGAAATTGCATTGTAATGTTTTTGTTATCCTTTATCAAGTGGTATGCAAATGTAAAATAAAGTTTTAGAGAAGTTTAAGAAACAGATTAGTTTCTTAAATAATTTGTTTGGAATATATTAGATGATAAATAACATCATATAGCACAAGATATGATCAGTTACACTGTATTTGTTCATGATCATAGAGATAAGAAATCCATAAAGCACAAAGAAAAATCCTGACCAAAAATAAAAATAAATCTTTGGTAGATAGATCTAGTCAAATAGATGCTGCACGTGAGAGTAGGGAGCTCCTAAATGGAAACGAGAACAAAGAAAGTGCTGATATGAACCAAAGCAATAACAGGAAGGGAAGCTTTTAGAACAGAAAATACAACAACCATGTTATGTTACAAAATTGCCAGGTTTTCTTTCCACTTCCCTGGACAATAACTCTGCTCACAAGATGTTTTGGCTTGCCTTGTGTTTCCTAGTATAGCAAGTGGCTGATTGATAGACCAATTAGCACCACCACACCTCGCCAATAAGTGCTCTGATTTACTTGGACTAATTTACCCTGCTGTAACTCCCAGCAAGTCAACAGAAAGCTCGGAGGAGGACTTGGCTCATTACCTTTGAGGCGTGTGCAGAAGAGGCTGTGACTCCATTCTGTGACATTAAAGTGAGCAGAGGCGGGGAGAAAGCTGTACTGATTTCACGGACCGTGGAGAAGATTCTTAGTATGTTTCCACTCAGCTGCTCTCCAGTCCAGTCCTCAGCCGTGGCAGCTCAGAAATGCAAGGGTAAGCAAATTGAAGGTTAGCAATGTTCAGAAACGAAATGAAATCACCATTAACCCTTCCAGCTTTTTTGTTTCGGTTTGGTTTGGTTTTTTTCCTTTGGGTCAAAATCTGTCCACTGGCATGCCTGTACCCTGCAGCACTAGCCTTGGACAGGGTGAGCTGTGTTGCTGTCAGAACTTGGTCTTTGTCAATGCACAGTACAGCCCAATACACACTTAGCAGGAGCCAGCCCCGGCTTCTTTGGTTCACCTGGTGATTGGTGAGGCTTTAAAAGACAAGTCAGCTTTGGGTGCCAAATCCCCTCATGCAGAAGGACTGTATGTGTTACCTGCACAACTCCTACCTCTGCTTCCTGAAGGCAGCTCATTATCTCATGAATAAACAGAAACAGCCCAGGGACACGACACAAGGGAGCTCCATTTCTTCACCAGTGGTGAATAGTTGTCTTTTCTAAGCATTGACATGTACCGGGGTCCACATGGAAGTCAAAAGAAGCCATGTTAGTGGGAGCAGGATCTGACCAGGAAGCAGTTCTGCTAAAACCTGTTGTCATTTTGTCCATTGCGCTAGATGGCTTTATAACTTGTATGAACAGTCCAGACCTTTGCTGGCATAGGTTATAATTCAATCAGGAAATTAAATTGATTTTTGAGCAACAACCCACAGTGATCAACTTCATGAAACCTTTTTGCATCCTGCTTATCCTCCAGACACCTACAGCATAGTGGTTGGCATTCCCTACAGGGAACTGACCTACTGAATCAAGTGGAAGACATGTACACCAATTTCTTTGTCCTTGCTCCATCAGCCCATTTGGGATAGCATCTAGATGGAGGAACCTCAGCTAAGCAGGCAAAAGCAGGGAGTTCAAAGACAGTCAAGTGGGTACACAGGCAGCGTGCCCGTGGTCTTGTCCATGGTCTTGTCTGCCTGGGGCAAATATCAACCGAGCTTCACACAGCCCAGCGTCACAGCACCCAGAATCTTACAGATGACAGCAAGGATGTCTGCAGCTCAGTTCTGCCTCCTGCAGCAGGAAAAGCAGAGCTGGTTCAGGAACTCGATGCCCAAGACCTGTGGCACACAGCCCTGTGCCAAAGGGGCACCGCAGTGCACCAGTGGTGCATGCCCAGCACCTTCTGCCAGGCCCAGGCATGCTCCAGCTGCTTCTGCACCCCAGCACGGGAAGGGGCACTGCTCACTGGCGTTTCCATGAAAGTTTTTACAGTCCATCACTGAAGCCATTCTCCTGGGACCTCTCTCGCCAAACAGGACCTCCCCTGTTGCTGCAGCTGTTGAAGAACAAAGATGTTTAGCCACCAACCTGTTTGATGGGCTTTTAAGGCAGCTGGAGTGTAGCTGACCGGTTTCCTTCACGTGCACACTGTCAGTGTTGTGGAAGAGGTTTACTCTGCCTATTGAACCCACTGAAGCTCATCTATGACTATGTCTTCTTTTATTTTAAATTGGCGTTTTTGCTTTAACTTTATGTTTAATTTTGTTTAATAGTGTTTGGCACTAGGGATCCCTCCAGTCTGATGGAGAAAGGTGCAACCAGGTTCAAGGACTAGGAATTGTATTTTCAAATGAAAGGAATCAAGCTGGAAGTAAGATTCACAGGCTCAAGAGTGAGTGCAATTAGCCCCTGGAGCCACTGGGGAGAACTGTGGCAAATATCACATCTCTCAAAATCTTTCATTACTGAGGCCAGATGTCTGTCTTGGACAAATTTTGTGGTGCAGTTATCATTCTTGAGCTCAGTTGTGTTTCCCCAGAACAACATAGGAGAATAATCTCTTTCCCTGCCAGAAACACTGGATGAGTTTCTATGGCCTGGTTTATAGAGGAGATCAGGGCAGGAGGCCCTTCTGGCTTGGACTCTGCTGTGACAGCAGTGAGTCCTTCCGAGTTCCCAGGGGGCATGAGTTTTCTGTCTTGTCTTCCAAGCTGTTGGCTGACTAAGGATTTCCTTTCCTATTAAATAAAAATGTATACCAAATAAAATGGTAATAAATATAAATAAATAATGACAATACATAGAGGAGCAACCCACAGATTCTGCAAAAAAAGAGGGGGACTACCAGACTGACACCAAGACTGCATGTCTCATGTCTGCTAAGGAGATGATGTCTCTGACCAACATTCTGCTATATTGCCGCTCGTGCCAGGAGAGGAGACACCACAGTTTTCGATCAGAGTCAGCTCCTCCATGCTTTGCAAGCGTGGGGCTTGCTGGAAGAACCCCAGGATGCTTCCCCGTGCTGCCACTGCTGTCTGCTGCAGGCCTGGCTCTCCCAGGACCTTGACGAGGAGGTTGATGTATCTCATAGCTAACCGGAGTGTCTCATTCTTGCTCAGCTTTTTGTCTGGGGGGTGGGTAGGAATGAGTTTCCGCAGCTTGGCAAAGGCACTGTTGACATTTTGCTGCCTCCATCGCTCCCTGCTGTTGGTGAAGATCTTCCTTGTCATTCTCAAGGTACTGCAAAGCAAAGGAGATGCTGTATAAGTGAATGCTGTATACCCCTGGCTTTCATGGAGGCTGCTGCTCTGGTGGCACTGTAACCTCTGGGCTAGCAGTGAGCACACAGTGGTGATGCTGGGCATTTCTAATTTTTGCCCTTTGTGGCTGATGCCCTTGTCCTGCATCTACTGCACAGATTCATCCTAATTCCGAAAGTCATATCTCCATTCATAGCCATGATCATAAGCACTGCAGCTGCAACCAGATGCCAGAGTCCGGTAAGGACTTCACAAAGGAGTAAATGGAGTTTAATTTCCTCATACAGCCTGCTGTGACCCCAGCTTCTCCAGGCTCCTGAGAGTTCCCCAGCAGCAGAATTCCCAATAGCCAATACATTAGTTGCCCCACCAGGCTGCGTGAGGGACACCCGGGCACTTTTGGTAGGGAAAGGCAGGCAAACCCAGAGCAGAACATATCCATGCTTTCCCAGGCCCAGTTAATATCTTCTTGGGGACCTGTTCCCAGCTCCATGACTGGAGCTAAGCCGAGTGGGCCTTCATCATGGGCTTTTCAGTGAGCAGACAAGCTGCCAAGACTAAGCCACAAATGCCACGAGTGCAGGCTGCAGAGGGAAAGTGCAATTCCTACAAAACCTGCAGGCATCCCAGCCAAAATGTCTATGTATGTGCTACCTGTCCACCCTTGGAGCAGGGAAATACTATCCACAGCCAAGACTAAAGGACAAGTGTTTCCACTTACCCTCTTGTGCATGTGCAAACCTCAGCTTTTTATATTCACTGGCAAAACCATCCTTACAGCAGTCTCACAGGAGTCTGGGGAGCAGAGGGGACAGGACCCCTCATCCTGAGAAAGAGGAAGCTTTGAGGTGACAGCCCAGACATGATCCCATGTCCATGTAAAGCAACTTCATACCATGCAAGACACTTGAGGTTCACCAAAGTATGTGATGATAGTCCAGGTGAATAAAGAAATCCCACTGTGAGTCAGAGGTTAATTGGAGTTCCCTGGGAAGAAGGCAAGACATGCATGGCCGATGGGGAATTTCCCTCCCAGCTCCTTCAAGTCCCAGTCCAGCACAGGGAAACAGTTGCAGCCTCATAAATTAGGTCAGTCATGTTGAGAGACCTCAGTCAGAGGTGCAGCTAATACAGATGCACACATGTATACTATATATGGCTATGCTCATGCCACCCGTACCTCAAGTTCCTCTTGGCTGTAGCCTTTACAGAGGTAGCACATTTCTATTTTGGTAGAAGTCTGAAATTACTGTCAGACCTAGTTGTCTACTCTGCCTTTAGGGGATGAGAAAACTGTCTTATCAAAATGTCCTTTATTCATGAGAGGCTCATTTGAAAAACAAACCCTCTTGTTTCAGGTTGCTGAGAGCTTTTCATATTTACATTTCATATTTTGCTTCTGTACAAAGGCAGTTATGTTTTATAAAGAAGAGAGGTTATTTGGGCTTCCCTGTTTCTTCTGATGGGTCAGGTGGATTGTATTTTGCCAGGCCTTTCAATCTCTGCACTGTAATTCTGGTATGTGGGTCTGTGTTTGCTGGATGCTTGTTTACATTTCAGCTGCAAATACCAACAGAGGGTCTGCTCCTTCTCTTTCTCCTGCTGCAGCCAGCTGCCAGTGCAGTACTCCAGGAAGGCAAGTTAGCATCCAGCCCTGCCACTGTGAACATGTCATCTTGTCCTGTTAGCGGTATTATTGGTGGGAAAATAACCCCAGCCTCCTCCTTCACACCACTCTTTCTTTGTCTCTCTTCACATGCCTTTGGAAAGGGCAATACTGCACTTGTGGTCACAAGCCTTGTCAGCAAACAGATGCCTTTGTGAGACCAGCTCCTGCTTTACACTTCAAAAATGTGTTTGTATTTCTGTCATTTATTCAAGATGAGCAAACACCAGCTCCTCCCCACCCCCAGTGCCTCCTCTTGCAGTGACAGCTCTACAGGGAGCTTCATTTCAGGTGTAATCCACCTCCATATATCTCTCCACCTTAAATTCCTCTCTCCTTTTTCCCTTCTACTAGTGCAGGTATCCTGTTGTTGTGCTCAGAGTTTCAGCTAGAAACATAAGAGGAAAACGAGCCTGGTCCAATCCTGCAGTAATTGCAATGTTTCAGCACAGCTGCTTTTCTCGTATTGTCACCTAGACATCCCTTGAGTTCTCTGTAACCACAGCATCTTCCAGTTAAAATGCAGCCAGTTTACTGACAAGGGATCTGATTTCCATTCCTTTTGTCTCATTCTCTTCCTCCTCTTCCCTCCTTCTCTCTAACCCTCCCCATCAAGCTTGGCTGTCAGTATGGTATTACTTGCAGTTTCAGGTCTTTGCTAATGTTGCACATCTGAGCAATGTATTCTTTAGCTTTCTCTGGTGCGCTGTTTAAAAACGTGTATTGTCTACTGGCTATGTGCAGCTTATATCCTACTGATCCATTTTAAGTCTCTGCAGAAAATACCCATTTGTACATATCATGGGCAGATAAATTGCATTAATCTGCAAGCCCAGATTCTCTCTCCCCTAACCACAGGTTAACGGCCCCACATTTAGCTGACAATAAAGAAACACAGGAAGACAGCAGCTTAAATTCAATAGGATTTATTCTGCTCGCAGGAGTGTAAATCTGGAAGGTTACACCATTTTCACTGGAGGAATTACTCCAAAGGGCAAAATGTTGCTGCTGAGGACAGGATTTAACTCAGATCAAGAAGACATGTCTAGAAGTAGTGAGTAAGTGCAGTTGCATGAGGTAAGATCCACATCTGCAGTATGTAAAGAGAATTGTGCAAAGAAATAATCCCAGCCCAGCAGTGAATCTTCCACAGCCAGACAGAGAAAAACCAGAACACCACCGCCCACCAAACAGACCTGCTTACCCCTTTGAAAAATATAAATACAGGGAAGAAAAAAATACTGGCTGTGGTTAATGCAGCTGCCACTGTCACCAGACAAAAGACTAAACAACAGAAAAGATGAAGCTCTCCCCCTTGGTAGCAGCACTTCTCAGTGCCTCTCTATGCAAAAGCTATTCAGGCAATTCAGGCAGCAGCAGCAGCAGAGCAGCTTAGGCACAAATCACCGTCTCTGCTAGGGCATTCCCCAGCAAATGGCCCCTGAGCCAGCGGTTAATGTCTGAGGGCTGGCAGGGGACTTGCCAGGAGCCCAGCACTCAGTCATAATTAGCAGACTGCTATTAAATAAAGATCTTGTATGAGAAAGTTCCTCCCTCAAGTTATACCTTTGACCTCGGTGAAGTTAAATCCATGTTGAAACTGGCCACTGGAGACCTGCTCCTGCAAGTCTTAATCAGACAGCAGATGCCTGCTGCCAGCAGGAATTGGAGTGCTTCTAGTAAACCTGCAGTGCCACACTGTTGCTCCATGGGGGAAACCCAGTGCCTGCTAAAATTGGTTTTCTAACACATTGCATTGGATTTTGAGAAGTCCCCTCAGCCCTTAAATAAATGGCAACAGAAAAGCAGGTGGTGCCTGGTACATCAGGCGGGTGCTTGTAAGCCTGTTCTACCACAGAGAGCAAAGATTCCCCAGCTATCATTCCTTGCTGCTCTGCTTTGTTCACTTTGTATCAGTGCAATCTGGAGGAGAAAGAAGCAGCTCATTGTTTCCCTCTTCAGTTTCATGAGAGTCTTGGAGCACAGGACTCGGCTCCGTACAGAGGGGAAGATTGAGCATGGATGTCACACATTACACTGCCTATCCATAACGTGTAACTTTTTCTTTTCCTCACCCCGCAGGAGCTCAGTCTGCTCAGTTTGCTGCATGGTTTATTGTATCGCAAGGAATTCCATTGGGTTGAGAGGGGAAGGAAGAGGAGAGGGAACAGTGCATCCCTGCCTGGTGGCTTGCAAGATGAGCAGCACACCTCTAGGTACAGGCTCTTTCCTCCCAGCAGTCCTCAGCTCCCTCTCTCTATCATTGCCTCCCTGTATCTTGGCGCTATACCCCTCCTCAAGTGCCTCACAGGTGCACTGGTGTACAAGGACATGGAGAGAGAGCACAGTGTAGTGAGCCGAATGCTGGGATGGCAGTCACGGAATTGAACTTCTATCCTCATTTCTGCTGTTCCTTTGCCTTGGGCAAATTGGTTTGGGTTTTTTTGGTTTTTGGTTTTTTGTTTTTTTTTTTTTTTTCTGCACTTCTGTGTCCCTCCTGCCTGTATTAGTTTTTCTCAGGTTTGTGAAAAGGAAAATATTTGTGTTTGTATGTGTTACAGCAGCTGCCAGCCTCTTGCTAGGTGTTGGTAGGTGCTATGTTTGTGTAATGAAAGAGAAGAGCCTCTCCTAGCTCTCACAGGACGATTCCTAACACCAGGAGTGAACTTTATTTTATTTCAAATAAGATGTGGGAAGAGGAGCTACTTCAGGAGTAAACAAGGGCTCCTTTCACAGCCTCACACCTTTGTTGGGAGTGTTATCTGACAATCATACCAGGTACAAAGTACAGCAGAGCAGCAAAAGCACTGTGAAAACCAGTCAGCGCTGACAGAGTGATTTGCCTTTTTTAGAGTCTGTAAATCTGGGACAAAATGCACATAGTGAAATCTCTGCTGCTGGGAGCCCTCCTGTCTAAGGGCAGCATTTACAGAAACTCTCACAGATACACTGTGTGCTCATTGAACCTTAAGAAAAAGGAAATCGCTGGAGTCTTCAAAACCAACTGTGTAAAGGTCTCAAGCTTAAGTCAGCCTCTGTGTTTGGGGCTACAAGTCTGTATGTGATCACAGTTTCAAAAGGCAAGTTTTTCGCCTGATCCAGTGTTGCGCCTGGGTTGCTTAGCTTTTGATTCAGTTGCCCTCCTAGAGGATGCACATCTTCAGTGAGGGAGGAAGCTCACTGCTTTCTGAGAAATTATACTAGCCTGGAGACTTCATAACCTGAACACTCTGGTATCATGTCCCCTAAGGCTGCCTTGGGAAAGGTAGGTCTATAAAGCAATGCGCTGCTCCCCAGCAGGCATTTGGGAGAGCACAAAATGTGTGGTTAAGAACTTACCAGTAGTGATGAAGAGGCTACTCTGCACATGGGAGTGGTTCTGTGTTTTTTATTTCCTGTAGCTCCCCTCTTGTCAATGCTTTTTATGTTCCTTTGCAGTAAAGTCGAATTATACCACAGCCCTGCACAAGACCAAGAACTGCAACAGCTTTTGCTAAATGGAGATCTAGTGTATTGGCATGGACATGACAGCTCGCAAAGCTGAGAAAGGAACACTCTGCCAGGAGGTTTAGCCTTTATTCACTAAACTTGCACTTGGGTTATTTTCTGTTCAAGAAGATCTTAGAGTCTTTCTTGGAAGAGTGCTCTGTCCTCCTGGTCCTGTCTGCAGCAAAGGCTCTCTTGTGTCAAAGCCTGAACTACAGCGCCGGTGGGTTTCCTTTAAAACCAGTCTCCGCCAAATTCACTTCCCAAATACTGCAGAAACCACTATCCCTGTGCTTCAGCATTAACAGAGAGAAGAAAACAGCTTGGTGGTCTTCCCTCTTCCCAGAGCTCTTCAGGGATTCACTTTTTCCAGACCCAGTGTGCAAAACCCTGTTCCACACACACACATGTTCTGACTCACTCATTCCTGCATGCCTATCTCTGCACCTGCCACTCTGAGGCAGTAACATAGCTGCTAATGGCAGCAACACGTCCATTTTCTTTCACTTGCTTGCCTTGCCTGCGTATGTGGGAAAGTCCACATCCTCCTTCCTAAGAGTCTCTTATGTAAAAAAGGAGGAGGGAACAGATGCTGCATGTCTTACAGCTCAGCAAAGACCGTTCTGCAGCAGCTCATGGTGTTACAGAAGTCATTAGGAGCGAAGAAGAGAAAGTCCGGTGCTGTAAGGGATGTTTGCATCAGGGGGGAAAGTGGACCTTGTATTGCGTTTGGATGTGACCCCCAGAGAATATTTGCTTTTGCATTTTATCCAGGTCTGCTCTGAGGCTGGTAGCAAGTCTGTGACTTCAGCAAAAGCAAGACCGCAAGTTCGACAGCATCCTGATAGCAGCAGGCAGTGCCCTGTCCTGCTAAACGCAAGATAGAACCTGGCTGCTGACCACCACATGGCATCACACCAGGAATGAATTGGGTCTGCTGTGCATAAGACGAGAGGTCACCATAAGCATGGAGACGTGACCACCACCGCAAATCGTAACTTCCAAAGGGGTGATACAAACCACTGCAAGAGAGGGACCACAGTCCTGGTTTCCCCTGAACATCACACTGCGAGCCTCTGCAGGGCTGTGCTCGATAGAAGGATCAGCATGAAGATCATCCCTGCCTCAGCCACACACTCGTGGCACCTGCATTTAGTCTCCAAGCCTCCTACCTGCCACACTGACTGTGTGAGCACTTAATTTCTTACATCAGCTGCTCATATCACAACTACTTTAATGAATTATGTGAACAGGCACTAAGAAAAAGCTGCATTTCTTTTAGTTATCTTTTGTGAAGTGATATAGAAAAGCATGGTGGAAGAAGGTTCTAAAAATCATATATCATCCTGTACTGTTCTATGGAAATCAGGAAGGATAGAGACAGCTACTTCAAAAAATGCTTGGTTTATTGTTTATTGACTTTCTCAGGCAAATTCAGCTTTATGCAGTGGCTGCCCATGGAAATATAAACATGTTCCAGACTGGCAGATTCAAAAGATTTTGTTACAAATCTGCAAGTTATTGATGTTTACCGGCAGAAAATAAATGAATGAAATTGCTGAGCTTTTCCTCCTAAGCAAACTATTGAACTGAGCAAAATTCAAATGCCTGTGTCTTTTACATATGCACCAGCTGTCAGACAGACAACCAATAAAGTAGTGGGGGATTTTTAAATATGTGAGGACTGGAATGTAAAACTGTTTCTCTCTGTCTTTACCTCCTGACACAGACATAGCATTTCCACACAGTCTAGTGCGTAAACAGACAGTCAAGTCTAATGAATGCATGATTAGCTGTGCTTTCGCAAATAATCTGTTTTAAATATCAAACACCATTGCAGAATTCTGTTCAAGTTTGGTTCTAAACTCAGAGAGTCCATGTTATCATTTTGCACCAGTGCAATAACTCTGATTTACAGCACCTTGTAGTAGTATAAAAGAGTTTGCCTAGTTCATAACTATACAGTTATGATGTAAGAAAATCTAGGAATAGTAGAAAGAGTGATTTTAAAATTACAGTAGTTTGCTCCACATCTAAGCCTCAACATTTCTTTCAAAAGTAGTAAAACTAATTAATAATTTATCCTGGCATGAGTTCTCTGCAGAAAGTAAGAATTTGAAAAGTCCAGGCACAAAAATAGGGCAACACGGTTACTCCACTTGATTAAACACAGCCACCTGTAAATGGCCCTTTCTGTAACTCTTCTGTTTGTCAGACAGGTGCCTTACTCTTCATTTTCTTATGACAATATCTAGAGGTGCCACAGTGAGAAATCAAACCCCAGTGTATGGTAAAAGGCTATTGTAGAAATTTCTGCCTTTAAGGATATTCCCTGCTCCAAGAAGAAACTTTGGCATTCCTAGGAAAGTTGCAAGATAAGCCTGAAAGAGGGGAGGTGCAACAGTGTAAAGAGGAGAGGCCGTTGGCACTTACTTTTCTGGTCACAGGTGCTCGTGGGTCTTGAAACCTGTGTGGGAACAGACAGCAGCCTCGGATGCTTCCTGTTTTCCTTTCCCGCCTGCTCTCGCAGCGCCTGGTTGCAGAGCTTGCTCTCGCAGGAGTCAGCCTCGAGCTGCTCCTGGCTGCCTCATTTATAGAGTAGCAGGTCCTTTGTCTGGCGCGTGTCACCACTAGTCCTGGCAATTCACGGCGCTTGTTTTGCATCTCCCAGGAGATTGTCTCTCTGCCTTTTCTCTTCTCACCATGTGCCCTGTGCCCTTTTCTGGGGCTGGTGTGGGGCCGTAGCTGAGATCGTGCTTACTAGCCTTAGTGCAACTCCGGCTAGGTCAGGGGCACTTTGCAGCAAAGGATGGAAGTGGCTTGTTGCAAAAATCTCTCTTTTTTTTTTTTTTAATTCTTTTTTGGTGGGATTTTTTTTTTATGTACTTAGTCAGCTCTGAGCTTGTAAATGTTTCCAGGGAAGAGATGCAGTGCTCATTCAAAAGCTGGCTTTAACATGACTCAGTACTGAGGCAGAGGCAGGTGTATTTATTGTATTGCTAAGCAGGAGATTCCCTCTCTGCTCTGACAGTAAGTATGGTGAAGTTGTGGGGGTGACCATGTGCAGACAAATGGATCCTGCGCTGCCTTTTTTGGGGAGAGCTCTCTCTCACGTAGAGTCATGGCTAGCACATTCTGCAGCCAGGACAGCTACAGCTGCTGCAGTCGCAGCGCTGCCCCAAGCCCTCCGCTGGCCCTCTGCCTGAGTCCATGTGACAACAGGAGGCTGCAGGTGTGAATTCACTGTCTATCAGCTTGCCCTTCATTTCGGGACCCGCACAGTGTGCTAAGGGTGGGTTTAATTCATGCTTTTACAGCAAAGATGAGAAAGCCCCATACCCCTGTGTCCAGGGTGCAGGGTCAGTGAAACAAAGACGCCTTTTTCCACTGCTGGGGTGGCCTCAAAACTTCCTCTCAGCTCAGGGACAACAGCCAAGCAAGCTCACATCTGACTGCAAAAACCAAAAACAGCAGACTAACACCATCTTCATTACTGGACCACGCAGACGCCTCTTTGTCCATGACAGAGATGGGCCCATCACCCTTCCCCTGGGTAACAACTCTCTTCATAGGAAAATAGTCACAAAATTGCCCCAGGCACAAGCCCACAAAGACATCGCCTTGTTACAAACAGACAAAGCCTTTGGGACCCATATGACCTTGTCTGCACCTTCATCCACTTCTCTGTCAGGTGCTGGGAGTTTCCTTTGAGTGGAAGTAAGAGTAAATAGGGAGAACAAGAGCAAGATCCCCACACTGGGAGCAACAGGATACTAAAGGGGAACAAAGGATGAGGAAGGAGGTGCCCCAGCTAATCCCCCCACTACAGTCGTGGGGCAGGACAACACCCGCATCCAGGATAAGGCAGCTTTAAGCAGACTCTATGGCTTTCCTCTGCCAAGCCCCAAGAAAGCTCAGCTCTGACCCAGACCACCTCTCCCAAAGCACCAAGCTGGCTCAGTGCAGCTCACCTGCTGGCTTTTTAAAAGCACTGTAAATCATAGAATCACAGAGCCATAGAATCACAGAATAGCCTTGGTTGGAAAAGACCTCTAAGATCATCAAGTCCAACCATTAACCCAGCACTCCCAAGTCACCCCTACACCATGTCCCTCAGCACCTCATCTACACGTCTCTTAAATCCCTCCAGGGATGGGGACTCCACCACTGCCCTGGGCAGCCTGTGCCAATGCCTGACGACCCTGTCAGTGAAGAAATTTTTCGTAATATCCAATCTAAACCTCCCCTGGCACAACTTGAGGCCATTGCCCCTCGTCCTATTGCTAGACACCTGGGAGAGGAGACAATCTTGTTTCACTTTTTAATTACTTCTTGTTCAAAAAATTCAGTTCATTTCATTAGAACTTCAGCTTTACGTTTTCTACCTACATTTCTTCCAAGTTTCATTTCCTTCATGTTTCACTTAACAGGATTGCCCCCCTTAAATATGAACTACCCAGCGGTGGAATGATGTGCTTGCTCTCAGGAGAGAGCGTGCCCCAGGTCCCAGCCAGGGCAAGTCATCCCTGTCCCTGTAGGGCTGAGTGGAGGTTCAGCCCTTTCACACGTTAATTAAGAGTGGCACTACAGCCTGAAAGCTGTGTCAACTGCTTCATTTAGCACAAGTGTTATGTTAACTAAAGGCCCTATTCCAGAGGGGCCTTTGGCCTCACAGAATCCTAATTTCCATGTAATTTACATTGGAAAGTTGCAGTGTCCCTCCTCTCTGTTACTTTCTCCAACCCATTACTTACCTACAGTGTGCTCCGGGATGCTCCAACCAGCACAGGACGGTAAGGAAGGGGGCATGTCAGTCCAGAAAGGGGAGGGAACTGATGCCATGACTCACTGTCAGGCCCTGGGCAGGAGGTCCCAGGTGCTGAGCCAGCATCAGTGTCAAGTCATTGGGAATGCTGAGGTGGCAGGGGGATGCTGACTTTCACGCCAACTTTAAGGATCTTTTCTGCCCTGTCAGACTGCTCTGAAGGGTCGTACGGGAGCATCTGCTTCACTGTGTCTTTATGACGAGACAGTCTCTTTATTGCTATTGAACTGTGATTCCTTGGGACCGACGAACCACACCAGTCTCATACTTGGCAGTGACATGGCAGCAGGGGGAATACATTCTCAGTACATTCTCAATACATCCCTGCAGTCCTGGGATTACATTTCCCTCAAGCAATCCATAGTTGCCAGGATAGTATAGTTCAGCCAGGGACAAGGAGAGGGGAACAAGAGCAATGAAAGCAATATTGCACCCTAGACATACTCTTCCTCACAAAAAGAGATTGATGGGATCCATGCTGACAGTTTCCTTGGAGCCTGGGGCAATTCTTTACCTGCAATGCGTCTGGGTTTTAGCAGACACCCATTATCAGTTCCCAAAAAGCCAAGGGTAAACAGAAAATCTTTTGTAATTTGCACTCTGCCTCCAACTTGCAGCTGATATTAGCATGTTTGCTGGTGTAATGGCCATGTCCTCCCTCCTGAGAGACTTCCCTCAGAAAGTCGAGTCCCAGTGCCCTTACAGCACTGACAAGGTGAGGAGAGTGGGGAACACAGCTGTGCAAACAGAGTAACTGGGGACATAGAGCTGTCATACCTGCAGCAGTGCTGGCGGGCCCTTGCTGAAATGCAGACCCGCTCTGCCAGGCAGGTACACACTCTTCCTAGCAGAGAGGCATTCCTCAGCCAGTTTGATGAAACCAAAGCAGGGAGAGAAAAGCAAATGTAGTCTCAACCCTTTCGTGGGTAAGAACTGAGGTTGAAGAGGAGAATGGATTCCAACCCGCTCCGGAGGACGCTGTCTTTCCCTGTTTCTGCTCTCATGCCCAGCATGGCCTCCCAGCAGAGGCAGTGCTGAACTCGCATGTAGTGCACTCACTCTCTGAAAAGCCACAGTGCAGACAGCTCATCACCTTGCCCCAGCATCCAGGATGCCAGTAACAGTTATACCTGGATGAAGTGACACTCCACCTCCATTGTCAGTTATTTCTGCAACAGCATTTACACGTGTGGCTCTGCAAAGCTGAAGATGTGAGAGCTGGAGACTTTGAAGAAGTCAGGAGCACATGAGTGGTTGCAAAGTGTGGATGTCCTCCAAAGTGGTTTTCTCATGTCTCTTTCTGAAATTCAGCATGCCGGCATTTAAATTCCATCCCCTGAGACATCCTAGGGGACTAACCCTAGGTGCTTCCTTCCTAAAAGGAAGAAGAGCTGTTCCTGGCATATGTGACAGTGTGGTATGCAAGCAGGAGCAGAAGGGTTTGTCCTGGTGCCCCACAGCTTCCAGTGCCAACAGAAGCCATCCCAAGACAGAGTTAGCGGTCAGATGGAAAAAAATATGTATGTTTCACACTGGGCCAGACCTCAAACCCTGTCCTTCTCCAGCAAAACTCTTACTGCAGGTGAACAGGAAAACAAAGAGAATCCTGCTTAAAAATGGACAGAGATTTCAGAAGATGGGCCTGGGTTCCAATTACTTTTCCACCTTTGTGGTGTGACCCCTTTCAGTCAGATGAAAGCAGCACTCCAAAAGTGATGGGCTGAAAAAGGACAGCAAGAGGCTGCAAACACACAGCCACTTTATCGCTCTGAGTTCAGAGCCACACTCTACAGATGGGAACAATGGGAAGCAATTATGCACATCTGGGCTCCTGCCCTTTAAAATCAAACTTTGGATCAATAGATTTTGAATAGAGCGAGCTGGAGGAGGCTGCTTGAGGTTCAGAACAGCAGCTGCATGCAGACTGCTGAAATATTAAACTTTGATCATCTGAAGCTTTTTGTAACATTTTGAATCTCTTATTAGTGTTAACAAAACACATCAGGGGGTGCTTGGAATTCCGGCCACACTTTTCAGCTTAATTCCAGAAGCCAAAAGTCTTCTCTGTTTTAATGCTGAAACTTACTGATAGCCTTGAAGAAAATGTTTAGCCACGGAAGAAAGAGACTGAAAACCTAATGTTCCTCTGAACCTTCCACTGGAAGCAAGACAGAATAGACAAGCAGCTCATTTGCCCTTTGACACAGACATACCCAGATATTAACAGTTCTTTGGAAATAACCTAAAACAGAGAAAAGTAAGGCAGTCATCTCAGAGAATTAGCAGCTGCCACTTTCACTGGCACACTATGCAGAGCTCAGCCAGGTTGCATGCAGCAATAAGGCCACCACATAAGCATCACTCAAAGCAGGGATTCAAAGAAATGTGGAGTTGAATGTAAGAAAACATTCTTGGCCAGATTATAAGCCCTGAAGGGTCTTTGCTACAGATATGTTTGCACCTTCTACAACAGTCTTGTAACTAATGACAAAAAGGAGGGACCCAGAGGTTTCATTTCCAGTATGACTCCCAGCAAAACACACAGCCCCCAGCCCTTTGTGTTCAATGCGTGGGGAGTCACCAGGCTTTTGAACAGTCTGGCAAGTTCTCCTTCATGGGCAAGTCTTTGAAAACATGTGGCTTGCTCTTTGAGGTGAGCTCTTGCAAGGAACAGGGGAATTTGCCCTGAATCTCCCTAACATCTCTTTTTAGTGCAGGTTGCTGCTTGGGAATAGCTGGGGTTGAAATCCTCAAAGGAGATGCCCCATATTGGGTGCTTGAGACTGCTGCTCTTGCAGAACCAGCAGTGCATGTGTGTACAAAGGGAAACGCCAAGAAACACATTCTCTCGGAGGCTCATTCTTATCATACGGTCCATTTCACACAGAAGAACCAGACCTGCTCACTGTTCTGACTCTAGAAGGTCGATTTCTTCCTTGACTTTTTTTTGTTATCCTGTTTTTTCTCAGTTGTGAATGTATGCCCTTATTGCTGCCTCACTGATGAAGAGATGGTACAATTATTTTCAAATTTCATTTTCAAAGCTTTGTTTCTGGTGTTTTTAAATATATCTCTATAGTTCAGATGCTCAGCTGGTGTAAATTGAGGTATTTTCATCAGTTACTATAGAACAGCACTGATCCACAGCATGCAGAAATCACTCCATTACTCTTTGAATTCACATGTATTCCATCGTATGACTGTGTTAAATGTCTCTTTACTTTCCACTGGCTCTACAGAAGACAACAGCAGCCAGAAGAAGGAGGACAATTTTTTTTGCAAAATCCCTCAAGGTGAGAACTGTGCAATCTGCATCTTTGCATTTTCAAAGTTATTTTGCCAAGTCAGCCAGAACCTCCTAATAGTCAGGACCAGGGTCTGCATTCCCCACGTGACTACAAGTAGTGTTCCTGCAGAGCTGGCATCCCAGCCTCCCACATCGCAGCACAGGGAGGCAGCTCCATTAACACCAACAAAGTCCTTCATGTAGATATTAGCATGTTCTCACCCCAACTATGTCGCCTGAGCCCATGAAACCAAGACATGCCCTGTGGTTGTCTTGACCCATCAGACCAGCAGGGTCTGAACTCTCTATGCACAGTATCTGTAACAGCCTGTGAGTAGCCCTTCAGACAGCTTCGCCTACCCACTGTAGACAGGGTGCAAGTATCAGGATGTGCATTCAATGGTGTGGAGAAGGACTGAGGAACAAATTCTCCTGATCATCTGTGAGTGGTGGAAAACCCTGTCTGAGGTGGAAAACCCTGTCTGAGGTGGAAAACCCTGTCTGAGGTGGAAAACCTCTTCTCCAGTGTGTTGCGTCTGCCATGAGAGAGGCAGCCTCATCTTTGTCACGAACAAAAGGGATTGCTTTCAGCCAGGAGCATTATACAGCAAATGTAGATCATCTCAGCTTTCTGGTTGGCTTTCAGCAGCCACACAAAGAATAAACAAGCTCTCAGCTCATCTGTTTTAGTTGTAACTGACCTCTCTTGCCTTCCTCAGCTTTCTACTCCAGTTTGTGAAAAAAAAACACCTGGATGAAAATGTGACAGCCTTAGAGACCAAGTAAGAGCCACTAGCTGTATTTTGAGTACTGATGAAACTTGAGTACGGTGCTGTTGTGATTGCCCAGGCTCCTGACAAGTGCTTTGGAAAGACATAATCCTCTATGGAGCCCAGAGCCAGAGGATGTGATTACCTTGCATTCACTAGAGCATAGGTGCAGGTTTTAGGTGGTACAATGCCTGCATGTCCAGGCTTTGCAGACGCAGGTCCAGTGGCCATTTTTGATAATCTGTCCTTTCATTCAGTTTGGTTGCTGTTTTCAGTGACTCAGTTCAGACTGCTGACAGCACCTCTCCCCCAAACCTTGTTCAGGGTGCTGCGCTTTACCTGATGAATGAATGAACTCATAACACATCATGAACACAAAAAAAAGGAGGTCAGGGATGCTCTTTCAGTGCACCAAAAGTAACATCCCAAGGCAAAGTGCTGGCCTCCAGGAATGCACTGGCATTCCCTCCTCAACCAGGTACGGAGACACCGTTAACACACAGGCAGCACCCACTTCTGATTTGGGGTTTTCTGGTGTCTCCCGCTGCTTTGCCAAGCAGGAACGCCTCTCTGCATAGAACAAAGCCCTGCTCCACTGCTCCTGTCTCGGCACCCTCTGCCCACCCCTTTCAGTAGCACTGTCTTTTTGCAGTTTAAATGGTTCTTTTTAGAGTGCCTTTTCTTTCCAGCTTGGAGAGCAGGGGGACGAGAGATGGGATAGGGATGCTGAAGTAGTAATTTACATAATCTGATTAACAGAGGATTATCCAATGGCTGCTGAACAGCCTTAGTGTGCTTGAGCTAAAAACCTTACTATTCATTGCTCTCACCACCCTGCAGGATGGCTGCACCTGCAGCACCAGCTAATTCTCTCCTGGGGACCTCAGGGAGGGAGAAAAGCGGGGGCATATTTTTATTATTATCTGGGGGAGGGTTGAGGAGCTGCAGCTTCTTGTGTGCAGTCCTTAATTGATCTGTCTGCATTAGTCTTCAGGAAGCTGAAATGAGAGCTGAGCCAGTTGGTATCATCGGGAACAGCCATAACCTTTGAAAAGGGCCAGCTTGTGTGCCTCCTCCCAGTTTCCCTGTGGGCAGTTCCATGGGGCCCATCCAGACCCGCTGCAGAAAGGAGCTGGGTAGAAAGGTCCTGCACATGCAAGAACCAAAAGCAGTTTCCCCTGTACTCACCAGTACCCAGCTCAGCTGAGAGCAAACCAGACCTGACCCTTGCTCAATCATCACTGGAGAGGAGCTTCTGAGGCCGTAGCCCACACCTCTCCCCCACAGGAACAATGCAGTGACATGGGGATGAGTATGCTCAGGGCTTCCGAAGCATCACACCCAACACGTTATCTTTTTATTGCCCAAAAGCCACCACATGGTCCAATTACCCAGGGACTTGACTGAGGTGGTAACTGTGAGAAGGGCAGCAGGACCCAACTGACCTACCCAGCTGTACACTCAGCGTAGAAGGAATAAGCCTGCAAAATAGTTCTCCCACAAGCACAGTCCAAGACCTCCCATACAGGAGAGCTGCTAACTCTCCTGTAGCAACTCAGAGGCAGGCTAAAAAAAGCCTGAAGAGAAAGGAAGGTGCCCCTTGCACATACTACGAAACTCAGCAGCGCAGAAGAGCATCAACTGGGGCTGAGTCAAGCGCTCCCAGAAGGGGATGGAGAATTGGACAAAGTTCAGGTCCTGGCAAGACAAGAAGAATTTAGCTGCTGGTTTCGACAGAAGCAGGTCTTAACCCCAAACGTCCATCCATGACAAAGGGTTGAAAGTCCACACTAAGAAACATGTTAACTGTAGAATGGAAAGAACTGGGGACACAGATCTCCAGCTTAGGAGAAATAGCAGGTAGCATGAGCTGGACTCTCCCACACACATTCACATCAAAGTCAGGGAAAGAGGAAGATTTTGGACATTTTTCCTTGGAACAAGGAGCTTCTGGAGAGAATCCAGCAGAGGGCTACGAAGATGATGAGGGGACTGGAGCATCTCTTACAATGAAAGGCTGAGAGACCTGAGTCTGTTTAGCCTGGAGAAGAGAAGACTGAGAGGGGATCTCATCAATGCTTACAAATATCTAAAGGGTGGGCGTCAGGAGGATGGGGCCAGATTATTCTCAGTGGTGCCCAGGGCAATGGGCAAGGGACAACGGGCACAAACTAGAACTCATAAAGCTCTGTTCGAACATGAGGAAAAAATTCTTTACTTGAGGGTGGCAGAGCACTGGAACAGGCTGCCCAGAGAGGTGGTGGAGTCTCCATCTCTGGAGACATTCAAAACCTGCCTGGATGCAATCCTGTGCAGCCTGCAGTGGGTGAAACTGCTCTAGCAGGGGGACTGGACTAGATGATCTCCAGAGGTCCCTTCCAACCCGCACCATTCAGTGATTCTGTGATGCTGTGATCTGTAAGGCCAGGCAACCATCAGAGGTTTTTGAGCCTTCCAAACAAAAAAAACTAGAATTGGGCTTTCTAGAAGAAAAGAGACACAATTAAATATAATCCTCCGGTAGAAATGCTGCAATATAATCATCCAAGATTAATTGTGAGCCTTTGTTTTCAGGAGCACACTCCAGCCAAACAGCTAGGTCTGGATGTGCTGCTTTACACATTCACTCATGCCTGCTGTATTTGTCTGGGGGTCTCTGAAGACCTGCATGACAGCTGCCATTTACAGATGTCACCTAAACAGATTTACAGTGCAATGTGCCTTTCTTACTCCTACCAAAAGCAGTGTAAATGAATAATGCTACATGGTGGTCTAATTAAATCGGGAGACTGCAGAGTATCATGAAGTTATGCTGCCCATTTGTTTCTCCAATTTCTCCTCCTCTTCTGAAGCAAGAATAGGAAACCACTTCTGCTTTTTTCCAAAGCACAAGGATAAAATCTGGGAAGCAGCCACCAGATGACACTTTGTGTGTGCTGGCAGCACATGCACAGTCATCTCCACCGAGTGCTTTTTTTCAAGGAGGTGCAACACAGAAAGCTGCCGGTTCACTGTATGTTGCACAGAGACCAGGGCTCAGACCTTAGTGCTGCCTGGGAACAATAACTCCTCCCAGATGCTGATGTGATTTGGCTTGCATAATGTGCAAAGCTGTTGCACCTCTGGGATGTACCATGTCTTGCAAGGTGCCCAGTGTACTGAACAATAGCAATATCTCCATGCTCCATGGTAGAGGTACCGCCAAGGTATTTCCGTGCTTTGGTGTAATTAATATTCCTGGATTTAGCAGTCAACTGGTATCAATACAAAGGGACAAACTACATCCTGGGGTACAAAAGCTCTCCAGCTTTGAGGAAGTTCATCTCTGTTGCTAAACTAATCCTTCATACTGGCATCATCCCAGATGCCAAGAGGAATGAGGAACTGACATCAATTCCACTAGCATTCCTCTGTGTCATGTGTCGTGGGAAACCTGTTTCCTACAGAGCCTTGTTCCTCTGTACAAGTGTAGCTCAGTGAGATCCCCTTGCACCGAATGCAGAATCTAGACCATGGTCTCATGAGCAGAAAGACATTCAAAAGGAAAAGAGGCAAAATAGAGGTGAGGGAACTTGCACATGTGGGTGGGTAAAATTCAGGCCCCTTCTTCACTAGGTCTTGTCATTTTAGTACAGGCTTCTTCTGTATTTTGGAGTTAAAGGGCTAGGACCTGGTGCAGATCATCTGACATCTCATGGTGTCCCAGAAAGGGAGAACATCACAGATCACAGACACAAAGAGACAACAGCAGCATCTGTTTGCTCCATCGTTTGTTCCCAGAGACGGACTTTTATATAGATTCCCCAGAGCTCAGCAGCCAGAACAATAAAACTTCCTCACAGCTGCTACTTTTTTCCATGCTTCTGTCCCTAGAAAAGGCAGCAGAACCATTTACCTGCTATCCGTTCCCTAGGTAAATAAACTGGACCCACGAGAGGTACAGAAAATACATATACAGCATGAACACAATGAAGAAAAAGCCTTCTCCTGAGCAGGAGACACATTTCTTAACATAAATCTTCAACCTACAAATAGCAGCAGCTTCTCCCCAGCACACAGCAGGCAAAACTATGGAGGAAAAAGCATGCCAAGGAAACATATTCAAATGTCAGGGCATTCAAATGTCCACTGACAACAATTAGAGGAAGTGATGCATCTGTGCATGTGAGGACATCGCTCTGTCTCTAGCATTACAGTTTGTATTAAACATAGACTGTTCTCAGAAAGGTGCAACAAACCAGGGACTTCTTCCTTTTTTCCTTTTCCAGCCCTGCCCTGTGTCCCTCCTGGCCAACTCAGGCTCCCTGCACAGCTGAACAACTGTTTCAATACACAGGACAGCCTGCTCTGAAGCCCTGCGTTATTTATGAGTTTGAAAATCAGAGCCTTTCGGTTCACTGCCAGTAAATGGCAATGATTGGAAGGAGGGAGGGGTAGGCTTGTGTGCTGCTCTTCATTCTCTATTCATTGTGAAAAGGGGATCACTCCAGCTAACTGGCCCGTGGAGATAAGGATTTCAGACAATCTGCATTACCCTGATAAGCCAGGTTTGCATTGCATACAGATTATTTGTTAAGAACCTCGGTAAAATAAAACAGAGTCAGAAAGCTTATCAGCATAACCCATTTCCACCCTCACCCCTCTGCCCACCCCCACTGACGTTTTTTTCCCCTATAAATAAAGCTCCCTGCTCATGTCCCAACTCCCTGGGATGGAGCACCGGCTGAGGATGAGAAGCAGTGGGGGAGGGCTGGGGAGGACAAGGAAGAATAGCCTGGAACCTCCCAGCTGCAAGTGGTCACTGTTAGAGCCTCCCACACTATGTGGGAGGGCAGCAGTTCCCACCTGGTGGGTGGTTTGGATTTGCCTCTTCTGGTGTAAACGAGAGCAGCTGGGCTCGCATCATCAGCCTTCCCCCTCTATACCACCTAAGGATCAGGTCAGGAAGGTGGAGTTCATACCTCTTTCCCTCTACTTGGTGTTTTCCCCTTTCCTCACATATTAAAAAAAATGGCCCCTAACATGCGAAGTGCTGGGGTCTCCCAAACCCCTGACAGTCTTCTCTCTTCCCTCTACAAACTGGCCTTAGTCAGGTGTTTTGCTGTAAATCAGCCTTGCTGAATAATGGAAAACTGTTAGAACAGCCCCCTGTGCTCCCCCTTTGCCCCTTTGCTTCTCAGCACCTTCAGCATTAGCAGGGAGTGTACCAGAGCCAGGACTGTTCTGTTTGGACAGTGCTGCCTTTCCAGGAGGCACATGCCCATTTCTGCGCAGGCCCTGGGCATTCTTCAGGTATCACATAGCAATTCAGACTAAGTCTCTCTCCAGCCCACCCTAGATCATGAGTCCCAGGGGAAAGGCAGCCACACAAATACAACCTACTAACAGCACAGCTTCTTCTACGTTTTGACAGCCAGTGCAATTACAAAGTCACTTAACACGTGTCATCTACTGTTTCCAGCTGCAGTTGCTGCGCACAATTTTATTAGAGTTTGTTGGCAGAGAGATCTGAGCAAGACAGAAAGTACTCTGGTAGGTCTTAGCATTTGTGCCTTAGTGCTTGCTAACAGCGTGGAGTAATGCATCAATTAGTGCTATCGGTAGGAACAACTCTGTCTTACTCACACCTTTTGTTTAAGGCCTCCAACCCTCTGCATAAACACCAGTGACCATGTGCCAAAGTTGCATTAGCCCCTGGGAGGATACAGGAGTATAATCTGTTTTGGTGTAACTCCTACTTTGTGGACCACAAGGAGTTCAGATTGCAGGGGGTAACTTGGCTTACTCCGTCTCCTGCTAAAATGTAGCTCCTCTGGAATAAATGCCTGCATGCCAGTGTCACTACAGTCATCAGTGTCTTCTCAGGCATACACAAGACCTTGGCATTTCTGTGCATTTCCTCTACAAATATAGGTGGAAAGGAACGTGTAAAAAGAAGTTTGCAAGGCATCCATATGTACGGGTGAGAAAAATCAGTTTGCCCAGGGAATGTATCTTGGCTCTTCAAAATAAAATAATGAATTAAAAAAAACAGATCTGGCCTGGCTCTTGTCTTTACCAGCTGTCACCTATTTCATCTTCTTTCATGTTGTTCAGAAATCCCTCTCTTCCAGTGCAGTTGGAAAGGTTGTTACTAACAAGCGACCAAGCCTGAATGCTGACAATGTGAGATGATGACAAGCGCCCAAAGAGCAAATACGCAGACTCTTCAACAGAAGATGCTCCTGCTGCCCCCACGGACTTCTGAGATACCTCTCTAGACAGCGGCGGTGAGAAACAAGGGCTAGTGTCCACTCAAGAGGAGAGGCCACAGTGTTCAAAAGGAGCTCTGTGTGGAAGCTGTTATACGTGAGGGGTTTAACTTTTCTGAACAGGAGATGACTGGGTAAAAGGCACTGTAATTAGTTGCTTCCTGTCAAGGAGGGCCAATTGGTTTCTTTTGGTTTTGAAGTGCTAGGAACAGAAAAGGCTCAGCTGGTGAAAAGCAAAGAGACTGAAGCACCACAACCATTTAAAAGGCATGATTTTGGCGCTCCAGATTAAGAGTCCACTCTAAGGGCCCAAACAAAATCACAACCAAGTCATCATAAAACTTCCTTGAACTGATTTGGTAAGAGACTGAAAACCCAAAGGACATTCCGTGCCATGTGGGAGTCCCTCCTGGAATTTCAAGTTGCCACATGACAACAAGGGGCAGTGCAGAGTCCTGCATTTGGGGAAGGACAACCCCGGACACCAGGACATCCTGGGGACTCTCCTGCTGGAAAGCACCATGGCAGAAAAGGACCTACGGGTCCTGGTGGACACAAAACAGAGATTGCACCATAAAATCCCCCACAGCTGCCTGCGACCCACTGTGGGAGGAATCCAGGGAGCCCAGAGGGCTGGCCAGCAGTGCTGGGCTGTGGGGAGAACCTGTGGGCCTTTGTCCTGCAGTCCCCCAGGAAGGCACGAGGTGTTACCCAACGAACCCTCTTGCCAAGCGTGCCTGGAGGCATCTGCCCTGGCCAGGACGACCTGACGGGGCCCTGGGAACACACGGCCAAGGCCTTGGTGACTGGCGTGAAGAACCGATGCCGAGCACGAGACAAGAGATAGGGGACGGAAGGGACAGTGGCACTGCAGAAACGCTGGACACGTGTGCTGGGGCTGCAGCGCTGCCAGGGTGAGCACCATAGATGGGGATGACCCCGAGCGATGGATGGTGACATCACCTAGCAATGGACTGTGACGTCACCTAGTGATGGGCTGTGATGTCCCCAAGCAATGCACTGTGACCCGGCATCCCTCGCTGCTGGTATCTAGGCACCCAGTCCCACCCAGCCAGCTCGTGCCCACACTCCAGCTGAGCAGTTTGCGAGGACTGGAGTGTTGAGCAAGGTCTTGGTGTTGGTGTCCTGAGCGGGGAGTTGTTCCTTGGAGATCTTCCTGCTCGACTCCAGAGCCATTGAAGGACTTTCCCCGGCCCTGCCAGGTTCAGGCAGCCGGGGCACCCAGGGGACGTGCTTGCAGCAGCAGAGGTGAGCTGGGCAGGGAAACCTGAGGGTTTGCTTTCTGAGGGACCTGGGCATTTCTTCCACCTCTCCCTGCACCAGCCCATGACCATGGATGGCCTCTCTTCCTCTTCTGGCGTAACACCAGCTGCTGCAGCACCGGTGAGAGGGAGTGTCTCAACATCCCCAGCTCCCCCCAGCCCACCACAGCCCGTGGAGATCATGGCCACGGGGCAGGAGAGCCGCTGCCCAATATGCCTGGACAGCTGGGAGGAGGCCAGCTACGCAATGCCATGCCTCCACCAATTCTGCCACCCCTGCATCCTGCGGTGGGCTGAGAGCAAGCCCGAGTGCCCCGTCTGCAAGAGGGAGATCACCTCCATCTTGCACTCGGTGCAGGCGGATGACGACTTTGAAGAACATGTCATCCCACCACCAGCAGCACCAGCAGTTGTCATCCTTTGGACAGGAGGAGCTCTGGGACACCGAGCCACCCACAGCCTCCGTCGCCCTGCAGCATCCCAGCCAGCAGCCCTGAGGATGGCGCGCAGGGCTTGTGTGGGCCGCCTGCTCCAGCTCCTGCAGTCCTGGATGCAACAGGAGCTGGGGCTGATCGAGGATGCCCAGGAGGCAGGGGCAATGCGGAGATTCATCCTGTCCAGGCTGCTCCTCTTTGTCCTACGCGAGGAGAACCTGTTCCAGCTGCTGTGGGACACCCTGGGCCAGCACATGAGGAGCTTTGTCCACCAGCTTGCTGCCACCGTTGCACGCTGGTGCCCTGGTCGGGCCCGACGGGGGATGGGCCTGGGGGACACCCGTGCTGCTGAGGAGCAGGAGGGCAGCCCCGCAGCTGCCCCCGGCCCCGCTGCCTCCCAAGGGGGGTCTCCTGCCCCCCGTCCAGCCTCCTCCCGCAGCCCCGACAGAGCTGAGGCAGAAGAGCGCCCCAGCACCTCACCGGCTGCCCTTCATGGGGGTCCTGGCAGCCCCCCTTCTGCCCCTGTTCCCACCCACGGGGAGCACCAAGAGCCGCAGGAGGACCCAGAGGAGGCTGTGCCCAGGCCCTCCGCTCCCAGCCAGGGCACCCAACACTCCCCTGGGAGGCCCCGGCGAGCCCGGAAGAGGAGGGCTGGCAGCTCTGAGGACCCCTCCCAGCCCCCCAGGAAGCCTCCCCGCCATCAGTGACCCTGGGAGGCTGCCTCAGGGGCCGGCCAAACCACAACCACGCCGGCAGCTGGGACTTGAGCTGGTCCCCAGCAGATCCCGGCCTTCGAATTCTTATGCAATAAGAGAAAGTAAGGGCCTGAAAACTGCAGAAGAACTCTAGTTATTGCTCTCAGTCTCGGTGGCATTGCTGTCCCCACCCGTGCTGCTTTCTCCCCTTCTCCTGGTGCTACGCCCTCCATTTCCTCATGTGTCTGCTGGGCCCCACCACCTCCTCCGCCCAGAGGCCTTGCAAACTCGGTACAGAGCCTGCGGCCTGGTGCTGGCAATGGCGCTGCCGTCTGCCTGGGCTGTGGGACTCAAGGGACGGGGTGCTCCCACTGGGGGTCCTATGCCGCACGGCAGAGGGACGGGGACAGGAGAGCGGATGAGGCTCAGTTCTGCAAAGGAGCCGTGGCACAACCTCTGCTTCAGTTCCCCTGCCAAAAGACGCCACTGCCTTGCAGCAGCCATCTCCTCAGGGCTGCTCTGTTTGAAGCGGAGCTGTTGTTTTTGGAAACACCCCCACCTCAGCGGGATCTGGGGCTGTTACAAGTGCTTCAGGGAGGTCTGTGTGGAGCCCTGGCATGGATGCCCTTTGCAGCGCACAGAGAGAACACTGTGGGTCAGAGACAGAGCAAGGGTTTCCTACTGCATGTCAGCCCATAGAAATTGCAATGCCATCGGGCTGCTGTCTCCTCATCTCCACAGAGTCTTTCCAAGTGTGTGTGGGGGCTTTCCTGGAAGAAATCTGCAGTTTGTTCTTGTCTTTGGTTTGGAAAGCCAATGCCTGCAGCTGTAAAGGAGGTGCTGGGGGGCTTGTTCTGACCTGGCAGTGGAAAACCTGTGCAGGTCACAGCCAGCAAGGAGATCAGTAGGCTGTCAGTAGCAACCTAGGTCTAATTCTTAGATAGTCCAGGAAAGCAGAGGACTGAAGAGTAAAGTCCTCAGCTTCACCACCAATGTTTAAGAGTAGGGTGTTAACAGTGGTAATTTCTGGTTGCTTGCGTTAGGATCTCCCTGGCTTCACTGCTCTGATTTGCTGTCATGCATTCAGTTCTTGCCCTTTTCTATTCATCATCTTTTGCCTTCAGGATTGAGATTAAATTTGATACCTAAATTCTGTGACATTTTTGCACATTCTCCAGCATGCTGAGTGCCTCAGGAGCCTGGGCTCTCTCTGCTGCACCGCACCATCTCTGCTGGTGCAAGGTGACAGTGCACAGTGACCGGGTCATACCCCTCATCTGAGGAGTGCAGTGTGGCACTGCCGCCATAGGCTCCAGGCTGTATGAACTGCTGTGTGAACTCAGAATTCTGGCACTGAGTAGGAAAGGACAGAATTAAGTTCCTGAGAGTCATTGCACTGTGAGAAGGGAAGGTATCTGTATCGTTACACAGGTGTTCCTCCTTTCACAACTCATTCTGCTGTGCAAAACTGACAGTGGAAACACAGACTGTATTTCTCTTGAGTTGACCGAGTTTAAGACTTATGATGAGGGGAGAGAATTCTAACACAGAAAGGATGCAAACTGCTTAACACCCAGAACCAGCATCACCCAGACACTGTTTCAAGGGAAAGGGCATAACAAATTCAGCTGCTACTTTTTCATTTGGACAGCAGAGGAAGACTCGACAATATTTTCAGGACTCTCTCCTATCTGTGACATGAAAACCAGGACAGTTTTGTCTGCCTTCCACTTCTGACGAGTGGAGTGGAGCATACACTGGCCCTCCTTCTGTCAAAAGATTCCTTCCAGACAGATCAAAAGCACTGGCATCTCCCTCTGATGCTCACTGCCCCACAGAGCCAACCACCATCTGTTCAATGCAGGAATTACAAGATTGTTCCACAGCCTCAGGTTGGCTCAGGCATATCCTTCAGAAGAGCTGCACTGCACTCTCACGGTAAACAATCACAGTTTTCAAGTGTTGAAGATGCTGCGGTTTCCTGTCCTTTCCCCAGTGGGGTGGCAATTCACCCTTGCTCCCACTATGAGCTCTAGTATCTGATCCTAGAAATACAATGTTTCTTAAGCTCACACACAAACCATGATTCCAATTGCCATTTTGTGGAACTTCCTGTTTGTGCAACTGCAGAACCCTATTTTATACATATAGGCACCTGTTTTATTCTAAGTACCTTTGTTGTATCCAATATCTTTATTAAAACATGAAAGTTCCACATAGACATTCAAGAAGCAGTATAAGAAACTGTTCAAATTTTTTTGTGTGTGTTACATCACAACTGTGATGCAGTGTAACTGCAATGAAGTGTGTTAAATGTTGCCCAAGATGACAAAACAAAGGATGAAACACCACCTAAAGCTGCAGATTAGACTCTCCTTCTTTTAATCAGTGTTAAATATACACTTATATGTCCTGAAGAAAAAGCATTTTAACCTGAAGAATAACTTACAGGTATAATCACCTATTTAAGACACCCTCCCATCCAGGGACATGCATTTTTTTCCCCATTAATCTTTCCATCTACAAGTACAAAATCCAAAATTTGACAGGATTATGATATTTTGATAGTATCTCTTCTTTCACTCTTAAATATCTATGACATCTGAAAAAAACTTACAAGCTTATTGTATGTTACTAAACAAAGAAATTCACAACAACAGAAACCCTAAGGACATTGGGTTTTTTCATTTTAAGGAAAAAATACATAAAATTCTACCTGAGAAACTATCCCTTATGATTTAACATTGAGTTTATTGAGTAAATGGCATTAGCAGGATGTTACACCTCTTCTTAATGAGGCAATGCTAACGAAGTCACCATCCCAATTGGAGAGCCAGCACAACAAGTAGTTGCCAGAAGCCAAACCATTTACTCCAGTGCTTCAGTAGCAGGAGACTGCTGGAACCGAGAGGACTGGCAGGAAAAAGCATGTGGCACACTCCAGGATGAAAAGAGCAGAAAATCCCCAGAGGGCACCTGGAGTGAAACAGAAGTAAAAGCACTGCACAGCAGCAGCTATTTCCTCTATCCAAAACTGTGCACAGTTCAATACACAGCCCAAAACTGCAGATCCTCAGAATGCAAACCACAGACTCAACTGACCTCTACCCAGTGAAAGGCAGAGGAACCATGACCTGTACAGAGATTTTCTGCTTTAGCAAGGGAAGAACCAGACATAGGTTTGTTTCAAGTAAACATCAGTTCCACTCAGTACCCTGACACTAGTTCACAAGTACTCACAGAATCACAGAATGGTAGGGGTTGGAAGGGACCTCCAAAGATCATCTAGTCCAACTGCCTGCTAGAGCAGGATCCCAGAGTAGATCACACAGGAACATGTCCAGATGGGTTTTAAATGTCTCCAGAGATGGAGACTCCACAACCTCTCTGGGCAGGCTGTCCCAGTGCTCAGTCATCCTCACAGTAAAGAAGTGTTCTTTTAAGACTGAACCTTCTGTGTTCCAGTTTGTGCCCATTGTCCCTTGTCCTGTCACTGGACACCACTGAGAAGAGTCTGGCCCCATCCTCCTGACACCTGCCCTTTAGATATTTACAAGCATTAATGAGATCCCCCTTCAGCCTCCTCTTCTTCAAGCTGAACAGACCCAGTTCTCTCAGCCTCTCCTCATGTGGGAGATGCTCCAATCCCTTCACCATCTCAGTGGTCCTGCGCTGGACTCTTTCCAGTAGCTCCATGTCCCTCTTGAACTGGGGAGCCCATAACTGGACACAGTACTCCAGATGAGGCCTCACCAGGGCGGAGAAGAGGGGGAGGAGAACCTCCCTTGGCCTGCTGGCCACACTCCTCTTCATGCACCCCGGGATACCGTTGGCCTTCTTGGCCATGAGGGCACATTGCTGGCTCATGGTCAGCCTGCTGTCTACCAGGACTGCCAGGTCCTTTTCCCCAGAGCTGCTCTCCAGCAGCTCAGCCCCCAGCCTGTACTGATCCATGGGGTTGTTCTTCCCCAGATGTGGGACTCTATACTTGCTTTTATTGAATTTCATTAAGTTTCTCCCTGCCCAGCTCTCCAGCCTGTCCAGGTCACGCTGGATGGCAGCACAGCCCTCTGGCGTGTCAGCCACTCCTCCCAGCTTTGTATCATCAGCAAACTTGCTGAGGATACACTCTGTCCCTTTGTCCAGATCATTAATGAATATATTGAATAGGACTGGGCCCAGTACCGACCCCTGGGGGACACTACTAGCCACAGGCCTCCAACTAGACTCTGCCCCGCTGACCACTCCTCTCTGGGCTCTGTCCTTCAGCCAGTTCCCAATCCACCTCACTGCCCAGTCATCCAGTCCACACTTGTTAAGCTTGGCTGTGAGGATGCCATGGGAGACTGTCAAAAGCCTTGCTGAAGTCAAGGTAGACCAAGTCCACAGCCCTCCCCTCATCAATCCATCTAGCTATGTCCTCATAGAAGGCTATCAGGCTGGTCAAGCATGACTTCCCCTTGGTGAACCCATGTTGACTACTCCTGATAACCCTCTTCTCCTCAACATTCTTTGACATGGTGCCAAGAACAAGCTGTTCCATCACCTTTCCAGTGATAGAGGTGAGTCTGACTGGCCTGTAGTTACCCGGGTCCTCCTTCTTGCCCTTTTTATAGATTGGAGTGATGTTGGCCTTCCTCCTGTCCTCAGGCACATCTCCTGTTCTCCAAGACTTTTCAAAGGTGATGGAGAGAGGTCTAGCAATGACTTCTGCCAGCTCCCTCAGCACTCACAGATGCATCCCATCAGGGCCCATGGATCTGTGGGTGTCCAGTTCACCTAGCTTTTCCTTAACCCAATCCTCTTCAACTAGGGAACAGTCTTCCTCCCTCTTGACTTCTGCGGTCTTGAAGGTCTGGAACTCCTGAGGGTCTGCCTTAGCAGTAAAGACCAAGGCAAAGAAGGCATTCAGTAATTCCGCCTTCTCTATATCCTCCGTCATCAGGGCACCCACTTCATTCAGCAGAGGGCCTACGTTTCCTCCAGTCTTCCTTTCGGCTCAAATATATTTGAAGAAGCCTTTCTTGTTATCCTTGACCTCCCTTGCTAGGTTTAATTCTAAGGAGGCCTTCGCTTTCCTTATTGCATCTCTACATTCTCTGACCACATTCTTGTATCCTCCCAAGTGGTCAGACCCTTCTTCCACGTTCTGTAAATTTCCTTCTTTCACTGGCGTTTATTTCATAGCTCCCTACTCCCTTACATGATTTCTTACTCTTCGGGATGCTATGATCCTGAGCTTGGTGGAAATGATCCTTGAATATTGACCAGCTCTCTTGGGCCCCCCCACCATCCAGTGCCCTGTTCCACGGGCTTTTTCCAAGCAGTTTCTTGAAGAGGCCAAAGTTAGCCCTCATGAAGTCCAGGGTTATGATCCCGCTTGTTGCTCTGTGCCTATTGCACATGATCTTGAACTCCACCATCGCACGGTCACTACAGCCAAGGCTGCCCCCTACCTTCACATCCTTGACCAGTCCCTCCTTGTTTATCAGTACAAGGCCCAGCACTGCTCCTCTCCTTGTTGGCTCCTCCACCACCTGTATCAGGAAGTTATCATCAAGGCACTGCAGGAACCTCCTGGACTGTGCATGCCTGGCTGTGTAGCCTTTCCAGAAAATGTCAGGGTGGTTGAAGTCCCCCATGTGATCTAGAGCCTGTGATTTTGAGGCCACTTCCAGTTGTCTAGAGAAGGCCTTGTCAGCTTCTTCATCCTGATCAGGTGGCCTATAATAGACAGCTGCAATGGTGTCTCCCATGTTAGCATGCCCCTTAATTTTTACCCACAAACTCTCAATTCACTCATCAGCCACCCCCGGGAAAAGCTCAATACATTCTAATTGCTCCTTCATGTAAAGAGCAACTCCACCTCCACGCTTTGTTAGCCTGTCTTTCCTGAAAAGTACATAGCCATCCATCACAGCATTCCAATCATGTGAACTATCCTACCAAGTCTCTGTAACAGCAATCAAATCATAGCCCTTCAACCTCATGCAGATCTCTAGTTCCTCTTGTTTATTACCCATGCTGTGTGCATTGGTGTAAAGGCATTTCAGAGAGAGAGCTGAGCTTGCAGCTATCACCCTAGGTGTAGAAAGACAAGGCTCATCCTCGGCTAGCCTGGTTTTACTCCCCTTCCCCTTCAAACCTAGTTTAAAGCCTTCTCAATAGCCCTGCAAGCTCGTGGGCCAAAATCCTTTTTCCCCTCGGAGACACATGAGCCCCATCTGTCGCCAACAGCCCTGGTGCCATGTAAACCACCCCATGATTGAAAAAACCCAAAATTCCATCAACGGCACCAGCCTCTGAGCCACGTGTTGATCATCTGGATTTTCCTGTTCCTTTCAGTATTCTTCCCTGCTACTAAAGGGACTGATGAAAAAATGACCTGTACTCCAGATCCTTTAACCAATCGCCCCACTGCTCTGAAGTCTCTTTTGATCACCCCTGGACTTCATAACTTCATCACTGCCAGCCTGAACAACCAGCAGTGGGAAATAATCTGAGGGTCGTACCAGATGAGGGAGTTTTCTGGCAATATCTTTTACCTGAGCCCCAAGAAGGCAGCAGACTTCCCTGTGGGATGGGTCTGGTAGACCCTCCATTCCCCTCAGGAGGGAGTCACCTATGACAATAACCCTCCTTTTTTTCTTGGCAGAGGCAGTTGTGATGCCTGAGGCTGACTGACTCATCCTTGGCATCTCACTGGATGCAACTATATCAACATCATGTGTTGCCTGACCCTCGAGTTGCAGGACCCCACACCTATTGTGTAAGGACACCTGGGAGGGCAAGAGAGGCCAGCAGGGGATTTTCCTGCCACCCCGCACAGGGACCTGTTTCCATTTGCCCCCATTTCTTAGGTGCCCTCCTTCTGCCTGGTGACAAGAAGGCAGGGGTTCCACTGTCTCTTGTAGAGGCTCCATCTGCTGCTTTTGCCTCAGGGATGTTAGGGAATAGCTCCACCAGACCACCTCCCTCTCACACTCCTGATACTCCTCAGCCTTTCCACTGCCTCTCTCAGCTCTGCCCCCATGCTGAGCAGAGCATTCCCCTGCTCACACTGCACACTGGTGTTCTCACTGCTGCCCTCAGGCACTGCCTGAGACCTGCACAGCTGATTCCCTGTGAGCGAGCTCGCTCTGGGTTGCCACATTCCTTCTGGCACTGGCTTTAGCCCTAGTGGCAACCATAGCTATGACTTTTTTGGGAGGGCAATGCCCACCAGCTGACATGGACTGACTGCCCCTCAGGCTGCCACGCTGCATCCCCTCTGCTCACACTACTCACAGCGGTGTGCGCTGCCTTCAGAGGTGGCTGCAGCCTCTCAGGTTGGTCCTGGTGAGAGCTGCCAGCTTGGGCAGGGCTCTGTGCTCAGTCCCGGGTTCCCCAGCTCCAGGAACCCCCTCTCCGCCTCAATTTGCCTCGATCAAGCGCTCAGCCGCAGAGCTCAGCGGTGCCACTTCTCTGCGGCTCGCACTATGGTGACTCCTGGGTCTGTATCGTATATTGAAGTTGTAACTCACACGCAGCTCTAGAGGTCTTGTCTTCCACACACAGCAGGACTGGAAGAAACTTGGGATACACACAGGCATATGAAAGCTATTATTCCTCGCCAGAATACTGAAGAAGAAAGGTTACTTCATTGACCAAAAGCACAAGCAGAAGCAGGAGGAGAAAGCTGTCAGGTTTCCATCCTCTTCCACCCTCTAGTTGCCTAAGACACTAACACTTCTCTTGCAATTGTGCTACTGCAAATCTGATGGAACAGCAGGCATTTGTACACACTTCTGCTTACGCTTCAGAGAAAAGAGCTGCAATCCTCCGAGATCTCTGTTCTGTGAGCACATCTTAAACAGAAAACTATCAATACCCCTGTTTCCACCTACTTGTAAGAAAGCAGGGATAGCATAATTTTCTAAAATCTGGTCAAAACTCTTACATGGAGAACACACTAATTGGGACCTCAAAACCAGGACATTCATGGGAAAGACATGCCTGCAAGATACGCCTTCATATTCTTAAAGAAAAATAAAAGGGAGGTAAATTTCCCTGTCATAATTGCATGGAGTGATTAGCTCACAAAAAACCCAACTGTTGCCGGAAAATGTCCAATGTTGGTTGTTTCTCCTTCCATTCATTTAGCATCACACCATCAATACACATATAGCAGGTGGGTCGCTCCGGTTCTGTGTAATAGAAACATTCCACTCCCAAGAGCAACCGGTTACATATCATAGGGATGGATCCATCTCAAACCAAACACATTTGAGGCACTCAGAACATCAGTGTTTAGAAGGTGAATATTCACAGGATCACCTCTGAAAAAAGAGGAACTTCTCTGGGATTTTTCCATCCAATCCCTCTCTTAAGCTCGAGAAGTGAACACTCCCCAGGTTTTGATGATCCCAGGAAAGCCTGAGCCACCTCGTCACTGTTTATGTTTAAATACTCAACTGCCTGTAAGTTTGCTGCAACATTTCTCATGGTCCACTGGCACCATGAGCATCGAGATCCCGCCGCGCCTCACTGAGCTGCTGCAGGGCTACACGGTGGAGGTCCTGTGGCACCGGCTGTCTGACCTGCTGGGCTTCACTGCGGACTACTTCACCCGCCTGTGGGATGCCCATGACCAGGAGGTGGCCAGCGGTGGCCACGGGGTGGTCAGCTTTGACAGGGAGCCCATGCAGACCAAGTCCAACGGCAAAGAGGAGCCCAACCGCAGCGATGAGGACTCGGATTCCAACTTCGAGCCTCCAGTTATAAACTGATACAACAGAAGAGTATCAGTTTGTACTGAAGCTTTCAATCCAGATGAAGAGAAAGAAGATGCAGAACAAAGGGCAGTTTATCCGAAAACTGATGAACAGCAATGCAGACTGCAGGAAGCATGTAAAGATATCCTGCTCTTCAGAAACCTAGATCAGGAGCAGCTGTCTCAGGTCCTTGATGCCATGTTTGAGAGGAGGAAAACCCAGGAACATGGAATTGACCAAGGTGATGATGGAGACAACTTCTATGTCATTGAGCAGGGACTGTATGATATTGTTGTAGCAAAATACAACCAGTCGATAATTGCAGCAGTTTTGGGGAACTGGCATTGATGTACAACACTCCTTGAGCTGCCACCATCATTGCCACGACAGAAGGAGCCCTTTGGTGACTGAATTGAGTGACATTCAGAAAAATTATACTGAAAAAACAGCACAAAGAAGAGGAAGACACAGGTCTTGAGTCTGTGCCCCTTCTTAAATCCTTGGAGGCATCCGAGAGGATGAGGATAGTGGATGTTATAGGGGAGAAAGGGTATCAAGATGGGGAACGTATCATTTCTTCTCCATTCCCTTTGTGCCGCTTTTCTTTCAGCTTCCCTTCTCTTCAGCTGCCGTTAATATTTTCCTTTAACTACCTGGAAAATGCATGATGAAGGTGAAAAAAATACCTGTTAAGCAAAAAAAGGTAAATGTCTCCTTGGGAAACAGCTGAGAAGTTCCAGAAGGAATGGATGTTGATGCCTTTGGGAAACAGGACATTCCAAACTGACAGTTTCAAGGACAGCAGGCATGCTCTATTGGCAGTCAGGTGGTCAGTAGATTTGAATGACGTCGTCCCACTCATCAACAGGCCAGACACCATTGTACTGCACATTGGATGGTGAGCTCTTCCAGTCCCACGTCTTCACAGGAACCTTCCAGTCTGGGCCGTAGTTGGCTTCAACATATTGAAGGGTTTCACAGGGCACATGGACCTTGAGCTCTACAAATTCAGTCCAACACAGAGTGAACTTTGGAAAGAGATACCTGTGTCGTAACAAAAGAACTTGGTCACTGATAGAAGACTGGAATATACCTCTGAGTAAGTTCATGCAGAAAGCAAGCAACTGCAGCAAGTGGCCACGTTACATTTATATTTTTTCTTAGTTCATAGCTTCCTAGCTATGAAATATTATTTACATACTGGACAGGGATGCTGCTATCAACAGTAACTGGTTAATATTTGCCACATGTCCGTACATGTGATTTCTAATTCTTTTGCTGCTTATTCGCATAGCATTCTCACACCTATAAGAAAACACTTAGCCGCTGTCTACTTTTCCACTTACAAACTAGATTTAACAGTTACCTCACTTAGAAAGGTGCCAAGAGGATGATACATGTCCTTTGGTAGGGAAGATTTTTATAAAAGCAGTATTAAATACTTTATTAAGAGTCAGGCCTTTTTTAAAAAACAAGTTTTTACCTTTCTTCAATCTTACCAACCAAAGCAAGCAATTTTCCATCAGTACTCCTGTTTAAACATGGTGCCAGACTTGGAGCAGCTGCTAAGAATTAAGATATAATTGCCACTCTGTAGGTCATGAAACCTTCTTGGCCTATTAAAATTTTAAAAATAATTTATTCTACCAAACTGCCCTTGTTCTGTACCTGTTGCTTTCTGCAGAAGGGCCAGCAGAAGCCCTACCTGTAACTATGCTTACACCAGTGGAAGCTCCCAGGTAGATTTCACAGCTTGATCAGAATGACATCCCATAGGAGCAGAGTGTCAGAGTCCATCTGTTAAACAAGTAACGACCAAAGCTTGTGTACTGCTGCTGCAGAGGATCACTCCCACTCTGAGGCTATGACATCTTCCACAGAAAAAAGTGATCTTACAATGCCTTTTCACAGGTTCAAATGAAACCATAAGCACTCAGATCTTTTGAAAAAGCAGCTTAAAAGGTTTGTGCATTTGCATGTTATATGCTTAGAGAAGCCCCACATGTTCCTTTAAGCATAAAGTTCATTTTATTTTCAAGCGCTGTGCAGTTTCAAAGAATAAAACAACCTTGCTTTTATGCCTTAAATAGAGGGAGAGAAAAAAGTGATCAAGCACTTTTGGATATATATCCCAAGACTACTGATTAGCTCTAAACTAAGCCAAAAAGCAGAAAAAATGCCAGCTACCAAGGGAAAAAACCAAACTTCATTAGTGGATCTATTTAGCTGTTCTTAACCCAGGAAAACATTCATCTGTCAGAACTGCAGTGGGCATAGTCAATAAAGCATTCCAAATCATTACCACAAAATCCAAAACTACGAGGTTTAGTTTGCAAGGACAGTTGAGATTTTCTGCCATAACGCTCTGTCATCAAGATAGATGCCCAAGGATTCATGGTTTTTGCTGTAAAATTCATTTGTGCAACAAACACAATTTTAGAGTCTTCTTTCACACCTTAGCTGTTTATTTAACTGCCAGCTTGTCACAGTCCATGTAATATCTGCTTGACACATGACAGGCCAGCATTGCTCTCCATTTCAAGAGAGAACTGACCCTTGACAAGACCAGCATTTCTCTAGGAAGGCGTAGTACCGTTTTCTTTCTAATTCTCTGCTTGCCGAGTGCAAAATCTCCACTCAATTCTCCTCTGGTAACTGCCTTTCCCACAAAGAGCTCACACTTTGCCAGACAACAACACACAGCACACAAATGCCAACATTAAATGCTAACTCGTGCAATTCTTTCACATTAGAGGTACAAATCCAGTTCGTACTTAAATTTCTTGCCCGATTTGGCCTGAGTTCCTCCATTCCACACATGGTCATCCTCTTCATAGAAGAAAAAAATATCAAGTTTCAAATCATCTTCTCCCTGGAAAGAGAGTTCCAAGCTATCTTCTACCTGCAAGACAGAAATACACACTGTATATACTCATAAAAATACAAGGCTACTTACATCAGCAGGTTTCAGAAAATAAATTTCTTTTGGTCACATATGCAGAAGGAATACCTGCCCTAACTGAAGAAAACACACTAACTCCACAATTTTTTTATTTGTTTTTTTTTCTTTAATGGCTTCAGAACATTGAAAATCTCTTGCACCTCAGTGGGACTACCTTCTCTTTCCTCCCTTTAGCCCCAAAAGCTTCAGCACCATCTCCTGCCCTCTGCCATAAGCAAAATAATCTCAGGGAATAAACATCATTAGAAGGTATCTTCATTTAACACACTTCCCCTATGATAAAACACTCACTAGCACCAGTAATGATGTATCCCTTGAACTGCAGCCGAACCTTCATATTCCTGTAATTTTGTTTCTTTTCTCTAGCATTCTGTAGTCTACCCTCTGAAAAAGATAACTGAAGATCCGCACAAGCCCATAATGAACAAGCCCAGTGCACACCTCAAGCCATCCTTCCCTTTCTGCTAGTGTTACCTACAGGGCTACAGATCATATCAGAGCTATTGCCAATCTTCCCGTATGATGGGGCTCATCCAATCTCAAAGACTAAATTCTACCCTAGATTCTTAAGTTTTAAAGGGGTCTAATCTGTGTCAGTGGTGCTAGAGAAACTTATTAAAAACTTATTCTGAGCTGGAATTCAGATTCCCCAAACAGGGCTGAAGCTATTAAGAAGGGTATTTTCTCATACACTATCCAAGAGTACACACAAAACTCAGTAAGATTGTATGTTCAGGTAACACCATAATGAGTAAATACCTGCCGAGGAGACTTCAGATACCCACTTCTATGTAAGCAATCTGCAGGTGTACTAAGACTGTACTAATCTACAGGAAGACACATGAAGCAAATTGTTCATTATCTCTGTACCTTGCCAAATTTTTGCTTCAGTGGTAACCCTGCTTTCTGAAATGCTGGAATGATATCTGCTTTGTAGTCCCTAATAAAGACTCCCAAATCCACATCTTTGCTGTGAGGAATGACGTTGCACTGTCTATACCAGCCTGAGTGAAAACAAAGAAGAAAAAAACTAGTTAATTCAGGAACATGAGAAATACATCAATAGAGCAAAAACAACATAAAAATGAACTGCCATCAGGTCACCATGCAGAAATCTTTGAACGAGGCCATAAACAAGACTTCTGCCTTTCTGTAGTATGAAGTGCACCACATTGAAGAAAACAAGTATTACTGCACTCATAGCCAGCTCTCTCCTCCAAAAAGCCAAGAGTGGGAGAGAAAACACTAACTCTTTAAAAGAGAAAATATCTTCAGTTTTCTAATCTACACGTCTTGAAAGAAAAAATATTCTTTATCCGGGCAGAACTGAAAACTTGCAGTACTGACTCTAATAGACTGACATTTTACTAAAAGAACGCGTTTAAAATAAATAAACGTAAACTATATTTTAAAAGTCAATGATGAGCACCAAATTGCATGATAAGAAAGTCAGGTGAGAGTCCTTTTGGAAAGCAGCAATACCTGTCCATCACTGTGTTCTCCAACCTGCATTTCAGTAAATTCCAAGTCACATAATTCAGAGAACTACTAATTACTTTCTAAGCAGCGATCGACACACAACACAGATCATTGCTAACAACATTAAATGCTTCACTGGAAATTTGCTCAGCATCTCCAGGGCTCAGGTTTCTAAAGAAAAGGCATTTTGTCAGGAGTAAAAAGGCCTATTTCAATACAGCTAATGCCACATATTTGCCTTCCAATCCCGTCCACTGAACATCAGCTGACATCACAAGCAAGAGAGGATGAAACGTTTAACCTTTCAGATGAGTTTGAAACTGCAAGATAACACTAATGTTTTACCAAGGCACGTTCCACTGCTCAGCCAGAACTTCACTCCTAAGTTATTCAGTGTCTGGACAGCCAGACGGAGCAAGGACTTTGCTTTTTTTCTGAACTCCACTGCATCAAGCGAGGCATCATCAGGATACACCTGGAAGGCAAAGGAAGAGGAAACAAGCTATTGTCAGAGAGCAAACTTGTCCCTTCATTTTCCAGATCGCCATCCCAGACAGGTCATCCATCCCATCCTAAGAAAAAAAACTACCTTTAAAAATTGACTTAACTAGTATCTGAGCAGGATGTGTTCTCACACATACAGCCCAATTTAAGAACACGCACTAGAATGACAAGTTTAAATTTAAACTCTGAAACAACAACCTTCAGTTTTTCCAAACTAGCAGAATATAGAGTCACAGTGAAATGGAATAAGAATATATGTATTAGACACAGGTTCTCAGCACTTGGCAACACCACAGATGAACTTCAGCATGTGCAGCACTAGGGTGAACACCCAGAGTCTAGGGGGAAAATGGGGACAGAATCAGAGTACCTTCCAGCACAGCAGTCCATTGGGCGCCACCAGGTGTTACAACTGTATATTCGTTACTTGTGCCATAGAGTGGAAGCAAAGCGAACGGGAAATCATGCCCATCTTCCCACTAAAACTGTGGCAAGGTCTTTCATTTATGCGAAGCCAAGAACACCATGGCAGTCTGGGCAAACACTTCCAACTCAAACACAGGAAGAATGCAGCTGATTTCTGTAAGAGCTCTCGGGCAACAAATAGCTAAAACTAATATGTCTCAAAAAAGATGCTAGTTGCTTACTTCAGTATTAGAGCTCTAGCAAAGTTCAATATACCGTCTGAGGCACATTTTCTCTGTCTGTGGCAACTACTGCCTGGAGGTTTTAGAGCTGAAGTGGAGCACACTTACAGTTTATCCTTTACAGGTGAAGTGACCACACACAGGTATCCTTGGGTATAGTTACCCTCCTGCTACACAGAGGGGCAGCTACGGCCTACTTGACTGAACAAGGATGGTCTTCCCTTTCCTCCAAGTCCCTTCCTCAAGACCTCAAATGTCTGAAGAATGGAACCTCTAGTGTCCTCTTCTTTCCCTGCCATGAAGTCAGAGATGACTCAAATTCAGTGACCTGATGCTGACTCCACAGTCATAACCGTGGTAACTCTTTACTGCTCTATGTCTCAGTCCATGTCAAGTTAGTACAAAATGCTCCCCATACTGCAGCAGAAAGTCTTCACTATCTGCTAAATCAGGTACCAATATTCTAAAAATAGTGCTCTAAATAGTGGTGAAAACATTAGCTTACATGGTCAAAAAGCAGTCAAATAAATCATTTTGGAATGAATATACCTTTCCAAATAAACTGAACTAGGAACATGGAACTGCAGTGCACGGTTCAAGAGAATATAAAGTATTACTCAGAACTTTGAGAATTGCCACAAGGAAAATTTTCAGCCACAAAGATACAGAAGATCTCAGTCTTATTTACAAGGTATCTCTTTAACAGTAACAACGTACAAGAACTATTGACACATTGGGTACCACTTCTTTTCCAAGTTTTGGAAAATGCAAAAGAGTGTGCTCCCAAGTGAAAAAGACAGACCATGATTTTCAGCAAAGTTTTAGCTTTATTACTACTTACTAAACTCTGTAGATTGAGCTTTGTGTATGCAAACAGCCCCAACCTAGCTAAAAAACAGTGAACTGTTTGTAGGTTTGGGTCAATCCATGAAAATATACATTACGTTTCAGAGACACTACCCAATTACCACTCACCTGAAAGAAAGCCCGAGCTTCTCTGTACCTACATTCAAGAAATCTGGAGTGTGACATCTCCTCTAGAAAACTGGATGGATTTTTTGGAATTTGAACTTTTAGGTCATCAATGGAAACAAGCACAAGTTCTGGCCTGCAAGGAAAGAAAAAATGATACATTACCCCATTCAGCTCCTTTACAAACCACCAGCCACTTTTTCCTCTAGCTCAGGTTAAAATCTTAATGCATACTACTGGCAGTGGTTCCTCTGTCCAAATACACCCTAAAACAATTATAAACGCAGAATAACAAGAGCTTCAAGAAATTCCCCATACACTTCAGAATTTTGTTTGAAAAGAAATTCTGCCCCTATAAGCCCACAGTTAGTTTGTCAGATCACCAATTCCTTTACTGATTCATGACTTGCAATCAATTTTTTCAGAGCTGTTGTGCAGTGCATTTGAAAATTCAGGCTATTTATTTAGTTGTCTAAGCACAGGACACACTTAAGAACCGAATTTTACCCTGTACTTTGAGGCTATTCGCATTTAAAATATAAAAAATGTTCAGCCTTCACAATGAACGAAATGTGACATTTAACAGCTTACACAGTCGACTTCAAACACTTATGCACATAACAAGTACAGATATCGTGTTCTAAAAGTAAGAAAGAATAAGACTATGGACAAATAACATCACCAATTCAAACATTTACACAAGGAAGGAGTCCCCTCAGCACGTTAAGAGCATGGGTTAGATGCAATGGTTGGCACAGGTCTTTGTGGTACAGATGTCACCTCTCCTTATTCATGTTCTTTAACAGTGACTATTTGAACTGTTACTGAATGGATTTCTGTTGCTTCTCCTTTTCATTTAATGTTCCATATCTGTATTCAACTTTTGGACACCTATCGTTACAGAAAGAACAGCAAATATCTATCGGCTCATACTAAATCTCTTGCAACTTCTACTTTACCCCTGTGTTGATAGCACGGATGGCTATCAACAGATTCCAAACTTTTAAATATATTGATGGTAAACCACTGACTCTAGCAGAAGATCCTCTGGTACATCAGTCATGACTCCTTTGACTTCTCTCATCTTTCTTCCTGCTTTGATGTGGGTACACAGCAGCTTACTCTAAAATGCAGTTCTTGTTTTAGAAATGGTGGGAAGCTCTTGTTTTCAGGTCTACAGAATTCATACCTTAATTTACCTGCACTTTGAGGGCTGAAGCATACATGAGTTCCATTTTACAACCTGACTTTACAAGAGTAATTTTATGGCTTTCTCGTGCCTCCATTTTGAACTCACTTTTCATACGCTCCAGGGTAGCGACCAAAGTGGAGCTTCCGGAAAGGCACAAACCTTCTGTCCATTTGTTGCCTGAGTCTCAGCGGGCCATGCCAGAGATAATTACCGCTCCTCTCATAGAAGACCACCAGGTGAATGGCATGAGATGCCAGTTTAAATATGTAGTGCAAGGGAATTTCCATCCCAGACAGGTCATCCATCCCGTCCAAGCGAGGGTCCTTGTTTATAATCTTCAGCCATTGGAACCCCATTTTCTCAGCAGTTCTAAAAAGGCCCACCTGAAAATGAGAGGGAGGGGGAAACAGAGTGCAGGGGAGAGAGAAAGAGGCTAAAGATTATAGAAACCAAAACTGAATCCTAAATGCTTATTATTAACTGACATTATTTCCCATTTTCACTTTCTAATCAGACTTAAGCACAAATACTCAAAAATTTCAAAGACCTTAAAGATCAGAAACCACAAGCAACTCCAGCCACTCTATTTTCTTGTCTTAAGTTCTGTCCTTCAAACTATTCAATAAAATAACAAGTAAATGTTGTAAGCCATGCTTGGACGAGGTTTGCTCCTTGCCATAGCACCCTCCTCTGCATCCTCAAACTGCTCCACAAAGTTATTCTTGTGCCAAACTTGGCATTCTTAAGTCCTTGAATAATTATACCACTATTACAAATATGATTACTGCAAAATCCTTTTTTATAATACACAAAAATATTTGTCTAAATCACACCAAACGCTGCATAAGGTAACAGGCTTTCCTATTGCCATAGAAAAAGGGAATGCAACTCTGTCTGATAAGAAAAGAACCAATCAGCCTTTGAAGACCCTTTCAATTACACCCCTTGAACTGTTTTATACAGGCATATCAACTCTTCCTCCAACTGCTATAGATACCAGATATGATCAATGAGCCACAAAGGAAGGGGGAGAGGGATTTATATTAGTGTGCTGCCACACAATCTTATTCTCAGTTTCTTTAATTCATTTACAGCTATGGATAAAACAACTGCCTGATCAGGTCCAGAGTGCTGCTGCCCTTCACTGTAGTGGCACTCCTTCAGTAAAAGTCACAGACCATTTGAGTGTCTGCCTCCTTTTTCTAAAAAAAAAAAAAGCTGTCCGTCACTGGTATCCTTAGGCTGTCTAAACTTATCTAATAAATATTTCCAGATGACACTTCATTGATGAAATAATCTTGGATTCCATTTTGTCCACCATATGTTACACCTCTATTTTTGATACATCCACTTAAAAATCTCTGAACACCAAAGAAAAGCAGAGATACGGATACACTGAGTGACAAAATAAAACAGCGTTAAGTACGAGGATGTACTAAAGGAAATGTAAGCCAGCAGACTATGATAATCTTTCCAGCCTTGTAACATCAGTGCCTGCATTTCCTCCATGACAGATCCCCAAACTCAAGATTTATTATGCCTGTACCTACATTACAGGCTTAAGGTTTTCCTTCTTCCTTTCTAACAGACCACTTACTTTTTTCCTTTATAGAATGATCTCTTATTACAAGTGCTTATGAATATTGCAGACAGCTTCTAAAAACTTCTAGCTATCTGTAAACGACTCTTAATGTATGCAGGATTGTGCCTGGATACCTATTACTTCTGGGGAAAAAAAAATACATATATTCCTCTACCAGTCCCTTTATAAGATTGCCACACAATGGATTCAGAGGCCCCAGTACAAATATGAAAACACTATGTCACAAAATCACAGAACAGTTGAATGCGTTACACAAATGTGAAGAAAGGGCACTTACTTCATGTTTCCATGTTTTGTCCAGCAGTGCAAATGTGGTAAAGTCTCTGGGAGCACAAAAGTACTTGCATTCTGGACTGGGGCCATCAGGAGAACTTCTGATCTGTTCAATGTCTTTATCAACCAGTCCCAGAATCAAAGGATCGATCAAATACACTGGTATATTGTGACTAGATATTAAGCTTAGGAACTTCCTAACCACATGCTATTTGACAGAGGATAAAATCAGAAGTTAGAAACATCATCTTGAAGCATACAAAGGTTAATACATTAAAACTGACAAAAAGAAAAAAAATAACCTAGTGACAGAAGGAAATCTTATCTCCCAATACATTTCCTGGGTGTGCACTTTACTTCCATGAACAATTGTGGAAATGGAAATTTTCTCTTTCAGACAAACAGGCTGCTTTCAGGCTTTCCAGGTCCCTCAGACTAGAGTAAAAACCCTTCCGCTTCAATTAGGGCTTTCTACAAATTAAAGCACTCTGGAGTGCTAGACTTGAGAATGGACTCTAGGCTAAACTCCAGATTATTTCCAGATCTAGAGTGAGTTGGAAACCATTTGAACAAACCATAGATTATAGGATGAGATGCGATGCATGTGTGGGTGCTGAGGGTGCTGGCTGGTGTCATTCCAAGGCTGCTCTGCAACATCTGGAAAGGCCATGGTGGTCAGGAGCTGTTCTCAAGTCTGAGAAAAGGCAAATCTCATGCCATATTCATAAAGGAGGATATAGGGAACTCTGGTCACCTTCATCTCAGTCCCCAGGAAGCTTCTGGAGCAGAAGCCCTTGGAGAGTCACATCCAAGCACAAGAAGGACAAGGGTGCAATTGGGAAAGTCAGCCAAAGGCAAACTGCACCTATTCACATCAACTGCCTTTGAAGAAATCTGTGGGCAAGACGAGAGCAGTGGACACTATTCACACCTTGACTTTAGCAAGGCCTTTGACTCATCCCCAGACAGTATCCCCAAACCTCAGGCATGGTGCCTGCTGGATAGGAAGGGCAATTCAGGGAGAAGGTCAGAAGTGAGTGCTATCCAGCCTTTGGATACTCATGTACGCAGGGCACTCAACCATGGCAACACTGGGTAAGGGCTTAAAAGCTGTAGCAAGGGGGTCTTGTGCCTGATGAGAGAATTTATTAACTTGACTCCACAGAGAATTTCAATCACGTACATTTAAATGTCCATTACACGCAAAAGATACACAGCAACCACAGCCACCCTGCTATTAAAAATGTAGCTGATGTATTTAACCATAACAGTTAAATTTAATGACTGCCAGTCGGAACAGCTTGGAGTGCAACAGAACCCTAGCAGGACCGTGGAGCATTCTGCTTTGTTGCTAATGAACCGTAATATCAAGTTAAAGCATAATGAGAACTCTGTCCACAGATGGGCGGACTGTGACCACATCAGTTTCAAGGGGTGCCACCTCGAAGAACAGCGAGACATTCCTGGCCCAAGCAAGCAGTCCTCAAAGCAGCTGGTTCAGATTAGTCCCTAAACCAGCTTTTAACCAGAGCAACTCTCCTCTTGTTCAGCAGAAACGAGGCCTTTAAATGGCTATTTTGCCAACTAGCAACATTATCATATTGCACGGAAAGCACCCAGCTCCAAGCATCCTTCCCTTTAACCATCTGTGGTGTTTTTCACCAGGAGATCTGTTAACAAAAGACTTCTGTAAGTGTTTCCAAACAAATGCTAACTACAGGTATCACAACTCAGCTTCAGATTCCCTGAGGCCAACTGGATGTTTTGGTTGCACTCATTCGTAAAAAGGTTAAGTAACACACAACAAAAAAGTCCCGTTTCAAGTATCTAATGGCACCCCTACCACGCTGCAGGACAGCAACTGGTGAATGCTGAAACGTGAAGAGTTTTATGATGCAGCATAAGCAAGTAACACACAACATTGTGCAGCAGGTCAAACAGCAGGAGCGAGCAAAGGCCTATTTTGTGACCTGAGACCTGCAGCCCATTCTTTTACCCTGCTACTATCAAACAAGCTGCATGCCAAACAAGCCAATCTTTTCCAACTCAGTCTGAGACAACACAAAAGCCTGGATCAGAACTTCTCTGTCAGAAAGTTTTGCTTCTTAAAACATTAACACCACTACAAAGGACTGCACAGGCAAAGGCTGCTAAGCTATAAATGTTTCCCGATTCCATTTTAAACTCATGTTTTGAAGCACTTCATAACTTTACTCAGTGAAGAAAGTATCCCCAGGGAAAAGGAAAGAGATCCGAACACCGAGTTTGCAATTCTGTGCGAGTTCTCTGAGACTTGCAGAATGATGTGGTACATACCCATCTCGTGCTGTCTTGGCCTGACTGCCTTCCTCTGACTTTGGAGAGAACTGCTCCATTCTAGCGAAACGAAAGGAGAGGGGCAGGGAGGACGAAAAGAAAAAAAGTAAGTTTCAGTTGAATCTCTGCTTTGGATTTCTTAACAGGACATTGAGGGCCATTTATATAGCTAGCACTTTATAGTTAGGGCTGTACTCACTCAACTACAGTACTGAATGTGAAATCACAAACAACTGGTCTGGCTCGGTGTACTTAGGAGGACCACACAAGCCGTGGGGACTTGCAGCTGTGCCAGGACTGCATGATCAGGCCTCAGGTTCCTAAGTCAATGTGCCAGTAAACATCAAACGGGAAGATGACAAACACAAACCCTGTTAGGCAAACACCCCAGGGAGAAAGACAGCAGGACTGCACCTCCGTCTGTCCAAATGTCACCCTGAAAATCAAATTTGAACGAGAATATAGTCATATGTTAAAGCCAAGGTGGCTCGGCTTTTAGCTTTCCAAAAGGATGAAGAATTTCTCATTCGCAGCCGTGCTGTTTACGATCAGAGGCTGTATGAAAGAGTTCCACCGAGCACTGAGGCTGCCTGCATTGATGAAGAATGTCCTCACCAAAGGAAACAAACTCAGGAAACAGGACACCTGCGCAGTTCTTACGTAACAATAAAATCAGTTGCTTTCCTGAATCTCCACTGCAACTGTAAACTGTGAAACCACCAAGAAAACAGAGCATTTCATTGATAGCGACGTTTACCTCTTTTTCTATTACAGAAAGTGGTGCTCAGCTCAACAGTCCGCAGGCGGTATAAAAGCAGGATGGAACCTACAACACCTGGGAAATACGAGCACTGAGCCACAAAGCAGTGCAACACCTGCAGAAAACGCTGGGTTCTCCTTCAAACACACCACAGCTCACAAACCTGCAGCCCATACCTACGGCCGCCCTCGTTTCCCGCGAGAAGCCCTGGGCCGGCACTCGGTTCCGCTGCACGCTCAGCCCCCGCCGCACCGACACGCGTGGGAGGCGGGCGAGGACCCAGAGCCGCGGCGGCCCCAACCCGCGGCTGCGGAGCGCAGGGGAGGGCTCTGTCCGAGCACCGGGCTGGCAATGGAACCCCGGGGGAAACCTGCCGCCCCACGCCCGCTCGGGCCACCCGCCCACGCCACGGTCACGCGAGAGGCACTGCCGCCGCGGAGGGGAGCGGAGGCGCTCCGAGAACGGCTCGGCCGCGGCGGACAGCTCTCCCTCACCTTCTGCCAGAGGGACGCCCTGTGGCGGTGCAGCTGGAGGAGGAGGAGCGCCAGGCTGCTCAGGGAGAGCAGCGCCAGCACCGCGGTCTGCGGGATCCTCTGCATCGGCCTTCGGGGCGCTCTCGCTCACCGCCCGCCCCGCTCCTCCCTGCGCCGGCGGAAGAACGCGGGGCGCTGAGCGGCCGCGCCGCCAGCCCGCAGTCCCGCGGCGGGGGCGCAGCTCCGGGGCCCCCGGCACCCGCACTGCCGCGCCTCGCTCGGCCCTCCCCGCTCCCGCGGCTGGGCCACGGTGCCCCGAGCCTGGCCGCCCTCATCCGCGGCGCAGCGCCCGCCCGCACGGAGCCCTGTGCGCCGGACGCAGAGCACCACCCGCCGCCGTGTGCGCATGCGCTGCAGGGCCGAGCCCAGCGCGGCCGGGCCCTGTCGCGCTTCCCCGCGGGGCACGGCCCGGTTCCGCGGCTTCCCCTCCTCCTTCAACCCGGGCCCGGCCTCAGGCCTGTGGGCAGCAGAGGGGACTCGGCACCGCCTCAGCGGGAGGCCCGGCACCCCGCGCCGCACCACGAGAAACATGAGCTGCGGCACGTCGGGTTCGGGTGCCTGTGTTGGCACAAACTGCCCCGTCCCGCACAGCCAGACGCTCCGTCCGGCCCGGCCGTGAACACCGCCAGCAGGGGGCGGCCGCAGCTGCCCCTGGCCACTCGTGCCAGTGTCTCACCACCCTCACGGTAAATAATTTCTTCCTAATACTTAGTCTAAATCTCCCTCCTTACAGTTTAAAGCCATTACCCCTCATCCTATCATTCCATGCCCTTGTAAAAAGTGCCCGTCCAGCTTTATTCCAGCCCCCCCAGGTACTCAAAGGTGCTCTCAGGTCTCCGTGCAGCCTTCTCTTCTCCAGGCTGAACAGCCCCAGCTCCCTCAGCCTGTCCCCATAGCAGAGTGCTCCAGCCCTCTGATCATCTTTGTGGCCTCCTCTGAACTTGGTCCAACCAATCTATGTCCTTATGTTGGGGGCCCCAGAGCTGAACACAGCACTGCAGGGGGGTATCACCAGAACAGGGCAGACTCCCTCGACCTGCTGGCCACGCTGCTTTTGATGCAGCCCAGGACACGTTTGGCTTTCTGGGCCGCAAGTGCACACTGCCGGATCACGTTGAGCTTCTCATCAGCCAGCACCCCCAAGTCCTTCTCCTCAGAGCCACTCTCCATCCATTCACCACCCAGCCTGTACTTGTGTAAGTAACCTCACAGTCTGCATGCATCCCCCTCCAGCTGCAGGTACAAACAGGGCACCGAAGTAGCACCAGGACATTGGTACTGGACAGGCAGTAGCTCAGAAAAAAAGAAGACTCTGAAAAAGATCTCAAGTGCTTAAGGCAATTCTTTATATCCCCATTTACTAGAAACAATTGGACTAGCTGTTAGCAGCAAAAATTTGTCATCTGTGCAAACTATTATGTAACAAATTCATCCTTTAAGGGTAAAAAGTCACATGTTAAGTTCACCTAGGGCATCAGTTAAACTACAACTTGCAAGTCACAAGTCACAGTATGAAATACTTCAAGCATTTTTCTAACTGTTAAAGAAAAGTTACATTTTTACACTGTGCACATCAAAGGTACCTTGCAGGATACACTACATCTTTCTAAAAAGAACTTCATCATTTAAATGCTCTTATGTAGGGCTGGAGGTCACTTATGGTTCTTTACCATAACGCATTAACTTATTGTAAACGTTCCCTTTCCAGAAAGGGAAATTTAAATAGGAACTGCAGCTATACACCCAAGATCCAGCCGATGACTGGTCAGCACACACAGGTACGAGTCTATTTCAGTGTCTGTTCACTGCAGTCATTCGATAGAACAAGTCTGCAAACAAGAAACATCCGTCTCAGCCCTCCTCTCACTGAACACCACCAGGGTCCACGTGTTCAAGTGTCACTCCTCACACCCTGCTGAGTTCAGAGCAGCTGAGCCCCTTGAACTGCTGGCCAGGTGTTCCTTGCAGCAAAAGGGGGAGAAATGAGGAGAGGGTGACAAGATTACTACACTGACTCTTTGGGTAATAACAGCAACTGTGGATAACGTGTGAAATGGATTCAGACCCTGTTTTGAAGAACCATGTCACCTTCCAGTAGCTTTGTTTCAGGACCCAAACCCCTGAACCGACAGAGGAAGGTACAGTTAAACTGGGAACTGTTTTGCACTGTCCTCTGCCAAAGAGATTACAGCTCACTTCCTTCACAATCCAAATATTTAGAGATGCTCAAGTTCCAGATATGAAACAAACATTAAGGACTCAGCCCTCCTGTCAACTTCACGATTTCTCAAGAGGAACAAAACAGGTATAGAGCAGGTATTAAAATTAAGAAGAAAATTTAAGTTTTCCACTGAGTATCATAACCAGTTCATTATTGTTTCATAGAATCTCTCCTCCTCTTGAAAAATCCTGATGCACACAAAGGACCCACCAATACTAACAATATTTAACATGATTAGATGGTCATGCCTTTACAGACTAAAAGATACACAGACGAAAAAACACTTTGGCTCTGTAGGAAAGGAGCCAATTCATTATGGACCCCATCAGCATGAATTTCAGTTTTCAGGTGATATTAGGAAAAAGTCTTCACTTAGGAAACAGTTGATACAAGTGTGTATCTGAAAATTATTTCTAGGCTCCTGACTTGATTAAAGGGAAGAAAGCAGTTTTAAACAGTCTGTAATACACAAGTAATTCTCACTGAAAAGTTGAGATTTTCCACAAAGAATATAACATGATTTTTTTTATTAGCTCTCCAACTATTGTGAATCATTTGACTATTGTTACTACGCTTCCAACCAGGACCTGAGATGATGGAATACCCAGGCTCAATATTTCACTTCATTTGCGAATGAAAAGGTCTAATGGCTGATCCAGAAGCAGATCGTATGTTAGCTAGCAAAGCATTTGCTTACTTTCCGCTTTTTCCTTGCCCTTAAAAAAGGGGAAGGCGTTAAGCTGGTGGCTACAAAGAGATCCTTGAGAATATGATCTGAAAGCCAGTCTCAAAGCCACATATACACAGCATATGGTACAAATGAGCAAGCGAAGAGGGGGATACTATATATAAGCTACGTTTCTGCTGGATAAAGAAATCGTGCAATTTTGAGACTTCTCTGGTTATCCAGAGAGTTCCAGGAATCCTCACTAGGCCAGTCAAAACAGGCAGCAAAAATGTGTGCCTGGGCTCAGAGGGTACTGCCCTCTCACCAAGAAATGAGTGCCACTGCGGCTCAAAGCCAGCTTTGATACTGACACAACCATTTGAGAAGTCTTAGCCTGCCTTGAACCTGGCTTGAGAAAAAGCAGAAAGGTGTTTTAGCAATAGCACCCCCATCCCCTCCATCTGTTCTGGGGAGGTGTATTTAAACTGAAGTTCTCACACCCTCATTCCTAGCTTTAGCTGCACTACAGCTTTGCTATCGGCAGATAAAGACTCAATTTATCATTATCAGAGTCCAATTAGAATAATGCCACAGAACTGGAAAGCCAAGAGATGACCCAAAATTAAGAGTTTCTGAGAGTGCAGTACCACTCTGTAGTTTTTAAAGAGCTCTAGATTTTTGGTTCTGAACATACAAGAAATACTTCCTAGCTCAATGGCTGGCTATCATAATGCATCTTCACTGATGACATGAGAATGATTTTAAATAGCTTTAAATTTTTACATTTTCTGTAGTTTGTGATAAACAAGAGCCATACTCTAAATACATTTAAATGAGTTACTGATGGGAAATAGGAAGATTTTGTATCAGAAAAAAAAAAAAAAAAAAAAATCAGAGACTGCTCTTACTGTTTCTTCATATTAGGCCTACAAGTTCTTATAATATTCTGTTGAAATCATAATGCTGTGATATTTTGCCAGGCATGGCTAGCAAATCAATATTCTTTTGAAATGCATGTTTGATATCATAAGTTCTAATGGGAAGCCCAGTAGTAATAAAAATATATAGTCAAGTAATTCACATTAGGAGAGCTAAGAACACGGTATTTGTTTTATTCATCATAGAAAAATAATATTCATAACAATTAATATTCAAGTCCATCACAAAATGCTTAAAGAAAGTATTAGAAAAGTACATAGTTGCAGCTCTTGATTTCTCCACTTATTATTCAAATAGGCAACGGTTCAGTTTTCTGTCTGCATTCACAGTATGTTCCTAACACTTCAGCCCGACACGTTTGCACGAGCAGTCCCTAGGCCTTAAACAGCAGTAGGTAGCAAACCCAGTTTAATCCAATGCTCACAAGCTCCTGGAAGTAGCAGCTACACGGAAAAAAAACCCCATTCAGCAGTAGAAGTGTTTATAATAGACATTACTAGGCAGTATTGTTTAAGCTGCTTGTCGAACCACTCAATCCATTTTCACTTTTCTGGAGCATTTTCACAGCACTTGGCACCTGCAGTCCAGTACTGACTGTAAGTCCACCACACCAGATCTAAGGGAGAAAAACAAACAAAAAAAAAATCAGTATGCTGAACATTATGAAGCATCTACATATCTCTTCTCCCTTCCTGCAATGGAACTCATGCAAAACTTATCCTGTGGCTGCATTTGTCTTCTCTCTTGCTCTCTAGTTACAGCACTTTGTAAAACATTCTCGTCAAACAGAAGCTAATTTTTAAGACCATAAAGTCTTAAGACACTTCACATACTCTGCTTTATGACTCTCAATTTATAACCAAATCTAAGTTCTAATACTAAAAGACTTGCTCCTAATAGGTAAACATCTTTGGAAGACCAGTGTGCTAGCAGAAAGTACTTAGAATGACAATGAAAAGTAATACTCTCCCTATGCTCCAGTGTCTGAAAGCAGCGCTCAGTTTTAGTATGACATGGCAGAATGACGGCAATGTCAACAAGGTACAAAAAAATTAAGTGTCAAGAAGCTTCAGGGGCACAGGTGCCAGTGCCCTCTATTCTATAAGTGAGTTACGTGAAAGAATGGGGCTCCACGCTTATGAATAAATTTCAGGTCTAATTAAGTAGCCTGTCATTTTTATTTTAACTGTTCAGGCCACCCGAAGTAGTGTCCAGAAGACTGCCATCACCAGCTACGAGAGGCGGTACGAGATGCGATTAATGGGCTGGAACGGGGTAAGCAAATCTTTCCTTGGTGCCTTTGGAACTGACTGAACGAGTCGGCCTTAGCAATGCTGGAGGGATGACTAACATACATCTCCCCACAGTTCTGAAGTGCTGTTCCATTCCCCACAAGTGGAAAAGGATCAGTAAGGCAACTTGCTTCGTTACCTCCAAATAAATAGCTATTAAAAATCCAGATGACTATTGTCAGTACATCTAGCCAACAGCAGGAATCGTGAAAGGAACTCTCTCTGATACAAGTGAACAATCGGGTGTTTGGAAATGCTACATGTAAGGCTGTCGGGGAAGTTACTACTTCTCCATTCCTCCTTCACACCCCAAAGAAAAGTAACTATAAATTGGCCTAATCACACTTTAGAATTACCACGTGGTGCTTCCTGTGGCTGAATTACAAGAGGCTTGAGATGGGTGCCAAGGCAGTGGGGTCATTAGTGTGAGCTAGCACGCCAGCTCCTCCAGGTTCCTAAGTGTTCCCAGACCTATACCCTACTCCCAAAGTACAACGCATGTGAAGGTACCTTGTAACGCAGCTGAGGCCTCCAAATTTAGTTGCTTGAACAAATTACTTTGATCATTAAAGGAAAACCAATACACAGTAACTAATCCTTTTCCTGTGCATTTTTTGCAAGGTTTGAGTCTTCAGAATTGCAGCGAGTTTTCCTTGGTTATCTTAGAGCCACAGAAAAGTTATGCAGACCAGTGGCATGACTGGCAAGAAAATCCCACTGAGCTTTTAAGGATTTGAAAGCCAGAGTCTGGTATCTCAGCAGGCAGCACCTGGTGGTGTTCTGTCTCAGGACACCTGCTCTGACAGCTCGCAGCGTATTGGGCTCCTACCTGCATCAGTTTGGGTCAGTTAGTGTAGCGGGCTAATCACCTACCACCTAACAGAATGTGCTGTTAAATTACCCTACAAACATGTAATTACTTTTGTTTACATAGCTGAGACAACTAGGTGCAGAGTTCTTTTATTGGAGTGCTATTATAAGCACCACATGAAATAATAAAGAGAATGGTTAAACATTTTTTAAGATTGCTAGTCAGCCAAAACCAGTGGTCCCAGTTTCCTCCTTTAAAAAACAATTACATCTTCAGTAAACTGAATTCAGTACTAGAAACTGAACACAGTTTTATTGATACTGACCATGAAGCCTGGTAATAATGGTTGGGTAAACTTTGTTCTGAATGTGTGCAACAGTTCCTTTGAGTTTGCATTATAAAACGTGAGCTCACCTAAAAGAGGCAGAAAACAAGTTGAAATACATGTTTAAATGGTATTGCTGTGTACTTTTTGTAAAATTTATTCTTTTCTAGGGAAAGGCTTCCAGAACACACTAAATACAGTCCACCTGACTGAAAAATTCTCAGTTAGTAGCTTTGTCACACAGATGAACCCAGGTAATTTGACATTACAAGCACTACTGCACGAACAGCTCTGTGCCTTAATTTCAGAAGGGACTACATCAAACTGAAAGTAATGTACTACTTTAGCCTTGTACTGTTTCAACTTGAAACAGACAGATAAGTTCTCAGCTGAATCTCATAAGATTGTAATTTACCTCCATCAAAGTTGCAGTATACTCCTATTCTGTCTGGAACAGGTATGTCTAGAGTCTTGGTTTTATTATTATGTTTTGCTGAAAATGTGGTTTGCAGCCAGTTGTTGATATGGATGCACCAGCTTGAATTAGTCTTTCCCAGCTGGTCAAACTTCCCCAGGTTTCTGTATGTTACTCCCATGCTGTAGGATTTGCAGTCCTTCTGGGCTCTCACCTCCCAGTAATGCTGTCCACTTTCAACAGCAGTGTCTCCTACCAAAACACAAATACATTTAGTTGCTATAATTAAGAGTACTTTACAATGCTTGCTTCCTTATAGGTACCAGTGATGTCTTCTCTGTTTTGTTTTAAGGTGAAGGCTTAGAAATACAAAACTCTGAACTATAAGGAACAAAAAACCTAATGTACAAGAAAATAGTATAACAATGAGACAGTTTTTACTTAGACACATTGAGATAAGATACATTTAACTTCAATTCACATTTAATAGCAGTGAATGTCAGTCATTAAGAGGTTTGTAACAGTGAGCTCCAACAGACTTAAAGACACTTGTGGCATGAAATTCTGCTGTTTTATAGGCAAAACTACCTCTGTGCAGCACAGCATCGAGTACGTAGCCTTCAACAATCACAAGTTTTCCCTCAAATTCTCACCTAATTTGCCCTACCACAGCATTACACCTCTAACAGAAGTAAAAAGTTCACCTTACCCAACACTGTGTATGATTCACCAATAAAACGATCTCTGCTGCCCCTCACTGAGGATCTTGTGCCAACAGATGTCCTCTTTGGAGATGGTGCACCACCACTTCTAAGAAGAAATGAACCATTCAAGACTTGGACACAATTACAGAAATGCATACTCAAACAAGTTTTCCCGAGTCAATTAGGGTGCAGTAAACATACATAAGCTATTGAATTAGTTCATTAGTCCAGCCACTTAAGACCTCTAACAGTAAGCATGCACAAGAACTGACAGAGAAGAGATGACAGCCAGAAAAAAATACAAGACCTTGTAACAAACCAGTTCAGAGGAAGCTGAGAAAGGAAACGGGAGATGAAAAAAAAAGCAGGTGTGGCATATGGTGTGAATGAAAGCCTCTACAAAAACAGTGTTTCGCCTGTACTATGCAGAATCCTAGGGAATTCAGGTTCCTCGTTTTCCACATAAGATTTCCAGTGAGTAAGTCTTGTAGATTGGTGACAACAATCAGCTAACTATGAATACACTGCTGACACTCAATGCCAAAATGCCTAATTTTTACTGGAATATAAGTATCAGTGAACAGGAAAATAACATAAGCTGTGTTAAAGGTAGGTTTTTCAGCATGTGTATGGCTTCTATAAGCAATGACTGAAATCCCAGGAAAAAGTGTAACCCAATGAAGAATGAAAGGAATAAAATTGTGATAATTTTGTTTTAAAATGCACACACTGAAGATGATATAAAACCCTAGAGTGTCAAATCTAAACACAATTTATATTTTAAAAAAAGATGAAGTGAGACTTCCAGAGTTTAATACATCACAACTATCATTAAAAAAAAAAAAAAAAGGATCAGACACCAAAAGAGTATACTGAAGGGTGGGGATTTTATTTTATTACATTAACTCTATCAAAGACTACAGAAAATAAAACTGTATCACAACACAGTGTATTGAGAAGTACATAACAACTCCTCAAGAGTCATTATGAAATTTAAAAGAGTCTAATTTCAGTCAAGAAAGGCTTAGATTTCTAATCATACTTTTCAAAAGAATTCTCAGGAAGAAATAAAAAAATAAATGAAGACACTTTTCACTCTGGAGAATGTTCTAATGAGCAACCAGTTGCGCAAAAGAATAATTTTAAACTTAGTGAGATTTTCAAGCATTTTATTTTACCTCTGTTATGCCCTCAAAAAATACCTAGAAAATTAACCATTAAACAAAATGAAGGATATTTTCAAATTACAATGAATATTAAATCTCACTAGCCAGGGAATCACATCTGGTTATTATTTTAAAGGCAATCAGTAGTAAATATTTTAACTTCTCAGAAATAGCTATGCAGTTTACAGTTTAGTTTCATTGACCAAAAAAAAAAAAAAGTCTCTGAAATAAAAGTGTGAGAAGTCATTTTCAAATCCTCATCCTCTGTAGTCTGTCATGCATTAGCCTTAGAAGAGTTACCACACACAAAAGGCAGTTCTCTCCACAACTTTTCCTTTAGCTATTTGATAAAGCTAACTGCTACTTAAATGTCCACTAATGCAGTGAAGTTTAACTTGTTTTCTTTCTGATTCATTCAACACTGATTTCAAGTTTTCTGGAATTGTCCTCAAATACCATTTCATAAAAGGTTAGAAAATGTCCCTTTTGCGCAATACCTTCATTAAAATAAAGCGGTATTAAGCCGTGATACGTAAGTATGCTAGAATCTCTGGTTCATCTTCATAACTAAGTTTGGTTTATTCCAGTTACAGAAGTCTACAAGAAATCACTGATGAAAAGGTTGTCTACTTTAGCATCACCATTTAGCATACAAATTTGCCAGTACTGATCAGAAGACAGCTAAGCTTCTAAACTGCTTGCAAGAGTTATATGAAGGGGGTGTCTTGTGCAGGTGCACCTCATCAAATGCTTTTGAATTTTGTTAACATGGAGGAAGCTGTGTTTTACTTACCAAAGATAAAGGTAGCAAGTGATAGCATGGGAAAAAAAAAGCAAAGCCAATAATTAAAGCGTAATTTCAGGGGGAACCATTGCTCTTTGTAGATTCCATCCTGCTTCAAGTGCATCAGAGATCATTCACTCACACTTCCAACAAAAGTTGCTGAAATTTTTCTATTAGATTCAGTATGAGTTATGCAGAAAGCAGTGTGGCCATTTAGAGAATCGCCGTAAAATAAATGCAGATGCTTTGCTAGTATATTCTCAAAGTTAGGCAGACATTAAAGGGTCCTCAATATCATTTATTTTGTTCAAGTCTTCTGTAAATGGCCACTGCATGTTCTCTGTCCACTCAAAATCTAACAGCCTTTAACAGTTCAACTAAATATTTGTCATAAAAGATTGAAAAAGCAGTTGTTATTTTGTTTGGCTTTTTTTCCCAGTACTTAAGTTTCCCTTCCAACAGGGAAAGGCAGGAAATTTTATAGCAGAAAGTCACTTTGGTGTCCATTTTCCAATACAGCAAAGTCTTCGTTAGCTAGTGTAGTAACTGGTGCATTTCTTCCACTAATCAGTGACCAGATATTCTCATCTTACAGTTAGGATTGGTGTGTTCAGCACTGCAGTTAGTCTCCATTTTCTTATCCATTTCAGCAAGTAAAATATATTCCAAGCAATATGTATTCTAATCTAATAAATATGTTAGACATCAGTGTCCTGGTTTCCTATGAACAGACCTATGGGGCAGCCATGGCAGGCAGGCCATGAGTAGCCCGGAGTCAGATGGGAGTTTCAGTCAGGGCATCTGACTCACAGGTGTATCCCATACCACTGACATCAAGCTCATTATAAAGGGAGGGAGTTTACTGGGGGGGGGGGGGGGTGGTGTTCTTTTTCCTGGGGCTCTTCCCCCCTGGTCTCCTGCTCCTTCTACTGTTCCCAAGGACCAGGCTGCATGTAAACTTGTATACTTTATGTTGGTATTTGTATTAGTTTTGTTATTTCATGAAATTTGTTTCTATTTCAAACCACAGGGCTTCTCCTTTTTTTTCCCCAATTCCCCTTCTCAGCTGAGGAGGGGCCATTGGGTGACACAGCAACTGCTACAGTTTAGCCCTGGATACAGGCTAAATGTAGACAGTCATTAAGCATTTCATTGCCATTGTGCCTTTCCAACCCTTGAAAGCTGCACATTTGATGGCTGAAACAATTATACTGCAACTTTTCCCACAAACTATGAAGCTAGCTTCAAATTTTCCCTCTAATGCAGACACATCATACAGATACTCTTAACAGGGAACAAAAGCCTCCTGCAAGAACCAAATCATCACTAAATCATCTAAATCTCCTGCTGTAAAAGGTCAGCCTGAGATGCAAGCTTGAACGTGTGACCATGTCCTTCTACCACAGCAAAGACCAGAACTAGGGAAGTTCTTTAATGACAACTGCAAAGACAGACCAAGGTATAAGACTCCCAGTTTGTTGAGCAAGTAGCAGTATCTCTAGGATAGTTTTAAAACTCAGTTTAGGATAAATTCATATGCTTTGTGTAGTAGAACACTTGACACTGCACAGCTTCAAGACCTTTTGCCTACGCAAACTTTCCTTTACTGCGGATCTCAAATGAAAGAAATATCCACCTGATGGACGAATACAGAGGAGTAAAACCTACAAGGAACTTGGGCTCTTGTTTTGGTCTCACAACGTCTAAACCACTGAAAAAGTGCAAGAGAGCAAAACCAGGAGAAGTAATTTCTCAAATGGGAGTTTTATTAGAAAAATAATGAAAAATTTTTACTCTAAAAACACAACTGCACAAGGAATAGGAGAATATATTGGCTGCCTTTACATAGCAAAAAAGAGGCTTTCTCATTTGAACACTTGGTTCCACAAGCAGAATTGCCATGAAGCTTTTTATACACACCATCCTCTTTGAAAGTCTAAAACAGTTATTTTCTTTCCCTCTGATGCCTAGTAACAGCTATAGCCAAGTTCAGAGGCAAAAAGGTTTTCAGATTCAACAGAGAACTAAATTTTTTTTTTAAAGTTCCCAGAAAGGAACTCTTTACTACATTTGTAAAAAATTTAGTGTGCCATCGTGTGCCAGAAGGTTACTGTACCTGTAAATAACAGGGATCTTTGTATCAGCCCTAGAATACGTAATGCTCTTTCAAACATTGCAAATCAGGTCTCCCACATACTAGGACACATCCTTCCAGGAAGACTGTTTTCCAGTCACTGGAAGACATATACACAATCTCTGTGAATCCAAATTAAACTTTAAAAATTTTTAAAAGCATATGTGTACTGTTACTGATAAAGGCTGTTGGATTTACTTCTCACTACATCAAGCAAAGGAAAATAGCATATGTAGATTCCCAACAAAACCAGGAGCTAGATCCTAGGAATAAGAGGTATATTATCACCTTCTATTGCGCTTCAGCAGAGGATTCTGGCCACTGTTGACAGAAATTAGTCATCATTAAACAACTGTTCTACTACTACAGTAAATTACCCCATTTTTGACATGCCACTAAAACTTACTCTACCATGCTTCTGGCAGCGTATGCCTATAGGGAAGGTATTTGTTCATAAATTATCTCAAGCACAGCTTTTTATACTGAAAAGCACATATCGAAAGTCAACTAATTGCCTCTGAGGAAGAAGTAGCCAGCTCTGTGGGCAAAGCGAGAGCAATGGACACTGTTCACACCTTGACATTAGCAGGGCTTTTGACCCATTCTCACACAGTATCCCCAAGACTCAAAAGGTGAGATACAGGCTGGGCAGTGGGCCATAAGCTGTGTCAGAACCAGTCCGACACCGGGCTCACCGCTATGGACAGTGTTCTCCAGATAAGAGAACCCCACACAACAGGACAGGCTGTGGGACAACTGAGGGAAGAACAATTCTGCAGAAAAGCAGCTGGGAGTCTTGGGACGGACACCAACAATGGGGGAGGACACACCACATGGCACTGTACTCTTGCGGCAGAGGTGGCCAGCCAATCCCAGGCTGTAGCAGCAAGACAGCAACCAGGAAGCCAAGGCAAGCAACTGATCCTCTCAATTTGGCACCTGTCAGACTGAGCATGAAGTCCTGTGTCCAGGTCTGGGCTCCTCAGGACCATACACTGACATACTAGAGCAAGGCCAGTGGAAGGCCAACAGCACAATTAAGGGACTGGAGCACAGGATGACAACTGGGTTTGCTCAGCCTCAGGAAGACAAGAGCTAATTGCCATCTTTAACAATGTACAGAGATCGAGCCAGGCTTTTCTCAGAGTGGTGCACACTGATAGCCAAGAGACACCCTCGTTGCACCACAGGAAACTGCAGTCAGGTAAAAGGATATTCCTCCCCTCTCATGAGGGTAGCCTGGAATAGAGGCCCAGTGAGTTAACATATTCTTCATCCTTCAATATATTCAAGGCTCAGACAGAGTAGACTGATCTAGTGATCTTCTTCCAGCCATATTTATTCAGTGATTCTGAATAGTACACATCTAAGTACCTAACACTCAACAACCTACCAAGAATTCTGTTTAAGTTACTTAAGTACTTTTCCTAGATTAAAATAGCTGGTAAATATGTTTAGGGCTGCCACTTTTACAAGAGTTATGTTCCATTACCTGTTACCTTTTGCTATCTAGTTTGTCTCCTTGGTACCTTCTCCTCACTAATGAGCGTTACGAGACAACAAATTCAAACACCACCTATAGTACCAATTTTATTTAACCGTAGCTTTTTCAAAAGGACAAAGCAGCTAGCTCTTTCCTTTTTTTTTTTTTTAACAGGTGAAAAGTTGTCTATTCACCTGTACTGACCTGCAACACTACTACACATAGAATTACATCAGTTGCTTGCTGACATTTACCTTATCTACCATATTGGGTTTATTTAGCAAGGCTTTGGTAGCAGGAGCACTGCAGGGGTGGCTTCTGCAAGAAGCTGCCAGAAGCTGTCCCCATGTTAGATGGAGCCAGTGCCAAAGCTGACCCCATCAGCTAAGCCCTCTCAAACCTTCTGTGGTATTTCATCTCTCACTATCCAGTTGAGGAGGGGAAACAACAGGGCAGCTTGGTGGGAAACCTGGTAGCTAGCTAAGATCAACGCACCACATCTACAAGTTATTTCAGTGCCCTGAGTGATATCCTAAGAAATGTATTTGAAAAATAATTAAATTCTATTTAATGATTAAGATACAGTTCTAATGGCTTCTATAAATACCTTCTGCATCTGTGTGACAACAGAAGGGAAATAAAAAATTAAAGTTTCTTTCAGAGAAAAATTTCTGAATAAAAGATTTCTGAATGAAAAACATCATCCTCAAGTGTTCCCCCCTGCCCTCTTCCCCTAATTGCCAGATGAGATATCCCAGACAAAAAACATTTATAAAACAGAGTTCTTACCAGCTTTTATTTTCCTTCCCTTTTATTTTTTCTTGGCCTTTGCCTCCAGTAGGATCCCATTCCACATAGTTATCTTCAACTTTCAAGTTCAGATGAGATGAAGTACTGTCTAAATTGAACACAAATGCTGGCCAAGACAAAATGCAAAACAGTGAAATGGTATAACACACTCTCCCAACAATGGCTATTCATAGAAAATGATAGAAGCAGTAGTAAAATAGTAGCAGAACACTATTTGACTTAATAGAAACATCAGCTTTTTAGTCTGATGCTTGTAATCAAGGTAAGTAGCCCTTCAAATAAAGCCAAACTATCTACTCTCAGTGCACAGATTACATCAAAGTACATTTTTTTCATCTCTATAAGGCTACAGTATCAGCAAATAAATTCAGCTAGTGCTTTCTGCTAGTTACAGTCTACTCCCTAGATTCTTACAATCATGAATGATTTTTAAAGGTACATTTATTTTCCACGCTCCGCAGCTCTGATCCTCCAACAAGGTGCTTATGATTAATAAGGATTGCAAACTTGGAATACTAAACTGATACGGCAGCACTTACAGGCAGCAGAGATGAACTGTGAAGTCAACTGCAGATACAAAAACAGTAGAGGATGCATACACCTAGAAGAGACTTGGTATTTGTTGCAGCCAAGTCTTTTCATCAAAGAAAACAAAACTAAGAAAACATGCCAAGTTCCCTAAAGATGTTTATTTACAGACTATTTTGTAAGTGTCCTAATACCATCAGATATTATAGTCTGATTCTGAAAGAAAGTGCACTTGAGGTTTTTAAGAGTTTAGAGGTCAACAGTACACAGGTCTATAAACCAGTAAGGTAAGCACATAGATGAGGATACTGAGTTTCTGTGGGCTGATTACTAAAGAAAGTGAACTAAATGTTCACATAGAAATAACAAAAATAAGACGGGAAGCATGAAAACTGCCCAAACAATCAAAATCAGAATTATTTTTCTGGTAGTGGAGTAAGGAATCTAAGTGGCTCTTAAGCTTATACTATATATCTGACTATGACTGTTGCTTAAGAATATTAAAATAGTTTTAGAAAGCTTACCGTAATGCCCATCAGCTCATTCAAACTGCATGTAGCTTCATTTTTATGAAGTAACATTCACAAATAATAGAATTTGTATTTTAATTATCCAGTTCATATCAGTCATTTTGCCCTCTGCACTACAGACTTGGCTATAATTAAAGCCTTGGGATCATTATCTGCACCATAATAGTTAAGATTTGTGTTCTGTCACAAAACATCACTTCCAAGAGATTTTACTTCTAGTTTATTTACAAAGCAATGTTAGGAGCCACCATCCTCAGACAAACTGATTTCTAACACGACTCCTATTTTTCTTTTCTTTTTAATATTGACAATGATTAGAATTTACAGCTACAAAGTAAAAAAAAAACCTTTTCAGCACCTTCTATTTACAGAACACTATTACCTGTCACATGCCAAGTATCAACAACCAGCCAACTACACCAACTGTTTAGGTGCCCTAAGAGTCCTACTGATGCTCAACTACAACTTTCATCATCCCTTGCTATATGTTGGCATGATGTAGCTGCACATCATACTGCCAATTCACCATTCAAAACAACCAATGTCAAGCTCTGTTGGAGAAAGTTACATCACTACCTCATCTTTAGTGTCTGAATGCTAAAAGGCCAGCTTTGTGCCAATAAACTTCTTAATCCTTTATAGAAGTGGTTGTTTTCCTTTCCACTTAGGACACGTGTTTCAGCAGTGTTCATGCAGAAGGCGACTTAACATACAAGTTCGTATATGAAGGCAGAACAGTAAGTGCAGGGTTTTCGCTGCATCTAAGGTTAGAGTCTTTCAAAAATTACCTTTGGTTTCCAGAGTCACAGGATCAGAGTATTCCCCTGCCACAGCTTTGTTGCAAGCTTGTACTCTAACATTCATGTATTTTGTATCAAATTTCAGACCTAAAAAGTGAATGTTTAGAAACTTGATGTTACTGACATTTTTTATAAGACTAGAATCTATTCCATGTGGCTGTCTTTCATTTATCTCAATCTGCAAAAAACAAGCTTAAATATCAGTGTGAACTTCATTTAACATGTTTTTTTACAAAACCTCGAAGTCAAAATAAAACACAGAAGCATTACTGTACAAAGCACCCATTACTAATTTGAAACACTGGCAGCTTCATTACATACAAGACAATGGGTAATTTGCAAAACTTCCAAGCATAAAGAGTTATATCAATATTCTTGGTTTAGAAGAATAAGACACCTTTACCTGATAATGTATATTCAGTAGCTTTAATATAGTCTATTAGTTCCCAATGCAGTTCGTCTTTTGCTCGAGGAAGCCCATCAAAGTTGGTTTTCCTATACTCCAGTACAAAATGATCAATTCTGCTGTCTTCTTCAGGCATTCTCCACGATACTGTTATGCAGTTATCAGCAACCAGACATGCTGCTAGATCTATCTCTGGAGCTTTAGGGACTGCAGAAAGATAAATACACAGATGAGTTTAAAGAAGAGAATGGACTGAATATTAATTTGTTCTCCTTGGCTTTATAGAGTTTAGAAGTTGCCCTTAGCCCAGTAACAGTCATTCCTTTTAGAGGATCTATTCCATTAGCAAAGCATGATACAAGAGTAGGCATATCACTTTCACTTAATGTGCATTTTACAAAATGAGAAATATGCATTAGCTCTAGAGTGAACATTTGCATCACATTTTCCAGATGTTTGTTTGGTCAGTCAGCTGGGCTGATCCCCTTCTGGGAGCAGTAAGAAGGACAAGCTAGAGTAGACTGGATTTACATTAATGAACCTACATTTAGAGTAACAACTCACAGGAAAAACATTAAGAAGCAAACTTTCAGTTCTGAGTCTTTGGAAGGTAAGTACAGCTGCAGCCCTCAGTCCTCTTCCTGGGGCTCCTCCCTCTTGGTCTCCTGCTCCTTCTACTGCTCCCAAGAACCAGGCTGAGTATAAGCTCGTACACTTTATGTTGGTGTTCGTATTAGTTTTGTTATTTCATTAAATTTGTTTCTATTTCAACCCACAGTACTTCTCCCTTTTTCCCCCCAATTCCCCTTCTCAGCTGGGGAGGGGTCATTTGGGTGATAGAACAGCTGCTACAGTTTAGCCCCAGATATGGGCTAAAAACAAACACTGGTGGTATAGGTTTGAAATGCTTGAGAACAAATAAGCAGCACAGAAGAGACTGAAAGAAAAAGCAGCCAAGTCTATACTAGTTTTGGCTGGGACACATTTACATTTCTTTATAGGCTTGTATAGTGCTGTGCTTTGATTTGTGATGAAAACAGTTTTGATAACACAAGTTATTGCTGAGCTGCACCGACCCCTTTTCAGCTTCTCACCCCACTCCACCATCAAGCAGGCTGGGGGTGCACAAGAAGCTGGGAGGGGACATAGCTAGGACAGCTGACCCCAACTGACCAAGGGGATATTCCAGACCATATGGTGGTGTGCTTAGCAATAAAAGCTGGAGAAAGAAGGAGGAAGGGAGAGACCTTCAGATTTATGGCCCTTCCAACTCAAACGATTCTATGATTTTGCCTTCCGAAGTAACCATTATGACGGAGCCCTGCTTTCCTGGAGATGGCAGAATACCTGCCTGCCTGTGGGAAGTAGCAAATCATTTTACTTATGCATACAGCTTTTGCTTTACCTATTAAACTGTCTTTATCTCAGCCCACGAGTTTTCTCACTTTCACCCTTCTGATTCTCTCCCCCATCCTACTGCAGCAGGGAGGAGTGAGCAAGCAGCTGTGTGGTGCTTACCTGCCTGCCAGGGTTAAACCACAACAAATTAAGTGTTAATTGCATGCACCTGCCATCAAATTTTGTAGTCATTCAACAATAATTTGAGAAGAATATTGGTAAGATTCCTTCTTACGCAAATTAAAATGAAGATGAGGACAAGTATTTCAGAACATTTTCCTGTAAGTTTAGCTACCTACTCCAATTATTTTTGTAATGGTATAAGATACCAGATAAAGAGTCTTCCCTGTGTTTGCAGTGAACAAGTCTTTAGCATAATTCTGGCAAGCAGTGCTCAAATGCCTGCATTACCACAACTCCAAACTTGTTTTCAACTTCACACACTAGGACATTAGAATTTCCTAATGTATGAAGGTCTATCAATGCTCAGTGCAATTTTGCCTGCAAATGTTTAAGCTATCAGTATTTGATAGCTTGGCACTACAGCAGAAGACTGCCAGATTGATACACAGACAGTTAATTTTCCTGTTTACAAATCAAAGGCTCAAACAATTTAAATTCCTACGTATTTGATAAGGAAAATGCATGTATAAGAGGGTCATACTAAGTAGTATCTTCACCTAGATACAAGACTTTGTTCATGCTTTCTATTAGATCTTTACACTCCCATCCCTGTTAAACAGGTGCACTGTGATCAGCTTACCTACCTTACTCCCTTATCTATGAAAGGAAGACCAATGATTGCCACCCAGAGTCTAAGACTAAAAGGTGAATTTCTGCCTAGACACTGCTAGCTGACCACTAGGAATAATGTTGGTAATTTACTACACCTGCTACCACATACTCTATCTACAGCATACAGGATAAATGGACAGAAATGTAACCGATGCTGCCAAGTCCTTAATACATTTGGATTAGTGACCTAGAGATGAAACAATTTACATCCCTGCCAGCAGTATTCTTGTCAGTATATTCTTGGTATCAGTCAAGGGCAAAGCAGTTTAAATAGGAAAGCAATATGAATAAAAAGACATGAAAGCTATGTACTGGAACACTGCACCTAAGTTTACTTTCAAACAGCAACAAATAGATGCACCAATGCACATTTTGTATTACAGTAACATCACTGCCCTAGTAGACTACCACTCTTGCATTTCATACCATATGACCACTCTTGTAAGAGACATACTAGCTTATAGTTTCATGCACAACAGTACTGCAGATGACTAGGACTTCAGAGTGTCACTAAGCATAAAGCTAGCAGGTACAGTCTTGACAAACTTAAGATAACTTCAGGAAGTACAGAGGAACTGACAACTCAAGAAAAAACATGGTCTGGAAGCGTCATTCTCACTTCTGAGATCAGTTATTTTCTGAAATGCTACATGATGTGGAAATTAACATGATAAAACTAGAAAATTCTTTTACCTTCAAGGTATTCAGCTTACCATCCAATGAATGAGTTTAGGTACTTTGAAAAATTTTCTCATTAGGGTACAAGAGGTGTGTTCTGTTTTGTTTGGTTGTTTTTTTTAAATATAGGAAGTTATTCATGTAGTAACAAATTAAACTCACTGCACACAGTTTTTACCTGGCAAAAATTTTACAGCCTCGAGCATGCGCCTTTCCAGAGCGAAGTCCACCATCAAGTGAGTCATACTATCACTGACTTTTGGTTTCAGAGAGATGCGGAATGCTGGCGCCATTGTGACTCTAAAGTCAAGAAAGCAGCATTAGCAAAATGTATTTTGCATTAAGTCCTACAGCCATTTTCAAAAACAGCAATCAGATAATCTGTATTGTTAATTTCAAACTATTACCCAAAATACTGATTAAAAAAACAGAATATTTTTTGCTAAGAGATAACTGTTTACCATTTTTGCACAGGCTCCAAAATAGAAAGTTTTGCTGATGTGACTGTCTCAAAGAGAATATGGTGCAAGCTCCCAGTTGTTCCATATTATCAGGCAAAGAAATACTATAGGTGACTAGAGGAGAGCTTAAAATTTCTTTTACTAGTGAAAAACCTTTGATAAGAGGCAAAACAAAACTCTCACTTTACAGAAAATCACTTTACACAAAATCAGGAAGTATCAAAAATCTAAAGCACTGCAGAATCAGGATCATGTTCTATATACTCAGAAATTTGAAACTTAAATCTTTAGTTTAAAAAGGTCCCAAGACTCTTCTACTGGACAAGACCCACTCATTACCTACAAAGTGGAATGCATTTTCACAGGTTAAATATTGCTCAGAATGCATTTATAAGTAGCAGTGAACAAGCTGAATATTTACATTTCATAACTACCTCTGATCTTATCAGAGGATGAAGAAACATTTAGATTGCAAACACCATATTGCTTTGGAACATGTGAGTATCAGATCAGTCTTACAAAAGACACTGAAGCGCAGCTCCCACTTCCACTTTTGAAATCTTAGCTCAGTCCTGATTCTGAATACTCCTAACACTCCTGTACTCCACCAATAAAAAAGAAGGACAAGTCTCTTGTCTAGTTCTGTAACTGAAGACATCAGGCCACAGAGCAGAATTTGAATAACATTGATTCAGAAGGCACACAAGTCCTAACTCCTGCTTTAAAAAACAGAGATTCTTAACTAGAAAGTAATACACGCACCACAAAAGTCAACTGCAAAGACTTGTATCCAATTTACATGCCCAGATCTGTGGCACCTCTAGAACATCTTGTAGCTCACAGAAAGTGACACACATTAAGTAGTTCACTAGTGTGTAAGAGAGATTGCGTCCTAACTACAGGTACGTTACAGAACAGTGAAAACCTAAAAATTTAGGGAGTGAAGAAGGGGGAAAAAATACAAAGTCGAGTATAAAGATATAAGCATGTTGAGAGTGACAAGCATTACAATTTTGGGATACAAGACAATTATGACACCAAAATTAACGTAAATTGATTTTCCAAGACAGAGTTTACATTCTGAAATTCAGTATGGCCTGATTCCATTGCTCAGCCAGATGGTCAGAGCAAATCTCTCCTTAAGGAAAAATAATCCTCTGATTAGCAGTAAGAGAACACTGACTAGACAGCTTTTTAACTTCTGTTCAGCACCAGTCTTGAACGCCCAGCCACAATTGGTTCAAGAGGATTAGATCACACAGTATTTCAAGAAACTAGAGGAGTAAGAGGATGCTTATTACAAATAATAAGTATTAAAATTTCTACCACTGCCACTATCCCTCCGATTTGCTAAAAACACTAAATCTTTACCCTTGGAAAAACAAAGATTAATTTCTCTAGCAATTATTCATTTTGCACAGAACTTCAGAGAACTTAGACAATCAGACCCTTGCTCGGAAACCTGTATCTGAAACCCACCCTATCTGGTCCATAAGAGAAACACAGGCTGGAAACATCCTGTGAGCTGTCTTTGAAAGTATTATGCACATCATAGTAAGTTTTCTGAACCAGAAGATGAGACTCTCATAATGTAGTTAACATCCTTCCAAGTAAAGGAAAATGGCCTCAACATTTATTTTGAAACGGTACAGTTTCACTTTCTAAACAATAGTTTTAAGACACAGTTTAAAGAAAAGCTATCAGAAATAGCAATTTCACTGACATTAGTCACAGTGATGCCACTAGAAGTATTTCATCTACAAAACTTTTTATATTCAAAAGGAAAATTAGCTAGCAAAAGTCTCTAAGTACTTAAACAATAACAAGATGTCTCTCATAATTTAAGGGACAGAGTCAGCTTGACACATTATTAAATTTCAGCCATCAGGTATTAATAATAAACCAGAAGTTTATTCCTATTCAAAATGAAATAAATACTGTATTAATTAAATAATAATAATAATAACAATAACAACAATAACAATAATGATAGCTGCTGCAGAGCTCTGCTTCCCTGTGTTAAAAACATCTTTCTCTTCATTAAGGTATGAAAGGCCACCAGCCAGTAAGGACAAACACTACTGAAAAAGCATGAGTTTTTAGTTCTCTTTCAAAGGTTGTGATGTTACAACAAACACTTCAGAAAGAGTCACTGAAGTTGATTTAAGCTGACTATGACCCTTTCAAAATAAATGCATTTTCAAGGATAAGATAAATTCAAAGACACAAAAGCAATAGATTTTGTACTGTACCTATCTTTGATCTGTCTGGCAGCCTTGATGCATGTCAGGGAGAAGAGAGAGAAAGTAGTTAGTATCTCCATGCAAGTTTCAACGGCAGAAACATGCAAGAAGGCTGAGAAGAATCTCAGCCGTACTGCTCAGATTTGAAGATCAAAATGAGTTTAACATTTGCATTAAAATCAATTTTCCCATAAAGCATGTTAATAGTATTGGTTAGAACTGCAACAATGTGTCATCTGGGAAAAAAAACCTCATCTCAGGAACCACACCAGGCCAATTCCAAATTACTCAACTTCCTGGGTGTGACTCGGTCTCTTCAGATTTGTCTTAATCAGTTAAATTACTCTTTTAAAAGAGTTTTACTTGGCCAAGTCAGTAAAATGTAACTACCACGGTATTTTCTGTGAAACTATAAAGTGCTTATTAGTGGCATCTAACTACACCTGACTTGTTTGGCTATACATCATAGGATGTATACTCTGACAAACAAGAAAAAATAGGACTTGCTTCCACCTCTGAAAGTTATTGTATTATTCCAACAATGCTTCCTGAAAGGATCTCTCCATATGTCACTACTCAAAACCACAGAACCTAGTTTTGCCCAGCATTTAAATGATACCACTGAAGCAGATGCAGAAGTGGTGTTAGCATGTTTCGAAGATAAACATTAAGTAGCATTTGGAAAGACAAAACCCCTGTCCTTCACCAAGAACTGCAAAACTAAGACAAAATCTTATTGTTGAAGTAGTTATGGACTAGGTAGCTCTGCTGAATCCATGTTTGGAGTTAACATTGCTACTTGATCTAGTTGCCATTCAGGTGAACTACTTTCCCTTCCAAAGAGAAGTCAAGACACATCAGGTAGCTTCCAGGTTAAAAGTGAAAGAAAGTAGAGCACTTCCAGATTTTTCATTAACTACAAAGCACACTCAATGAAAGGAAAAATAAAAGAGATACAGTTGTCCCTGCTAGAAAAACAATTTTGTATTCCCAAAAGGGGAAGCAGAAAAAAACCAAGGGTTTAGAAATAATTTAGCTTAAGAGGTAGCTTTGTTTTACTTCTAACCGACTGATTTTCCTACATGACAGCTGTACTTAAGAGCTACTAAAAAAAAAAGCCTTCTTCATAACCTTTACACCTTGTGGAATATGTGGTAGCCAAGACTCAATGAATAGTCTTCTGCAAAATAGTGCTGGCTTAACTCCATCGAGTTAGTTTGTTTCCAGGCTACTGACAAAAGCGGCTTTCAGCCCATCTCAGATGAGCTGCCCAGCAGTGTCGAATCACACCCTATCTAACCACTGAATTCTCCTGTTTGCTGGCATTCGTGTTCTTTTGACTTCCAGGTAAGCCAATTGAGTAAATAAAGCCAACAAAATCAAACATTAAAAAAAATAAATTAAAAAAATAATCTTACTTAAGTCTTAGGCTAGTTTCTCCGGAACAGATTTACTAGAGGATCCAAAGAAAATTAGTACTAATAAAAGAGTCAGGGCTGGAGCTGTCCTTTCAGGGGCACTTGGTACTCCTATTAGCTGAGCAATAGATTTAGCTGGCTAATAGCCAAGGCAATATTACCTTTAAATGCCATATCCAAAAGCACATTTACAAGTGCAAACTAGTGTACTACAAGTTTCAAATCCTAGATATTAGAGTTCACTGAATTGTATTTCATTATCTTAAGACTCAGACTCCAAATTTAAAGATAATTTTCCCCCCAGCAAACACTCAAATTACTTTCCTTAGTGTATATGATTGAAAAAAATGCATTAGAGAAATCCAAAAAGAAACAACTTACAGTAAGTTCAAAACTACATTCTGCATAGTGCTCAAGAGATAACTCAATTTTCACACATCACTATGACAAGACACAAAGGACAACTCAAACTGAAGTGCTAAGAAAAATACTCAGTTTAGGAATCGTCACTCTTCAAGGCAAATGAATCAAAGCTAACTCTTAGGAAGCACAACAGCACACAAATGTGTTGCCAAAAGGTCTAAGTGACACATTAAGACAGCTTTCCTGACTGCTGTTTTAGAACAATTTGTGTCCTTGTTGCTGTTAAAATGCAGAAAGGCAAAAGTAATTGGGTCTTCCATTTGGCATGGCTGACCCCACCATTAATGCAAGGATTATTATAGCAAGCCTAGTGTACCGAGTCAGTGTATATGTAGAACAGTTTTATTAATTTGTAAGTATATTCTTCCAGTTACATACACATTGCCTTATTTACAAGTCTGCTGTGGTAAAGTTCACATTATTTGTACTGGAATCACAACGTGAGGCCCAAATCAGGCTCTTGCCTACACAGTATACAAATATTCAAGACCATAGTGCTTGACTTGGCCTCCTCAGCAGGGCATTAATTATATTTTTATGTGCCTCGCTATGCTTACTCTCAGTATTCCTGGTAAATTTGCAGGGTCCAGTACAGTAATGCAAAGGATATTTCAAATTGAGACAGAAAGCAACATCTGCCTTATGCAGATCTGTTGAACGTTCTTCTACCTTGAAGAATTCCACAGGCTCCTCTATGCTCAGCGACTGCACAGCAAGTCCCAGCAGTTCTTCAGAACTTTCTAGGGCATTACTACACTGGCTAAGCTGATCCTGAAGCAGAAAAAAGAAAGTAAGAATAATTTGATGTGTTCATATTTAAAAAGTGGTTTATAAACTACCAATACTAGAACTACATGGGTTTGCTATGCATTTGTAACAAATTATTACCTTATCTAACCCAGACCATTACCTCGGATACATCATGCTAACTAAAACTTCATTGTGCTTGACAAGTGCCCAGTGATCTATGTCACATCCTATAAATGCAAAGGTGAAGTGATTTAAAAGCCAGATTTCATCTTAAGGCCTGTTTCTCCCAACATCAGGATCTCAGAAGCAAAGAAATGCTTACATCTGTGTGTACTACAGTTTCAGAACTGCACCTCATCAATGAACTGCTACTGTTTAATGTAGTAGTAGCCTTGAAAAGGCAATGATTTTATCCCCAACTAGCTCTAGAACTGGCACAAGACAATCTTGAAAATCAATACTGCTGTATAACAAATGGGGATAGGAGAGGAAGGGGAAGACAGGAAGAAAGGTAGAAGAGAAATTTTTTTCAGGATTATCTAAAATGCTTGTCATTAGTAAACTACCATTCCCAGTATATAAAACAGTCCACAGAGAACTTCTGGTATTGCATACTACAGGTATATCCCTAAAAAGATCAGTTTTGAATACACTGCGGGATCCTAAATATAATGTAGGTTAAACAAGATGGACATTTTAAACCTGCCAGCAGCTTCTGCATTGCCATTCAACCAACAGTTGTTTTTCTGCTCATGTGATATTTACTATAATCTCAGAACAAATCAACAGCAAGTAATTGTTTTTCTTTAAAACACTTCAGGAACGACAGCTTGCTCTAAAGTAGTCACTGTCTCAAAAGCAACTAAGAGTTGCATCAACTTCAGCAACAGACTGGTCTCAAGCACTTCAGAAGTGTAACCAGTTTTAGCAAGTGTGGTGAGTTGACCTGGACCAGCTGCCAGATGCCCCTCAGATTTACTGTTCAGGGATAAAATAGCAGCAAGGAAACAGTTCAATAGCTAGAAGTTCATACAAAGTTTCCAGATAACTTCTGAAGCATGCCATTAACGCAAGTTGTCATTCATCTAATACAGCTGCTCTCCTCTTTGGAGGACATCCAACAATGACAGCCTCAGATATACAATACTCAAATACTGCCAAAATGTCCCAGGCAAACACCTCAAAAGAGAGAAGCAAATGCCAGAGGCATTTTCAAACAGCTTGGCAGAAATGGCACAGTAACTGGAAGATGCATCTTATTGAGATGCATCTGCATTTGGGAGTTGAAATAAATACTTTAGTGTTACTAAAATACACTGCCCCAAAATGAAGCAATATATTTTCAAAGCAAGGGTTTAAGGAGAATTTCTAATTTTCAGCCTTAACTTCCAAGGAAATTATGTGGGAGGGATCAGTCTAAATGTTAAATCCTTACTCTTTTCCATTATTAGGTAGCCCCAGTATTTTAAGTTATGGCTTATTCTAAACAAGGACATCCTGTCAACTACAGAAGATTAACTGCAGCACAAGCACTTTAAGAAGGCAACAAATTAAGCAAGTCCATTCCTTTAAATAGGATGTGTAGACTTCACTGAAATTCCTTGTTTTCCTCATACAAAGTTAGTTTTCAGTTCCAGTCGAAGATAACGGCTTAGATTAATCCATTCAATACAATAGTTTACATCTGTTAGTTTGGTTTGGCAGATTGACTGTTGGGAAAAGTACTCTTGCGGTGCCTCAATTACACAGAAAGCTTGATCTGTCATCAAGTAAAGAGAATGTCCTTTGAACCTGTAGTTACAGAAAAGCCTCAGCTGAAAGACAAGTAGGGCAGTTAACAACTGCGTCAGTGATCTGTAACATTCCACTCGTCTTCATCCTCTTCTGACTACCTAGCAGCTCAGCTGTTCAACACAGACAGCGGGCAGCAATTCTTGATACAGCTGTACCACACTGATAAGCTTTCAGAAGAACTTGGTTCAAGCACACCTGAGCTTGATCAAATTAGACTATCAAAAAGTTAACAGATATTAACAGAATTAACAGAAAATTTCAATGGCCAAGTCAAACAGCCAGATGAGTAACTATCTGAACAGTTTTCAGTTCCAGAATCATTACTCGCAAGATTAACTTTATTTTTTCTTCACTAAAAGGTAGAATAATACATGCCCCAGTTTAATTTCTTCTGTGAGCTGTTCCTTGAGAAGCACTTATTCTTTAAGCATTTAAGCCCTTAGTGTCCCTGGATGTGGACAGACCTCTGTCAAGAAACTTCAGAAGGACTTAAAGCAGACATATGGGGAGAAAGATTAAATTGGAGGTGGAAGAGTACATGAAAGTGCCTAACTTAATTTGCGCACAATGAAGTTCTGGAATGTTTTACACCCAGTCTACAAGTATGAACATTAAACAGATGTTACAAGGAAGTCTGTGGAATTTGTTTCAGGAAACTGCTCCTCAAACTTCTTTAAACTGACTAGACACAAGAAGGTGAAGTTTTTCAGGAACAAACTCTTCCTATTGCTTCACATAAGCAAAAAGAACTAGACAGAAGAATGCTGCAACTACAGTAATTTAAAGACAAAAACTGGAGAAACAGCTTTTGCTTAGATTTACTTGTCCTTTGCTCCCAAGCAACTAGTCCTTCTGAAAGCTCGAGCCAACTTGCTATAAGCTACTGGAAAAACAGACTTTATACACGTTTCAGAAAGTTAGGTATTTGTTTCTATTTCTCTGAAACCCATTGGAAAGATTCTCCTGCATGAAATTACACAACTACAGGCTGGTGAAGTTCATGTAGCAGGCTTACTAGTAGACACTAGCGTAACCTGTGCCCAGGCAATTCCTCTATGTCTTCCTGTGCACACACACACAATCTGTTTGATGTTAACAAGTGGAGGATGGCCAGTCCTGTCAACAGGAGACCAGCCTTTGCGCTTAGGATACCTGGTGTGATTCTCAACTCCAAGTTCAAGACTGAGCAAATCACTTAGGCATGTCTACAAGTTCAGATGCTAATATTCCAAACTGGAGACAGAAACCAATTTCAGTCCAGAAGCTGTTCATTAGTTTGAAGGTAGAAAGCATATCTAAGTCCTATGCAACCCTCTCCGCCTGTAAGTTCTACAGACAATACAACTCCCTTTCTACATAACAATGTTAAGAATATGCTAGAGACCATGAAGTACCATGGAAGAAGGAATTAGAGAAGTACTTATTTCAAAGAAAACATTTACCTTACGCTTACTGCATTTCTTGCAACACTACCAAAATCTCACTTTCAGTTGAGATTTAAAATAGCAGTTTAAAACTCTTTCTACTCAGCTGCAAAAATGTACAGATATAGTTATGTAGTTACCTGAAGGGCTTGAATTTTATGAGCCTCTTCTTGCTGAATAGTGTTGGTCATACTCCCCTTCATCTCATCCAAAATAGAAAACAGACCATCAAATTCTTCACCCAACTCGCTAATTGCATTAGAAGAGTTCACCTGAGAAGAGAATTGAAACTGTTTCAATTTGTATCGGAAACAATGCAAACTTTCTTATAGACTGAAAGTCACATTGTTTGCCCAAACATGCTTTGCCATGACCACTATATACCTTGTCACTGCTCCTCACCTTATCAAAACGGGAAAAACATTTAAAATGTTGGACACTTCCTAAGCAGCGTTTACATATCATGACACTGAAGACTCAAATCCATGAAAATTCCATTATACTCAAACTTGCACAGAACCAACATATTTAGCAACTTTTTTCTCCCTCTCACAAATATATATGGGTTGCTAGATGTTTGTAAGGATTTAGTTACCCAGTTCCATATAAAATGGTTTCATTTTATACTAAAAACTGCACTCAGGAAGCCAGCTTACAGATCTGCTGGATAATTTCCATTTCTGCAGTTAACTTGGCTCAGCTTTATCATTAAACAAACATCTTATGGCTTATGGATAGGCTAAAGAAACCTAAATCTCATCCTAATGTAGATGCTCTAAAAATTACGCCTAACTTTTAACTTAAGTCAAACAATTTGCAACTACTGCAAAGAGGAATTTTCTCAAGTATCAGGAGTCTCTTTTTCCAGTCTTCTGAGCAAACTAGAAGTCTAAAAAAGATAGACTACTTCCACCCAACAGGAGCTTGAGATCTTGCATCAAAATCCAGATACTCCACACTAATCAAATCCCACAATAGCCTTTTGCATGAAAAGCAAAACCACTATACCTTTCAACTAGAGACAGACTTAGCTGCTCCCCTCTCAGCTACAACCTATCATCTTTAATATATGTACCTGAACATTTTGTATCATACGGTTCAGCATGTCAATGAAGTAGTGAAGTTCATCATTTTTGTTCGCTAGAGTAGAGACAATCCTTTGCAGAGTCTCCTGAAATTATAAAAACAAGTCAGAGAAGTTAGAAGAGAACCTTGTCATTTTTTTAAATCATTATAACTTCAACATATATGGAAATTCATCATACACATTACAGTTCTGGTGAATTCAACTCTTATTCTGATGGCATCAGGAGACACATTTTGATAGAAAAGAGTACCAAAGGTCTAAGAGGCATTCCAAAGTGAAGATCTACAGTTGTTAGTTTAAAAGAAATCAAGAATCTGTTTTATGAGACACCACTGTTTCACATGTTTTGCTACCCATGTTACTGCAACTCCCAAGTCATCTAAACCAGACTACCTACTAGCACCACACTCTGCTGTATACATCTTCTCCAGATGAGAAAGCTAGTGCTTGTGCAACTGAATAAACAACCAATAAAGAAAAAAAAAAGCCAGTAAAAGTTAGTCCAGAAGAAAAATTAGCATTTTCTACCATCAAAAGAAGCTAGTGTTAAATAACTGAGTTTACATACAGAATAGATCTGCAACATTGACTTGCAAACTTATTCCACAAGTGTTGAAATATTTTGACAAATATATTCCAATTAAAAGTGACCTCAAAGAAGAAAGCTTACTACACAGCAAGGAAAGAAAAATCAAGGCTATTTCTGTGGTGTACTGCCACCAGCCATTAAAAAGCAGTAGATTCAACTTACAAAACACATACTAAGCAGGCAAAACTGTACAACAAAATGCATTTTAAAATTAAATCAGACCACCAAGTCTAAGTTCCTCAAGTATTCAGTCTTATATTCTAAGAATTTGACAAAAATACATCAACGCTTGGTAGTTAAAACTAAGTCAAGAGCATATCAGCATCTATAAGTAAAAACAAAGGACTGGGTGAGGAGGTAAGTAAAAATTTTCTGTTATTTAATTCAGGCTGGTTGATAATGACAGAATCATAGAATCGCCCTGGTTGGAAAAGACCTCTAAGATCACCATTAACCCAGCACTGCCAAGTCACCACTACACCACGTTCCCCAGCACCTCATCTACACGTCTATTAAACGCCTCTAGGGATGGGGACTCCACCACTGCCCTGGGCAGCCTGTGCCAGTGCTTGATAACCCTTTCTGTGAAGAAATTTTTCCTAATATCCAATCTAAACATCCCTTGGCACAACTTGAGGCCATCACCCCTCGCCCTGTCACTGTAACCTGGGAGACCAACCTCTGCCTCGCTACACCCTCCTTTCAGGTAGCTGTAGAGAGCAATGAGGTCTCCCCTCAGCCTCCTCTTCTCCAGGCTGAACAGCCCCAGTTCCCTCAGCCGCTCCTCATCACGCTTGTGCTCCAGACCCTTCATCAGCTTTATTGCCCTTCTTTGGACACACTCCAGCAGCTCAGTGTCCTTCTTGTAGTGATGGGCCCAAAACTGAACAAAGTGCCACCTGAGCACACTGCTGGCTTATGTTCAGCCAGTTGTTGACCAGCACGCCCAGGTCCTTTTCCACCAGGCAGCTTTCCAGCCACTCTTCCCCAAGCCTGTAGCGTTGCATGGACTTGTTGTGGCCGAAGATCCGGCACTTGGCCTTGTTGAACCTCATATAACTGTTCTAGAAAGAAATCTAACTCTAAAATGCTAGATTTGGCTCTTCTAAAAAAAGAGTAAAAGCTGTCGTAATTACAATTAAGACATTATTAATCAGTTAGACTCAGATTTTCAAGTTGCTCAGCTTACTATTGCTTCTTGACAACATTTAGGAAATCAAGGCATAGGTAGCTAATAAGCACACCTTAAAAACAGCCCGATCACCTAAAAGATGCTGCAGAGGTCCCTCCCATATGCAATTTCCTAATAACCACTTACTATCTAGATTGCATTTGTTTGATAAAAAGTAAGAAAAATATTTTATCCTTTTCACAACATCTACAGTGCACCTCAACACTACATCCCACATAAGGAGCCTCTCCACTAGTCCTAAACCATGTTCATATCCATTTCTTCTGGCCCCTTCCTCGTCAGTTTTCAAAGAAACTGCAGTGATGCATTCATTGCCCATTGTCTGTTTGCATAGCGTCGTGCTCATTAAGTTAAACCACTAGCAGAGAAAAGTTAAATTTTACTGCTTTTAACACAGGCATTGCGACAGCCTTATGTAAAGGTATAATGGACTGGCTAGCAGTGACTGAAATTAGGACTCTGAGGAAGAGAAACGAGACCTGATTGGCTTATTTCAGAAAGAAACAGTATAGCAAGTCTTGATCACTTTGTTACAGAATCTTTTCATTGTCTGGTTAAAACTGAACATGTTTAAAGACATCTTTGTATACATTAGACTGACAGATGAAGCACCGTTGTCCAGCCAGCTGCTTCTGCATTCACTGCTGACCAAAGGCAATTGTTTTCACATGTCAGACAGCCCACAGTTAAGCCTTAGATCCTATAAACATAACTGTCAATTTACATGAGCAAGAAAACTCCCAATCCTCTTTCAATTAGGATTTTAGGTCTTACTCTGTTCTACCACAGGGAAAAAAAAAATTAGTCTTCTTGCACATAGTACTGAACAATATTTTCAGTTTTCATAAGCTATAAAAACGTACAATTAAAAGAAAGGGTCCACATGTGACGAATGCTTAGAAGCCAAATATACAGCCAAAGATATAGCAGCAACTGGAAGACAGCTTTCAAACAAGGCTTTCCATTAAATCTAAAGTCAGCTGACCAAACAGGGATCGGCAGGGCTCTTTTTAAGTATGCTACAAACTTCTCCACACAGAAATTCCACCGGGTCTGATCAAATTTGAACAAGATTAGACATCTTCTACAAACGCAGATGAAAGACGCTAAAAATGTCCACTAGCAGCAAGCAGAATTTTTCTTAAAACACCACTACACAAGCCACCAGAACAGGAAGTCAGCTTTTAGGAATCTCTAACACAGATTATTTTCTAATGTAATTTTCTGATCACTAATATGCAGTAGATTTTCTTCCATCATACGAAGACACATGGCGAATTCAAAACACTGCACTGCCTTTTCTTCATTTAATGGGAATTTCTGAAAAGCCACTGCAATTACATGTAACAAAAAGGGCACTAGAAAAATTACCAATGTAAGCAGCAGTTGAGGCTCAGATTCTAAGTTACTTCATAAAAGAACTACAACAGCACCAAGCTCAGTAAAGCTTCTTGGTATTTCTACACTGAAGGAAATTTAAATCTATTGCCGACCGACAGATGCAGTATTTTGTAGAATCCTATTAGAAATATTTTTTTTTAGTTTTTTTATCTGGCTAGCATGTGTTAAGTAAGGTCAGTTTCAAATTCATTTTCAAAACATTATGGCATGTTTATTACAGAAGTAATTTTTGCTGCTGTTGGAGAGCTTCATACTGCTTTTCACTTTTATGTCTATGCTTATTCTCTTAATCTAATAGACTCTTTGCAGAAGAAAATGCATGACATCTGTAAAGTAACTGTGGATGTGCAAGGGATGAAGAACATGAAAGGATATGAAAAAAGGACAGGAAGCCCTGCACCACGTGGTGGCCTGTATTCTTGCCAGGAGCATAAAAGTAGACAAAACATCCTTCTTTGAATAGCTAGTAACTAACTTCACATAGCACCTGTTGAAGCAGATGGGCACCTCATAAAAGTCAAAGAATAAACTCCAATAAATTAAACAATTACATCACTTCCGTTTAAGAAACGAGTTATCACCCTGCTCAAGATCACACTGACATCTTATGACTTGATGCAAAACAGAGTTTCCGAAGCAGCCTCAGGCCTAGGACAAAATCCTGCGTCATACTAACTTGAAATATAAAGGAAGGTTGGCAAAGGCAACTGTAAACACGATCAAGTGATTTGCACCTGGGGTGTCAAAAAACACATATATCTTACTACCAATCACTGTTTAGTCTTCTGTGTTTGACAAGTAGAACATCTGCATCTAGATAACGCAGGCTTGTGATAAACTCAGAGGCTAAACTAGTGAACATGCTTGAGACTCACGTGCTGCTGTGAGAAAGATCAAAGCAAAGTAGAAAACTACTGCCTGCGAGAAACCACTAATATACAGGTAAAAGCATCAGGTTCAAAACCTCTTGCTCTCTCTAGCAAAGACCGAGCTCCTCAGTGCCTCCATTTCTGCTTGCATGCCTCTGCCCCAGGTGCTGCATCGGAGATACCCCAGTTCGTGAGGTAACAAGAATAAATTCACTCTTTGCAATCTACCCATGGTTTGATGGTTGTTGCTGTGTCCTGCCTGTGCTGGTTCACACGCTAACCTTCAGGTGCAGATCAAACTTCAAACAAGAGGACATTCTTACTTAGCCTCCGTTCATTTAATCTTCTGCGGTTGTCCACACATCTGAATTGCCAGAGTTTGAAGGACTACTTAAGAAAACACGGTGACAATAGCAAATTAAGAAGGTACTGTAAAGTACGAGATCAACTGCAATTTTACTACTGTATTCAGGACCTCTCAGCAGCACTGAAATTCCAGCAGATCGATGACACCACTCAGGAAAATCTACCTAGAGCACCCACAACAGCTGCAGCCCTCATTTATTCCTTCTCCAAGAGACTAATCTCACATAGAGCAGGAAAATGCACACAGACTCAAATTAATCTAATAAAAGCACACTTTTTGGCATTTCCCATTTCAGCTTCCAAAGCATAGATGTGTATGACGTGGCAGTCCACAGACACTTAACTAAAATACCAAACACCTGTAAATTTCAAACCATTAGAAGTGCTAGTTATCCAAACACTACTCACAAACCAGTCTCCAAGCTAAGGAAAGCACAGTCTGCGCAGAGACAGTAACAGAAACCCCTTATGGATGCCAGACTGGAAGCCAAAAAGCTGAGTCAAAATTTTTGGAGAGTATCATTTTCAGAAAGCCCAGCCCTTGGCCAGGCACATGTCCGCTCCTCGGGAATTCCACTGAGGGGACAGACGGCAAGCGAGGGAAGAAGGGAATTATAGGGCAGCAGCCCCAGGGACGAAAAAAATAAATAAAAATATAAAATGGTTTTATTAATTAGTTTCCTTCAACACGGGATTACATCAATGGGAAACAGAAGGGGCTACGTACACACCGTGATTACTTCTGACAGGAACACACAACGTGAGGGAGCTCTACACCAGAGCCGTACTTCATTAAGCCGCAACGGCGGCAGTCACGCCAGCGAAGGGGACACCGGGCAGCCCCTCTCGGGCGGCCCGCCGCCCTGCTCCGCTCCCCACCCCTCCGCCGCAGGGGCCTGCCCCGAACTCGCAGCAACCGGGGGGACAAGCGCCACTCCGGCGCTGTTGCCCGCCCACAACGCGGCGAGTAACGTTTAACTTCCTCAGCCGCCGCCCTCCTCCTCAGGCAGCCAGGCCGAGCACCGGGGCACGTCCCGCCGGCGGCCACACCGGCGCTCCCCGCAACCCGGCGGCACAGCCAGCTGAGGGAGGGCAGGCCCGCCTTCCCACCCGGCCCAGGACAGTACAGCCGCCCGCCACGACCCGCAGAGAAGCAGGCTCCCACCGCCGGTACTCACTCTCTGCTCGTCCATGACGGCGGAACGGTGAAACGGCAGCCTCCGCCCCCCGGCGACACCGCCCCCGGCCCCGCCCCGCCGCCGCCGCGGCGGCACTACGCATGCGCACCGGGCTGCGGCCTGTCAGCCCGCGCATGCGCTGCATGCCCTCGGCACCGCCCGCCCCTCCCGGGGCATGCGCAGGCGCGGCGGCGGAGGCCGCGCGTAGGCCGGGTGGGGCCTTTATGTCAGGTTAGGCTATGGTGCTGCATTATGTACATACATTAGGTCAGACATCCTGTCAGGCAGCTTTGCTTTATCTCAGAGCTCACTAATCCAATTTAAAAAAAAAAAAAAAAGTGTTTTATGGCAGTGTTGGAAATAAACAGTAATTTCATAATGACGGAGTTTGGCAGCGATAGAGCCACAAAACACCTCACACCAGACGCGCAGCAACGGGAGCCTGCTTCTGGCATCGAAACGTATCACGGGAGGAGGTTTTGCCCCCTGCCAGTACAGGTGTCTCTCTAAAGGCGTTTATGCCACTGTGCGCCCTGTCTCACTGCAGTGTTAAGTTCTCCATGGGCAGCACCGGGCAAACGCGGGGCAAGAAGAAATGCAGCAGCAGCGAGGTGGTGTGACCTGCCAAGAATCACAGAACAGCCTTAGTTGGAACAGACTTCTGAGATCATCAAGTCCAACTGTTAAACCAGCACTGCCAATTCACCACTACACCATGTCCCTCAGCAGCACATCTGCATGTCTCTTAAATCCCTCCAGGGATGGGGACTCCACCACTGCCCTGGGCAGCCTGTGCCAGTCCCTGACAACCCTTTGGGTGAAGAAATTTTTCCTAATATCCAATCTAAACTTCCCCTGGCACAACTTGAGGCCGTTACCCTTTGTCCTATCACTGTTACCTGGGAGAAGAGGCCTTGCTACACCCTCCTTTCAGGTAGCTGTAGAGAGCAATGAGATCTCCCCTCAGCCTCCTGTTCTCCAAACTGAACACCCCCAGTTCCTCAGCTGCTCCTCATAAGTCTTGTGTTCCAGACCCTTCACCGGCTCTGTTGCCCTTCTTTGGATTCTAATCTTCTCTGCTCCATCCAGAGGTCTACTGTGGCTATGTTAGCTGGCATGGGCTGGGCCTTGGCTGCAATTTTAATGTTTATCATGTCTTCTAGGTACCTGTATTTTATTTGTTCCAATTAATACCCATAGCCTGTGTAGTTTCCATTTGAAACCTTCATTTGAAAGTAGAGGACAAAAAATCATGTCAGGTCATGCTACACCTCAGGCTGACGAGAGGCAAGGAGTCTTGGACTTGCAGGAAAAACACTCTGCTGGGACCAGAACATACCCGTTGGCTACCCACTGCAGAAAGTCTGGCTCTGCCTTGCATGCCAGCTGATTTTGCTGGTCCCAAATAGAAAATCCCGACAACCTTTGACTCGAGGATGCTCAATAAATCTCTTGGAACGGTTTCGGACTATTTGGAACACAGAGCATGGCTACCGCTACAGAAGTCAGCAGCCTGCAGCTGTTGGGTGACATGGCTGGTGGTGGCAAACAGGAAAGCTGAAAGACCAGATGATAACTAGTCCTTCTCCGTTGCAACCCATCTGGCCATCCTCCCTTCATATACATCCGTCCTGTTTCATACCAGACTGGCAGCAAGAGATTTCAAAGTTGGGGAGTGGGTTCATCTTCATAGCGATTATGTCCTTTTAGAACAGGACTTACCTGTCGTATCTTCCTGGGAATAAAAATCATGCTAAATCTTTTCAAGAAAACAACTGTGGTTCTTAAAATGAATTTAGTGCCTACATTTCTAAACGCAACTTCCTAGAGAGACTGCAGACTTACCATAACTCCATGAATCAAAGAGAAAAGACATCGATGCTGTTTCCCCCAAACAGTTTAGCAACACAATACTCAAATTCAAAAGGATTTTTAATGTCTTGGTCTGGGAGAGAAGTTGGCTTCTGGGTCAGAAGTAGTGCCTGTGGTTGAATATCCAGAGTGCCAGTAACACTAGCCTCAGGAAGGGGCACATGTGGCTCTCAAATCCTTTGCAATGTGTTGATGGTGGTGGTCAAATTGATTTCTGAAGTTGTAGGCCCACTTCTTAATTCCATTTGTGGATTATGAGGAAAGATTCAACCACACATCTTCCTGTATACTTTCTCATTTCAAAAATGCAAGTGCAAGGGAAAGGTCACCATTGGGAAACAATTCCACGGTTTTATGGGTTCCTTCAGCACTCTTGTGAACATAAATTAAGCAATAAAATATCTACCGAGAAGATTTTCTCTAGAGTTACTCATGTTCTTTTTTTTTCTTTTATTCCCCCACAACGGGAGATTTTTAAAAGAGGAAGGATTGGTGAGAAGAAATGTTTCAGATTATTAGAATTGGCCCTAAAGGAACCTGTAATGGCATATTGCTTCTTTATACACTGGGAAATCAGAGAACATTGCAGGAACATGTGCAGATACTTTGGAGGCCTTGGGAACTGGGGTCCTGGACAAAAAACCCTGTTAGGTAGGGTGCCTGAGAAGCAGATGGTCATTAAGCTAACGCAGGAGCAGAAACACTGCTGGCAGGATGCTAGAGGGGATAGAGAATATCTTCTAAGTTAAGGCTCTTAGCCTATTTTTGGCCAAAAAGAGATGTCACAGGAAGAAAACTCAAAGGCAACAATGGCAAGAAGTTGGAGGAGGAAGAAATTCTTCAGCTCCCTAAAACAAGAATGGACCAGTTTAGGTAATCAAAAAATAATACAAGAAGAGGTTTGATTTAATCTGTCTCCACACAGGATGGTAAATTGGACACATCTATTTATCAAATTTGTCTTTAAAACTGAAGTTAGAAACTTAAGGAAGGACTTTGCCCCAGAGCAACTTTCTTCTGGCACCAAATGTACTGCTTCCTTGCAGCTTAACACTTGAAGCATAAAGCAAGATTTAGAAGATTTGCAAGATTTGCAAGATTTTGCAAGATTTTAGGCAGCTCAGTCCCACCATCAACCTGTAGCCCCTGTGTGCTTTTGAGGGTATGAGCATGGACAGGTACCAAAGCAAGGGGCAAGTCCCAGACAAACTGCCCCAACAAGCTCCTCATTGATTCAGACTTTTCTTGCTGCTGCTTTTTTTTTTTTTTTTTTTTTTTTTTTTTCCCTTCTCTGCTTTCTTTTTGAGCAGAAGGTCAGAAACCACCAGCAGCACCAGTCAGTCAGAGGAAATTCAGTGGAGCAGCAGAGAAGCCTGGACACCTCAGTGAATGGGACCTGGTCTGCCTGAACAAAGACTTCCTTGGCTTTCCTGGCAGCAAGCTACCTAAAAATAGCAGGGCTGGATAGGAGGGGTTTTGTGGGCCATGCACAGGCTTCCTGGGAGTCACTGTGAATGTGCTAGGAGACCGTGCTGCTCCTTCAGTGCTTGATTATCGCTTTAGAATCATAGAATAATTATGGTTGGAAGGGACCTCCAGGGTCGTCAAGTCGAACCTCTGTCCCATCATTTCCTGACCATTAGACCACTAGACCATGGCCTCAAGTGCCTCATCAACCCATTTTTTGAACACCTCCAGGACAGCGACTCCACCACCTCCCAGGGCAGCCTGTTCCAGTGCCTAACCACCCTCTCAGTAAAGAACTTCTTCCTAATATCCAGCCTAAACTTCCCCTGACGCAACTTGAGGCCATTTCCTCTCATCCTATCATTAGTAATTTGGGAGAAGAGACCAACACGAGCCTCACTACAACCTCCTTTTAGGTAGCTGCAGGGGGCAATGAGGTCTCCTCTCAGTCTCCTCCAGACTAAACAACCCCAGTTCCCTCAGCCAGTCTCCATAAGGCCTGTTTTCCAGACCTCTCACCAGCCTCCTTGCCCTTCTCTGGACTCGCTCCAGCACCTCAATGTCCTTCCCATACTGTGGTGCACAGAACTGGACACAGTACTCAAGGTGTGGTCTTACGAGTGCTGAGTACAGGGGCACGATCACCTCCCTACTCCTGCTGGTCACACCGTTTCTGATACAGGCCAGGATGCTGTTGGCCTTCTTGGCCACCTGGGCACACTGCTGGCTCGTGTTCAGCCGGTTGTCAACCAACACCCCCAGGTCCTTTTCCACCAGGCAGCTTTCCAGCCACTCTTCCCCAAGCCTGTAGCACTGCATGGGGTTGTGGCTGAAGTGCATGACCCGGCACTTACCCTTGTTAAACCTCATGCAATTGGCCTCAGCCCATCGCTCCAGCCTGTCCAAATCCCGCTGCAGGACCTCCCTACCCTCAGGCAGACCGACATTCCCACTCAATTTCGTGTCATCTGCAAATTTACTGAGGGTGCATTCGATCCCCTCATCCAGGTCATTGATAAAGACATTAAACAAGACTGGCCCTAAGACCGAGTCCTGAGGGACACTGTTTGTGACCAGTCTCCAACTTTATTTAACTCCATTCACCAGAACTCTCTGGGCTCAGCCATCCAGCCAGTTTTTAACCCCGCGAAGAGTCCACCTGTCTAAGCCATGAGCCACCAGCTTCTGCAGCAGAATGCTGTGGGAAACAGTGTCAAATACCTTACTGAAGTCCAGGTAGACAACATCCACTGCTTTTCCCTCACCCACTAGGCAGGTCACCTGATCACAGAAGGAGATCAGGTTGGTTAAACAGGACTTGCCCTTCATGAACCCATGCTGGGTGGACCTGATCTTCCCATTGTCCTGCACTTGCCGCATGATCTCACCCAAGATGAACCATTCCATAATCTTCCCTGGCACCGAGGTCAGGCTGACAGGCCTGTAGTTCCCTGGATCCTCCTTCCTGCCCTTCTTGTAGATGGGTGTCACATTGGCAAGTTTCCAGTCATCTGGGACCTCACCTGATAGCCAGGACTGGTGACAGATGATGGAGAGCGGCTTGGCAAGTTCCTCCACCAGCTCCCTCAGCACTCTCGGGTGGATCTCATCTGGCCCCATAGACTTGTGGGTGTCTAATTGACTCAGCAGGTCCTTCACTACTGTTTCCTGGATTATGAGGGGTTTGTTCTGATCTCCATCCCAATCTTCCAGCTCAGGGGACTGAATACCATGAGGATAACTGGTCTGGCCGTTAAAGACCGAGGCAAAGAAGGCATTAAGTACCTCAGCCTTTTCCTCATCCTTGGTAACAATGTTCCCCCTCGCATCTAATAAAGGATGGAGATTCTCCCTGCATCTTTTTTTATTGTTAATATATTTGTAAAAACTCTTCTTATTACCTTTTGCGGCAGTGGCCAGGCTGAGTTCAAGCTGGGCTTTTGCCTCCCTAATGTTCTTTCTACATGTCCTAACTAAATCCCTGTACTCTTCCCGAGTAGCCTGCCCCTTCTTCCAAAGGTGGTTGAAGTGCTGGGGTCTGAACCGCGAGCCCTGAATTAAGGTTGACATATGGGTGATTCCCACAGTCCTTTAAGAGGAGGGGATGAGTTTGCCTTTTGGCTTTCCTCCAAGGTGCAGCCGACCTTGCAGGGAAAGCCCTTGGGTAGTTGTCGTGCTGCACAACGGCTTCCAGCTCCTCCTGTTTATTGCCCATGCTGCATGCATTAGTGTAGAAGCACTTGAGCCGGGCTGACGACTTCCTTACCAACTGTGGCCTGCCACCTTTGGGTTCAACTCTAGCAGGCCCAATTTTATCCCCTTCCCCCTTCAAACCTAGTTTAACCTAGTAACCTTTGTTACCTTGATGAACACCAAAACTTCAGAAGTTAGTCTGGTGATGGCTCATTATATTAAATATAATTACTGTGGTGTTTCTATTGTGACTCAAGAAAATCAGATTTGTGCAGTTTCCTTCTCCCCTCTAACAACTTCTGAACTTTAAAAAAAAAACAAAACCCCAAAGAAAATATCAGCTCCTGTTAAATAACTGAACTGAGACATTTTGATTAAAATTCCCCCTGGTATTTCCAAACTGGTAGAGGCGTGCCTCTCTCAGAGTGCTCTGCATTGTATCAAGAACTGAGGACAGTGGGCAGAGGAAAACAGGCTTTCTCACTGTTCTTTGAATCAGTCACTGCACTGAAGGAAATACAGTGAGGTTTTATTTATGCTCATGCAGAAAAGGCTGTGGCTATCAAATCTGCTTTGTTGTTTCAACAGGCTCTGCAACCATTGAAATAAAATGTGCACTCAAACATTGCTTTAAGAACTGTGTGTTATATACGTTATATACTTAGTACAGTAGGGCTTGGATTTTTGATGAATTTTTGTAGTAGTCTTCCAGTTAGAAAGGGAGGTGAGTAAAATGTGTTCTGAGGTTCTGAGAGTTGAACAACTGATTTTTCTCCCCTGGAATGCACATTAAAATCTACCGCGTTGCTGGTTTTATACACACTAAGGCATTGGTTTAAAAAAAAAACAAACAAAAAAACCCCAAACAAACAAAACCAAACAAACAAAAGAACCGAGACTTGTAATACTGTTTACTTAATGATACTTTCATGCCAGTGTAAATAAGGTGTCAAATGAGGTTTGAAGCTTTTAAAATAATATTTTCCTCATTTAAAGCACTGTAAGTCAGTGGTGAATCTGTCTTTAATGGCACTGAATTGCAAGGTGGGAGGAAAGAGGTTTGGTGTGATTGGTGTAAAAATCACCGTTACCACTTGGTACACAATAAATCAGGATAGACAGGATGAAATCTTTTTCACCCCAGCTCCAACCTGACATCATCACTGTTACAGAAGAGCTTGCAGCCTGAATCCATTAAGGACACATCCTGCACCAGGTAGTAGACTGCCTGTGCTGGTTCACTCTCCCTTGCTCCGTGCAGCCTGGAGTTCCAGCCTTGGGTGTTTCTGAGGGGTGGAGGGAAAATAAGATAAAAAGAAGCAATGTAGCACAGAGCATCTCCTCGATCAGCTGCAGCACCTGGATTTGGAGATTTTGCTGTTTGACTGTGCCTTCAGTGAGCACAGTTAGCTGGGAAGGCGATGGGTGCTCCCCAGCAGGCAGTCCTGCAGCTCGGGGACAGGAGCGTTGCTGGCCTGCCATTGAACCACAGTGTCTTCCAGAACATCCTGCCCCGCGCAGATTAATTTTGTGGTTTCCGTGAAAGGGCCTGTACATGCTTCTGGTGCTCCACATGTTCTTACAAAGGTTATTATCTGCACATGCCCCAAAACCTGCTTTAAAAAATTTCTGAAGACACGAGAGAAATCACACCTAGGCTAGTCAGACATCTTGTGTTCTTCTCCAGAGTACCTTTTACTGTTAAATTACATAATTATTTTCTCTCCCACTTCTTATTCCCATATCTGTAAATTTCATACTCTAAATATTGCTATTCTGCGTCACTCTCCCACATATACCACATACCACTGTGCACCCATATTTTAAGTCAGCTCCTCCATCTATCACTGTCAGAGCATATTTCCCTTGGGGCAGGCTCCTAAACCCCCTGGCTCCCAGCCCATGCCGTGGTGCCAGAAGTATCACAGAGACACTTGCAGCTCTGCACTGGGTCATGGTCATGTTCAGATTGTTATGGTGGTAATAAAAAATGTGGCTCCAGAGGAAACTGAACAGAGGTGGGTTGTGCACATTTTGGGTACATTTAAGCATAACGAAAATACCCCTTCAGTGCCACAAATTGTCACACAGCTCATGATAACCAGGACTGAAAGAAAATAGCCATCCTCTATCCCAGGAAACTGGCCTTACATTAAATTACATGAGCTGTGGCAGTAATAAAAGGGAGCATCCGGGCCCAGTAAAACCCGTTCTGTGAACAGCAGGCCATCGGCTTGTGCTGGTCCACCTCTCTGGTAGCACAACAGTGCCTCGGCACAGCACCAAGTTTGTGCCATCTCTGGGACACTGCCCCACTGTGAATTTTGTTCTTCTACTACTGACTCTTTCTGTTGGGTAAGTAAGTTTCAAAAGGACCCAGCTGAGTTTGAGTTTGGCCTTCAATTTTGTTTAACTATTGAGAGTGTCTTTTTTTTTATCTCCCCCAGAGAGAAAAAGGAACTCTTCAGGACACAGGATATATCTATATAGGTGGGATATACCCATATACACCACTCAAATAAAACAGAGCCAAGGGAGTTCATGAGAGCTGCTGGAAAGGAATGAAACACCCATTACCTGAAAATGAAGTTAAGTACAGGAGTCACTCATCCATGAAGACGAAGCCTGAGTTCTACAGATCACATCGTTTTGTCAGTTTCTGAAGTTGCTCCTCTCATTCTAAAGCACCTATTGGAAAAAGCTTTGACCTATGTTGAAAAGCAGTGAATAAGTACATTTTCCTAGCCACCGCCTATGAAGGCTTGGCCCAGAGCCACACAGTGCAGAAGTCACTTCACATTTTAAAAGCAGATTTTGAGAAGCCCTGCAGCCAGCCAGGAGCACAAGGAAGACAGGCAGAGTGAGGAGATAAACTGGGGAGGCGCAGAGGCAGCAGCAGGAGAACAAGAAGAGAAAGGGAGCTTTTCACATGGCATAAAAGCAAGCACACCTGGGAAAAAGGGTCTGCTGCTGCCTGTTTTTCCAGTAGGGAGTGAGGGAGCATGAGGTAAGAGGAGATGAGGAAACATGAGCTCTAGCCTCCAGGGACTGATGTTCTGGCATACTCCATTGGAGAGACCAGTTGCAGTTCGGAAGACAGGGAGCATAATTAATAAGGTTTTCAAGGCTGGTTGTGCTTTGCTGGGCTGTATGGTCGGCTGCACTCCTCTGGCCATTAAAAGTTAAGGAATACTACTTTTCCAACGTGCCGCCTGGACCTCCCCTTTCCTTATAAAAGGTTGCCAAAGCAAACTGTGGGCAAAGGCTTTCGCCCCCATGGCAGACTGCAGCTAGTGCCAGGGGCACCGCTGCTGCCATGCCCACTGTCAGGCAGTGAGTAAAGTGCTGGTGGACGGAGGAGCACACCACGGAGGACACAAGGCTTCCTAAAGCTGCTTCACAGTGAGGATTAGCCACTGTCTTCTTAATGGGCTCAAGGCCTCCTAATCCTGTTTTGTGCTGCGTGCTGGTTTGTCCTCCTCTCCTAAAGCCGGCACACTCTCTGCCTTTGCTGTTGTCCACCGCAAAGAGCTTGTTGAGCAGAAAAGATGTGGTTATATGAAACCCCTGCCTTCTGGTAGGAAGGTTGCCTGGGCTCTGGTGACAGGCATGTGGCTGCAAATGCCCAGCTGATGGCACTGTGTCTTCGTTAGTCTGTGTGGCCGTAGGAGAGCGGTGGGTTACCTGGCTGTGATCCCTGTGTAGCAGGAATGCTGTAGCTCCAAACGTGGTGCATGACTTGTTTCTGTCCACTAGTTACCACTAGTTTGCTGAACAGGTTAGTGGGGTCTGAAAGCTTTGCACAGGAGAAAGCTCCAGTGCAGACAGAGGCTGTAGCCTGGGCACAATGGAGCTGGAGGCTGTGGTGTGGTCAGCAATCCTGACTCTCCTCTTTTAAGGGCTGCAGATGGCCTGAAAGCCAGTGGAGTGGCTGGCAACAACCCCCCACCTTCCAAGGACAGCCAGCTCCAACTCCACCTCAACACCACCAGCACTTCCCTGCAAAAGGCTTTCCCTTCCCCACAGTGCCTGCCTGCTCTTTGGGGCAGGATGAGCTGTGCTGCAACCAGTTGGAGACATCCCATGACTATTGTGGCCTGCTGGCTCCCTCCACCGGGGATGGCTGCCCAGATCAGTGAAGCTTGACAGTGAAGCTCCACAACGTGCTTCCTCGAGAACGGTGCAGCTGTTGCCAGAGACCTGCCATGGAAAGCGGGCTGTTGTGGTCCTCAAGAAGACATCAGTGCGTTGTGCATGCCTGTGAAACAGTTGCTTGCTGCTAATGGAATTTGGATGTGCCTGGCTTGAAGAGCTCACCATTTTCTGGCCAGCTGGCCAAATGAGTAGCTCACTGATCACCAACAGGCATTTATAATTAATAGTGTTTGTTACTGGCTCTTCCTGGGAGCATGTCTTTTTCTGAAGTGGGTGCAGTTTTCCTCAGGCAAGTAGAGTTTACCAAAGTTGTTGGGGATATTTGAAGAACTTTGTAAAAGATTTGAAGAGCAAAGACAAGGCAGAGAGATGAGGGATGTGAATTTGCAAACACTTCAGCTGGCTTTGCAGCCACCTGCATTATCCCAGGGCTTGTGCCACATCCCCACAAGCACCCCCAGACCTCAGTTATCAGCAGCACCCATTGCTGCGCTCCCTGTCCCCATCCATGCCGCAGGCTCCGTCAGTCCCTGCTCTTGCAGGCGCCCATCTAGACTGTGCCTCACAGCCCTCACCCACCAGGGGATGCTGAGGGTCCTCACAGGACACCATGAGACCGATGCAGGGACATACCTGCGGTTAGAAGAGCTTGCATGTATGTTAGTTGGTGTGTCCAGGATCACGGGGGTTTGCCACCTGCCATCTGTGGTCTCTTGGAGGAGAGGTGGGTAACAACATATGGCACTACGCTCTGCTAATGTCATTAACTGAAGGAAGTTCCAATTGAAAAATGCTAGGTACTGAGAACACTAGTCACTTTAGGGCGCTCTTGGGTTTCAGCTGAAAAGTGCAGTGAAGTCCTGCAGAAATCCATGCGAGTTTCCTCGTGTTACCTGAACTGGAGCCAGTGTGGAGTGCATAACTTCATCCTGTCTTCTCAAAGGGAGCACTTCAAATAAACAATAGTATCTAAATTATAATGAGACCCAAGGCAAAACACACCCTGAAACAAAGCTTTAGGGTTATTTAGATCTGGGCTCTTATCTCTGAATAAATGTGGACAGATTGCTGCTTGCATCTGTGACTCTGTGGTTGTGTTGCCATGCGCAGAGTGCTGTGCCTATGAGGGACCCCGTGTCTAGCGTTTTCATTTAAATCCTACTTGAAGAATGAGTTGAAAACCACCATGCATAAGGCCTCTGGGTCTTTGTTCAACTCATTTTAGGGACAGATGCTTAAAAGCACTTGAGAGAGCCTTTCAGTTCTCCACTCTGCTTATAGTGCAATTAAGGGGGGGGCAGAGCCAAGTGCAATTGAAATTCCACCAGTAACATTTTGTGTTGGAGTGGGACCCCTGTTTTACCAAGTGCTACACAATGACCCACCTACACACAGACAGGAATAGTAGCATGGATGTGCAAGGAGGTAGCAACATATCCGTGCTCTCTGTTGCCAGCATTTAGCTACAAAGCAAGGAGATTAAAGCTTAAAATAGCAGCAGAATTGCATGGTCATCAACTGATCATGTAAAAAGCAGGGCAGAGATTTTAAGTTGTTGTCCATCTGCCTACCTTCACTGAAGTTATCAGTGTAAGCCAGAGTTGCAGAATGGAGATAGCTTACACTTTTTTTCTCCCCAAGGGATGTTTAAATTGTGAGACAGACAAATTCGACATCTGGCTTGACAGAGATAGCAGGGGAAAGGTAAGGAATATTGTCCCAGATTGCAAAAGCAAGAGTCAAGGTGAGCAGCCACAGCTGTGTGACGCCTCAGGTCTGAGCTGGAAGAGCAGAGAGGTGTAATGGAGGAAAGATCTGGGTGGGGGAGAGGTGAGGATCACACATGGTGTTCAAGGCTGGGGCCAAGGGCTTGATCTGGGAAAATCAGGAGGATAGCAAAGAGTCAGAGGGAGGCACAGTCTGGGTGATGCTTGGGTGAGAGTGTGGGGGAAGAGAAGGGGTGTAAGGCAGATGGGGAGAAAGAAAGTGGCTGAGCATATGGACAGCAGAAGCACAGACTGAATTTTACCTGTGGCATGGAGATCTCCTGTTTGTTCAAAGAAAAGAAAAAAATGGGACTGCTGTGATTGAGGAGAGGAAAAAAAGGTGATTCAGGGGATGTGAGCCTCAAGGACAAGAAGAGAAATATAAAAGGGTCGAAAGTTACATTCCTGCACCTCTGTGAAGGCTGTGTTGTGTATGTTTGTGTGCCTCCTTAGGAGAGCAGTAATGGATGACAGATGTGACCCCTTAACTTCCCATATCTTGCAGCGCAGCCTGGATGCACAGGAAAAGACGACTGGCAGCAGGAAGAAAACAAAGTACAGTTGGGCACAATGAGCCGTAACTCTCCTTAAGCACAGGAAGCTGGGAAGCATGAAATAGGTGTTCTGACCTTGCCTTACATTTACCCTAACTGAAACACAAAGGGAGCAGATCACCTTTGCCCCAAAGGCTAATTTCCTGCTACCTCTTGGAGAGCAATAACCTGTGGTGTATTGCCTTGGGTCACACTCTGATAAGCTAGCTGGAGGAGGCAAGGATGGGAGCCAGGGGAGGTCCAGGCACCAGCAATGCTAGTGCCTTGTGCACCACCTCTTGACTCTGGGCTGGGCCAGTCGAGAGGCGAGCTGCTTATCTGTTCACAATCCTCGTGACGCTCATAGGCTGGCTGCGTCCAGCACAGAAATCACGCCAGGGGCTTGGACCACAGGCTGTGAGGGAGCAAACACTGCCACAAATCAGCCGCCCCTTGGAGGAGCAGAGAAGTGGGGGACACACACCATTAACATCTGTCAAAAGGTTATTGGGCTGGCAACAGTCCTTTAGCTAAGAGGGTAGGACACGACACAGCAATCCTGGCACAGCAGGGAGCCCACCCTTGGGGCTGGCTCAGAAGGTGGAGGGGACACTGAGACAACAGGTCGCAGGAAGGGTTGTTTGAAGCCATAGCCACCAAACTGCAGCACCACAGCTCATCTCAGAACAGAGCTGTCCTGAACTGGAGCTGGTCCAGGAGGTGCCTTTGAAGATTGGAGACTTCATTGCACTGGGATTATTTTTGTGGTGAAAGATTTCATGCCATGTGTTCTCAGGGGATGAACTGCTGGTTTGTTACAGGCTTAGAATAGATATAAAAGGGAGCAGTTGGTTCTTACAGGATAAACTAGAGGAGAAAAATTGTTGCCATTTCCTTTCAGAGAGCTGCACTCAGTCTCCAGTCAGGACATTGGAAGCACCACTGATGAGGGGCTTTCAAACCCAGGGAATGCCACGCATCCATGCACACTGTGGAAAGCAGTTGCACATTGCCAGGGCATTAAATTAGATTCCCTAATGAGTTCTGAGCTGCTAGTGAGATCTGGCAGCCCCAGCAAACTCAATTTACTAGGAGCTTGCTGAAATAGTCTGCAGTAAAGTGAGCATGGTGGGTTTGGATTCCTGATCTTCATGCATAGGGGAAAGAACAGGCCTATAGTGTCCCAGAGGAATAAAGATAGCTCAGCGCACACTGAGTTGAACCAAATGGAGTTATTAATGGAGGATGTTGCAGAGCCAAGCATGCAGCTGGGCAGCCGCGGTGCCTCTCCAAGATGAGCTTTGTGAGGGAGAGCTGCGGGCAGCCTAAAACCTTCACAGCTAGCATCCATAACTCCTGGCTGTGCTTGGGGGAAGGGTATGACACAGAAAATTTGCTGGTCAGCACAGGTCTGAGCACAGCATTCTGCAGAGAAATTCCTCGCAGTGACAGCCTGCGATGAAAATCACTTGCTGACTTCTTAGTGATGCTGCTTAATTGAACACACAATGAGTTTCAGGGAATATGCGTTTCCTGCGATGCTATTTTGGTGTCAAAATTACTGTATCAGCAGCCTGTTTAAAATGGGGTTATGATGAAGCACTGATCTTATTAGCTAATTGTGCTTGCTAGTCTATGGTTGTTTATTTCATGGCCAAATTACAGTGGTTGGCTGATGGGCTCTGCAGTCAGAATACTTCAAATTCCCTCTGGATTTCATTATTGTGACTGCAAAGGAAGGAGCAGAATAGCAGATGAAGCTGTTACTGTTCAGGCTCATGATCCTGCATATGCCTTGTACTGAGCTGTGCCCTTAGGCTGAGCAAGTTGGCAGGGCTCATCTGGAAGAATGAAAACATAAACTGTATTTTTCTAGGCTTTTTTAATTGAAAAAGGAAAAAAAAATAACCCTTTTGCTCAGGAGCAACTGCTTCAGTGTGAAGTGCTTATCCTTTATAATGGTTTCTACTAGGTAACCTGCACAAGCACACCATAGATATATCTGCATATATGTGACATGCGCAGTACCACTTGCTGCTGTGTTACTCCTGTCACAGCGAGATGCTGTGTGTCCTAGCCTGCAGTGGTGCATCATTTCTTACCAGATCTTCTTAACAGTTTTTCTTCCAGAAGAGGCAGCAAGGACAGCTTCGCCCCCTTGCAAAAGTAAGACACTCAAGGGAGCGTCTCTCCAGAAGCACTTCTGCTGCAAATCCAATGATCCTCAGACTTCAGAGGCTCATCTGTCTTCATGCAGTTTTACCAGACATCTCCATGAAAACGTTTAATTCTAGCCAAAGATGACTGAATTCTTTTTAGTTGCTAGCAGCAGCAGTTGTATTCACGCAGGGTAGCTGCAATTGGTAGAGGCAGGCAAAAATACACACCCTGCAGCACAGAACCACACTGCTGCAGTCCTTCCAATAAGTGAGGCAGGGGCAACACTTTTGGATCCCGTCTGAGCTTTCCTGGAGCCTACTCCTGAGGAGAGTCTCTGTATTCTGGCATCTCATTTATTGCTTACTGCCTTTGCCATATCTACTGGCTTTTCCATTGCCTCTTTCCTAGTCACTGCCTTTCTAGCCTGATCCTTCCAGGAGGGTTAGCTGGAAAACTTCTGTAAGAGCTGTAAGAACACAAGGCACTCTGCAGCCTGGACACTGAGCAAGGCTTTGCCATTGCTGAGACTTACCCCTGTTGACTTCCTGACTCTGGTTTGGCAGGTCATCGGTCCGTTCCCTCCTCCCTCCTGCTTTTTTCAATGTGTCGTGGCTGGAGCCCTTCTGGAGCCCAAGCACAGTTTGTCACATGTCAAATGTTCATCTTGCTTCACACTTTTTACTTGTCTTGTTATGTGCTGTTCTTAAAGTAAATCCAAATTATGATAACAGGAAGGTTGGGGGCCCTAGCCTATGAACAAAACAATGTGAACATAAACATCAGGTTTGTGCATAGTTCTCCTACACCCTTCATTCAAGCTTTGCTTCCTTATTATTTCTTTCTGAAGGCTTAAGAGCTTTTCAAGCTGTGCATCTTTTGGGAAATTCAGACCTGCATACTCTTGTGCTGGTATTTTGGGGGAGCAAATTCTATTTTGATAAATCTGTCAAGCTTCCTCTTCCTCATAGACAGCATGGACCTTTGCTGCTCTTCTGGCAGACTAGTCTCCTGCTGTGATGCAATACTGGCCCTTCTGAGCTTTCTTGTCCTCATGTCCTCTCAGGATGAATGGACGCACCACCAGAGCGCTTTCAAAAGAAGCTGTGGTGCTTCTTGCCTGGAGGCAGCAGAACTTCTGTACTCACAGGAATGAGTCAGTCCTCCACAGTCCTCCTACCAAGCATTATGAAACAGGCAGCAAACGTGCTTTGAAATCCCTTTACTTTCTTTAGCAATGTTGCAACGTTAGGTATTCACATCAAATCTTGCTGTTGTCATTAGAGGTAGTACAATTTGGAGAGGTTTGGAAGGGACGCAGCAGTGCCTTCCAAGAAGTGAATTTTTCTTCTTGCAGGCTTTTGTGGTAGCATTCCTGGCCTGGGATTTGAGGTACCTTGTTTCAGTCCAGTTCTGTCCCAGAGTGCTTGGTGCATGATTTGCTTTCAGTTATCAGATTCTTAAAAGCCAAAATAAAACCCTGTGTTATCTCCAGGTATTCTTCTGAGCCCTCCCTCCCTCCTTCCCTGGGGCTGATATCTTGCTGCTCCATCCTTCTGTTGATTAAAAGTTAGGGCAATGAATCCCAACACAGAAAAACAGGGGATATTGAACCACATCCTGTGCCAGGAAAGCTTTCACTGAAACCAGAAGTGTCAGAAACAAATCAGTAGATGTCTTGTGGTGAAAGGCAGTCAGGATGACTTTGTGTATCTAATGAGCTGCCGAGGCCCACTGAAGGACAGGGGGGATTTACTAGTGAAGGATTGTTTAGATACTTAAGCATCAGAAGAGGGATGAGTCTCACGTGTCCACATCTGTCATTTCCCTGATCTGCCATGACCTGCTGGTCACCCTCCTGCAGAGCTGCAGATCCCCAAAATTCTCTTTAGAAGCATGTTCAAGCTTTGCAACTTCTTCCTAATTTACTGCCCTTTGCAGCTGCAGAGAGGCATTTTCATATCCCAACTTCCCCCAAAGCCTTACCTGCTGCTATTTCCCTCCCTTGTTCCTCCTCCTGCAGTACCTGAGAGCCTACTGATGCTTAGTGTATTCATCTTCAGAGCATCCCCATCTGCAGGGAAAGGGAGGCACACAGACAGCAAGTGATGAGCCCTAGGCTGCAGAGGTCTGTCGTGGAGGAGCAGTGTGTTGGCCTCAGACAGGTGTGCACAACTTTGAGCTGTCCCTCTCTTACCTGGAAGCCCCTGGAGCAAAGACGGGGGGACAGTCAGGAGAGGTGGCCAGACCACCCTGCTCCATCCGATATCACAAATGCCTACTCAATGTTTTTTGCCCAAGGTTTGTATTTTTGTATTCCTCCAGGACTTAATATTTAAAACTGGAATACAGCTAAGAGCTGTCAGAAAAGTAATTAAAATCAAGGGACATCTTATCAATGTTGGGTCTTTTTTTTTTTGGCAGGGCACAGGGTTCAGACCTGTGATTTCTCCTTCGAAGCACTGCAGTGTGAAATACCCGCTCACCCATTTATTTGTCTCCCACTCGATTATTGTCAGCTGAGGTGACTAAGATAAAACAATTCAGTAGCTTCTGTCACAGGCATTATTTCTAGATTTGACTGCTCTAGCAAAGGTCTCAGAAAATCTGCCCGGGTGCTGGATTTTCTTCCACTTTATTTTTATTGTATCCAAGGTAAACAAGGACTGAGCATTAGATGGAGAGTATGGCAGTAGCGAGTGTCAGAAAAACAGCTTTTTTAGGTGCTCTGTGTGCGGGAGTGCAAGCTCCATCCATTTCACACATTCATAATTTAAATAGTAATTAGAAATTCTAAATAATCTCTCCCTGGGTACTAGCTAATCTTCATGAAACATCTAAATACCAGCAACTAAAACTGGGTCAGCTCCTCAGTGGCCCCAGTGGGAGGAAGGAGCTGTGCCAGACTTGAGCAGTGCAGGATCTGGCCTCGCTGGCTCGGAGATGGTTTGCTGTGTGCTGAGGGCTGCATACAGAGGGCCCCATCCTCTGGGCGAGGCAGGAGAGCTCCTTTGGCAGCCAGGGCTGTGCTGTCCTGTAAGGAAGGAGACTGGTCCTTCAGCTGCGGTGGGGGAGCAAGGTGGCTCGGGGAGCAGGGGTCCGAGGCCAGCGCTCAGAGGTACATGCTCACTGTCTGCGGGGTGTCTGGGCAGTGGGAACCGCTGCGTGGCCAAAGGACAAATCCTGCTTTTGCAGCCCCAGTCCTCTCTGGAGGTCCCACTGGCAGGTAGCACTCTCTCACACGGGTTTTCTTGCTCACTCCACTCCCCTGCCCTCAGGTTTTCCTTCCACTTCAAGCCCCATGTCCCATTCTACTCTGCACACGTCTCTCTCATGAGCCCTCCCTGGCTTATCTTTAGCCTCTTCCTTTTTTATTTTTTTTTTACCCTGAAACCCACAAAATTCTTTTGTTTCAGAGCTGGGGGCATCATCTGGGGGCTCTCCCCAGAGAGTGCTTCAGTCCCTCACCACTGGTGAGCCGGAGGAGAGCCAAAGAGCTTCTGTTCTGCAGTTCTGACACAGGCAAAACCCAGTGGAAACCAGGCAGGGTTTCCATAACCTGTATGTGACGTGCTTCCTGCCCCTTACACCTCTACCGATGAAGAAGGGCATCTCCAGAGTCTCTTTTGCTCCATGCAACTACACCCATATAGCCAAGCAGCTTCACCCTTAATACACCATGAAAAAGACTCAGAGCCATGGGGACACACCTTCAAAGAACTGCAGAACACTGAGATATGCAGCAAAACACTTGGGTCTGCAGCATGAGACCCCACCTGTGGGCAGAGGTCCTGTCTGATGGGCTGGCTGGTCCTTTTCATCCTGTTTTTAGTGATTTGCCACAATGGCTTCAGCCTCGAGTTCAGAAGTGGCAGTGGTTCCCAGATAAAGCAAACCATCTTACAGAAATGCAGTGCTGAAGTCATTTGCAGTAAAGAGTAACATAAGCAAGAAAATATTGTCAGCTTGGCCTATTAGTGTTTTAAAAACCTGGCAGTAAAGAAAGCAGCAATTTGCTGTGCTCATGAGAGAGAACGGAAGGATCTTTGCAATTGCGTATGCCTCTGCTAGTAAGATTATACAGGTGTAACATGTTATCAATTGCTTCTATTCACCATCCATCTTCAGCTGTCCAGGCTTCTCAGAACACCTCTGCAGAACGGGGATCCTGCTTTGGGAGCAGGGAGCATGTACAGGACCTTGCGGAACAAGGAGGTGGCCCCACAAGAGGTGTGTTGCGCTGGGATGTGCAGTTTGCATAGCTCTCATAATACATAATGAGATTCCCTTCATCCCTCCCTACTCTGCATTCCCCATAAGCTGTCCATGTAAGGGATCACCTTTGCTCTACAAAACCCCATTGACCCCACCCAGCTCACAAAACATTAGCATCACAACAGTTTTCTTGGCACCATGACAGCAAGAGAGCCACAAAGACATGCCCGGCACTACTGCAGCTACTCAGGCACAGTGCTGAGCAAAGCCTGAGTGAAGATCTGGATGGATTCTGCTTGCTTTCAGGACCATGAGATAATATTCCCAAGAGGAAAAGCAGGGCTCAGCACCCCGCAGGGAAGACGCAGAAACATCTTTCTTACTTAAAAAGAAAACCTTTATTTTGATACATTAAAAAATCTATACATTTCTTAGACTAAAATACAGTTTTGCATCAGTATTCTGGCACAATGTCAGTTTACACAGAAAATCTAAGATTAGATCAGCACTGTTAATTTCCCTTCTCTTCCTGCATTCACAGCTTGCAGTACAAAACATTTCAAGTTCTCAGACAACAATAAACGGTGTCACATTTACTTTCCCCATTCCCAAAGGAGGTGGCATTCCACTGGAAAAAGGAGCACTCATTAGTTGATCTTGAATCAACATAAATCACTAAACCAGTTCAGGGGTTTGACTGCCCTGTTAGAATTATGAGCAAAAGAGGATGAAAAATTTATTTCCAGATGAAGCTTTGATGGACTATGACAATGCAAGTACTGTCAAGCCTTTAAAATCTGTTCAGAAGATTTTCCTTTTTCCTCAGGGTAGTTGCTATAATCAGCAACACAATCCACCATACAGAAATAATTCCTTTCCGTGGGTATAGGATTCCACCTTCTTTCTTGCTCTGAAGAGCTCCAGAGCAAAATAAAAGCAGGGCACAGGGGATGTTGCTGTGAGATGTCTGTGAATCGGAATGTGTATTTTCTTAACTACTGTGAAGATCTTGCGGAATATTTTCTGCCTGTGAAATCCTGCTCTCCATGGCTCCACCTAACCTCTGGCAGCTGCTTTCTGGCCTACATTAGAAACAAAACAACCTTTCTGTTTTCTCCTCCCTCACTCCCCTAGGAGACACTATCACATTTACTGCAGCACTGTTTTTCTAATAAGATACATTCTGCCATTTCAGTTTGAGCAGGGAGTGACCCAACCAATACTAACACTGGAGCACATGCAGAATTTGAGAGTTAAAAATCATGACTTTCATGAGAACTCCAGTCAATGCCCAAATTCTGAGTAGTTTCAGGGGTAATCAGCTTCCTCATCTCACAAAACCTTTCTGACGTACTCCCTAGCTGCCCCTATTTCACTCAAGCCAGAGGGGAGTGATGGTGCACTTGAGAAATGGCAGCCAGCTGTACTGCCAGCATCTTCCATCATATATTTAGAGAGGCCCAAGCTAACTTTAGTTACTGAAATTAGGTTAGTTCTGCTAGTCCCATGTTTCTACAGAAAAGTACCAAATGCTTAAAACACCACATTCTGCTCATCATACTCACACATCACTTGACCACTTCAGCGAGCAGAGAAGTACAATCTGATGGTGTTTGCTGGTTTTCTGCTAGTTTTGTTTTAACAGATCTCTGTCAAATGAATGCCAGGTAGTTTAGCCTCCAAATGGGTATTTTTGGATGGATTCATGCTACCTATTGTCCCTAAAAATATCTTTATAATCTTAATGTCTCTGAAGAGCTTTGGCTTGATTGCATCAGCTTGCAAACACTGCAAGACACATCACAGCTCCATCCCACACCAGAAATTCTGCCTTTTATACATGACCCACATCACAAGAGAAGTTTCATCTCTTCTCTCATCTCTCTAACTATAAAAGAAAAAAAATACCTTGAGAACAGTATTTGCTACAGAACACAAGAATTAGAAATTTACTAGTCTCCATAATCTCTTGTTATGTGATGGAAATAATAGCAGAGATGAACTAGTTGAAAGAGTATTTAAGAATGAAATATTTAGAGTAAACTCCCATCATCCCAACAAACAAGCTGAGTGCAAGAAATGCTTTGAATAAATCTGTTGGGTTTTGGTTTGGGAAACACAAGGGATTTTTTCCACGAAGATGAAATAGGACTTCTGTGGTGGTAATGTGACACACAAACTGTTCAAGAAACAATGGGCTTGCGATGTTTAGATTTAGTAAACAGTATCTGCACAGGCAAAGCCATGACTTTAAAAACAGTGATGCTCTTAGGTATCTACTTTTAAATCTTAAAGAGTGTTTCTTGAAATGACAGTGCCATGTTCAGTACAGCATGTAATATGCACTCAGAACCGAATGATCACTGGATGGTGATGATGGAGTATATGTCTGCTACATGCATTTTATTCTTACTCTATAACATACATTCATAGAATACATCATAACCACTCAGAGCAAACCACTGAAGTGCATGCCCTGAGGGCACATTAAGTATGTTGTCTCCAACAACTGGCTGTTCAACTGCCAGAACACTGATACAGAAAGGGCTCATTTCTGCTTTATATCCCCATTTTGTGCTGAAAGAATAAGAGCTAGCATCCCCTGCTCCCTCCATGAAAGAGAGCACTGTGGAGCAGGCTAATTGCCTGCTGCTGAAAAAGCCCTTTCAGAAAGAAGTAACCACCCTGAGAAGGTGCTGTACAGAAACGCAGGGAGCGAGTCTTGGATTAACTCTTGGGTAAGTGGACCTCTGTACTGGGTTAGGCTGGGATGGAGTTATTTTTCTCACAGCAGCCCATATGGTGCTGTGTTTTAGATTTGCAACCAAAACTGTTGATAACACAACAGTGTTTTACCTCTTGCGGAGCAGTGCTTGCACAGGGTGAAGGCTGTCTCTGTTTCTCACTCTGCCACTACAGCAGAGTAGGCTGGGGCTGGGCAAGACAGTGAGAGGGCACACAGCCAGGACAGCTGACCTGAACAGACTGAAAAAATATTCCATACCATACAATAGCATGCTTAGCAGTAAAATTGGAAGGAGGGAGGACAGAAGGTGAAGCTTTCCAAAGTAGCCGTTGCTTGGAGACTGGCTAGGCGTTGGCCGGCTGGTGGGAGGTGGTAAGTGATTGCTTTTGCATCACTTGGATTTCTTTTCCTTTTTTTTTTTTTCCTCTTTACTTCATAAGCTGTATTTATCTTGATGCATGTTTTCTTGCTTTTGCCTTTCCAGTGCTTTCTCCCATCCTACTGGGGAAAGTGAGTAAGCAATGGAGTAGGGGCTTACCTGTCAGCCAGGGTAACCCATCACAGCCTGTAACTGGGTATTCCACTTAAGTTCTCCCTTCTAGGAGAACTTGTTTTCCTAAAGCAGAAAGTCCTTGGGTTACCATGCCAAGCTAAGGCCACATGTAAAACCCAATCTGGTTTTGGCAGCTGGAAGTGTGAACACAGTCTACTGGAAGGCTGAAGATGCAATTCTAAGATGGCCATACCATATATTTCCTCTGGCTGTGGAGCCAGCACTGGAACAGTAGAAGTGATTGGCTGCACTTCTAACCACAACAAGCACAGTGATGGAGTGGTATCATAGAAAAAAAAACAACAAAACACCTCAGAACTTCAGCTCAGCATCTACTCCCCCTCCAATTCAGTCCAGGTGATATCCTGAATCATTGCCTTGGGAAGGTGAGAAGGCATGTGCTAAGATCGGTGGGAAAAAGGGGAGCTGACACTGCCACTTGGCACTCCTTTGCTGAAAGAGCAATACAGAAATGAGAACTAGGAGAAAAAAAAATGTCTCTAGGGCTGAAAGAAGCCAAAAAATAAACCAAAACAAAAACCCGACACACTGCTGTTCAGCTTCCAAATAGAACAGGGAGTAAAATGATGTGGAAAAAAAATTAAACAATTGAAAGTATGGCATACTTTTTCTCCTTTGAAACCTAGCTGATCAGAGGCTATGGTGCAGACTTGCGTGCAGAAACCAAACACTGGGAACCAGTAATCCCATTGTCTTGGTTTTTAAACCCCAACTTTCCAGCTTGAATCTCCAGTCCTCAAGCACTGCTTAGTTCAGTGGAATTTCCAAGGAGGTGATTTCTCTATCTCACCTGCTCCTCCTGCAGTGTTATTCCCAGTGCAACATCACTCTTCAGTTAGCCTAGACTGCTTCACCCATATACTGTCCATATATTGGCTTTAATAACTATCTGCCAAAAAAATATTTAATCCATCACAACTGGCAGACCCCACACCTCTACTGGCAACTGGGGATTTACATGTCAAGTGTTCTCCTACTCCACTAATCCCAATAGGGAAGGAAAGTAGAGTCTAAATTTGTCCTGAAAAGTTGTCTCTTCAGACGTCAGTCTTCTGCTTATCTCCGTGTACAAGACAGAGCTGGAAGAGGACAGCTTGTAGTCTGGTTGCAAATGAACTTCAAAGGACATTCAAAATGGCCACTGGAAAGCCTGTGTGTGGATGGAATGCCTCTTTGGCACAACTGAAAAGCTCTGCATGCCGGATATATACTCAAGAACAGTGCACACGATTTTATTAAGATCTTTATAATGATATAGATTTTTCACTTAAATGTTACAACTACCCATAGAAAAAAGTGTTGCCTGCGTCTTTTAAACACCATGTAAATAAAACAAATTTATTTTTAAAACGGGTAAACTGCTATAAAAATGGTGCACAGTCAAGTCATATAAAAATACAAAATTTGTTTCCAACTGCAGTCCTAGTTGCAATTGCAAAGTCCTCACCCAGGACTTCCAGTGAGCAGAGAACACAAACTTGCGGATCTGGTCATGGCAGATGCTTGTTGTCAAAATGTGCAGAATCCAAGGCTTCAATCAAAGCACCTCCAATAACTTCCAGACAAGAATGAAATTAATTTCTCTGGAAGCAACTGAGTTCGTGGTAAGTCTCTTAGCTTTGGAGTCCAGTTTCTAGCATTAATCTGAGCCAGTTTTTAGATGTCTGTTGCTAAACTCCACTGATCTACACAAATACTGGTGTTCAGTGCCACTGCTGTCTTAGCCACTGGTACAGCAGGAATGCCCCCTCTCCACAAACTTAAGGCTGCTCCAGATAACTGTCTCCCTGCCTCCCTAGCAGCTATAATTTCTAAATGTATTTTTATTTTCACATGTTTCATATAGTTTGGGTTCTGTGATATGAAAAGAGTAAATCCTTTTAATTGGCTTACTGAAAGAAAACTGAAGAAATTTAAGTTATGAAATGACTTCTAGAAGATGAAATGAAATATTTCACTATTGCCTGAAGGTAAGAGCACTGGTTAACTACATGATACTACGTATTTTCTAGAACTTTTTTTTCTAGACAGTAATTTAAAAGCCTGATCCTCTGAAAGGAAGCACAGAGAACTGCTTACAGCCTTGATAACACAAGTTGTACACATCTCTACCTAGACATACCTCTCCACTCCATCACAAAGCTTCTGTAAAAGGGCTTTTCTCTTTCAAAAGATTTTCTTGAATGGAGTGATTGAACCACTGAGGCATTATTCATTTGTACAGAGCTTATATTTAGTGCAATAAGTTTAAAAATTCTGCTCTGAAATATTATCTTCACATTAACAAAAATAGTTTTCTTAAAAAAATTGTAACAAAAGGAGTATATAGCATAGACAGATCATGAATTCTTAGCAAATACACTTTTAAGCATTTACCATTACAATATGCTGAAGCACTGAATATTAGCATTCATATCTGGCAAACTTCCAGACTGAAAAGAAATGTAAATATCTAAGAACAATAATAAAAAAGCACGTTCTCTTGTCGTTATTTGACAACTTTAGATACTTATGCTGGCAGTTACACTTCCAAAGAAATGTTTCTCTGCCCTTTCCTGTTTTAGCCACCTGCTACAGTACATACAAATATGGATGAGACAACAGGCAAGGAATGGTCCCTTCCACATCCCAAAGCTCTCCGGCATTAAATGAAATGAAGCACACAGTACTTTTTTGTACAGTAGTACAGTTCATTTCTCTTCCCATCCTCAGCATCATTACATCTAGTCATGAATTAATCATGAGTATGGCTAAGACTGAGCTTTAACAATCTGTTGTTTCAATTGCTCATTTGGAGAATCCATACCCTTCAAAGGAGCACTGCTGGAGTGTGAAGGAGGCTACTGAACTCAAGGGGAGGATAGCAGGCAACATGTAGGAGGGGTAAGTAGGGTAAAACAGGAAGTTAATTGCATATAAAAATTATCTGTCCCCGTTTTCTAGTTTCTGTTCAATAGGAGATGCAAGGGCTCCCACACACCTGAATACCTGAGGAGTTGGTTATTGTGATATCTGATACTGATAAACAAAACTGTGCCCCTCCAGGGCTGTAAAGTGACTGCTTACAAACCTATTCAAACTGAATGAACTTTCACCAAAACCACCTTCTGAAAAACTAAACTTGAGACTTCTCTGGATTTGAAGGTTCTCCTTACATGTAACTGTACTGAATTTAATGCAAATTTAAATAAACTAAGCAAGTAAAACTCTCAGCAGATTAGCAGTGTCATGGGAAATCTGTCTCTAAACCCAGTCATCATTTCAGATTATCTTTACAATGATACCTCCTCCAGTTTGTAAATTATCAAGCAGATAAGAATCAACTTTCCATGACCACAATGAATAATTTAAAAAATGGAACAATGATAAAGCTGCTTGTAAAAGCCACCCGTATGAAAAGAGTACATGTTTCACAAAAATAATTGTTAAAAAAAGTATTAAATCCCTGTTCCTTTTCTCTGATTTTGGCTGTTTATTTTTATATATATATGTGTGTGTATGTATATATACTGTTTTGGAATGTCAATGGGTTCCAATATGGCTGGCTAGTTTCAAGATGAACTTGCTCCAGAGGCCTAGAAAACAAAGTCATACAGCACAGTCTTAGAAAAATGCCAAAAGACAAGAAGAAACTGAGTCAGAGGGGTCACTGGAAATCATAAAGAAAGAAATGTGCAAAGGTTTTTTTTCCTTGTGCCTTGATAGAAGAACAGAAGGTCATAAATGTTTCCTCATCTCTCCTATTAATACTGATTTAGAATACAACTGCATTTAGGGCGTTTCACTTTTAGAACTAATTGTCATGTCTAAGAAATATCCACATTTCAAGGAGACTGAAACAAAACAGCAGAGACTTTTTTTTTTTTTTTTTTAAAAAAAAAAGGAAAAAAAATCTAATTTTCAAACACACAATTTTGGGACTACAGGTGCTACTAGTACAGAATAGAGTTATGAATTATTCTATTCCAGATGTAACCGAGGCCTTTATCAATGTTTTGGGGAAAGGTATCAGAAATTTCAGAGGTAACTGCTGTGTTCCGTCCTTGTCAGGAAGTGAGATCCCAATATTTCAGAACCTATTCAAATGGAGCTGAACGTCCCAAAACGAAAGACCACTTGAGAAAACAAGGCCCAGTCAGTTCCAAACAAGACTATTGCATGAGCAGCAGAACTGGGAGTAATTCAGCAGGTGACATTCAGGCTGAGCCCCAAGTGTTCAGCATCTTCTCCAGCAGTCCTAGGAGGACTTTCAGCCAGTGCCAGGCTCAAGTGCCTAGAGTCAAGTTCCTAAAAGAACAAGACCACCTTTGACCACCCTTGGTTTGCTCTTTTACAAGGGGGGATGAATGTAACAGCCAAGCTTTAGGCAGTCAAGGGCAAAAGTCTGAGTAGCAATCTGTGCTAGCACTGAAGAGAGAGTAAAGTGGAAAACCAGTTGCTTGTATTAGTGGTTAACATAATACGTTTTTGGACTGAGATTTTTTTCTGCGTGTGACTAGAGGGTTTGCAAACCCGATTCTCAATCATTTTAACAGCAGCTTTACACTTACAATGTTTAGACACTCTGAAAACCCCCACATTAGTGTCTGTTTGTACAGCTAGAATTACTCCCAGAAGAAAACAGTAAATGAGCATAGAAGTAGATTTTTAGATGCATAAACACAGCAGCATTTAGGCATAAGCAAATCTAGAAACTGGTATGCTATAACAAAATAGCAAAACACGCAAAGCTACACACCTATACATTCTACAGCAGGAACCCATTCCAGCTAGGTCAAAAAGTGCTCATGCAACATGGCTTCACATACATAATTTTAAAAAAAATTCTACCCTTAGCATACACTTATTTAGGTTCCATTCGGTTAAAAAATTGTCCCCATAGTAAGGAACGGCGTCATGCCCCAAGTGCTCTAAGAAAGTAATGATGGAAAGATATTTCATTTCACAAAGTCATATTGCACGATGACAAGTCATACCTTGCCCAGCCTGGGTCTCCATCATACGCTCTCAGTTCTCCACCTTCCAAACTCATCCTCCTATCTGTTATCTGTACCATGTATAGCTGTTCCTTATTCCAGGCTACTCAGACATGCAATGCCTTCCTAACAGGCACACCATAAGTAAAACAGGCTGCAGAAGCATAAATGATGCATTGTTCACTGTCTGTGTTATCTGACAGTGTGAGATGGAAAGAGCACACAAGAGACAAGCAACATAAGTAGTTGGCAATAAAAACAAACAACTGGGAGAAATGTCATTTGAGCAGGTTGAAAGGAATCACTGTATCCAATTCCTTGGCACCATATAAAATAATTTGGTGAGAGCTTTAAATGCCTGGTCCTACTTTGCAACAATGGATGTGCTCAGTAGTGTTCTTCAGGCTTTCAACAGTGAATGTAAGATGAACAAAAATTTTCAGGACTGAAAAGAGGATTAAAGTCAGGATACCCCAATGAATTCCAGAGTCATCTTATTTTGAGAAGACTCAGCTGTTGGGGCTGTCTGTGTACACCACATAGCATGCATACCAGTTCTAATGGAATGATACTGTGTTTGTTTCATATGACACAGTTCCTTTCATCTTACTTTTACAGGAGATGGTCTCAGCTGTGACAAAAACTCTGCCATCCAGGTGATAGGCAAGCTCACAAACAGAAAAAGCAGAACATCTTGAGTGATACAGAGAACAAAAACTTCTCCTGAAGAAGTGCAGTCAGTAAAGACAAAGAGGGAGAAGAAGTAAAAGTGAAACTCTTGGAGGATCGCCACCTCCTCATCTGCACCTACCATTGGTTTTAGCTCTCTGCCCTCAGCTCCACCTCCTCGGCCAGCTTCTTTCATAGATTTCCTACTATTCTCCACGAACTCCTGAAAAACAGTAATAGAGTGAAAAGTGCTTTCTTAGAGCAGACTAGAAACATCAAATCTCAATACAAAACTTCAAGAAGTATCTGCTCAAAATGACAACACAACTCGCTCCTTCCACTTCTCTTGGTCAGACTTGTCCACAGAGTACCAAAAGAGCCTGCCAAATAGCCACAAGGGTCTCTCCCATTTAATTCAGGAAGGCAGACAGGTGTGTGCCTTGTGTGCTGTTACAACTTCCGCACTTACCACACAATGCTGTCCTTTACAGGGAAGGAAGGTAGGAGGGTGGTTGCCAAAAAACAATCAGAGATCCTAGTTATTACAGCCTATCCTGTGAACTGTGTGTAATGTTAGAACTCCATTAAACAGACGTATTTGGAGATAAATACTTTTATTGATTTCCCTAACTTCCCTCAATTCAAACTCTTAGATCTTTCACAAAGATTAGCAAAGGTGCTAATTTCATTTTATAGAATCATAGAAACATTTTAGTTGGAAAAGACCTTTAAGATCATCACGTTCAACCATTAACCCAGCACTGCCAAGCCACCACTAAACCATGTCCCTCAGCAACACATCTCTTAAATCCCTCCAGGGGTGGTGACTCAACCACTTCCCTGGGCAGCCTGTGCCAATGCCTGACAACCCTTTCCAGTGAAAAAAATGTTCCCTGCTATCCAATCTAAACCTCCCCTGGCGCAGCGTGAGGCCATTTCCTCTTCTCCTTGGGAGAAGTAATTTTTTACATTAAATTTTTTTTCTCTTATAGGCAAGCACTCTGTAGCAAATTTCAGTAAACTTTAGCTGCTATTTTTTTCTGATATTGACCACTAAAGAAACCCACAATGTTTTTATGATTCATCTATGCTGTCTTCTGAGACACCATGCCACATTTTGCTTTTATTCTGTGCTAAAAAGCAACTCATCAGCTACTGTTTTATTTATTATATACTCTAGATTCTGTAGCATTTTACCAAAAATTTAACATTAAGTTTTTCAGTTGTTTTGCCAAGAAGCAATCAGAAAATAAACTATGCTAAGAATTCATGAAAGTCTTCCTCTAGCCTACACACGTGGGTACATTTTACAGGGATGTATTCTAAGATTGCCACTTAAAAACAACAGCAACAAAATTACCTACTGAACAACAAACTGAATGGCTTGAGGAGCAGAATTTTTACACCTTGGTCTCTAGCTAGAGTGAACAGGGAATAAGATGGGACAAACAAATAAGAAGTGAATTGTGCAAAGGGCCTTGACATAGCATTCAGACTCCAAGATAGAACATTTGTCGTTTCTGTGCATGACTGACTAAGAAGCAAATTCTGTTTCCTGTCTATCTGAAAGAAGAAAAACGCCAGTGTGGTCCCTATTTGTGTGTGGGGCAGAATACTCTGATATTTTTTCTCTTCCATGTCCCAAGAGAGATCATTCTTAGGAAAGTACAAAAAAACAAGCCTTTACCCCTTGTTTTGCTTCTTTCCATTCTGCAGTGTATCATCTACAAGAAATGATACCCAAAGGTATGATTCCGCTGCTCATCTCACAGCCAGCATATAGAAGCCAATACCAGTGACATCAAGGGAGGGAAGCATCATTACTTATCTGATGCTCATCAGATCACACTATTGCTGATCAAGCCATGAACAAGACAGCAATGTAACTCAGGTTAAAAAAAAAAAATAAAAAAAAAATCAAACATTACAGTATTAAACTCAGCTAGTGAATTCACTCCACTCTTAAAATACCCATCTTACAAAACCATATCCTTAGCTTTAGAGGGCAAGAGGAAACTTACCATGAGAACTTTGTCCATGTAGAACTCCCTCCCAGGGCTCCCATCATTGTATTTTGTATCGATGGCAAAACATAAGAAAAGGACATCAACAACCATTTCATAAATGGAGAGGAAGCAGTGAGCAACCAGGAATGCAAAGAGGCAGATAATGATGAGTGGCAGCACCCAGATGGTGTAATCTCGTTGGTAATTCAGCAACATAATCCCAGCCAGACCTGTACTGCAGACGATCAGGACCTGAGGAACAAAACAGAAGACAACTTGTGTTTTTTGGTTTGGTTTGGATTTTTTTTAAGCCTATGTGCTTCTTTTGCTCTGCCAGGGCTAGAACTAGGGGTTACAGATGCTAGTGGTAATGACATCTTTACCTCCTGAATTCCCCACATCCCTGAGTGTAAATGACATGGGGAAAGGGAGGTGGGAAGGCAGGTCTTGGGGAGATGGTATGTTTTTCATTTTGCTGGCAAAAACAACTTCCAAGCTTGTCTTGTCTCTGACTCATCTGCATGTAGGGAAACCAGATCAGAATTCACATGAGGCACTTCATGTAACACTCTCCACAGAACTACACTACATCTGAGTCCCTAACAAATATTTTACTGGGAATCAATTTGGTCTTTGGGAGTAACAAAAGGACTAACACGATTGTCATGGCCATTCAAGATTTTTAACATTTATGAATCTATTATTATGAACTGCAGCTAAAGAAGAAATTGTAAAGTAGGTCAGCTTTACTGTATTATGAAAATACCAGGTTGCGCTGATAAGAGGAGACAGGCTGGCAGCCTAGCACTGTTTTAACTTGACACTAATTTTTATATGCTGCACTGTTTATTTCAATATTTCTGTCACTTGTGCATTTCTCTAATAATGTGAAAAACATCTTTTCAGGGAGATGTTTCCTAACACTTTTCAGACACCTCCATAAAACCACATTATGTAATTTCGTGGTCTCCCACGCACATATATCTTTATTATGTGTTTATTTCTTCTCACATCTTATTGACTTAATTAATTACTGGATTGAAAGTTCAGCCCACTGTACTCTGACTTAATAAAAGTACAGGCATGTAATAAGGAAGGCAGCTCAGTCCAAGCTGGCAGTTCCTCCTATACTAGCTTCCAGTCCAATTTTGTAATAAATAGTGATCAATGATGTGACAATTTTCAATATAAACCAGGAGAGACCTTACTAAACAGAAGTAGGAAATGCTTCATTTCCTTACAAGTCTAGGTTTTAACCACAAAACCAACCAAAAACTCAGAACTTCTAATAATCACTTTTCTCTTGACTCCTTAAAAAAAAAAATTCGTGCAAACGGTGTCATCATCTTCAGCTGTTCTTTTCTGATCACTTTTACTTAATGTAAGCGCGTTATCTCTTTATCCTCCTTATCCTGGACAGTCTCTTCCTGATAAGATGCAGCTAGGTGTGATAAAGTGCATGCTAAGAAATATGAATTTTAAGGCATTTTGTATTTGGAGTGCAAACCATTGCTAAGGAAAGCTTGCTACTACGTAAGTCCGTAACAACTGTATACAGCAGACATACCTTTCCTAGAAACAGCATAAAATCCCCAACTGTGTTTATGGCAGCCACTCGCAAAGCGTTTTCCACTAGAATAATAAAGGCATCCTTTGCTGAGGTGCAGAAGTTGGTGCTGTTGATAGCTGTGGCTGTATATGCGTTCTGGGAAAAGCAGATTGCAGATTTACTCATGGAACGATCAGATATTTCAGAGGGAGGCGGGGAAGAAGGTGGAGAAGATATGGCTTCTGAATAAGTCACATAAGTCATATGAAGTTAATGAACAAAGATTCCCCTGAGAGTTGTTCAATCAAGGAGTATGTACCAGCTGATGGAAGACTATACAAGGTAGAGAATTACTATGCTTCTCCTCTCTTGCTCATCATTTATGCACTAACAAGTTTATTCTAAAAAACTAATTAAACAGAATTTGCAAATTCTCTGCAGGAAGAGGTGAGCAGTGGCATAACTAAAACAATTAAGTAGTTAGAAAAAATATTCTGGAAATATAAAAGAGCTTGAGAGCCATACGAGCCCACCAAGATAACTTCTAGGTACTTTACTAGACTGCATTCAAAGTTAGCCAGGATAATTTTCAAGGATTAAGCTGGGGCTTTTTTAAATGCCACCTTCTGCTGTTATTTCTGTATTTCCACAAGCAAAAAAAAGAAAAAACAGTGAAAGGGATATTAGAGAGATACTTGGAGATGAACTTAACAGAGCTGGAACCATAGGCCAATAAAATCTCTTTTACAAAGTGGTGTGACCAGCCAGTGTGTTGCAACTTGAAACTCTTTTTCCACTTTGGAAATGATGACGACAATTTGATGTCATGCACAGTTTTTCAGTTCTCTGAACCTTAAATATTACACCTAGAAGAGCTTCATTCTCTTTTCACTACAAACATATTTTGAAACTCAAATGTAGTTTCACAGAATGGACAGAAGGAAGAACATCTCCAACCACTAAACAAATTGTTATGAAGTTGAGATACCATGTTCACAAACATGAATACCAGCTATTTTTCACCTTTACAAGGTAAACAAAGACTAAGGTAGTGATTTGCAGTGTAATTTCAGTAATGAAGACAAGACTGAAGTACCTTCATTGAAGTTGAGTTCCAAAGTATGATACCTTTTGTGTCAGCCTCAGAATGCATTCTGGGAATCACATGTATTATCAGCCCTTACATAAAACTTGAATATTGAAAATCTTACCTGATTTAAGTAGGTCAGGCACTTTTCTAGACACCAAAGGCAGCAGATACAGGCTTTGAGCATACAGCGAGCACAAGCATTTTCCTAGGAAAGCACAGAATGTGGGAAAATAAGAGATAAAGAGTAAAAACAACAGATCTTAAGAAAGGAATATTCCTTTGTGTTTCAGTAACTGATACTCAGCTGGTAACTTAAGCAGTTCCTCTCAGTCCCACAGTCCTTTAAAGACCAAATATTCCAAAACCAGACTTCCAACCTCCACTCAGAATAAGTTAAATTAGCTGTAAACACATCAGGCATTGAGTTTCAGTAAGAAAATGGAATCTATTTCTCTTACTTTTCCTTTGAGTTGTGTATGGATATACATAAGAATCATTCGTGGTATCTTCACTAGTGTGATAATGAAAGACCCCTTTGCCACCGTCCCTAGGTGGTAACAAACAAGGCGATTAACAGATGCCAGAATAGGAGCAAATGGCAGATTCCTTTTCTCCCTGTTGAAAGGATAAAAAGAATAAAGTAGAACGATCAATCCGTATGTAGTACCATCTAGAAGTACTACTAATCTGCAATAAACTAATCTGCAAAATGAGTGTATTCTCCTTATACTAGCTTTCAGTGTATATTGTTCACTCCACACTGACGAGTCACAGTTTCAACTTTAACACAGTAATATTCCTAATATGGATATAGGAATATAGATTATGGAATCAGTATGTTTTACGGGTAGTCTTACTAGCAGTTGACGGTATTACCCCTATTGCTAACTAGAAGTTTCTATGAAACTATATTTGATGGTGTGCAATTCAAAACCTTCCAAAAAAATGAGAAACAAAGTTAATATTTTTTCAGTCAGACTACTGATAAACATGCCTTCCCTGTCTCTCCTGTTCTGTTGGAGGCCTTTGTGGAGACTTTAGAGAGGATATTACTATCGTTATTTATCAGGTAAATCCTCAGATGTTTTGCACTTCTGATTTAGTTATTATATCCTCAAGGAACCATGTATTAAGCCTTTAAACAAGCTGCTTTATTGCAACGTGGCTAAAATATTTTTAATCTATCAGATTAATACTTTTATGGTTTTGAAGCAATTCCCTCCTAAAGTTTTTATTTATATTTCCTACCAGGAAAGCCACTTCTGTTTCTCTCTCAAAGAACACTTTATTGAACATTTAAAGAATGGCTCTTCTTGATTAGAAACATGAACATAACACTAAGCATATTAAAGGAACAAGTGCTAATATTCTAAACACAAAATACTCTCAACTTGGGAGAAAGTTATTTTCATGTGAGTTTCATTCAAAAAGACAAAAGTAGTCTTCATTCCATGAAACTAACATCTGTGTAACTTAATTCTGAGATGTCAATGATTAAAACAGGTTTACCCTATATTTTCTTCCAATTAACTTTTAGAGCTCAGGTGAGGAAAACCAAATTCTACTCCCTTTTGGGCACAATCACATAGAAGGTCTGAGCCTGACACCCAGGCAACCAAATCACTTCCTCTTTTTGAGTTATGTTTGTGAGTTAAACATAACTGAGGGCAGAGTCTGTAATGCAGGACAGTGAGGTCTGTTATTGCCTGACTTGAAAGGAATCCATCCAGCTGATGTGAATGAGCTAGGCTGGAGAGGTGTGCCTGTGCAAACCTCATGAAGTTCAACAAGGCCAAGTGCAAGGTCCTGCACCTGGGTTGGGGCAATCCCAAGCACAGGACTGGCAGAGAATGGATGGAGAGCAGCCCTGAGGAGAAGGACTTGGGGCTGGCTGATGAGAAGCTCAACATGAGTCATCAATGTGCACTTGCAGCCCAGAAAGCCAACCACATCCTGGGCTGCATCAAAAGAAGCGTGGCCAGCAGGTCAAGGGAGGGAATTCTCCCCCTCTACTCTGTTATGGTGAGATCCCCCCTGCAGTGCTGTGTTCAGCTCTGGGGCTCCCAACATCAGAAGGACATCAAGCTGTTGGAGCAAGTCTGGAGGAGGCCATAAAGATGATCAGAGGGCTGGAGCACCTCTGCTGTGGGGACAGGCTGAGAGAGTTGGGGTTGTTCAGCGTGGAGAAGAGAAGGCTCTGGGGAAACCTTCTAGCACTTTCCAGTACCTGGGGCAGCTATAAGAAAGCTGGGGAGGGACTTTTTACAAGGGCAGGTAGTGACAGGATGAGGGGTAATGGCTTTAAACTGGAAGAGGGTTGATTTAGACATGAGGAAGAAATTCTTCACTGTGAGGGCAGTGAGACACTGGAACAGGTTGCTCAGGGAAGTTGTGGCTGCCCCCTCCCTGGCAGTGTTCAAGGCCAGGTTGGATGGGGCTTTGAGCAACCTGGTCTGGTGGGAAGTGTCCTTGCCCATGGCAGGGGGGTTGGAACGAGATGATCTTTAAGGCCCTTCCAACCCAAACCATCATATGATATGATATGATTTGTCCATAGATAACTTCACCTCATTTGCTGTGGAAAGCTGTTAATATGCAAAATAATGAGGAAGTCCAAATTAATACCGTTTCCTTTCTTACTAAGTCACTAAGTTTTCAGATTAGAATTGTACCTTAAAATGCAGAAAAGGATAACAGTAAGGAGAAATGGGTATTTACTAACTTAAAATAAAGTTCCTGTTATGGAATGATAGGATACAGTTAAAAGAAAAGTCATTCACCCTTGGGTGACAGGAAATACATAAACTTACACATGAAGCATACACATTGCTAAGTGATCTATTTTGATGCGAACTTATCCTCTCTCCTTTGTATTTTCCTAGTTCATTACTCAATCTGGTTTAATTATGCACACAATTACATCGCTGTAACATCTTGTAAGAACTTCACAGATGTATTTCACAAGTATACTGGAGGACTTCATCATTAATAACAGAATTTTTGTGAGCACAGTAAATTAATTCCTTGCCTTTTATATTTTTTTAAAGACTAGGGCAGGTAAGGAGTCAAATATAATTCAGGTAACAGTCTCAATGAAAAAGACAAGCCAATTAAACATTTGTGATCTGAATCATGCACTTGAAAAATTTCTGCATGCGTTATTTAAAAATAGACTCTTAAAAGCACATGGCAAGAATACAGTGTGCCTGCTGGATATCATTAGAAATTTTTATATACAATATTCTTCATATGAAAGGCTAAAAATGCATATCAAAAACCACTAGCTGAACTACCTGTGTATTTAGGATACTTCTTGGGGATAGCATCACTCCAACATCTGTTGTCCCTCATTATTTCTGTTAATCCCATTTCTAGGCCGCTCAGAGCAGAGTGGTCCAAGTTGTCCTTACCTTGTAAAATAGTATGTCACCACAGCCCCTGCTACTGTCATCTGCTGACATGCTAGAATAAACTCACTGATCCAGATCAGTCCCACTACATGGTACCACCACAGGTATTTCAAAGGGCCTACCATCTGAAATTCAACAAATCCTTCTTCATTTGGGACAGGACTACCTAGAAATAAATGAAGGTAAAAAAGGAGATGGTGCTTACATCAACTCAGAAAGAAGAAAGCATATGGTGTTAGTAGTTCATTACCATCTACAGCAGAACCCCTCTGAGCTTCTACTAACACTACTAAATGTCATGTTTAGGAAGATTGTTCATAAGAAAGAAACAACTTTTGAGGTAATCAGTATAATGGCATTTGAAAAAAGTACTAAAAAATATTCTGAGTGTACTCAAAATTCTGCAACACTTACCAAGTTGCAAAAATTCCTGTAACTAAACGTAATAGAAGACTGCTTTAGTCATTCTTAATTTCAGTCTGCTGCTTTGTTGTTATTACTCATACAGTCAGAATCAGTATTAAACTTCATAGCTCGTTACATCTGGATGTCAACATTAACAATCACTTCTGTTTTCCTTATGGTCTTTGTGCATGTATTTAATCAATATTTGTAGCTGTAAAGGTATTTACAGAAATAAGGAGCAGCTTTAGAGATTCTAAATATATGATTTCATACATTAAGATATCCATTGACTCTTCGTCTCATCTGAATAGCGATATGTGTTGAGACTGACAGTACATGTCAGAACCCTCCTGGACAAGCTCTATTTCAATGTGTAAACCCACATTGAGATGCTTCATCTCATACAACAGTTATATGAACAGCTGATGAAATTCAGAAAAATACTTAAAGTAACATCTTGTGTATAAAACCATTGCTTATACTTAGCATTGAAAGCACCTTCTCCACCTTCTTAGCCATGCTTTTACGCTTATATAAAAAAATTACTATTTTCTTCTGAATAAATGGAACTATTGAAATAATTTTGGTTTTAGTGAACAAGCTCTTCATAAGTGTAGGCTTCTTCTCATACACAGGTAACATACACTTTTTCAGTTCTTCTGGTTTGAATTGAAAAGATATGGCCCTATTTGCACAAAGACTTTGTATAACTGATATCAGTGAAGGTATTAAGTGCATACAAAGCTAAAAACATAAATTAGTCTTTGCAGAATCAAGGCCAATCAAAGAGTTCTGTCAGAAAAATTTAGTATCAGCCTAAATTCTGCTACGAATTTAGTCCCCGTGCAGTGTTCTCCATCTCACAGATAGGACTGAGACTTAAATCACTTTCAAGGGTGAATGTTTTCTGCACATAGCACAGCATGTAATAAAAACTAAAAATTTCATCAGTAATGAGGACAGAACCACATGAATTCTATTACCTCCACCCCTTGCTATGAATTTGGGCTATGAAATAAAAAATATTTGTCTGGTATTACCCTGAAATAGCTCTGTGTCCTGAAACACTGCTACTTCAGGATCAGCATTAAACAATAAATTTCAAAATTCTAAGACTTTAATAATGAATTATGGTCTCTATTGTCTATAATTTACTAAAAAATAGCACAGACATCTCCCATTTTAAAAAGCAATTGCTAGGTTTCTCCACTGAAATAACTAAGATTTGAACCTATAGGATTAACTCATTCTAGAAGCTCTTGTCAGAGCCTGAACACAAACAAAGCTCTCATCTTCCACATGCTTCTCAGCAGGCAGAAACTAAGTACATTGGCTGCTGTCAGAATATGGTGTACAAACAGCAGAAAAATCTTCCTAATAATCCCGGAAAATGCTGAAATAATACTGGACACCTAAGTAATGAACAACAGAACACTACTTTGAGTATATTTACAGGTTGGGAGACAGTAAATATCTACAACAGCCCGCTCATTACTATGTCTTCATCTGTGCAACAGGTTGGACCTGTTTATGTAAAATTAGAGGGAATTATTTGAAAAATTGATATAGCAGTCTTATTAACAGAGTGTTGTGGTTTGCAACATGCCAACTTGCCTCAAATCAAAAAGCTGGCCTAAGGCGCAAGGTAACATACTGGGAATGCAGACTCAAGGGAACAAGCTTTCTCAAACAAACAGCTTTCTTGAAACGAGTGTTTTGAAGTCACTGAGGCAGATAACAACAAACACATAATATGTGGGGGGATTTTTTGCAGAGGTTCCCACATGCTTTTTAACTAACTCTGCCTGAAATCATACAAAAATGAAGTGGAATTTATTTAAAATAAACCTGGTACCTTCTTACCTGTAGTACCGAGGAAAAGCAGGACTGTGATCCAGTATGTCCAGAAGAGTATAAGCACAAAGAATGTCCAAAATGGCTGGAAGACTAGCAGTGGCAGGTGAATAAAGACTTTGCCGGCCACGTGGAACAAGGCAATGGTAAGAGCTACTCGTTTGCGCATAATTAACATTATCAAGAGCAAGATAACCTAGAGGGAGAAGTTTCCAAGTCACACTTTAGAGAACTGAAAAATAAGCAAGCTATCATTTTGTACAACTGCGATATTCAAACACAGCAAGTTAACACGTGCTCTATCTAAAAGATCAAAAGATCAAAACGTAAAACCCCTATCAGCTTCTTCTGTGATAAATTATTTTCCAAGTCATACTTTGGGGGAATTCTAATCTCATAATTATGTATTTGGAATCATCATCAGCCCCGGTTTTATGAGATTAGATCAGATTCTATCCTGAATTATGTTATACAAACCAGTGAAATCAGCAAGATGTAACAAAGAATACAATTTAACATCTATATTTGGGCATGGTGTGGTGGATTTGTAACATAAATTAGTCAAACACTGTCAATTTTAAGTATCAGAGTCAGTAACTGAAATGAACAGCAAGGCCTAAAGAAGACATATTAGTTCAGTAAGCATTTTTAATATTTTAGTTCACAATGATCCATCTGTAAATGGTAAAAGTTTGGGAACAACTGATTTCAGAAGTAGGAATGGTCTAAGGACTTTCAAATAAACTGAAATGATGAAGCACCTCTGAACTGGGAACCTAAGAAAAATCTCATAAGTGAAACTGGATCGGGAGTCCAATATTGTACCAATTCATGGAAGTCCCTGTGGACATTTTACAGTAGAGGAGAGCAGCTGCAGGGTCAGGAACTCTCTCCTGACTCAAAAACAGATATTACAGAACAATGCCTGGAAGCACAAAAAAACCCCCCAAAACAAAAAAAAAAACCCAACAAGAAATCACTACAAGTTTGCTTGCAGTAGCAATTAACTCTTCAAAAATGTGTGCAATATAAACCTTTCACCTGAATAAAAATAAAAAAAAAATAAATAGAGACAACCAGGAAGTCAGAACAAAAAAATAGTGTAGTCATTAGCAAAGCATACCGTGAAGACTGTCGCTGAAATGGCATAGATCAGAAGAGCCTGAAGATTGTCTTTGGCTATTTGGCTCTCAACAGCACTGGCAGACATTCGTTCCTTAGCATAGAGCCACCAAAGGACTCCTGTACCACCTACATTTTAGAGAAAAAAAAAAAAAAAAGGATAATTGAAAGATGCTCCTTCTATGTAACAGTTATACCACCTAGTACCAAAGAAACTAAGCAGTTTCTTCTTTTAAATCTAGTCTGGTACAGAATGCTCAAGGGCACCGATGGCTAACCCAACAGAAATATCTGAGGATGGGGAAGTGTCCTCTTCACAAGTGAATGTACTCTTTTTGCAGTCTCACCTCATTATGATCACTTAAGAGACTTGCAGCAATTTGTGTTTTAAGGTGAAGTGCTCGAGAGTACTAGTTCATGGGGGGCTCTAACACAACAATCACAGCTCCCATTAAACAGGCAAGAGAGTAACAAAAACAAGAATAAAGAGTTATATGGTAGGACGTATGTATATATGTGTATAATATGGTAGGGAGTAAGAATTTAGGAGGGGGAACAGAAAGGGACCTTTGGATAAGGATACAAAATAACAAGAGGAACAAAAGAAGGAGTCTACAGTTCCTGGGAAGACTAATCAAGAAGAGAAGTAACAGCCCTGTGCTGAAAACAGCACCTCAGGTTAATGACACATAGCTACACCTGCATCAGACAATGTCTTTTGGGCACTGGAAAAAACATCAGTGAAAGGCTCAGGAGGCCAATATAGTGTGAGGTACTTTCTTCCCACCCCTGTTATAAAATCCTAGCCTTATGGCCACAATTTCATTCTCATATTCTAGCTAGCTTTCCAAGGTAGAACTTCTCTCAAATACAAGACTGAGCCCCTCAGGGAGGCTTCTGAGTATCTCTTTTGAGTATCCCTCTCTGTTCCGTCTCTGTTCCATTGTTATTTCTGAGTCATCTGCATAAGCTTATCTAGAGATCACAAGTCTTTGCTCAAGGTACTCCATTTATGTCTAAAATGAAGGATGCTCTTTTGGCGTTCTCCTAAACAAACAGTGAACACCGAATAAGCAGTATGTCTCACAAGTGACATGTTCTTATTCAGACTGTGTAATGGATGAGATTATTTAGAACATAGTAACAGATGGCAATAAGTCATTCAACTCTTTTACTCAACATAGTTGCTCAGCTTGCAAAGAGAAAATAAATGAAAAAAACCAAACCAAACTACTTTTTCCCTTTTCTGTGGTCAGAGATCCTGTGAACAATAAGCAGAAAAAACAAATGATCCTGAAAAGACATAGATGGTCTGCTGATCTTATTCCATCCCTCGCAGTCATGCATTGCAAGAATTAAATTGCAACTACTTCCTAATTTAATTATCCTATTTTTGTTCCTTCCCCGCAATCATCTGCCCATACATTTTAGCTTTGCTACTGGCTTTCAGTAATAAAAAACTTTAGTTTTACAAATGTAAATGTTAATGTGATAAAGTAAGGCTATCTTCATGCAAGCTAAATCATTTTGGATGAGACAATCTTTGGCCATTTCCAAGATGACATGACTGGTTGCATTTCACACATGACCTAGGTCATTCAGGACTTTCTGAGTCATACGGAAATATAAGGAACAGATCTTAGATACACCTACACAGCTACTCAAGAGGACTGAAGGGGCTGATAAACCTGTCAGGGCTGCATGGACACACCGACATCCAAGGGGTCCCCCTGAGGCTGCATAAACAATAGTTGCCCTTTGATTCCTGCAGCTTGAATACGCCCAGCAGGTGAGTATGCCATCAGACACACCGAGACTAGCTGTCTTGTTCACATGTTTAGAAGGCATGTTAAGAAGTAGGCATCGTTTAGGGCTGTGCTACAAGTGCTGTGAGGAATATCTCGTATTGCCTATGTGGACTCTAGTGAGATAGGCTGACAAGAAGCTTGCCAGCCAAGCAGGGAGTGCAGCAAATCTCTAAGGAGAAACATACTCTCTGGGAAAGGCCTGCACTTATAAAGATGGCATTTTTAACATTTGTCTTGCAAGGGACTCAAAGGAAAGCTGAAAGGAAATGCGTGGTCCGAGATCTACACAGGACATAGCAGACCTGAGGACATGGAGCACAAAGATTAGAACTGGACACTCAGAAACCAGGAGACAAACAATACTTACCAAGTGATCCCAGAATGACAACAATTGTTAAAATCCAGACAAGTACTCTTGAAATGTACCTGATTATAATCATCAAAATCATGGACAACACTGCAAAAGACAACAAATAAAATAAATAGAGCAATTATTTCAAGTAGAAATTTCCTTATTCTCCCACTGCACTATGATAACTGCCTTCTAACAGAACTTTTAGACAGAGATTTATTTTCTGAGGCTTATAAACTCACTGCACAGATAGGTAAGGAAATTAGGCACTTATACACCTTCTGCTTTGATACCATTGATTAAAATAAAGAGAGTATAAATATATTTACATGGCACATTAAATACAAGACAATGCATACATACAGACAGAGATGTATACAGAGAATGAAAAAACAGACAGCAAGACATGATAGTACTCTGAGTCTGGTAACATGAGCACACCTCCTGAAGACCAGAGCAGAATTTGCACTCAAATACACTTGTCAAACAAGTGCAGATAATGTGACACTTGTGTATTCCAAAATGTCATGCTAGTAAAAAGTAAAACAAGTACTACTTTTCTTTCAACATTCAAAATTAGTTCTTTAACAAGCTTTGTTCATATAGTTCCACTGCCATTCAGGAACTGCATGTTAAAAAGCCCTCTACAATCTCAGGCAACTAAGATTTAGTGAGTGGTGTGTGTAAGAGCATGCACATATTTTTTGCATACACTTGTGTTACATGAAAACAGCAGTTACATGAAAACCACTGGACGCTGGCTTTCTGAATCACACGATCTTACCCATTGTTTATAAATAAATAAATTCTGTTCAACTATGAAGTTATGAAAAAAAAATGTTAAATTAACTCTATGTAAAACTCTGTAATAACATCTGGCTGTAATCCAACAGTAGCGCTGATAATCAGCTACTAGCTTTCAGATTTGGAATAGTCTTTCTACCATTATCATCAAATATTGAAGCTGTCAAGACAGAAGAATAAACAGCTTTCCAGTTGGAGTTTAAAAGATACTCAATTGGGGTTTTTTCCAATGGTATCTAGCATCCTCCTCTTTTTTGGTGTTTTGTTTTAAACCACAAAACAAAGGCAGACTGAAAACAAAGAAATTCTTTATGTGGTATAGCTTCACACTGTTTCTTTCTAAACCACATATTGCTCATATGCATGGACAGTATCTGGAGCTTCCCATTTTAGGATTTCAGATTTTATACTTGGTAGGAGTAAAATAAACTCATTAGGCAAGTAATTTATGTGAGTGAGTAGCATTCCACCTTAATTCAAAGAATTTGTTAAAATATCACTTCGGTCTAGTTCAATGTGTCACTCTATAGGCCAGAGGCATCTCACAACTGTAGTAATGATTCAGCACCCCTGTACTGCTGGGAATTTCCAGCTATCCAGGCAGGACTGGGATTTTCAAAGGCTTGAAGTTTTTAACTCTGGGGGATGGGCAAGAAAAGGGTAACAAACAATACAACAAATGGGGACCTAACTTTCTTGTTTTTCCTCTGAAAGTTCTCATGTCCCTACACAAGTATGTTAAATGAAACAAACCAAAGAGTTTAGAAGAGTGTGCTGTTGTGCACTTCTCACCCTGTCCTTTTTATTTGGAAAGAGTTTATTTGGACTTGGGTTAGCAGAAGATGAATATTAGAAAAGGGAAAGGTGAATATAATAATAAAAATGAGGATAATGGGGATGCTCTGTTAACTACACCAAAACTAATGTTGGCTAAAAAACTGCTATACATCCTCTATATCTCATAATCCTTGGAAAGAGAAAAAACAGGAATGTATATGTATATTGCTTATAAATATGTTATCCAGTGGTCAAACAACATTTTAAAAAGGCATTCCGAACCATTTTCTAAGGGCTCACTGCTATCATACATTTTTTTTTGCTCATATTGTGGTTAGAGGGTGTTAACAATCTCCTAATGCAGTACTAAGAAATAGCTAGTAATGAGAAAAACAATTACCTAGTGATAACAAGCAAAGTCCCATTATAATCTCTTTGCTGGTCATAACTCCACTAATCAGCCTGTGTAAGACACTACTGTCACTGACAAAGGTGATCAGGGCCTCTGCAAACTTGGCATAGCAGGAAATGTTCACAGGAGCACAGCGATGGAAGAATGGAATAGGTGCACTGGTGACACAAGAAAAAAAAAATCAGAAAAAAAAATTACTCCTACTTAATATAAATGCCACATCAACACACAAATGAAAGGTGAATAGATGCAACCACTCCACCCTCATTAACATCATAACCAGAAACCATGTGTTGAATGCACAAGTGCTGCTGGAATGAGGATGATCATAATGGGAAGTGATGCAGTTCTTAAAAGTAACCCTGTGAGGCTGGAGTGCACACTCCAATAGGAAATTATTACCCTCCCACCCTTAAATGGCAAGGCTCAGAAAATACATGTTCCTACATCCTCTTAAACATCTCTCATTCAAGTGTCATGTGGTGAACCAGCAGCTGAAACAATGCCTTTCACTCGTGTTAGAATGTAATACTGGCCCATATTTGCAGCAAAAGAAATCCCAGAATGACAGTACTTTTCTTGCAAGCGTACATGTTATGCTAAAAGACATTACCACTTAAAACTGCTGTCAAGCAAAACAAATTTATTTATTCTTAGTCTTTCCCCATGCTAAGTTTGCTCTTCTATTGAAGATTACAATCACAGTGTTTACTTTCATTTACTTTGTTAAAATTATGCACTACATTCTCTGCAAAACATGCAAAGATGCTTCTATTGTTTCATTATTCCTGAACTGTTTTGGAAGCATTCTCCCCCAAAATACTGACGCTATGCATTAAACTTTGCAGAATGCTCAGCAGAACCTGTTATGAAGTCCATCAGAGGAAGATACAAGAGAGAAAAAACTTCACTTTAAAAGTGGGTAATTTTGTTTCCCAAATGTTTCCCATTAAGTAGCTGCCACTCTTGCTCATAAACTATGTCAGATCCCGAAGTGTCCTATTACATCTTTTGATCAATCTTTCCAATTACACATCAGACACATTCCATAAATTACATATTCCTTCCTGTAATTGTATCCAATGAAAGAAATGTCTTTGGTGTTAAGTCACTCTTTTCTTCTAACCTCTAAATTTGTTTCACTCTCCCCAATCTTCCTTACCTTAAAAGATTTCAGTGGACTGTAGCAGCAATGCACACAATCTTTTGCAGTTTCCCCATTTCAGCAGTGACCCATAAACCAGCAATTTTCTGAACTCAATAACTATTTGTTAAGCCTAAGCATTTCCAAAATTCTGTCATTTTAAACACGTAGTGAGTAAACCAGCTGCCTTAGGCACATCCTTTCTATGTATTGTTTTCGGGGGAAAAAAAGACAAGATGCTGAAGACCACTAGTGTGTATAGAATTCAGGAGAAATTATGATCACCTACCATACCTCAGTAATTAATAGATCCTAGGTTTTTGGTTTAAGTGACTGACAATTGTAAATTACATGGTTTTAAACTTCCTGTGCTGAGTAGGTAAATGCATTTGGGATGCTGATACTGATGTTCTACTTTTAGGCAGTAATGAAGACAGCAGTTAAGTACAGTAAAGTAATTGTGAATTAGTCACAGTTGTTAAAAACCAAACTAAACCTGTAATGATGGTTGCCCTATTTAAAAAGCAGCCCATGTATCCTCTCAGCCTCTTACAACAGTCTATTTTGGAATATGCAGTGTATTGCAGTTCATTATATGCAGTAATACTAGGAGACACTGAAATCTGAGGGGTTTATTTAATTGTTATCTGCTCCAACTTTGCAGAAAGCCTAGAGCATTTAGAAGTTGTCAGTATCAATAATGAAGCACGAATCTTGAGCTGAGAGTGGGCAAGACTGTCATTCCTGCATCCAAATACGAAAATACCCATTTTGGAAAGGGAAGATAATGGAATTAAAATACTGTTCCAAAACACATCCCAACAGAAGAAAAAATGCTTTTTGTGTACCAGAGCTTATCCTTCTATCCATTTTTTATATTATCCTTCTACCTATTTTTGTGTGCAATACTTAAATTCTAACTTTGTTGTAATTAATTAAAAAAAAAAAAAGAGGTTAGTGGTTTCTACAAGCTTTCTTGAGTAAATAGGACTCCTGAGAACTGACTTTTTGAGATCTGTGGCTATTTCAGTGGTTCTGACTGAATGAGTGGGCAAGGTAAGGTGTCTTGTTTAATAAAAAATGCAACAATAGGTCTATTCTCAATCACCTGGGCTATTTTATATGGCCTCTCAATTATAAGTTGGTATATTACATACCAAAATGGAATTATAGGTTTCTGAGAATAACAATACTTAATCATGAACAAGAGCAAGTAAAACTCAAGCTAGGAGAAAATGATGTTAAAAATTGTATTTTTAAAGCAATATTTGAATGAAGTTAAGAGACCCATCTGATTGTTCAAGCACTATATTTTGGAGGAGAGCTTCTTCCTCTCACTACTACACCTGGGCATATATATAGCAACCTGTGTGTGGGGAGCCTGGTTGCTACCAGCTCCTTATAACCTCTTCAGAGGCACACCTCAGCACAACTGTTTGATAAACACTGCAGGGAAAAGCTGGACAGGTTTTCCTCTAGAGTCCTCCATTTCAAAACTAAACAGCAAAGTCATGCTCTACTGAGGCTGAGATGTGCTAGGCACAGTTTCCTGAAGACACGTGTATCTCTGGCTGCATTGCTAGACTGCACTGCTGTGTTAAAGTTGGACATAGCGCCCTGACACGGGAGGACTGGAGTCCATTGAGAAGTAGAGCCTCAACTGAAGGGCATGAAGGAGCCTGGTCATCAAACCAAAACCATCAACAGACAGTCCTCATAACGTACACTATCTCCATCCCATGGAGCTAATAGGAGTCAGATGATGGTTCATACCTCTGACAGATCCAATCTGAAAACAGGAGTGTTAGGTAAGCTCTCCCTGAATGCCTCAGCCTACAGGGTGCTGGGTTTTCATTTGTTTGTTGCCATAGGATTCCATTTCCCATCCAAACTACACTAATTTATTTAAATAATTTAACTGTAAAAATCAGAAAAACAAGAGTGGTTTACAGATACAATATTGGCCTTTTTTGCTTTATGACATTAAGTTCAGACTTTTCAATCTCAGAAAATACTCAAATGTATTGAGTATTTTCTTCATATCAAATAAAAAAAGGGGAAATACTCCACCTACACAATAGTTTTTCAAAAATAATTCTTGAGGTAGATTTTGTGAGGAATTCACAGTGTCATTACCGCTCTGACACACCATTCTATCCTCTTGTTTTCTTATTAGGCTACATTCGTCAGACTGAATGACATGGGAACACACAGTGAGAAAAGTCAATATAATTCTGACAAAAAATAAGACTGACAAGCCTTTTCAATATGCAAGCTGGCAGTGAAGTTTTAATTTGTTTTTGTATTACAACTGTAACAGCTGGTGAGCTGCATGGAATATTAATCTGCTGTGGGGAAAAGCACAAAAAAAAAAGTTAATATTCCAGCTGCTACTTATTGTCACAGTATAAAAAAATTATTCACTGGAGAGGCTATCATGCAGACAAAAGAGACTTAAAAACAAAGTTTTTAGAACTGACACGATTACAACATTTAATATAACCATAACAGAAAACTATGCATACGGCAAGACTGCAGTTACAGCCCACTCCTGAATATGGCTGAGAAGCTAAACTTTGAGAAAATATGATTCTTCTTGAGTGGAATTACTGACAGAAGGGTATGCACAACAGCAAGCAAATTGCTTCGTTTCTCAGCAAAGCTGATCTCCAAAGTTGCAGCCAGCAAGTTTCTGGAACTACAAACTTTCCTCTCCTACTTCACAAAAAGCAGTCTAATAAAATATTTGAAACTATAAAACTTAAATCTATCTGTTTATAAAACACAGCCCTCTTTTTGGTACTTGACCATCCTTTTATTGGTCATTTGGGGACTGAAAGCATTAAAAATGAAGCAATTTGCTAAATCTGACTGGCTGAGGTAAGGTATAAGAAGTGAACAGTGCAGAGAACTGCATGCGAATGTATCCTTTCTCCTCCTAAATATCAGAAGTGCTCTATAATTGTCTCTGATCTGCACTGCTGACAGGCAACTGGCTACAGGCGGAAAGGCAGTAAAACAGCTGATACTCAGCACAGTGTCATTCACATGAAACAGAACAGAACCTGAAGATACCGTCTCAGTACTCTCAGTCACACATGCATGGGTAGTTTGGGTTTTCCTTTAAGAGTGGCTTTCAAAATGTCTTTTAAAAACATGTGGCAATAATACACTAAAATATCCACCTGTAAGACAGAATAAATTTGTGCTGCATATTTTCTAAAGAACTGTCACAAACAAAACTGCTCCCTCCACCCCCAATGACACAAGATCTTAATATTACCTTTCTGGAACAGGATATTTAGGGCATAACTTGGTGGCCCTTGGGTCTGTAGTGTATTCTGATGGCTGTAGTTCATAGCTACACAGAGTGGATCCTGTTGAAAGGGAAAAAAATAGAGATTGATGGGAGAAAAAACCGAGAATCAAATATTCCTATTCTTTGCAAATGGTATCAAAACCAGTCCAGGCCCTGCAGCTCCTCATGTTATTACCACAAAGTTATGCTACATTTCTTTCTATAATGGAACGTAAATCCGAGTCCAACACAGGCTTCAGTATAACAGAATGACACTCTTCATCTATCTTTGGGTCCTCCCACATTTGTGTATTTTAGTCGAAAAATTCACAATACAGTGTAAAAGAGAAGGACATAAGGCACTTTGAAGTCACCCTCCCCTGCTACTCCACCACATTTTTTCTTGATCATTTTTAGTGCATGAATATTGCACAAGACAACATTCATTTAGAAAGAAAACATTCAAGTGGGTTTTGGGGAGGGTGGGGGTGGTGTTGGTGTTTTCAAAATGCAATTGGTCTATAGACTTCAGGGAGAGGAACAAAGGAACCAGACTGCTGAGGTTAGAAAGCTGACTGAAAAATAAGAAAAGCTCCGACCGCATCAGATGTCCAAAACTTTTAACGAAGCTGAACTCTCTCTATAAACAAATTGGTATAGCACAATAAAGATCAAGTTGCCTACAACCAAATTCAAACATAATTTAAGCTTTCCTTAGTACATGACACTTGCCTAATGGAAGTACATTACCCAGACAGATCTCTTCCCATTTGTCTATAATCAAGATACTGAACATCTGAGCCAATGCTTCTAGGAGTATAGCAACCACCAAATCAGAATAAAGCAGTGATCTCTCAGGAACTGGAGGAAGAGGTAAGAAAGCCTCCAACAGAATAAGCTGCCTATCGAAAGATGAGTTTCTTCCCAAACTTGTTTGCTAGCAGAATGCTTACTCCCCAGTGCAAGGGCTCCAGATGCAGAGCCTTTTCCTACATAATAAACTAAGGACACCTTGATCACCCCTATCAATATTCAGTTCTTTCCATTATGAAAGTCTCTACAGAAATACTTTGTAGCTGAGAGTTCTGCAAACTGGATCTGGATAATACATACACATTTTTACCCAAATTAAACCAAGATTCTGACAAACAGCCTCATCTTGGCCTGCATGACACCAAAGAGAAGTATTATTCATAGAAATTGTAGAATATTATTTGCAGAAATCTTGTTTACCACTGTCACATTGCTACCTCTATGGATAGACACCTGTTTACAGACTGAAAGAGAAGACAGAGCAGCTGAGCAGGCTTCACCGTGTAGTCTCTGGAACACTATTTAAACACCGCTTCTACAAATTAGGGTTTTGGAGGTTTTTTGGACAACCAAATACAGACAGATTCATGACACAGAAAGTTTGGTGCCAGCTTGCTAGTATTTGCCATTCAACACTACCAGTGTTTACAGTTTAAGCTTCTTACGCAGAGGTCCCCACACCCAAATAAGTCCAAGGGACACAGCTGATCTGTGGATGCCCATGTTTCCTTGTAACTTCTTGCAGTTCAGGCAGAACAGAAAAAGGGCAGGATTTGCTATGGCCAGGGAAGGAAGATCTAAGTTCTTTGCACAAATGTGTATCTGAAGACCTTTTGCTTGTATCACAGATGTAAGATCCTGATCTGCACTACAGGTCACAAGTCATTCAAGTAGGACTTGGAGACTGGGGTAACCAAAGAAACCCCTGGCTGTGGAGGAAACTGGAAGCACCTTGCAAGGTCCCTCCAGAACCCAACAGCATGTGCCCTCCTGTCATGCAATGGAGCTGTGGACAACTCTGGCTGCCACTCTCATCTCTTGCCTGGGAACTGCTCTTGGGACTCCTTTGGATCTCTTCCCTTCAGCTATCCACCTCCCATAATGTGCTTCTTTAGACTCACAGCCAAGCAGAACAATATTTTCATGGAGCTTGTCAGACAAGGGACATTTACCACCCTGCATCTAAACAAACTACCAGTCCAGTAGCTGAAATAATGCTCATAAAATTTATTTGTCCATTTGTCCTGCAAAATTAGGCAGAATAAATTTTTACTAGTCCCACAAATATTTATTTATTTGTATTTTGAAAACCTTCTGAATTCTCTTAATACTATGTGGGAGTGTTCTACAGCCCAAACGTGTGCTTGAGTAATGTATCACTTCACATGAAACTTTAACTGATTTCTTAACAAAAGAGTCCCTGTGCATCAATAAAAAAAAGTATGAATTTTCTAAGGTGAGAGTGAGAGGAATGGACTGCTTTGCCAAACCTTCCACCCCATACTAGCTCTTCTGGGTTACCAGAGACTGTCTTAGCACTGCCAGTCCTCTTATTGCTGTTTGAATTTTCAAGGCCTGCAAAAGCTTAAAGAAGAACTTGAATCATCTACCTCACTGAAACAATTAGTTTACCGAAGACACTACTATTATTCCTAAGTTATTATAACTCGTAAATGTTTCAAAAACATTATGGGTAGAATTCAGAGAACAAACTAAAAAAATCCAGAGAACAAACTAAAAAAATCATTAAAGTAATATATCCTTTGCTTCCTACAGCAGCGCACATATTTTTTCTGGAGAAGTCATTAAGCGAACAATATCAAACTGTCCTACAGGGACTGGATTTGAAATCTCAACATGTTGTAACCTTAAAGAAAAATACTTCTAAACTATGCAGAGCAACAGTTTCTGGGCTACTGGTAAGCACACAGTTTACTGGTTCTGCAGTGCTGTATTTGGTGCTTTCACCTACAAAGTGGTATTCTGGAGACAAAGCACAGTTTCTATTCCATGGTTTCTTTTTCATTCATAGAGTTGCTCCAGCTGTTAGAATATTTTGGGGCCATGATGGGAGAAAATATCTCAAAAGACAAACTTTCCTTTCAACCAAACCTACCTGTAGGAGTGAAAGCCACCGTTTTCTTTAAAAGACTTCTTTCTGTTTTGGTTAGGCTTGGATTAGTCAGGAGCTGCATCTCTGACATTCTTAAAAACAACTACAAATAGGACAAATTATGTAAAGATGCTGTAGAAGGCCAGGACAAAGATAGGAACCAAACTCTTTTTTCAAAGATTCTTTCCAACTGAGAAGGCAAATTATTAAAGGTCTTGTGTGCTCAGAGGACACAGTGCACAGAATGACAAGACATAACCCTCTAAGGGGAGCTAAGGTCCAAGACGTTGCAAGAAGGTGCCACAAGTGGTAAAGAGCACAGACTATTATCCAGTTAGTCTTTCACGTTGGCATGAATGACACTGCAATCAGAACATGGGCAAAATCAAGGAAGACTATAAAGCCCTGGGCTTGCAAGCGAAAAATTTTGGAGCCCAAGTTATCTTTTCCTCCATTTTTACCAGTTGGAGGAAAGGGGGCAGCCAGAAACAGATGTATAATGCATCCTGGCTACATGGCTGGTGATGTCTTGAGGGCTTTGGCTTTTATGACAATGGGACATTCTTCAGTGATTATAACCTGTTAGGGGGGGATGGAATCAACCTGTCTAGAAGAGGTAAGGGAATCTTTGGTAGCTGGCTGGCCAACTTGGTGAGGAGGGCTTTAAACTGAAGGACTTGGGGGGCAGGGTCCAAAATGGCAATGCTTATGGCATCACATTCAACTAGGGAATAAGCAAGACCAGGCAGAGTAGCAATAAATGTTCCTTAGCTTCCTCCTAGGATGAGAACCAGAAGACAAACTGCCTCAAGGGTGTGTGTGGCTATGGTGAATCCTCTTGCACACCTCCAGGAAAACCTACATGCTCTCTGAAATGCCTGTACACCAATGCACGCAGCATGGAGAACAAACATGAAGAACTAGAGATCTGTGCGTGGTTGCAGGGCCATGATCTTATTGCAATTGCAGAGACATGGTGGGATAGCTCATGACTGGAATGCTGTCATGGATGGCTATGTCCTTTTCACAAAAGACAGGCCAGCAAGATGGGGTGGTGGAGTGGCACTCTATCTGATGGAGCAACTGGAATGTATCGGGCTCTGCGTAGGGATGGATGAAGAACAAGCCAAGATCTTAAGGGTAAGAATTAAGGGGCAGGCTAATATGGGTGACACTGTTGTGGGTGTTTACTGCAGGCCACCTGATCAGGAAGAGTCAATGAGGCCTTCTATAGACAGCTGGAAGGAGCCTCACACTCACATGCCTTGGTTCTCCTGGGGGACTTCAACCACCGTTTGCTGGAAAAGCAACAGAGCCAGGCACACACAGTCCAGGAGATTCCTGCAGGTCATTGATGATAAATTTCTGACACAGGTGTTGGAGGAGCCAACGAGGAGAGGTGTGCTGCTGGACCTGGTATTAACAAAGAAGGACTGGTTGGGGGTGTGAAGGCTGGGGGCAGTCTTGGGTGCAGGGACCATGAGATGGTGGAGTTCAGGATCCTGTGTGGAAGAAGCAGAGCATTAAGTAGGATTACGACTCTGGACTTCAGGAGAGCTAACTTTGGCCTCTTCAAAGACATTCTTGGAGGAATGCCACGGGTTAGGGCTCTAGACAGCAGAGGGTTCCAGAAGAGCTGGTTCATACTCCAGCACCACTTCCTCCAAGCTCAAGATTGGTGCATGAGTAAGAAATCAAGCAAAAGAGGCAGAAGACCTACATGGATGAGCAAGGAGCTTCTGAAAAAAATCAAATGGAAGAAGGCTACAGAATGCAGAAAAAAGGACTGGCCACTTGGGAGGAATACAGGAACATTGTCAGAGTATGCAGGGATGCAATGAGGAAGGCTAAGGCCCACTTGGAATTAAATCTGGCAAGGGATGTCAAGGACAACAAGAAAGGCTTCTTCAAGTACATCAGTAGCAAAAGGAAGACTAGAGAAAATGTGGGCCCACTGCTGAATGAGATGGGTGTCCTGGTGATGGAGGACAGAGAGAAGGCAGTTACTGAATGCCTTCTTTGCTTCAGTCTTTACTGCTAAGTATGGTCCTCAGGAATCTCAAACGCTGGAGGTAAGAGAGAAAAGCTGGAGAGGAAGACTTTTCCTTGGTCGAGGAGGACTGGGTTACAGATCGTTCAGGTGAACTGGACACCCACAGATCCATGAGCCCTGATAGGATGCACCCACGAGTGCTGAGGAAGCTGGCAGCTGTTATTGCTAGGCTGCTCTCCATCATCTTTGAAAGGTCATGGAGAACAGGAGAGGTACCTGAGGACTGCAGAAAAGCTAATGTCATTCCAGTCTTCAAGAAGGAGGACCCGGGTAACTACAGGCTGCTCAGCCTCACCTCCATCCCTGGAAAGGTGATGGAACAGCTCATTCTGGATGTTATTTCTAAGCATGCGGAGGAAAAGAAGGTTATCAGGAGTAGTCAACATGGATTCACTATGCATGACCAACCTGATAGCCTTCTATAATGGCATGGCCAGCTGGGTAGATGAGGGGAGTCCAGTGGATGCTGTCTATCTTGACTTCAGCAAGGCTTCTAACACTGTCTCCCATAGCATCCTCATTGGTAAGCTTAGGAAGGTGCGTGTTAGATGAGCGGACAGTGAGGTGGATTGAGAACTGGCTGAATGACAGAGCTCAGAGGATTATGATCAGTGACGCAGAGTCTAGCTGGAGGCCTGTAGCTAGCAGTGTTCCACAGCAGTCAGTTCAATATATTCATCAGTGACCCAGATGAAGGTACAGAGTGCACCCTCAGCAAGTTTGCTGATGACACAAAACTGGGAAGAGTGGCTGACACACCAGAAGGCTGTGCCGCCATCCAGCAAGACCTGGATAGTTGGAGAGGAGAGGCAGAGAGGAACCTCTGGAAGTTCAACAAATCCAAGTGCAGAGTCCTGCACCTAAGGAAGAACAACCCCATGCACCAGTACAGGTTAGTGGTTGACCTCCTAGAAAGCAGCTCTGCAGAGAAGGACATGGTGGACAACAGGCTGACCATGAGCCAGCGATGTGCCCTTAGAGCCAAGAAGGCCAATGGTATCCTGGGGTGCATGAAGAAGAGCCAGCAGGTTGAGAGCGGTGATCCTCCCCCTCTACTCTGTCCTGGTGAGGCCACATCTGGAGTACTGTGTCCAGTTTTGGGCTTCCAAGTTCAAGAGAGACAAGGAACTTCTGGAGAGAGTCCAGCAGAGGGCTACAAAGATGAGGGGAGGACTGGAGCATCTCTCTTATGAGGAAAGGCTGAGAGACCTGGGTGTGTTCAGACTGAGAGGGGATCTCAGCAGTGCTTGCAAATATCTAAAGGGCAGGTGTCAAGAAGATGTGGCCAGACTCTTTTCAGTGGTACCCAGTGACAGGACAAGGGGCAACAGACACAAACTGGGACCCAGGAAGTTCCACCTGAACATGAAGAAAAATTTCTTTCCTTGGAGGGTGACAGAGCACTGGCACAGGCTGCCCAGAGAGGTGGTGGAGTCTCCTTCTCTGAAGACACTCCAAACCCACTTGGATGTGATCCTGTGCTACCTGCTCTGGATGAACCTGCTCTGGCAGGGGGGCTGGACTAGATGATATCCGGAGGTCCCTTATGACCTACACCATTCTGTGATTCCCACAGCAGTACCGTAAATGGGAAGTTCCATACTAACCCAAGGTGGTCAGATAAAACTACTTTTAGAGACCAAAGCTCCCGTACAGCTTTCCTTCCTGTATTTGCTGTGTTGTAAACAAACACACAAAACCTCTGCTCCATCAGCATCACTATTAATATAAAAGTTTACAGCTTAAGAAATGGAAAAACTTCCTGCTTAGAGGACCAGCCCACAAAGAAAACTGCTCACATTAATACTGCCCAAATGATAGTGGTGGGCACACCAGGAGCTCTGGATCCCATTCTGAGCTGCTCAGCAGCACCCACCCATCTCTCAACAGTGTTAGCAAGAACTAAAACAGGACTTCCAGATCTGAAAACATGTACTCATATTCAGAGTCAAGGATTTAGGCAGAAAAATACAGAATTATATAGAGATACCTGGGATATGTTCGGCACCAGGAGCAAAATAGTTGCATTAGGAGTACATTCTGCTTCTCAGGCACAGTTCCACATACCCCTTTTCCCAGGCATGCGGCAAAGCACAGCCTGAGAGACTAGGAACCACAGCTTTGGTAAGGTTATTTATATGATCTTTCACGTATGGTCTCACTGCTCTGAATCTCACTGACAGTATGCACATACGTGACATAACTGACTTCTGAAAGACTGCACGGTGACACAGAGATTATAGTTTAAAAATTCAACATCCTACTCCATTTTAAACACTCGCTCTCCTTCTTAAACAAAATCTTGTTAGTCCATCAGTAACATAAGTCCTCTAACACACAAATCAAACTCCAGGAAATCACACATACAGAAATGTGCAGAAATGTTTGCAGGAGTGAGACTGTTCAAATCACCACCTCTGTACTTTCAGCCCAGTGCTAATTCCTCTTGAGTTCTGGGTGTTTTATGAGGAAGTGCCACCAATTAAAACATAGCTAACATCGTGAATACATGACTCAACAGATGATTATGCTTGACCAACCCATGCAATACAAGCTAAGAGGTATTGACAGATGGATATTGACAGAGGCGGAGTTCACTGGTATTCAGGAAGGACTAGGCTCCCAGACTCTCACAAGGATGAAATTCTTAACACTTCTCTAATTTCCTCACTCCAGAGCTTGACTCAAATCTACCTGCCAAACTCTATCTCTAAACTGTTAATCTGAACCACATTACTAGTCCATAGCTTCACGCAATAAGAGAACTTGGTACCTTACCAATAATTGCATATTATCTTGCCATACTATGGACTAGCAACATGGCAGAGAAAAGTGGAAACTTAAGACACTGGCTTGTGTATCTGTAGGGAATTCTGCTGCAAATTCCACAGCCAAGAATCATAGAAGTGGTAGGATGCCAAGTACTACTTTCACTAGAAGGTGGTAAGTTACTATCCACTGCTGACTTCTGCCAGTAACAGAACAATGTTGTGTGACCTCAGAAAAAGCATGGTCTAACAAGACCCTCTCTTCACAAACTCCTGCCAAGTGGAAAAAGGCTCAGGCCATCCACAAAAGGAAATACACTGACCAGACCTTCTTCATTCTTTGTTTGCTAGGTATGACAACTGTAATTATACTCTGTCTACAGTTACAGGAAATAGTTCTACTTGGATACAAGCACTAAGAATACATAAAGTTTAGGCTTGTCTAAGTTTTCTATTTGCTTACGGGTTTTTAGAACAACAATCCAGAAGCAGACAAGTTCACATTTGATGCTTCATTTAGGAATGAAGTTGCATTGAGCTGTGCACAGATTAGCATCAGAGCTGGGAATGAGTGAAAAAAACAAGAACTCCACTTCTTGACCATTGATTCAAATATGGTCTGAAGTATCACTTAATATAGAAGCATCAGGGCACTGCACAAACATACCTAAACATTGCAGCTCTCCCTTTTGCAAATGGTGTGGGAATAGAGGCAGAAGGCCAAACAAGGATGGAACTGAACCTTAACACCTAAACCTAATTTCTGGGACCTACTAGAGTCTAAAAAAACAGTGATGCCTCAAGATGAGTAAGAAGGCATAGGAGAGGCTACTTTGCGTTCAGGACTTCTCAGATTAGTAAGATTTGTTCTCAGTGAAGAATGCAAGCTTCATTCTCTAGATCTATCCACTGGTGCCTTCCAGAAGCACAGAGATTGTTTTAAAGGAAGGAAAGGACAGTATGCACCTAAACTTCAAGTTGTTGCAGAGAAACACACCATCACTTCTTTGAAACTTTAAAACTAGAGGGCAGGAGACATTACAGCCTGCTTTTACAAACAAATGTGGGAGTCAAGTGAAAGTAAGTATCCTCCATTGCCTGCAAGAATGTTCCATGAAAAATCAAACACACAAAACCTGGTACTTAGATCTTTAAATGCCTCCAGAATTTAAGATCATAAAGAGAACTACTGAGATAGCCAAGCTCATAGTTATTGTTATAACTAACTGTACATAGAAATATAATTTTTTTTATTTATATCTTAGAACTTGTATAGTTGTAAATAATTTCATAAATTGTAATTAAAAAGTCCAGACTATTCTCTTCTCTATCCCCCCATTTTATCAACAGTAAAGAAAGTTGAAAACAAATATTAATTTACTCATTCTTCTACTCATATTTCTTCCAGTGCTACATAAATCAGCTCTTCTGCAATCAAATTAAAAATTCATCCAGTCCAGTAGCAGATGTTTCCTCTACTGCATCTTTAGCTCTCCACCACTTATAGCTTTTGGACAATGCTGTGCCTCTACCTAATCCTCTTGCTATCAGCAGCAGCTTTATGATCTCTTTCCCAACTAGCCATAACCATGTTAAAGTAAAATGTTAAATGTGTAACTCGTTTTTTTCCCCACTCCTTTGTTCTGCAGGCACTCCTTTGCATTTTGTTCCACTGCAACTGATGCAGATTTTTTTCATGCAATTCTAAATAATCCAGGAGCCACAGCAAGACTATTACCTCACTGTTTCTTTCTCCTTTCCAACTGGTTTATTGATGTAATCAATAACACAATATTACTGAAGGACTCCACGTGCAGCCACTTTCTGTTGTGAAAATGACTTCATTCTGACTAGAGTTCATTTTCAACACACGACAATCCTGACATGCAGTTCTGGTAACAAGGTAGAGTAGCAGTGGGTGACTCTGTATCTCAAAACCAGTCACAGTGTACTTCTTTCCAGTCATTCAAAAAATGACACTCGTAATTAACATATCCAGGTTCCAAAAGACCTAGTGGTGCAGAATCTCTTTAATCATAACTTGCCTATAACTACTATGGTACAACAGACTTCAGGAAAATCATGAGCAAAGGATTAAGGTTTCACCAGCACTCTTCCACTAAAAACAAAGTCTGGGATGGGGGGGACAGGAACAGAAGAAAAACATAAGAAACTGGCAGCAACTCATGTAACAACTATTTTTAAGGCAAGTACCAACAGTATAAGGCAAAGATGTACTTTGATTACTACACATGAAGATGTCATCGTCTTCAGACAAAAGGAAAATCCTTTTTGTTTCCCCTGTGGTTCTTCCCCATACCTCAGAGAGATGATCTGCTCTGACTTAGCCAGCTTGATTTCCTTTATTGATTTATTTCAGGTCAGTCTCCATAGGGGTCAATGTAGCTTTACCTCCGGTTCTAAGTCCACACAGACCTCAACTAGCCTGGCTCAGGTACAGAATTCTGACAACTGAGATGCCTGCCAACATGTTGTAAAATAGAGTATCATTTTCGGATCCTAAATCTGCATTCTGTCATACACAACAGATAGGAATATTACTTCCCACAGTGACCCGTCTGTATAGTTTCCACTGAATTAAACATGACAGAAATTATGGCCACCTGCTTAGTGTTTCTTTTTAATAGTGACATTTCATTACTCATTTGGCACAGTCATATATGAATTATATCTTCAAGGATATTTCAAAATGCTTTGGCAAGACCTTGAAAAGAGCACTGCAGTATTTGCTGGACATTGTGTTTTGAAGCGACAATCAGCTTTCTGGAAAAAACAGATTTCAGTCACATTATTCAAAGTACATCATTTTTTAAGTGCCAAGACCAGCAAAAACAAGTCCAAGTACTCCCCACCTGAGGTATTCTGCCGGGTGAGAAAATTGTGGGGAGACCAGCAGCAGCCAGTTCACAACATACAACATTCTCAGTTGCATCCAATCCATAGCTCTATAAACTCAAGTTATCAGCATGGCAGTGTTAGAATAGCATTAGAAAATGTTCTCAGCCAACATTGCATGTTTCTGCATCACCTCCAGGAGTTGCTCCAGAACATTTCTGTGCTTTACAGCTTTTATCTTTGTACAGGTTGAAGAGCTGAGCAGTCAACTGCCCAGCTCTTTCCTTCCCTTCTCCTCTTATAAAAGGTCCCAATCGGTTCCCAGTGTTCTGGGTGCCAATCATTCTGAGCACATTAAAGGCACAAATGCTTTCTTGTTTCCTAAAATCTGCCAGGCTTTGCAAGGGGAGGGCCTCTCCTTTTCTTAGCTGGGAAGGCACTGCAAATGCAGGACCTGAATGTGAGGGAGCAAGTGGGGTGGTGGTGAGAGTGAAGTTACTGTCCTGAAATAGTGCAGCATTATTCACCAAATCATCTCCTTTTCCCAAATTACAGCAGAATAGCAAGTGCATCATTACTGATTCATGAAGCAAAAGGCTGCTTTGTCTTGATATGATTTTCAAGCCTTAACCAAGCATTTTCCCTGCCCAAAATGCTTATTTTTAATCTTGCTTACAGAAAAATACAAGACGTACTGCACAGTAGGTAAGAGCTCTGCCGTAATTGTTCTGAACCTTAGGGGCTGGCACTTCTTGTCATGTTGTGTACAAGCAATCAAGTGCCTGTCCCACTTTGAGGAAGATGCTGTAAGTGCTAAGTTAGCTGGAAGATCGTATCTAGTATTGATAAAATCATAAATCAATATGAGGATGTTGTAGTTTGGTTTACTATGTTACATCTTTTGATAAAGATGCTTAGATAAAAAACTTCATTTGAACTTACCATACCACCTCTTGAGGGGCTGAGACACAACAGATTTCTTTGGGATTAGAGGGTGCTTAAACAGGTATTCAGAATTCCAAGGTGCATGTACAAGCAAGGTGATTCCAGGGATGGCATGTGAGCCAGGTGAAAATGGCTAACACTTCAGATGCACACCGAACAACCTACACAGAGCCTGTGTCCAGCACAATTGGTATTTTCAGGTTGCAGGAAGGATTAAAGCTTTCAGAAAGACTCAGCAGGGCAAAATTAAGAGTTGACTGCATTCTCTATCCATATATTTAAAACATTAAGGTGTTTTTCTTGTTGAATGTTAGAAGTTGCAAGCCCGGAAAATTCAGCATTATCACAAGAAACCAAACACGTCTTGCCCTCTTTCTTCAGAACTCGACAGTTGAACTCTAAATTCTAACTAGGTATCAATACAAATACAGAAACTGCAATTAAGCTCTGTGCAGTTATGTTCAAAGTCCTCAGATTTCCTTATTATCATTTTTACAATGGAGTCTATGATCACTTGAAACAGCCTGCCAAACATAATCCTAGTATTAATTAATTTAAACCCACTATCATAGTTACAAAGTGGCTCTCAGAAAAAAATGGTTCTATTTATGGAGTACTATAGTTTTGGCATTAATTCACTGTTCTTGCTCTATTGTAAGACTGAATCATGCTTTAACTTTTACTAGACATATGCAGCCTTTAAGGTGATCAATACTTAAGCTGTTCATCTGCTGGAAACCACTGCTTTTTGGAACCTGCACAGGTTGGTGAACATTTAAACAGAAGCATAACCATGAAGATGGCAGTATTTCTCTGAACTGTGTGATTCCGGTCTTGCAGTTTTCATCTACAAAAGGAAAGCTCAGTTTAGTACCCGTTTTTGACAAGCCCAATATCACGTAAGGGAAATTAGGACTTGAGCTCATTAATGACTCTGTTCTGCTGTAATCCTAGGTCTCATACTTTTGACCAAGCTTCCTGTAAACTGAAACAATTCACTTTGATATTAATTTAAAAAAAAAAAAAAAATCTGAAATATTTATTTTAAAACCTAAAACAGGAAGGGAGATAAAGTTAGAATGGAGAATCATGAGGACAAGGCATAGCATGTTTTAGGAAGAGTGAGTTTTGGTGTACTTTAAAAGATGGTTATGCTGAACATGTACTAGGCATGCTTGATAAATGACTTGACTTACAAACACAGAAAAAATGTAGTAAAATAAAGCATGGCTGAATTTCAATATTTCAAGATGTATTTAAGAAACTCTACTGCTGATGACCTTGACTTCACACCAACAAATAACTGGCCTGTGTTAGTTAAGAAAAACTCAGCTTGCTTGGTTAAGGGGTAAAAAGTAAAACTGTATAATGATACTGGCTGGCTTTACTGTGGGCTTGTACTTAATGGCAGTACACAGATCACACTAGGAAGCTCCTGTTCTCAGACCACTCGCTGCACTGTGGTGGCACAGCTGTTTGTGCATCTCCAGGCCTGCTGCGAATGCTACATGACAGTTCAGCTCCCCAATTCAGACACCCAGATGTGCAGGCACAATGCAGGGGGAGAACCAAAGGCACTAACGGTGTCCTAGGACCACTTCAACTTGCTCTGCTTTCAAACAAGAAGCACTCATATAACCTCCACCAGAATAGAAATCAACACTTCATTTCCTTCTAGGAAAAGTAATCTTCTTTGAACTGGGTCACCTAGACTGACTCACCATTAGCCAAGTATCTTGCAAAGAAATCTTACCACAGCATTTTTTTTTTAAGTGGGAAAGCTTAGGACAAAGCAGCTCCCACTTGAATAGCTAAAAACTCCTGACATTTCCTCAAATGGTTTTAAGTTTTTATCTTTATTTGCTTTTGGAAGGTCCAAAAGTTGGTTACCTCTCATGCATTTTATTTCATGCAGCATGAAAATATGGTTTGAGCAAATAATATCAGTATTATCACCATATAGAAAAAGTACTGTTCTTTGGGAGCATGGGGTAAAATATTTCATTTCTTAATAGTTTCCTTCACATTTCCTTAAAAAAGGAAAGTGTAAGAACAGGAACTGCACTGTAGCCTTGAAGGAAGACAGGCATATTTTCACATCCAGAGTCATACTCCATGCTGCAAGCACAGTTCAATAGCAGCATTGCTCTCACTAGTCCCATATACATAAGGACATTTCAGCATCTTTACTGTTAAGCAGCAATATCAGAACATTTCCATAGGAACTGAGAATGTAGACATTCCCTCACATTCATGTTACACTTTGTACTCCTGTTTTAATAATGAGTTTTCAAATCTGTCCAAGACATAACAGAACAGAAGCATATTAATAGTGCAAGATTTAGTAAAGTTTTAGCTTAATAAAAGTACCACACTGTATCTATTGGTATCTCTTAACACATTTCATTTTTAGTTCAACTAATGCACAAGTCTCTTTTAAATCCTATGAAAATATCTGGTACATGAACAAAAACAGACACGCTTTTTGCATACCATTAGTTTCTGCAAATTTCTGAATATCAGCCAGAGTTTTTAGTTCTTTCCTTGGACAAGCTGATACACACAAAGCAAGGGACTTGATCCTCTGCTGTACTAGATCAATGTTGCATGGATCCAGGAAGAACACATACCTAGGGAAGAATAAAAAGGTAAATTACTTCTATTACTTCTATTCTAGTTAACAATTACATTGAACAGAATCTAATTGGGAGTTGGAGTCGATGATCCTTATGGATCCCTTCCAACTTCAGATATTCTATGATCCTATGAATTTCATTTCAAACTAAAGGATTCACCTAACACTAACCTTCAGTCTACCCAGAAACACAGGAAATTTGATATTATTTTAATTGTGTGGGTTAAAAGAATCCAGGTACTTACATGCACAACAAATACAGTTATTCATGTACTTATGGATAACAGAGAAAAATGTTTAACTCTACCAGATTCAAGTCCATTCAAATGGTGCTGTTCATGAAAATAGCAGCACTTCTACCATGCCTCTTCACAGATACAGGTATAAACATTCACAAACAAAGCTTCACTCCAAGCTTAAACCTGACTTCAAGATTTCAAACTTCTTCCAAAAAGACCCAACAAACCCCATAGGGTTAGGCTTATGCTGCAAAAAGGACAAAGTCTATGCCTATTTCAATAAATACACACAATACCAGTAATTAAGAACAGTTTTTTGGTTTAGATTGATTTTCCACACCACAGGTCCATATGACTGACCAGATTACTGTGGTATTTATTTTGAAATAAAAATGGTTCCGATATTTTAAGTATAGCTATCTAAGTGCAGTATTTTAAAGAGGTTTTACATGATAACTTTCCATGATGAGTCACTGTCAGTTTGTGATGTACATATTATAGCTTCCCAGCCAGCATCTCCTGGCTATACATACTTCATTACAAACGCTTACCATACAGTATTGTCCATTCATGGTGTAATAGAGGTGCGGATTGTTTTTCTATTCTGAAGTTAAACAAGTCTTTCACATTCCTACAATTCTAGTGATATACTATGCATTGAAGTACTCTTTTCATATTATCTAACGCCATCATAGGAAAACAACACCAAACCGCCATATAAAATAACATTTGTATTTTTACAGCCTTCATGATAGAAATTCATTCTGTAATCAATAAAAATCCCTTATGCTCCAGTAAAGCATTTAGGTCCTACCTGAACATTTTCAGTCTATGCATCAATTGCTGTCTGATTCTCTCCAACACAAAGACTGTTCTATCATCCAGTCTCAGTATATAAGAATTATTACTACTTAGTACATTTTTTCATTCTTTCTAGGCTTCCTGCTAGTCCATCAAAACACATGCCATCTGTATCAACTGCAATCAGCTAAGACTCCTGGCATTTTTAAAACATTCCCTTTCCTTGTCCAATTTCTATGAAAATTACCCAGTACTGTTTGTGTTTTTTTGCTTAGGACATGCTACACACCTCAGGACCCTGTAGATCATAAGCAAGCACAAACATAAAAAATTCCTGTACACACAGCCAAGGTAACTGCATGTGAGCAGTAAGCCACAAATTCTATATTTTTCCTTTATTTCAAGGAAAATGCTCTTGAGTTGATACTAAGACATACAATACTTGTGTTAACTGGACATTCCTGTTACAGTTTCTCTTCATAAGGGCAAGTTCCTGCAATTGCTATTCCATACAGCAAGGGTACACGGAAAGAGAGAGTCTGCTCCTTTGAGGGTATCTGGTCAAAGGAGTTACAAACAAGAACCTACAGAGTCAAACCTGACTACCACCTGATAAAGGAGGTTATGACAGGGAACAAACCTGGTCAGTTGCACTAATTGGTAAGGACATGTGGAACCTGAGAATTCTTGTCTTTCAGTAAGGTTATCTGGCTAAACACCTTGCCAAATTGTGATGGTAAGGTAAAGGAGGGAGACACTCAGACATAAAGCTTGACCAGTTCATGTTAATGAAAACAATAACCAGAAACAAACCCTGTCAATAACAGTAATCGGTGGGTTATCAAGAAACTGCCAGAAAACCTAGACTTTGCAACTAATAAGGATGCAAGAGGAGGGGATCAATGGGACTGTTCAGATGCTGAGAGAATGTGCTGGGACAGGATTCAGGGAGGCAGGATCCTCCTGAGACACAGTGTGGGGGCAGACAGAAAGGGGTGTAAAAGGGGACAGTTGCATGTAAGCCAGGGTTGGTCAGTATGTTGGTCTGATCAAGCCCAGCGCCTGATCACTGCAGTCTGTGCTACCTTACTAAATCCTTTCTTAACTCTGCATAGTCTCACTCTCTATCCTGTGTGCACTGGTGCTGCAAAGAATAAATGCCAACTGCTGGGCAGACCAGTGTGATAGATTTGGTGCCAGCAACTGAAATTAGAAATGGGGTGTGGGTGCCCCCAACCTGTGGTGTCAGCTAGCAACGTGAGTGTGGTCTCTGTGCCAGTGACTGGGTCAGGGAGGGGCCCTGATCACCAGTCACTGTGGTGGGAACAATGTGCGTCCCAAAAACAGCTACTGGGGTGTGTGGAGGAGCACAGTACAAGTAAGGGGCTCAGTGCCAGCAGCTGGAGCAGGACTATGGGCATCAGCCTGTGTGGTGCTGGCTGTTGGCACAGGCTGAGCATCTGCACCTTCCCCAAAGTGGTCATAAACAGGGTGTACAACTCACCAGCAACCTGCAAGCTGTACCAGCTGGTGTGTGGGAGGTTCTGGGCCCAGGCAGGGGTGTCAGGGGAGTGGAGGGTCTGTGCTGGTATTTGGGAGGACCTGCAAGTGTGGGGTGCCTGTGGGACAAGTATATGCATGCTTGCTAATGAGCACCAAGCTAGATCACCTGCTAAGTAGCCACCACCCATGGTGCAGGTAAGCGGGGCTGGGATCAGGGCAGGTGTGCTGGGTGGGAAAAGGGGCTGTGCTGGTACTCAGGACATCCATAAACATGTGTGTGCTCATGAACCTGGTGCGTGTCATGTGTGTGCCTGCACTGCCAGCCCACAAGGAGATGATGTGGCTCTCTGCTTGTGTTCATGTGTGTTCTGCGTGTAAGTACTGTTGAAGGCAGCACCTGGTCAGCACCAGTCTGTATAACCACCCATGTCAGTGTCCTCTCTGTGTCTGTCCACCCATGTCCCTCAGCCTGGGCAGAGACCAGGCTATGCTCCAGTAGCCAGGCAGGAGTTTCCTCCAAACATCCCTTAACACGTATTACCTAGAGAAGCCTAAGGAAAACAAGGCAGGCGTGTCGGCATTAACAAGCTAGAATCCAGCCCACTCCTATAGTCACTTAAACTCAAAGTCCAGCCTATAACGTTAATGGACAGAAGAAATCACAGAATCACAGAATGTTAGGGATTGGAAGGGACCTCAAAAGATCATCTAGTCCAATCCCCCTGCCAGAGCAGGAACACCTAGGTCAGGTCACACAGGAACACATCCAGGTGGGTTTTGAATGTCTCCAGAGAAGGAGACTCCACAACCTCTCTGGGCAGCCTGTTCCAGTGCTCTGTTACCCTCACTGTGAAGAAGTTTTTCCTCATATTTATGCAGAACCTCCTATGTTCCAGCTTACACCCATTGCCCCTTGTCCTATCATTGGATGTCACTGAGAAGAGCCTGGCTCCATCCTCGTGACACTCACCCTTTACATATTTATAAACATTAATGAGGTCACCCCTCAGTCTCCTCTTCTCTTCTCTTTAGAGACCCAGCTCTCTCAGCCTATCCTCATAAGGGAGATGTTCCACTCCCTTCATCATCTTTGTGGCTCTGCGCTGGACTTTCTCAAGCAGTTCCCTGCACGACAGTTTGTAAAGTAAACACTACAGTTTTAATTCAAGTCTGGAAATTCAGAGACACAATGCAACTACATTGTCATATGCAGTTTTGACAGAAATGTGCTGTGTTGGCATACACTTAAACAGATACATGTAAGTCATACACAGCATCACACGGTTCACAGTTCTGACAGCAATAAAGGCAGCTGCAAAGCAAGCTTCAAGCTATCAAAGACGGGGCTTCACTCCATGGTCTAGGAAGATAGAAGTAAGATTATTTTTAACTTTTAGCAGCTAAAATGATGATCAAAATGCCAGGTATCAGCATGACAGAGGAAAAGGTATTTTGTTTTTAATTTTTGAAGCTATGATTTATTGAAAGTGATTTTACTGCAGAAAATTCCATACTGTGTCACCACAACAGGTTTTGTTTCTCACTAGAAGAATGTACTTACATGCTTTGTGCTGCCATTTCAGTTATTCAGAATAAATAATAATTTGTTGATAAGAAAGCAACTTAGATCAGCAATATAAAGACTGAAGTAAACAATATTATTAGAGATGCTTCAACACTGCAAATGAAAATTTGTTTGCTACTGGAAATTCAGTTTATCATATTTACAACCTAGAAGGCACCTTTATTCATCTTTATGAAGTATCAGTCCTGCCAAGGACTTGGGGGTACTGGTGGATGAAAAGCTGGACATGAGCCAGCAATATGTGCTTGCAGCCCAGAAAGCCAACCGTGTCCTGGCCTGCATCAAAAGAAGTGTGGCCAGCAGGTCGAGGGAGGGGATTCTGCCCCTCTGCTCCACTCTGGTCAGACCCCACGTGCAGTGCTGTGTTCAGCTCTGGGATCCTCAATACAGGAAAGATATGGATGAGTTGGAACAGGTCCAGAGGAAGGCCATGAAAAATGATCAGAAGATGGAACATCTCTATGGGGACAGGCTGAGAGAGTTGGGGTTGTTCAGCCTGAAGAAGAGAAGGCTCTGGGGAGACCCGATTGTGGTCTTTAAATACTTACAGGGGGCCTAAAGTAAAGATGCAGAATAGCTTTTTAGGAGGGCCTGTAGTGACAGAAAAAGGAGTAATAGTTTTAAACTAAAAGAAGGTAGGTTTAAATTAGATATTAGGAAGAAATTCCTTACCATGAGGGTGGTAAGGCACTGCAACAGGCTGCCCAGAGAAGTTGTGGCTGCCCCCTCCCTGGCAGTGTTCAAGGCCAGGTTGGATGGGGCGTGGAGCAACCTGGTCTGGTGGGAGGTGTCCCTGGGGGAGGGACTAGATTATCTTCAATAGTCCCTTCAAACCTAAACCATTCTATGGTTCTGTGACTCTTTGATCTTAAAACCCCACTTTTCTGAAAAATCAAAAGTTGTTAAAAGAACCTCTGAAATATGGCATGATGAAAAACTTACTTGAGTAAAAATAACTGCATGTAATTTTTAATGTCTACCTTCTGTATCTATAATAAAATTAGAAATTTTAAGTTCATCTTTAATTTTATACTCATTCCTACATGTAACGTGAAATAAGGAAAGAGTCTATTTAACTTTTCAAAACCCACAATGTCTGAAAATAAGGTCAATTGCAAGTTGTCCACCCTGAGGCATGTAATTCAAAATGAACTTCAGTACAGGTTTTAAAAATGCATCATAAAAATTTTTATGGACCTATAGGATAACCTTCCTTATGCTTTACTACTATTTTGAGCTTATATTTCAATGTGTGTCCTTTTTCACTTCTGAAAGAAAAATCCAGACTTCTAGGCAAGTGATTAAAAATATAAATTCAAAATGACATGCACTTTAAAAAAAAAAAAGTAAAAAGTATCATCAATTTTGGGTTCTGACTGGTAGATTACTAGACAAGTGTCCTACTATCTATTCATGCCCAAGAGAAATACAGCAGTCTCCTCTTCCCTTGCCAAACCAAGACGACCAAGCATCATGATTTCGTACACTACACCTTGGTTCTGGAATCACAGTGGCAAATCACATGAACAAGCATATCTTACCTTCCAGTATTTTGTACACCCTTACATTTGCCAGTGTTATTTTCTGCCAGCCCCTAAGGCATCTCTTCATAGGCAAATGGATACTTTACAGAACAACCCTTTGCTGTTTGCTGTGATCTACAAGCATCTTATCACAATAATGGAGAAGTGAATTAAGTGATCACACACACCGTAAACAAATTACAGGTAGGGCATATACAGTTTCACTCAGCCAAATTCTCTGCATGCTTGCTGCAAACTCTCCCTGGGTTTTCCCACAACCTAAAACAGAAGCATTTTCCCAAGTCAAAGGAATTTCTTAAGGTGGAATGCCACCCTAACTTCCATATAGCAGCACATGCACATCTTCTTATACTTGAGTGAACAGCATGACCTGAATTCTGTCCAAGCAGCAAAAGTATCCATGATCAAAAAATCAGGCTGAACTAGCATTTCAGGGAATTATATTTGGCTGCAATGGTCATAATTTATTTGCAAATAAAAGGCCATTTTTTAACGCCCTTATAACTGTCAAAATGTGAAAAGCAAGGAGCTTATTTGAAGTAGACAGGTTTGAGAATTCACTGCCAAGCTGCACTGTTTTCTTTGTAAATATAAAAAGCTGCTTGATTCACTCTTTGTTGATGAGACCAGGCTGTAAAATCCTCCTTCCAACTCTACAGCTTACTGGTTTTGGCATATCTGATGCACAAGGATCAAATCACACCCCTATGAGGAACCTGCTCCTCACCCTTACCACCCAGATTTCCATATCCACACAGAACACATCCATTTCACTTCCTCTGTGCCTATGGGTTGCTGTAATTTACAAGGAAAAAAAATGTTATTTTTACAGATGACTTAGCTCTTCTGCCTTGGACTGGGAAATGAAGACAGAATTACCCCATAAATAGAATGAAATAAGAATAACTTCATGTTTCCAGACCCCCATTTGTAGAGCTTAAAGTTCATTCTTTCTCTACACAAACCAAAACGTACAGGCAGTAAGAAGAGTTTATTTTTACAGTCTGTCTGAAAAGTACTCCTATAAAATTGCATGAAATACTCCCATAAACTGCACCTCAGACAAAGCAGGAACTCCATCTGGTAGAGACCAATGCAAAGCAGATCATTTCTCCTGAAAAACTGTCAAACAAATTTAAAAAGCCATAGGGTGTGAGAGTGGGAAGGATCAATCCTTATATAAGAACCAATCTCTTCCAAAGCTGGGTACCCTGGACTGTACTTCACACTGAACAGTTACAGAATAATCTGCTTTGGTAGAAAGTGTTCTCTCACTCTTAACCAAATAGAGGTGATGATGTCCCACATGAGTGTATTTGCTTAGGTCATGCCTCAATCCATGATATCTTTTATTAGAAAAACATAATCCTTTTGAACCTTTATTAAGACTCCCACAAGCAAAAGGCTCTGTCTATCAACTGTTAAAAACAGTGTCTATTTTTACTTGCTGTCCTTCAATCTTGCCTTTATGAAAGGAAATTATTTAGCAGTAGTAGATGTGTCTCCTCACAATGGCCCAATTTCTGTCACATGTAGGACACTATTACACTATTAATTTTTACATTTCAATAATGTGTCTGCGTTTTTCTGCCTTCACACAAACCCAGACACTCAACTTTCTATCTAAAGGTGAGCAAGCTTAAATTTTGTATTTTCTATCACCAGACAAGAATGATAATTTTGTATTGAATACAGCTGATTTTAGAAAGTGCTACAATATTTATATTAAAAGGTAGGAAAACTATGCTGCAACAGTTTTAAGCCCGTCAACCCTCCTGGAAGCTGTGATTAGATTAAGAAATTATTCTTTTGACAGAAGAAAAAGACAGGCTATTTTATTTTAGACAAATTCTTCTGATAACACACCAATTACCAAGCCAAATTAAATCTTTGAAAATGTATCTAGAAATCTTTACTATAGCAACTCAAGATAAGCAGATCTTATGAAAGCATCCTGCCAAAATAATTCATGCAAATTATGGATTTTCTCTTAGTCTGAAAGTAAAATGTAAATCATATCATACTCAGTAGTTAAAGAGTTTTTAGTTCTCCGAAGTAATCAACAGTGTCAGTTAGTATCACTGTTCAAAGATTAGACTAAACAGTTGGCTTTAGAAAGTCACCCAAGTTGTACAGATGCACTCTGAGCACTGACTGGCAGACAGACATCAACAGATATTCACAGATTTGCAACCTTTCAGTACAGAATTCTTGTTTTTCAGCTTCAGTACTACTACTGCTGTATGATTTTTATTTTTATTTTTTTTTTTGCACGATAGGAAATATCTGTTCTGGTTCTGACCTGTAAGTATGTGTTTTCACACAACACTGCTTCAGAAGAGCTGTGTGCTGCTTAAAAGTTTTGTGCATTTTCTCCACAAGACATTTCTAAATATTCTGTTTACAGTTTAAATTTTTAAGTCTCTTCTTAATGTGTTGGATACATCCCATCTCCTCCTAATCTCAGCGGCAGAAACTGAGCATGCAACATCAAAAGCGAACCATTTCTACATATATATCAAAGGCCTGCTCCCAAATCTGAAAAAACTTGTCATACTTAAAACTCTAACAAACAAGATGCTTCAGTGGCTTCCTACAAACTCCTACATGAAGTGCATGCTGAGAAACGGAAAATTCTCAATGACTTAGCTGTACTCATATTGCACATCTGTCAACATACACTCTCCAAGTACTATTGCTGGTTGTTACAAAAGATGGTTGTTCTCTAGGTAAGAAGCGTAGAGAAGGACAAGTAGGAATGAGTTAACATATCCCTTTTCCCATTTTATTGAAAACCACTCTCAAAGAAAAAGATTTCACCTTTCCTAGTTTACAGAATGAAGCAATTGAATCACATACTCACTTCTTGTGCGTGAGGTCCAGACCACTGTTGATTATTCCCTCCACCTTGACATTTTTCTGCCCACAAATATTTCCATAACTGTCATATCCTGAAAGCAGTCTTGCAGCTGCTCCTGTAGCTATTGAAAAGCCACAGATAAAACCCTGCAGGAGAAAAAAAAAAAAACAACACAGTTTAGTAATACTCTGACATCTGGGAAAAGTCAGTTTAATTCATTTGTGTCTAAGCAAAGTAAGGAAAGACAAGGACTATCCACAGAGAACTGCTGTGCAATTATAAAATTAAATGCAAGACAAAAAGAGGATTCAGATGTCTAACACCATGTATTATACATGCAGTGTTAAGAATTTTGTAGGTGGTTTTTTGAGAGTCATATTGTCAGCAAGTCATGCATGAAGCAGAAGGAAGGCCAAGGGCATGCAGTGAAGGAGAGCTACAAGAAAAGCTGAAGTTATCAAGGGTTAGTATGCATCTTAGAAGATTCCAGACAGACCAGATTTTCTTCTTTTAAGATTTTGTTTTCTTCCTTCAAATTATGTGCTTTCAAAGATGAGCTAGAATGAAGCAGCCTATCTGACATAAGTTCCTTTTAAGGAAATCCTCTAAAGCAAGTGACCAGGTCAAAGCCACTATGGTTCCACATGCTGGGTTCAAATGCAGGAAAGAAACAGATATTGAGCAAAAGAACGCAAAATGGTTCAGAGTAATGTGGAAAATATCCAATGTCATGCAGGTCTCGCTGTGAACTTTGAGATATATTTCACTAGCAAAACCAAGATCAAGGCAGTGATGATATGAACGGGAGGCTGACCCTAAAGAATCATTAGCTCTCTAGCAACACCAGTGGCAGGGAGAAGTGAACCATGAACTGTTTTTACAGATGAGGCAAGCTAAGATTTCAGAAGAAGAAGCAAAGTAAACAGCCGAGTCAAATGTGTGGAGCATGATATGGCAGTGACAGGATCAGATGAAATGATGACAAGAGGTAATGAAGTCAGCATGGAATGGTAAAATGTGGGTGGTTTCAAAGGTCCGAATATATAAGAGTGACCTTCTCTGATGGATAGGCTATCGCTATAAAGAAACTCCAGAGAGCAAGCTGGTCATTATCTTTCTCTGGCCAATGCACTAATGCACTTATAGACTTAATGCTCAAAGTGAAAAACAAGGACACAGTGAGCAAAAGACTATCACAAGTAATAAAGCTAATTTCCAGCACTCTCTTTCAATTTCTTGGATCCCTTACTGTTCTGTAAAGGACACACTAGCATGCATTTTACATACAATAGTATTCGGATTCTTGGCTCATTCAAGAATTTTTTCCCTACGCAAGGGGGAAGGGAAATCATGTAATTCCTCCCCCATCTAATCTAATTTACAACAGTGCAAGGATGCCCTGCTGACCCACCATGGTACTTCAAGTGAAATCCCCTAGAACAGTAACTAACAGAGTATTTGACCCAACAGGATAATTGCTCTGTAAATTATATCACTTAGATAGGAAAATCTGGGACACTAATCCACAGCAGACTAATTTATAACTGAAGGAACAGGCAGGTATAGACTGGGTAACCAGGGAACATCAACAAAGGCAGGAAAAAAATAACCACAAAAAAGTCCTGCTTGTTTCAGGAAGTACTGTGCTTTTTTAAGATTTTAAGATATTCACATGACATTGATAATACGATTCATATGATTTAAAGAAAAAGTTATCATCTTTGCATTTGAAGTGCAGCCAGTAAAAAACACTCTGGGGAAAGAAAAAGAAATTGTCAGTGGAATAATTCCAAAGACCAGAGACCACGGGACAGTAGAAAAGAGAGCTGACAGCACAGAACTCCCAAACTCTTAAGGTCTACTGCTTGAAAAACAGCAGTACAAGACAGTGACAGACATTCTCTGTTTAGGAAGAACAGCATATGTAGGCCTATGAAACAACACAAGATGAAAAGAAGCATATTTGTGGTTTTCACTAATCTGCAGCTCTTAGAGGTTTGCTTGATTTTTAATACAAAGCACAAAGTGTTGTGAGGTTGTCTTGAGCAAGGTGATGGTTTCATTACACAGGACAAAGCTGGGATAACACCACAGAACCACGCAACGTAAGGGACTGGAAGGGACCTCAAAAGACCATCTAGTCCAGTCCCCCTGCCAGAGAAGGAACACCTAGGTCAGGTCACACAGGAACATGTCCAGGAGGGTTTTGAATGTCTCCAGAGAAGGAGACTCCACAACCTCTCTGGGCAGCCTGTCCCAGTGCTCTGTTAGCCTCACTGTGAAGAAGTTTTTCCTCATATTTATGCAGAACCTCCTATGTTCCAGCTTGTACCCGGCTGCCCCTTGTCCTGTCATTGAATGTCACTGAGAAGAGCCTGGCTCCACCCTCATGACACTCACCCTTTACATATTTATAAACATTAATGAGGTCACCCCTCAGTTTCCTCTTCTCCAAGCTAAAGAGACCCAGCTTCCTCAGCCTTTCCTCATAAGGGAGATGTTCTACTCCATCATCTTTGTGGCTCTGTGCTGGACTCTCTCAAGCAGTTCCCTGTCCTTCTTGAACTGAGGGGCCCAGAACTGGACACAATATTCCAGATGCAGCCTCACCAAGGCAGAGTAGAGGGGGAGGAGAACCTCTCTTGACCTATTAACCACACCCCTTCTAATACACCCCAGGATGCCATTGGCCTTCTTGGCCACAAGGGCACATTGCTGGCTCAAGGGCAGCCTTCTGTCCACCAGGACCCCCAGGTCCCGTTCCCCTACACTGCTCTCCAGCAGGTCAGCCCCCAACCTGTACTGGTACATGGGGTTGTTCTTCCCCAGATGCAAAACTCTACATTTGCCCTTGCTGAATTTCATTAAGTTTCTCCCCGCCCAACTCTCCAGCCTATCAAGGTCTCGTTGAATGGCAGCACAGCCTTCTGCTTTTGTCATCAGCAAAACTTGCTGACAGAGCACTCTATTCCCTCATCCAAATCATTGATGAATATATTGAATAGTACTGGTCCCAGTACCGACCCCTGAGGGACTCCACTAGATACAGGCCTCCAACTAGATTCCTCTGTCCCACTGACCACAACTCTCTGGCTTCTTTCCTTCAGCCAGTTCACAATCCACCTCCACCGTCACTGCAAACACGGCTATCCTCAACCTTCAGCGCTTCAACCAGACCCTCCTTGCTCGTGAGAATTAGATCCAGCAGCGTTCCTCTCCTAGTTTTCTCATCCACCATTTGCATCAGGAAGTTATCATCAATGCCCTGAAGGAACCTCCTGGGCTGTGGATGGCTGGCTGAGTAGGCCTCCCAGCAAATATCAGGATAGTTAAAGTCCCCCATGACAACCAGGGCCTGCATTTGCGAGACCGCTGTCAGCTGCCTGTAGAAGGTCTCATCAGCCTCCTCATCCTGTAACAGACACCCACAACAGTATCATCCATGCCAGCCTGCCCCTTAATTCGCCCCCACATGCTCTCAACTGGCTCCTGATCTGCCCCTGGACAGAACTCAATACACCCTAGTTGCTCATGCACATAGAGAGCAACTCCACCACCTCGCCTCGCTTGGCCTGTCTTTCCTGAAAAGGACATAGCCATCCATGACCACATTCCAGTCATGCGAGCTGTCCCACCAAGTCTCTGTAATTGCCACTAGATCATAACCCCTGACCGAACACCAATTTCTAACTCCTCCTGTTTATTCCCCATGCTGCGTGCATTGGTGTACAGGCATTTCAGAGAGTGAGCTGAGCACGCCAATTTCACCCTAGGGAGGTGGGAGGCCTCCTTGTCTTCATCAGTACTAGAGCACTGCCCCAGTGGTGCAAGGCCAGCTACAACCCCATCCCCCTTCGAATCTGGTTTAAAGCTCTCTGAATGAGCCCTGCTAATACCTCTCCCAGGACCCTTTTGCCCCTACGAGATAAACCTTTCCCATGTATTATGTCAGAAAGATCTTACCATTAGTAATATGGTTGTTAATAGTAAGTGCTTCTACTAAGCATCAAAGAAGAAAACAGTTAACTGTTTGATATTCAGAATCTTTGTTTCTCAGCAAAGAGTTTACTGTGATTCACAGAACTGTTCACCAGACACAAAGCTATCATTTCTGGGACATTCACAGTCTCATAAGGAACATGAGTCTAGTGATACCTTGCCATGCTGAAAATCACTTACAAGTGAAACTGGAGTTCAAGGGAAGAGGAGCTAGAGCAAGAACTGGCAGGAATAATAAATTATGGATCCCTATCAAAGGCCTTTGATGTGTATATACTACCTATTACTGTCCCACAGTTGACAGATCCCATGCCAGCATACCCTGATCTTACCCACTGACTAAGTTAGTGAAGGGTTTTATAGCTCCCTTCTAATGAATGCAAACTCTTCAACAATATAACATTCACAGAATCATTTGGGTTTTACTCACCATTCCTACACAGAAGAGGATGAATAAGAGCAGCCATGGTACATCTGTGCAACTGTGGTCCTCCAGAGGCTTCCACTCTCGCTTGGAGCTCTTGTATAAGAAGAGAGAGATGAGGTTAACAACACTTATTTAATAGTCTTCTGCTCGTAATAGAAAGAGGCAGAAAACTATTCTCCAGGGCATTAGCATACAGCAAGAATTATCTTCAACTCTGATATACCTGAATTAACTCGGACAAAAAAAACTTAAACAGTAAGGCTCATGAAAGACACTTCAAAAGCATGCCTCCACTGGAAGCTAGATCAACAGTTTATCCAGGAATTTACAGGTATTTATCCACAAAGCAGAATATTTTCACTTTTTTTTTTAAATTAACAGGAAAACGAAGCTAAAAGCACGGAATCAACAACATCTGCTGTTGCCGTCTTCCACAGCTACCTTCCCATAATCTGCTTTCCAAGAAGGATAAAAGTTTAAACTTTTGAAAAACTCTTAAGTTTTAAACCACTATTGGCAGGTTTAACAAGTAAAGTGGAGGTAGGAAAGAGGTAACAAATTGCTGTTAAAGGAACAGTTCTTTCTCTACCTGCCGAGAGGAAGCTGAGCTTAATATTTCAGCAAAGAAACCCCTAGTCCGTATTGCCTGGGTGCCAGAAAAGGAAGTCCTGCACTTAAAGGTTGAAACACTCAATGATGGAGGCCCTACTGCTAAACACAAAGAGGCAGCTGTAAGCAATTCAAATAGTTTGCTGCTTATGAGGTAAAATTGCTCAAGTGTGTATACACTAATAAGATAATTAATGCTTGTTAAAAACAGTCATTTTGCAATCTAGGCAAAATGTTTTTAAGAAAAGAACGATTTTAAGAAAAGAATGAATATTGGCGGCAGCACAAAACTAATCAGCATATTGGAATTTGTTTATTGTAACAAAGATATCGATTACAGCTACTTTTAAAAATACACAGTTGTACAGACAAGTTTTTTCAATTAGTTCTCAAGTACTAACTGTTCATATATAGACTACTAAGACCCAAAACCCACACACATTTTCATACTTGAAGAAAAGGAGACTGATATAGGGAGAAGACAGAACAGATCTCTTCAGAGAAAGAAGTGGTAACCTATTCAAATTTTGAATTTCTTTTTCCTCTCAAGACTCTGAAGCATCTTCAAGACTTTGTTGACAAGGTAGCAAATGTCAGCACTGAATTATAACAGAATGGTTGGGAAAATGTCAACAGCTTTTATCTCCAGCATGTATTTTTGCAGATTTTTATCAAAAAAACCTGCAGCATGTAATTCATATGATACTAGCAAGGTGGTTTTTACGGTATTCATGATATTTTTTGCTAATTCTTAAGCACAAACTAATCTTTACAAATAATACCATTAGAAAACTACAAACTGGTTACAATATAAATGAAATCCTGCAAGTACTACGCTTCAAAAAGCAGAGTTTTCCATGTAGCTGGCTTTGCATTGAGAATTCCGTGCTATTTTTGCAGTCTCCTATTAAGGAAGTTCCAATTGCAGATGTTATATTTATACTGTTAATTCAAACTGTGCAAATTCACTCTGAGTTCTGAATAGTCAAACTTCTTTTTGTTTTACTCAATAATCAGTGGTGAGAGGTGCTAAAAGGTCACATTATGCACTCTACTACACTCATTCAACAAAACTGTTTCCGGATTCTGGTGGTTCACACTCAAAACTAACACACTATTCAAACTTAACATTTACAAGATTGTGACATTTATATTGTTTTAAGTAGCATAATCATAATTGCATAAAATACTTAAAGCTTCATGCTTCCTATTCCTAAATCCACTACAAGAACTCCGGACTCTTTAGAGATTTCCTTTTATTTACAAAAAGCAGATTAATTTCAGCTATAGCTGCACCTTAACAGTAAGCTGCCCTTGACAAAAGAGGCAGCAGTAAGATACACTGTGCAGCATGGTTTGTTTAGTTTATTGGGGGGTTTTTCACCCTCTCTGTACCATCTGCAAATAAAATCTTTTAATAGGATTTTTAAAAGCCACTGGACATCCTCTGGAACAGCTCTGACAAAAGATTTAGGTTGTCTGACTAGTCACAGGTACCATAAGTAATTCATTTTATTTACTAAGTGTATTGCAATTTGTATGTCAAAAATAAAACTGAAATGCCATGCTGTAACACAGAGGAATTCATAGTCTTAACTCTGCTCCAAAGCACAATAAAAAAATACCAAAAAAAAAAAAAAGGTGTTTTTAAACAAGAAGTATCCTTGGAGATAATTCAAAAGGCACTAGATACTTACCAACCCTCAAATTAACCATTCAGCATACTAATGCATCATGAAATTATACATCTTTAGAACAACGCCCTTCTCCAGAAGGCAGTCCGATCTTTCTTCGCTCCAGATCATGCTACAATCCAAGATAGCTGCCAGTATCTATCTGCTGTTTTCTTCTCAGTTGCTCCCTTGTACTCATTATTCCCACTGAATCTTCTTCCATAGCTTCACAGCCCTTCATACTCATCTTTTATCTTTGTGTCCATGTCTCTCTAGTGACTACTCTCTGTCCACTCTACAGCCTTAGACATTTACTGTGACCTTTATATTCATGCTTGGGCAACACAAATTGTTACTGTGGTCAACAAAAGGTGTAACGAACGTTGTTTGTTCTGCAGTCTGTAAACCATGCTTTGTCTCCGTTGTAACTGAAATGCCATAGAATTTTAGCAGACATGCTTTGCATGCAATTCTAAATCAGCACTTCTACAGATTTCAGCTTTTTCCTGCAGATAGATTAAAAGCCTTCAGTACTTGCTGATGCAAGAAAGCTGGAGTTACAGGAAAAATAATTTTTTTTTAAAGAATTTGATTAGTTTTAAGTTTTCTCTTACTAAAGAGCTTTTATAATTTATGCTATACTACCTATGGACGTTCTTGCCATTAACAAAGCATAGAATTACCTGTGCACTGATGTAACGGCACAAAGAATCAGGAACTCAATCAGTTAACAGGGGAAAGCAGGTAAAAGAGCCTGTCTCTCCATGAACCTGCAGGCTGGGAACATTTCTGCCTATAACAGCTCTCCTGTGCTGATCCTAAGAGTTATTTACTCAAGAACCCAAATGGGTGTGTTCAGGTTACATCTGTCCATTTTGCAAAAAACTTAGCAAACTCAACGCTTCTCAAAACCAAATCAGAACTGCTGAGTGCAGCACAATTTTACAACTGGGTCTTAACTCCACACCTAGAAAGCTGGATGTCTAAAGTTAGGCTTTCTCCTGCAGAAGAGAAGTATGAGGAATGCCAACACATTAGCTGTTGGGGTTTTTGAGTTGAATTCAGAGCTTGGTGGTCTCAAGAGAGTACATACTTGCCTGCAAACGCAAAATAAAAAGTGGCCATTTTTCTGGTATTCATTGTGACAAACAATGTAGCACTTCTTCAAAACAAACGTAGAACCTTACTGTCCATATTTCTTTCTCCCTGTCACTTCCAAAACACACCTTTGCATCATCACATGGCAGGTCTGAATTTACATCTCTCCTACACGCTGTAATATACTTCATGGGTACCAGCATATTGCAGAACCAGTAGTTACCACTTCCACTGTTAACTGTAATAGCTCGAGTAGATGCTACCATACAGGCACTCACCATCCCCAAACCAGAGTGTAACACACACATAAACACACATAAAAGTGTGAAAATACAGCACGTCAGCAGAAGACTGTAGATGCAAAGAATTACAAAGATTTTTTTTAAACACAGAATGTCTTATGCAATGTACAATTCAGGAGTAATGTGGCTGAAATAAGAAGACAAGTAAAGAACATCTGCAATACTACATACATGGATAATCCAGCTGTGGGTAAGCAGCAAAGACGCGAGTAAGATCAGGGTAAAGATAGAATTTGCCATCAACAGAGGATGTTGCAATGCCATGAGAAAGGCAGCAGAAAAATCCTAAAGTCTTGTGGTGATCAGATGACATTTTCTTCCTGGAAGGTCCACAGCCAGGACAAATTATTTATTACTCCTACTTATAAGTAATGCTAGATAAAACCCTACACACAGACAAAACATAGTGATCCAATATTATTCTGCTTACGCATCTGGTTTAAATCAGTTCCACTTCAAGTCAGCAAGTAAGACATAAAAGTTGAAATAGTTTTTATATAGCGATGCAAACAAATGATTTTGACATTACCTCTTAAAAAGCAATCAATTCTTTTGTTTTAGTTTCCTTTTTCTTGCAGCCTGGTTCTAACACAAGGTGCTGCTGCATAACATGCAGTTTTCCATTAGCAGGCATTACGAACAGGCTTTCTTATTTTTTGCACTTAGAAACAGCCACTTTTTTTCCTGTGGAACACTGAATACAAGGCATGGCATTTCAACTCATCCATCTAAACAATCAGGCCTAGATTTACAAAGTTTTTTCAGATCCTAGCATACTCAGGCACTTCAGCATTTGGCCCATTCCCCCCTTAACAGCTCATATTATACTTTCAGGTTGTGACTTTTCAGACCGCTTACAGTTTCTGAAACTTCTGTTGGTTCAGCTGATGGGTTACAGCATTGCCAGTTACACACCCAGTGTATGGAGACTTTACCACTGCTAGCACCTTTTACATTCATTACTTGTTTGAGCTTTCCTTAAATACAGGATAAATTCACAAAATCAATCTATCTACTACTCTCCCCTCACCAACACACAATCTTTTTGCCTCTTCTGGCCCTTAGTCTCCCTTCTGTATAAGAAAAGCTCCCTTCCGAGCGTTTTACATCTCAAATCACCAAAACAACTGCATGTCCTTTACAAAGATTTCCTCCCTATGAGCACTTACATAATTTAAGAAAGTTTAAGATGCATCTTCTTTCCACAGAACTGTGGCATTAGGCTGTCAATTACAAACACCGGTATGCATGAATATCTGAACTCCAGCTTGTTCCTCAAAATGGTGCCTATAACTATTCTTTTCAGTGGGACATATGTTTATTTTGTTTTTTAAGCACCAAGCACAGCAAAAAAACACCCAAATTGATGGGTTTAGAAGCCGTGAAACTAGTTAAGATTAACTTCCTTTGGACTTTCTGCACAGTACAATCAGATCCTCTGATACCTAACAAAGGGAAAATTCTGAACATAGTTCTTCATGCAGTAGAAATAATTCCTGATTTTTCTCCCCCCCCCCTTCTTATTTAGGTTCTCTGACATTTAAGAATAACTCAACTTTTGATACAACCCCTTTCTCTGCAGCAACAGTTTTACCTCAATCTTCCATTATGCTCGCAGGAACGCAGTAGCTTTGAATCAACTATCACTGTAACACTGTAACTGATGTAACACCTGGATTCAGAATACATGCAAGTGTAGCTCAGCGTAGGAGAGTAAATTGTTTGTATGCATAAATCAAGGACTTCATAATGCCTGTCTATCTACATAGGAGAAAAATAGCCACATTGTACACATAGCATCAATAATAGCGCTCAGAGCAAAAAAGGATACTCATCCTGACCAGGGTCTTCAGTGGAAAATTGTCATTGTGCCCTGCAGAACCTATATTTCCAAGAAGAAAGGCTGATTCAGATAAAGTACCAGAGATTCAACTGACTCTGTAAATATCATTCATTTTATTCCAACAGCACAATGAGGGCACAATACAGTCATTTTACACCTACAGTACAAGTTCAACCATTCAGAATTGGTGGGTCCACTGCAATACTGTCTATACCACAAAATGACATGGAAGGCATGGCCTGCTCCCAAGTTCTCCTTGGGTAAGAAGCAAGCCAGGTTAAAGAGGTTGCTACAAAAAAGTCATCCAGTCCAAAATCTGTACTGTCAAGTTTAAAGCTACAACTTCGCATGCAGTTGAAACCCCCCCACACTGCCAAAAAGACAGCTCCTGAACCATTATCATAATTTCTTAATGACCACTTAAGGAGACTATTCTTTACTCATTTCATACATATTTACAAGCTAAAGCTAAGGAACAGCCCCAATAATGTGCTGGCCTTCACCATGAAGCCTGCCACCTGTGAAAAAGAGGAACCATAATTCACTAGTTTACCAAAATGTTTCCACTGCAAGAATATAATTCTCCAGTTTACCAAAGAGCACGGCATTTTTCTGTCCAAGACATGGCACAACTTTCTATGCTATTCAGCTGTCTAAGAGAAGAACTAGCAGCAACTGTATATTGTCCTAATGAAACTTCTTCCATCTCTGAACAGGTTCAGAGATTCTAGAGCCTGAGGAGGAAGACAAGATGAGTCCTGACCCTGAGCATTATTGTTTAGGATGTTTCTAGGTCATCCTAACCTGGAGCCTAAACCCAAGAAACAAGTACCCTATTCCATACGCAGCTGCAGCCATTTTCATATCAAGTGAAGTAACCAGCCATTTCTCTCCTTTCATGATGAATCTCAAACTGCAGTAAGATGACCAGTACAATACATTTGAACTACATTTTGACCATAAAGTGGTTGAAACACTTATCATACAAATTACAGGTGTAGCCTACGTGTGTCTCACTATAAATGTGAGTCAGTAGTTATTTCATGAACAACAGAGCATTTCTCTGCATACACAGTCAACTTAGTAGATAACTAATGCTCAGAACAAGTGTGCAAAACATCAGAATATAAAATAAATATTTAGCAAATTGATTCATGTTTTCAAACAAAAGCATTGGGCAACTTTCAACCTGTTAAAGATACTGCACAAAAGAACTCGTACTGAGAGGGGCGAAAAAGATGTGGACCTTTTCTACCACCTTCACACATAGACACAGCCTGGAGTCCCTGACAACACCAGTATGAAGGTCTGTGTGCCATCTCTAGGAAGAATGAAGTCCATATTCTAGGATTTTCTATTACTCTGAAGATTGGATGACACTGTTCTTAAAAAAGCCCCCCAAACCACCCCTGCCCCAACCCCCCGCCCCCACACTCACTTCTGTATACACATTCACCTCAAGGCGGGGGCGGGTAGGAAGTAGCAACTCAGGTAAACTAGCCCTCTCTGTAAAAATCTTCAACTGGTGAATGAACTCTGTTTAAGTGTCCAAACTGAAGTCTTTGTGTGTTAAAACTATCTTCAATTAATGACTTCATCAACTACCTTACAATTTTTTATAGAAAACAGTTTACTGTACCGTGAAGCCTAGGAACACTCTGAGAAGCTGCCCTAGTCAAAATGCTCACCCTTACCTACAGACTTCCTGAGCATGACCTACGGATGTTCAGATTAAGCACCAAGCAGTAGCTTACTGCAGTTTATCACAAATTCAGACGACTCTCTCAAGTTCACAATAAACCTAATTTATTATACAGAAAATTACTAGTATGCCTCCATTACTGGGAAAGGAACATGCATCAGCAAACCCAGACTTGTACTCTGTTCCTGGAAGAATGAACCATGCTTTATTAATAAAAATATCTCCATAAATATACCAAAAAATTCTTAGCATAGACTTCCTGTAGACCTCTGGGGAAGTGCAGTATAGCTCCCACCCCAAAGAGCCTGCTGATTATAGCATTCTCCTGGGAGGCAGAGGCTCGAATCCCCCAGACTTACAGAACTGAAGCTAAGTCTACCATTTCGAGAAGCAAGTGAGCTTGTCACTGTAATGCTATTACAGGTACAAGGGGCAGTTGTCTCTAAAAAGAATGGAAAACCATACACATTGGTCCCTCTAAGTGCCCTCCAGGATGACACTCTCCTCTGCATAACAAACCAGGTATCTCTGGGCGATTCCAAAGGGACTACATTACAGAAGATGCAAATTACAGTGGTGGCTAGCACTGGTTTTTGTAGAATTTCTGTTTCAATCCCATTTAAAATGTTTTTTTTTCAATTTACTGCAAAACAGACATTAGTCACACTTTTGGATTTTACTCAGAGCCACTTGCCAGTATTTCACATATAAGGAGGACCCATGTCCTTATTTGCCTAATAACTCCACATCACTTGTTCTCCGACACATTGTTCACTGAAAAGATGTATTTGCTCTTTATTAGTACCAAACTCAGAGTTCCCGCGACGAAAAGTTTTTTGGAGGTGTAATACTGCTTTGAAGTTATCCACCAAAGGGTAATGAATTTATACTTTGCTTCTCTTCAGAGACTAAGCATACCACAAATTCAATGTGTCCACACCTGCTGTTTCACTAATGTTCTCATACTCCACACACAGAATAAGAATTTTCAATATAATGTAAACAAATTGAGAGCGTATAAGACAGCACTTATAACATTATTGATGGTGTAATAAAAGATGTTTATCCTGGAAACTCAAACTGCAAGACTTCACTTATGAAGCTGACATATGTTGTATTGTGTATCATCTTTTCAGTCAACTTGTATTAAACAGTGCTTCCAAAACTCTTTTATTGCATGCTTCTACCTCAGTCTACAACTTAAATATTTGTCTTGAAACATAACAGTTGATTAAATAAAGAGCTGACATGATCAGGACACCTGCTGAGACTTTTAAAGTTTAGAAAGGCCATCTGCAGACAAAAGCTTAGTTTTTAACCCCCTTTTAAGGGGGGTTAAGTTTTCAAGTACTTAGCTCTTGTTTCTTTTCTTCGTTATACATTGTTCAGTACTTATTTGAAAGCAGCCATAATTAAGGACACTTCAGAAATACCACAGTAATACTATTCAGGGGATTAAAATATCCATTTCAAAGCATGTTTCATACTTCTATGGTTCTTAATCATTAATAACAAGCAGCCATGAAAAAAACCAAAACAGTTCACTTTTGAAGATATTTTGCACCCACCAAGTTACTTCATCACATTGAATTTTCTAGTTGCACATCAACATGTTAAACAGATTATCAGATTTTATTCTTACTATGAGACTGCAAGTCCCAAATTACAAAATATTTTCAAACTTTGGACTAGTAAAACATCGTCCAGCTACAACTCATACTTTGCTTCCAAACGTGTTAGCTTTACACAACATGAGCAGAAAAAAAAAAAAATGCAGCAGAAGTCCCCAATTAGTGGTCTCCACAGACGATGAAGGACATTCTATCAAAAACACTGCCCCTGTTCTTTGCTCTCTCTGTGTGATAAGTAATTTTCCCTAAAATAATTTTTTCACCCTTTTAAAGTGTCTAAAGCCAGAATTCACAACAAAAACATCACAGCTCTTTAAGAGCTCATGGCCTGCACAGTACTGCTGTGAAAAATAACAACGTTGCCCCTTACTAGAGACATTCATAGCAGTTTGTCAAGCATTCATTCAAAATGCATCATACATTCAAACGGGATTGTCAATTGAAAATCACAAAGTCATGTATTCTTGTATTGCATTTACAATCCTTGCAGAAGAGCTTCCAACATCTCAAAGGCGAAGGCATACTTGGTGGAGGGTTCTGTGAGGCTAGAGACTTGTATTTGCATGTGTCAACACAAACATGGTCCTTGTGGCACTAGACTGAATACTATGAACTAACTATCGCATACACTGGCCATGTGCATTCTTCCATATCACTGCATATGAAAGATGAAAGACAGAGCTATGTCAGAAATCAAGAAGCTAATAGCCATATTCAGCCACATTCAAAGGATTCCATCAGCACAATAAAAGCTTCTCAGAACACTTTTTTTCCTCTCATTTCTTCTAATGAGGATCAGAAAAAACTACATTTTTTGAGGGGGGCAGGGAAAGCTTACATAGCTTATTAAATACAAAATCCTGACTTACAGATCCAAAATTATGGTATAACAAGAAAGAAAACCACTCAGGATTAAAATAAGAGGGCAGTGCTTGAGGACATTGAAAGCGTATTAGTTTAATAAGAACCAACGCTAAGAAGGCTCTATCTGACTTACAGAACAAAGGGTGGGAGGAGAATGGAAAGGGAAATAACACAGCAAGCCCTTAGCTAAACACATAAGCATACTACCTCATGAGTAGGCAGTTTTTCTGTGTTTTTTCTTATCAAATGAGGGGGACTCTAACAAAGCATTCCTAGGACATGGTTATCATGACCTTGAACAAAAAAAACCCCAAACTTTAATGGTTTTCCTGGTTTTTTTGTACGGATCTGAATACGACATTCAGAGGTCTCTTCCTCAGTCAAATAATGTATCGGGAAAGCAACAAAAATGGTTCCAATGAAAACCAAAACAAACTCCCCGCCCAAAAAAAAAAAAAAAAAGCACAACCAAAACAAAATGGGCCAGAGTTCATTTCCGCTGTAAACAGCTGTATAACTACATCACATTTATTAAGACAGAATATCAAGCACAAGTCACTATGTTCTGCTTGCCATGACTCTCCAACGTATTGTAGCAATACTACTGGTTAAAACAGCAACAACTAGAAACTAGCAAATAAAATGCAATATGGAATCTCAACTTTCCTATACATCACAATTATCATCTATTCTGGCAGTCCATCGCACACTGGGTGCTGAAATCATATTAAAGAAGAGAAATTCTCAGGACTGGAAAGCTGAACTTAATTTTTAAGTTCTTGAGGCTGTTGTCATACAATTGTACATTTCTATTCCACGTTAGAAATTTTCTTACCTAGAACATTAAAGGAAAAAAAAAAAAAAAGAAAAGAGGGGGCCTAGGGACAGGAGGCCAATCAACACAATGAAATTTATTTACTTCGTAAATCTATGAAACTTTAAAGTGGCTGCAAGACCTAAAAGAACCCTATTATATATTCACCAACATAGACTTGGTCTCTAAAATTTATACACAAAAAAGCTCTCAGTACAGTTCCATCAAATAGAGGTAAAAATTAGCAATCAGTTTAGTCAGAGGGTAGAAATCACCTGGCAACACTCTGCATAACCGTTTCTTAGAAGTAAAGCATAAGATTTATACAATTTCACAAAAGCTCCTTCAAGTGAGAAAAATTGAAATGCAAAATAAAGACATAGTTTCTGTCAAGTTGGTTTGCAAGTTTTGATTTTCACAAAAGAAACCGCTGAGCTAAGTTCAAAAGAACAAAAATTATCATCAGTCCAGTGGAGAAAAAGGCATGCACGGTTAGGTTAGTGTAAAGCTCGCCTTTAGAGTAAATGGAACCTAGACATTGACATCTTCACTACATAACACATAACAAACATACATTGTCATTTCTTCACAATGAAAAACAAAAGCAGTCAGTTGAATGATACTGAATATAACCTTACAATTGCTAATCTAAAAGTCTGAAGGCTGACAGCATTCTAGATGCCAATTAAATTATAATAATGTAAGCTTTGCATTTAGCATTCACTATTAACAATGCTAGATGAGTAATCTTTTCCAAAACTGTTCTCACTTTACACGAAGACTGTCTTGTAAGGATGCAGTGTCCCATGCTTGTTCTTAATTCAAAGTATCATATCTTGAAGTGTTTTAAAAAAAAAAAAGAAAAAGTCAGCTTTTCAGTTACCTGACAAAGTAAAGGAAATAATGTGCTACTGAAAACTTTTACAATGTGACACAACTAAAAGGTAGTCTAACTTTAGAACGAGCTAGTCCTCAGTGGGAAAAACTCAATGAATTTGACAGAGTACTTGCATGTAGTTGAAATATTTCTTTCTACACTCAGAACAAAAGGAATTATTTGCACAGGTTGGGCAATTGCTTGCGACATCATTTATAAAAGGACACCTGATGGAACTGAATAGACCTCACAGACCAGAAAATACAGAAAAGTAATTAACAACTTCACAAGATGCCTGACTCATTAGGACTGCTCTTGGATCCTGCTTGTACGCTTCATCCTTCATACTATATCTTCTTGCCAGAGGCTAGAACAGAAGCTTCATCTATTGCCAACGTGTTGAAAGGGAAAGCAAGATTTCTAGCTCCTGGAAGTAGATATCACAACTCGCTCTGTTTCTGCCCATCAGTGCTACTATTCATGGTCTTCCTCAGCGATAGTGCCCATGCCCACGATGAAATGGGCTTGGTTTGATGCCCCCTATATTCAGATATTGGTCTGCAAGAATTGCTAACAATTGAAGATAGAGCTGAAGTACAATTAATTATCTGTGTTGTCCATAACAGCTCAGAAGAGACATTTCACCAGAACTATGAATTTTTTTTCAAGTTCAGAATTAATTCTGTGTTGTTTTGAGAATAGGTGCTTAACATAAAGTTAACGGATGATCCGTTTTCATCTTGTCTTCTAACAGGAAGTTTTTAGTCTTGTAAACACCAAGGCCACCATTAAAACCACCAAGACTAACATGTATTTTGTTTATCCCAGTCATGCCTCCAATTTCCAGCAAGATCTCAAGCTCCTCTCACACACATCTTAGATTAAGTAATATACAAAACCGTTAGGATAAAACAAACACACACAGTATTTCCCAGATCTAGCACAAACATTAAGACGTCAATACATTGTCTTGTGTCGTATAGCATATTTCCAAAGCAAATGCCTTTTACCTACGATCAGGCACTGCAGAGGGGCAGGAAGAGAGAATGGATGCTGTACCACAGCTACTCCAACAGAGAGTAGTTTCAGGTGTGCTTCTTCCCACAGCTTGTTCTCTTTCATAAACAACAAATTTCTGTCTCCCCCAGATACAACAATGCAAACTTTGTGGAGCTGTGCTATAAACCAGAAGAATGGAGCAATCTGAGATACAGTATAAAATAGGCTTGCTTGGCTAAAAAAAACCCCACCCAACAAAACCTGTACAGATTATTTCAATCAAACAGACCTTACAGCACAGCCTAACAGTTACAGTGACATGGGAGCTATGAACTCTAACATTATCTCCTGCAAATCCAGTTTTATAATGGACTAATACTGTAAGACAACAAAAAATACCACTGATGAAGGAGAATTATCATAGAATAGCCCTGGTTGGAAAAGACCTTTAAGATCATCAAGTCCAACCATTAACCCAACACTGCCAAGTCACCACTACACCATGTCCCTCAGCACCACATCTACACATCTCTTAAATCCCTCCAGGGATGGGGACTCCACCACTGCCCTGGGCAGCCTGTGCCAGTGATGACAGCCCTTTGGGTAAAGAAGTGTTACCCAATATCCAATCTAAACCTCCCCTGGCACAACATGAGGCCATTACCCCTTGTCCTATCACTGCTGTCTGGGAGAAGAGACCAACCCCTGCCTCACCACACCCTTCTTTCAGGTAGTTGTAGATAGCAATGAGGTCTCCCCTCAGCCTCCTTTTTTCCAGACTAAACGATCCCAGTTCTCCTCATAAGACTTGTGCTACAGACCCTCCACCAGCTTTGCTGCCGTTCTTCGAACACATTCCAGCAAAAAGAAAGGGAAGACAGCATTGCCACTTGACTGGAAAAATCAATTTTTTTTCTTAAGGAAACTAAAGATTTGAAAACAACTTGATTATTCTGTCAGCTCAGCACCATTCACTCAAAAGATCTCAACATTTAAGAAGATCACTTCCAAAATAGCACAAGAAAACTACTTGTATCAAAAATGATTAAAAACTTTAAGTTGTGTTGCACAGTAGGTCCATGATGAAAGAGAGGCACCTAGACAGAAGCACATATCTTGAGAAGCTCATGATAAAGTTATGGCAAGGGAGGATAGCAGGCTGAAACCACATGAAGGTATTGACAACCAGCAGTACTGCAAGACAGGAGATAGAGTTGGGTTTTGTTTTTTTCCTCTTGTCCTTTACAACGTTTTCATCTCATATTTTCAGCACACTTTGGCCAAACAACTACAGTTCAAACAAGTATTAGGTGGATCTGGTCATGATAATTAATGAAGAATATACAGACTGCTCTAAGACAACTGTAAAACATAGCTGACATTACACAAGCTCTGCCCAACAAGCTCAAGCTTCAATATAGTGAGAGTCATGAAACAGCATGCACAAAAAAAGTACAGCAAAATCCACCTAAATAAGTAGAGAACAGCATGATTACCTTAAGAAACAAAGAGGATGGCACAGTTGTAACACCAAAAGAAAACAGGTGAACAAGAACTCTGTAACAATAAAGAACAGCTGCAGATCACAGAAGATACTACATCAAGGGAAGGCAAGGCAAGCATGCAGTAAGATGGAAATGAAAAAAAAAAAACAAACCAAAACCACTCGAAAAAGTATTACAGATTGAAGCACCTGAACAGGCAAAACAGCAGTGCAACAACATGAAAGAATGAGAACACCTGTGTCCTGGGTTGCAATGTATTCTATTACCATGAGCCGTTGGAGCCTGGCGCTGGTGTTCCTTGCCCCCTGCCCCCCCCCCCCCCCCTCGGGACTATTCTTCTGTTAATGCGCCCATCAGGGCGTTGCCCCATGACTCACCGTCCCTTTGTGAGATGTTCGGGCCAGGGGGTGGGGGGTGTGGAGCCAAGCATTCCCGCCGGAGATAATTTGGGGTTTGGAGCAGCGCGAGGGGCCTTCCCCGCTGGGATCCCAGGGGACAGGGACTGCACCGCCGCCGGATTTTCAGAGGAGGACCAGTTTTCTTTTCCTACAAGATCACTGCTTCAACGGGATCATCTAAAAGAGAACTGCAGCTGACACCGAAATCGGATTGCTCAGACTTTTTTTTCCTACAGACCACTGCTTTAACAGGACCATTTCAAAGAGAGCTGCAGCTGCCACTGGATCGGACTGGTACCAGCACCCTGCCCGGCAGGGGGCCAGGTTGTATCCCTGACTCTGTCGGGCCTGTAACCAGTTCCTCTGTATTATAGTTTTGTTGTATACATTAGTAAAAACTGTTATTCCCATTTCCTCATATCTTTGCCTGAAAGCCCCTTAATTTCAATTCTATAACAATTCGGAGGGGAGGGGGTTGTATTTTTCTGTTCCAAGGGGGGCTCCTGCCTTCCTTAGCAGACACCTGTCTTTCAAACCGGGACAGATTTTGGCGCCCAACGTGGGGCCTGAGGGCATTGAGGAAAAAGGGTGAAAAGGGAATAACAGTTCCTGGCTAACCTGATTTTTTGTGCACTGAACGTGGGAACTTTGTTAGGCAGCACCATGTGGTCTAGTTTACCTTGCTTCGGGTGGCACGTGGTCGTGGCTATACTGTTCCCCTTTGCAGCCCCTTATCTAAACATGGGTCCTCTGACTAAGGCTACTGTGGCTGTTATCCAGCTTGCACTATGGGTTGATAAGGTGAGGAATTCATGTTTTTTCAATTTCCTGTGGAATGTGGGCATGTGGATAAAGGGCTATCACACGCTCAGCGTACGTTTCTGGGATTACATTAAAAATGGTACCTTCTGTGAGGAAATAACACCAGGGGAAGTTTTCTCCCAACCATTCAACCAGTTCTTTGGGTCTGCTCCATCAGCTTTCAAAGGGTTTAGATTTCCCCTAGATACTATCCATGTGTTGCTAATAGGCCTACTCTGCTTAGCCATCAGAGATAAAGTGAGATTGACTTGGATAACTACTTGGGCACCCACCCCAGATACTAGGAATGCTGCCCCAGAGGCTAGAGACCCTGCCCCGCAGCCTGACCCTGTCCCACGCCCTGGCATTGCCCAACAGCCCACCTCAGAAATGGACCAGCTGAATTGGGTGGGGGTACTGGTAAAGGAAATACGCGAGATGGGCCAGAAGCTGACGGAATACACCTCCCAAACTAGTGGGAAACCTTGTCCTGAAGAGGGAGAGTCTGATGGTGCAGCAGTGGAACCCACAGATGTTACAACTGTGCAGGGTCCAGCTGAACCACAAGGACAGCCACAGCCAGCAGCAGTCACCCCTGTGCAGAGGAGGAAGTGCAAGGCCAAATCAGCACGCCCAGTTAATGATGGTGATGAACCAGAGCCCTCACAACCTGCAGGGGAGTCAGAGCCTGAAATTATCATCGAATCCCTGTCGTTCGACAGTCTCCGTAATATGCGAAAAGACATTGCGCGACGGGGACGTGAGCCTTATACAGCCTGGTTACTTCGGGTTTGGGACCTTATGGGTAAAGGCGTACAACTGGATAGTGGCGAAGCCAGGTATTTGGGATCCTTGGCCCAAGACTCAGGGGTGGACCAGGTATTCGTAAGGGAGCCGGGGCCCCTTTCTCTCTGGGAGCGGCTTTTAATGAGTGTGAGGGAAAGGTTTGTCCACAGAGAGAGAATGCAGGAGTACCATCATAGAATGCAATGGAAGACCCTTGAGGAAGCGATCCAACAGCTGAGAGAAGTGGCAGTGTTAGAGGTTCTCTTTGGGAGGGACGGACAGCATGATAATGACCCTGACAAGGTCAAATGTACAGGGCAAATGCTGTGGAACCTGGCAAAGCTGGGGCCACAGCAATATGCCACGTTCATTGAAACAATTAATGCTGATGACAACCAAGAGACAGTGGGTTCTGTTGCCAACAGGTTCAGGTATTATGAGAGTTTAGTCAATGGCCCAATGAAAGCTCATGTTGCTGCTGTGGCTAGGGACCTCAAGGAAGAGATTAGGGAGGAGGTGATGAAGGAGGTGAGGAGGAGCAGCTCACATGTGGCAGCAGTGCAGGTCATAAACCCCAGAGTCAGAGCCCGACGTCCCCCAGCTAGAGAGAGAGGGTACACCCCACGATCTGAGCTGTGGTTCTTCCTGTGTGACTGTGGGGAAGACATGAGAAGGAGGGATGGGAAACCCACTTCTGTCCTGGCAGCACGGGTTCGTGAGCTCAAAAGGGAAAACACTAACCGAGGGGGTTCCACTAAAGCAAAAGTAGCCTCAGCCTCCCGTGACCGAGCTGCCAGGTATTACAGAAGGGAGGATGATATGTCAGATCCCCTTGAAGAAACATCTAGCAGGTATGCCCAGGGGAGGGATGATAACCAGGCCTAGAGCAGCCCTGCCTCTAGCCAGGAAGAGGCACGGGAGAATCGGGTCTTTTGGACAGTGTGGATCCGATGGCCTGGCACATCAGAGCCACAGAAATATGAAGCGTTGGTTGATACTGGAACACAATGTACCCTAATGCCATCGGGACATGTGGGGGCAGAATCTGTGTCTATTGCTGTGGTGACAGGGGGGTCGCAGCAGTTGACCCTGTTGGAAGCTGAGGTGAGCCTGACTGGGAAGGAGTGGCAGAAACATCCTATTGTGACTGGCCCGGAGGCCCCATGTATCCTGGGAATAGACTTTCTCCGAAATGGCTATTACAAAGACCCGAAAGGATTTAAGTGGGCTTTTGGGGTAGCTGCTGTGGAAGCAGAAGGCATTAGGCAATTGAACACCTTGCCTGGACTATCAGAAAATCCTTCTGCAGTTGGGCTCCTGAAGGTGGAAGAGCAACGGGTGCCAATTGCCACTTCGACGGTGCACCGCCGGCAGTATCGGACGAATCGAGATGCCGTGATCCCCATCCACAAGATGATCCGTGAGCTGGAGGGCCAAGGGGTGGTCAGCAAGACCCACTCACCCTTCAACAGCCCCATCTGGCCTGTGCGCAAGCCTGACGGAGAATGGAGATTGACTGTGGACTATCGTGCTTTGAACGAAGTGACTCCACCATTGAGTGCTGCTGTGCCGGACATGCTGGAGCTCCAGTACGAGCTGGAGTCCAAAGCAGCAAAGTGGTATGCCATTATTGACATTGCTAATGCATTTTTCTCCATTCCTCTGTCACCAGAGTGCAGGCCTCAGTTTGCCTTCACCTGGAGGGGCGTGCAGTACACCTGGAACCAACTGCCCCAGGGGTGGAAGCACAGTTCCACCATCTGCCATGGGCTGATCCAGACTGCACTAGAAAAGGGTGAGGCTCCAGAACATTTGCAGTTCATCGATGATATCATTGTATGGGGGAACATGGCAGTGGAAGTATTTGAGAAAGGAGAGAAAATCATCCAGATTCTCCTGGAGGCCGGCTTCGCCATCAAGAAACACAGAGTCAAGGGACCTGCCCGAGAGATCCAGTTCCTGGGGGTAAAGTGGCAAGAGGGACGGCGCCAGATTCCCACCGAGGTCATCAATAAGATCACTGCGATGTCTCCACCAACCAACAAGAAGGAAACACAAGAATTCCTAGGTGTCATAGGCTTTTGGAGGATGCACATTCCCGAGTACAGCCAGATCGTGAGCCCTCTATACCTGGTTACCCGCAAGAAGAACAATTTCCACTGGGGCCCTGAACAACAACAAGCCTTCACTCAGATCAAGCAGGAAATCGCTCATGCGGTAGCCCTTGGCCCAGTCAGGACAGGACCAGAGGTGAAAAATGTGCTCTACTCTGCAGCCGGGACCAAGGGTCTGTCCTGGAGCCTTTGGCAGAAGGTGCCTGATGAGACTCGGGGCCGACCACTGGGATTCTGGAGCCGAAGCTACAGAGGGTCCGAAGCCAACTACACTGCGACAGAGAAAGAAATGTTGGCCGCCTATGAAGGAGTTCGAGCTGCCTCAGAAGTAATCGGCACAGAGGCACAACTCCTCCTGGCACCCCGACTACCGGTGCTGGGGTGGATGTTCAAGGGAAAGGCTCCCTCCACGCATCATGCCACCGACGCTACTTGGAGCAAATGGATTGCCCTCATCACTCAGCGCGCCCGCATTGGAAACCAAAATCGCCCTGGGATCTTGGAAATAATTACTAACTGGCCAGAAGGTGAGGCTTTTGGATTATCTTCTGAAGAAGAGGAAGAGGAAGTGACACGTGCTGAGGAAGCCCCTCCATATAATGAGCTACCAGAGAGTGACAGACGATATGCCCTCTTCACCGATGGTTCCTGCCGAATTGTAGGTGCTAGCCGGAAATGGAAAGCTGTTGTATGGAGCCCCACACGACAAGTTGTACAAGCTATCGAGGGAGAGGGTGGATCGAGCCAATTGGCTGAACTCAAAGCCGTCCAATTAGCCCTGGACATTGCTGGGAGAGAGAAGTGGCAAAAGCTCTACCTCTACATTGATTCATGGATGGTAGTCAATGCCCTGTGGGGTTGGCTGGAAAGGTGGAAAAAGGCCAACTGGCAGCGTAGGGGAAAACCAATCTGGGCTGCTCATGAGTGGAAGGACATTGCCGCTCGGGTAAAGGAGCTACCTGTGAAAGTCCGTCATGTAGATGCTCATGTCCCCAAGAGTCAGGCTAATGAACATCGCAACAACGAGAAGGCAGATCAGGCTGCAAAAATAGAGGTGTTCCAGATAGATTTGGATTGGCAGCATAAAGGAGAGTTGTTCTTAGCTCGGTGGGCCCATGATGCCTCAGGCCATCAAGACAGAGATGCCACCTATAAGTGGGCACGAGACCGAGGGGTGGATCTAACCATGGACAGTATCTCCCAGGCTATCCATGACTGTGAGACGTGCGCTGCGATCAAACAGGCCAAGCGGGTGAAGCCCCTGTGGTATGGTGGGCGGTGGTCCAACTACAAGTATGGGGAGGCCTGGCAGATCGACTACATCACAGTGCCTCAAACCCGCCAAGGCAAGCGCTACGTGCTCACAATGGTGGAAGCCACCACTGGATGGCTGGAGACCTACCCTGTGTCTCACGCTACTGCCCGGAACACCATCCTGGGCCTTGAAAAGCAAGTCCTTTGGAGGCATGGCACCCCTGAGAGAATTGAGTCCGACAACAGAACTCATTTCAAGAACAGCCTTGTCAACACCTGGGCTAGGGAACATGGCATTGAGTGGGTGTACCACATCCCTTACCATGCACCAGCAGCTGGGAAAGTTGAACAGTGCAATGGACTGCTTAAAACCACCTTGAAGGCACTGGGTGGAGGAACTTTCAAAAACTGGGAGATGCATTTAGCAAAAGCCACCTGGTTAGTTAACACCCAAGGCTCCACGAACCGAGCAGGCCCCGCTCAATCTGAACCCTTACAAACAACAGACGGGGATAGGGTTCCAGTAGTGCACATGAGAGGTATGCTTGGGAAAACTGTTTGGGTTAATTCTGCCTCGGGCAAAGACAAACCCATCCGTGGGGTTGTCTTTGCTCAGGGACCAGGTTGTACTTGGTGGGTAATGCAGAAAGATGGGGAAACCCGGTGTGTACCACAAGGGGACCTTATCTTAAGTGAGAACTGAGTGTAGAGTTTCATTGTCTATGTATGTATACATATATATATGTGTGTGTGTGTGTAGAGTTTAAGAAAGGAATTGATTTGAGATGATGCAAATGGTAATAGAATAAAGGGTGGATATTGTCCTGGGTTGCAATGTATTCTATTACCATGAGCCGTTGGAGCGTGGCACCGGTGTTCCTTGCCCCCCCCCCCGCCCCTCGGGACTATTCTTCTGTTAATGCACCCATCAGGGCCTTGCCCCAGGACTCACCATCCCTGTGTGAGATGCTCCGGCCGGGGGGAGGGGGGGGATGTGGGGTAGGGGGAGTGGAGCCAAGCATTCCCGCCGGAGATAGTTTGGCAGTTTGGAACAGCGTGAGGGGCCTTACCCGCTGGGGATCCCAGAGGACAAGGACTACTACACCACCACGGGATTTTCGGAGGAGGACCAGTTTTCTTTTTCTACAAGATCACCGCTTCAACGGGATCACTTATAAGAGAACTGCAGCTGACACCGAAATCAGATTGCTCAGACCCTTTTTTCTACAGACCACCGCTTCATCAGGACCATTTCAAAGAGAACTGCAGCTGCCACTGGATCGGACTGGTACCAGCACCCTGCCCGGCAGGGGGCCAGGTTGTATCCCTGACTCTGTCAGGCCTGTAACCAGTTCCTCTGTATTATAGTTTTGTTGTATACATTAGTAAAAACTGTTATTCCCATTTCCTCATATCTTTGCCTGAAAGCCCCTTAATTTCAATTCTATAATAATTCGGAGGGAAGGGGGTTGTATTTTTCTGTTCCAAGGGGGGCTCCTGCCTTCCTTAGCAGACACCTGTCTTTCAAACCTAGACAACCTGGAAGAAAGCCTGGTATGGCTGTAGTAAATTTAAGTTAACATTACTCATAGCAGTTCAAGTTGAAAAATCTGGTAGAAGAGAGGTAAGTTATAAGCCAGAAAAAAAACCCTGGAAGTGCAAGCACAGATGGCATGAGAGGAGAACAAACAATAATCAGAGAGTAGAAGGCAGTGAAGAATAACAAGAGGACAGTATTGCAGAAGCCCAGGGAGAATAAGACATCCAGTTGTAGAGGATTACACACAGTATCGAAAGCAGCAGAGGTCAAGAAGGTTAAGAAAGAAGGGAAATCCTTGCAACTTGGCCAGAAGGAGCCTTGTAGCGATCTTAATGAAGGCAATTTCAGAAGAACATAGAAACTGGTTTGTAAGTAATTTAGTATGAAGAAAGAGGAGAGAATGTACAACAACAAATGTAAATTTTCCTGCTCCAGGAATCTGGAAAACAAGGGAAGCATAGTAGACTGTCAGTTTTAAGGACAGAGGACAGTAACTCAGAAGAAAATTAGGAAGGGAATAAGATGGCAGAAAGAGGTGAAAAACAGAAATTTGGAGTTTAAAAAATTCAATGAATTAGACTTTGGAGTCAAGGCTAAGCGGTTAAAGGCAGAAAAAAAAAGCAGAGAGTAAACATGAGAATCTATCACTGTAAGTAGCAGGCAAGAGTGCTGAGGAAAAGTAAACACGCCAATTCTAATCAGTTTTTCTCTGGAAACCTTTAGATTCTGCAGGGGAAGAGATACAGGAAAAAGCCTAAGGCAGGGCTCTAGACAGCTTGCAAAGCAAAGGAACTGGGAAATGCACTGGGGGGAGGGGGGCAAAACAAAAAAAAGGATAATTGAGTATGAAATAAGACTTATGAAGACATCAAAGAAATCTGCCTGGTTCAACAACCAGTCACAGGTAGGTACATTATCATAAATGAGATGAGGAGGTGGCAGTCATGAGAAAAGGGACTTGGAGATGCAGTAATCAGATAAGATGGCTGGCAAAATCAAAACAGAAGTAATCACTTCTCCCAGAAACAGAAATGAGGATTAGCAGATGAAGATCAAATAGGCTAGAGGACTGCAGAATAAACTTAATGAGAAATCAACTTGAAAAACAAAGTCAGAAGGGATGAGGAGTCACAGTAAGAGCAGTGACCACATGTCAAAGACTAAGATGGAGCTACACAGGGAAAAACAAGACATGAGGCAACATGAAGGAACATCTGATGGACTCCTGCTCAAAGAAAGCCTAAGAGGAAATAACGGAAGGGGAAGTATAAAGACAATGGTAGATGAGGAACATAACATTTATTGTTAATGATAAAAGAGAGGATAAAACAGAGATTAGGCATTAATGTAATGCTGTATTGTTGGCAGCAAGGTTTCTGCAACCGATACACCAGAAAAGACTGTTGCTGCTAAAACACTAAGCACGTACCCTTTGGTTTGGATTTCCTGAGGAGACACACAATTGCTCATGGCTAAGGAATTAAATAGACAATGATTTCTTTATACTCTGGTTACATATATGGGATACAAAGCTCAATTACTGTACCACATCTTGGCACATATAAGGACAGCAAATGACAGGTTCAGCAGTATACTATTAGCATGATGCACCCTGACAGTGGAACACAAAATTTCACAAAAAAACAAAATCACTTAGTTGAAATGTATGAACAAGCCCAATATTTAAACTATCTGATCCCCTTTTTGGTCTCATCCTGCTTCTGGTCTCATGTTACCCACAAATAAGCCTGCATTTTCCTTAAATAAAGACCATAACAGTGAACAGCAATTCAAATTCATAAAGAAGAGCTAGCAAGGACCTATTGAACACTTGAGAAATGCAATTTGGATAGGAATCACAGAAAATAATGTTGGAAAAGACTTCAAAACATTACTTCAAAACATCAACTCCACTCTCAGTGCTCCAAATTTGTATCAGCTTTCCTTAAGCCACTCCTGACAGATGTTTATCTAACATGTTTTTTTAGCAAACCTCAAACAATACAGAGTCAAAAATCTCCCCTGGCAGTCTATTACAGTGACAGAACAATTTAAAAATCTCCCTTTAACATTTGGCATATACCAGATTCTCTGAAACTCAAACCATTTCTTCATGCACCATAAAGCTGATTGCCTTCATCTTTGCAGCAAAAATTGCTGTACAGAAAGGATGTTCCCTGTTGCAACTGGACAGCTCTCTCGAGTGTTTTGCATTGAAAGGACAGAGCCCTTATTAAACACCAACCAAAAAAAAATAAAAGTCTGCCTGAACAGATGAGCTATGAAAACTCATCTCTGTGATGAGTCATCTGGGACAGAAGAGACGGACTTTCCCACATAAGCAGTCTGCTGGAAGCTGGATTCAGCCACCCCAAGTGACACAGCCAAAGGAAACTAACATTTACAAGCAAGCAAGGCACAGGCATAGCATTAGTCATGATCGCTTGTCCTACAGCCTTCAGAAAGAAGCCAAAAGGAAAACAGTATAGCCCTGGTCGCATTGTTCAAAGGGAAAGTTAAAATGGGAAGCAGAGCAGCAAACTGGAGCGCTGGGTGGAGCTCCTAATTATGCCTCGCTTGGTAGCACCACTCTGGGGGAAAAAAAAAGGAGTCAGTAAGGGCAAAAGAGAGAAAGGGGGAGGGGGTTAGAAAGAAAAACCGAGCTGGGAAATGAAATGTGCATGGGGTCAGCCACTCAGAGGGAAAAGGATGCAGGGAGGTACCTGAACCCTTGGCCATGGAGTGGGGAAAGGGACTGGGATTAGGACCATCTCCCTTTCCAGAGGCAGTGGACCTGGGAGAGGCCCTGGACACAGCAAGTTTCCTTCCATGAAATGGCTGGCTCCTCTTCTCCCCGGGGTGGGGCAGTGGGGACCCCAAGGGAAAAGCTGCAGGGAAGGGGAGGGAGTGCAGAGCTATATAGGTGGGTGCACTGAGGCATGGCAGAGGGGAGGAGGGAGCATGGAGCCTTGCACAGGGGTGCAAGGTAGTACGGGGATGAGAGGGCAGAGCTGTAGACATGGCAGCCGTGGCAGGGGACTGACTGGAGCAGGGTAAGGCAAAGACTGCAGAGCGATAGCAGGGTTGGAGGAAGAAGGGGCAAGATGATGGTGCTCCACAGGGGAAGCAACACACGGAACACTGTGCAGAGCAATGCAGAGGCAGAAGTGCATAGCATGGTGGGAGCAAGGCTATGAGGGGTGAACAAGGGGGTGCACAGACACAAGGGGAAGAGCGGAGCTATAGGGAGAAGCAAAACAATGCACCGTTATGTGCGTGAGGGCTGGGAGTGGGGTGTAACGGGGTTCACAGCCATGAGAGGGGATTACAGGAGGGGAGAGCAACGGGTTCACAGCCACGGTGGAGCAGAGCTGTTGGTGGGGCGAGGCGGGGGGGGGGCAGGGAAAGGAAGGTGTTCACAGCCACGGGAGAATCTGGTTACAGGGGATGCAAGTGGCTGCTCAGCCGTGGGAGGACTACAGATGTAGCAAGGGGGATGCAGAGCCATGGGAGAGTGGGGTTACGGGGGGAGGGGGGGGGGCAAAGTGGTGCACAGCCACGGGAGAGCAGGGCTATGAGGGGTAAAGGGGGCTGCACAGCCACCGGAGAGCACGGTCATCGGGGAGATGAGCACAGCCGCGGGACAGCATGGAAGGCAGAGCTGGGGAGAGGTCCCACAGCCGCGACGGCCAGTGGGCCCGCCGGCGGGGTAACAGGGCCCGGCGGGGGAGCGGCAGGGCCAGGGGAGGGGAAGGAAGGGGAAAGGAGGGGGGCGGCAGGGCCTGGCGGCGGGCGCGGGCCGCTCACCTGCGCGGCGGAGCTGCAGCAGCCCATGGCGTCCGCGGGTTTCTGCCCTGGCGGTACCCGCTAAGCGCCAGGCGGCGGCGGCGGGCAGGCGCTGGGCATCCACCCGCCGCGACTGTCCGCCCCGGAGCGGCGGCGAGGTGCGAGGCGAGGCGGAGGACGCCAGGGAACGGCCAGGCCCGATCAGGCGAGCCCTGCTGCAGCACCAGCCCCTCCGCGGCACCCCCTCATCCTCCCCCCGCGGCGGCGGCGGCCGCGGCTGAGGGGGAAGGGGCGGGGCCTTCGGCGGGCGGGGCCGGAGGGGCGGGGCCAGGGTACTGCAGCGCGGGGGGTACCTGCCCGGCCTCGTGGCTCCGCCCCCGCTTCCGCCCCGGCGCGCGGCTGCTGGCTTCCGGTGGCGCAGTCGCTCTTGCCGGGTCGCCAAGGCGACGGCAGCCTGCTGGCGGGCGGCGGGCCCGGCCCGGCCCAGGGGTCCTGCCCGCCGCCTTTCCGGAGTCGGGCATGGCCAGACGTGCCTCCTGTTTCTTCTCCTCGGCCGCCGGGAGGAGGGGGCGCTGCCCAGTGCGGGGACAGATGCGGGGGGAAGCTGCGCTCCGGGCAGGGGGTTTTCCCGGTGGCGGGTACTGCCTGGAAGGGACCATAGAGCTGCTTCCACAGACAGCCCTGTTGTACGTGTGCTCGCAGGCCCTAGAGGTGACGTGGCGTGCCCCGGCTTGCTGGGGGGTGATCTTCAAGGTCTTTTCCAACCTAGGCGATTCTGTGATTCTGTGGGAGATGCTTGGGGAATCCGCAGCCCGTCACGCCTGTGTCATGCACTGCCTCCAGTGCGGTTTGTCCCATCCTTCAGACTGGCTCTTACCCTTGGCGCAATGTGGGGAGTACCCACTCACCTGACATGGTGGCCTTGAGAGATGGCAAAAGATGTGAGCCTCTCCCCTGGACTCACAGTCGACTGCCATACTTCCACAGCTGATTTCGGCAAGCTCTGTAGCCTTCCCAGAGGGACAAGTGCCGGTGTCATGCTTTTGAGGCGTATGCCTCAGTAAGTGCAAAAAGCTGATTTCATGATCTGCATCAGGATGATGTTGCGTAGTTAAGTGATACAAGTTCAGCCTCTGAACTGTAGGCCAGACCATGTTCCTGAGCCATGCAGAAAGCAACAAACACCTCAAAGCTTCTGAACCAGTGAGTAACAACATGGCTGCATCTTGTAGTCCTTAATGGCAACGGAGGTGACTGCTTTTCTCAGAATGAAAGAGAGTTCTCTTGGCAAACTGGCAGTCCCTCTTAAGGTAAGTTTACTGGCCCAGCAGTTTTGTTTGAATGTGGCCTAAACATATTGTATCACATAAGTGATACTCTTAAGTGAAAGTACTTTTTTGCTGAATCTTAAAGCAGGTTTAATTTAATCAGTGTAATAGAATATCCATGATTTGAAGTAACACTGCAAGTTTAAATGATCCTTTGACAGGCAGAATGAGGCAAAAGTGGCCCTGTGACTAGAGAAGGAGTCTTGTTAGGCTTCCAAAATAGAACAAAAACTGGTGTGTGGGTGAATTGTGAATCATGGGGGTTTTTTTAGCTCTTCTCAGTTAAATGGCAAGTAACATCACTTCTCACAGTGTTCATATTTTCTAAGACCTGGTTAAAATACCATTTTACCACTTACATATACATGGCTGTTACTTCTCATTGTTCCTCCTCATTCTATACAAATATTTCTGTCATATTCAAAGGTGTGACCATTAAAAAAAAATGTACTTTTTAAGGAGGCATGTTTCTTTTATGATTGACACAGGAACAGATAACAAGAAATCTGCAGTCAGTTCCTGTGTAACTTTGCACATGCCACTTCAGTTTCTTTGTTCCTTAGTTTTGCCATTTATAAAACTGACTTTGGTCCTAGCGTTTGTCTTTTTCATTTGCTTGAGTAACAACAACATGATCTCTGTGCCATATATGTGATTTAGTCAGTCTGTTAAATAGACCAGATTGTTTGACATAGTTCTTGGGTTTCATTTAGGACCTCAAAGTGTTGTCATGGTAATTAAATACTGCCTCCTACTTTTTGCACATAGACTAAACACGTTCAGCACAGTATCAGAAGACAGTAATGGATTGAAACACAGTCTCTGCCCCTCAGATTTGTGAACTCTGCAAAACAAAAAGGTTGTTCTAGCCAATAATCAAAAGCTTTGTGCAGCTGCATAGGGGGAACAATAACTTTGCAGTGATTAAAAAATGCGAGCCTTTATGGTAAAGCTTATAAAGACATAGAGCTGTAGCTCAGGTAGCTGGGGTTTGCTGCAAGTAAGTGTGTGACAACTGTTGAAAGTATTTGGACAAATCTGAGTGTTAGAAATAATCATCAGAGTAATTGCCCTTACCTCTGCTCCTGTTCGAAGGAAGTTAGTTGTGTTTTTGACAGGAATGTGTTAATAGCTGCAGAGGTAGATGTCTGGCTTTCATTACTTTAACGATGCTTTGTTTGGCTAGTCACACAAAAGAGAAGAAAAGTTAAAAGGTTCTTGCTTATTCATGATTGCACTTGCTCTTATATTTATTCAGTGTTTTGGGAGGAAACTGGGAAGGGATTGAAATGGGAATTGCTGAATCTTAGTTGAGAAATACAGAAGTTGAACTTTAAGCATATGCCTAAGTGCATTTTTTGAATTGTGCTTTATGGATTCCTTTCTTAAGATGACTGTAATCTGCTCTAAGGCATGGTTACATCACAAGCTGCTAAAGTGCAATTCTGACTGCCCAGATTTAGTGTTAATAAGAATCTAGCTTTTTTTTTGTGTAACAGATTTGAGTCTGCCCTTCTCCCCTCAGCCAAGAAGGATGAGCTTTATCTATATTTTCATTTCATTGCTAGACTCAGAATGACAGGTTAGAGTTTTTGAAGTACCATCTGATACTAAGAAAGGGAGACAGCAACAGTGAGAAGGCTGTAAAATGACAAAAATTACTTTAGTACTTGAGTTTAGTAAATTGTAGGTTGTATGTAGACTGCTTCCACTCTGGCAAGTGTGGGGAGGATATCAAAGAAGATAAGGAAACGTTCCACAATGCATGAATTGTGTGATAATATTTACGTTTTCTCACCAGGGCTAGGATCCTGACCTTAGGCACCCATATTTAAACACCTAAGGATTTTCCAAGGTACAAAAAAAATCTATAGTTTCTGTTCCATATTAACGAGATAAATACTTTTAAGATAGTAGTAGATTCAGGCCATTTGGATATGTTCTTAAGTGTGAGTTTTGGGATGGTGTTTTTAAACAAGCTCAGTCCTGGGGTAACTGCTCACTCAAGAGGTGCTCCAAACCTGGCCTTGCTGTTAATGAAAGGGAAGAGTTGCATCATGCACACAAAAGAAAAATTAGTATTACACGAGCAAGGCATTGTTACAGTCTGTGTGTTCGCTTCCCTCTTCTAATAGACAAACTCAGGTTATTATAATTTTGCTGACTTCTTCCACCTACCAATAAAACTATGAATGCTTAGCAACCACTTGGCATTTTTTAAAAATCCTATCCTCTGTGCTTAACCTCAATATTCCTGTTATTTTGTTGTGGTTTATTTGTTTGTTTTAAATTGCTTAAATACAAAATAGCATGTATTCCGTCCATAATGTGTCCAGACAACGAACAAACTGTTGGCTTTCACACACGTGTATCAGTGCAGGATTAGGAGTGATTCTGCTGATTTCAGCAGAATACTAATGAAAGTACAATGTGAGAAGGCATTCCAGCAAACACATGGCAAACAGGATGTCAGTCTATCTCTATGAACAATGTGGGGATAAAGCCCATTGACCCTCTCAGAGCCCTGCGGCCCCATTATCTTGTATATCTCGGAATCCACCTGAAACTGGTCATCTTCCTGAAAAGTTAAGCCGTACTATTGCACTTGTTTACAGCTGGGGAGCTACAGCATGGGTGCTCATGTCAAGTCACACAGGACACCAGTTACAAAGCAGAGAATTGAACCTGTATCTGCGGAACTCCAGCTTGTACCCCAAAGATCCTTTCAGTTATGAATTTTACTTGGTTGTGCCAAAAGCATTTGAGTGATCCTCCTTTGCAATTAGAATGGCTGGATTCTTACAGACTTTTTCATCTCTTGACTAAGAAAAGTTGCATATTGCTCAGTAAGTCTGAGCTCTAGCAAGTTAAAGCTAAGATTTTCATTTTGCTGCCTGACTGCAGAGGGACAGGTCAATTCAGTTAACTCACTGGGAAAGTCAGAAAACCTTCTTTGATTCTACTTTGTGCTGCAGCCCCATTAACTGGGGTCTGTTAGGTCTGTTTCAATTTAAGAACTGGAGCCTCCAAGGAAAGAGAAAGCATCAGAGAGCTTTCTGAATGAATCAGGAGGGTGAAATCTTTTTTCCCAGTTCTTAATCAAGATTTTAGTCCATTGTACTCTTAGAGATGTAACCTTTTGGTGAAAGGACGGAGGTGTACGGGGGAGGTTCTGTCCATTGGTGACTATCAGTAATGTTCAAGACCCATTAGAAGACTAATATTTCAGTGTGTTATTAAAAAGCATATACTTTCTGCCTACAGTAGTCTATTCATGCCATAATGAAAGTAAAATGTATATCCTTTCTATGTTAAAAGATGTGACTTTGCACTATCTAATACCTGTTGGACTTTATTCTGATGTTAGACACCTGTGCATGAAGAACTGTTTGAGTAGATCATTTCACACAAGTCAAACACCTTTCACACATTCACAGAATCACAGAATGTTAGGGATTGGAAGTGACCTCAAAAGATCATCTAGTCCAATCCCCCTGCCAGAGCAGGAACACCTAGGTCAGGTCACACAGGAACACATCCAGGTGGGTTTTGAATGTCTCCAGAGAAGGAGATTCCACAACCTCTCTAGGCAGCCTGTTCCAGTGCTCTGTTACCTTCACTGTGAAGTTCTTCCTCATATTTATGCAGAACCTCCTATGTTCCAGCTTGCACCTGTTGCCCCTTGTCCTATCATTGGATGTCACTGAGAAGAGCCTGGCTCCATCCTCATGACACTCACCCTTTACATACTTATTAATGAGGTCACCCCTCAGTCTCCTCCAAGCTAAAGAGACCCAGCTCCCTCAGCCTTTCCTCATTGTTATCCTCATTTACATTGTTATCAGCCTGAGCCAGAATCGTGCTAGCCATTTGCAGCTGAAATGTTCCATATCCAGTATCCATCCCCCTGAGAAATCCAGTCTTCAGAAAACGTTCTTTAAAATAGCTGGGACAGTTCTGTTGGGTGGGAGTGTGTGCGTGTGTCCGACTGACTTCATGGTAGCAACCAGGAAAACATAATTTGTTTCAGCTTTGTAAGAAAGTTTTGTGTTGCCCCAAGGAGGCACAGAAAGCCAAGTGCAATCCTTCCTGTAGAGGCAGTTACCACCATAATATATGATTAGCCATTATGATCTCCTGTCGTTTCACTCTAGGAGAATTATGACTCTCGCATGGAGGATGTAAGACTACAGATGGAGCACTGCCTGCCACAAATCTCTTGTAAGGCTTCTGCAGTAAATCTCTTGGAGAATAGTCATTGCCTAAAAAAACTATGCTAAAGGGACCTGCTATTTGTTTTCCTGGGGAAGAAGGGCTGTGGAGGGAGACACTATTCCATTCTAAACTCCTTAATGTTGTGCAAGGAAGCATTCATCAAGGAAGATTCAGCTTTTTCTCAGAGTAAGACAAGAAAGGAGACAAGGTAATATCCACCGTGTTGTGTGGCTCTGGCTTTCTGTATAGTGTTTTATATGAGGAAGAATGAATAGATGCATCACTCTCCAGAGGCTGACTTGGGCTGTAATGGATTTTATAGCTTAGTTGCAGTAATAGCCAGCTAGAGGTTGCTAGATTGGCACAGGTCTGGACTGTTGGTTGTGGAGAACATCTACAGTGGGCTCAGAACTGGCATTCAACTCAGGTGTGGGCTTAAGACCAAACAGTGCTTTGTCATTGGCAGAAACGCTCATTCATATACTGAATGTAGGTGAATAGACACTGATGGAGCTCAAAATGTTGATGGGTTTCCTGTGCGTGAGTCCTTGAAAGTACACTTTTGAAACTTCAAGGCTGAGTTATATCATCGAGGTGAACAGAGGGATGGGATTGTCACAGGGCTCAGCCTAATTCAGCTCCATACTGCAGTTGGCAGTATACGTACAGCCAGTGCAGCTGGCAGTGAAAGCTAACAGGAGAAGATCTGAGGAGCTTCACACTGAATTTAATTGGACATTTTCCTTCTAGGGAGGGTTTTAAAGGTCCTAGCCTCACTGCTTCTTTGTTCTTTGTGTCACTCATGTTCACCTTTAAAATGAGGGTATTAAAAATTTGAAAAGCAATTTCTTTTTATACAATGCCACTCCAATTGCAAAAATAACTACATATATATAAACAAACAGGCATCAAGATTTATTTGAAATTGCGGATCTCAATTTGCATGTTTACTACACATGTAGACATGCTTAACTTTAAACTCATAACTAAGTGCTTTGCTTAGTGAAAGCCTGAAAGTGATCATAAGAATGTTTGAAAGTCTAGTGTTAAATTATTTTTTCCGGCTCACAGAAAAGATGGAGACTCTCAGAAGTTCTTTGCATCCATCAGGCAGCTAGCTAGACATTGACCACAGAGACTCTGACATTCCCTGGGTAAAAACAGTGCAGCTTTATTGGTTTTCCTGGCACACTGGAAAAACCCCAGGGCAGGATGCAGTGCCTGGTAGGGACAATCTTGCAGCTGTTTCTGGTAAGAAAAGTTGAGGGAGAGTGAAAAGTGTGTCACTTTGCAGTTCCAAAGATTTGGTGAGACAGTTTTCAAGATGAAAGATGGAAAATATTTAAATGTGGAAGAAGTGTGGGGTTTTTAACATTGCTGTGGGAATATTGTATACACTAGAGAGGTGGAGTCTATGCACCAAGTCTATCCAAGGTGGATGCTCATTACCAGAAAGCCTCTTGCAAGTTTTAGAGGTAGATGAGGAAACCGCTACCTTCTTGCTTCAAATCTTCATTATGTAGGGCTCAGAGCACATCCACCTTCCAGGAGTTTAGTTGGCTGAGTGAAGTTTAGCTGTCAGAGCCCAAGGTCAGCTCCTTCACTGATACGAACTCTTGTAGAGAAGGCAAGAGGCGAGGACTTACCCCATTTCTGCCTTGGGAGCTTCTGTTATGCTGAGGTTCTGCTGCTATACCACATCACAGCTGTGTAAGCAGATGTGTCAGGCCCAGTCCTCACCTTGACCCAGACCCAGTGGCTGGGCTGCCTGGCTTGACATCAGACTGCCTTGTCTCTGGTCTGTCGGCCCCTGATTGGTGGTTCTGGCCCTGATCCCAACCCAGATTTGCCACTCTGCATCCTGGCTCGTTGTTGGTGAGCTCCCTGCTGACAGGAGCCATAATAAGGCCCCTAGCTACAAGCTAATCTCCTTATGGAGCAGCTGCCCCCCCTTACTGCTTCCTTATGCACTGAACATTTGAGACAGGTTGAAGGTATGGCAAGTTTGTGTTTGCAAAATAGGAGCAATGAATGAATAAAAACTATGAAGGGCAGGATGATTTGTGAGTAGGTGGAGAAAACACGGGTTCTCTGACTCTCAGATGACTTACGTTAGACATTGAACTTTGCACAAGAAAACCTCCTTATCAGTGGTAAAAAGGTGACCATCCCACAAAACTATATTTCAGTAACTGTTTGTTGTGCAATATGAAAAAGAGGAATCCATATTTTTTCTTTTTAAAAAATAAAAAACCCTACTTTTTTAGTTGACCAGCTAATTACTGAAGTATTGCAGATGCTGTTGGAACTATTGTGCTGCTGTTCACTCATTTTCCAAGTGAATGCCTCACTCCTTGAACACTTGGTTATGTTTGGGCTAATGACAAAGGGTAGATTCTAGTATAGATTAGACATTGTACTTCAGGTATCAAAATTCTTTTCTGACAGATTTAGGACAAGATTTATGTATTGCCACAAGAAGTTTCAGTTTCAAAGAACTTGAGGTTTTCAATGAGAAACTGCTTAGTCAAAATATTTCTTAAAATAATGAGAACTCAGTTGTAATGAAAGTGATAGTAAAGTCTCAAAGAGCTTAAATTATGATCGAGAGACCTGTCTTCCTTTTCAGCTTTTATTCCATCACATTTGCCAAAGAGCTCAACCTCAGAGGCTTTTCCAGAATAAATGTCATCCTACTGTGAAGCTTTTCTCTGATCATAGCCGCCAGTTCCACGATGTCTCCAAAGCGAGTCTTCTGCTGCTTAGCGCTGATGGCTGGGTACAGGAAGAGGGGACTTCTTCCATCCCTTTAATAGATGGGTCTTCCTTTTGCAGTGGGGGAGGCTTAGGATAGCTGACTACATTTGGTCCTTCTTCGGAACAACTCTTCTGTGGTAGTGGATTGCTCATGAAGTATTTTCTTGTGGCATTTCTACATCTTCCTCGAAGGCATACTTCCTCAGCTACTGAGCTTGCAGGAGGGATCACATTTGTTTTCTACTGCAGATTCATTCTGTTGTGAGCCGGTTTTTTTCTGTGAGTCATCATGGAAGTCATTAAGCAGGTTTCAAACAATGTGTCTGATACTGGAAAAGGAGAGGCAGATGCACTACCCTCACTCTTAAGTAGAGAGGATATTGGCTCCTGCTGTTCTTGTGTTTTCTATTACCTGGGTCTGACAGGATACATCTTGCAGTAGTTGTTCTTCCCTGTGAGTTTCTAGGTGAGCATGAAGTATCAGTCATTAACACTTGTTTGTTAGGGTAATACTTGTTTTGCAGTCATCACCTTTTCAGTGATACATTATGGAGAGCTGACTGTGACATCTGCAAAAGAGTGTTTTGTCCCCTTCCTATCAGAAAAAAAGAAACAAAACCAAAATCGAATTCTGGGAGGAAATAACTTTTTAGCTCCTTGTCTGTGTTTGTCTGTTCTAGTGTGCCTCACTGCTCTGGAGTAGGAAAGTTGTTTGGTTCACCTCCTTTTAAAATTAACAATAGCCACTGCCACTACTATGCACACACATGCAAGTCCTAGTACTAGGTCTGAAAATCAGAGCTTAATGGTACCTCAGGATAGAGAATCAAAATCATGAGTCATTTAGGGATTATCTGCAGCATAGATCCAGGAATATCCGTTCAGGCTAACTGTAGAATTTTTGATCCTTCACTTAGACATGTAGGAAAGTATGGTTCATAACAAATGAAGCTGTGTACACATTTATATCAGGAAACAGGACAGACATACAGTAGGACATCTTACCTGAGGTGGATGTTTTAGATGGACCACTTCAGACAGTTCTTCACACTGCTACCATGCCCTTAAGAAATAACTGCTGTCTTCAGTAATGTCTGCACCATTCAGTTCCTCAGAAGAAAAGAAAAATCAAAACATTTTCTGAATCTCCTTTGGTATCTATGTAACTTTGCACTTTCTCCCACCATTATTTTCTGAATCCAATTTGTTACTGAAACAAACACAGCCTTAATGATGCTGTTTTCAAATAGTAGCTAGAGTTTCCTGTTCCCCCAACAGAACAGGACAGGCTGAGAAACCAGATGGAGCTGGAGGATAAAATATTTGTACTGTGGAACAAGAATCTGGCATCTTTCTCTGTCCTACTAGAATCTTGCTGTGTTTAGTTGTGCTAATACATGGTTTAATCACCAAGAATGTAGCATTTTGTGTGACAGTGTGGAGAAGAAAAAATACCCGTGGCTTTCTGTTGATTTACATGTATTTTAGAGTATCACTGTGATGATCCCAGTTGCCTTGGATTTCAGGTGGTAAATGCATGCTGTACAAAAGGAGGGAATGCCTACCAAAATAGAAATGCCTTCCTGAATAGCTACCTTTGTTTTCCTGGGACAATGCTGAATAGCTGTATGAGATACAGGGTTCTGAAGACACTGGACTGGACTCTCCTCTTGCCTTGTTTTAGTTCCATGGATTCTGATGAACTTTTCTGAGTTACAGATGTGTAAGGGAGAAGAAATCAGCTGACTGAAACCAAAGCCCCACAGCTAGCTTTACTTCCAGCAGCTTTTTTTATAGAAGTCTTACTAAGGATGTAAAATAGATGCACAACTACCTAGGGACAAAAGATTTTCAAGTCATTAGAGCAAGGAAGATTGAGATGGCAAGCCTGAATTCTGTTTGCAGCTCTGGCCCTGCCAAGTTTTTAACGATTAATTGCAGACTTTATTAATTATTAATATAGGCCTGTAAGCTGCTCAGATTTTTGCATCTTTAGCTTTTCAACTATAGTTTTCTATCTATTTGCCGACCCCTTTACAGAAGCTTGAAGAGTGTTTTGCTATAGGTAGTCACTGAGAAATGCAGCAGGTAGCAATAAGTCCTAGCACCTGTCTGGCCTAGGAATGCTTCCAGGGCAGATGTGTAGTTGTTTTAACTCACATGATTTTGCTCTGAAAACACATTTCTAAACACCATGCTATTTGCCATTTCCCTTCGTAACAGCAGGCATGGCACCCTAAATGCTTTGTCTCCTCCTCGAACCTGTGCACATGGTACAGCAGAATGTAAATAAAGTCACAGTATCCTGGGCAGACAAGAGCACATACATTTCCACTGGATGCAGATGATGTCCTTTTTCATGTGTGGCTCAGCTCAGAGGACTTTATCTGACATTTTGGAAGTTGCAATGAAACACTCTGTGGCCAGCCTGCTTCGGAGACAGAGAATGCTCCTTGCTGGCATTCATCTGGAGAACAATGCTGTCAAGCTTCACTCTGAGCGGGTGGTTTTAAGGGTTCCCTGTGTGAATTCTGAAGGGAAGTCCTGCTGAACCACCATTCCTACGCTGGAGATTTGGGGCCAAAATCGGGCTCACTGTCCAGTAAGCCAAAGGACTGGGAAAGAACAGTGTCTGCCACCTTTCCCTCTGCCTGCGTTGTGTTTCTGTGCCGGCAATAGCTGAATCTAGAGTCAGCAGAAGTTCCAGCGTGAGCCTTGAACTGGGCTTCTACATGCTGGCTTGGTCAGCCTTCCCATGCACTTCTCATGCACTTCTGAGCAGCATACACTATTCCCTTTTATGCTCTGAGCGTGCAGGCAGGCTGCCTGAGTGAACCATAGGTAGTGATGGCATTATGACAGTGCCCATCTGCCAGCTATGGCACAGTTGTAGCTGTTTGAGTCAGTCCACCCTCAGCCTGTTCGTATACTGTAGGTTAATTTTCTTTGGTCACTAGGTGGCAGAATTGGCGTTATTAAACCGTGAAGGATTTTTTTTTTTCAGTGCTTACAAATACTTCAGCTCTGTCCCTGTAATTGAATTGCTAAATCCTGATAGAGGGAGCTGTGTGAGTGGAACAAGCAGGACTCCCTCTCAAGGATACGATCTGTCCTGCAGCTGACGGGTCACTCGCATTATGCTGGGCTCAAGATATGGACAAATATGACAGCTTCTCCTGTTAATGCAATTTTTTGGGCTTTAATTTGCTGGTCTGGCGTCAACAGAGGCTCAACCCTGATTCCAGGGGACTTTTCTATTCGTTTAACAATATTTGCACTTTTCATCAAGAGGAATTTGTCTCTAAGTCACATCTGTAGTGCTTTTGGCTAACACCAGTGGAAATCTAAGCTCACACTACACCACAAGGGATCACAAGGCATACATTTTTTGAGCTAAGCTAAAGCACTTGCAAAATTGAGGTTTGGAGAGCTTTTTTACTTTAACCTCTTTTTGCTAAAGAGTTTTATGTTGGTTCGAATCTTTCGGCTACACAATATAGGGAGGACGTTTAAATAATGTTTTTAATTCCAAGCACCTTTCTGATAAATGGTGAATGTCCAGGAAACATGTATAACAGGAATGTGATTTTACAGAGAGATTTTAAACTTACAAAATCTAGATATGCTGCAGAATAGGTAAACATAATGATACATGAAGCAGCTGCAGATCAAATGAGTACTGGAAGGGGCCTACAAGAAAGCTGGAGAGGCACTTTTTACAAGGGCGTGTAGTGATAGAACGAGGGGTAATGGTTTTAAACTGGAAGAGGAGAGATTTAGATTAGACATTAAGAAATTCTTTACCATGAGGGTGGTGAGGCACTGGCCCAGGTTGCCCAGAGAAGCTGTGGCTGCTTCCTCCCTGGAAGTGTTCAAGACCAGGTTAGACGGGACTCTCAGCAACCCAGTCTAGTGAGAGGCATCTCTGCCCATGGCAGGGAGGTGGAACTAGATCTTCAAGGTCCCTTCCAACCCAAACCATTCTATGAAATCAGCTTCAAGTTTGATAAATTAAATTGGTCTCTTTAGCTTGGAGAAGAGGAGACTGAGGGGTGACCTCATTAATGTTTATAAATATGTAAAGGGTGAGTGTCATGAGGATGGAGCCAGGCTCTTCTCAGTGACATCCAATGATAGGACAAGGGGCAACAGGTGCAAGCTGGAACATAGGAGGTTCCACATAAATGTGAGGAAGAATTTCTTCACAGTGAGGGTAATAGAACACTGGAACAGGCTGCCCAGAGAGGTTGTGGAGTCTCCTTCTCTGGAGACATTCAAAACCCACCTGGATGCGTTCCTGTGTGACCTGATCTAGGTATTCCTGCTCTGGCAGGGGGATTGGACTAGATGATCTTTTAAGGTCCCTTCCAATCCCTAACATTCTGTGATTCTGTGATTCTGTATCTTCTGTGCTTGGCCATAGCAAGTGTTGGCAAAAGGTGCAGCAGATGGGGAGAAGATCTCTCAGTCTGGAATATGACTGCTGTTTTCTGTCCTGGTAGATCTGGAAATAAGCTGGCTGAAAGGTAAAGAACACTGCTGCACTAGGGCTACCATGCAGCTTAAAGAAAAAAGCACTCCTGTCACCTTCCTTAATCTATAATTGGCATATTTTACTGACCTGTGAACTTTGGAGAGAGAGAGTCTTCCATAATTTTCCCAATAGAATGGGGGAGGAAGGAGTATAATTGTCCATTCACTTAAGTTTCTGTCTGTCCACAAAGACACATAGTATACGAATCAATGAAGGAATGTCTGTCTCCCCTTGCATTTCATTCCAAATAAGCAGCCATGAATTAGTAGCAGCATTTGAAGAGAGTTTGCTAGTACGAGAATTCCTTTCAAGTGTTCACAGAGGTTGAATGAAATTTCAAGATTTTGAACCAAAATCTTTGGACCTTGAGAGGAATTCAACTGCAGTAAAAAAAATAGTGAATTAACTAGCTCCAGTTTTGCATTTCACAGGCTTCATAATCTTGCGAACCATGTTCCCAGATCTCAGTGTCTTCAGATGTGAAACACAATTCCAACTCTGCCTTGAGCCCACTGAGAACTATTCTGCATGCATAATTCAATGCTTTTAACCTTCATCAGCCGTATTCTTCCTCGCTATGAGTACTGAAGATTCTGAAGGAAATTGGTTTGCTGTGGTGATCCAAGTAATTTTATATTTTCTTCCTGCTTCCCTTGGGTCTTTGTACTCAAATGTGTTGTTACCATTCTTCTCTAGTGAGTTTTTTTCTCGTTTTTCTTAGCAAAAAGAAAGGGGGTTTATTATATGTGAAAGTAGCATCTTCGACATATATTGAGAAAAGTCAGAAGAAAAGCTCAGCATTGTTCCTTCCTCAAATGCAAAACATGCATATCAAAAGATGAAGTCCAAACTCTAATCATATCAGACATCAGGAAGGCTGCTTGCCTTCCACAGCCAGGAACCTCGGGCTTGCATTGTGTCCCAACAGTCAGACTTCTACGTGTTCTGATCAAGGAGCCAAAGGCAAAGCTTCTGTGTTTGTATTCCTGGCCATCACTGCTGGTTCTTGGTGGCAGGGAGGAAGTCATACAGAAAGAAAACCTGAAAGAAAGGAAAACCTCACAGCCTCATAGTAAGTTTGCTTTTCTCTCCACCAACACAGGCAAGAGTCTTTGTGCTTCAAGTCATACTGTGATTATGGCTGTAGTTAGGAATTGGGAATAGAATTTGAAACCCTAGACATTTGAAATGGAAGCAAGGATTTTTTTTTGACTCTGACATGTATGGAAGCTGCTGAAGACAAGTTGTTTGGCTGAAATACTGGAGGATCCAACTGTTCCATTTCTGCTGTCTGTGGGAATAAGTGCCTTTTGTAAGTATTGTTGCTTAACATGAGAAAATTTTTTAACACTCATTTCACTATTCACATGTTATATTTTATTTTCAAGAGGATGGAAGTATCCCTTACAACACTGTGGTCAATGTATTTGTACAGTTTGTAAAAATATTACATAGCCTTACTCAGAATTTGCATTGAGATGGCCATCTTGCCATTTTTACATCCAAAGACCTGATTTCCCACACAGCTGCAGTAACTGCATATCTAATTTAGACTTAAAGAGTAAGCTCACAGCCCTAGGATTCTGCCTTTTTTTCAGTGTCTATCCTTAGAAGTCAGACCTATTCTGTGTTCAAAGAAGACAGCAGCTATTTCTTTGTACATAACAAAATTCTATGCTAGAATGAAGGCAAAATGTATTTTTAGCATCCAGCATTTGGATGTCAGCAGAAATACTGTTAACTACTGTATTAAAAATAGTTTTACAACAACAAAGCTTTCATATCCCAGTATTTTGTCTGTTCTTGCGAGGCAGGAGGTTTTCCAGTTTACAATATAGTGATACAAGGTTTGATTTGTTTGATTGCTGGGTTTCTGAAGACAATAGGGTGCTTCAGAACTTTTGATGACTTTTCAGAGATGATCATTGCCAAAAATCAATGCCCACAGGATTCTGTTTGTCGTGGTTTGTTTTTTTTTTCTCTTCACAAGTGGTGACTTTATCTAATATGTAATTAAACAACTTCAGAGAAAGGCTTCCCACTATACCTTCATGCAGACCTGTCTGGCATCTTAGTAGGAGAACTCAGTCTCAGTTCTTGGTGCATGTGAGGATCTGGTCTAGCAAAGCACTTTATACAGGTAGTTTATTTCAACTGTGTGCTTAAATACTTGGCTGAATGATGATGAACGTCAAGCACATGTGTAATGTTAACTGTCTGCTTGATGCATCACTGACCTGATGTGACAAGGACCGGCTATGAGACCTGACCTCTCAGCTTGGGCTTCTGGGCCCAACGGCTGGTTTTGAGTTGGAACATCCTGTCAAACAGATAATCTCAGAATGCTCAAATAGAGTTGATAACACAGCACAAATGGAATTAGCATTGTAGTATCAGTGAAAGAGACAACTCAAGGCTGCCTTCCCAAAGGAAGGAATTTGTCTGTGGAAGAACGTTATTGCAGATAGCCACTGAATTCTTTGTCAGCACTCCTGCTTCCTGTTACTTGCCATTATTTTATCTGAAAATAACACCGCTTAACAGGACAGGACTTGAAGATGAGCAGTTCAGTAGAGCAGTTTTACTGCATTGTGAGCATCCAGTTGCCAGGCATATTAGTGTAGCTCTTATGAGCAGGATTGATGGCTCTGCCTTCTCTGTCCAGTCAGCAAAATAACATTGCCTTTCCCCTCCTTCCTGTATTTTGCAATGCTTTTGCAAGTCAGCACATCGAAACCATTTGCATGTGTTAAGTGAAGCAGTGCTGGATGGGCAAGGAGTTGGCATGTAGTTAATGACAGAGAGACTGTTCTTGTCTCCAAGTGGTCTCTTTATCTGCAGTGGTGGTATTGCTGAGTTACTGACCAAAGCATGTAAATAGACAATAATGTGCTAAAGAAAGGAGATACATCTACAAGCCATTATGGCAGAAGAAAGGAGCACTCCATATCCCTGTATGAATACACCAATATGTGCCAGTGGGTAAAAAATTGGGTATTTTAAACCAGTGACTGATCTGCCCATTCATAAAGAGGGACCACAGCATATCTCTCCTCCCTCCCCTAATCTATAGGAGCATGAGAAGATACATATTTGGTCAGACCCCAGGTCTCTTCCTCCAACGTAAGCCAAAACACATTGTTTAGGGAGAAGTTTAAGAACAGAGCAAGGATGCAGTAACATCTTTAAATACTCCTCCCGATTCTACTGATAGGGCTTGATGCAACCACTGGGATTTTTCTCCTACAGATCTTTAACCACTCTGTGTTTTCTATGTGGTCTTGAGTTACTTCTGCTTGCTGGGTGCAGCCAGCTTGCAGCTTTTGCCTTATCCCAGCAGAGAGGAGAAAATGCAGAAGTTAGGCTACCTGTGTTTCAAGGAAAGCAAGGAGGCTGCTGCTGTTGTGTCTCAGAAACCTCCTTGAATTGGGAAGTGGTCCCTGTAGGTGCTGAGAAAGGACTTTCTTGAGTGAATACCTTTGGTTTGGATGTAAAAGTACTTCTGGCCCTAATGGGAGAAAAAGAAAACACCTAAAAACTTGAAACCACAAGGTAGATTAATTAGAACCAACATTTTTAAAGTGTCAGGATACTTGAGACAAGTTCATTTTTGAATTTGGAATTGGAAATACTAAATATTTGTGAAAGCTTCCCATTATACAATAAATATCATAGCAGCACCTACATAGAATATAATGGAGAAAAAGTAACCTCTTTGCCTTTAACCTTGCAACCCATTTCCATTAGTAAGCTCTATCTTTTTGTCTTAAAGTATAACTTGGTGTGGAAGTTGTTACATTTGAAAGTAAATGTGAATATGTTCAAAAAGCCTGAAGAATATTCAAGCAGTAAAAGCTGGGGAGATGTAAAAGAAAGGTCATATTCCAAAGGCAAATCAATCTTTCAGGAATAAATTTGCTGAATTTTACCATTTACAGCCATACTTTTGAATTCTTCTAGGACACCAGATCATATACTATCCATAAAAAATGGGCCAAATTGTGGCACAGCACACTGTGACAGAGAAATGGGTTGTCAGTACACAACACACTCTCCTTGTTTTTGCTTCTGAAGTGTGGGGAGATTCACTCTGGAAGTGAGCTACCTCCACTGATGTCAGTAGGTAGGTGTGTAGAGAGTTTGCAGCCTGTTTTTAGGCCTAGTTCTCATATTTCACAGTATGTATAGCATTTACCTCTTCAAAAAATTGCCAGAGGTTTTCATGGCAGACTGTGTGAAAGATGGGAGCACCAAAGACATCTTGTCTTGCCATTATTTCCTTCTGTGGGGGCTGCTGTGGGCAGGGTCTGCTCTTCTGAGAGTCTGTGTCTGTGCAGAGCAGGAATGTGAGCTTGTGGTGCTCCAGTAAGCTATGACCACAGGTCACTGAGGTGGAGGCTTGGGGCAATTCCTTTCCTCCCTCCTTTCACTTGCCCACCAGTTGTGCACATCTTTCTGTAGTGTAATCAGCTGATGCAGCTCCTATGTCAGTGACAGCACGTGTGACAGCTCCCAGTATTGAAGTAAAGTTGGAAAGATTCCAAATGTGGGGAAGTGTTCCCCATCTTTTTGGTTACCCACTGGCTGCAAGCCTAAGAAGTCTTGCAACTTCTCAGAGTGCAACATGCAATCCATCAGCATGTGACTGGTCTTAGCACCGAGGAACTTAGCTAGCAAAACACTGCATTTAGTTTCTGAGTTGGGGAGTTTTGTGGATCAGGATGTAGGGATCATTTGCATAAAATGATCAAACTGAAATTGCCTAAACTGACTCAATTACAATAGATTTAATTGTGTTTTCACTCAGTTTATTAGATGCAATTATTTCTGGCAGGCTGTGTGAGAGATTACTACATCAATGAAAGCTGAGGACTGGGTATATGTTTCTTTTTTCAGGCAACGCTCTGGCTTTTCATATAGTGCTATTCGGACTGAAGATGATCTGTTACTGGATTTTCTGTCTTCTGATAAATCTGATTCTAACCACACAACAATCCACAAAGAAGACAATACTGCACAGTGGCTGTGAAGAAGACTGGGAGTTTGGAAATGTACTCCTCTCAATTCCCAGTCTTTTATCTTCCTTGATTTTGACTGTTAACTCATGTTTTGACATAATGCTTGGCACTGAGGGGCTCAGACAAGGTCTCCAGATGCAGTTGCAGCAGAAGGATATATATTTCAGCAGCTCTGACTTTGAGATTATTTTTATACTTTAATCTCTTGTTTCCACTGTTTAAAGTTGACAGCTAAGGTTGAATTCAGTGAGTCAGGTTTGACTTTGTTCTTATTACAGTAATTTCAAAAAGTCATCAATCAGTTTGACTCATCAGAGAAGTGACTGTGGAGTTAAGAGACATCTTCACATTTAACTGTTGTCTTACCAGTGACATAGGTGATATTTCAGTTCATGGTAAATGTTTTCTCTTTCTCTGAACAACTTGCCTTGAGACTTCTGGACAGTATCTTGTGCTGTTTGTTTCAGATGAAAAAGCATTGTTTCCCGGCATTATTATAATTTATTATTAAATAATATGGGTTTATTTCCCTTATTTTGGTAGCCACTTCTTCTTCTTCTGTCACAGTGAGAACAAAGATCTTATCAGCTCACCTGCCTGTCATTGAAATGTTACTTGCATAATATTTACCTGAGATTATGTCATTCCAGGAAGATTTGCGCAGTACCAGACAATGTCTTTAGCTGTGTAATTGTATCTGTAACCAAATCAAGGACTTCCCTAACAGGTGGCTCGATATACAGTTTTCGTTGTTTGCTAGTAAACTCAGAAGCCATCCGAATACTAAGAAGCAGAAGCAGATTTGGAATAGCAATGTCTCAGATTGTTGTGATGACTGTTTGGTGACCCACTCTTTTATTTCTTGGAAGATAGTATTTTTATAGCTGGCTAGCTGTCAGCATAGTATAACAATGCAAAAGTGATCTGTTGCCTATAACAGTTGACTGATGAGGATTCAGTGGGCTCATTGTATACACTGAATACCTTGAAGTATTATGAGAAAGCCCTTTAAATTGTGGATGACTTCCACACTCATTAACACATTGACAGTATGTTTACTGACCTTTTTCAAAGTGTACTGCAGTCCCTGGATGAGCAAGATCCCAGAAGTGCCAATAGCACTTTTTTATTAGCATGAACATAAAAACAAATGAAGGAGAATCTTGAGTGCCAGGTGACAGTGCCACTCAGGACCTCGACAGACCCACTATGTGAGCTGTACCCCTGTTGGCAGGCCTTTGTAATCTGAACAGAACAAGTAAATTCTCCTCCTGCTTTGAAGCCGTATGAAAGTTCAAAGAACATCAAAGCTATAGGGAGACCCAAAGCCAAGCATCATAATATTTACCTTCCCCAATCTTGAATGAGTTCATGCATCAGTGCCATGAAAATAATGCTAGACACATCCCCTGCCCTGCTTAAGATTCATGATTCAAAGTTCTTGATGAAGAGAAGAATGCAACAAAGGTCTGAACGTGAGTCTACTTTTTATTGTCTCTGGGTGTTTTGGCTTATTGTTCTTTCTCTAGTCCACTTTGCTGGCATTTAGACCAAGACTGAATGTTCACTTTATTAAAACAGAAGCATATCCTGCTTGCTGCATGCTGTCAAAAACAATGAGACAAGAAGGCCAGTAAAGCAAGTAAACTTGTACTGAAAAGTCTGACATGCAGTTGGCAGTGGAAAGCTGAAGGAGGAAATGAATAGGAAGATATAAAGAGCTAGTCATAACACTGCAAAGAAAGAACTGCAAGCCATTCCCAGGAAGAGAGTAGAGAGACATTGGCCTTGGCTTGGGATTGAAATGCTAAAACTAAAATCAGGGTTGCTTCTGAGTGTGTAATTCTGGCTTTTCATCTGCAACAGATAGGTAGCAAATTAATTACTTATGCCCCGTGAAATCAAGGGATAGAGTATGAGGAGCAGCTAAATTTAACTGGCCAAGATCAGATGAGTAGACTGCAGAAAAGAGGAGTTGCTTCAAATCTGTTGATCAGTTCTGTGGATCCAGAGAGCAGGAAGAAAAGAAATATCACAAAAAGAAAAAAAGAGGGGTTTGTGTTTTTTTGTCCTTGAGTCATGTGTGACTACTTTGCTCTTCTTGGTCATAAACCTCTGTGTAGATTAATGTGGCATAACACAGCTGAAGACCTCCTGAGTCCTGCCAGATGCCTTCATGAAACTGAAGAAATATGGCATATGACTCTATAAATAGAGTTTGCATTAGACAGTAGACATCTGGGAACAGAACACAGCCACTAACACCTATACAAAAGATGGATTAGAGCACCCATCTAGGCATTTAATTTTTAAAAGCATCCACCTCCAGTTGCTTTCCCAGGCTTTTGCAAAGTGATGTGTGCCTGCCATTGATCATTGATGGAGATAGTCACTAGTTGGATAGTTAGTAAGAGAGCAGCATTTCTTTCAGATGGTTGAAGGGGACATGTCCATGCATGGGAAGCCTGTTTCCATGTTTCCTTTTTTCTGCCTACTTCTACTTGTTTCTACCTGTTTCCAGAACAGGTGTTGGCTGTACCAAGTATTGTCGTCATGAATTCAATAGGAATATATATGAGGTGTATCCTTAATAATAGTCAGTCTCATTGTACCTTATGAAGGTCAAACATCTGGATTTGTGTGTAACAGCACCACACTGTATGCCCTTCTAAAACCTGAAAATGCCAGTTATTACGTCTTTTCATTTATGCCCAGTCTTGGTTGTAGACATAAAACTCTACTTCAGTACTAACTTTGATGAGCACTTGTATTAGTGCCAAATGTGCCCACTTGCCCACCGAGTCAACATGCTGTTGCAACATACAGCTTCTCTTTTGTAATCTTTAGAGGTGCAATCCAGCCTTTTAAGTTGGTTGCTCTGAATACCACTTTCTCTGCAGTGCTTAATGGTAGCAGTGTTCAGAAAGAAAGTTTTGGCTTTCCAACTGTAGACTAAAACGGAAAACAAGCATAGCAGAAGGTCATTTTTGGAAGACAGCCCTGTTTAAATGAACCAAGCAACGTACATGGTTTTAGTGGCACTTGCCAGATTATCATGCAAATACATGTCTGCCACTGAATGCCTCACAATTTTTCAAGTATTGTTTGCCCATCCCAGTTAGGGCAGTGTGAGTGCTCAGCTGAATTCTGCATCCTCCTTCCCATGTGCATATCTATGGGATTCTGCAAGGCCTATTTGTCAGTAGTCAGTCACATTACTGTGTGCATAATAACCTGTTGGTGTTTTTCTCTCGTCCCACCACAGTAGAGATGAATGTGAACTTGTTTTGTTTATGTCCAACACTTGACGTTTTCCTTAAATATTTGTCTGGAGCAAATAACTGAATACATGAAGTACTCTGAAGTTTTGGAAGAAAGAGTCTTTGAGAAATACCTGCACAGACCAGGAATTAGCACTATATTCAGGACCAAATTACAAAATGAAGATGGTAAGAGCACAACAACAGCAACAAGACTGTCAACTCTTGCCATAGTAAACGTATAGCTTGGTCTAGTGGACCAAGACGTGGAGAAGGACGTGTGAGGAGGAGAAGGACAAGTGAGGACTGTTTCCTTTTTGAAGAACAGTTTTTGAAGGCACCAGGGCATTACATTTCACTGCTTTTTTGTTTAGGACACTGATCTGAGATGCAACAGAACAAGCTTAGTCTCAAGTTGGAGACACAATTGATACTCTTGTCCCTGCATTTCTCATAGGACCATGATATTTCCTAATATTACCATATTACGAATTTCCACTTGTTTCCCAAAGAACTTTTTAATCCAAAACTGTATACAATAGCTCAAGGAAACAGCAAAGGAAACCTTTGAGACCTCATTTGTAAAAAAGCATCCTACACCTACTATCATTTGTATATTTAAGGAAGAGTAGATTCCTGAATCTGGGAAACTTCCATAAAATTCTTCATAGACTGTGGCGAGCAATGCCATTGAAAGCCAGTGGTTTGTCTGTACTGGGGCCTTTATGTGCTGGACAAGATTTGCCTGACCATGTAAACACTGGCCGGAAGGTGCAGGAGCATTTCATAGGTCTTTGAGCAAACATAAGCAGGTGCAATTAAAGGCCCAAAGTACTGGGACTTAGAGCTGGAGAACTTAGAGCTTGTTCTCTGGAGCTGCAAGCTATGTAACAAACTACAATGAGTGGAAATGTCATGAATCCAAGTCACCCAAAGAATGATCAATGTCCAGCAGCAGAGAGCTGGTACTAAAGTAACAACTATTCAATAACTTTCTGTCATCTTATTAAATATCTCAGTGGGGAACTGTAAATCCCATCCTTCTCCTCATTCCCAGGACACTGCTATAATGACAACTTCATTAGATAAGAGAATTTCACAGAGCGTTTCACAGAAGACATGCATTTGTGAAGCTGAATGTAGCACTTCGTCTGTGTACAGGCAATGATCATACACAGGGTTACTTGAGAGTTACGCTAAAATTCACTGGTATGGTTATTATTATTATTAATATTATTGTTATTATTATTATTATTATTATTATTATTATTATTATTATTATTATTATTATTATTATTATTATACTAGTTCTTTTTTGGTCACTGTCCTATTTGTCTAAGCATTACCCTTGATTATATGGGCCAAATCCAGACAAGCTCCATGGCAAAAGAATACGGAGCTTTGCACTTCAGTCTCTCTGTGTTTTGAGTCGTAGCTGTAATTTGGTTTTGCTGCCTTTGCTGTTTCATATTCCAGTGATTCTTCCAGGAAAGTTTAGATGTAGAATAAAGTGATACAAATAAGAATGCTATGTGTGATAAGTGCAGAATGAGTGACGAGATCTTCGTTGGCCATTAGAGAGGGAGATTACTTACTAGTCTATCTCACTGTGTCTGTTGTGTGACCTTCTGCTCTGACACTATGAGCATGGCTGTAGAGTGGAGGGACTTATGCCAGCTTCCCAGAAACAGACAAGGGAATGACAGACAGGATCAGCCAAAGCATGAAAGTGCTGTGAGTGATCTAAAGCTTCAAAATGCCTGTGTTCCAAGAAAATTCCAAGAACCTATGTTTACCTCTCAAGGAGAGGCATGGACATACGTGTTGAAGTATGAGAAATGCTGATGTGCTGCAGTAACAAAAAGAAGCAGATGCCTTCTGGACTACTGGATTGAAAATGGTGTCAGCCATTTCTCAAGGAACTTCTGGTTTTGGCTGAGTGAAAGCCAATGGGAGGTACCAGTTTTTGCTTTTGCAGGTGTGCTCCTCTAGCCTCTCAAAAAAAGTTCACAGGCAGAATGGTGATCTCTCGGTGTACACACCTGGTGTTGCTTTGGCTTTGAATTGAAACTGGTTTGCTACATCTGAAGTCAGAAGCTGACAGTGGTCTGGGGAAATTTAAATTCATTGAGAGTAAGCTGAGGGACACTTGTGAAGGAGTACAGAACATGGAGGGTGCTGAGAATAAACAATCCAGACCCCAAATTCACCTGAATGGAACAAGAGAGGACATTCTCTTGTAAAGACTGGCAAACTCTCAATCTTCATCTTATAACTCTGCTTCATGCTGAGCTTTAGGAAACCAGAGTCGGAGAGTAAATTCCAAGTTTACTCAACTCCACTCTGTGGGTGCATTTTTGAAACATAAGATGAAGTAATTAATTTCTGATAAGTTATCTTGCTTTAAGTGAAATGACAATTGAACACACTGAATCACTATTATAGGAAATGGGGTTCATGTGAAGATGTGTAATAATCTCAGATCTGCTTGCCATTTGCAATAGGAATTGGGAACACGGTTCTTTGCTACCCCTTAGGTATCCCTACCCTTCCTCTTCCCTTTAAATTCCCATTCATGCAGTTTTATCCCAGTTCATCTAGAGCTCCAGAACTCTTTAAGACCTGGGCTTAAGTCAGACACCAGGTTTTTAAAAAAGGATCATTTTTCCTGCCACTGTTGTCCCAAAAGTGGGGCCGTTTACCCGGTGTGCGAGATGCCAATACACACACAGAGCAGAGATATTTTATTCCAGTTCTGTGCAGAAAGGGGTGTGAGGGGGTATTCCCACAAAGCCAGCACCCCTAACACTGATTTGTTTTACAGTTTATAATACCACAGATCAAGCTATTTACGTATGTGTGATTAACCAGTCTCTGACCGGTGCTCACTGACCGCTCATTGGTTAAAAGTTCTTTCACTTCGACGTAAAGGCACAGTGGTTCTTTATTCTTATGCACAGGCCTGGTGGTTGGAGGTCTGCTGGCAAAAGTGGGCTTCTTCAGCCCCGAGGGGTAGTTCGTAGTATATTTAGGGTCAGTTACTTGAGGGTTTGCACACCACTTCTGGCAGTTAGGCAAAAAATGGGACGGGCTTAACGCTAAGTGACATTGTGATATTGGGAATGAATGTCTCTGCTGCCCATCTGGACGCTTTCATGGTACCTGGCTTTAACAAGCATGTGAGAACCCATAGGAGAAGGCAGAGTTGAACTACAGAGTTTCAACTAGTGCATTCATAAAAGGGAACTCCACTACTTGAATTTTTGGTAGGCCTCACACACTAACAGGAGGAACTTCAGGAAAGCGTACATGCTGAGCTTTGTAACTATCTCACAGCAGCAATGAAGTTATTTTTGAATAAGAATCTTAAAGATTTAGCACTTACATCACTGTTTTTTTCTTTCCACTGAACAGCTTATCTTGCATATATCCATTTTCTGTGTCATTGTCAGTTTCTATCTTAAAATTCACGTGTTGCTGGATGCTTCCAGGAACACTATGCATGTGTATCAGTGGCAAATCATTCACCTGTAGAAATTGTCTTGATCAATTTAATCCCTATTCAGCACGGCATTTATGCATGTGCTTCATTTTAGGCACATAAGTAATCTTTTTCACTTCAGCTGGATTAGCCATGTACTTGAAACCGTATTACAAGCTTGCTCAAACTCTGTAGTTTTCTGAATAGGAACGTCAGAACACAAAGCAGTGCAACACAGTCGGCTAAATACATCCCAGATGAGTTAGAGGGGAGCTGTAAGACTCTAAGGCTGTAAGGCCTAGATTTAGGACTAGTCTGTACTCTTCTTCAAGCCCTATTTTTTTCATTCTTTCTACAGCTTGCTTTTATTTTTTTCCCCATGTCTTTCTCTTCGTAGACACTACTGTGGTACATGAGTGTTTCACAATTTTATAAAGTGTGATCATAAAAGGGTTTCTTTCTCGTTATGCCTGGGGACATGAAGGTCCCCAGAAGCTTTGTTTCTTCATGTGCTTAGAGGAGTGGTGTGCTGTGTGGACACCTTGATCTCCTCTGGGAGAACGTCCCAGGTAGCTGGAGCAGACCCCTGGAGCATTCTGCAGCTGCTCTGACTGTTCCCTTCCTGACTATGACACTGTCCTGTGTGTTGCAGAAGCCTTCCTCAATCAGAGAGAGGTCATCTCTTTTGGATAATATGAAGATCAAAACTCTCATCTTATTTTGACCTGGAGCCAGGGAAAAGAGCAAAGCTCAGAGCAGCTCTGTTCTTAACCATCTGTGTCACATGAGCAGATGGCCTGCTGCGTAGTAAACCAGCTGTGACTGTTTTAAGGGGCAGCTGTTCTCTACTTAGGCATAACAGTTGACGCTATTTTGACTTGGCAGTCAAAACTGCTGGGTGAATGTAGCTCAGCCTGAGTCTGACTGAGTGGGTCTAGCTGCTTACTAGTCATAAGGGAATGGCTGTTTGAGTGTGGAAACAAGAAAACTGACAGCCTTTCAACAAAAGCGGGGAGAGCACCCGAGAGAAGCACCTTGCAATAGTTAGGAAGGGGAAGGATTCAGCTAGTTCAGTACCAGTTTTACTGTGTGACTTTGGCAGATCATTTGTTTCTTGATATTTGATAGATAAATTGATAAATCACGCACAGTCTAAGGCCACTGCTTCATTGGAACAGCCAGACTGCCTGGTGCTTGGATAATACAGACCATATAACCCCCTAGGAAGTAGATGGCAAATGGTCAATTATTCAAAATGCTTCCTTATGCAGGCTGCCTTAATATTCCCCAACATGAGGCGTATGCTCTTTCAAGTCAGCTGAATTTTGAGAGATCTGAGTGGTAGATTTATTTGCACAGGATGCAATGCTGATGGGAGGAGGCTGTTGTCGGCATATTAACTTAACCAACACTTTAATATTCTGCCACTGTAATTTCATATACTCTCTGTCATGAACAGGATGACAGGAGTTTGCAGAACTACATCCTCAGTGTGGGAAGTGCCCCCACTCTTCATGAAAATAGCTGCTGTGGTATTCTGGACTGCTTGTTTGTTGGCTAATTTTTAAAATTGTCTTAAAAGGACTCAATATTTCTATTGGTGAGGATTTGTTGAGTGAGTTATTTGGTTTTACAAGACAGCAGCTAGAATGCATAGATGGCTGCTGGTTAATCTTTTATGATGTGATGGCTGCTGTAAGGGAGTAAGTGAGGAATTTCCTCTTGGTCTCTACAGCCTGCACTACACAGCCAGGCTCCACACTACAGGGTTGTGACAGACTCATGTCCTCACCTGAGCAGTGGGTTATACTAGGGAAATGTGCAGCTTTAGCTTAACTGAGTAGCAGCTAAGTTGTTTTACATAGCTATCCTCAGCAGAACTACTAGCCTGCTAAATCAATAGTCCCAGTCTTGCCTGGCTTAACTTCCACTAGGTAGGTATGGCTCCATGCAAAGACCTTTTAACAGCATAGCATAGAATGCACCATAAACTCACTCCTAGCATGCCCTAGGTCTTTTGTTTGTACCTAATGTTTTCAGAAATTTAAAACCTCACTGGGAATTTAGTTGAAGCCATCTTATGACTGTGTGCTTACAGCTTACTGCAATTAAGTAGAGCAGCTGGGATAGAATTCATCTTTCCTGATCCCGTGCTGTGACCTGACATTGTTGTGGGTCTCTTGGAGCTGTAGACATTAAAATTCATCACTTCCAGAAAACAGAAAATTAAAGTTAAAAAAATGAGTTTGCTTAATTTGTGTATTCGTTAGTCACCGTAGAAACAGATACTGCAAAACAGGGTGGAAATATATAGGTCATTCAAAATGTGTTCTTCCCTGGTATGGAGGAGGTTGGTTTTCTTTCTTCCTGCAGTTAGAAGATAGGGTAAAGACTGACACTGAGAGATAGTGGAAGCGACAGGTGATGAAAGAGAAAGAGAATGAAAGTGACTATTGTAACAAAGCCTTTGAATTAACACCAGAGGAAAAGAAACCTGAACTAATTCAAAGATAAAATATATGGGTGATGTTTGTCTGTGGTAAGGCAAAAGATACAGCACTAAGCAATTAAAGTTGGATGTCAATTCTGCAGGCTGAACTACTCATTCATTTTGGAGAAAAGCATGATAATAAAAGATGCACAGAAAGCATACCAGATCAAAGCCACTGCATAAGCAGTTTGACTTCTGTAATACTGCAAGCTTGATCTGTGACAAAATTAATTAATTTCTTTTCATGAGTCTAGTCCACAGCACTGACAATGCTTCTTGGAGAACTAAGCCCAAATTTGCCCTCAGCAATCAAATGCTAACAAGTATTAATACCAGCTAGGAAGTGAGCCAGAAAGAATCAGAGCAATGTAACTTCCTACATCTGTCTTAACAACATCATTGCAACCTATCCCCATATAATAAAAACATTGAACTTTTTATTAAATCAGACTTGCCAACAAACGGTCAAAACCCAATACCTGAGCATGTTTTTCATTTTCTACCACTGTGCCATTTCAGTTTTCAGCAGACTAATAGCTGCTCCAGTGGAGACACATTGCAGCACTGCACTGCCTCCTGGTCCCTTCTAAGCACTGTTAGCTCATTGAATGCCTGGCTTACCAGGCCTTCTACTTGTACCTTTGGGTGAACAGGGCACAAAATGTTTCCATTCCAGTTTCAGAGCATATCAAATGTATTTGTCACCTCTTAAAGCATTTGAGAATGATTAGGAAAAGTAGAAGGCAAAGCAGAATAGAAATTTCTTATCAGAATTTTTGATGGCAATTTTTTTCTCAGTTCAGCAAAGTCAGAAACATTTAAGCAATGTTATGGGGAGCAAGATACAAAATTTTAGGGGCTTTGGATGATTTAAGAACCTTTCATTTAATTTTTTGACATTTAAATATTGTTTAATGTGTCATGCTGCAATGTATAGTAAGCCATATGACAGAGATAAACAAAGCACTTCAACCTAGTGAGATTTAGGTAACTCCAGAAAGGACTTTTTTGCAGATTTTTTTACAGAAAATTTTGATGCAGTCTATCAATGCTGTTGCTATTTGAGAAGAAGAGAGTTCTGAAATACCAGAATTTTCTGTGCACGGCATCTGCATTTCTGCATTTTGACTGCGCTTTATGGTGTATAATTTGGTATGCTGAGTTTTAGCTAGGATATCACAAACACTATTAGACTGGTGCTAGAAACAACTCAAAACCTGTTTTATAAGTAGTTTGACTTCTCGGATATTGCAGGCTTCCCTCCCCTTCCCAGCCCCCAGTTCTGGTATTCTCCCTCCTCTCACTGTTTTCTGTATGACCCTTGCTTGTGCTGGCATACATGTCTTAAACAGATCAGAGATCTGCGCTGGGTAAAAGTTAAGAGAAAAAAGGTGTGAAAGTTATCTATTTATACACATGTTTCACGAGATCATTAAGTTTTTGCATGCTGAATTATAAAGACCATGTAAGAAAGAGTCTGGCTTATTTTGCCTCATTTTCTAAATTAATTCAGAATTCTAGAGAGCATAAAACCTGATTGAGGCCATCTAAGCAACCGTCTTGTGTAAAGCGGAAGGAAAACTAGTGTGAAGTAAAAGCTGAATAACTGTTTCAATATAGCATTTTGTGGCTGAAGTAATACTAGTATGGCCAGTACTCCTTGCTCTCTAGGACACAGTGTAGGACTTACAAGGCAAAGAAAATGGTAAAGCTATAATTTTTCATCTAGTTTACCCTTTCCATATTTTGGTGTCATGTAGTATTTTGTGAGAACTGTTAAGTTATTATTGTTTCTAGTTGCCCTAGTATCTTAAGGTTCACATGTGGGCCAAAGTACCACTATGGTTGGAGTCGTACAAATAGAGGACAAAGTGATCTTTACTGCTCTGAAGACCTTTATGGGTGTCTGCCAAAACAGAGATTACTTCCTCTTTTATATAAACTTGCACCAGTCCTTTGAAGTTATTGACGTTGTGCAGATTTGCGGATTGCCCCCTATTTTTGTAGATACAGCATAATGTATTTGACCCTTGAGGGTCCCTTCCAACCCAATGTATTCTATGATTCTATGATGTTGTAACCTCCAAAAGCAGCTGTTCTCTTACTAAGATGCAGCTCCTCTGTTTGCAGCTCCAGCTGTCATCTGGAAGCTTGCTGGGCAGCTCCTTTGCTGGCAGCTGCAGCTTCCTAACGTGCTGCTCTCCACACACTGAGTGTGAGACAGTAATTTTCATTCCCAAAGACAGAAATGTTTAACTTTTTCCTCTTATCACCCTGCAGGTACATCAGTGTTGCACTGGCACAGCTTTCCAGCAGCTGCTCCTTGGGTTGTTGCTGCTCTCTCAGGCAAGTGGCATTGGTTAGCTATTGAAAGTTAAAGAGGAATGTCTGAATATATGGAGGTGGGAGGGTGGGAACTGTTTGTGCCTGGGATGTGCTCATTTTGTTTCCTGCCTGCCAGGATAGACTCTCTTCAGACAGACACAGTTTAATTTCAAGATTTAATGCCTGAACACTGCCACCTTTATGCCCTTAGAAGGTCAAATCATCCATGTGTGGCAGCGAATCCTACAATGATGCCAAGCCTCTCACACTGGCCTTGGCATGTTTAAAGTCCTGTCCATACTGTACTTGTGGGCTGAACTTTAGGTTGCCTTTAAGCTCAGATTTAGTGATTGTCCATACCACAAATTCCTTAGCTTGACTCTCAGTGGCTACTTAGCCCTTCTGCAGGCTTTGTTTGACAGTATGTGAGGTTAACTCCATCCCCTTGCCTCTTTCCCTCACCCTTTTGCATGTCATGTTTGGAACCTGCTGCTGTGATTTGGAGTCAAGCAAGGAATGTGCTACCTCAGATCCCCACTCTTTAGTCATGTGTCCTCTCTTGTGTATGTTTAGAGCCAAGCCCCACAGAGGGGCTGGTATCTAGCAAGCTCTGCTCAAGGAACCCAACACAGAAAGTTGCATGGTGAGAGTTGGATAGGGGAGAGAATGGACGTACAGCTCACGTATTTTGGGCAGGGGAAAGAAAATCTGTAGTGTAGTTCTGTGCCAAAGCGGTTATTCAAAAGGCTGGCAGCTCTTTTTTCTTGGTGCCATTTTGAAACAAACTGTCCTTTCAGAGGAGAGGAAGAATACTAGGTCCAAGTTAGGCCTCAGAGCTTTTAACTTCTGCCTAATTTTGAAGGAAAATACAAAAGCGGTTTGTGGCTTTAGGTCAGTAGGTATTGTGACAAGTTTTTTTAGTCTCCCAAACCTCAATTTTAAGAAGTAAAATATTTTAAGAATACTACAAACCTTCAATTAAGAACCATGCAGAAAATGCCTCCTCAAAGATGGTTTTATTTATCTTTCTATCTACTTTTAGAGAAAGTATTTTTTGGAGATGTCAGATGTCATGTCATTATATCAGTAGGTGGACTACTATGCTGGAGGATCATGTGCTTTTTATTTTAACTTTGCTAGTTTAGCAAGTTACTTAATAAAAACAGTTTAGAGAGAAGATATTTTGTTATGCCAGAAATGATTACCAAATGGGAATTTGTACTGTGTCAACCTGCAAGATCCAATCACCTAATTTCCTGTTTTGCCAATCACTAGGCCTAGCACAAAGGACACAGCCAGCAGCAAAACAAACCAGTAACCAGATTCTATTGCACATAAAAAAGTCAGTATATGGGTGATTGCTGGGGGTACAAACAAGTCAAACAGATCACACATAACAGACATCAACACCAGTGACCCCATGAACAACACAGCACGACCAATAATAGGTGGAATGAACAAAGTCTCCCATAGAAGAGATGGGACACAACCAAGTCAATGGGCTGATCATATAAGATAGAAGTAGCCACATATTGTTCCCCCATGAAGCCCGTGTTTGCAAATGCCAAACCTGACTGGGGCCCAGTTGCAGGGAGAGTCAGGAGGTCCTTCCCCAACAGGGAAACTCTGCAAAGTGCATCTACCTCACAGACAGACACTGCACCCTTCCTGCAAGTGGTCCCAGCTTTTATCCCCAAAGCAGGACACCTGGCACTCATTTACCCAATGTGGGGCACCTGGGGCTTGTTTACCCAAGGGCTTTCCTTACAAGGCCGGCTGCACCTTGGAGGAAAGCCAAAAGGCAAACTCATCCCCTCCTCTTAAAGGACCATGGGGACCACCCATATGTCAACCTTAATTCAGGGCTCGAGGTTCAGACCCCAGCACTTCATTTCCTCATAGGCAGTGGGGCGGGTGGTCTCTGAAGCAGGTCAGATGTGGAATAGCTTGTATAAATACCAAACCAGTGAACAGAAGTAAAGCAGAATTTAGTAGAACAACTCTATTGCTCTGTTATACTTCCATCAGTAACATCTGAAGCCAAAAATTCTCTGCTTTGGATACCAGATACCAGGAAAATAGTATGAAAGGTCTGAATTATCGGTAAATCTTGATAAACTGTTTGGCAACAGGAGGAGCAAAATAATCATCTTTTGATGCCTGAAACATTGTTATTTTTCAAATAACGAATTGTGTGGAATCCTTGCTAGGCCTGAAAGCTGGTCAAGGGCACAGTAGCATCACAAGTGAGAGATGGACAAGCTAAACAGAGGTATGTCAAGGCCACATGGCTGCAGATTCTGAGTTATCAGGTCCACACGAGTACATCCGCTGGAACATATTTCCCTTCTACACAGATGCTGCTCTGCCATATCAGGCCCCTTCATGAAGCAATTTATGTATATTCTAAATTTATACACACCTTAGTTCTTTCTTTAAAGTCAGAGTTTGTATAGCTAGAAGGCTGAGCTCTGTTGCTCTGTATTCTCTCCCATAGCTATATAGATAAACTGCTTCTGCCTGACCTGAATCTAGAAAGTGGATTGCTTGTTTATTCAGTGTGAATTACTATACCAGGTGTGGAAGGGAGGAAAACACTGGGCCATTTGTTTTCACCTTTGTTGGAGTCAAGGGAAATGTCCTTGTCTTATTTTGTGTTTAACTGTGTGTGTGTTTATGCTTTCATAAAATAACTATTCCATACAATTTAGTGTTAAAACTATGAAAATTCTGTGTTCATGTGGGCTGAGGGAAAGAACTTGAACCATGTAATAGCAGGGGGATTAAGGAGGAAGACAGTTTAAATGGTGTCACTTCTTTGAAGTGACTCAGGAGTCTTTGCTGCCTCTTTTGATCAACTCCTCATGTTAATGGTCAATGATGAAAATGCATATGGCAGTCCATACACACAAGAGTTAACAGGAGCGTACCTCCTTTTTCAGAGTATAACTCCTGATGGTTGTAGCTTTTACTGTGAAATATTTGCAACTCCATGCCAGTTTGTTGATGTATGGTCTTTTGGGAGATTTTCTTAAGCCCTTGTTATCATAAATGTTTCATGGAAGTAAGCACCAAGCATCAGCTATACTAAAAATGCATTTTTATCTGTTCCTGCCTTTGTACTCTTTACAGTCAGTGGTGACTCCTGTTTACAGCAACTGAGACAGGAGCAGTGTGGTTAAAGCATCTTATCTATATATCTTTCATGACTTCTTGTAGCTTTAGCATGAACTTTGCTTTTCCCTTTTTATTCTTGATATAAACAGATATATTTTTTGCATCTCCCACTAGATAAGTTTCACATATATCTCAAGGCCCTATAACTGGTTTATATTTTTTTTGTGTTGGAGAGACAGAGTTTATAAGTGATGGCACAAGTTTGTCACTTAGAGCAACATTCTAATATTTTTCTCTAAGCATTTTTATCTCCTTTCAATACTGGCTTCCTCAAAAAAACCCCAACATTTCATATCCCAGATGTAATCACAGTGGAGCTGGAATACTTGAGATAAAGCCAATACTGTAAGCATGGAATTAATTTATTATTTACTTTTATTGATTGTACAGTAATTATGCATTTGTTTGTTTGGTTGTAAAATAATGGGAAAACAATTGATAATGCTTTATCAAATGGTTTCTAATGCTCCTGAAGTGCTTTAATATTTACGGTAATTATAAATGGTCATAGCTCAAGCCTAAAGTCAACTAGATTTAAAGCCAATTGTTTTTGATATAAAGATATTTTTCAAAAAAGTGATGACTGTTTATTTTTTTATAGAGCTGAGGTTTTCTGAACCTGGATTCTGCTTGAAAAAGAATTATTTTAGGAAGATTGAGCAGAAACACTTTAGTGCAATGGCTAGACTTTCTTTCTAGGTTTTATGTTTATAAAGTGTCTTTCTTCATGAGTAGACCAAAGTGTCTCACCAGGAGACAGTGGAAACCTGAAATCCGGAATGAGACATAATCCATTAGACTCAATGGAAAAAGTCTGGTTTGGTTTAGCCAGATCATACAGGTTTTAGTTGTGTGCCTTGACAACTGCTTGACTATATGTGTATTAACTGAGACACCACAAGGATATCTGAATCTCATTTGGTGTCCAGCAGCTGGATTGGATATTAAACTGAAGAATGAGGAAGAGCTACACCAGGAGCACTAGCGTAACAGTAAACATAGTTCATCTTCATCATTTGCTATGCGGAGAATTTGTGAATAGGTATTATAGGACTGATAATTGTATAGCAATTGCACTGCATTGGCATAAGGCAGCAGAGCTCAGACCTGGTGTGCAGCCCTGGGATACTAGACCTTTAAACTCCTCGTTTTGCCATCCACTAGTACATCTGAGCAATTCCATATCAGCAATTGTTTTGTCAACTTTGATGGTGCTATGCTGATTTACATCAATGAAAGATCTACCTAACAGCCTCATTAAAAATCAGTAAGATGTGAATCATTTTGTGTCATGCTTCTATTTAACCTCAGTGCCCTATCTGCCCTGGCATGGGGTATTGAATCATAGAATATCTCAAGTTGGAAGGGACCCATAATGATCACTGAGTCTAACTTCCTGCTCCTTCAGGGCTTCTTCAAATACATTGCAGATAAAACAAACACTAGAGGCAATGTAGGCCCACTGGTGAATGAAGTGGATGCCCTGGTGACAGAGGATAAAAAGAAGGCAGTTACTGAATGCCTACTTTGTCTCTGTCTATACTGCTGGAGGCTGTCCTGAGGAGCTCCGGACCCCTGAGTCCCCCAGAGGAAGTAAGGATAGAGGAGGAGTTTGTCCTTGTTGATGAGGACTGGGTTAGGGACCAATTAAGCAATCTGGACATCCATAAATCCATGGGTCATGATGGGATGCACCCGCGGATGCTGAGGGAGCTGGCGGATGTCATTGCCAAGCCACTCTCCATCATCTTTGTTAAGTCGTGGGGAACGGGAGAGGTGCCTGAGGACTGGAGGAAAGCAAATGTCACTCCGGTCTTCAAAAAGGGCAAGAAGGAGGACCTGGGTAACTATAGATGGGTCAGCCTCACCTCCATCCCTGGAAAGGTAATGGAAGAACTTATCCTTGGTGCTGTCTCTAGGCATATCAAGGATAAGAGGGTCATTAGGGGCAGTCAGCATGGCTTCACCAAGGGGAAGTCATGCTTGACCAACCTCATAGCCTTTTATGAGGACATAACCCGGTGGATAGATGATGGTAAAGCAGTGAATGTGGTCTATCTTGATTTCAGTAAAGCATTTGACACAGTCTCCCACAGCATCCTCACAGCTAAACTGAGGAAGTGTGGTCTGGGTGACTGGGTAGTGAGGTGGATTGTGAACTGGCTGAAGGAGAGAAGCCAGAGAGTTGTGGTCAATGGGACAGAGTCTAGTTGGAGGCCTGTATCTAGTGGAGTCCCTCAGGGGTCGGTACTGGGTCCAGTACTATTCAATGTATTGGTCAATGATTTGGATGAGGGAATAGGAGTGCACTGTCAGCAAGTTTGTTGATGACACCAAACTGGGAGGAGTGGCTGACACACCAGAAGGCTGTGCTGCCATTCAGAGAGACCTAGACAGGCTGGAGAGTTGGGCAGGGAGAAATTTAATGAAATTCAGCAAGGGCAAATGTAGAGTTTTGCATCTGGGGAAGAACAACCCCATGTACCAGTACAGGTTGGGGACTGACCGGTTGGAGAGCAGTGCAGGGGAAAGGGACCTGGGGATCCTGGTGGACAGCAGGCTGACCATGAGCCAGCAATGTGCCCTTGTGGCCAAGAAGGCCAATGGCATCCTGGGGTGTATTAGTAGGGATGTGGTTAGTAGGTCAAGAGAGGTTCTCCTTCCCCTCTACTCTGCCTTGGTGAGGCTGCATCTGGAATATTGTGTCCAGTTCTGGGCCCCCCAGTTCAAGAAGGCCAGGGAACTGCTTGAGAGAGTCCAGCGCAGAGCCACAAAGATGATGGAGTGGAACATCTCCCTTATGAGGAAAGGCTGAGGGAGCTGGGTCTCTTTAGCTTGGAGGAGACTGAGGGGTGACCTCATTAATGTCTATAAATATGTAAAGGGTGAGTGTCATGAGGATGGAGCCAGGCTCTTCTCAGTGACATCCAATGATAGGACAAGGGACAATGGGTGCAAGCTGGAACATAGAAGGTTTCACATAAATATGAGGAAGAACTTCACAGTGAAGGTAACAGAGCACTGGAACAGGCTGCCCAGAGAGGTTGTGGAATCTCCTCTGGAGACATTCAAAACCCACCTGGACGCGTTCCTCTGTGACCTGATCTAGGTGTTCCTGCTCCAGACTGGACTAGATGATCTTTTGAGGTCCCTTCCAATCCCTAACATTCTGTGATTCTGTGTGATTCTTGCAGAACTGCCTAAAACGAAATCATATGAGTAAGAGCATCGTCCAGATGCTACTTGAAGTCTGACAGACTTGGTGCCGTGACCACTTCCCTGAGGAGCCTGCTCCGGAGACCAGCCATCCTCTCAGTGAAGAACCTTTTCATAATGTGCAATGTGCACTTCCCCTTACGCAGCTTCATTCCATTTCCTGTTTGTACGTAGTTTTAGGGGCCAGTCTAAATTCCTTTCCATCTGTGGCAATCTTGATTTAGTTTGACTTAGAAATTAATCAGGTTCTGCAATGATTAAGCAAGACAGTCAGCCAAGCATGTGTCTTAACTTGGAAACATGTGAGTGATCCTGTTGAAGTGAGAGTTTAACATGTACATAAGTACCTGCCTAGACAGGGGACGTAATTAAAGTTCTAGACCAATATCATGGAATGACTTTTGGCTCAGTGACTGATACTAAAATTGCATCAGACTGCAAATTCAGCATGCCTTAGAATGTAAATACGCACCACAGTATCCCTGGGATAGCTATTTTAAACCTGAACATGATCCTTCAACTCTTTCCTTCAATTCTGCAGACAAGTAAGGGCTGTTTAATCTCTCATTCAATCTCTCTAAACAGTGGCAGAAGTAGATTGCCTGTGCTCCTTCTAGCATCCTACAAACTTTTTGTCAGACCTGTTTCTCCTTCTGATGACTTTTCCACCTTTGACTTATACCAAAGAAAGAAAAATTAATAATGATTATTTGTTCAAACAGCAAGAATGCAGCAAATGAGTTTGAGCTGTGCTATGAGCATGCTGGAGTTGCCACTTGATCTAAATAAATGCTGAATGTAAATAAAACTTAATATTCAGAGTTCACCCTATTTTAGAGCTGCAGAGGCACATCATTAAAAAAAATTCTGACACGTCAGTGAGCAATGAATTACCATGCAGTGCAGCACTGTAAAGACATAACGAGTAACTCCCTGCTGGTGCATAATGTGCTAGCACATGGAAGACGATACATAGAATGAGACAAGGAATAGGTCTTTTGGGAATAAGATACTTCGGGCCTAATCCTGAGGTGGTGTAAGAGGCATGTGTCTCCACTGAATAAACTGGAGCTCAAACTGGTTTACAGCAGTCTGGGTGTCAGCTCTTTCTCAATAGTGAACAGAGATGATGTTCTCTCTATTATAACTTTTTCCTCTCCAGTTTAATAAAATTACTTCGACTGATATGTTAAGGTTATTCCATTGCTAGGCATCTGCTGCCAAGCCCCATCTTTCCACTTAAACTGGTGCTCTACCCTTCTGCTCCCCAGTCTTTTGTGCTGAAACTTGACAAGCCACTCTCTTCTTTAATTGGGAATGTGTTGTGACAGTGCTTTCCAGCTGGTGGTCAACAACTTGTCAGGGGACTACAGAAAAACACAATGTGTTCAGAAGGCTTAAATTTACCATACAAGGATCTGTACTTCCACTGGAAAAACAGGGAGTCTGCAAACTGATAAAGGTTTAATGTCAGAGTCCTAGTGGTTAACATTTGCACCTTCAATGAGATGACAGCAATGCATGGCGGGAAGGCAGGAGGAGAGGCCCAGACTGATACACACAGAAACTGTACCACCATGAGGACAGCTAGGTAGTGGAGCAGGTTGCTCAGAGAGGTTGTGCCATCTGCAACCTTGGAGGTTTTCAGAATGTGACAGGACAAAGCACTGAGCACCCTTGTCTGATCTCAAGGCTGACCCAGAGGAGGTTGGACTAAAGAGTTCCTATGGTCCCTTCAAACCTAGATTATCCCATGATCCCATGACCTTCATGCATGGGTTGCAGATAGGAACTCTTTCTGGGCTGGCTATCATAAGTCCTGAGACCTTAATGGATCTTTTTAGGTTACAGGAATATTTGGTCAGGATCCAGAAGCAACAATATACCAGTAGATCAGAAAACCAAGAGAACATTTTATTGCTTGTGACTACATGATCATAATAACTGTGCTTTTCAGGCCATGCATGATGCCAATGGAAAAGATATAGTTAAGGAATTACTTTTAGTCTGTCTTTAACATTTTCATGATATTTCTGTGTTCAAAAGTGAAGTTAAATATGCAGCTTTATACTTACACATACATTTATATACATACACATTATATATATTTTTATTTTTTTACAAGGGCCACATGAGTACAAGCCTTACTGCCTCTTGGTGTATTGGCTGCTCTAACCTTAACAGTAGATATAGCTGACCCATTTCTTGCTGTAATTGTATTGATGGTGCATTGTCTAACTGCTAGAGGCACTTGAGTTGAATCTGAGTTACTCTGTTAGTGCCTGTTGCCTCTTATTGTGCCCAGATTGCATATTTGACCAAAGAAGATACAGATGGCATTTCATATAGATTGTATTTGAATAGTGGCAATTAACACAAATAGAAATCACTGTTTTAACATGTCCCAGCATCCCCTGGAAGTTAAGGTAATTAGCTGCAAGCGAGCACTAAGTTAATAGGTACAATTTTTAGTATATCTTTCTTTAAAAGGACTCCTGCATTGCTTATGCTTGCATGTACGGTTATTGCTGAGCTGATGTGTTTACTACTAATGCACGTTTGCAATATCATAATTAAATGCAGAACATATGCTGTTGTTGTGTATGTGGCCTCTCTGGGAGGGTATTTATCAATGGGTGTTTTTGTCCAGGTCCTGGGGTTATTCTAGTGCAATGGAAGACACCCAGATCAACAACTGTTTGCAAAATTGTGGCTCTAAGCAGTGCCAGCCCACAAGGGAATTTTTGTACCTGCCCGTATAGTCCATGACAAGCGAGTAGCGGCAGGCAGAGGGGTTACTGAAGTTCACCAAAGGCCTGCAGAAAGCATGGATTACTCAATTCTCACAGAGCTTTTGCTGCCAAATGAAAAGGAGAACATTGTAGGATAAATAGCTGTTATCTGTATTTAGAATATGCCTTCCAAGTGAGATGGAAGGTGTTCTGCCTTACAGGATTATCTAGCTGTTCATCCTGTCATGTGAAACAGCCGTCCTCTGGTTTTTATAAAACACGGGCTGTCAACATAAGGGCCACAGGATGGTTTCATAAGGTCACAGGCTCCATTTCTATGGCTCTATAGAAGGTGGCAAAGGTCTCACCCAAAACCTTTATTTACTTAGGTTCATATATTGTTTAGATTCACTGGTACAAAAGAAAGAAATTAAAGGCTTCTGATTCTAACCACGTCTAGTTTGCAAGTCTGTACACAGAACTTCTGTTACTCTCTACTCTGAAACTTTTTTATTTATGGTAAGAAAAATCACAGAAATTGAGATTCTGACATGGCTTATCTCCTTTTCTTGAGCCTATCCCAATGCAAACAGCGTATGATAGGTGTTGTTCCTGGGGATAAACAACACTAAATCCAACCTGATGGGGAGTAACAGTTCAGTTAGTCTGCCCTCGGATAGCTTCTTCAGTCTTTCATGGTTTCATTACTAATTTTTGTGGGGGTTGAGCATGAAAGATGTGGGAGAGAAGATAATGATTAAACTATGGCATCCAGAAAAACATCAACATGACTCACCCACCCGTCTTTACTGGTATTTATTATACATGTTTGTTGCTTCAGAACATATCTTCCTTGGCCTTTCATCCTCCATGTCACCCTGTCCTATACCTAGTTCTTTCTTTGGGAAGAGCTCAGGAGAAAATAAGAATTTAGTCTTGAATTTAACTTCTCAGTTGGATGGAAAATACATAGTCGACAGGTGAGGTTTTCAGATAACTCATTGCAACATGACTTTTTTCAGTGAACTTTTCTTACTGACTTAGTCTGAGGCAGGAATGGCACAAAACTTCTTTGCCCCTTCTCTGTAATTTGCCACCTCAGAAACCAAAGCTCAGCAGATTTCACTGCTTCCTGTTTTACCCGGCTACCACATACCCTTTCAGGCCACAGTGTGCAACCTAGCAAACTCTTATCCTTTTTCCTCCTAGTGCCTTCCATGTGCAACCCCCTGCTACAAGACTGGTACAGCTCTTGCTTGCTACCTACTACTGTTACAGCTAAAGAAAACTCTGCCTAATTACTACCTATTACTCCAGCATAATGTTTGTACTGATGACCTTAAAAGGAAGATTAACTCAAGTGACTTGGGCCAGTTTCCCCAGCCATGGTCCTATATTCTGGTTTGCTTTCTTGGTTGACCCTACTTTCAGCAGGAGGTTGGACTCAAAAGCTCCTGAGGTCCCTTCCAACCTGAATTATTCTGTTATTCTATTATTAAGTGATGCTGACTGAAAGATGTCATCACACTTCAGCAGGTAATCTTCCTTTTGTGCTCATTGTATAGTGGAATATAATCACTAACATAAGTAAAAGAAGGACATGGCAAGCATGGAATTCAGTTTGCATTGTACTGAATAATAGTGCTGTGTTGTGGTGGCGTTATTTTAATATGGAGTATCCTGTGTTTTCAATGATGTCTACTGTGGAAAAAACATTTCTTCCTAACAGTTCCAATTCAGGTACCACTTGAGACTAGCAGGTTGACAGGCTCTTATTACCTTCGAAACTTTTGCATTTGCCTAGGGAGAATATGTATTTTTTTCCCCCCTCTTTGCCAATGATGTAATCATGGAGAGCTGAACTGTATTTTATCTCATGGCACAGTGTCCTGGTTTCACTGGGACAGACCCACAGCCCTGCCATGGCAGACAGGCCATTAGCAGTTTCAAGTCAGCTGGGAGATTCAGTCAGGGCAGCTGCCCCAAGCTGACTCACAGGTGTATCCCACACCATGAATGTGATGCTCATGGTAAAGGGGAAGTTTTGCTGAAGGTGAGGTGGGGCAGGGGCTTGGACTCTTCCTTCTTGGACTCCCTCCTCTTCCTACTTCTCATCCTGCTGCCTAGGACTGGGCTGAGTATAACCCTGTATGCTTTTTGATGGCATGAGTACTAATGTTAGTTTTGCTACCTCATTAAATCCATTTTCACTTCAACCCACGGGTCTTCTCCCCTTTTCCCAATTTCCCTTCTGGGGTGGGGAGGGATCATTGAGTGATAGAGCAATTGCCCTGGATACAGGCTAAACGTAGACACACAGCTAGTTGTTACTTTTAGAGACTAAACCATTTTTTTGGAGTTATATTCCCCCTAATTATAGGCATTAATGACACAGCATTTTTTAAAAGACAGAATAAGATCTGGAAACTAATTAAGGGTGCTGGTGAGGCTTTTACGCGAAATCACTGATGTCCTCTACAACTGCCTATAATGCCTTGACTCACGTTGCTTACATTAGAAAAGGAAACGTAGGATCAACTTTATGCAAATGATTAATCATAAAAGCAAGAAAACATTTCTTCAAAGGTATACTGCTTTTGATAATACTTACTAAGATTAAAGTAATACAACTACCAAATCAAACCCATGTCAGCGGGTTAATGCCAGTACTGCCTTGGAATAAAAATTCTCTCCACTGTTAAGCTAGTCTGTGAACACAGCATATCAATCTGTATAAATCCCAGGAAGGAACTCAAGGAAGAGTCCAGTGACTCTCAAATTCTGACTACAGTATTTTACCAAAGGCAGTTAATTTAAAAGGCCAAATAAGGAAACCAAAATAAATTTTGTGTCTGAACTGCAGCAGTAGAGAGGGTGCAAAGTAGGTGTAAGATGTATGGTCTCATACATAGGTTAACATTTCCTCACTAGTTCTCTCTGTAATTCATGCCATCACTGATGTTCTAGCAAAAGAAAGTTTGGCAGCTTTTAGCTGGCAGTTTATGGCTGAATGTTTTTTTTACTTTTTTAGGTTGTTCAAACAGAGAATAGAGAAAATACTTTATTGAGTACCTGTATGAGGCTGTTTAAGACTATGGAGCTTCTTTTGTAGAGCTACTTCTCCTTGCAGATTTCCTATGCTGCTTAGATGTGCATAAGACAAGTTATATTTTTATACCTCTTATGCCTTCATTGGGAATTTAAAAACCTGAAGAGGTTGTGCAGCAGGTCATGCTCAAGATCCTCCATGGCAGCACTTTGACCCAGTTATCACGACGCATTTTCAGTTTGGCAATGTCAGCATCACCATACAAAATAAAGCCTCTGCTCCCTTCTCAGTCTGAATCTCAAAAGTACAAAAGTCAGCTTTCCGAGAAAGCTCTCTACCTCTCCGCCAGCTTCCTTGTGACTGCATCCTGCCTGGCATGTTACTGGCTTGTGGAAAGCTCACCCACAAACTGGCAAAAGTGACTGGAAAGATCAAGCTGTTTGGCACTCAACTTTTGAAATGCAAAAGCAGTGTAAAAATCTTATAGGCAGATAACAGAATTCTCTTGGCTCTGTACGTGAGGGAGTCAGGAGTATCACTCAATGTTACTTCTTGTTTGCAACCTCCCTTTTGGCTTTCTTCAGGTGTGCTGATGCTGCAGATCCCATTTCTGAGGTAGTAAATCTGAGGATCTGGAAATGCCAGCCACTCAAGCCTCTACCCTTGATCTTCACTGCCTCTGCCTTGCTTACCTGTTCCATAACCCTCACTGATGCCTCAGACTTCCAGTGCAGCAGGCTGGCCCATAACAACCTATTTTCAACTTGGCAAAGTCAGTATCGGCACACCAAATGGATCCACACCCTCCTCTCCTTCATCACTGTGGATGTGTAAGTACTAAATAAGTCTGCTTTTTGAGAAAGCAGTGTGAACACGTTATGGGCAGATGGCACTGTTCTCATTGCCAACTAGACTATTCTTACACTTTATATTTAGAGATTTAGACTACAAGACAACCGGCTCATGGTTAGAGTTTCATCCCAGTAGAAATAAGCAGATGGATAGTCAGTGCTTTAGTATTAGCTGAATTTTCTTAGGAAATCAGACTTAATATATGGGAAGTTTACTTCAGGCCTGCATTATCCTTCACTTTTTTTTCTCTCTTACCATGCTACAGAGCTGTAGGATGGCAAAAACATCATAGAAATATATAGATTGAAATGTTCAGCATGTGTTGACTTGCAAATCCCAACTACTTATTCTCATTTTCTCATAATAATCAGAAAACTGGGTTGTAGCATTTATCCACAGCACTCTAGACAGGAATTGAGGTCAGAAGGAAACACTTGCCTCAAAGGGAGAATATCCTCCAGAAAGACTATGAGCTGGTGGTACAGTCACCTCACTGTCATTAGGTCACCATGGACCATTGTAAAGATGCAGGCAAGTACGGTTACTCTTTCCTGACTGCCTCTGATGATCTGCATGGAGACAGGGGACACAATCCCAGGGAAAGGCCCATCCAAAGGATTCTGTTGCAGACTGGTCAGCGAAATATAACTATCATGGACAGTTCTGCCAGGGTAGTTTATGCAGTTTGGCTTTCTCTTCAGACACAGAAGGTTTTAAAACTATTTGCTAAATTTGTATTTTTCTGTATCTATATATTTCCAAAATTGCAGTAGGAAGAGGTTTATTTAAAAAATCTAACTCACTAAACATTGGCTTAATTAGGCTGTATTTCTGTCCAGTTTGAGATTCAAATAGGGAAAAGCAGATCAAAACTAGAAAAATGCCTCCTGACTGCCCTTGCTAAATGTAAAGTGAAATTCATATCATAATAGAGAGTGAAAGATGTCAGGTTTTGCATTTGTACGGTATTAAGATGTTAAAAAATCAGAAAATCTCTAGCAAAGACTGCATGTTGACTATCTGGATGGAGAAACAACACTCCAGATCAGGAAAGATCTAGATCTTTTTGAAAACTTCTGGAAGTAATTGACAGCTAGTACAGTTCTGGCAGGATCCTAAAGGTCAGGGTTATCCTACGAAATTCTGTTAGATGGGAACAGGAGTGGGAATAACAAGGCTGGACATTACTGTCTTGTTAGCTGTCTTCTGAAACGTTCATCAGAGACTGGAGTCACGTTATGTTGTTTGGATAACATTTTATCTTAGCCCTTTCATTTCTAAGACTACATGCAAGGGGCACAACACAGCCCTTGTTAGATTCATGTAAATCTCAAACACTTAAAAAATTCCCATAGGTTAACTCAGGAAACAAAGGACAGAAAAGTGTTGAAATTCAGGGCATTCCAGTGACTTTTGCTCTTAAGATGTTTAGGTATTTTTATTCTTGTGACTAGCAAGGTGAACAAGGGTGAGGTAATTGCTTGTGCTGGTATATATTGAATTGAGGTGGTTTTCTGAACAGATATAAAAATGTGAACATGTGGTGTTGCCCCTTTAGATCCTATTTTTTGAATCATAAGAACTGGTTTCAGAAGTAGCAGAATTCATAAATCCTGTTGTGTTTAGATATGCATTTTATAGTTGTTTGATATTTCAAGTAATATCAAAGCTGCTTTGTCAACACACTCCTCCTTAGACACCAGTAAACTGACTGCAGAGTGAGTTTTTCTGGTCAGTTAAGTATGGCTCTGACTAGAGCTTTGCAGTGGTTGGGGAACAGGTAGCACCTCTGTCCCATGTGTGCCCTTTGCTGTTAATCAGTGTTTAGTGCAGCCTTTCCCTTAGTGAGCATGCTGACAGACGCTCTGCCACCTATTCACCTATTTTTCTAAAATGTGAATGAATTCTGTATCTTTGTGATTGCTGTCTCTGTCAAATTGACTGTAATTGGACTATGGGTTCAGGAGTTATTAATGAAAACACACACATCTGTAGCACGTGACTGCTGAAACTCAGTTTCTTATAGGACACCACCAGGATGCATAGACTAACAGATGGGCAAACAGGGTTTTCTAGTCTAAAGTGGCATGCTTTGCATTTGGGCACACTTCCAACTTCAGCCCAGGACTTCATTGTCTTTCTAGGGCTCCACATCCATGCCTCGATCTGTCCTGGTAAACTCAGCTGTGACCTCTGGACTTGAGTGCTGTTAAAACTTACTTATCCTTTCCCCACCACTTTTCTCACCTGCCTGTCTGCAGTCTCTTTGGTCAAAACTTTGCTGCTGCTTCTAGAAGGAGAATTCTTGGGAGTCCTTGGTATCTGTGGGTGTATAAGGTATCTCCAGACAGAACAGGCACACTAGACTTGGTCTGTAGGCAGCCTCCTCAATGATATTGTCATTATGCCCATGCAGCAGATACATAGTCAAAGATATCAGGCAAGAATGTAAGGAAATGGAAGAGCATCTTGAATGTATTTAGCTGTAATGAGATTCCAGATAACTTCTAAGTGGAAGTTATCTCTTTAGTCCACATGTGAATGAATATTTACGTCCTCAAAATGTGATTACATCCTTCATTCAATTCCTAGTTCAAGTGGAATATGTGATACAGCTGGGAGAAGGCATATGTTGAGAGAAGATCTAGTGACCTCTTTTACAGGTACATGACAGGAACTTCTCATCAGTGTTTATACAACTCAGCATTCCCATCTCCTGCTCCTTGTAAACATGGATAATAATAGGTATAGCACATATCTCATTGGGATTCCTATGGAGAGCAATTAAAACTTTGAAGATGTAAGTGTATAACATTGTTTATAGTCCAGTTGGAAACAGAAGCCAGAAATTACATAAGCTCCCTAGGTATGAATAAACTCCATGTAAGCATCTGTTTCTCCTCCTGGTTAATTGTTTGGCAGTAGCTTGCATAACAAGGCTCTGATTCTGAGTGGGTATCAACAGAGGCTGCCTGATTGTAAATTAAATTATATTAAATGACACTAAATGATAATCTAAACTATTGGCATTTGTTGCATATCCATGGGCAGGGCTGTAGTTCGCCCTCTCCTTGGCACTGCCCTCATAGTATGGAAATAGGGAGAAGGACTCATTCTCTGGTTATTACATTTGTTACTTCCTTATTGTGTCCTCTAAAGAAATAAAAAAACCCAAACCCTAATCCAGACAAAGTACACGTTTTCTGTCAAGGAAGAACATTAAAAGGCAGCAGCAAAATGAGCATTTTGCTGTGGTCCTCACAACAGAGGAAAAGATATGCTGATGTTTGTCTGCTGATGGAGCACTGTCGTAGGTAGAGGTGTTAAAAAGAAATGTGATACAAAACCCATAGGAACTGGCGAGTGTTTGCCAGGATTGGACGACGTTTGCCTGGGGGTTTCTAAGGAACCAAGGAATAATGTAACTGTGCTGGTGACAAAAATTATGCTCTTTATCATTTGGAACAGCTGCTTGGCTGGAGAGTCGCCCACGTTATACTACTCTTTTGAGAAAAATTGTTAGAAGGAAGTATTCTGAAGCAAATCATTAGAGATGGAATAACATAGCATTGTGATGTGAACAGTATAATAGGGGCTGAAAAAGTCTTGCCTTTATAAACCATGCTTCTGAAGTAAATTTTTTAGGAAAATCAGTGGCACAGATTCTTGGCTGCTAGGTTCTCAACCAATATAAACCAGCAAAGTCATCTGACTTCAGTGCTATAAGGCTGAGTTACATAGGCTAACGGGGCATGAAAGAAACCATTCATCATAAAGAACTGAAGTTTTCTAAATAGCTTTTTTGAAGTGTCTTGTGAGAAGCTATTAAAGAAAGGCTTAAATCCACAAGCTGAGAAAGCTTTGAGAAGGATTAAAAATTGGTTTCTACTTAGAAAATAGAAGTCTCTTTCTCATTAAAGCAACAAAACCTGCTGAGAACAGAATTATTTAAGATAACCAAGACTAAGGGAGAGGAGGAAGGTTCTCGAAAGGCTAGGTAATAATATAGCAAAATATTACTTCCCTTCCTGATCTTTCCCCTTCCTACTGCTGTCTGCACACCTGCAGTTTCCCGTTGTGCCAGCACAGGCAGCCACACAGCCTTTATGAACTGACTTGGCTCATTGTAAAAAGAGAAAACTAGTCCAGCAGCAAACTGCAAATATAAATGGAGTTGGACAAGGTCTGACTAATGCTAGAAGGAAAGTGACCACAAGCAACAGTAAAGGCAACCTATACATTACCTCTGGCTGCAAGCAGACAGGATGGTTCTCAGAAGAAACCTTCTGTGAGGACATCTTATGTTGGTGCAAGGTGGGAGCAAAGTAGTGTGAAGAACTTTCTTTAAGAGTCATATGTGCAGATATACATTATTCCACAAGCTACCTGGCTGAGATCTGTCAAGTTGTAACACATAGGTTAAGCTACGGATGAACACAAGAGGTGGAATCCTGGAATCCTGTCTTCACTGCCAAGGGGCCTCCTCCTCTCTCCTTTGCTTTGAAACAGCCAGGATTTCCCTGTTGGTTTGTATGTTCAGAACTGCAGTCTATTAGGTGCTGATGGCTTGTAGTATTAGCAACAGTCAGAATAAACCCACAGCTATCAACCCCAGCCAGGTGGTAGCCCTGTTTAACCATGGTACACAGAACCATCACTGGTGCACAGGTCTGACCATCCAACTCCACAATCTCATGCACAGCTGGGGAAAGTCATAATTTTATTTTAAACAAAGCTTTTATAACATACATCTCCTGCAAGTTTGCATGTAGCCCTCAACACCGATTTTTTAATACAAATTATTGAATGCAAATGGATGTTTATGTTCAAAGTAATGGTAACCCAGACCTGCTTGTTAATCAGCAGGCAGGCAAGAAACAAATATTGCTGCCAGTGGTTTTATTTGTGGGATGGGAATTTCACAGGCAGTCAAACAGTACCAGACAATGCTGTAATTCTCCACAGTCAACACTGATGAAAACAGCAAGTGACACAGGATGAAAGCTCCACCTTTCCTAGGCACTGAAAGATCAGCCCAGTAGTCAACAGGGAAGTAGAACATCTTCCTCTGTATTGTCAGCTTTTATTGTGCTCATGCCCTGAGTCATCCTGTTTAGAACAAAATAATTTACTCACAAAGGAGATGCCTTCTTGCTGGTGGTGGTATTCCACCCTTTCAGAATCCCAAACCCTTTTAGTATGTTGTTTAAAATCTCAGTTCTTTTAAATACTTCCTGACAATAAGAGGCAAAATCATTGGGGTATATTTCACTGAACATGGAATTTTTTGTGTTTTCCTGGAAAACTGAGAGTTGACAACATTACTAAAGCTTAACAAAAGAAAATGGAGTTAATAACTGACTAGAAATTGAGTTGGAAAAAAACCCACAGTGATAGTTTGGCTTTTTGTTTTCTTTTCTCTTTCTTAGCTTTACCATTCTGTGTTCCTCATACATAGAGAACAATGAGCAAAACTAGTGTTTAGGACCTGAAGCTGAAAAAATTAACAAAAGTAGTCTGACTTCGAGATGCTAAGTGTGTACATTTCCCAAGGAGGCTAGTGACGACTACATGTGATCAGCAGTTCTGGAAACCCATCCTACATTCAGAGTTTTAAAAAAGGACTTCACATATATGCTATATTTATATTCTTATACTTAAATATGCAAATCAGATATGTTCATGCAACCTTCACTGATTTGAACACAGTGTTGGGGTCAGTAGCATCTAAACTTAATGGTTCATCTGGCTGAAGTTCTTATCCCTTCCTGCTTCTCCCTCCAATAACATGTTGTCCATAGTGCCAAATTAGGAACAGGAGCAATTTGTGTGAAAATAGTTGCTGTTTGAAACATCTTATGCTCAAAAATTATAACAATAATAAAAAAAGAACCAGGCACCCAAAGCCCTTTAAATGTTTTAAAAAATTTGGTCTGTCATCTCATGTAATAGCTTATGTAAAAGAGAGAGAAGGCACGGCAGATGGATTTGCTCACCCCTTGTTTCTGTCATTATGTGAATTCAATGTGAATGGTATCGGCCACATCCTGGGTTAAACAAGAGTCTTGTGCACAGGAGACTGGACTAATCTTTTCTTCCAACATTTGCATAGCCCAAAGAGTGTCCCTGCAATTGTAGACAGTGTTTCCCATCAAAAGACAGATTGCTGAAGGTATGAAAGAGAATTACTGAGCTGTTAAGTATTTGTTTCTTGCTTTAATTGTTTTGGCGTTCTATTTTTTTTTTTAAAGAGTTTATTAACACTTGCAGAGTATGACCTGTAGAGGCTTCATTGTAAAGTTATGGATTCAACACCAGAGATGACTAAGGCAGCACCCACTTCAAACTGTAGTCATAATTTAGTCTTCCCAGTTTACCTGAGGAGACAACAGCCATCTTCTGTTGGGACAGGGCAGGGGGAAAGGAAGTGTTTACAGCAAAATGTACAGATCAGTAGCTTCTAAAACCCCTTATGGCAATACTTTTTCAATGTTCTTCATGTGTTACTCAAAACATAGGTCACACAGGTCACTGTGTCGGTGAGTTGTTTTGAAAACAAGAACAACCAGCTAAAGTCCACTTTTGGAAGATTTTCAGCAAAATCAGTGATGACTTTATTTGTAAAAATGTGTGTAGCACCAGGTCCACATTTATATGGGGTTCTAATAGTGTTAGCCCTTCTTCATATGAATATTTGCCAGTACAGTGTGTGTTCTTATGTCACGCATGATGCTCGTGCTGCATCACCACAGAGTACTGATGGCAATTTCTTTAAATTTAATTAGACGAATGAATGGAAGTCCATCATGGGCTAATAAACACAAAGGTGAGGATACAGTTTTTCCCTGAACCTCACAGCACTGAGAGATGACAGTATATCAGCAAAAATAATTCTATATCATTGTCCTATTCTTGTATTTTTTTTCACAAATGCTTGTCTTTGGCTATTGTCTGAGACAAGATACTGGATCAATGGACGTTTGGTCTGATGTATCTCATATTTGTAGCTGTACCTAGAAGTTAATATATAACGGAGTCAGATTGTAGTTTACATCTCACATATCTTGTGGTGTTGCAGTTTTAATTATGGTTACTTTGGACAAGATCTTTGAATGCATTGTGCTCTTTTGGCACCTTTCTTGTTCTTCTGCCCCTTCCAGAAAAGTTGCATGGATTGAAGATCTATGCCACTTTCTCTTTGTAGCTCAGTAACTAAACTATTATAGGCAAAAGAAAATAATACTCTGTTTATCAGTTTATTTTAATATCTAGCATTTTTTACTGATTGTCCTTTGACAGAGACAGAAGTTCAGGCTTCTCTTTTAGCACGTGTCTTTGTGATGTGAGACTTATACTGTGTTGGGGATCTTTGTGGCCAAGTAACACTCTGAACCAGAGGTCTCACATAGTAGTTGCAAAAAAATGACAGTCACCAAGTAGAAAATTAAAAGCAGTTCTAAATCTCGGTTAAGGTGATCTTTTGGCTAGAACAACAGCAGGAATTGTTCTAACTTGCACTTTGCATTTCAGCACTACTTTGATAACTTCTCAACATGACTTTTGAATTGGGTTGAACCAGAATGATTATTTCCCCAGGTTTTGGTGTGATCAGCAATTAAAAAGTTCACTATTTGTTTTCCCTGACTCAGGAGAGACAAGTTCAGTTCCTGCCTCTGCCAGTACTTTTCAGTGTGACTTTGAACACTTTCTTCCATATTCAAGCCTCTTTTTTTAAAATGAAGACAGTGTTTACAGTCTCTTTTTTAAAATGCTTTGAAATACATGGATGAAGAACACTGTAGACAACCTAGATTATATGTTGTAATCTAAGGGAAAATAGGATTCATGTGACTGGTAATGACAGTTTTCACTCTTACTTTTTTCTGAAGGTATTTCCAACTCTTCTGATGGAGAAGACCTTAAAGCCTATTAACCAATTATAACTGAAAATCTCAGAAACAAAAAACGCTGGTAAAGTGCATACAAAGTCTTGTCTGGTGCAAAAGGACCTGGAGGTGTTGGTCAACAGTCGGGTGAATGTGAGCCAGCAGTGTGCTCAGGTGGCCAGGAAGGCCAATGGCATCCTGGCTTGCATCAGAAACAGTGTGGCCACCAGGGCCAGGGAAGTGATCTTATCCCTGTACTTGGCACTGGTGAGGCTGCAACTTGAGTACTGTGTTCAGTTTTGGGCCCCTCACTACAAGAAGGACACTGAGCTGCTGGAGTGTGTCCAGAGAAGGGTAACAAAGCTGGTGAAGGGTCTGGAGCACAAGTCTTATGAGGAGTGGCTGAGGGAACTGGGGGTGTTTATTCTGGAGAAGAGAAGGCTGAGGGGAGACCTCATTGCTCTCTACAGCTCCCTGAAAGGATGTTGTAGCAAGGCAGGGGTCAGTCTCTTCTCCCAAGTAACAAGCAATAGGACAAGAGGAAATGGCCTCAAGTTGTGCCAGGGGAGGTTTAGATGGGATATTAGCAAAAGATTTCTTCACTGAAAGGGTAGTCAAACACTGGCACAGGCTGCCCAGGGCAGTGGTGGATTCCCCATCCCTGGAGGGATTTAAGAGACATGTAGATGAGGTGCTGAGGGACATGGTGTAGTGGTGACTTGGGAGTGCCGGGTTAATGGTTGGACTTGATGATCTTAGAGGTGTTTTCCAACCAAAACGATTCTGTGATCTATAACTGCAGTGCTGCTTAGGTGTATCTCTGCTCGTATTGTTGACCACTACTTCATTAATAATCCTTTAAACAAGTAAAAATAAATCACAGAGAGATTGCAATTATATTTTTTCTTAGTGCTTTGATGCAAATTGGTTTGATCTAGAGAGAATCACATGTTCTTCTTTTCTCAGGGAACCACATTTTGCCACTGAACCTTCCACAGACCTGAAAGAATAATTGACTTCTAGAGCAACTGACGCTGAAAGGAAATTCTGGAGGTCTCTGATCTTATTGCCCGCTCAAAGCAGGTCAATTAGGTCAGGTGGCTCAAGGTCTTACCGAGTTGAATTTTGAAGAATGGAGATCCCCAAAAGGCATCTCTGGGCCCCTGTTCCAGTGGCTGACCACCTTAATGGTAAGTTTTTCTTAGTACCGTATTGAGTTTCTCAAGTTGCAGCTTGTGCCTGTTATGTCTAATCCTGTGGCTCAGCTCCTCAGAGCAGGGTCTCACTTCCTAGACTGTCACTTCCATTCAAATGTACTTCACACCCCTTATTGTAGACCAAGGCATGAGCCAGAGTCCTGGAAGGCAGCCATGCCATCCTCCCACTTTGCAAATAAGTTATCAGAGAGCTCGTAAACAACCTTTATACAGTCTAGGCCTTTAGTTCAAACCAGACCTGACATACTCTTTCATCTTCATGTAAATATGCTATTTAAAACACACTTTATAACCTTTCAACAAACTTTAAAACACACTATATAACTTTATAACTGGCTCCAAGGCCAGTTTATTCTCATTGATGCTACAGGTGTAGTCCATAAATCCCCACAGAAGAAGACCCAGTTCCTCCTGTAGGAGCTGAAGTAGATTGGTAGGAATTATTACTGTAGTGTGTGCTGTCAGTAATACAGCCCTGGGCAGGTTTCAAACTCTGCCATGATGATAGTGAGGATCTTTTAGGTTTTGAGCATTAATTTAAAACTTTTTTTTGTTTTTTACGCTTAAAGAGACCATGCCATCCCTGAGTTTTAGGTCACTGGAGACCAAGAGGTTATGCCAGGGAAATAACACTATATGCTTACTCTCTATTTATATTCTTCCAGTCTGCTACTGCCCTCTGGACACTGAAGGAGGCAGAGCTCTGATCTGTCCAGTGCAACCATCCTTATGTTCTGTTAACACACAGACTTGGAGACCTTCAAGGTTCCGATCTGAAAATATGGCACAGTGGCAAATCACCAGGTACATTTTACTTGCCTGTCACTGGAATAAGCTATCTTCTCACAAGCCCAATACACAAGGTCATTCCGCACTGAGGTAAAGCTAACAGGACTAGGAGAATATATACATAAAAAACTTGACAGTAGCAGCGGTGGTCTGCATCTTGATATTTAGCATCTTGATCAGCACGGAAAATCCACATTAAGAGAAAAGTTACTAATAAGAAATGCCCTTTGAGTCTTATTGCTTTCACTTGGCTGGAGCAAACAGGCCCCAGTGTGAAACTGGAGACCAAGTTCCATTTCTCTTTCCCTGCACAGCATTGTAGTGAGACCTGATATTGTCTTACTGAAGTGCTGGGGTCTGAACCTCGAGCCCTGAATTAAGGTTGACATATGGGTGGTTCCTGTGGTCCTTTAAAAGGAGGGGATGAGTTTGCCTTTTGGCTTTCCTCCAAGGTGTGGTGGCCTTGTAAGGAAAGCCCTTGGGTAAACAAGCCCCAGGTGCCCTGCATTGGGTAAATGAGTGCCAGGTGTCCTGTTTGGGGATAAAAGCTGGGACCACTTGCAGGAAGGGTGGAGTGTCTGTCTGTGAGGTAGATGCACTTTGCAGAGTTTCCTGTTGGGGAAGGACCTCCTGGCTCTCCCTGCAGCTGGGCCCCAGTCAGGTCTGGCATTTGCAAACACGGGCTTCATGGGGGAACAATATGGGGCTGTTTCTATCTTATATGATCAGCCTATTGACTTGGTTGTCTCCTGTCTCTTCTATGGGAGACTTTGTGTCTTTGTTCATTCCACCTATTATTGGTCGTGCTGTGTTGTTGCTGGGGTTGATGTCTGTTATGTGTGATCTGTCTGACTTGTTTGTACCCCCAGCAATCACCCATATACTGACTTTTTTATGTGCAATAGAATCTGGTTACTGGTTTGTTTTGCTGCTGGCTGTGTCCTTTGGGCTAGGCCTAGTGATTGGCAAAATGCTCATCCAGCATACAGTTGAAATGGTGAGACTTTCACTTCCTCCTCAAGCAGATGCTACAGCACACACAACACACAGCAGAGTCTTCCACTGACTATTACAAAAGTATTGGAGGTTGCTGCTCAATTTTGATGAAGTGATAAGTCAGTTGATAATGGGAAGAGTTCTTGGCTGTATAACCTGGCTAACTGCATCCAGCTCCTGGCCTTGAGCTCAAGTGATGTAGAGTTATGTCCACAGTTGCTGGAGTTTGTAGAGGAAGGTGGTCACATACATGCTACATAAGCACTTGGGATAGTGATGCTGTGTGGCCATAAGGCAGATACCGTTTTCTACGGTGATCAGTGTTTTTCCAGCCTGGCAGCATAGTGTTTCTAGCATGAAACTGAAATGGTGTGTTGCATGCCTTAGGCTGTAGCATGAGTGCATGCAGAGGTATTTTGGGGGTGCAAAACCTTCTGGGATATTTCTAAAAGATTATATAGAGCATAGCTGATGCTGTCTTACTCAGGCCACCTTTTGACCAGAGTAAGCTACCTCTAACTTGGGGCCTATAAAATTAGTTTGCTATCTCAAGGGTAAAACAAACTCAAAACAAACAAACAAAAAGCCCCACCAAAACAAAACCCCAGAGGATTACATAAACTAACATTTATTTAATGGAGATGTCAGGGAATCAAGACAAGAAATGGACTAGGGAGATAAATAATTGTGCTGGTTCTGGCTGGGGTAGAGTTAATTTTCTCCACAGTAGCTAGTATGGAGATGTGTTTTGGATTTGTGCTGGTAATAGCGTTGGTGTTCCTGCCTGTGGCAGGGGGGTTTGGAACTAAATGATCTTTGAGGTCCCTTCCAAACCAAACCATTCTGTGAATGCTTTAGTTATCACGGAGCAGCTCTTGCACATAGTCAAGGCCTCTTCTGCTCGTCACCCCACCAGCGAGCAGGCTGGGGATACACAAGCAGCTGGGAAGGCATAGGGCTGGGACAGCTGACGCCAGCTGCCCAAAGGGACATTCCACACCATATGGTGGTGTGCCCAGCATGTAAAGCCGGGGGGGGGGGGAAGGAGGACAGGGGGGATGTTCATACCTGTACGCTTCTCTTTGGCACTGGCTCCATCTATCCTGCTCTGGCAGGGGGACTGGACTAGATGATCTTTTGAGGTCCCTTCCAATCCCTAACATTCTGTGATTCTGTGATACCTGAGTTTTACCAGTTCTCCATTTAGATGGCACTAAATACTGAATTCTGTTTTCTAGGTACTACATGTTTGTATGAGTTTTTGAAGCATCACACAGGGACTCAGTGCTTTGATTGCCATTAAACTTAATGGTGATTGTCTGGCTAAAACACTGCATGAGAAATACGAAAAAATGAAATCATGTCTGTCAACTGAAAAATTCCATTTATCATTTCCATAAAATGTATTTATACATAGCTAGAAAGAGACTGAGTATCACAGTTTCTTTTATGGGTTACTAGTAATATAGAGAGGCTTTTAATACTTGTGGTTTATCATAATGGCATCTAAAAAAAGCTGGTCTTTATGCTATTTCCAGTCTGATGCTGATCAAACACCGTAATAAACAATTTCTACAGAACTTGGGAAATAACTGTCTGCGCAATTAAATATATTCCTGTAGGACCTAGAGGCCCATTAAATCAAGCCCTCATGGGGCTAGCTGCTGTACAGAATGGTAAGACAGCCCCAGTCCTGCTAAGAGGGGATGAGTTGGATAGCAAAGATATGTGTGAGGAAAGATAAGGCACTGAAGTGATATCCACAGAGCCTTTGGGATCTCAAGACATGCAGTTCTGTGCTCTATGTATTGGCTTACCTGAGAGAGCCCACCGGTTCCTAAATCTTTTATCCTGAAACACCAAAGCTGGAAGAATAGCCAGGGCAAAGGAGAACTCCAGGAATGTATCTTCAAAGTCTAAGAAAAACTCATTATCAACACATTCACAGCCTTTTTTCATCAATTCCCAGAAACGTTCTCACAGTTGGATTTTCATACTTGCAAAATCTATGATTCACTTATTTCCCACAACAGAAAATTAAAAGCTTGATCATACAAGTAGTCCAGACTGCTCTCATAGAATATTAGTGGTCCTGCTTACTCCCAGTAGACACGGAGAAACTTACTTGGATGCTCTGTATGTGTGCATATTCAGGGCTTTGCTATAACACGATAAACATAAATCTGTGGTAGCCAAAATCATGTTTTGGTCTCAGATATAAGATCTGACACACATGTTCTTGTTGCTTAGTTACAGAAGTTCTCTAATAGAGAACAAAACAAATTATTAAATTAATCCTTGGCATTCATGCCACCTATACCCCAAGTATAGCTCTGATGAAATATGAAATATAAGTGCAACTGACTTGATTCATAGTTTATTTTGTTTTCTTCTCTCTCACTTTTTTTTTTTTTTTTTTAACATTGACCTACCATTAAAACTTGGGACAACCCTACAAAAGCAACAGACTAATGATGGAAGTTAGATAATACATTACATTTTACATTAATTACAGTTTTATTAATTAGCATAACACCAAAACTTAAAGTACCTGTGGGAAAACTTCCTGGATTTAAAATACATCAATAGCTTTAGTACAGTCAGTTCAATACATAAAAATGTAAGTTTCTCTTTTTTTAAAAAAAAATTTTCTGTGATGAGTGAAATCTTGAATCATTTATGCTTTAATAATTTAATAACAAGATGAAGGACTTTTTTTTCCCCTTAAATTTCTTCCATTAATCAGCAAATACTTTATGGTGAAGAAAATCCCCACACTCAGAATGTTATTTCTCTTAAAAATCTCAAAAAACCTACCAAAACCAGCCATCCAACATCTTAGACCAACATGAAATCTGCAGAAATGTGCACGTAAATCCATTTGGGCTGGGTTGGTACAAGAAGCACAGTTGGTCCTTAAGTTCTTTGAAGCTAAGCAGCTGGTGACTTTAGGAAATTTAAAAAGGGCATTACTAGCCCTGTATGATCCACTCTGCTCTTCCACAAGTGTTCTTTTAAAAAACCGACAGCATTCATCTCATGAAATGCAAGGAATAAAATTGTCATCTTTCAATATGAGGTCATTGTTAACTAGACAATTAGAGAGAGAGAAAATAATTGAATATTTTCATTTATAACTTTCATATGTTTCATATATCAGCTCCTCAGCTAACATAAACAAACACCTTGTTAGTGATCTCAGACAAACTAAATGCCTGGGTTGTTTTGCATATGGAGATATAGTGGTGACCCGGTGCTATGTTAATGGTTGAACATGATGATCTTAGAGGTCTTTTCCAACCAAAACTATTCTATGATTCAGGAGATTGTGAGTATAACCATGAAATATGAAAATAACTTCTGAGGTTAATGCCAAAAAATGTGCAGAAGCTGAGTTCATGAGACGATATTTGCTACAGAAGCAACACTGACAGACTCCAAAAAAGCATGATGAGTCGTTCTCCAGTGCTCCCTCTGGTTGATACTGGGAACTGTGGCTTCAAGGGAAACACACTTATAACTGGAAGAGGGAGAATGACTGAAACTTAGATGAAGTGAAAGGCAAAACGTGAAAGATAATAAAACTTCCTGAAAAGCCTAAGCTGTTACGTTCCCTTGGAAATAAAAGCTTCTTTAGATGATCCCAATAGGAGGTAACACTCAAACCTATTGAAGCAGAACCTGTTCCAAGACTAAACTTGACTGCACCCACACTTGCCCTTAATGTATGATTAATGAGCCATGATAGACATACATCAGGTCGGTGATGCTGACACTGGCAGATGGATGATTTTTTTAACAGAACTCCTTGAATAATGCTATGCCTATGGCAAGTGCTGCAGAAAGGATTACATTTAGCTAAATACAACTGGTCATGAAGAGTGATAGGAATTTGCTTTAGGGGACTGACTCATTTATTCAGGAAAAGGAAATGATTATCATCTATTTTTTTATTTAGTATCCACAGACATTCCAAGACTTAACCTGTGTGTAGAGCAAACCTATTTATATGTTTGAGACTTGTGAAATAAGCGAAGCACATGATGGGGCAGAAGAGAGGAAAAACACACTGGAGTTTATAGTTAAGCAGCTCTTTTTCTGCTCACCTTGATATGCAGCCAGAGGCCCTTGTCCTGTTTTGGCATGCTTCTGTGCTGGCAGCTGTGAAGGATTATGTTGGAGAAAGGAATGTTTTGGTGTGTGCAGGTAATCCCAGAATGCATGTATGTGAAAGAGGAAAGTATTAAGGGGCTGCAGCAAGGACCAAGTCTTCCCTATTATATTTTCTAGCAATTCTTCTGAGTTTTTGTTTGAAATAAAAAGAGACTACTGTTCTCAGCATCAGGGCAGTGCAAGAGGTGTTTGCACCATTCTCCCTGTTCTAGCCTCCCGATTCCCTACCACGGATTCAATTGCTCATTTCATTTTAAAAAGCAGCAGCAATAGCCAATCGATCAATGCAACTGCAGTAACAAACCAAAGGGCACAGAGGAGTCCTTTGTAGCAACAACATGCCATCACTATACTCCCTTTGTTGAATGCAAAACTTGATGACTCTTAAGCTTTTGCCATTCACCAGCTTTTTGAAGGCATCAAGGGAAGCACTCAGCTGTTTGCACAACTTGGTATTGTCTTTTCAGTGATGAAGTTTGATGGAACCATTCAAAGCCAGGAGGTTTAGAACCCTGAAGCAGAGTGGCTGAAGTGAAGGCAAGCATATACGTCAAATGACTGTGGGATGCCACATATGAGTCTAGCAAGTATAACCAGTCTCTTCCTTTTCTGGAGACAGTGTGCCTTGGCTGTTTGGATTCAACTCCTCTGTCCACTCTGAGTTCAGAGTCTTTGAACTAAAGTTTAGCCTCAACCTCAAAATATTCAAGGGGTGATGCCTGTGACTGTGGCACTCCTGAACTTCTTAAGAGAAAGCAGCTTTTAGTTTCTAAAGGAGGGTCAGGCAGCTGGCTGCAGGGCACCCTGAGAGGTGCCCTCAGTCTTTGGAATCTCTGCCCCGCAAAGCTACTGAGCCTTCTCCAAACAGTTCTCTCCATGAATCCTGTTTAGAATTCAAAAGGCCGTCCTTCTGGTTTATTTGGAAAATCACACAGTAGGAGAAAACTCTAGAGAAAAATGCTGTTACCTTGATTTGGTAGGCCTCTGTATCAGGGTTGGTATTAGAAAATGTCACCAGTAAATTTAGGGCTAAAATCTTGCCTAAGGTGAGATCAGACAAACAGATTTAAAAGCCCTTCTGTTTCCACGCTGCCTGGTGTGTTGCTACTGCAAAGGAGGCATGTCAAAAGGCCTGAGCTACTAAACTAGTTTTGGATTTCATTGTGGCCATTAAGATTCTGACAGCCTTTAGAGACAGATGAAAACCTATGAGCTGCCGTTTCAGAAAAGTCCTGTCGGTTCACCCACCACAAAACTCCTTGAATGCTCCCACCACAATTTGCTAAAAGCTCTCAAGATGGGCATCATGAGATGATCCTGCTAATACACTGGGGAGAACTACAGGAACACACTCTCCAGAGTATCTCCATACCCAAGCTGGAGGACCCCATCTGCCTCTGGGTGAAAGTGCAAAGTGTTTAGGAGACTGAAGTGGCCGATAAGCTCTTAGTGAGATTTTCCATAACACTGCAATAGCTTCTGAAATTTGACCCTTCCATCCCTGGAAAATTCCATATATTTGCACCTAACAACTAGGTCCTAGTTCCAAAATGATGCCAGCATGTTTGAGCTCTCCCTTGCCCCCTCTAGCATACATTACCTTGCAAACCAGATGCCTTTTTTTGGCTGTCTTGATGCTGAAAACAGAATTTTGTATTTCCCTATTTCTGTGACTCAGAGCAGGAAGATCTGGTTCTGCCACGTGGCCTCTTCCAGCACTTGCAATAATGAAAGAGTTCTCCATCGGGGTTACTTCAGTTCAGAATCATTACCCAAATGCAATGTGCTGCTTTGTCCCCCGGCAAAACACAGCCACTTCTAGACTGAAATGGAGGAAGTGTTTTAACAGCAGAGCACAGAGGATATGTGAGAACAGAAGACATCCAAGTTAAAAAAAAATTAAAAAAACAGCCTGAGTGTGTGAGGGTAGCATGTGCCTTGTGAAACGATCTGCCAGCAGTGGCTACAGCCAGAGCCAATAGTAGCTCAATGGCAATTTATTTAAAAGCAGCTAGCGTTTTAGGGCTTTGCTAAGGAAGGATCAGGAAAGGCTAAGCTAGTTCAATAAGAACAAGCAGTCTTCAGTGCACGAGAGCTCCCAGTCCCCTGGGAAGAACTTGGAAAGCTCATAGATGTAAGAATGCGAGGAGCAGTTCCAGCGGAGCAGATACCTGCATGTTAGGTCGATGAGGAGAAGCATGAATGTACAGCTGCTTCTAACACAGCAGGCATGTGAAGGTCAGGGAACTGGTGAATTCTCAGTGTGCAGTGATCCTTAATAGAACACATTTTGTGACTGTCTGACAGGACCTTCTGGTAAGAGATGAAGATAATCTAACACAGCAGCTGTAATTATCGTACAGATACCTCAGGGCAAATCACAGAATCACAGAGCGGTACAGGTTGGAAGGGACCTCCAAAGATCATCTAGTTCAACCCCCTGCTAGAGCAGGATCCTAGAGCAGATCACACAGGAACATGTCCAGACAGGTTTTAAATGTCTCCAGAGATGGAGACTCCACAACCTCTCTGGGCAGCCTGTGCCAGTGCTCTGTCACCCTCACAGTAAAGTGTTTTCTTATGTTAAGATTGAACCTCCTGTGTTCAAGTTTGTGCCCATTGCCCCTTGTACTGTCACTGGACACCACCAAGAAGAGTCTGGGCCCATCTTACTGACACCTGCCCTTAAGACATTTACAAGCATTAATGAGATCCCCCCTCAGCCTCCTCTTCTCCAAGCTAGACAGACCCAGATCCCTCAGCCTCTCCTTGTATGGGAGAGATGCTGCAATTCCTTCACCATCTCAGTGGCCCTGCACTGCACTCTCTCCAGCAGTTCCATGTCCCTCTTGAACTGGGGAGCCCATAACTGGACACAGTACTCCAGATGAGGCCTCACCAGGGCAGAGTAGAGGGGGAGGAGAACCTCCCTTGACCTGCTGGCCACACTCCTCTTCATGCACCCCGGGATACCGTTGGCCTTCTTGGCCATGAGGGCACATTGCTGGCTCATGGTCAGCCTGTTGTCTACCAGGACTGCCAGGTCCTTTTCCCCAGAGCTGCTCTCCATCAGCTCAGCCCCCAGCCTGTACTGATCCATGGGGTTGTTCTTCCCCATATGCAGGACTCTACACTTGCTCTTATTGAATTTCATTAAGTTTCTCCCTGCCCAGCTCTCCAGCCTGTCCAGGTCACGCTGGATGGCGGCACAGCTCTCTGGCGTGCCAGCCACTCCTCCCAGCTTTGTATCATCAGCAAACTTGCTGAGGATACACTCTGTCCCTTTGTCCAGGTCGTTAATGAATATATTGAATAGGACCGGGCCCAGTACCGACCCCTGGGGGACACCACTAGCCACAGGCCTCTAATTAGACTCTGCCCCGCTGACCACTTCTCTCTGGGCTCTGTCCTTCAGCCAGTTCCCAATCCACCTCACTGCCCAATCATCCAGTCCACACTTGTTAAGCTTGGCTGTGAGGATGCCATGGGAGACTGTCAAAAGCCTTGCTGAAGTCAAGGTAGACGACGTCCACTGCCCTCCCCTCATCAATCCATCTAGTTATGTCCTCATAGAAGGCTATCAGGTTGGTCAAGCATGACTTCCCCTTGGTGAACCCATGCTGACTACTCCTGATAACCCTCTTTTCCTCAACATTCTTTGAGATGGTGCCAAGAACAAGCTGTTCCATCACCTTTCCAGAGATAGAGGTGAGGCTGGCTGGCTTGTAGTTACCCAGGTGCTCTTTCTTGCCTTTTTTATAGATTGGAGTGATGTTGGCCTTCCTCCAGTCCTCAGGCACCTCTCCTGTCCTCCAGAAGAACACGTTACTTGCTTCCTTTTCTTGTTTCCTGGGTAATGCCAAAGTGAGCAGGCATCTGTGAGTAGCAAAGTCAGGGCAAGACACAGCTTTCTTACCACCTCCACTGCCATCCCCTTTAGTTTGTTCACTTGCATCCCAGTCTCCTCCCTATCAAGTACCATGGTAGGTGTCCATGCAGATGTAGGACTGGGAACACTACATTTAAAAGAAAAATCAAGTGTCTCCAAAAGATATGTAGTCAGTGGGCATCATAAGCCCTTTCTACACTGAACTCACTTGCAGTGGGATGATTGTCTCAGCAAGAATGGACTGGAGGTAGGCTGAACAGAGTGCAGGTGCTCACCAGACTCCACCTATTTATGTCAGTCATACTCCCATTCTATTCATAACAAAACAAGATGGCAGTTTTGCAGCTCTCCAGAATGGAACTATCTATCTGTCTTTCTTCTTTTGTCAGCAGTTCACTAGGGCTGTGTGTTACACCTGAAAACTAATGATGGTGAGTCTGTTCTGCTGAGCTCACCGGCGTGTGGGCTTGGAATCTGGTTCACATTTTTTGAAACCATAAAAGACAAGGAACCCATGTAAGTTCTGCAATATGACAGACGACCATTAAATAGAAGTGTTGGTCTGCGGAGCCACTGCAAACTTCTAATGACTTTGGAGATACAGCTCCCTAAGTAAGAGGGAGATTGAGTGAAAAAGCAGTGGTTAGAGGGGAGGGGGTATAGCTTCCCTAAATTGAGGGTGATGCTCAGTTTCATCTGGTAGGTTAAAGGGGAGAAATATTTGTAGATGGATGCTACTACAGCAGTGTAGTTCTATACAAGCATGGCATGGATTGATAGCCCCCTCATGTTTGCTGTATTTACAAAAGATACTGATCTGCAAGAATTTAACCGAAGCACATGTACCAGATGCATGACTTGCCCCATTTTTGCTACAGAATTAGTTCTCTGCCTGTCTTGTGTCAGCCTGTTCTGTGAAACCACTTCCTTAATTTACTTTGTCTAGATGTCATGCCTTAATCACTTGGTGTTGAAACCGATCTGGGGTTACAAGAAGTCATTCACCTTATGTTTGCAACAAGGCTGTGTGTGCAGAGTAAGTCAGAGGCAAATTTTCAGCCTAGCATCCATATGACTTCATCAAGAATAATGTGCTGTGTTGCAGAATACATTTGCATTATATAGGACAGCTTTGTTTAACAGCTCAGCACTAAAAACCTGCAGAGAAATGAAATGGAGAGATTTCCCATGTAGCTCAATCTCCAGGGAACAGCAGGCAGCTGCACAGTTGGGAGTATATGAAGAGGGCTGCACCCTCTCTCCTCCACTTCCCCCCCTCTTCTCATGATGCAGTGAGCAGAGCTCAACAGGGGATGAGGATCTAGGCCTTGAGTCTAGCACTTTAAAGCTGACAGATGACAACTGAGGCCTGAATTTCATTTATATTATGTATTCTCTTGCTGACTTACTTACCTTCTTTTCTCACGCTTTTCCAAATACTCTCCTGTGACTGCCTCATTGTCAGTGTAAAGGACAGGCATGTGAGTGTCGGTCATTCTTATATTTCAGGAGCCTTCCAAGTGCCAAAACTTGGAAAGAGGTCTTTGTGCAAATAAAATCCTGTGGTGTGACAGACTTGAAAGCACTGTGAAAGAGCAGGCTGGGAGAGGAAGAAAAGCTCTCACAGGTACTCAGTCTGTGACCTTTCTGTGCCTGGGAGGCCTCATTAGCTGGACACTACAAACAGCTGCTTGCAGGAAGAGCTGAGTGTTGGGAGGGAAGAGGCTGTGAGAGAGCAGCGGAAGATTTCTTGGGTTCTGAGGCCCAGGTGCACCGCTACAGACTGAAGGCATTGCGAGCCTCTGAAGAAGCATGAGGCAAGATTAGGACTTGCTGAAGGCAACTGAACTACAGGTTTGATGTGTCAAATGGAGCAGATAATCTTTTCCCATGTGGCTAGAAAGCAGGAAGAACTAGTGGCCTCTGAGGCACATGGTCTTGCAACAACTGCGGGAAGCCCACATCAAGCCTAATAAACGCACGTAAAATAATGCTCAGCAAATCCAGTGTTTTCAAGGGTTTACCCTCAAATACCAAAATGAGCAGCCTTCCCGTCTGATTTATGGATCAAGGCTTCTCTCCTGAAGGAGGGAGCCACTGAAGCTCAAAACCATTGCGAATCATCCTCTGTTTCAACTTTGGTCCTATTTGAAAAGGTGCAAAATTGGCTATCTGTCTGAAAACACTGGCCTTCAGGTTTTTTAAGGTGGATTTGATACTGGATGGGCTAGCTAGGGGTGTGCACAGAACACTGGATGCAGACATACCAGCTTCTGTTCCTAGGAAGCACTCACGCAGTCACCATTCTCTTCTCTGAGCCTGTGGGGTTGCTCCAGCCTGACACAGGGACTACCCAGCATGGATTGTTTTTCTCCACTTTCCCAGAAATGTACTAAGGAAGGGGGAGTTGAGGGTGAGAATGAACTTGGAGAGCAACACCACAAATGCCCATTCTCCGATTTCTGCCTCAGCTTTTGGCCCACATTAAACAAAGCCAAACATATTTCAACCTCATAACTCTCACCAATGTGTTCTTACCAGGAGAGCAGTGAGCAGGTCTGGCCTCTGCCACTACAAAGAAGATTCGAGAGGACAACTAGTTTTTGAAGGGTTCAGGTGGCTGGGTGCAGACACTGCCCTCTTGTCCTGCTTCAGGCACAAAGAGCAGGCAGAAAGAAGGGCAACGTGTAACCCTCGAAACAGGTTATTTATCCAAGTATATTGCTTGCATCAGCCCCTCATGGCAGTGAAGAAGAGGTGCACCAACTCCACTTTGTCCCTGACTGAGTATTTGTGGAAAGCCTCTAACAGCGAGAGACGACACCACAGGAACACATTTGTAAGAAGGCAAAACCAGCAGCATGACACTTAAGTAGCTGCAGTGAGGCATGATCAATCTTAAGGTGGTGGTAACAGAGCTCTGGTTAAACTAAATTACTTAATGGAGGGTCTGATTATAATGGGAGAGGCCAGGTCAGGCTTTTGCTATGTAACAGGGGTAACAGGTCCTAAATGGTAAAGTTGGGATGCTACTTTACTGGTATCCAACTGGTAAATTCAGTTCCTAGTAGCTGAGATTTTCAGCAGTAAGTTGTGTCAGATCAATTCCTCTCTTACTGACTTTGGTGAAAATTTAACCATGGATTCAGGGAGCAAAGCAAGGTGAACATTTAGAGAAGCAGCCACCCAGCTTTTTTGCGAACCCAACACCAAATAAGTGGCCCGAAACGAAATGCTAAAATCTGCCATTTACTGAATTTAACATCAGCAGCTCCAGTATTTGGAAAACTGATTGTAAACAATGTAAGCCAGAACTTATTTTCAAATCGTACTGTGAGACAGGCAGCATTTCTGAGGGTGCTGTAGAACCAAAATGGTGTGCATTAGGAATGCTATTGTCTGACCGCCTGGATGAACATGAAGGGATTTGAAATAATACATTCTTCCCTGCCCACTTTGAAGGCTCATACCAAACTTATCTTTCCTTCTCTATTGAAATATACTTGCAGCTCCTGTGTGCTGTCCTCTGGGGCAGCTGTGTTCTGTTTCAGCATGTTCAGGTGGTGGGAAAGCAGCATGTTCTCTGAGGTAAAACACATTCATCTTCCCTAGGACTGGGCCACAGAGTCCACTTGTATCTGGAACAATTGTTTATGGGGTGAGGCATCTGCAGAGAAGACTGGTATATCTAGGAAAAAGAAAATCTAAGTGTACAATGAGTTTTCATTAAACAAGGTGATATCAATCCTGGAGAAATATAAACAGTCTCTCTACACTTACAATGGAAAATGGAAGAAATTCACATAGATATGAATGAAACATAGATTTGGAAATCTACTGTACTGAGCAATGGCATCGTGTGTTTTCCATGTTGTTACTGCTATCACACCCTACTGCTCTTTAAGGCAGATGATAGTTAAGTCATGTCCTCAGATTCAGTCAAAAGCGTGCTTTGAGACAAAATCTGCCCAACGATGTCTTACACCTTGTGTTTACAAAAGGCTGGAGTGGTGATACAGGATAAACCCACCAAGGTTTTCACTCATGAAGCTTTATGTACAGCTATAAGGCACCTGAAAAGTTCCTGGCACTGCAGTTTTGTTTGGCTGTAATAATCACCATTCCCTATCTCTGGATACACTCAAAAATTATTAAACACCAGTGCCCTTTGTGCTCTGTAAACTGTAGTACAATTTGAAGCTTACGAGAGCTGCAATGAATTATTCACAGTTTATAGGAATTAAATTCCAGAGGAGGGAGAGGAGGTGAACAGAGATTGTGAGACGCCGCAAGCTTCCCTCTATTAAAGCATCTGGGCCGTGCTGTTCTTGACATTAACCACCCTTAAAACAAAGGCCCCCTACGACGCTGCACGAGGGAAACAAGCAGAAAAGCGGGAGATTTCTTGGCTTCCCCGTGGGACTCCAGGTTCCCCGCACAGCTGTTTACAGAACAGGCAGTTTCCCAGCTGGAGTGCTCTGGCTGCCGGCCTCGGCAGGGTGCTGGCAGGGTCCCATCCCTCCTGAAGGCTGGCCCTGGGCACCGCTCCCCCCAGAACGATTTGCAGTCCTGAACCACTGCACACCGGGGAGCTGCTTAGGATGGTGAACTCCAGCACCTAAGATGCTCGTTGTATGTATATATAACACCATATACATAGGCATGTGAGTGCTGATGACTCTTTTTCACATGCTGCAAGAAGCAATAGGTTAGTCAGGAGTGTGGGTTTGGCACCAGTGTTACCCGAACTCCTTCAACGAGATCATAAACAGATAAAAAGCACGCGGAGCCTAAACTGAAGTCGTTTGTCCTCTCACCTCTGTCACCTGGGAGGTGAAAAATCAGTTAAAATGCCCATGCATTTGTGGAACTGACTGAATACCGTCCGGCATTGGGACACGAGGGTCTGCAAACGCGGCGATCCACGGAGGGAGGCAGCAGCGGTGCCAACCCGCGCGGGGGGCGGTCGGGACTGGGCTGTGTGTTTGATGCAATTCCAGCAGGATTTATGTCTGCCAGGTGTGCGGCACGGCTCAGCGCGGCCAAAGCCTGTGCCAACCGCAGAGCTCCCCGACCGGGCTTTTCCTGGGAGGAAACCTGTGCAAGTACAGTGCATGTGTCACGGGAGAGGCGTTTATTGCCCTCTGCGTGGGGGCCTGGCCTTCACAACCCCCCTCCAGCAGCGGGGACACATTCAGCCGCGGGGAGCGCTGGCGAGGGAACACGAGCCCGGTGGGCAAACCTAGGACCCCGTGGGCCCAGCCCCCGCCTGCCCGGGCTCAGCGCTGCTGCCAGACCCACCCCGGCACGGCACCGCACGGGGGGTGGGCGGGGAAAGCGTACCCCGCGCATGCGCAGGGCGCCGCCGCGCTTCCTCAGGGCGTTGACACCGAGTTACCTCTCACCCACTTCGTGGTGGCGCGTCCCGCGGGGTAACTGCCGGTCAGGCGGCGGCGCTCAGTGCGCCTGCGCGCCGCTCCCTCCCCCACCCGAGACCCGGGATCAGCTGTGGGGCTCCCCCGCCCCCCCCTCCTCCATCCCGTAGTGCGGGTGGGAGCTCAGTCGCCCCCCGTACTGCTGTGTTTGTCAGTGCGGGCCCCCCCCGCCGCTACCACCGGGTACGGGGTGGCAGGGCTGGCACCGCGGGTACCCCGCCAGCACCCGGCCCGCAGCGCTGGCATGCGGAGAGCGCGTTCCCGCTGCCAGCGCAGGGGTTACTGCCGGTCAGCGCGGGGCCCGGGTGTGTGCGGCGCTGGCCCCGTGCAGGCGGCTCTGCGCCAGCCGTCGGTGGGTGCGCAGCAGCCCTGGGCCCCCCGGCGGTGCGCGGGGTGAAGGAGCTCACGGCACCGCGGTGGGGGCGTTCGCGGGAAGGGATTACTTCTCATGATAGTTCTGATCTTGGATCAAGCCTAAGTGCTCGGAGGGGACTTACGAAACCTCTCGAGCAACACCAGGCCATTTTTTTTCCTGCGCTGGCAGCACGTGGTGGAGCAAAGAGCGAAAAAACATAACTTTCTGTAGTCGTTCCGAGGACGTTAAAACACCGCGCTGAGGCGTGCATAGTGATGGCTAAACCAGTGAGAATGAGCGTGTCGCAGATGTGTTCACTGGGACCAGGCACGTGAGGCTCGCAGCTGGGCTCAGTTCTGCACTTGGAGGGGCCCAGCACATCCCATCGGTTTCAGCTGGGCCGCCCGTGTTCGTCCCATAAATCCATCACTAACCGGGAAAACGGGGTGAGCAGCTCCTCAGCGTGCTGCTGCAGCACCACCCCTGTTCCTGCATCTCAGGGACACGGCTGCAAACTGGTGAGGATGACTCTGGCCTGCCAGATGAAGGCTTGGATTATCCCTGGGTTTTGGTGGTGTTTTTGTTTAGGTTTTTTCTTTTTGCTCAGTTCCAGGAATGTTTTACTGACACTGTAATAACTTTTTTTTTTTTCTTTTTTAACTGTCTTAATAACAGGACAGGCTCTCAAAACATAATCCAGCAGCCCTCCCTTGGTCTAGGAGAGACCAAAACAGAAGGAAATTTAATGCTGTAAGAATCTGTAACACGATACACGTTCCCATTTTCTGTACACCGCTGCATAAAAGCAAGTACAGTTTAACTGTCATTAAATAGCTACAAAGAGATAAACTTTTGTGGGTTTGGGGGGTTTTTTGGGGGTTTTTTTTGTTCTTTCAGGAAGTACAGATTGCTCCTATTGGGCTACTTGAGCTGTAGTGCCCCCTGACACAAAGTACATAATATTGCCAGCGATGTGAAGTGAAGCAGTAAAGAATTCAGGAAAAATGTTTCTTTACTCTTAGAAGCAGGTTCGAGATTTCCTTCCATTGTTTTCTCTCCCCATTGTGTTTTTTACTGGAATCCTGCCCGTTGTGCCCTTGCAGACTTTCTTTTCTCCATTTCTAAAGTACTGATTTAATTTCTCTCTCTCTCAGTAGTCTGTTGTTAGCAAACTGCTGAGTAGAGTTGTTTACTAGTCATCCCTGTGCTGTACAGAAGCACAAGTAAATTGAGGGGAGATATTTAATTTGCTGTGGTAAATGGGTGATGGTAGGAAACTAACCATTTTATCACTTTCACAGCCTTTGAAGTTATTCCCCGCCTCCCCCCCCCTCCCCCCCCCCTCCCCCCCCCCTCCCCCCCCCCCCTCCCCCCCCCCGCCTGATGCATTGCCCACACCTGTTGATGTAGATTTTCCACCTGCATTTGTTATCTTTGACTTCAGTGATATTTAAGGGAAACAGCATAATTGCTGTTTACTGACGACAGAACTCTCTGGGGGCTCATTATACATACCAGTCAATCTTCTGACTTCCTCATGAATACAAAGTTTACCAAAGGTGTAATTTTTCTTTCTCTAGTGCTTTAATATCTTGTTTGCATTTTTTCACATAATTTTATTGTCTCCTGAATTTGTGTACGCAAGCTGTGGACTCACATACATACCAGTGAAGAAATGGTTTTTACACTTACAAGAAGTGTCAGCATGCTTGGGAAGACAGGAGCTAAAATGGGTCTAGATGAAATTATCTTTTGAAGAGTAGCATATCAGAGCTAGTACTGCAGTTCCCTCCAAAAGGCCCTGCCTTCCGTGGATTGTCTTCTGTGTTGGCTCTTGTGAGTGCTTGCGCTTTCTGTATGTCCTTTCTCTTCTTCCTTGTCGTTTGCCCTTACTCTGCAGACCTTTGTGCCTCCACGTGTGGCTTCTGTGGTGACTCAGAGTTGGTCCCAGAACTCTCAGACTGCAGCAGCAGTAAAAGGTTGTGCTTCAGGCAAGAGCATCTCTCCTCACCTGTCTCACAGTTAGTGTGTTTGAAAAGCAGATTGACACATACACAGCATTTCAAGCAGCATTCCTGTCCTACTGTATGTTAAGATGGTTTTACATTCTAATCTAGGCAGCTTAAACTGTAGAAGAGCTGTGCCTGAAAAGGGTATTTTCTGCCCAAGGGTAGTAAGCTCATGCTTCTACAGTGTTTCTAACAAGACTGGACATGTCTCCCCAGCTGGGAAACTAAGCCAGTTGAGATGGAATTTTATCATAAACTGGCTTGTCTTTAAAAATAGCACAGATTTCCAATTCAGTTTCTTTGGGAGTGTAATCGGAGCCTCAAAAGTCCCGTATGGTAAAGACAGCAGTTAGGATCACCCGTGTTCATTTTCAGTTTCCTTTTTACAATTAGGAATTTAGGACTAGGAACTAGAATAACACTCTCTTATCTCAAATGTGGGAGTTTTTTGGTATGATTTTTTTACCCTGTTAGCAGGAATATGGTTAGCCTGCTTAGGTCTAGGTTAAGACTTCAGTCACATAACTGGGATTTCATAAATAGATTTTTGAAACGATTTAATGAAATCGTACGTGTGATAAATGAGGCCGAGTATGGAACTGAAGTGACTTAGTTTTTTATAAGATGTTCACAGTCTGCACATACAGTGCTCCAGGTACGTGAAAAACGTTTATGTGCTGCAACAACTGTCTTCATAGTTGGTGTTTACACAGTATCTGATTACTGGCTGGAAGTCATCTGCATTACTGCAGTATGAACAATAAAATGTGGGAATTATCATACGTAATAAATGATAACTATAATAAATGCTTTTGCGTCAGGCTGGACATCAAAAGGCAAAATATCCTGAAGAATGCAAGGTCAAAAGGAGAGAAAGTGGAAGTTAATTGCGGTACCATAAGCTTTCCTCTCCAAGAAAAATCGATTTCTCAGTTTCTTTGTTGTCAAATGGATGTCCAATGGATGTCCAATGTACAGTTGAAGTAAGTGGTGACTGTTTCTCTGTATGTGCGAGAAATCTGGTTATTTTTCTCAACTCACCTCCCTTTAAGTTTGCATTAAATGCTCAGAGCGTGTCCCACAGTGCACACACAGGTGCTGCAGGCTGAGAGGCTGACAAGCATACATCCTCTTGTGTTTGATTGCAAGAGTAGAGTTTTCAAAACAGTCTCTCTTGGTTGTGCCCAGCTGCTGTTCGGGGTTTGTCAACACAATGATTGGCACTGTATAGGTCTGAAATAACAGTGAACTGCAGAAGCTTGGCTATGAAAATGTTCTGCGTTTTAAGTATTTCTTCTATTAATACTGTGCAGCTTTTCTTTTTCGTGCCAAAATGGTAACACGCACTGACGAGCACAATGAACAAGCTAAATTCTCTGGCACTAACTGGTCCTTACAGCTTACAGATCTACGCTGTGTCTAAACAGCCTTGTGCTCTGAACAAAAGCCTTCCTATTGGAGAAGTAACTCCCTTTGACTTCAAGAACTGTGCTGAACTCAATAATCTCTTCCTGTTTTATGGCTGAGGAATTGAGAGGTTTAATATTGAAAGAAAACTAACAAAAAAAATCCCTGCAGCATGGCAACTGAAAAACGCATAGTTCAGTATTGAAACAAATGTGGAGCCCAGCCCTCTACCTAGGGAAGCAAGTGTGTTCATTTTTATTACAGTAGAAGCAGGATTATTGCTTTACATAGTATGCTGATTATTATATTTTCCCTTCAGAGCCTGTAGCATGCTCTGGGCACTATGTAAATAACAACTCTTTCTGTGTAAAAGAAGCGCTGTTCTCTTTTTATATGTAATTACCTGTTGGCAATAACATAGAGCCTCTGCCTGTGTCTGGGACTTGGCTTTCAACTCCAGCTGGTTGAAGAGACTGATTAGTACACAGACAATAAATGCAGCTGCCTAGGAATTAGAAACACTTGGGATATGCCTGGGATTTTTCTTTCCTATAAAGATAATAGTCTCTCGATAATTCTTCTGCTTGCCATTAAAAAATACAAATTGGACATTTTAGTGTTGAACTGAATGGAAATCTAAATCATAGGGCTGAATCGCTGTTCTTTGAATTCATCGCAGAGCCTGCAGTACAATGCAGATGGAATCAAGCAGTCTCAAGCCTTCCCTTTGTTTCCCTGATTTCAGTCACTGTGGCAGTGCTCTGAAGTCATCACAGCTTGTCGTATCTTACCAGGGGTTGTATTAGTTCAGCTCTTCCTAAAGGAAATAGTGGATAAGTGAAATGGAGGTAGAATGCCCATGCCACGGAAGCACAATTTGGATTTTCAAAATTTGTGGGTTTAATGTGCCTTCCTCCTTTTTCTGTTCAGTTGTCATGGGGGCAGAGGGAATACACAGTGCTCCTGCCTTTACATTATCTCACCGTACAGCATATGAATCCTAAGTGTGGTGCTTGATATAGTCCAGATGCAGGACATACCTAGATCTTGGCTAGAAGTGCTGTTTTATGTGCTCATGTCAGTGCCATTAAAAGAAGGGTGTAGTATATACATTTTGCCAGACCTGATAGTAACAATAACCAAGTTATGAACCCCAATGCAAATGGGTGCAAGAAGTCTGTGGTTGACTGCTGAACTGCACACACTTGTGATCCTACTTAATCAACAATGCAGAGATGCTCTAATCATGAGTAATTTTTGGCATTCTTGACTTATTACCTAAGCAGTTCTCCGAATTTGCCTCTAACATGCTAAGAAGAGTTACAGTAAAGTACAGAAGCAGCCTTCCCAATTGTGTGTTCCTCAGGGTCACCTGGAGCTTTGCAGAATGCAAGGCAAAATGCTTTTCCTGAAAAGAAAGAAAAAGGAGGAAGAGTTTTGTGGAGGTCTTTTGGTGCCAGCAAAACTTGTCTCACCTGAACATGCCTGAAGGTGGAAACTGATGCTTTTTCTGTGATCCCTGCTTATAAAGAAGGGTATTGACTTCTGGCTGGGAATATGGGTAATATTGGTTACAAAGGTTATTGGTCAGAATGATTCTTAACTGCCAGAAGGTTTTATTTCTGTTTTAATAATAGCCATGCACACTTTGAAGGAGAAGTTCTGTGCAGTTTTAGGCCATAGGGGCATCTCAAAGTAAGTGATTCCCAAACCTTTGGTGGCAGCTATATTTTGCATTTTACAGCTTGACATTTTTTGTTCCATTCGTACAGCAGACAAAAGCAATTAACTTGCTTTGCTTTGCATGTCTCTGCCCATCCTAGGGAGCATTCTGCTCAGGCACGGACAGAATAACAGCAAAAAAGGCTTTTAAAAAAAAATCCCACCCAAGAACAGCAGGATCCAAAACATCTTTGATTTTGCCTGGGATGGTGGAGCCTCTGCTGCACTCTGAGTACTGTTGTGCATCAGCACATGAAATCCCTGTGAGAATGGGACAAGGACCTACAGCTCCAGACTCCACAACTGCATCTCCTCCTCCTTCAAAAACAGTGGCCTTGCCCACGGCTTAAAAGGGCATGTGCAGGTTAAATAAAAGGGACATATATCCTTTCATTTCTTCCCGTAAGTTATTTGGAAGTTTCTCTTCACATTATTTTTAACTTTCCATTGTTTAGCCTGGGCAAAGTGGTTTTTGTCTGGAGCAAGGATGTGGGAGAGTGAGGGTCTTTGTAAAGGAGAGACCCAAAACTGTCTTCTTTTATGGAGTGTTGAGAGATCTGCAGTAGGCATGGAGCTCAATTTGAACATAGCTTTTCTGGCGGAAGGAATCAGATGTGTTTCATAGTAATTTATACCAGTTAGTTTCTCCTGTCTTCTTGCATCTAAATGCACATGAAAATCCCAGTATCATAGGGGCTCAGCTTGGGAACCTTTAATAATTTGTTCTAGTCACAGTCTAGTGTTGGCAAGGGAGTTCAAGCTGAATCTTTTATTGCTTACAGATCACTTAGAAAGCCAGCCCCACGTGTGATGTGTTCATGAAATCTGAGTCTGCATACATTGAAGCTGTCAGACAATTGTCCTCATGATTCCAAACTTGTATTTTATAAAGTAATAATTGAGGCCCATATATATATATATACAAATAGGATTAATGTAAGTAGAAGTGGGTTTTATTTGTTTAAAGTTGCCCATCTCAGCAGCTTAGCTAGGAACGGAACTAGAGTCCTGTGTGATAGGTACGTGATGACCAAACGAGCGATGCCAAATTTTATGCTAATTTAACATATCCATGGCCTAGTATTGCGAGTGTTTGAGGGAGAGTGAAAACTTCTCTGTAATGGATATTACTGGAAGAGGGCTATTTTCAGATTATGCTGTCATGTCTCAAAATGATCACCTTCCCATTGAGTATAGGTCTTGCTTTGTAGCCTTGTTTCAGGAAGGGTAAACTGCCTTCCTTAGTCAGTGTTAAATTGGGACAAAAAGTAGCGAAGAAAGAATGGTGTGTCAGATTGGACAGAGAAGAGAAGAGCTGATGGGTAGCATAGCTGAGCTGAACACAGAGGGAGAAGAGCCAGTCCAGGAGGAAGAGGTTGGTTGATGAAGAACTCTTGAGGTGAGTTTTAGGAAAGAGAAGGATAAAAGGCCAGAGGATTTTGCAGCACAGCATGAAAGAGGAAGTGAAACATCAGGAAAGCTTCGTTTTCCCTTTGAAAATGTAATTGTTCTGTTAACAGCTGTCTGACTGACAGGAGAACCCACCTCATGTGTGCGCATATGTGTGATCATGGAATCACGGAACTGTCAGAGTTGGAAGGGACCTCCAGAGATCATCTAGTCCAACTCCCCTGCTTAAAAGCAGGATCCCCTAGAGCACATCACTCAGGACTGCATCCAGGTATAGTGATATAGTGAGAGTCTTTGACCACGCTGTTCAGGAGTTAACCTTCCAGAAGTTAACCTACCATCTATTTGGCAAGCTACAGAGGCATATCAAGAATGGATTACTACGGCTAATAACCATACCTTTGCAGGAAAGCTATGACTTCTAGGTTGGGTTTTTTTTTGGTCACTGGTTGTTACTGGATATTTCAGCATATTCAGCATATTTGCCTTCATTGGGTCTCACAGGGTTGATCTGCATTGCAGTGGATAGTCTCCCAGGAATCATTCCTGGGCCAGTATTCACCCAAAGCTTGACCAAACAGTAGTTTATGCACACTGAATGTGCACATCAACAGAAGAAGAGTAGTACTCAGCTGTAAATTCACTTTCTTCCTTACTAAGAAGTAGCTTCCTTGTGTAGACAAGCTCTAAGTCAGTTTGTGTTTAAACCAGCAATATAATTGTCTATGGAGACAGAGGAATGCCTTCCAGTAATTAGACACATTTGCAGCATGTCCCAGCAATTCAGCGATTTGCTGACTTGAAAAATCAAACTCTCCATTTGTACGAGCTGGACTTTCACACTGGTCTGCAATGGCGTAATGTAACTGGGAGCATTGGATGCACCCTGGTTTATCCTGTCACAGAATCTGGTGCTGTGGCCTGCTGTTATCTAGCAAGGGATGTTTGTGTAGGCCGAGGATAGGGACAAGTAAAGGAAGTATTTTTTTTTGTAGGGAGGAAGGTAAGAGAAAAGTACAAGGGAGGGTGAGGTCTGAACTGGCATAGACACTAAATCACCTTAGTTACTCTGTGGAGATAACTCTGTCCAGCATGGAGGCTTGTTGATATTTTCTTTTGTATGACATTTTTCCTCAGGATAAATATGGATTAGATGGTTTAGAAACCAGTCTTGTCAAAGAGAATAGAGATAAAAAGTGTGCTCCAAGTAGATTCTCACCCATGTATAATTTGCATAGTTGCATTAACACCAACAGATGAGGATTCATCCATTTATTTAAGGCTCATTAAACATATAAGTAAGTAATTAAGCTTGTAAGAATTTGAAAAGCACAAACTTTGCTATGAGAGACTCCGTTTTAACCATCTCAAATATCTTACAGCTAGCAATTGGCATGCAGGATTTGGATGTCATTTCTGTGTGGCAGGGTTTTTGCCTAGATTGGTTTGACAGAAGAGTTGGAAAAGGTTTTTCCTTTAGTGTGTGCATGTGAGGCCCAGGTTCTCTATAACAGCTCCATGTAAATCAGTAGTAGTATTGTAGCTGTTGAGACTGTAATCTCTAATTATATACTGCCGTCTTGATCCATGAATATATAAAGGCTGAAATGAAGTTTACCGGCAGTTTACCAACTGGACTCAAACTGATTTTGTCAAAAGATAAGGGCTAATTTTGTCCTGTCCATGACTGGGGACTCTCCTTTATTTTGTGTTTATATGGAGCTTGGTGCAACTTAGCTTTGGCTGCAGCTGGTCTAAATCAGTCCTCGGAGCCAGAACAGCAGGGAGGAACTTGACTCACAGATGAGTGACAGTGATTTGTGGAAGTGTCAGCAGTGGGGTCATGTTGTGCAAATGAAAAGATGCAAATACAAAACCTGGCTGTCTGCAAATCAGTCCAACGAACAAAAAAGCTGGAAGAGCCGGGGTTTTGAGATTCTCGGGAAAGTATGTGTAAAATAAATGTATTCAAGGTTTGCATATAGTTGTGATAACACTATGTAAGGGAACATGTAGTTAAGTGCAAAGTGTGTTACTGTTGATATTTGAAGACACAGGCCAAAACTAGAGTTTAGTTGCTCTTTTTCATAAAATCAGCCTTGCTTTGTCTTTCATTATCTTCACCAGAGTTTTCCTCAGCAAATGATTTAGGCATGCAGGTCCACACATTCTCAGATCTTAGACACATGCCAGAAAATTGATCAGTGAGCATGTTCTCCTTTCAAATTGCAATACAAGTGTCAAAGAGGTGTGTTCAACTTCTATTACTTGCTAATACCCAGCAGATAAGTTCCATACATCAAACAACTTTTTGTGCATGGCAGGTAAACTATAAAACAGGGAGAGCATCTATGAACTGTGGTGGGCCATTCAAGTCTCCAGAGTCAGTTCCAGTTGGTGGGGAAGCCAATAACTCCTGTACTGCTGGAAGATTTTGAAACCTGAAATACAGAGGCTTGCATAAAACTCTGGTAGCAGTGGCAGAACTGGCAGTGGATGTACATTGACATTCCCAAAGTGGCTGATATAGTGTGAAAGGAGGAGGTGCCTCGAAACTCCTGGCTGCGCGTCCTCCTCTAAGCATAGTGGTATATTTTTAGTGCATGTTTTCCTATGAGAAAGGGCTTCCAGCCATGGTGCTGTAGTTGGTTTGACACCTCCTCCGGCTCCCCTGTGGCAGTGTGTGCAGCTGAGCATGTTTGTGATGCAGCAGTATGCAGGTGTATTTTATAGTTATGGTCTGATCCTTTGTAGGGAGAGTAACGTGGAAAAACAGGGTAGGGAGATCCCTTAAGGAGTAATTTTCTCCACCATCTTTTTCCAAGGTAGGATCAACTAAACTTTTCCTAAGAGAAAACAGCTGGCCAGATTTCCCGAGAGTACTGGGTGAAAAACTGTCATGGCTTGACACCATGAGGGAATGAAAGATATATCAACATAAAGATAATAGTGTAAATCAAGATGGATTCCTGCTTCATGCCATCATTCAGTTGTAGGTTGCTGTCAGAGTGGCAGTATGTTAGAAGGGTTGTATTCCACGTGTAGCCTTCAGGGACACACCTGCTCTGGGGCAAGAGCGGGTAAGCTGCTTGATACATACAGGGTGCTCAGTTCTTCTTGAAAAGTGACCCAAAGATACCTCTCAAGGAAAGAACATTTCTTTTTTTGTCTGGAAGGAGTTTGTTCTTGTGTAGGCAGGATCAGAATGCATCCACAAATCACTGCTGTTTTTATTTGTCTACATGCAACAAGCTAATGAAGAACAAGCTAATCAGAACTGATAAAAACATGGATAGGTATTCTCTTAAAGCTCTCATTTGTGGTTGATATAAAACTGAAAAGATTGTTCTTTTTAGGGGCATTTCCTGTTTGTTTACCATCTTACACTTTTTTCTAGTTGTTCTTAACTTTTCTTTCTCTTTTTTTTTTTTTTTTATTTTTTTATTTTTTTTAACTTCCATTGAAAGGGTGGCAGCAAGAAGGAAAGGGAAAGAAGGAACAAAGAAGGTGGAGTCCTTTTATGCTTGGGTTTAGGATAAGAGAAGATTTTTTTATATATATATCTTGTAGAGAGCAGATATTTTTTCATTCTTACTTTGATAGGAAACCCATCTCCCATTTTTAAGGCAAATTCTGGGGACAGAAAAGCTTCAGTGAATTTCCCAGTTAGCTCTACAACCTTGGTTCCACCTCTGCAGCCTGAGATTTTCCAGCTGTAATACCCTACAGCTCACATTGCTACATATGATCTCGTATGCAGGAATCTATGCAGGGCACAGTATTACCTTATTTGTGCAATGTTATGTGCTTATATATCTAAAGTGTAACTGCACAGGAGGAGTTTTGCATACGTTTTCTGCCATCAGAGGTTTATTTATCATGAATACTGGAGCATATACAAAGAGAACATTGATATTACCTTTAAACAATGCCCTAAACATTGTGCGCAGTGTTTAGAAGTAGAAAACAGGTAAGAAGACATTGTGGCTCCAGAGCTGTCACTCCAGAGTATCACAAAGAAATTTTAGCAATTGGTGGTAGGTTCAACGGTACTCATCAGTGAGAGGCTGACTTGATCTTTCATTAAAAATGAAAACAACCTAGGAAAATTAAAACTGAGTGCTCAAACTCAAACATTTCAAAAGCAGTCTTGGAGAGCAAGAGTGAAATTCTGAACCTATGGCTTTGAGTGGATTCTTTAAAGTGGCTTCACAAATTGGAACAACCACTTTCCATTTAATTGAGGACCAAAATTGCTGGGCAGTTTTTAAAATCGAGCCTTAATTCGCTTTTCAGAGTCAGGGTACTGGTTTACCTTGATGCAGTAAAGGGACTGCAGAACATGCTAATGGACGGCACAGAATCCCCTTGTCCCTGAGAGGAACACACTAAGCCCAATCAGAAGCAGGTTGAGTCTGGAGGAGACTGAATTTCTTCTGTGCAAAAGATTTGTGGATGATAAACATCTATTGTAAACAAGATCCCTTCTGTATGTTAATAGGCATTCATGTTGTTTCTTGTCTTTTTAAGACCAAAAAGTTGCAATGGCATGCGGAAAAGAAAAATAATGACTGCGTGGGCCTGGTCCACCATGAAATATACTCTGTGAAGAAACTGTGGATCTGAAACTGAGCTACTGAAGTAACACCCAGTTAATCAGTCCAGTATGTGTTTAGAGGGAATACGATCCTGCATGAATGGATGAGACCCAAAGCCCATCTAATTAATCTCTAAAAGTGATCATAACCAGATGTGTCACAAAATGATGTGTGAATGCTGAAGTAGCTTTACAAAGCTATTTTAACTGTTAACTCTCTATGATTAGTTATCACACAACATGGGAGATAGGAACTACTAAAAGCTTAATGGAAAAAATGTTTTTACAGAAATGAGACACTATAGGTTTCCTCTATAGTTTTTTTGACTATAGCTTCTTGTGAGGTAACAGTGTTTCTGGTGCCTGGATTGAAAGAAGTTGTCAAGGTTGTATTTCATTGATTTTAATAAAGAAAATAGACTATATGAAAACCTAAAAAGCATGTTCATCTTGTGGCTAACCTTGAGAGAGCTTTAAATTATAGCATAGGAGTTAAACTTGTATTGTATCTAACTGTATGGTCTGCACCCCCTCCTCTTAGTATTACATACCCACCAGTTTTCTCATGCCTTTAATTTCCTCATATAACTCTTTTGGAAACTAATAATTTTGGGCTGATTGCTAGGAATCGTTTTCACTGCAGATTTCTTTCTGGTAGGCTACAATGGTTCACTAGCCCACACATGATCAAAGAGGAGTCCTGGGAATCTCGGTCCAAAAACTTGTCCCTGATCATATCTTCCTTTCTAAAGATGTGAAAGTCAGCACTGATTAACAGGTTAGGGAGGAAGCCTGGACAGAGATCACAGGATATAGCAACTGTAATAAAATTCTTTCCTGAATGTGCAATAAGAAAGTGGGTAAGTTTTTATAGCTATCAAGAAAAACAACACAGATATTTCATTGCTCTGTGGTTCTGATGGGGTTAATGCTGAAGACATTGCTTTTCCCAAGGAAAACAAAATATTTTATTGGCTGCCAAGGAAAGACCTGATCTAGTGGATCCTGACTCGGGAAAAAAATTACAGGTCCTTTTAAGGTAGTAGAGTTAGTGAAGCTAGCTAATTCCTGCACAGTTAACGTGTGATACTCTGAGGCCTAACAAATGGAAGAGACAGCTAGTAAGAGAAATAAGAAGCCCCAGAATTGTTAGTTTTTATGGAAGGTCTGACTAGCATGACCAGGAGCAAGTGCAGCAGGATAAAATGAGTGTGTAAAGACTGGAGGACAGAGAAATGGAGGTTGCAGAGAAATGGAGGTTGATTGTCTTGTCCTCCTCCTGAAGCAGTGTCTCCGAGTGTTGCATTATTCTTGCTACAGGGCCACATGGGAATGTGCTGAAGCAGAAGCATCAAACTGAGAAGGAGTTTCTCTAAGATGAAGAGAAAGAACCTCTTCCAAAAGAAAGGTAGGATCTGGATACTGAAGTCAGTGAGTTTTGATGCTAGACAATAAACATACAGCATTTACACTTTGGCATGCTATGTGGGGATAAAGATGAACACTGGAATGATAAGAAAAAGAGATAGCTTAGGTACTGGAACCTCTGTGGAAATGTACAATGGATTGTGAGCCCATTGAATCCCTACGAAGACTGTTGATATCTGAACGGGTGGCTGCACAGTCTCTGGCACCAACACTGCAGGACAGTTAAATATGGCATTTGCAGCAACAGGCTTGGTCTCTCCAACTACCTGGTGAGATCACACAGTGATGGATGGAGGGGCATTAGAGAAGGTTAAACTCAACTATGTCCTCTTGTTGCAGATGCTGAGGAGATAATTAACAGACACAATCTGTTCTTCAGATTAAGACAAAATGAGCAGAAGCAGGAACTGGCCCATCTCAGAGCCAAGAAAGGGATTGTGTCTGCAGAGCAATCTGGCTACACCATAGATCCAGCCCCGGATGCCTGCAAGTAGCTAGAGAACGTAGAGGTCAAACTTGCTGCCTTGATAAAAGAGCTGGAAACATTCAGAAAGCAAAGGTATTTCAACAGGGCAAAATGCAACAGCTGGCAGATCTTAAAAGCGGCCTGTTTTTTTTATGTAAAAGCACAGTGCAAAGCAAACCCCAAACTCAACAACCTAGTGAGAGGAAAACAAGAGCAGACTGCAGAATCTGTAAGTAAATGTGGAAGTTGGCTGGCAATTCTGAAAAGCTCTGGAAAGATTTGAGTTGGAATAGAAACCGTTCGTTGTGCCGTGTGAGTTTGTCTTGAAGTCCAGCGAAACTCAAGATTTGAAGAGACACCTCTAAAGCTTGATTGCAGAAAGTGCTTCTCCAGCTGTGTGACGAGAACAAGCAAAACCTAGTCTCAGTCCTATATCTGGAAAAAGTCACTCCTGGAAAAAGGAGGTGTAAAAGAGGTGTTTCTTGCCTCCTGGAAAGCCAGTATAGCATTTGCACTGAGAATCTCAGTAATGTGGGGTACTCGTGAGTTCAGAAGATGCTGGGGATGGGAAAAGAGAAGGAAATAGTTCTGAGGGAAAAAAAAAAAAGTGTGACTCTCTAAGGGCACTGCAGTTCGTGGCAGACAAGAGTCCTGTATCCTCCCTTGTCATGGACTTGAACGTGCTGTCAGGAGAAGAACTGAAGTACTCTTCTTGCTCATTGCTGGAGGTCTGATGGGTTCAGAGTGAGCAGGAGGAAGCTTCTGTGTGGCTGAAGAGCCTGAAAGCAGACTGTTGCTTGGGTGGAGACCAAAGGGCTCGCTGGACTGTGTATTGCAGTGAGGCTAGGTAAATAAAATGTTCCGGAGCCTGAGGGTGGCTTGCTCTGAGTGTAACTCCTTTGTTAAGGTCAGAAGTGACAGCTTACTTTGTTGCCTGTGGTCATACTGGTGCTGAAGGAGACATTGCAGTTATGGAGTAGTCCCCTCCTCCCTTTTCTTCTGGTTCACAGGCTGGTTTTGAACATTTGACAGGGCATATCCTTCGCTGCTTGAGTGTTATTATCTAGTGAAGGAAAAACATCACTTCCTAAAACTGCTCCCCTTGACACTAGGATTTGCACCAAATGCTGTTGTCTACAGCTCTAGAACTGTGAGTGAAAGATTTGTTAATCAGGAGACTGACTTTATCTACAGTTCAAATTTAGAGGGGGCACTGCCAGCCTATGCAGTCAAATTCCCAAGCATACATCTCCACTGACTTAATGGAGCTACTCTAATACATGCTCCCTATGTAAATGAAGCTTTAGGAGTAACAAGCTCAGCCTAGGGGCAAAACATTCCACTGAGTTTCATGAGGACTGATTAAGGGTTTTAAACAGTTGGATTTTGATCTCTCTTAAATCATTGTGTAATAAACTAGAGTACTGCAACTGATGTGAAGTGGCATTTGGCTGGCCACAAGGAAATTTTGGGAATTGACCATTTTAATTTACATCTCAAGGGATAAGTTGGTGAAGTTGACATCCTGGTTGGTCTGTTTTACACCAGTGAAGATTTTTCCATCAGTACCCAAACTGAGGATAGATAAACCCACTCTGCATGCTTTTATTTGGCTTTCTTAGCATTTGATTGGGTTCAATGTCTGCTAGGCTTCACTTCTGTTTTGTGATGAAGTTTTTGCTTCCGTGTTCCATGCGCTAGGGTTGTTCTTAGCATGAACATTTTTCGTGGTAGATGAAGTGCAGCATTTTTAAAGCATGGGCTTTGTTCACATTGAACTTTTGCATTCTGCATAGCTGTTCAACCAATCACATTGCACAGAAACCCTGGCCTGTGCAGGCCAGTCTATCCCTATAAAAGTTGTCTGTTAATGCACATTGAAATGTTTCTGAAGGAGTTCTGGTCTGGGCTATTTTTTAAAAGATAGGCAGTTGCACAGAGGAAGGTTGAAATGTTAACACAAAAAATACATACATGCAGCATGCTGTTACAAAGCATACGTCTGGGGAATATAAAAATAAAATTGCTACCTTACATCAGCTTCCAGTATTTTAATTGGCAACTCTATGTAATTTTTCTTTGCTCTTCAAACTATAGGTTAGATCCATGGTTGGGAAAATCAGCTTATTTCTGGCAAAGTCAAAGAATTTTTACCACCTAAGTATTTGAATGCATGTGTATTTTATATCCAAAATGTAGTAATTTTGTTAACAGTGAGCTTCACAGCACCTTACTGTATATAGATAACTGCAGATGTAATTTGTTTATATTTAATGTTAAGTGTTTGTGAAAAATAGCAAGGCTATGCTTGTGGCAATGGGCTCTCTTCTTAAAATAACAGCAGTCATTTGGCAACTAACCCTGACAAGAGATGTCTTTTAAATCACCCTACTTAAACATGGGATATGTTACCTAAGAAATGTTACCTATAACTGCTTAAATCCTGGTTTGCTCATATCTGAGCTTCAATATATTTATATTTTATTTTAAAGACTGAGAAGTATCTTATTAATGACTGAAGTCAGTTTGAAACCTATGTTTATATTGAAAGATGGAGAGGGTGAGAGCTCTTTTGCCCCCAGCAGTCTCTGGGACAGGCCTGCAATGTCTTTTTTCCAGAGGGCAATAAATTCCCAAGTTCACTGCTTCACATGGCACAGATAAGCACTTCAGAGCTTTCCCACTGCCAGGCACAGTGGAGGATGTAGGAGTTGTTAAACCTTAGCTAGTACTCCTGTTTCTCTCCAGCTGGAACAACTAAACAGCAACTACCTGTTACCTGTTTTTTTGTAAATAGAAGGATGAGAGGAAAAGTGAGCGTGGCAGATTGCAGCAAACAGCATGATGCCATCACTTGTACTCACTGGGCTGTAAACCAGCCTGGAGTGCCTAATTGTCATGTTACGAAATAAAAATCGGAGTTGGGATGCTCAGTGAGAGCTTATGTTGCTCTAAAATAGTAACAATGCAATTATTTCTTACTAAAAGTTAGAAAGCTCCTTCCAGGAAGACCTTATGAAAGCTGTCACCATCCTCTGACTCACATATTGCAAATCAAGGGAGAGTAAAACAAAGTGCTTGAGGTGCAGATTAACCTTCAGTGTGTACCCCAAGATACAACAGTGAGGAACTGTGAAGCTGTGGCTGTGCTACAAAACTATCAAGTAACACAAAAGAGGTGAGCAAAGCTGTTTGAAAAGTCACTTTCTGAATAGAAGTCTTACTAATCTGCTATCTTTTCTGCCTTCCTGAACTTAGTCTAAACTAGGTCATATAGGGCTAAAACCAGCTTGGAATTCCAGATGAAATATCTCAAGAGCTGACTGCAAAATGTGTATTAAACTGTGGCTTGCTTTATTGCTGACATCTGTCTTAGAGCTCTTCAGTTTACATCAAGGCATTCCTTGATGTGATTGACTAAGCCGCCTCTAGTATCCTGACGTTGGGAGCCATCAGTCTTGCACGCTCAACAACGGTGTGTTTTGCCCTGTAAAAGTTACAGGTACGAAGAAATAACTTCCTCCTCTGCAAGAACATGGTGTGTTTTCCTGCTTTCAGTTCTACCCTTTCGTTCCACTACATAATGTCTTTTCCGTGAGCAGCAGTTCGCATCCTCTGTCTTCTCAGTAACTGGCGCAGCTACAGTCCTTTCACAGCTCTGCAGCTCTTCCCTTGCACCCTGCCTTGGACCCTAGTGTGGGCAGCTCGTTCATACTCACAAAAGGACATTGTAGAGAGGGAATAGGTTGAAGAAGACTAGCCTTTGGAAAAGAAGAAAGGATCAGGTGTAATCTGAAAGTGCACATCATGGGAACTGTGTATTGGGCGTAACTGGCAGGCTCTTAGTAGCAGGGGGCTGCAAGGGAGGGAGCCTCTGTGCCAGTCACAGCAGCTTTCAGCCAGCTTTGAAAGGGATGAAAATAACTAATGAGAGCAGCACATGGCACCTCTGCTCAAACATGTTTTAAGGAGAGCAGCAGCCTCTGGGGCAGGAGACACTGGAGATCTGTGAGGAGATCTGTGAGGACATGCAGGAGGAGGAAGTGGAAGAGACATGGAAGAGAGAGACACATTCTTGGAAGAAGGCACTCCATGCCAAAGCAGGGACACCCTGGAGGGAACCGTGGCCCATGGAGGACCCACTCAGAATCAGAGGTGAGAGGCAAGGAGCAGTGGGGGAAAATGAGTAAGAAGAAAGGAACAGCAGAAAGAAACCATTACATGCTGACCCAACTTTCTACATTGCCCAGTGCATCACAGAAGGACTTTGGAGGGAGTCAATGTAACACCTATTGAAAGCAAGGGATGTTGAGACTAGGAATGGGGTAGGAGAGGTACTTAACTGGAGCTGATCTTGGGGAGGGAGGAGAAAATATCTTTCCCCAAGTGTTTAATTGGTTGTGTCTTCTTTTTTCCCCCTTAGTATCTGACTCAGTAGTTGAAATTTTGTGTTAATTGGCAGTAAATTAAGCAGAATTCTCTGACTGAGACTGCTTTGCCTGCAAAGACCTGTCACACCTTCCGCAAGACACAAAAGCCAACATAATGTTTGCTGTGGATGTAAGACTTGGGAGGTACAAGTATCTCTCAGAAATCTAGAGGAGCCACATCTGCTCATCCACTGTGAGAACTCAAGCCACCCAAATCTAAGTATAGTCAGTGGCGGAGATTGTTATTCTTAGAAACTATTCCCAGCATGACTATTGACTTTGTGTTTGTACAGCCCAGCCATTGGATCTCACCATGCCCCTTCGCATGTCATCCTCCTTGTACCATTTGTCAGGGCTTGTCTCTCAGTGACCTGATGCCACTGTGTGCAACCAGGAGAATGCAGAAGTGGAGAAAGGCTATCCAGTGCTGCACAAATATGCTTTCCCACCATTCCACAGCTATTTTAACAGAGCAAACTAAAATGCTCCATTTGCTTCTCATGCACAGCTGTATATTAGCCGATTATTAGAAAATGTTGTCCAAATGCTTTACAGTTTAAAAAAACAGCCTTCTGATAATACTGAAAAAAATTACTTTCCTTAGAGGTACGTGGGTTAAGGAGGCACCAGTAGCACGGCAATTTTCAGCTCTTCGGCATTGTCGTAGTGCTGTTTCCAGTGATGTCAGGCCACGAATTCTTTTGAAAACCCTATCTGGTGTACCCCACTCTCTTTCAAACTCTTTACTGTGTGGGATGAGCCCTAATGCTCTTCTGGTAGTAAACTAAATGTACTGTTTTTTCCGTGTGTTCTGAGGAGACATGATGAAATTACTTAATTTACAATTTAAAATTACGATCCAGTAAATGTTTGAAAATGTCTAAAGATAGAAAGCTCTAGTATATGGTAGAAAGCACACAGCTGCATTTATACATTAAAGACCTAAATTTTATTTCAGTTTTACAACCAGATGAAGGTAAAACCAGAATGAATCCTTTTAAGTCAGTGAAATTATATAGCAGCTTCGCTGGGGAAACCAAGATCAGAGCCAGGAGCTTTGTCATTTTGTCTGTTCCCGAGTCTCTGTGTGACTGAGGGAAGGAGCTTGGGTCACTGCTGAAATGAATGTGTCAGCTTTTACTCAGTGGAGAAGAGTCTGCATTATTAATTTGAATATTTACTGCTATCTATGAGACTCCAGTGCTTGGTATTATTTCTGATCACAATCAGCTCATGCTTTCTGGATTTTAGTTTCAGGTATTTATTATTTCTGTGCCACTCGAAGAAATACAGCGGTGGTAGGCTCAGCATTCAAGTACAAGTCAATAAGCTCAAAGATACAGTTCCCTCAGTAACCGTGTATCATCCAGATTGCTAATAATAAGGCAAAGCATTAAGAGCATGCACAATAACATTCAGCCGCGTCACTGCAGAAGAGCAATGGCAGTGCATTATGTCTGTAGAGGGAACCCGTAACTTAGAGCTGCCTGCCTTTTGTGCATTACTTGTTTTCATTGACAGACCATTTTATGCACTGAAAATGCACTGCTACACTTTCACAGATTGCACTGCAGTGTTTCTAAGTGTTCCTGCTGTTTCATAAAATTGTAGAATGTTAGGGATTGGAAGGGACCTCTAGAGATCATCTAGTCCAGCCCCCCTGCCAAAGCAGGATGACCTAGATCAGGTCACACAGGAACGCATCCAGGCAGGTTTTGAAAGTCTTCAGGGAAGGAGACTCCACCACCTCTCTGGGCAGCCTGTGCCAGTGCTCTGTCACCCTCACAGTAACGTAGTTTTTCCTCATGTTAAGGTGGAACTTCCTGTGTTCCAGCTTGCACCCATTATTCCTTGTCCTATCACTGGGCACCACTGTGAAGAGCCTGGCATCTTTGTCTTGACCCCCACTCCTCAGGTATTTACAGACATTAATAAGATCCCCTCTCAGCCTTTTTTTTTTTTGAGACTAAACAGCCCCAGTTCTCTCAGTCTTTCTTCGTAGGAGAGATGTTTGAGTCCCTTGATCATCCTCGTAGCTCTCCATTGTACTCCCTCCAGTAGATCCCTGTCTCTCCTGAACTGGGGAGCCCAAAACTGGACACAGTACTCCAGGTGTGGTCTCACCAGGGCAGAGTAGAGGGGGAGGAGAACCTCCCTAGACCTGCTGGACACACTTTTCTTAATGCACACCAGGGTACCATTGGCCTTCTTGGCCACAAGGGCACATTGCTGTCCCATGGACAACTTACTGTCCACTAGGACTCCAGGGTCTTTCTCCATGGGGCTGCCTTCCAGCAGGGCAACCCCTAGTCTGTACTGGTGCCCGGTGTTATTCCTTCCCAGATGCAGGACTCTACACTTGTCCTTGTTGAACTTCATGAGGTTCACCTTTGCCCAGCTCTCCAGCCTGTCTAGATCTCATTGGATAGCAGCACAGCCTTCAGGTGTGTCAGCGACCCCCTCCCCCAAGTTTTGTATCATCAGCGAACTTGCTGAGGGTACACTCTATCCCCTCATCTAGGTCACTGGTGAAGATGTTGAACAAAACTGGACCCAGTACTGATCCCTGGGGAACTCAGAAGGGGTTGCATGATGGGTGAAGTTTCCAGCCCTTTTGGGAGGACATGGAGCTGTGATACCTTCAGCCATCTGAGAATCTCGTAATTGCTAAGATCAATAACACAGGCCCTTTCTCAGGCAGATAAAACAAATCATAGTTTAGAGATTTTTGTGTTTGGAGCAAGTTAAGTTGGGCACTGTGAACCTTTAAAAGTAAATGGAGGTTTGGTTTTTTTTAGTTTGTGAATGGTTGTCAATTTCTTCAAGAACTAACGCGACTGAATTCATCATTATCTATGAGTAAGTATCAGAGTATTAACTTTAACAGTTCCTTGCCTTTTCCTTACTGTAAGTAAGTGACATGGAGGACAAATTCTGGTCTTGCTGAAGTTGGTTATTGACTGATTCCAGGCCATCACTCTCGGTATGCTCTGTAGTGGGACAGCCGAGGATGTATCTGAGGATGTACCAGCTCAGCTCTGGTGATGCAGGAAGCAGGGAGCTGAGGGCAGTGGGAGTGCAGTGGCCTCGCAGGTAACTCAGTGCCCGAGTGTCTGTTCTTTCTGCCCACGGTCCTCAGGAGGGGCCAGCGCGGGGGCAGGCGTAGGAGCCAGATCACAGCATCGCAGACTCACCTAGGTTGGAAAAGACCTCTAAGATAATCGAGTCCGACTATAACCTGACACTGACAGTCATCGACTATACCATACCCCTGAGCACTATGTCGACACGACTCTGAAACACCTCCAGGGATGGGGACTGCTCACGCACCGCGGAGCGCGGAGCTCCGCAAAAAGCAAAGGAGCTTTGGGAGACACTCCACTCGTGTCCCGCCGGGGGCGGGGCAGGCCCGACGGGGACACAGACAGCCCCGACGCTTGTTTTTTGGCGGCAGTGTGCACGCCCACATGCAAATCGCCGCGTCCCCGCCCCACCCCCTACCCCCCCATCCCCCAACAGCAGCCGCTGCGGAGGGAAAAGGGAAAAAATAAAAATAAAGGAGGGGAGAAGAGAAAAGGAGAGAGGGAAAGGGGAAAAAGAGAAGGCGAGAAGGAGAGAGGACGCCGGGGGAGCGGGGAAGGGGGAAGAAGGCTGTCGGACGGCCCCGTCTGTGGAAGGGGCGGGCGGCCCCGCACAGCCCTATAAGAGGCGCTGCGGGGCGCGGACGGCCGGCAGCGGGAGCAGAGTGGGGAGCGCATCGCGGAGCGGAGACACAGCGGTGCGGTGCGGTGCGGTGCGGTGCGGCGCGGTGCGGCGCGGCGCGGCGCGGCGCGGCGCGGTGCGGCTGTGCTCGGCTGGGGTCCCTGCGGGACCGAGGCGGCGGCAGCCGGGCGGGAGGTAGGCGGTGGCGGCGCAGCTCTGTCGGGGGCACCTTTCCCGCCTGCCCCCGCTCCGCCCGGAGCAGGCGGAATAAAGCTAGGGGGAAAAAAGCAAATACGTGGGGTTTTTTTTTCGTTTGGGTTTGGTTTTATCGCATGGTGCCGCTCGCCTGCCCGGCGGGGCAGGAGCGTGGCTCGGGGGATGGCTGCGGGGTAGCAGGGGATCGGGAGGGGGATAACAGTGGGGCTTCTGTGTATGTGTGTGTGTGCGCGCTTATATTTTTATAATTGCTTTATTTTAGCTTACCCTGAGTGAGGCGGCTCTGGCTTGGCAGCGCTGGTGTAGGGCGGCGCACCACTCCGCTCCTCTTCAGCCCTGGTGGGTGCGAGGAGATAACGGGAAGGTTTTCATCCCCCTCGCTCCTATGGGAATCCTGTAAAGTCGCGGGGGGAGGGGGGTGTGAGGGGAGGGCCTTGGGATGGGGGGTGGAGTGTAAAAATAAAAGATCGATCGGGTGGCTTTGCGGTGAGCAGGGGTTTATGTGCGCGCACCGAACCTGGCTTCTGCCCCATCGCAGCCCGTCCTCAGCCCGGGACACAGCACTGCTCCTTACTGCTGGGGGTGCTCCTTACTGCTGGGGGTGCTCCTTACTGCTGGGGGTGCGCGGCTGCCAGGCTGCCCAGAATGGATCAGCAAAGATGCTCCAACTATAAATTAAAAGCTCACGTTAAGCAGCGGTGTTATCTGTTTTAAACATAAATCAGGAGCGCCGCCCCCCCCCCCCCCCCCCCCCCCCCCCCAGCTCTGGTGCTCAGAGATTTTAAGGTTGCTCGAATAATTTACTTGGCGGATCAAAACTGATCTTTAGTGTGTTGGAATAGACCTTACTGAAGCTAGAGGGATGCGCATCTGTGCTGGCATACCTGTAAAGCTGTTAAACTGGAGCCTAAAGAGGAGTTGAACTTCTTGAAAACTACTGATATAGATAACACATTAAAATTCAGTTTGGAGGTGCCTTTGAAAATGAGTTGGTCCTTGTACAGCAGAGAACAGCTATGTCTTGGGGCTGTTCCATTAAGAACAGATGGCCAAGCTTGCTGTCGAAAGGCTTTTGTAATTGAGCAGTCTCACTCGGTTTTGAAAGGGGAGTCATGGTAGTGAATATTCAGTGCAAATGCTTTTTGTGCTTGGCCCCTGTGGCACAGCTTGCCTCCCTAACAAGTGGGGATGGCAGTGTGTGTGCTGACTTTCCCGTAATGCATATCATAATCGGTGCGTGATTCTGTGATGCCCCTGCAGGCTGCCAGGGACCAAGTACCGAAGGGGTACTACCTGGGACTCTGCAGCAGTGCCTCACTCCTGTAAGAGATGCAAATACTCTGGGTGGGTCTTCACAATAAATTGTGTGAGTTTGAGTTTTAACCTGTGTAAGAGTGGTGTGGTACAGTCTCTGTCTGGTATGGCATGGACAAGTAACGGCTGGAGTCTGATGCCTTTATTTGTGACATTGAAGCACCTTGTTTTCATGTAATCGTGATTTGGTAGGGCAGATTATGTTAAGAATTAGAAGTCACCTCTTTACATAGTGTGGATTAAAGTTTGGTTAGCGAGGAACATGAGGTGTATGCTAGAATTTAAGTTGAACTGTTTAAATTGTGAATGCCTAGCTTTAAAAAATAATAAAAACTAATGCTTTTCTATGCTCACTGTATGTGTTCTGAGGGGATATCTGTTGGCTGCTGGGTTGCAAGAGATCACAATTCCTGACATCTGAGGTTAGAGAGTAGTAGTCAAGCAGCCAGCCCCAAGCATTCACAGTAACTTTCCCCTGATAAGTTGCTGCTGAAGTACACTTAACCGTATAATATTTATGTGAAACAAACACCTCAAGTGCAGCTATGCAGAATATTTTGGTGTTTGCAGGAGTCATGATAATCTTTTGGGTGTCAATTCCAAATTTCCTCTGAATGCAGCTGCACAGCAGTGCAAGCAGGTATGTTGAAAGTTTCTTAATGGTTTCCTCACCCGTTGTGTTTATGAATTGGTTTGCCACAGGCAGTTGCTGTCAACCTTCTTCGTAATTCTAAATTTGTTTTCAAGAATGAGTGTAGATCAATGCTATTGGTGTGAGCTGAGACTTGGTCTGGCACCAAATTCAACATCTGCCATCACGGTGGAGATAAGGGTGGCTCCTGGTGAAATGCTGAACTACAGAAAATGAAAGGCCATGAGTTTAAAAAAAAGGTCAGTAACATTATTTTGGCCTTTGTTCCAGGAGTAGCCTTTTCTCTAGCATGCCTTGAGCTGAACATCCCCGTGGCTGTGCGAGGGTAGAACAGTCTGCTGTGATTCAGGAATATGCCTCAGTGACTTGAGGAAAGTGGTTCTGGACCTTCTTTGCAGATTCTGGGCTGAGGCATGCAAAGTCTCGTGCATTCATGAAGTGTAATATACACAATTCAGAAAGCAAGACTTTCCTTGCCTTCGTCTCTGCAGCCCTGCTGGCTCACCAGTGAGTTCACCTGGCAGAGTCAGACCCACAAGGACAGAGCAGCAGGAAGATCAGTCCTGAACTTGCCCATCGGTGGCCAAATGTGATCAGCTCTGCTAGTGCTTATCACATGCATTGCACCATGCATGCACAGTATTTCTTAGGGTGTGGTTTCTTCAGAACTTTAATCCAGAGTAATTGAAGGTTGCTCATGAGCTAGTAATGAAGCTGCTTCATTTTCTCCAAGCGCCTGTTGCCTTTTTCTCTCCTGCTTCATTTCATCCTCCTTGCTGGTGCTGGAGTTCACCAGCCCAGGATAAGTAATTGAGAACAAACTCTGTTCTTCTTGCTTGGTGATTTTTTCGGCATTTTGTGTTCATAGTCTTCTCATGGTTTGGAGCACTGGTGCCAGCACAAAGATGATGATGACAGGAGCAGAGCAGAAAGGGAACCAGACAACCACTTTGTTTAAATAACCTTGGAGCAAGCACCCTTGGTGTTTATATAGGTCTCCTAGGCTGGGCTAGGATTCAGAATTTCCAAATCCTGAAATAAGTCTGGAGGCCATGGCTTGACCATACACCAGCATGTTTCCATTGGGCTGGTTATTCTTGATGACTCCTGCTGTGAGAGGGGCTAGCGTCAGAACCTGCTGTTTGGTAAAAGATATTTTACACATACGACATATTTTCCTTGTTCATCTGAGGCAGCTAGTACCTACTTTCTCCAGGTCTAACATGGTAGAAATTTGCTCACTTTGAGATTGTCTCATATTTATGCTGACTGAGGGTTTGAATCCTCGATGCTTTAAAGTTTTCTGTTTAGTTAATCAGCACGCACGTCTGCAGCTCCTGATATTAAGAGCATATATTAAAAATACCATGGTAAGACTCTATTTGTAGTGTTCGAAAGGTGATCACCACAAAAAGTTAAAATATTTCGTATTCGGTAGCTACGTGTCTTGTATTTCTATTGGTCATACAAAAGTCTTACGGAGCAACTCGGAATAATTACTATTGTTTGAACTACTGACTTGACTACCCTGTTCTCTATTTTTTGGTCTGTTTCTCTAGAATAGGTAGCAGCAAAGCTAGTCCTGTCTTTTTTAGCATTTGTCATTGGGTAAAAGGCATGTGAGCTTGCCTCAAGGACCAACAGCGAGACGGAGTAGGATGGAAAACTGTTGATGCAGCTTTCCTGACACAACAGGCTAGCACTGTGGGGAAGAATAGGAGCATTCAGATCTTTATTCATTGGGTTACTAGTGAAAAGCTTGATCACGGATTACAAGAATGCACATCAGTTTGGATGGCATAAATATCCATATACAAGCTGACCTTTTTCCTCTTGTGTTATTTTCTGGAGGAGTGTTGCTTAGCAGAGCTCTATCTAATGCAGTAAGAGATTGGTTTGCGTTTACGCTAACTTTGTTAGGGAACACTTGGTATTAAACAGAAAAAGGAGAGGAAAAGAGCCTTTCCAAGACTGTTCTGGTTTGGGCTAGATGGCAAGGTCATTCTCTGGGAAAGAACAAACAAAGTCAGAGCCTCTTACCACACAGTTCAGAGATCATTCTGGAGGTCTGGTTTCCTTTTTAGCAAACGGCAAGCTGGGCCATGTGGAAGATAGAGAGTGCCCAAAACCTGTTACCACCCTACTCACTTGGCTCGCATGAAGCAATCTGCAGTTTTGCTAGCCCCTTTCCAAGTGAATGGTTGTTACTGGGAGAAGGAAAGCAAACCTTGTAACTAATACTCGTTAGCATTCTTGGTTGTTAGCTTACTATATGACAAAGTTAAGACTTGTAGAAGGAGTCGAAGCAACAGTGGTGGTGGTGTAGGTGACACGATCAGGACTAGGAACCAGGAGGACCTGTTTCCTAGCACCTGTGCCAGTCTCCTTGTGAGGACTCGCCCCTGTTTCCTCTAACCTGCTTTCACTGTCATTGGATCAATGAGGTGACTAAAGTTACACTTTTCCTGGTAGAAGTGAAAGTTTTTTTTTTTTTTTCCTCAACTGCAGCAAGTAACAAACTCAGAATTCTGCTTTTCCAGGTGAATTTTTGTGCCGTCAAAAGAAACAAGCAAATTGTCATACATGTTCTTTTGTCTGAGAGCTGTATTCATGGGGAATATACTGATATTCTAGGGATCTATTGATGGGTTTTTTCCTCTTCCTGATGTTGTAATTATGCTCCCATATCAAGAGTTTGGCCATGGCTTCTGGTAAAAGCAATGCTGGGGACAAATTTGAATGGATTAAAACAACCCAAAACTCTCCTCATCCAAACAATAAAGCAGTACTAACCTTTTCTGAGTGTAGATGCACAGACATTTCACTCTAGTAGCAGTGCTGGAGTCAAAGTTCAAAATCTACTCGTCTAAATGAAGTGTTCCTATTTAATAAACTAAATTGATCTTGCATTTGTATTTTTGTTCTACCAATATGCAGTATGCATTTTATCTAACTGCTTTGTTTTAAAGTATTTTAGATATTTTAATTATTCTTTACCCTATTAAATGAAAGTAGCAATTCTTACTGCTTTGTTTCCCAGCACTCTAAAACCTATATTTAAATATTCATCCAAATAAACAGTAGCAGTTTTTCTACTGTCTTTGGAGGGATCTGGACCCGCTTCCTTCTTGCATCACCTGTATTTTTATATTTCTTTTCAGATCTTATGTTTCCCACATTATTTTTTGTTCTCCAGATTGGCATGTCTTTCAGAGCTTCATTCCCAGTTCTTATGATATGCCTTTAATATTCCACACCACTACATCTATATTCCAAATTGTATTTATAAATACATAATTGCAGTCAATTGGATGGTCTGTGGGAGTATGCTTTGATGCCAGTGGAACTTTCTCAGTGAGCATTATTAAGGATATGTTAAGCTCAGCAACAAAAAAATGTATGTTTTGAATCCTGTATGCATTAAGAACTTGCAAAACTTCTGTATACGTTTCTCTCTTGCAAGCATATTGCTTTTCCTACCTATTTCTGCGTGTATGTTTCTGTTCTGAGTCTGTTCTGAAATTGAGTAGACCACAGCTCTTCACCTCTGTGCTTGGTGCCTTGAAGCTATTGGAGAAAACTAACAGAGCTCTGTCCAGAATCCTTCTGCATCAAGAGATGTAGCTTAGCGCATTAACAAATTCTGTCTTCCTTATCTTTTTTAGATCTGTCTGTGCATGATGAGAGGCATAGGTTGGTCTGCCTTGCATGTCTGTTAACTGTCATGCTGACCAGCTTCATGGACTGAAGCTTCAGCAGCGGGGATATGGCTCGTACAGGTGGAGCTAAAGAATATACAGTGTGTGGAACCAACTGTCCTCTGTGGGTCAGGCAAAACAGGGAACACGAGCACACGCTCTCTGGCAGCACTCTCAGCTAGCTGCCCTGTGCCACACCTGCCACAGCAGGCACGTGGCCTGCCTTCTTATCAAGTGTGCCAATTATTTTCATATTCTTCTATGAATAACTTTAGAGATAAGTGGTTATTGAACTCTGTATCAGTTGCCAAGACTGGTCAGAAATTCATTCTTCTTCATAACTGACGCTGCTTTCAAAAGTACTTGGACATCTGTTTATCACTTTAGTGAATTAGTAGCTTCCAAATCCATACAGGTAGATGGTAGCTGTGTAGGAGCCGAGGTCTTGTTGTGGGCCTGTCTGTTTGTAGTCTTTCGAGGGTCAGACTCTGCTGAAGTTGACAATGGCTGCTAAATACTGCCTTTGCCAGCTTGTTGCATTTTTTGACAATGTTATTTCCTTTCATTGTGCTATAGGCTTTTTCTTGGCTGAGATTTTTCTGTGTAGTTCAGGGATTTTTTTTTGTTTCATCTGCTGTTGCTTATACCTATGCCACAGGTATCCCTGCAGTTGTGTAGATATCAAGCTTAACAGATGACTTATTCTTTATGCTAGTGAATCCCAAAGGCACCACTTGGATGTTTTCTACAGTATAAGCTATGTTACGTTGTGTTTATGCTGATTTATGGCACAATGGTCCCAAATAGCAAAGATCAAGAGGAAAATAACAGTAACATTTCTTTGAATGTTATAGGGCAGGCATAGACCTCAAACTGCAGTTTAATCTTGTACTGGACATAGTACGAGATTAAAGACATATTCCTGTCTTCTCCCAAGATGAAGAGCAATATAAAGAAACAAGATGTAGGAAAAGACATTTCCTTCCAAAAAAAGTCCTTACAAATGTGATGCCAAAGTGGCAAGGCTTGGAAACTTTGCTGAGCAAAGCAACTTGCTCAATACAGGCACCCCAGTGATGCTCCAGCCACTCTGCAGTAGGACCACAGAACACCTATCAATGTTGAAAACATCTATCACTTTGTTAAACCAGATCTATGGCTGTGTTGTCTAAATTGATTCAATGACCAGGATGTGCTGTGAAGGGGGTAGTGGTCAAAAGTGTTTCTGGTCTAACACCCTCTGAGCTTGTGGATTTCTTTTCCTAAAAGCTGATGAGGCTGATGACTTTCTTGTTGGGAGCTCTGCCCTCCTTCTTCCCCTGGAGGTTGTGGCCAAACAGAAGAGTACCTTTTGCAATGTGAAATGCTTCACCCTTTTTCCTAGTTACAGAGATAATGTCCTTAAACAGAATGTATCATCAGCTCAAAAAATAAATAACTGAGGCTGTATAACACAGCTTTTGCAGACTGTGTACTAATGATACCTTAGTTGCTCCAAGATCAAAGCTTAATGGCATAAATTGAGCTCAAATGTCACAATTATTATTTTAGCAGGATGTTCTGTTATTTCTAGATTCCACTAGAGAAGAGCTCATTCTTTGAGAGCCAAAAAAGTATCTGCTAATATGGACTATGGATTTTTGGACATTGGCCATGATAAATCAGCTTTCGTGTTTGCTTTTGCCAGAGAATGGACTAGATTTTGGCTTTTGTGTTGTATGGGGAAAGTAGGGGACGTTCAGTGTAATGTTGAAAGTTGAAATGCTTCACGTATTTCACAACCTTCAAGTGGAAGCTGTTTTTTTGGTAAAATAGATGACTGTGTTTCATCTTGAGTGTTACACTTGACACTTAAGCAATTCCTTCGGCTGAAGTGCATGTCACAGTGTCATGCACATGCCTTTCCTTGGGTCAGTCCAGCTGTGGTGCATGCAAGCTTGGCTTCCATTGCATTGGAGCTCCACTTGTTTTCACCAATGAGCCTTCTGAGCATGCTAGAAATAACAAGAACCAGTTGTTGTGGTCATTCTGGTAGGCAGACATTGCTCCCCTGTGACCTGAGACAGGTTTACAAAACAGCTTGGCATGTTGTGTCACAAGGGAAGCTTATAAACCACCTTTGTGTAAATGTGTAAGGAAGCACTGAGGACTTTGGAAAACACAGTCCAGTTTGTATTATGGAGTCTGTTGTAAGCTAGTGCGTGACTCTGGAAAACTGTCCCATATGGTTTATTTCTGGCTGCTAGGGATGGGCTCACCTGTGGCTCAGAAATACATGATAGGAGTTTGGCTTTGACAGGAGGGAAGGCAGATACTCTGCAGAGTTTAGGACCAGGGATTTCAGTGCACATTATGTTAGTTCTAGGCCAGGTCTTTCAAAATGATCATTGGCTCAGCTGTTCTCAATGCAGCATTGTGAAAGGCTGAGTAGTAATACCCTGACTTTTGAAAAATCCATTTTTTCACTCCTAATGCTGAGGTGAGATACCCTTAGAAACCCCTTGCCATTTTGCTTAAATAGTTGGGAAGCTGGATTTCTTCTCCTAACATCCCATTGCTTTATTTTCAAGTCTTGCCAGAACAAGGCACAGGCTCCCTTCTCTGTGTTGTACCTCGTGCACCAGGCAGAGCCTAGTGTTTGGCTTTGGTTACCACACTAATCGTTTTAACTGCAGCAGTTAAAGCAGGTTGTGAGTAGGCATTTTCTTGTCAACTGGTGCTAAAAGAAGTCCTTCTCCACTGGTTGTCTCCAGTCTTCCATGAGGTTGAGCTCCCTTAGACAACAAAGGGAAGTAATTTATTCAGTGTTTTGTAGCTGTGTGCATGCTGCCTTAAGCACATGGATGAGTGAGATGCTGTGTCTCGGTTTTGTCTGGACCCAGAGGTGGCAGGTCACTAGAGAGATTCTATGAGGATGTTTCATCAGCTTCCCGATGTTTTGGCACTATCCTTTAATATTAGTTTTACAAAACTTGACGTGCTCCTCAAGGAGGGAAGATGAGTCAGGCTGGTCAGGGATTATCATGAAGCTGGATCTTGAAGTGCTTCTGTCATACAAATCATTGTAATTTAGAGGGCAGGCGGATGGCCATGTTGAAAGCAGCGTACTTGTTGCTTTCAGTATTAGTAAGCACTGGAGAACAATGCCAGAACCTGTTTACTACCAAACCTAAGGCCAGGTAGTTGGTGTGTGCAAAGTGATGTTAACCAGTAGAAGATCTTGCCAAGAACTGCCACCCAAGTGGTGGTGTTTGTGGTCCTAATTAAATTCTTGCCTGCTGACCCAGAAGCTCTCCCACCACATTAGTAACAAGGAGTTGGTGTAAACCCTGTGATGTGACCTGGGTAAGGAAAGCACTTCTTGCTGAATTAATTTTTAGATGAAATAGGAAATTTGGTGTCCGATATTCATTTGGCAAGTGGGAGAGAAATGGAAGTCCTCTGTGGGGCGGTTACGAAAGACTTGCTTTTACTGTCTGTGTGGCTCCACTGTTAATGATCCTGTGTCCCAGGCAGCAAGCTGTAGGTTCAAAGCTCACACCTCTGCTGCTGATGCTGCATTGCTTGTGATTGCTGCAGAGTCTAGCAGTGCTCAAACCAGGAGACAGACGTGTGGGATCTGGTGGTTATATTCTCATCTCTGTTTGCTTTGCTTGTGGCTGCAGGTGAGTTGCTTGAACTGTGCTGCTAACACTTTTCATGGCACCTTTTTGTAACTTAGTTCAGGCTCTTTGGGTTAAAAGAGTACTTCAAAAGAGCAATACTGTTATTTTTATAAAAGTATCATTGTTTGGGTAGTAGTTTCCCCTCTTTCCTAGAGCTCCAGTAGATGTCATAATTTTTTTTGTCAGACTTGTTCCTTGCAGGCTTTGTGTGGGTTGTTTTGATCACAGAATGGACATTACTTCTGATTCTTTGTGCTGGCTGTTTCTGCTGTGCATGTTGTCTCCAATTAGATCTCTAGCAGCAGGATAAAAAAATTGATTGCATTTGTCCACAGCTGCATTTTATGGAGCCTAATCTGAACAAATTGGGATTAATGGTGGTTTTTTGTCCTCCTTGAGACTCATCTGAAGTTGCAGACATGCAAGGTGCTTTTCCCTTTCTGAGAATTGGGGAAGTCACAGTGAAGGTGCTGTCCACCTGCTTGTGCATTGAGAACTTTTTACGGCCTTGCACAGTCATAGATTGTACAAAATGGGTGTAGTTGTGTAAGAATAGGTCACTTGGTTGTAGCTACTTTGTGGGAGGAAGTGAAATCCTGGTGCTCTGCAGAAAAGTGGTCAAGATGCTAGACCTTTCTTTGGGAGATGAGGATTTAATTCTGGACTCTGGGCTTAATCTGTGCCTCTGTTACCCAAATGGTCATCCAGGCTGCTAATGATGGTTTGTCTTGTCTGAGTCAAAATCTGAGTCAGAGGCCACTGACTAATGTTCATGAGGCAGACAATTCTGTCCTGCCTTGGTGTTCACAGACCTCATGGGGACCTGCTCTCAACTAATGGTATATGGAGCACTGGGGGACTTTGGCCTTGGATCTGGCCTTTGCAGAGTTGACGTGGCTCATGATATTGCACAAAATGCCGCCTGACACTGCCTAAAGGAAAACAAATGTTGAGACATTTCTCACCATTCCCAGAGAGGACTATATTTCTGCTGAAATCTGGCGTTTGTGCTTCATTTGCCCCGTTTCTTCCAAAGCAAGTCTTGTTTGACGTGTTGTATACATTGGCAAAAGCTATTGGAGTTTAGCAGATGTGCAACATTTAATCTGAGGTAGAAAGTGTGAAGTGCTATACCACATCTACTGGTATGAGAGGAACAGCACTGGATCTATAGTAGTAGTTCAAACCCATGCTGTGTCCACCAGATGCCTTTTTTCCCCTCTCTTAAGGGCATCATCTCTAGATATTAAGTTGGTACTCTCCACAGCTGTGTGGTCTGTAGAGAGCTGCCCGTGGTGGTAGCTTTTGTGATACAGAAATCTGACTGGGAGAACGGGACAGAGGCCACTGACTAATTTTACAAAGGAACCTTCATCAGCTAAAAAAAACTTTTAGCTTTACTGACCAGGACTGGATTTAAGTCATTGCTGGTCTTTAGCCTATTGCCAGAATCCTGGAATGTTCCAGTCTCATAAGGTTTTATAAGTTTGCTTTGTTCCCTGTCTAAATAGTGATTTCTTCTCTAGGGGAAAGGTTTTTTTGCCCCCAAAAGAAAGCAAACAGCTTTATTGTTTGCAGAAAGCTGCTTTTGAAGGCTGTTTTATGTTTACTTAGTACAGACACCAGGCATGGGGGTGGGGAATTGATTTTTTCCTCTTTAAATCTACAGCTGTAAAAATACATGGCTTCGTATTTGAGGCGGATTGGGTCTGGAGACTCTGGACATACCAGCTGCTGAACTTCTCAACAGCCATTCTACTTCCAAGTAGTGGTCAGTTAGTACTCATTTAGAAATAAAGGGTTGGTCACAGTATGTGTCAGCATTTTCACAGGTTGCCCTGTAGCGTTAACTCTCTTGAGAGAAATTTTCTCAATTGCACACTGAGATAAAACTGCAGCCCTATAGGTCTGAAGGCCATGCAGGTTTTCTGTAGCAGGGGGAAATGTCATGTGCAGGAAGTCTTCTGCAAAGGCAGACCATGGGACAAGTGTGCAGATCCTGTGCTTTAACTGCTCTGGTGCGTGGTGGTGTTGCTGGTCTGAATGAGTAGGAAGATCCTGACCCAGTGTTAGAACTTGGCTAAGAGCAAAGCAGGAGCCCCAGGCTGGAACACAAGGTACGTGCAAATTGCTCTGCGCCTCCTGCTCATCCTCTGGTGTCCACTGATTCTGCAGGCTGAAGAAGCTTTCTTGTAATTGCAAGGATAAATAGGAAGAGACTGGGGGAAACTCTTCTCAAGATCCAGGGAAGTATTCAGACATCTCTGTTACTTGATTCCTCCTGTCTGTTTTTGTCCGGAATTGGAAAAACTTGAGACGCCTAAGAAATAGCATGTTAAGTGTGCACAAGTCCAGGTGGCATGTTGGTAGAGCATGCAGGGACCTCTGTGTGCAGGATCCACACCATTTACTTGCTGGCTAAATACAAAATAGCTTCTTAATGCTTACTTTTTCTTGGCTGGCTGATTAACTGAATGCTTATTGCTGTATCTATATGTTGCGTAGGGAGTATGCCTGGATTCAGGATGTTATTCTGAACACACATTGCTTGCTTCCATTATCAGAGAGACTCTTCTCGATGATATCTGTTTATTTGTGGTACGGTGGCAGTTTGAGTTTGCACTGGAGATACTAGACAGCTGCCAGATGTACCCTGAAGTTGTAGGCAATTTGAGTCTCCTCTCGTGTGCTCCGTGTGTCTAAGTTGTGCATTTGTGTTGCATATGTTGGTGAAGAGGAGCTAGACTAAAATAGATTTCTGGGTGATGAAGAGAAGTAAGCCTGATGCCTCTAGGCTTAAAATTGCTGTATATTGGTATCTACCTCTAGTGGGAACCATGCAGTGTTCACACAAGAAAAGACTGGATGTGTAAATTGGATGTCTTACAAAAAGACGTCGCCACAACTAAGTTTCATAGTTTGTTGCAGTTGAGGAAGTTCTTCCTACTTTCACTGAGTAAGTGCTTTATAAAAGCAACAGATCGCATTTTAAAAGGGTGGGTCCAGTACTGGCAGGTATAAATCCCCATTCTCTTCAGCAAAGCTGTGGTACTTTACATCACAGAAAACCTATGCTGTGGTGATAAATTCACACAGCTTTTCTTCTAGACAGAAACAGTATTGCTGCTTTAGATGGTTCTGGGTAAGTGTCAGATGATCACTGATACCTACTGTTGGCTCACAACATTTTGCTTAGGTGAGACGCAAAATCCTGCATTGGAAACTAGCTGGTATTTGTGTGTTTTGGCACTGCAGTGCTAAATGGCAGGTTGTATTTCCCAGCTGGGTTGAACTTCTCAAACTAGTCTGAAATGGAAATACAGATAGACTTCAGCACCAACTGAGCTGAGAGTGTTGGGTCTGTCAGTTTTCTGCATCTCTGGCTTACAGTTCTTACCTTCTATCAGCTGGAAGAACATCTGAAAGGGTGCTGACCTATTTTCCTCTGAGATTCTTAGTTTGCAGAACATTTTCTGATGCATTAGTAGTTCAAGTGGACTTAACTTATATCGGCAGTGTACCAAATCTGTCAGCCTCCATGGATCAAAATCAGAGGCAGCTCTACGTATCAACAACCTGTGTTATCCAGTATGTAACAAATACTGGGGCAGAATATGTCTTCGAAGCTATCACCCCAGCATGGCTAGAAGAAGAACCTGGCACACTTCAGGTTCAGGTTTTGTGCTCTTGGTGTAATAATAGTATTGGGCTCTGTCCCATAGTTTAATGTAGGGACTTTACTGTTAAGGTAGGGACTTTACTGGTAGTGCCTACAGCTAGGCTAGGTTTTCCAGTCTTCAGGTGCAGGAGATTGTCCTTTGAGATTGTCCACAAAGGGTGGGTTTTTTCCCTGCTGTGTATGCACTGTTAGGCTGTGAAGTACCTCACTGAGCATGTCTGGGAATTTGTTATCTACCAGCCAAATGTGCATGCGGCTGGAATGTGTTAGTGTCAGGGTGCTTCAACCATCAGGAAGCGCTGGGCAGGGGAGAGGGTCTCCTGGCAGATCAGTTGGGCATTCCTCTGAAGGAGAGTATCTGCAGAGGTCATGTCAGTGAATTATGGCAGTACCTAGCAGAAGTTAATGAGCCCATGCTGACTGTACACTCAGCTGCCTGTGTGCTGACATGTGGTTCAATTTGTAGGTTTTTGTAGTCATCTGTTATTGTTGTTTGCTTCCCTGTACTGGCATTAAGAAACACTATTGTCCTGTTGTGATACTATAGTGTAATTATCTGTAGAACTCAATGTAATGAGTTTAATTGGTTTTGTTAGTCATGTTAGGGAACTTTTTTTTTGTAACACAGACCTATATTATTAGAGGCAAGTTTTTAATCTGCAAGGCACTGTAATAATGGAATTTACTTTTGAATGGGACTTAAAGGCCACAAGTGTTCATTAACTCAAAGCTCGCATCCAGAATTGCCATTTATCATCTAGTCTTACTCCAGTGTAGGACTGGTCACAGCATTTCCTGAGAAAGTCTTATGTTCATAGCACATTTATGGATTTTTGGAACCTTTTCAATGCAGTTTGCAATCAGGCATGCTCTGAATCATTGGGCTAGGGTACTGGTATGTGGGACACTGGAATCAAAAACGTATGTTCCCAGCTTAACAGATGTTGGAGGGAATGGTCCTCTCACTGTGTGTTTGAATAGGCTGCTAGCTGTCCAGTTGACACTGAGCCTGTCAACAGCGTGTATTTGAGTACATAAATCAGAATTAATTTGATGTGGATTAGCTAAAGTCCTGTGTGGATGCTTACTCAGAATGAGAATACTCTTAATATGAAGTGTCTTAAACTGAAAAGTAAATTAAGCTATGCCAAATTAATTCTGGATAAAAAAGAATTAATGAAGTTTAATGTTCTATAAGCTCACTTTTGCATTTGATTGAGTCTTCATGGAAGTCTGTGTGTACCCAAGCCTGTGCCATGCTGTTATTAATAACCACCAAAGAGACAAATGTATTTTTCCACCCTTTGTACTTTCTCGTACTCTTGCAAGGTGCATACTGAATGCATCCAGTTAACAACAGTGTTGGAGTCCAGGTGGTTGCAAGATGTGACACTGACTCAACAGCAATTTTCCATTCACTTTATCTAAATATGAATGGCTGCAGGGTCATTCTTAGTCACTTACCTTCAAGGAAATGGATGTTTCTCACTCGCCTGTTAAGTGCATGGCATATTCTCCTAAAAGTGGTGGTGTTGACTGGGCTTCAAAACAAAGGCTTTCCTAATTTGGCAGCAGGCTTTTCACCATTACAAAAGTAAATATGGAAAGCAGCTTTAAAAAAGTTGTATTGTGCATTTCAGTCTCATTCAGGGGTTTTCTAAATCAGCTTTCAAAGCCTATGATTTTTTTTTCCCCTTTCTGGGTTGTTCTTGCTCTTGGAATTTTTGGGCAGGAAGGAGGAGAATTGTTGTCCTGCGGATACAGCATTCTTTTGTGTCTTGGAGCTCTGAGGTAAGAGACAGTAAGTCTAAATCTGAGCTTACTGAGACCCATGAGACTTGGCTGGAGTGCATGAGGTAAGAAGACAGTGATGGGGAGTACCATGGGGGACTGCAGGTTTACGTAGGGTCACGGAGTGCAGCCTCTGCCTCTTCCTGTGTTGTTGCCTTTTCTGTTCTGACTGACACAGATTTTCCCTTTCAACTCTTTTTTTTTCTTTTTTTTTTTTTTCCCTAGTTAATGCCCAGCCACAACGTCTCTGCTGTGTACTGCCTCTGCCGCTGTACAGGAGCTCCTAGGCTTTTCTGAAGGAAGATGGCATTCTGGACGCAGCTGGGATTGCTGCTATGGAAGAACTTCACCTACAGAAGAAGACAGACTGTAAGTATTAGCCAAAGGGATTTTTGAGTCTAAATTTAGCCTTGTAGCTTATTTTTCATGCAAAATGGGAAAACATCCCATATCTTGATGTTTTATGTCTAGTGGTCCCTGGCAGCTCTGCCTTTGGAAAGACTTGATTCAAATTCAAGAAGAGTGGTGGGTGGACAGAAACTAGAGGGCTTGAAGGTGCTGAAGACTTCTACCCTGAATCTCTGCATGAGAGACTGTTGGAGTACGGAAACACTCAGACCAGGCAGAGAGGGTGTACAACTGCTGTGTGCAGCCAGGATGATGTAGATAGGCGGCCTGTGCTACGATCCTTTCCACTCTGCAGGGATATGCACTTGGGTCTGAAAGCTTTAGAATTCTGCAAGCTGCAACAGCAGCAACAAAATTCTGCCATTTCCGAATGGCAGAAGTAGTGGAGGCAATAGCAGACATCTTTAGTCAGGGAGAGAAACCCAAGCCTGTTATGTAACTTTGCAACAGAAACTGTAGTTTAAATGACTGTCATGAGACATGTTGTCGCATCCATGTGGAGACAAATCCAGGGAACTGCTGCTTTTCTACCAAGGTGCGTTCTGGTAAGTTTCATTGCTAACATCACCATCTGTTGTTGTCAGTGTGGGAACGTACCAATTCTGATAAATATCAACAAGAGTTTCAGCTTGTTGTGACAAAGTCACAGAAGCATAAATCCAGTATTCATCCAGGTGTTCTTAAGGTTCTTCTGGCTTTACATTAATGAGACCTTACAGGATACTCCACCTCCTGCAGTCAGTGAAAAGCTGGAGAAGACCTGCGATTTCCCCTCCAGGGTTTTAGGGAATGTCCTGTATATCCTGTACAACAGACCTGTGCAAAAGATCTGTACTATTAGGTGTGACCTTGAGGAGATATGAGTAGGGAATGTGAAGGGAACATAAGTTACTGAGGTGGTGAGTGGAAAGTGGTCTGTCTGATAAGCTTTCTGAACCCTGCAAATGTCAGGGTGCTTGTCAGCTGGCTGGGGCTGAGTCGTTTTAGAAACTTGGAGTCACAAGGGAGAGGAGGCTATCATATTCACCACTGGAGATGGCGACAGTCTCTGAAGTCTTTGCTCAGGTGTTTAAGGACATAGGACTTCTGTCCAGTGAATTCAGAGCTGGAATTAGTCCATTCTTAAATAAAACCAGACAAAGGTGGCTCATGGCATCTTTGACTTTTCCTGTATACTTCTGTGGTTACAGAGCTGCCAGTGATGGCAGGAATCTCTATGCAATTCGCATGTTTGTGTCTTTACCCTGGGAGCCTTGATCTCGAAGGACAGGACTGCTCAGCTGAGAGGCTATGGGTTGTGTCAGCCACAAGGAGTGAGGCTGTCTGCTCTCTGGGCATATGGGCTAGCATCCTGACCTTTTGAACAGCCTCATGGCTCAGAAGGGTATTGCAATGGAGCTGGGGAAGGTAGTCTCCAGAATGGCTACAGCTCCTGAAAACATAGGCTGTTCTTTGCCATTGCCCATGTAACCTAGGCTCTTAATGCTAAAATCAGTCCCTTCCTTGTTGCTAGAGATCTTGCTCTTGACCTCTCCCAAACTGGCTTTACTTTAGCAACTAGGGGAACTCTAGAATGTTGGTGGATCCTCTGGAGCAATGCTTAAACTGGTGGTACCAAGAGCAGGCTTCAGAGTTGAGGATGACTGCTTTTTTTTTTTTGTCAGGGCCTTCTGAAATTAATGCATCAGGTTTGAAGCTTACTTGAAGAGGTCTGAGTCTAGCATGACATGTCCTGTCAGTGTAGCTATAGGCCAGCTTGCTGTGCAGTAGAGGTGCATTCAGATCCTTTGTTGATGCCACAGAAATACAGTAGGCTAAGCATATGTCAATGAAAAAGACCTTCCTGCTTGTACTTCTGTCATAGTCTTGGATCTGCTTTTCTTGGTACCTTCTGGCAGCTTCTCTGTCAGCTTCCTATCAAGTAGCCCAAAGGGCATGAGGCTGCTCATAGTCTGTTCCACGCTGGTATTATTAGTCAATTCACAATGAAGGCCTGAGACATCGCTTGTTTTTGTGGGATGTCTTGATCTCTGGGGTTTGTCTCGTTAACAGTTCTCATTTGAGCTTTACCTGAAGATACCAGAAGGGGAAGGCCACTTAACAGAAAATGGCAGAAAAGTAACAGAACATCTCTAGCACACTGTTATCATAGCTGCACAGTCATTCATCTATTTGCTTTACTGTTAGGAGACCAGTGTCCTTGAGCTGGATGTGCTGGTAATGGCTCTCTCCTGTTTGTGCTTACTGAATATGTAGCCCAGAAATAGTTTGATCCTTCCTCTTCTCACAAGAAGTGTGGGTTAGCCTTTGCTTCCCACTGAACCCTCTCCTCAGCTGCTGTGAGTTTGGGCTGCATTGCAAAAGCTGGGTTCAAAGCTCAGCCTGACGTGTGCAATCCAAGCGTTACTTTGTACTGGGTAACTTCCAACAGCAGTGGAGTGGGGGGAAGGAGTTTACAGGGGGAGAGAAGGGAAGAAAAATCATGTTCAGGGGTCACTCCATAAAAAAAAAAATTTCTCTTTCCCTGCTGTTTTGCAAATGAGGAGACACCTCAAGCTCACGTGGAGAGATTGGTCAGCTGCTGGTAGCTCCCTGCATTGAAACTGGACTGTAAAGGTGGGGAGGGTGGTTGACAGTGAGGTAGGGTGATAGTTTGTTAGTTCTTGCTTAACAGATTTCCTGTTGACACAGTGTAGATCTCAATATTTAATGGTATCCTGCATCACTAGCCAACTGGCATAAATTGGGCATGCTTCAGCAACTAGCCCCAGTAAAATTAGGAGCGGTTTGTTCTGGGCCAAGTGCTGCCTCTGAATTCACCTGCTGTGTGCAAATGGGGTGTTGATCCTTCAACTACAGATTGAGCAGGGCTGGCAGAGGGGTTGGAGGTTTGAAGCTTCATCTCATATTAACCTGGCTGGTCCAGTAGTTGCAGCACAAAAGTAGGTGAAGAGACTTGATTTTTCAGTAGCTTCTTAGTATGAACCTTAGTGAGAGAGGTCTACTTCAGTATCTCTGTGTCCCCCTCTGCAAAGGCCACAGCGGACGAAAAGCGCTGTCACAGGAAGGTCAGGAAGCAGTAGAGGGGAAAGGAAGTACCGACCTTTAGGAGCAAAAGGAGTAGAATTCATGTTTTCTTGAATAGCTGGCCGGGGAGTCCAACCTCACTATTGAAATGCCACTGACTTGTTGAGCTTGACCCCATGCAAGCCTCTGGTGCAGTTGTTGGCTGTCTCATTCAGTAGCATTTTGGTGGCTGCCATGATGCAGCAGTCTTCAGCTATAAAGGTGCAAGTTGTTTCAGTCCAAGCTGTCTCCCTCCTTTCTCTGTTCTCCCTCCTCCCCAAGCCTGTCAGTCTGCAAAGTTAGATATGTTGTATGTGCAGAGGCATACAGCACACAGCCTATGTGTGGTTACCATTATGATTGTGTAATTAACCATAATTGGGCATGCAAAAGCTGTGTGTGCAGGTGGCCAGGCTCCCTCTTCAGCAACGGGGCCACTGGAGCACTGCCGTCCACCACTGTGGTGTGGCTGGGGTTGATACTTCTTTGAGCAAGCCAGGACTTGCTCTCAAGGGCAGCATTTTCTCACTGGTTCTGTAGCAGCTGGGGGACTGTACTATCTGGGCACCTTGGTCACCCACAAGCCCAGCTGACACCGGTCTTTTGCCAAGCAGTGTAGTAGCAGTCACTTGGGGTGCATGCTTCTTGTCTACAGCCAGGGTGGCAGAAGGCTGTGTTATGTGCCAGAGCATGGCCATTGATGCTTGTGGCAGGAATAGCTCATCCTGCTTTCACAGGTACTTTTCTGTCAGGAGGAGGAAAAGTCCTTCTATGTACACCATTCTGGTAGCAGCTTTGAGATCTTGAAAAGGAAAGAGGTAGACAAGTCAGTGCCCTAGCTAAAAGCATCTCTGACCTCTGGGAGCCAGATCACTGTTTAATCCAGAGGAAGCAGGCTGTTGCTGTTAATGGCTGTGTGCTGCCACTACATTATTTATTGTAAAAACTGAGACCAAAGATACCAAGGCATCTTCCTGGCATCTTTGTTAGTGTGGTCTCAGTGGAGTTTCTTATCCATCAGCCATACAGTATGTGCATGAAAGTAATGCGTGGGAAACAATATACCAAACTCGTCCTGCAGAGCGTGGCACTGTTACTAGTTACTGTTATTGGCTGGGAGACTGGTGTTTAGTTTTCATGTCTTTCAGGTAGGGGATTACCATTTGGTTGGATGTCAGCCACTAAGGGTATCTATGAAGAGCCATCCTAGATGGTTTCCTCTGCTGGATCAAGTGGCATTTGTTTTACTGTACTGTTTTTGCAGTGTGAGTTTATTTTGAGGTGTAGTAGTCACCTAGAAGTCTCACCTCAGAGTTTGCCTGGAGTGTGTTATGCTGAGTATCAAGAGTCTAATTTTAGCTGTTAATTGTGTAACATGTGAAAACACGTTTCTGTGTGGGGATTCTCCCTCCTACTGGGCTTCAGGTCGTGTCCCATGTGAAGTGTTATAGGAATGATGTAGAAATCTTATTAAAAATACAACATTTTCCAGGAAAGAAGAGGAAAATATTTCTCTTTGCATTACAGTTTTCCTCTCCCAAGGGAGGGAAAACATATGAAGTAGCAGCATAAAAAACTTTCAGTTTTTCCTTGTCTCATGGCTTGCCTAAATGCATGTTCAGGCAGCCTTTCTGGAGTGGGAAAGGAGATGTGTGGCTGGTGAAGCTCAAGCCTGGGAAACCTCAGCTTGTCATAGAAGCTCTAGGCTGTAGTGTTTCTTTGTCTACAGGCTTCTGTGGGACATGGCACTTATCAGTGAAGTTTTCTGTGCTTCAATTCCCTGTCTAAAAAATGCTCTGCATTTAATAGCAGACCTTTCTTGTATTCTCATATAGCCCCTCTAAATAACAGTTCTTTATGTCTTTACGTGATGCTTGCTGCCTATATGAAAGTATGCTAGACCAGTGAATGCCTACCATTAGGAACAAATGTACATTAGAAGAAAACGACTAGGTATGAGATTAATCTTAGTAGCTCTGCTTTCCTGATAACAATATACTTTTGCAGCAGTGCAATGGAAAGATTTGGCATAGCTATGCACCGGCAGTTTCTATAGTTGATGTGTTATGGGGAAAGTTCAGTGGTTTACTGTGAGAATGGGATGCAAGTACTTCCTACTGCCTCTAGAATATGAGGCCAAAAATTCAGCTTATTGCTGGGAAGGTTTATTGGGAGGTTTCTTTCAATCAGAGGATGAAAAGAACTACAAAAAGAAGCCAAAAATAGCCCTTAAGCACATCCAGTTTAGTCCCATAACTGGCACAAATCAAAGAAAAAAGCCTGTAATTCTTTGCAGATTATCCTCTGAAGCTGGAGGAGCAAACTTCTTGGTCCTGGAATGCATAGGCAAAGAGAAGTGAGGCAGTGCTTGCAAAACTGTCCTGGCTTACAAGAGTATTGTACTGGGACCTCTGTCCTGTTCTGTCCTGTATTTTGAATATCACATCTTAATACTTTGTCTTTATTGTTTCCAGTTCCAGCTGCTGATCGAAGTTGCCTGGCCTCTGTTTATCTTCTTCATCCTGATCTCTGTAAGACTTTCATATCCGCCCTACGAGCAGCATGAATGTAAGTACCAAACACAGCAGCTGCAGCCAGAATGGTTGTTGTTTCATGGTTAGAAGGTAATAATGCAGCTGGCAAGACACAAGGAGAAGGGGCAGTAGTTGCATACTTTGGTCAGAAATCTTCAAGGGAGTTTTAATGGCTCCTTTCCTTCCACCCTGGCAACTGCAGTGTGTTCTGACCTGTTAATGTTGCTCCAGGACCGTACATTGCTGCTGTTATTCCTACTGTTTTCTCATTTTTTGCATTTATAATGTATTAGCTGAGAATTTGCCATGGAAGTGTGACAAGTCTGCAAAACCCACACAGAGCCCAAGTCTTATTTCTTATCCCTGATTGGTGTGTGATTTAGCATACAAAGAAAGCAGTGTTCAGATCTCTAAGAAAGCAATCTCATTTTCAGGCAGTAATGTGGGTTAATGTATTGTGTTAAAGAGCACAGACCAATTCCATTCCTAACCATGGACTGTCAGCTCTGTATTCAGTAGGTTCAGCAGTCATACAGTTGTTGGGGAAAACTCTTCTCTTTACAACCTAAATGGGCACATTTCTGCTGCTGTTTCGAAGGAAGCTTGCTCTTGCTCTGCGAATGACAATCTTCAGGCCTCTCTGTTGGTTGCCATTTGATTTCAGCACAACATGATTCTGGATGGTACCCTGAAGTCTTTTGTTCTTAAAATGGGTAAAGAGCTAGCTTTTACTGCTTTTACTCTGTGGTTCTTTGCAGTGTCTGGGGCATTTTATGCTGCTTGCTAGGCTTTCAAGCTATCAAGGATCCTTTCAAAGCTGAAGTGTTAATGTTTGCAGTTTCCTATTGCACTTTAGACACTGCTGGTCCCGTGTATGGGGTAACTCACTTTCTGCAGTGCTTGGCAGGATAATTGAAGCTTCCTTAAATTAAATCTCATCCTTTGCTGCATGAAGTTTGAATTGCCTTTTCTGACAGTGTTACAGTGGCATTAGAAGAGATATCTGTAATGTGGACATGAAGCTGAAGAGAAGCAATAAGCAGTCTACTCAGGTGTATAAATAACTTGCAGCCTCAATGATAGTTCATTGCAACTGTGGCAGTGCTGTATATAAGCTCAAACCTAGCAAGATCTACCTTTTCATAGAGCTGTTTAGACTGGGCTTGTTAGTCATTAGCCTCCTTGTAAGTCCTTTGCTCTGGCAGCCTGATATTACAAGCAGAGTTTTGAGTCCTTCACCTGCAGCCCTTTTTCCTTCTCATTTATGTTGACTGATGTTGTTTTGTCTGTCTTCTTCCTATGTTGTCATCAGGAGTTGTATAGTGTAGAGCATCTGGTAACTTTTTCTTTAACTTTTTATGGTAAATTCCTCTCCATTTTTTAAAAAGCTTCCGAGAACAGGTAACTGATTTATTTGTCTGGATTAGTTTTATCAAACATTCACTCTCATGCTGACAGATGTGGATGCGTTGTATAGTGAGTGGAAGATGTTTTGGTGAACTGCGAACAGAGGTATAAAGAAAGAAACCTTGAGTTCATGGTGAACTCTGGCAACCCTGTGGATGCCTTGAGGGAAACAGGATTGTTATCTCTAGTGGCAGTGCTGTGTGCTGTTATGAAATGACTTGCCGGTAATGCCTGATGATAGCAGTAACAGAGATGCATGCAAGTGCTTTGTGGTCTCCCAACAGCATCAGTATTTTAATGGTGGGGTTTTTTTTCAGCAAACAGATAAACATTTCAGTTCTGTCTTCTTGTTTGAGGAAAATGAGAAGAACCAAGGGTTGGGTTGTTACTGTGATCAGACTTCCCAGTCAGAATCTTTTTTTTTTCTAGCAATTTGGCCTGACATGAAGAATGTTTTTCTGAAAAAAATGGGGAAAAACTTTGCTCACTCTTTAAGTGATAGTTACATGGATTTCCCTAGACCAGACAGAGAAGACATCTTAGGATTGCTATTGAGCAAGATTGCTGACTTGAGTCTTGCAGAGATTGACTTCCTTTTCTGTTCCTGTGACCCTTTAAAGTATTCAAAATGCACTTTATTTGGAGGAAAAAAAATCTTACAAGAAGTGACTTTAATATCTACTCAAAAGGTAGATATCTGCAGCTGTGTCGTTGAAGATGGCGTGCTGTTATACTGTGTTTTCTGTATAACTCAGCTGACTTAAAACTGGCTCATTCCTGCTTTACTTTTTGAGAAGCTGCTGTTACATGCATCATTGTGTATGAAAAAGTTATCATGAATTCTTGTGCTCTCTTCTTCTTTTCATACTGCTTTTAATAGTTTCTTTGAGTTCTTAGACATGTAGAATAAAAGGTATAAAGGAGAGAGAAGGTGCTTCTCTGAGAAGGTTTAGGAAAATAATCTGAAATCCTTACCACTTTTCCTCTCCCCTCTGCCAAGACAAACAAAAAAGCAAACTGAAACGTAAGACAGACAGCTCAGGTAAATCGCGTTTCTATTTTAAAAAGACAACTGGGAACAAACAGTCCCCTGGGTGCTGAAGACAATGAATCTTAAGTTCCTTCACCTTTCTCCTGAACAGAGTCCTTGGCTTTCTCCAGGGAGGGCTGATAGGCTCCCAGTCCTCCTTCATAGAATCAGCCACCCACATTAACCATCCTTGCTGTAATTCAGCAGGTTTGATCTTTCCTCCTCCTGTGGGTTTGGTATTTCCATCGCAGCTGTGGAGGCAGGGAACCAGCCTCCTGTGTGATTGCAGATCCACTGTGAGGGCAAGGTGGGCACCAGAGGGGGGAATGTGCATCTCATGGCCAAAGCTTTGAGAGGTATTGAGGAAAGGACATAACCTTCTCCCCTGCTCTCTTCCTTAGTGTGGAGGTGAAGAAGTGAGTTTGTTTGCAGAGAGCAGCCTGATGGCTCATTTAAGTTGGAGGATTATGTCAGGGATGCTTTTCTTAACCCATCTGTGGAAAGTAAAGGATTTTTAAGTGTTGGAGTTGCATACCAGTGGAGATCTGCTGTGAGTAGCTTGTTAATGCTTTAGTGCTTCACCAGAATGCAGAACATAAACAGTATGTAAACGCTGGACTACATCTTAAGTACGTCTTTAGTTGCAAGAGTCAAGACTTCAGCAAAAAGATTTGAAATACGGCAGCAGGTGCAGAAATGTTTTAGGAACTCAAAAATTTTAAGACTGTCTGGAAATCAAGCCAATATGGGGCAGCAATGACAAACTTACCTCAGGGAAACTACAGTAGGCACCCATCCCACAGTTACTGACTCTTTGCATGTAATTGAGGTAAGGCTTTGGAGTTACCTGCTGGTGGGCATTTGTCAGCAAGAAGTACTATGTACTCATCAGCGTGGCCAAAAACAATGGTGCAAGAGGGTAGCAAAGAGCCTCACCTAAGGACGTAACACAAGGTGTACTTTTTGAGTGGAAGAGTCCAGAGCCGTGTGGAGAGTTCACCTCTTCTTAACTTTGACTATTCTGCTCTCACATAAGCAATTTGGGGCAGTAACCAGCACAGGATCAGCATTGCCCTCCCAATGTAATATTGTGTAGCAGCAGCTTGTATCTTGTGTTTCTGTCTCCTAACTCTTGTGTGTTTCTGTTCTAGGTCACTTCCCAAATAAAGCTATGCCTTCAGCAGGAACCTTGCCATGGATACAGGGGATCATCTGCAATGCCAACAACCCTTGTTTCCGCTACCCGACTCCTGGGGAATCCCCTGGTATTGTTGGAAACTTCAATGCCTCCATGTGAGTCTCCCTGCTTTTTTCTAATTTCTGTTCTTGGGAGAGTATGTGGAAAAGGGATATTTGGAAGCTGCTAGCTAGTTGTGTAACTGTAAACTATTGAGGGTTTTGCTGTTTCTGCTGCCGCTGAAGTACCAAACTCTTCAGTTGCTAAGTTCAGAGGAGCCAGCAGAGAGCTGGTAGGTGTGCAGTATCCCTGAGTCCAAGAACCTGAAGCTCTTTGGGAATGAAAAGCTCTGCCTGGGCAAGGACTGGGTCTGTTTTTTATTGGTGGCTCAGAATTTGACCCATAAAAAGGTAAGGCATAAGCTCTTTTTTCCAAGGACCCTCTTTTCTAGGTTAATGAATCTCTGAGATGGACAGAGTAGAGTGAGAGGCAAAGAGTGCATTTGGAGTATACTCTCTGATATTTGTGTCATTTATTACTGGCTATTGTGTTGCAGATAGCTCAGTTCATGGCCAACTTCATTATACCTTGTCCTGCTTGCTGCATTCATACTGTCAAGCCAGTTAGGCTTAATGCAGAGTAAAAATGTGTCTGCAACCTGGAGAAGTCTTTGAAAGGAGCAAGGATATACTTAAATTATTGAGCTTCTAAGAGGAAGCAGTTTACAGGCAGCAGGAGGCCCTTTCCATCCCAGTCTTAAATAACGGCTTTCAAATGCGTGGAGGTTCCCAATGTAACTTTGTTTGACCTTGCATTAGCAGCCATCTTTTATTAGGCTCCTTGGATTGTCCTGGGGTGGTCACTGAAGAAAGGGCTCATTGTACTGGAGAGGGCAGTGGCATAACTGAAAGTGACTGAAGTTTGGAATTGGGATGTAAAACTGTTTTTGTGGATGCTGGCTCACAGAGCTGATGACTGCTGGTTCTTCTTGTGTTTTCCCATCACCAGTGTTTCCCGCCTGTTCTCAGATGCCAAGAGGTTACTCTTGTACAGCCAACAGGACACAAGTATGAAGGATGTCCAGAAGGTCCTGGGAAAACTGCGCAAATTGGGCAACTCTTCTGGCTCAGGTAACGGCATGGTAGAAAGAGCCTCCTACATCTAGCATTTCTGGTCTCACTAATTCTACATGTGTGTAAACTTCTGAAATGTACCATAATGGGAAGGTGCATGGTTATAACTTACAGCTCATCAAACCTGTTCCAATCCTGCAGAAGTACCTTAAGCCTCTCCTGTATCAGAGCTTTATGTGCTCTTTAGCTTCTTTGTTGAAAGAGAAATGGGATGGTAATGTCAAGAATGTAATGCCAAGAATAGCAGCTGTTTTGGTTGTGAAATTACAATCCTCAGCCCACTGAAGTCAGTTAAAGTGCTGTCTTTCTCAAAGGAGTCTTAGTGTGTGTTTTTGGAAAGCAACAGTTATTTTGCTATTTTGTCAGTGGAACAGTGAACACAGTATGGTTTCAGCCTAGCGTTCTGCCCACTGAGCTTGATAGGGAAGGAAGTGTGCCGGAAGGACACAGATGAGGAAAAGCTATTGGCCTCATTTACAAACTCAAAGCTGATTATTATCTGAAAACAAAGTCTCCATTTCCCTTCCTATTTTTTTTTTTTCTTTTTTTCTTTTTTCTTTTTTTTTTACTGTTTCCTTGTGACTGTTTGGTGTAGGGTACTTCATGCTCTGCTGTTGTCTGGCAGGATTTTGAATGGCAGGGTCCAATAGAAAATATTTTGTCCTGGGGGCTCGCACAGCCCCATTTGCTGTGAAAACTGAGAATCCTTCCATTTTAGCTTGTGCAGGAAGGTCTGGTGTGTCTTCCTGTCCCGTGCAGATGAATAAGTGACTAGTGTGAGATCACATGGGAAGCTTGTAGTAGAGCTGAGCTCTGCCCAGTTTCAGGGAATTGGCAGATCTCATTATTCCTAGGTCTCTCTCACACGGCAGCTTCTTAGAGTTTTCTGTAGTACTCTTCTCTGAAAGATTATTTCTTTTGGCTGCTGTGTTAGAGCTGCATGCTTCTATTGGAAGTGATGGAAAATAATGGTTTAGAAAGAAATACAGAAGGAAAATAGAGCAGGGAACACAGCCACTGAGTGTCTTCACCTACAGTCTCTTATCCAATCCAGGCATGTGGAGGTCTTTGAATGTGGGTGGTATTTTAGCATTTTGTGAAAGTTGTCCCTTGTTTTACAGTTGTGGTTCTTCCTAGCTGTCCATTTGTGTGGCTTAGGCAGGCTCCAGGAAAAAAAATATCTGACCTGGTGTGATGTGAATAGTTTCGTGTCTGACGTGTCCTGAGCACACTTTTAAAGCAGATACGGTGTTTTTGCATCCTCTCCCATGTTGCTCAGGACATTGCAGGTCAGTTTGAAATAATCTGTGCAGATGGTGTGCTGGCTGTATGTGTAAACATGAACTGTGCAAGGGATTTGTCTTCAATGTATAACTTTCCTCTCTCCCCTTCAGGGTTCTGCAGAATCCTGATGTGATCAGACCTGCACATCTTACTGTGGTCTACTGACTTTCTTTCAGCATTAGTTGACAGTTGTCCTTATGTATGAGACACTTTCTTGCTGGGCTCAATATGTGTCTCACTAGGCTCTGTTTTTTATACTCTGAGAACTGGTAAATGTCATCATCATGCTTTTACCTGAATCTGCAGCAGTTTTAAGTGGGAGATGATGCGGAGTAAACCTTTTGTGTAGAGGTGGACCCACAATGAACACAGCCAAAATGAGCTAAGGACAGACTTAATACTGTTTTTAACGGAGCTCTTCAAACCCTTGGTTTGACTGGAGGTCTTGTGGGAACAAGCCCTCCCCATCAGAATGACAGATGATGTTGTTACTGGGTTTTACACTTTGCGCCCACAGTAGTATCTGCAAGTTAACACTTCCAAAGAGAGTAGATACTGGGTTTTTTTTGTACTGAAACACGCAGTGAACGTCAGACATAGTTTTCTTGTAAATGTCTATCTAAGTCATAAGCTGAAGCTCTCATTGCTGGGAAGGTTTGAGGGGGAGGAGTGATTCCAAGAAGCATTTCGCATAGGGAGTATTGTACAAGTCAAAAGTCAGAAGGCTCGTGTTTCTCTATACTGTAAAGACTAGCAGACTGACTACAAAAATAAGCCTCAGGCCAGTCATCAATGATCATGTTTCTACAATTAAATATTTCAAATGTGTAATAAGAAATCAAGCCTCTGTGTGATTAGAATGACAGACTGCCCATTGTTGGTAGGACTTGTAGGGAACAAAGCCTGTTTGTCCTTCTCATGGTATGCTCATTTACAAAGCCTCCAGCTTGGGGGTCCCTGCTGCCTACTCTTTGGCTGCCTGATTCATTCTCTGACAACATGCATAAAACAGCATCCTTGAACATTACAAGTACTTGTGTATTTATGCTTAGTAGTGCTTAGCTCTCTGTGCAAGGGAGGGAACTACAGGTCAGCCCTTCAGCTGCTGTTGACAATGAGGTGTGAGATGCTTAAATCCATTCCTCTCTGGGGCATTTCCTCCAGTGACTCTGGGGAGCTAAGACAGCAGGAGTGGGTGTCAGATGTAAGCACTCCTCCAAACGTGAAAGCACTGCCTTTATACATGTATTTCCTGAATTAGCAGGGGGGCTAATTACCTGATGAGCTAATAATTGAAAACATTTGTAATACTTCCTCTGTTACAGCTCTAGCCTTGATCTGAAGCCACGTGAATCAGTGGTGCAGACAGGTGCAGCTTTGCGACTTGTGTTTGCCGAGTGGTAGTGATCGTGTCCTCCCCATTGTGTGATATGGGCTCTGCTGGAGTTTCTGCAGCTCCCTTGTCGTCTCTCACACTGGTGTGATGTCCTGCTTCCATGCACACTTCCCACTGCTGCCTGGTGGCTTTGAAACAGGATTCGGGAGGTGATCTGCCATTACTAGCATACATGGAGCTGTAGTATAGGTGTTGTTCTAATGTTAGTCATGCAGAGCATACATTTGTATTTGTATTTGGCTTCATTTGAACCTGTTCAGACATCAGCTGCAAAAGTCCTTTCACTTCAAACTTCTTTAAAACAACCCTCACAAACTAATGTTCAAGGTGGGACTGTTAGTGTTGTCTAAACTGAAATTAGGCACATTCTGAACCTTGGGGAAGGAAGACCTTAACATCACAGGGCGCTTACACAGATGTCTGTAAGTCAGTGTCTTGGTTATAGACAAGGGAGGATACTTAAGATTTTGTTCAAGCAGTGCTGTGTGCTCATGTCAACAGGCTTTGTATCTTCTGTTCTTCCAGGAGTTCAAGGAGTGGCTTCTGTTCTCTACTGCTCTGACCTATGGCAGAGAGAGGGGAAGGTGTGATCGGTAGGGAACAGCCCACCCTTGCTTCATGTAGCATGTTTTCTGACCAGGGTAAGGTACTAACTGGTGGCATGAGAGAGTTCAGCACAGGCAGCTTTTGTGCTGCATGGGCACTGCTGTTCTATTGCCACTTTCAGCAAGCCCTGAGTGGTAAAATCTATGTGCAGGCACATACCTACCTTAATACAATCAATTTTGCAGGCAGGTGCCAGCTACCCTCTCCTTCCCTGTGCTTGTTACATCTCTGTCCAGCAATGTCACCAAGGTCTTCAACACTCATGATAAGGCAAAGTACAAATCAGAACAGAGAGTCAAAGACCTTAGTGACGGCACTTTGAAGAGCGTGATGTGGCTGCTGGGATTGCTGCCTGCAGTAGGTCTGGCTCACTGCTTGCAGGCACTGGCTTTGCAACTGGCCTCAATGCTGTTTTAACAGAGGATAATGTGTTTGCAAGAAATAGGCTTTCCTTCTCTTTTGAAAGGTGGAGATATAGCTTGCTGTTGGCTCTGAGGCACATTTTCTTTATTTCTTCCATCTCTCTGCAGGGTTCCCAAATACTTTGTGCTGCAGTGCCATGGGGTAATAAATCAACAGGTAAAATTAAAGCCACCTTCTTTGGTTGTTGCACATATAAGCCAGTATAGCTGTTACTTACTTCATTGCTCTTAGTTTTCAGTGATCCTAAAAGACCTTTTTTTCTTGTAACCAACCCAACTAAACAAAAATACAGCAATGAAATAGACAGAAACAACCATTGCCTAAGAAATTGCATCAGATCTCAGGCTATTATTCCACACGTGCCCTGCCTTGCCCAGTTGTTTGCTGGATTAGTATAATTCTTGGTGCAGGAGAAACATCATCTGCATGGCATCCTCTACTGATGTTACACCCTTCTGCACAGACAGATGTCGAGGCTGAAAGAGCTGGCAGCCTGTCTGGTCAACGCTAATAGTGCTACTTCTGTTTTAACAGGTAAAGGATGATAGAGAGCTTGGTCTGGAGAGCAGCCCTTGGAGAGGCTTTCTGGTAGCGTGTCCCCTGCTGTATGATTGTTAGGGTGCTCAGGGAAACAGGTTGTTTTATATGCTAGATGATGTTAAGGTGATAGGTAACTTCCTTCCTAGTGTCTTCATCCTAAAAAAAATGACCCCATTCCCTCAAGCTAAATATTCAAATTGATTCTTATACCTGCCTACCTTTCCCTAATTAAGCTGGTTTCTTCCCTGACTTCTTCTGGGAAGGATCCTAACAAAAACCAGCCAGGCTAGAATGAGGACTAACAAACCTTATGTCCAGGTGGCCTTCACCCCCAAAGATAATTGCAGACACCAACTGGGGCAGGTTGGTATTCCTGCCATTGCATGGATGCACATAAATATACAACTGAGTTCTCCAGTACTGCCATCCATAATGATGCTTTCCTTTAGGCCAGGGAAAAAGTCACCAAAAATGCTGTCCTGTGGTATCAGTAGAGAGATCTTGACTTGGAAGGGCTGCTTCGCTTTTATGTTTTTAGTAGGAATTGCTTTGCGTTAGCCCTCAGCAGTACTCTCCAGGGTGTTCCTGGCTGCTGCCGCCTCCCAACCCAAAGCATCCAGCCAGGAAGGGCAGCCTGGGACTATGCGGGCACCAGTGTAATTACTGCTTTGGCCAGATGCAGTCTGGCGGGATGGAGCAAGTGGAACAAGCTGCCAGTACTGGGTATTTGGATTGCACAAAGGGTTGTGTAGTGTGCCATGTTGATCAGGCAGTTAGGAGATTCAGGTACACATGGCAGTTTTCCCACATTTGCCTAATGAACTTTTTGTTCAAATTGCTGGGTCTCTGAGCAAGCATAGAGCTGAATGTCCTTAGATTTTATTTTATTTTTCTCTCACCCTTAAGTCAATAGGAGTTGGGCAGGAAACTGCAGCTCTTGCCGAAGAATCTTTCCAAAACATTCTTGGAAGGGCATTTTAAGTCCCTTACTAGAGGTAGTGAACAACGTCTCTGTGAATCCAGTGGGTCTGTTACCTTTTCTGTCCTAAACCAAAACTGGGAAGCCAACAATCAAGATATTCAAAGATAGAGAAGACTTCTTTCATGGATTCATGGAATTCTCAGAGTTGGAAGGGACCTCTAGAGATCATCTAGTCCAACTCCCCTGCTTTAAAGCAGGATCCCCTAGAGCACATCACTCAGGAGTGCATCCAGGCGAGTCTTGAAAATCTCCAGAGAAGGAGACTCCACAACCTCTCTGGGCAGCCTGTTCCAGTGCTCTGGCACTCTCACCCAAAAGAAGTTCGTTCTCAAGTTCCAATGGAACCTCCTGTGTTCCAGCTTGTGCCTGTTACCCCTCGTCCTGTCACCGGGAACCACTGAAAAGAGTCTGGCTCCATCCTCCCTCAACCCTTTAGGTATTTGTAAACATTAATTAAATCACCCCTCAGCCTTCTCTTCTCCAGGCTAAAGAGTCCCAGCTCTCTCAGCCTTTCCTCATAGGGGAGATGCCTCAGTCATCCTCGTTGCCCTCCTCTGGACTCTCTCCAGTAGTTCCCTGCCTCTCTTCAACTGGGGAGCCCAGAACTGGACTCAGTATTCCAGTTGGGGCCTCACCAGGGCAGAGTAGAGGGGGAGAATGACCTCCCTCGACCTACTGGCCACACACTGCCCTGTGCAGCCCAGGGTGGCATTGGCCTTCTTGGCGGCAAGGGCACATTGCCGGCTCATGGATAATTTACTGTCTACCAGGACTCCCAGATCTTTCTCCTTGGAACTACTTTCCAGGAGGTCCCCCCGTAACCTGTCCTGGTGCTTGGCATTCTTCTTGCCCAGGTGCAGCACCCTACACTTGCCCTTATTGAACCTCATGAGGTTCTCCTCTGCCCGGCTGTCCAGCCTGTCCAGGTCCTGCTGGATGGCAGCACAGACCTCTGGGGTGTCAGCCACCCCTCCCAGCTTGGGATCATCAGCGAACTTGCTGAGGATACACTCTGTCCCCTTGTCCAGGTCATTGATGAATATGTTGAACAAGACCGGACCAAGTATTGACCCCTGGGGGACACCACTGGTTACAGGCCTCCAGCTCGACTCTGCTCCATTGATCCCAACCCTCTGTGATCTGTCACACAGCCAGCTCTCGATCCACTTCACTGTCCCCTCATCTAACCCACACTTCCTGAGTTTCCTAATGAGGACGTTATGGGAGACAGTGTCGAAAGCCGTGTTGAAGTCAAGGTAGATGACATCTGCTGCACTCCCCTCATCCAGCCAACCAGCTATAAATAACATCATAGAAGGCTTTCAGATTGGTCAAGCATGATTTACCGTTAGAAAATCCATGTTGACCACTCCCAATAACTTTCTGTTCTACAACATGTTTGGGGATGACCTCCAGAACAAGTCGCTCCATCACCTTTCCAGGGATGGAGGTGAGACTAACTGGCCCGTAGTTCCCTGGGTCCTCCTTCTTGCCCTTTTTGTAGACTGGAGTGATGTTGGCCTTCCTCCAGTCTTCAGGCACCTCTCCTGTTCTCCATGACCTTTCAAAGATGACGGAGAGTGGCCCAGCAATAACATCTGCCAGCTCTCTCAGCACTCATGGGTGCATCCCATCAGGGCCCATGGCCTTATGGATGTCCAGTTTGGCCAAATGGTCTCTAACACGGTCCTCCTCTATCGAGGGAAAATCTTCTCTCCAGACCTTCCCTCTTGCCTCCAGGATTTGGGATTCAGGAGGGACTGCTTTAATAATGAAGACCGAGGCAAAGAAGGTATTCAGTACCTCTGTCTTTTCTGTGTCTTCCACCACCAGGGCACCCGTCTCATTCATCAGTGGGCCAACATTTTCCCTAGTCTTCCTTTTTCTGTTGAGATACTGAAAGAACCTCTTCTTATTGTCCTTAACCGTAGTGGCCAAGTTGAGTTCTGCTTGAGCTTTGGCCCTTCTAATTTTCCCTCTGCATAGCTTCACTACATTTTGGTATTCCTCATAAGTTGCCAGCTCCCTTTTCCAAAGGCCGTAGACTTTCCTTTTGTTCCTGAGGTCCAGGCTGGTCTTCTTCCCCGCTGGCTTGTCTTTCGGGACCTGCGGATGGCTTTCTCCAGTGCTTTTAAGAGATCCTCCTTAAGTATGCCCAGCCATCCTAGGCACCTTTGACCTTCAGGACTGCCTCCCAAGGGACACTCTCAACCGTGATCCTAAGCAGGCCAAAGTCTGCCCTTTGGAAGTCCAGGATGGCAGTTCTGTTGGCTCCCCACCTTGTTTCTCCAAGAATTGAAAACTCTGTCATTTCATGGTCACTCTGCCCAAGATGACCTCCAGCCTTTACATCCCCCGCAAGACCTTCTCTGTTAACAAGCAGCAGGTGCAGTAGGGTGCTGTCCCTACTTTGCTCCCTTACCAGGTGTGTTAGGAAGTTGTCTTCCCCACACTCTAGGAACCTCTGGGACTGTTCCCTCTCTGCTGTGTTATATTTCCAGCAGACATATGGGAAGTTGAAGACCCCCACGAGAACAAGGGTGAATGACTGCAAGATCTCTGCCAGCTGCTTATAGAATATTTTATCAGCCTCTCCATCCTGGTTGGGGGGGGTCTATAACAGACTCCCACCAAGATGTCTGCTTTGTTGGCCTTCCCCTTGATTCTTACCCATAAACAGTCAACACTGTCATTCACATTTTTAAGTTCTAGGCATTCAGTTCTGTCCCTAACATAGAGGGCCGCCCCATCACCTCTCCTTCCTTGCCTATCCCTTCTGAGAAGTTGGTAGCCATCAATCATAGCACTCCAGTTGTGCAAGTCCTCCCACCACATTTCTGTGATGGCAACTAAATCATAGTTTTCCTGCTGCACTATGGCCTCCAGCTCCTTCCGTTTGTTGCCCATGCTGTGTGCATTCGTGCAGATGCACTTCAGCTGAGCTAATTGTTCAGCAAGCCCTAATTCCCACCTGACCACGCTCAGACCCTTTTGTAGTTTCCAGCCTATCACTACCCCTCATGTCTTCGCTACTACATGGATCACTATCCCCCACATCCACTGAGGCAACAGATTGCAAGAGCTTGCTAGCACTATTATGGCAGTGTGGGTCCCCAGTCGTGTGTTGGGCAGTTAGCTATGCAAATTTTGTTAGTGACGTGGCATGTTATTTTCTGAATTCACTTTTGCAGAGTTGCCACTTTATTTAAAGTCTACTGCTTTCCTTAGTATTTTGAAGACAAAGATGAGATTAAAGTAATAAAATTATGTTGACAGAGGTTTAGGCACAAAGGTCTGCTGCAGCATTAAATCTGTTACCAGGAAAATCATACTTGCTTCCTATGGGGCTGCCCATGAACTTTCAGAGGTTTCTTTGTCTGCAACGGCATTGTTATTACGTGACTGTGCTTAGGGGTTGAGATGGGTAAACAGATGCAGCATAATACGCATTGCTGTCTTCTTATTCTGCAGGACTGGGCTGTAGTGCCTGGTTTGGGTCTGAACTTCCCTTCTGAGATGTTTTTTAAGTGAGAGGTTTGGAATTATGCTGTCTTGGATTCTAGGCAGAAGGTGTGTGTATGGATGTGGAAGGGAAAGACTGAAATACCTTTGCAAGTAGAATTGAAAAGACACATTCAGTGCTGTTACATCTGTCTTGCTGTAGTGTCTGCACTATACTAGGTGACAGGAGCTTAAGAAAAACTGAGAACCATGTCACAGAAGACTGTACAAACCCTGTTAAAAACACATGAGGAGAATCACAAGCATGTCAGCATTGGTCTTTATTGGTGAAAGGCTGTACTGGCAGTTTGGTTACTTCAAGACCAGCTAACCTGATGGTACCAGCTAATGGTTTGACTGCACACAAGGAAGCCAAGAGTGCCTATATTTACAATTAGCAATACAGCTATTCCAACAGACACCAAACCACTGTATGTAAAGACACCTTCTTTATCTTGCTGTTAATTTGTCTAGATAAAGACACAATGATAAAGAAAACAAGAATTGCTTACTATGCTTGTCAGAGTATGATTAATATAATCATGTGCTGCAGCAGCAGGACAGTATTAAGTTCTGGATGCTTTCTTTGGTTTCCTAAAACTCTTCATCCTGGTCTGTCAACGCTGACTTTTATTTTGAACAAGCAAATAAAACAGAGAGTGTTACATAAACAATTACACCTTTCACACTTTCCTATTATCTCCCTGGGTTTTTTATGCAACCTTATCAGCAAAGCTTGCTAATACCAGCATTATGTTGCCAAAAACTTATGCTCAGTGTTAAGTTCAACTTGCATTTATATTCTGTGTATTTATATTCACTTTGATGCAATTTCTGAATTTGTTCTCAGTGACTTCTAATCTCAGAATCTCAATAAATTGCCTCATTGTGGAATATTGCATTTGGTTTATTTAAGCTACAGTCTGAGGCTCGTTGAGAGAGCGGGACAGAGGCTTTTCACATTGAGCTTGGTGTTAGTAGTTCCCTAGGAAACTTGTACCACTGTCATCTGGTGAAAAGTTCAGCTTGCTTGAGGGATTTCTGTGGGGCTGAGCTCTCATGAGAGTGGCTATTATGAAATTGCCACAGCTGAAAAAAGCCCTGTTCACTTCTGTGTCTGGCTAGGTACTGAGGCCAGAGTGCCTCATTTGGATCTGACCTCCCTTATCTCTCAAGTTAATATTCAGCTTTTGGAGCCTTTTCTATTAATAATACTACTATTACTATTATCTTCAGTGTGTATTATGAACAATTGTTACCTAATTTTTACAGCATTCCTGTGAGCTAAATAAACAGACAGCTGCCAAGGGAGTGGAGCCCTCATTCTGAAACACAGTAGGATTTGGCAGTTTTTAATATAGTCAGGATGCAATCAAAGGTGATGTCTTTGAAGTATTCTGATGTTGTATCAAAGTTCATTTTTACCCAGGCAAAAGGATGGAGCACTGCTTGGCCAAATTTTTGGAATATCTGTGAAAGATCAATTTTTGGAAGCAGCCTTTTTCATGAGAAACAGATGCTGTTCTATTTAAATATTTCTGGTCATAAAATAAGTGAGTGTTAATGCCAGGATCCTGACTAAAATCAACCAACATATTCTTCCTCCCCTTGCTAAATTTCTTTTCAGTTTCATCAAGCTGTAGCATTCTTCACTTCCAGCCCTGTTTGGGTTTTTTTTTTAGTGTTGCCGTGTTTTATCAAGTAGTGGTTGTGTCTTGTTTGAGATATGCTTTTGGTTTGAGGTACAGGTTTTATGCTTGTATCGTACTTTTGCATGTGTTTTGTTTCCAAAATTGTGGAGACATCCTTTGAAAGCAAATGCAAAAGCTGCAGAATTAAAAAACCCCGTATTTTTATATATTAATGCATTTTTAATAATTGAGTTTCTTAAAACTACATGTTGCTTATGTCTGTGTGACATGGAGATCCTCAGCTAATAAACAATGGGTGTAGCTCTGAAGATTTACTGGAATGTAGCTCATCTGTTAGCTGAAGATCTTGCCCTAGCTTTTTTTTTAATGCTGACCTGGCAGCACTAAGCAATATGTGGCAGAGATTCAGGCTGATCTGTGACACATCCTCTGTAACAGCCAAAGTTTCCTTCCCTTTCTAATTTAGTTTTAAGGATGGTGCTATAAAAGACCATTTTCAGGGATTTTAAGTAAAGACCCTTTCCCATGGTTGGTTTTTTTTTTTTCCTTCCATGAACCTTTCTGTTCTTCTAAAGGTACCTTTTTAGAGGCAAATACGACCTGAGGTATTCCTTGGATACATTTTTGGTTGACACTGGCAGAAGGTTTGCATGTCTACAGCCAGCCAGAACTTAATAAGCATAACCTATTACATCTCAGAAGGTTCTTTCCTTGTAGTTCTCCATCCATTTTAGCAAGTACGGTTGAACCATAACTGGACCATATCTGAGACTGACTGAGCATACATGTCTGCCAGAAGGGAATTTGCTGAAGGGGCAAAGCAGCTTAGTGCAAAGACAGCAAATACCTTGAGTCTGAGTGCTTGTTCTGACTTATTTTAGCCAGCTGCTAGGAAAGCACCAGCTACTGTCTACCCAACAAATTGCTACTTCAGAACAGTAGAAAAAAAGTGCTTTGCCACTTGAGACAAGATGCGGACATGAAAACACATTGTCCCAACCACTTTCTTCATATTGAAGGCATAGCTGTGTGATGACATGGTTGGCAGCCATCAGATATCCTTGCTTACCTGCGTTACTGCTATGCTCTGTTCACATGCTTGTCCACTGCCCAGCAGCTGGGGAAAACTGTGCTGTAAAGCCAGAGACCAGAAACCAAGATGATGGAGCAGCCCTTTAAGACCACAAATGCCTTCACTTTCCTGGTTCATTTACTTCCTTTTCATGTTATTTCTTGCTGCAGCCTGAAGAAAGTGCACAGAATTTTACCAGGGCATCCATAGAAATAATGCAAAAGACCTCTCCATCAGTACATACTTAGTTTTCTTCAAGTTAACTGCACTGCTTTGTGACTGATGCACAGGACCAGGTTCCTAAAACAACACGAGGCATTGCTCTTTTCTGTGTCTACCAGTGGTGTTCCTATCCTCCATGTAAAATACAGAGGACGCTGGTATTGGTGCAAGTACTCCAAGGTACTTTCAGCAGTCCAGTTGTGTCAGTACTGAAGGAAAGGAATGGTTGGTATATTGCTAGTCCAGAAGGACACCAAACTGAAGGATGAGCTCTTCAGAGGACCAAGGCGGGGTCTGTTGGGAGCATCCTGATGTGAACAACAGTGTAGTATTGCACTTAAGGTACAAGTGATGATCTCCAGCCAAGAGTTTATGGGAACTTGGACAATCTGTATCTACTAAGCATCTCTTGTTCAGTCTTTCCCAAAGGTTGAGCAAGTTCTTTAACTAACTATTTTGAAGTGCTGTTGCTCAACAGTCTTGATTTCTAGTAGTGAAGGGGCTGAGTGGCTGCAAAGGTTTCCCTGAACTAGTTGGAGTACATAATTTCTTGTTGCAATGCTGAAGCTTGATAATATTTTTCTTCCTTCAGATTTGAGTCTCAAAAGCAAAACCAAATTGCATTATGGATAACTTCCCCATGTCCGACTGAAATGAACCACAGGGAGCAGTCACGGGGGGTCGAAATCATTTAGATATAGGTATGTTTTTAGCATAAGTAGGCAGTGTTCCTGCTTAAACTACTTGAACTATAATGATTGGCTTATCTTTGTTAATCTTCAGGACTTTTTGCTACCTTTTGGATTAGTTCGACCCTTTGTTCTGGAGGTAGCTTCTGCTGTTGTGTGGTAGATGAGCAGCACTGGGACTTGGCACTAAATCCAGAACTGACATGTCTTCCTGAACGTAGGGGAAGCAAGGGCTATGATCTGCTGACTGCAGACTTGATATCATGTTGAACTTTAAAAGAAGTCCGATGTGAGTTGGATTCCCGTCTGTGACTAGTGAGAGGAATGGAGCTGTGGCAGGGTGAGGCTTCACACCCAAGGAAGGGCAGGCTTTTTCTCTTCTCATCAGCCTTTCTATGCAAAGCTGAACAAATACAACTACAGGACAGTCAGGGCACTTTGATCCTGGGCAGCTCTGCCTGTCATTTTGCTTGAAGTTCATCATTACCCATGCCAGTTTTGTGGGTGAAGCCTCTCAAACTGGATAGCTGGTGCTGTCATGAATTTCAAGTAGCATGATACTGCTGGGCTGGTTCTGCCTGCCTGTTTTGGGCCTTCAGGTTGGTTCTGATACAGGTGTCTTCAGTTTGCATTTGAACCAACAGTCTCCCAGATGCTTGCTCACATAGCCAGCTCATCTAAACCCTTCTGCTGTTAGTCAATTGATTAAAAATGTCCACTCCTACTTTTCCCTGTGTCTTGAATTTCCACTGAATTTAAGGTCACTTGCCCAAGTAGAATCATAGAATAATTATGGTTGGAAGGGACCTCCAGGGTCATCAAGTCCAACCTTTATCCCGTCATATTCCTAACCATTAGACCACTAGACCCTCAAGTGCCTCATCAACCCTTTTTTTGAACACCCCCAGGGACGACGACTCCACCACCTCCTTGGGCAGCCTGCTCCAATGTCTAACCACCCTCTCAGTAAAGAACTTAGTAGAAGGAATTCTGGACTGGGTCCTCCTTCGTCATGGCTCATATTTTCAACTTCTGCTTAGCTTCATGCTTTTTAATAGCATAATGTCATTCCTAGTATGCTTACACCAATGCTTGCCATTAGAATAGTGGTATGTGGCTGGATATGACTGACACTTGTTTTCCAGTGTGTCTTTATTGACTTTTTAAATGTATTTTACTGAGTATCTGAGTTGATGGTTTGAAACATCTAAAAATCTGCATACTATCTAGGGCACAATGTTCCTAGTGCAGTCAAAATCCAATTTTTTTTTTAAACAGCAAACCTTTTTATTCTGCCTCTTTAGATGCACTTTTTCTGAGCTGGATTTGACCTTTAAAGACCTTCTTCACAGCCTTTACTAGCCCTAAATGTGTTCTAAATACCACTCCTGATAATTTTGTTGTAATAATGAAGTATTGTATCTGGTCAGATCTAAGGTCTGTCATCTCTGTGTCTGACAAGCCAATTCATAGCCTGAGAGATTTGCCCTTTGTCCTTATTTTGTGAATATTAGCAGGAGAACTTTCAACCAAGTGTAACTGCCATGTGATTTGGAGCTCTGCTCAGGATTTGCTGCTTAAACCAATACATAATCATAGAATAGCCTTGGTTGGAAAAGACCTCTGTGATCATCAAGTCCTGTAGTGAATATACTTAGGATGTTTCCTTTAAGCCTGTTTCATTTTTTGTACTGTTAAAAACCCAAATACATTTTTTTTTTAAAAATATTTTTCATTGGTAAGCTGTATTTCACAGTTGTCTCTGCTGATAAGAGAATTTGGCTTGGAGCCGCGGAAGAGGGGAGAATGTGCCTTCTGTGGTGTTACATGGGGCCCAAGGAGGTGGTTGGGCACATCCCTGTGTAGGCAGAAGCTCTGCAGGGTGTGTTTGCTGGCAGGACTGCTGGTGATCAGCTTGTGGCTTTTGCTTGTGTGTCTTGTGTCTTCACTTTCTGATGCGGAGTCTTTCTGGAGTCTTTGTTTTCTGGTGTGGAGTCTTTCTGTTGGCGTGTCTGTCATGCAGGAGGGGGTCTGATGGCACAGTACACAGTGCCAGCTGTGCCTGTGTGAACAGCAGCTGCTGTTTTTAAAGCTCCTCTAAGCAAAAATGGTGAGTTGGAGAGGAATAGAGATGGTCCCAGTGTCTGCAGGTCCAAGATGAGAAGGAAGATGTGGGCCTGTTGCACGTTTCCGTTTTCTGGGAAATCTTGACTGCTGGAGATGGACAACAGGCTGCCCCCTCTCTACCCACGTCACCATTTTATATGGGTTCTGACTAAGCGGGTGCTCACTTGGGTATTATCTCAGGTCTGCAGAGGCAGCCCTGTTACATGCCTGATGGACACAGAGTAGAGAGTTGTAGCCTACCACAAAAACAGGTCAAGCCACGGCTGCAGAAGGAAAACCATTGTGACTGTGAGCAAATGAGGCTTGTGTTTTCACACTAGCCAGTCCTGCACAACAGGCCCACTGAGCTGCTTGTTTTCTTGTCAGCAAATCAGGGTATGGCCGTCCAACTTGTTTAGAGGACAGTTTTAGCTCCTGCCAATATCAACATAGATACAGGCAGCTCTGAGAGCTATTCTGACCACATGGGCAGAAGAGTGCCTTATAGGTAAAGGGAAATGAAAACTTAGTAATTGCTTAAAAAAATAAAGAAAAAATATTTTATCATGCTTTCTGGATGTGTTGTCCCAAGTTAGGAACCTAGTGAGGGCAGATATGAATTTGCCAGCTTGCCAAAACCAGCACTGGGCCATCTGAAAGGTTGCTTTTCACATTGTAGATCTGGGTTATTGGCTCAGTAGGGTGCAACACTGCAGTAGGCTTCAACATAAAATCATTGAATAATTTGGGTTGGAAGAGACCTTTAGAGGTCATCTAGTCCAGCCCCCCTGCATTAAGCAGTGGCAACTTCAACTGGATCGCGTTGCTCAGAGCCCTATCCAACATGACCTTCACTGTTTCCAGGGATGGGGCATCTACCACCTCTCTGGACAACCCGGGCCAGTGTTTCACCACACTCATAGTAGAAGATTTCTTTGTTACATTTTGTCTGCATCTACCCTCTTTTAGTTTAAAACCATTACCCCTTGTCCTGTTGCAACAGGCCCTACTAAACAGTCTTCCCCCTTGAAGTGTTGAAAGGATGCGATAAGGTCTCCTCGGAGCCTTCTCTTCTCTGGGCTGAACAGATGGCAGCCCATCCCTCAGCCTGTCAGCTGCACCACTCAGCTTGGTGTCATCTGCAAACTTGCTGTGGATGCACTTAATCCCACTGTCTATGTTGTTGATGAAGATATTAAACAGCACTGGTCCCAGTATGAACCCCTGAGAGACACTGCTTGTCAATGATCTCTATCTGGACATTGAGCTGTTGACCAGTACCCTTTGGATGTGACCATCCAACCAATTCCTTATCCACTGAACAAGTCCAACCAATCAAATCTGTATCTCTCCAATTTAGAGAAGGATGTTGTGGAGGACTCTGTCAAAAGACCTTACAGAAGTTCAGATGGATGACATCTGTAGTTCTTCCCTTGTCCATTGATGTAAACAGTCCATGATAGAAGGCCACTAAGTTGGTCAGTTAGTTCTTGCCCTCAGTGAAGTCATGCTGGCTGTCTCAAGTCACCTCACTGTCCTCTATGTGCCTTAGCATAGCTTCTAGGAGCTGTCCCATGATCTTGCCAGGCACAGAGATGAGGCTGATAGGTTGGTAGTTCTCAGGGTCCTCCTTTCTACCCTTTTTAAAAAGGGGTGCAGTGTTTCCCCTTTTCCAGTCACTGGGGACTTAACCTGACTGCTGTGACTTTTCAGATATCGTGGAGAGTGGTTTGACAACTACATCAGCCAGTTCCCTCAGGATTCTGGGATGCATCTCATCAGGTCCAATAGACTTATGTATTTTCATGTTCCTTGGGTGGTCATGAAACCGATCTTCTCTTACAGTGGGAGGGACTTTGCTCCTCCAGTCCCCATCTTGTGGTCCATCCACTCAAGAGGTGTGGGAAGAGAGACTGCCAGTGAAGACTGAGGCAAAAAAGTTACTGAGTACCTTAGCCTTCTCCTCATCTGTTGTTACAAGTTTGTCAGTCATGTTCATTGGGGGAGTACACTTTCTTTGACTATCCTTTTCTGGCTAACGTACATGTAGAAGCCCTTCTTACTGCTCTTTGCGTCCCTCGTCAAGTTCAGCTTCAGCTGCACCTTGGCATTCCTGACCCCATCCCTACACAACCAGGCAGTGTCCCTGTGCTGCCACAGAGAGGTGCCTCTGACTGTATTGTGCTGGGAACCCACTTGGCTCTTGTCTCCTTTGGGCACTTATGGAGACCTACTGACTCTAAAGAAGCTTCTTATGCCTTATCCTGTCTCACTGTTTCATCCTGCTGTGATGCCTCAAAACTGCTGTTAGGAAAATGATTGGGTTGCCCTATGAGCAGTCTCCGTCATGAGAAATAAAGAGTCATAATTTAACACCAGTTTTTCTGTTGTCTTGATGCTTGGCTGTGGGAAATGCAAGCTTAACCAAAGGCCAGTAAATCCTCCAACCATAATGGATGTACAGAAAATAACATGCTTGTTTCCTGCCTTGAATGTTCCATCAGTAGGGACTGACATACCTTGAAGATAGTCATGTTTACAAACAGGACACGCTGTCCTGCTTTCCTGTTAGCTTCTGAATTAGCTTGTGGCATGAATCCCCTTTTCCCCCTTCTTTCAGTCAGTCTCTTGTAGGATCTTACAGCATGCGAAGCTGGGAAGTAAACAGTAGGTTCACCTGTCACATTGTTCTCACTAAGCTTGTTAGTTTTAAACTGGCTGAAAATCTGGTTTATTGTAGATAATGGGCACAAACCCTTTGGACACAAACCCCACAAATTAAAGTCAGACCTAGTGAGCTTTGTACTTTACAGTTGATTGAGATATGTTGAAATACCACTTGCGTGCCTTTTATTTTTAGAAGGCAGTGTTCAGGATATGAAAAATGTAGCCACAATTTCCGTGGGGTTTTGTTTTTCTACCCTATTGTTTCATTTTAAAGGGCACTGCACCATTAAGCTTCTGGAGGAAGGTATGAGCCCTCTGCTTCAAAGTGAAGCAGGAAAGAACGGGAGAGAAGTTTAAGAGAACAGTCTTGCTCTGTAACCTGTCTCCACAGGATTTTTTGTCCCACTTGTCTGTAGAGCTTCCAGTATTGCTGGAAGTGGTCACTGCTTACTGTGGGACCTGTCATAGTCATACTTCTAGTAAGATCAGCAAATTAAAACTAGTTCATGGCTGTGTGTTGTCTTGTTCTTTCCTGCATTGAGCCACTTTTTGAGCTTGTGAAAGTAGCTGGGTATGTGATTCCAGGATGAAGACACTAAAAACCTCTGGCTGTGGAGAATGTATAGACCATGGGCACTTTCTTCACCTCACAATCAATGCTTCCGTTCTGGAATGGAAACCCTATGTAGTAGTGACTTGTTATTTTTTATAATGAACTTTTTTTTTTTTTTAATGAACGTTTAATGAACGTTGTTCTGCTCTTCGATTTAACTGATACTGTAGCAAGTGTGGAGGTTCTGTTTTTCTTTGCTAATTCATGTGAATGTCCTGAGCTCCTTGAGTAGATTTATTTTTTTCTTTTCCCCCTGTGGTCACAATGATTTGATTCTCAAGCAAGGAATGACTAGCCCAGCTCTGTGCTCAGGTATGAAGGTTCTGGGAAAGGTTGATCTGTCAAGAAGCTGTAAAGCTTAAAAAGATTTAAAACCATATGTCAGTCCTGTAGGACATGCTCTGCACTCTGAAAATCATGAGTTTCAAGTTTCCATGCCCAGAATTCAGGCCCCAGTGTTGGTTTGAACTGTGTGGAAATGGACCGCTGTGCCTTTCATGAAGTCAGCATCCATGAAATACTGCCACGTGCAATTGTCTAATCCTGACCTGTGACTTCAGAGAGGAAGGGTGGTTTTGTGGTTAGGGCACAAGACTGCCAGCTCCAGAAGGTCTCACCTCTGCTGGAGGCTTCCTTATGTGACTGTAAGGAGGACCTTTCTCCTTGCCCCATGTGGAAAATAGACTTCTCTTCTCCTGCTTGTTTTATATGGATGGGGAATGTCTCCTGCTTTGTTGCCGTACAGTGCCTCAGCTGGAGCTAGGCAAAACAAAAGCATTTCAGCCCCAGTGGGCCTGCTGGCATTGGGGGGTAATTTGTATGGTTCATAAGCAACGCCCTTGTGTATGTTCTCTGCTGTTCTGTTCTCCCTTGGGATTAAGACTGAAACTGTCAAAGTAGTCTACCGTGAGGACAAGCTTCCTTAGTATTTCTTCTGCAGATGTGCATCCTATCACTGAATTACAGAGATAGTTGACATCAGATCTGTCTGTCTGTGAGCGTCATGGCTTGAAGTCTGACCTCAAGTTCATCTCCCTGTTTGTGCCTGGGACTTTTCTTCGTTGCTGAGTCCTGAGGTTTTGACTAGGAAGCTGTGCCCTGTGGTGGTGGTGAGGGGACCCTGCAGGACTGTGGCTCCCCTGGTTTTCTGAAGGGGAGAGTGGACGAGGTGCCGCACCTCTATGTCAGCATGAGTACACGGAGGGACTTCTCTCTGCTGTGCTGTCTGGATGCTGCAGCTGCATTGCTCTTTGCCAGTCAGCTTGCAGTAGCTGACCATACTGATGCTCTTGGTCAGTCTCAAGTATGAGAGATACGTGACTTTAATTGCATGTAAGCTGACATACTTTGCTTCACGTTTTTTGAGTAACTTGGTGGTGTGTCTGAGCAGGAAAATATTGCAGTAGTTTGTCTCCAGTTGTGAAATGTGTTCTTCCACTCCAAATATTTGCATTATTTAGGTAAGCTTGGTATTAGCCTTCAAAAGACTTGCCTGTTTTTTTTGTTTTCTATTTTTGGAGGAATTCTTTTAGCTAATGTTCTTGTATTTCCTTAGGCCGTAGTGGTCAAGCAGTCTTGGAGGAGAATGGCTGTTTTCAAGAGGAAACCTCTATTAAGTCTCATCTTTTTTGAAGTATCCAGGGCAGGAATTTAGACTGATTGTAGTATTCTGTGCTCTTCTGTGCTTTCACATGCAACTCATGCATGTTTCTGTGATTGAGGGGGATTGCGTGAGACACTGAGCCACAAGTGCTGGAAGTAGGACCAGATGGGGTGGTGGCTTTTTGCTTAGGGTGCTGCAGTGGGACCATAGCATTGGAATTTGGTCCCTTGGTCTTGCAGAGCTTCAATGTCTTGGGCAGATAAGGGTTATGACTAGCAAGCATGAGTTCATGCCCAGTCGGCTGGAGGCCAAGCATTGTCCCACAAATAGTTTTGGTAACATCATGTGTTGGTAACTTTACATTCTGTTCCCTTCGTGTTTTCCTTCGAATGATGATGAAAACTCCTTCAGATGTTTGTAGGAGTTGCCTTGGAAGATAGCTTCCATTTTCAGTAAGTTCTAGTGCTAAGCAAGTCTGAAAATGCTCGGCATGACAGAAAGGCAAGGGAGAAATGTCCTGTTAACACTGAGCTGGTTAATTACACCCGTGAAGATGGCAGGCTTTTTGTTACTCGCCATCATGATCACAGACAGTCTAGCAGGAATCTCATTGTTGTTTAGGTTGCTTTCCTACAATTACCTATAGGATCTGTCCCCAACCAAGAAAACCCGGCTTCCATGTGGCAAAAAACTCTCAAACCAAACCCACAAACAAAAAAAGTCTAGACAAACCCAAAAGCAAAACAACGAGGGAATAGAGAAAAGTAGAATTACTGCTTGGTTACATTTTTTAAAAGCTGTGTGGCCCTTTAAGAGGAGCTTGAAAAATATTTTAAATGCAAACAGACTAAATGAAAAAGCTTGCAAACATCTGATCTCTGCATGCCAGTGTGCCTTCAGCCAGCTACCCCTTTGTCTGTCTAAGTTTCTGAACTGTTGATGATCTCACCAAAAAATAAACAAGCAGCAGAAGTGTTTAGGGAGTTCAGCGTGTTTAGGAAGTAGTCAAGGAGTCAGGGTGGGGGGCATTCTCCAGTTGTGGTGGAGCGGGATGCTTTAGCCTCTGCTGGGAAGAAAAGGACGTTTTTCTGTTATTGCAGAAGCTGACTCTTTTCCCAGCCTTTCCCCTGGCTGGGAGAGGGAATGGCAATTGATTTCGGTGCCGGGGTGCAGGAGGACATTTGCACAGCGTGATCAAAACCAGCATATTGCTGAGTGGTCCTGCTCGGGGGGAGAGAGGAGGGTGAGGGAGATAGATACTTTCGTCCTGAAGTAACCTCCGTGTTGCCTCAGCAGAGCGCGGTGGTTACTTTTTCATGCGGAACAAAAAGGCGACAGGGAGTTTGTAACTGGATATGTAGAGGAGAGAGCAATGACCGTCAGTAACCCCTGCGTGCTTCGTGCTGCAAGAGCACAGTGCGTGGCTTCCTCTGTCACCCGCCGCCCTGCCAAGCCCAGGCTCCAGGAAGCAGAAGTGGCACCCGGAGTGCCAGGCTTCCTGTTGCTGCCAGTGGCACCCTGGGTGCCCAGCATGGTTTTTCCTGAGGGTTGGGCTTTCTTGAGGGTATCACCCGCTGAGCTAAGCAAAAAACATAAAAGAGGAAAGAAAAAGTTCTGTTACAGCTGTTCACTGTGCGAGGGGGCAGGTACGAACTCTCGGGGGGCTCCCTTGCATTGCTTTTCATTTAGAGACTGTTGGTTTTGCATTGCTGTGGGCCACAGCATCTGTCTTCCTAGAGTAGAAGAAGCAGCCTGACACCTACCTGGATGACTTGACTTATCCTGGAAGTCTTTACCCCAGTAAATCCCATTCAGACCTGCTCTCTCAGCTCCTCTTGGTATGGCTGCTTTCGTCATCACCGCTTATTTAAGCACAAGACAGAATTGTCCTCTCTCTAAAAAATACCTCACAAAACTAACCAAAAAAACCCCCACAAAACACCTTGTGAAAGTCAGTTGCTTAAACTCCAGGTTTGTGAACTTTAATAGTGTACATGGATTATAATTTCCAGATGGTTCCCCTGTGCTGTGACTGAGATACAGATTTGTTTTAAAGCCAAGCACTGAAACACCAATGGCTTCAGAAGGTAAAGCTTTTGGGAAAGAAGGTAGAATTCAAAGGCATTTGCAGAAATTTTGCTGAGAGGTTAAGATTGTTTCCTGGATCTGTGTGTGAGTCTGTATCATATCTGTCTGTCTGCATATGTCAGGCTTTGAAATATTTTATGGTAGAGTACATCTACTATTACCATAATTAAATACAGGCTAGTGAGTTCCTCAGTGGTCCATGCACCAGCTCAGCCCAGTAACAACATTCCTGCAGTAACAACACAGGGATTAAGTGAAGCCAAATCTTTGTGTGAGGCTAATTCTGGACTACGTTTCAGCCCAGAGCAGGGCAGCAGCCTGGTCTGTGTTGGTGTGTGTTACGTGCAAATTGAGCTGAAGTAATGATGTTAAAGGGAGTTGTTTTTAAAGGTTCGTTCTTTTTTTTTTTTTTTTTTTGAGATCAAGACATCATAGATTGACATCTCTGAAAGCTGCCAAGTTTCAGAGCACTTTGCTAGCAGCTCCTCTTTTCCCTTTGTGCTATGGTTTGTGTAATTCCCTCTCCCTGATTTTTCAGCTTTGCTTTTCCTGTTCCGAGCTCTCACATGAGTTTCCTTTTGGCTTTGCCCTGACCGGAATGTTGCTTCTTTTGTCACTTTCCAGACTTGAAACTTCGGGATTTCCTGACTGACAATGAGACGTTCTCAGACTTCCTCCATCATAATATGTCCATGCCGTCAACTGCAGTAGAGGAGATACTGGACGCAGAGGTCAACCTCCAGCAGGTAAAGAGCACTTTCAACCACTAACATAGTGCTTGTCTATTGTTTGTTTAACCATACTGCCAAGATCCACATTGCAGGACCCCTCTGTGCTAGGTGGTGTACAAACATGGAGAAAAATGAAATCCCTGCTTCTCTTCCTTCTTGCCCTCAATTTATTGTTTTATTTGGTTATAAGCTGTATAAGGACTTTGAGACTCACATGCAAATCTTTTGATCTGCATAAGAAAGTAACCTAGTACCCTTCAGGCTAAATTGAGTTTATTATTTCTTTTTTTTTTAACCAAAGTAAAATGTTAATTAGGTTGCTAGCACTGTTCAAACTGTTTTAATTGGATTAGAAATAAAAATGGGGCGATTGTTTGGTCACTCAGCATGGACAGGAAGAGGCTTTCTGTGTGTTGCTCTGCCTTAGATTCCTGTGCCATGCTTTTTGGCCTGTGGACAAGCTCTTCAAGACAGTAAACTTGTACATTATGCAGTACAAGAGAGTCCTGGTCTCGAATGAAACTCCCGAGGGCTCGCATAATTGTCTTCATAAATATAGTGACAGTGGGCTGGAGCCCCTGTCTTGGGATAAGTATCTGCTGTTGGAAACCTCAGAACATGTTTTTTCCTAGGCTGGATGAATTAGTTCACCTTCTGCATCCTTTCACATGCTGAAGCCAGAACAGGTTGATTCAGACTTCAAAGGAAGATGTATGGTTCTCTTAAGGCAGTAAAAAACGGTTCATGTTGGGGGAGATCATGCGGCAAGTGCAGGACAACAGGGGGGATCAGGTCCACCCAGCATGGGTTCGTGAAGGGCAAGTCCTGTTTAACCAACCTGATCTCCTTCTGTGATCAGGTGACCCGCCTAGTGGATGGGGGAAAAGTGGTGGATGTTGTCTACCTGGACTTCAGTAAGGCATTTGACACTGTTTCCCACAGCATTCTGCTGCAGAAGCTGGTGGCTCATGGCTTAGACAGGTGGACTCTTCACTGGGTTAAAAACTGGCTGGATGGCCGAGCCCAGAGAGTTGTGGTGAATGGAGTTAAATCCAGATGGAGACCGGTCACAAGCAGTGTCCCTCAGGGCTCGGTCTTGGGCCAGTCTTGTTTAATGTCTTTATCAATGACCTGGATGAGGGGATCGAATGCACCCTCAGTAAATTTGCAGATGACATGAAATTGAGTGGGAGTGTTGATGTACTTGAGGGTAGGGAGGCTCTGCAGCCGGATTCGGACAGGCTGGAGCGATGGGCTGAGGTCAATTGCATGAGGTTTAACAAGGGTAAGTGCCGGGTCATGCACTTCAGCCACAACAACCCCATGCAGCGCTACAGGCTTGGGGAAGAGTGGCTTGAAAGCTGCCTGGTGGAAAAGGACCTGGGGGTGTTGGTTGACAGCCGACTGAACACGAGCCAGCAGTGTGCCCAGGTGGCCAAGAAGGCCAATGGCATCCTGGCCTGTGTCAGAAACGGTGTGACCAGCAGGAGTAGGGAGGTGATTGTGCCCCTGTACTCGGCACTTGTGAGACCACACCTTGAGTACTGTGTCCAGTTCTGGGCACCACAGGATAAGAAGGACATTGAGGTGCTGGAGCGAGTCCAGAGAAGGGCAAGGAGGCTGGTGAGAGGTCTGGAAAACAGGCCTTATGGAGACCGGCTGAGGGAACTGGGGTTGTTTAGTCTGGAGAAGAGGAGACTGAGAGGAGACCTCATTGCCCCCTACAGCTACCTAAAATGAGGTTGTAATGAGGCTGGTGTTGGTCTCTTCTCCCAAATTCCTAATGATAGGATGAGAGGAAATGGCCTCAAGTTGGTCAGGGGAAGTTTAGATTGGATATTAGGAAGAAGTTCTTTACTGAGAGGGTGGTTAGACATTGGAAAAGGCTGCCCCGGGAGGTGGTTGCCATCCCTGGAGGTGTTCAAAAAAAGGGTTGATGAGGCACTTGAGGCCATGGTCTAATGGTCTAATGGTTAGGAATATGATGGGATAAAGGTTGTACTTGATGACCCTGGAGGTCCCTTCCAACCATAATTATTCTATGATTCTATGTTTCTATAAAAGGTGATGTGCCAAAGGAGGAGGAAATCCATTCTGCTTCTCAACTCCAGATCAGATACTCTCTTTCAAGTGGAATTGATTAATAATCGTTTCAGACTTTGTTTACTTGTAGTTACAGATGCTGTCCCCCTTTGCATGCATTGTCTCATTCTTCAGTGAATTCTATCAAGCCATCTGTTTCAGTGCAGTTTGATAATTAATCCTACAAGTTAAGGGTATGTTCCAGTAAAAAAAAAGTAAAGCAGAAAAGTTCTTACCCATTTTAGGCTGCAAGTTTTGTTTTACTTGAAACTAATTTGCCTGAAATTCATGCTAGATTAAAACAGAATTGTGCTGCGAATGGTTCTGCAAGGACAACCAGAAGTCTTCAGCAACAATATAGTCATTCTCCCTAAGCTGATGGAAAGGCAGAAAGATTTTCAGAGAGGCAAAAAGCTACCTCTGACCTTATGTCATGTGACTACCATGGGTTGTATATAACAAAGCCAGTGGAAGGAGATGAAAAGCTTAGCTTTTATCTACATGATGTATCTGAATGGCAGTGAAAGGGTAATCACAGAATCACAGAGTGGTAGGGGTTAAAAGGGACCTCTGAAGATCATCTAGTCCAACCTCCCTGCCACAGCAGGTTCACCCAGAGCAGGTTGCACAGGATCACATCCAGGCAGGTTTTGAATGTCTCCAGAGAAGGAGACTCCATGACCTCTCTGGGCAGCCTGTTCCAGTGCTCTGTTACCCTCAAGAAGCTTTTCCTCGTGTTCAGATGGAACTTCCTGTGTTCCAGTTTGTGCCCATTGCCCCGTGTCCTGTCGCTGGGCACCACTGAAAAGAGTCTGGCCCCATCCTCCTGACACCCATCCTTTAGATAGTTGTAAGCACTGATGAGATCTCCTCTCAGTCTTCTCTTCTCCAGGCTAAACACACCCAGGTCTCTTAGCCTTTCCTCATAAGAGAGATGGTTCAGTCCCCCTCATCATTCTCTTAGCCTTCTGCTGGACTCTCGCCCAAAGTTCCTTGTCTCTCGTGAACCAGGGAGCCCAGCACTGGACACAGTACTCCAGATGTGGCCTCACCAGGGCAGAGTAAAGGGGGAGGATCACCTCTCTTGACCTGCTGGCTCTTCTTCGTGCACCCCAGGATGCCATTGGCCTTCTTGGCCACAGCGGCACATTGCTGGCTCATGGTTAACTTGTTGTCCACCAGGACTCCCAGATCCTTCTCCACGGAGCTGCTTTCCCACAGGTCAACCCCTAACCGGTACTGGTGCATGGGGTTGTTCCTCCCCAGCTGCAGGACCCTGCACTTGCCTTTGTTGAGATTCATTAGGTTTCTCTCTGCCCAATTCTCCAACCTGTTCAGGTCATGCTGGGTGGCAGCACAGCCATCTGGCGTGTCAGCCACTCCTCTCAGTTTGGTATCATCAGCAAACTTGCTGAGGGTACACTCTGTCCCCTCGTCCAGGTCATTGATGAATCTCCAGAACAACACTGGACCCAGTACTGGCTCCGGCAGAACACCACTAGCTACAGGCCTCCAACTAGACTCTGCCTTTGATCACAACCCTTTGAGCTCTGTCGTTCAGCCGGTTCTCAATCCACCTTGCTGTCCACTCATCTAACCGCACCTTCCTAAACTTACCAGTGAGGGTGTTATGGGAGTCAGTGTCAAAAGACTTGCTGAAGTCGAATCAGTTGGCTAGTTCTTGCTTGAAGGCTTTAAGCTTTGATCTTTCTTCTTTGTGCTGATTCTGCCAGGACCCTGGGAGTGATCTGGGAGTGATGTTTTTTAGTCATAACAGCAGTTTGTGCTGTGGAATGGCAAGGAGAGCTTATCCAAGCAGCAGGGCAGTAAGCTGCAGAGGAGGGCAGTGGCCCACCAAATCTTATTTTGAGTGCTTTTCTAATGCAGATAATAACTGGGAGCCAGAGCTCTCTCTTTCTGCAGGTTGATTTATCTGACTGGCAAAATGGATCCCTTTGATTTTGCTGGAGATCTGAGGTGGAGATCTGACCTCCTTTTGAGCTGCATAGTGACTAGCATATTAATAGGCAATAGTTGTTCGGTCGCTGACGGTATGAGTGGGTCACAGCTTCAGTCACGAGGCCATATAGAAGGCCTATTCAGAGTACGCAAGCCTCTCACAGCAAATACACAGCCTTCCCTTGCTGTCTTTTAGTGTCCCACTGTTTTTCAACGAGCCCTATGATTTGCAAGCAAGTCAGGAACTGAGATTGCCAAGATGATTCCGTTGGTCACTGGTGTTACTGTAGTGACAGTACTCCAGCATGCCAAGCAGGGTCATGTGTCCAGTGTACCAAATACAGTGCAAACACATAAAAATGACCAAAGCCTTGTCTTGATGGGAACATTGCTTCCTGGGTCAGGGAGGCTCAACCTGGTGTTTCTCTGACAGTGGCAGGTGTGCTCAAGAGGGTGTGGGATTTGGAAGGAGCCTGGATCAGCAGTGGACAGGCAGCTCTCTGATTGAGCCTTGGATGCTGCTGTTTTCCAGTGTGACCACACAGCTATAATATAGCTTTGATAGCAGGACTAGGTCCTATCCCTGTGAAAAGCTGCAGGGAGACACAGTGAGATCCTGGACTGGGGCTGCAGTGTGACCCATTGAGTGGCAGTGAGTAGTAAATACTAATGGCCAAGGCATATGCTGCCTGGAAAAAATCTCCCTGTTTCATACAGCAGGAATGGTACCAGGAGAGAACGATGTGACCTGTGAGCACAGAACAGTCATCTGTGACTGCTTTCAGGCATAAGCTTGGCATTTTGAGGGTCCTTAGGAGACTTCATATATTTTTGCCTGTTGAAGACACCATGGCTTCAGGTTACTTGAAACAGTTGCAGAGAATTGGCTTTGTGCGACTTGGTGTTTTAGTTCAGGGGATAAGCAAGGCCTTTGTTTTAGGGTCACATGCTATGGACCTTGCTATGTTTAGAAAGAGGGGCTTTTTTCCAAAAGAGTTTAAAACCTGAGTGAAAAAGGTGGACAGACACAAGCGATGGTGAAAGGATTGTTCACCCTTGCTTTTTAAAGTGATCATTGAGGCACTGGGAGACACTGTTTTTTCTGATGTCCACCCAGGGAAGCTGCTTTAGACTGATCCCAGGTCTCCTGAGTGTCATTCCAGTGCCACAGGAATATCCCCTTTTCAGTGTGGCTACAATGGTGGTAGTATCTCTGCTGGTGGAAAAGCCCACCTAAGCTTTTTCAGAAGGCCAGCCCTTTTGATGCAAGAGCTATCCCATTTATTCAGCTGAGTGTGTAGTGTGGAAACATCCTCTTTGGCATAGGGATGCAGACTAAAGCTAAAGTAGCTAAAGTTTTGCACAAGTGTTGCATTATAAATCTCTTCCCTCTTCTGTCAGTTCCGTGTGCTTGTTTTCTGCGCCTGTTTCCCCTGGATTGTGTATACCCTTTTGGTTTTGAAAGACGAGAAAATTTTCAGACTTCAGGAACTGTGAACTCTTCTGGGATGTAGACCAGTCCTCTTTAGTTGTTGCTGGAGGTTGGGCAATGGATGTTGGATATTACAAAAAAACCAGAAGGAAGAAATGAAGTGTAAAGCCATCATTCACTGTGCATTTACAATAAAATTATTTCCTCTCTCTAGCCCCAAGGCAGACAAAAAATTATTTCCAACAGAAGACTCTGGATTTCCCTTGCGTTTATCATCTTTATGAAGCATGCAACTGTTTTGACATGTACCTGTTCGTTGTTCAGCAAACCTAAATCCTGTACTGACCTTATTATAAGAAACTAGGCCATCAGGTCTGGAAGGGACTGGTGATAATTCAGAGATTTTATGGATTTCTTTCATGCATAAAGTGGTTGCTTGTGGATTAGGAAACTTTATTAATAAGCAAACCATCACCTTAAGTAAAATATGCCTGTGAAAGAAGACTGTAGGATCTTATCTCTTCTTCTTTGCAGCCAGTAAGATAATTTTTTTCCATTTATATGTTATCTGCCCCAAAACACTGCAGAACGTTTTTCTCGGCAGTTAATAAAAAGATACTTCAGAGCTAAGGGAGAAGGTGATCCTAATCCAGAACTGCAAAGAAATTGTAGCTGGGAAATATATCTAAGGAGTTTGGGACATAGGTCTTTTGTCCCTTCACACACATTTGCCAGACTTGTGTCTGGTCACAAGCCTTGTTTTGTCTCTGTGGCTCAGTTCCCAGAAGACTGAAGATTGGGCAATGCCTGTGCTGTTGGTTGGAGGAAATGGCTGCTGTGGGGGACAGGATCACTGCTGCTCTGTGCATGTGTGTGGAGAAGTGGGGAGACACCTGCCTCCCCCAGGACTTACCCCCCCATGTACTCAGTAGGGAAACATGTTTTTCTTGAAATTGAATTGGGACAGGGCCATGCAACTTGTAGAGAAAAATGCCCTTTTACCTCTATCTGGAAATATTATGAATGGTTAGTTTTGTCTAGGTGATAACCAATTTGGTGCTATGAATCTTACACAAAGGGAGACTTATGTGCTTTCCCCACTTTTCCAGGTCCTTGTGTCTGGTTACCGAATGCGACTGCAAGATCTCTGCAATATCTCAACACTGTCTGAATTTCTTGCAATCCAAAATCAGACAGTGGCTGTGGACTCTGAAGCCTTCATCTGCACCTTGCCAAAGGAAAAACTCCGTGCAGCTGAACAAGTGTTCCGTGCTAACCTGAATCCTTTGAAGCCCCTTCAGGTGAGTCCACTGGTCCCACCTGTGAGAGGCTGTCATTGACATGTGACATCTTCTAGGACTTTCAGTCTGGGAACTCATCCCTGCGTTTCCAGAGTGAACTGTTCATTGGCAATAAGAAAGAGGAAGGACAGTCTTTATAACTGGAGCATGAACAATGTTGCTTCTTCCTCTCATTCTTACCCTTCCTGTTTCAGTGTGTTACTTGCTGAGTGTAAATGTGTGTGGTCCACAGCTCAGTTTGTCAAGAGGGAAATATTTATGCTGCATAGGAACAAACAAACTCTTAGTTGTCCCTGTGTTTTTGTCAGATGTTGTGTCTTCACTGGAATGAGCCCAGATGCTAGCCCAGCCTGTGCTGATTGCTGAAACCATCACCATCTGCCCTCGCTGTGGGGCCACTGAGTGCAGAAGTTTCTAGTCCATGGCAAGCCACAACCTTTGAGCAGGTTTAATTCATAAAAAGAGGAAGCAATTTTTAGAGCCCTGTTTCAAAGATTGACCAACTGAATGGGTTTTGGAGCAAGGGTTAATTGAACTTCAGGAAAATACCTTATTTAGGAGGTGATTGGAGACTTAGCTGTTCATCTACGAAACCCCAGTCATGCTTTGTTAAAAGCCCAAAATATCTGGTAGAACACAAAACGTGGGGAAGTTAGTTCTGGAAATATCAGTAAAGACAAGAAGAGACCACAGAGCCCACTCTCTTACCCACTGAAACAAACACTCTCTGGTCTGCTGTGGAAGAAGTAAATGCTTCGGTTGTGTGAGATTTCCAGATTTGATGAACCTTTCAGGACAGAAAGTCATGTACGACCTGCTTGGCTTTGTCCCCAAAGGAGGTCATTATCAAGTAGTGGAATGATATTACTCTTCTGTAGAGTACATAGTGGTCAGTTACTTCTCTCCACAGCTCATCTTGTTTTCCATGTGTCCTCCTCTGCTTTTTTTTCTTTCCTGCATTAAGAGCAAGATAAACATAAGTGTTATGAGGTGAGGTAACAGCACTAAAATTGTCCCTATAACAAAGATGGGCTGTTTGAAAAGGAATGGCTATAAGCCATTTTTTTGTGTTCAGTTAGATCTGTGTGCATGTGTTTACTTTAAATCATTCAGAGATGTTAGAATTTTGGGGACTGAAGGTGTTGAAAATAGCCAGCAATAGTACAACTCAGCATTAGTCCTCTGGGCCCTGTGGAGACTGAGTTTTGCTTTTCTCATTTACGGGTCTCCACAACTTAGCTGACAGAAGCAACTACTGAGTGTACCTGTGTTGTTACATCTATATTGTTTGGTGAATGAAAGCAGTCATAAGCCACTCCGTGCCACTTGGCAACAGTGAAATAGATTAAGACATTATGTGCAATTTTGGGGGACTTCTGAGAAGCTGTCTCATGATCTTGGCTGCAGAGGGGAAAAAAAATTCGAGTCCAGAATCCAGCAGTTCTGCCTGCTGTGTATGTTCCACCATCTTGTAAAGGTCCACAGTTTTCCTCAGAAAAATGTCACAGGGTACCTTCTAGTTAAGCTGGTGTAATGCATCAATGAATGTAAGAAGAAATGACTGGTTTCAACATAGCCAGACAAAATGAATAAATAAACTCTACGGTCGTGACCAACACGTTTGAAACTTAATGTCTTTAAAGCCTAACAAGTGCCTTGACCTGCAGTAACATCTTTGAACAAAGAGGGAACTTTCTGTTTGTGAACAAAGCAGGTTTTTGTCTAATAGCTTGTTGTTAAAGGCACTCTGGGTCAGATCTTGGACGTGCATGCTGAAGCTAGTGTGTACCATTTCTACTACAGAGCCTCAAAACTAATGCCAGCCATTTTCCCAGAGTTTTATTTTAATTTGTTTTGCTTAATCCCCTTGATATACTTCACAGCATGGCATTTCAGTGAGTAAAAGTAAGGCCCAAATCAAATGCAGGTAGAACAGGAGAGGTTTTTGGCTTATGCAGTGTGATCTGGGCTTTCCTGGTTGCAGCATTCTGTCTTTTATGGAGAGGCAGCATCTTAATATGATTAGGTCAATACAACTGAGGTGAAGAGGACTTGCAACTGTGTGCAGAAACTGTGTAAATCCAACACCAAGAGCTTGAATAGTAAAACAGGAGGCTTTGTCACTCAAGTTTCTGGGCAGTAGAGTGTCTATAGCTTCTTGAATTATCTTAATCCAGAAGATTCAGGCCAGATCCACCTGCTTGTTCCTGCTCCTGTGCATTCCTCTTTATTGTTCCTTCTGCAAAACTATGCAGTAAATTTCATCACAGAATTGATCCAGATTAAAAGTAATTGACCTGATTGTTATGCTTACACAAGCATTTGTACTGAACAATGAAGGGGAGGGTGCAAGACTGAGAACCCAGTGGTCAGGATGTGTGTGTTGTGTGGACTGAGACCCCTATGTCAACACCTGCTTCGGCCAGTTTAAAGTGTGTATGCATTTGCAGCCCGAAGGAAACTGTGTTCTTTCTTTGTTCACAACAAAACAGTAATTATTAGCAAATTATGGACAGAGCACAGTTTTAAAAAGGAAATTAAAGTGCATGCATGGTGAAATGCATGAGCTCTAAATGTCACAGCACTGTTACAGAAGGTTTTTTTTAAAAAGAAAGGCAAGCAAATAAACACTCTTCTTTACATAGACTCACCTATTCTATCCAGAACATCCCGAGTGTTGCCCAAAGTGGAAGAGAACAGTTAGGACAAAGAAGAATTTCTTATTAAGATTTTACTCTAAGGTTTCTGGCTCTGCCACTGATCCTTTGTATGACTTCAATTTAGGCAGCTCTGTAGGATGAGAAAACAGAGCCAAGCACATAGAGGCATGGTGAGGAGGTTAAAGTGTGTCTCCTTATTCTTTCTTATGTAAGAACCTACTTGGGGTAGGCTGTTTAGGTTGACACCCAGTAGACTTTCCCAGAGTGATCACAGGGCACCGAGTCAGATGATCAACTTTTCTTCTTGACTCTACCAGAAGCAGGAAGTGGTTAAAAAAGTCAAAATTCCCTTTCCAGGACCCACATCTTAATCTTTATCATTCTCTGAAGTCTCTTGGCCAAGAAAAAGTACTAGGGGACACAGGACATCTTGTACAAGCCCCTTGTAGACACATCTCTGCTTGAGTTTTGTCTTGCACTGGGTGTAGTCAGTGAGACTGTGAGGCAGGAGAACCTGGCTTGAGAACAACAATGAAACAGTACCTCTAATCCTAATCCATGCACACAAATTTCCTTTTCAGTTTTCTCCCTGTGCTAGGCCAGCAGTTGTCCCATGGAAGAACTACACTGTTTGGGGAAGGTTACAGGCACCCCTGGTTAGCACGAGCAATAGCACTCAGTCAGAAGTGTCTCACTGGTGGTGTGAAGGGTGGGGACTGTCTTATATCATAAAAATACCTGTCTGTGGAACAGCTTTCCCTCTGCAAATATCCCATTTTGAAAATGATTTGGTGGAAAGGTTAAATGACAAAGACAATCCGAACTGGTCCTGTGGGATTTCATCTCTGCAGTGCTGCCTAAGAACGGGTTTGCCACACTCACTTCCAGTGGTGTGGATCTGTAATAAGCCATAAATACATTGTGGCTTGTGTACCATAGTGGTCCTTGAAGGAGTGTGGGTGGGCACATGAAAATCCGATTGTTTTTTCTCCCTTCATAATACGGGTGGTATTTTGTCATATGGTTAGCATGAACTAATGCATTCCAGTTGAAAAATGGCTTTAGAAAAGGTCTTTTAATATAAATAGATGCTGCAACTGAACTGGTGGCTTTCCTTGCTCTTTTAGGAGTGTTTTCAGTCAGGCACAATGATACCATGCTTTTAAGCAGTTTTACTTTGGGACTTCCAGGAAACAAAAGCAGAAGCTTAAAGCATGTGACTTTTTTGCAAAGTTCAGTGTAAAGTTTCTGCTAAGATCAGTATAAAGATGTAATAACTATTTCAAAGCAAACATGGCAGAGTGATCTCATTAAGCTGAAACAATTAGCTATATGATGCAGACAGTGGCTGAATTTTGTTTCAACCTCCCAACACTTCAAACACATACCTTCTCCTGCATGTCAAAGAAACAGAGTGATCCATCCCTTCTAGCAGGAAGGTGGACTTACTCAAGGCTTGTCTTGACTGTGCAGTCAACTCTAGTCACTTCAAGTATCTGTGTCTATTTCAAGTCTTGTGGCATGCACACACAAGCAAGCACACAGAGTCCACTCAGTACCTCAAGACTGTTATGATGTTGGCTGCCCCAAAAGGCAAGTCTAGATGAAGGCATGACTTGCCAGGCACTAACATAGTAATTGTACAGAGCAGTTCTGTTCAAAACCTGCTAGAACTTTGTTTTTCCACAGTGTGACTAGAAAGTACAGGTGATGTTTTTGCTGCATTTCACTGGAAAATGAATCATTGCCTTCTCCCAAAATATAGTGCTAAAGACACTCTCACAGTGGGACCAATCTTGCTGAATCTAGAGGGCTCTTATGAATGCAATGAACTACTTAATGAGCCACTGCAAAGAGGGATTTTTTCAGGGAAAATTCATGACATGCTCATCTGTACAAAGAAGACTAGCCACTTGTGACTGATTTTTTGTCATTATGTCATTATGACTTGTGAGAGGCTCCCTGAGCAGGTTTTAGAGTGTAAAGGTTGGTGGTGAAGAAAGCAAAATTCCCTCTATAGCAGTAGCTTCATTGCAAATTCTGAGAAATGAGAAATGAACTTGGAGTGCTGTGAATATTTTTAGGAAAGAAAGGTCAGGGTGGTGGGGTGTGAGAGGATAGGTGGGTTCTCCTCACATTTCAGGGTAAGGTTTGCAAGCTCCTTGAGTCACCTAAGACTTGAATACTGGGTCACCCCAAAGTCCTGTTCAGCTCAGTGTCCCCCAAGTGCTAGCTCAGCAGTGCTTCATAATGGAGGCACATGAAAGAATGCAGGCATGGGGCAAGTGTGTAGTAACATTTCTTCAACGTAATGTCTGTTCTTCAGTAGCTTGCAACTAAGACTTTCTCAGCTATTGCTGTGATGTTGGTGTTTAGTAGCACTTGGTAAGCTTTTCTTCTTTAATTAATTCTTCTAACCCTAACTCAAACCCACATTAACTTTTTGTACCTTCAGCATTGCACAGTATCTACAGAATTTCTCCATTTTGACTAAGTTGTATGTGCAGTAGTTCCTTTGGTTTATATTAAACTGATCTTTCCACTGGAAGCCCTCTAATCCTGTATGATGAGGCACAGTGAGCAATCATTCCCTGTTGCCACTCTCCATCCCACTCATACTTCTGTAGACCTCTGTCATAGCCTCTATTTGTCATTACAGGTCCTATTGGAATAACTACGTTTTATTGTTCTTCCTTCAGAAGCCATTCTTATATTGAATCATACTTATGGACTTTTTCTGTACTTCTGTTCCTTTAGAGATGGAGGACTCAAAATTGCACATAGTACTTGAGAACCAGGTTTGCACTGCGGATTTATATTGATGTTGATCCGTTTTATCACTGTAATTCTAAGATCTTGCTTTCTTAGTGGCAGTAGCTCAGTAGTTCAGAGCCATCAAAGGGTATCTTAAGGTTGAACCGTCTTCTCCCTATGTACTTTTCTTTGCAGCACTGAATTTCGTCTGGCACTTTGTAACAGTGTGTCAGCATGAGGCCTTTCACTAATCCTTTGCAATTGGCTTTTGACTTTTCACTGTTCTGAACCAATTAGTATCATGAGAAAACTCTTCCTCATCCACCCTGTCCCTGAATCACCTCTGAATAGAGTGAACAACACAAATCTGTGTAGAGCCTCATGAAGTATATGGAGCTGAACAAGTACGTCTTCTGTTATGCATGAACCTAGGACTTTCTGCCTCATCTTGTTACTGAAGTGGTAGTACAGCTATGTAGCTTTGATATTTGCTGATTATATTTCTTTATATATGTATTGAAGGTCTTAGCCTGTGGAGGGTTTGAATTACTTTTCATTTAGCCCAAATGATGTATTTTGATTTATCCGAACCTTAAGGACTGTTTAGAAATTCGTAGAGGTTATGAATTTGCGACTGACTTTGGAGCAGGCACTGACAGTGCACTTGGAAAAGTTAGCTGGGTCTCAGATGCACGGTCAGATCTGTGGAACAGTGCCCATTTACACCAGCTGGCACTGATCAGGTCTTGTTACCCTCCAGCAGATCAACTAGAACATGTAAAAACCTCCAGACTCTTAACTCCAGAAGTTTCCCCAGGAAAGATGTAAAAATGAAAATCTTCAGCCCAAAAGATGTTTGCTGAACTCAAGGGCCTTGGCTGTTCATCTCTGTGTCACAATGCTGTAACTTTAGCATGCTTTCAAATGCGGCGATGTGTAGCTGCTAACACAAAATCTTAGGAAATTATTTTAATTTTCGTTCCTTTGAAAGAAGGGTTGTGTCCAAATGTTTCCCATGCGAGATAATCTAGATGTGTGAACAGAAGGGAAACAGAACCCTACAAACCAAAACCCAGGCCCACCAGTTACACGTAGAGCAAGTGGAAACAAGGAGTGTGACTCCTGGCCTAGAGCAAATAGTTTCCTGTAAACTGTACTTTCCACTTCTGGAAACCTGTCAGTCTTTCTCTTGTGATGATGGTGAGCACCAGCTGTTTCATGGAAGCTAGTTGTTTTAAAATGTGGCCTTGGTTTAGATAAAAAAATGTCTAGGCCTGCTGGGACGACTTGAGTGATAAAGATGATGTACACTGCAGCAGGAGTTCTCTGTATCTGAGCTGGTGTCTGTGGAGCCCCACTGATAGCTTGTGTCTACCAACAGGTCTTTTCCTCTCTGGTGTAGACTTTGCATCCCCTTCTTAGCACTGGCTTGCAGGATTTCACGTCTGTCCACATGCTGTCCTGTAGGCTGTGCTTGTTTTCTGACCTGGAATGCAAGCCATCCTTTGCACTGTAGGTGTATATGCATGCATTTAGCCTTTTATTGGGGTGGTTCTGATTATGTCATCTGCATACCTAACCTGTGATGAAGGAAAGTGCTGTCCCCATTGTACTGTCGGGTGCTGAAGTCCAGAGAATTTTAAGCTCAAGACTGTGCAGAAAGCAAGCTCTCTCTTCCTCATTAAAGACTTTACCGTCTAAACAGTCCTTACTACTGTTCTTCACAGAATGTTTATAGGAGTTTAATTTCATTGTGCCTTGCAGTGACTTCTAGTTTCCTTTTCTCTCTTCCTGCAGAGACGGATTTCTTTCAATTCCTCCTTGCGTGATCTGTCAGAAACTGTGGAAACTTTGAGAGCCAGCCTTGGGAACCTTTTTAAAGAGGTAAGGAGTGTCTTTGTGTCAGGAGAACACATCGCCATGGTTGCTGTCTTACAAGTTGAGTACAAGAAGCACGAGTCTCCTTGGTGCAACTTGTAGTCAAATCCCTGGCTTGTTTTGAAACTTTCCAGCATCCTACAGCCATTCTTCCTCTGTCAGTAGAGGCAGCATGCACTTTGCAACCCCTGGGCACTTCAAGTTACAAACACCATAGGAGTTCATCAGATATGTGGCTAAAGATTCGGTCCTCATAGGAGGAGGAGGAATTACAATGTTTTATGTGGGGTTTGCCTTCTTAGCAGTGGCACATCCACTGGGCTTGCGATACATTTGTGTAGCAGTGCCTTGCAAACTGCATGTAGAGGTTTGCCTCCTTTCTATTTTTTTTTGGTGAGTTGCCAGCCAGGTCAGAGTTGTTACTTGGTTGTATCTGCTGGACTCTGCTGTGAGGGTATGGCATGTGAAAGAGATACTGTGGCTGTTCTATTCTAAATTAGGAGCTATAGGCTACTGTTTGCTCTTTGTCTAACTAGCTTTTTGGAGCAGAGATTGTTTTCTGGACTTTGTGGGGCAGTCAGTGCAGCGGCATCACAACACTGGCTGAGAAGGGTTCTGACAAAACATAAATAGCGATCTGCAGAGGCAAACTGACATTATAGAGACAGCAAGTATTTGTTTTTGCAGGTGAAACAATGGATTAAGAAAAAAGCCCTTCATGCCTAGCATGAGTTGTCCAAAACTGGGGGGTTTTTTGAGCCAGAAACTGATCTTAGTTGCTTTTTGGCTGGCTCTGACTTTGAAGTGCTGCTACTAGGCAAAAAACATTCTGTCCCTGAAGCAGAAATCACAGCCATCTAAACTAAACAATGCTGCCGCCTCCTCCTCCCCTTCACCAGTCTTCCGTCTTTGCATCAGAGCAAGAGCGCTTAGAGCCGTGAACGGCAGTAACCTCTGCGAGCGCGCACAAGAGCGGGTCACTTCAGGTTAGCCCGCGATCCACTCCCATGAAGGGGCGGCTGCTGGGAGCCAGCGCCATGCCAGCCAACAATTCCTGGCACGCATCCCTCCCCGAGTCCCACAACCTGCCACTGCGTCCCATTTACAGTGAAATTAAGATGATTCTAGGATCAGCTTCAGTTAAGACTGTGGCAGAGCTCTTGCTGCTAGCAGGGAGGCTGCCCTTCAGAGTTTGATTACAGCTGTTTCCCGTTACGTCACTTAAGCTTGCTTTTTTTCTTGTCTGGGATAAAAATAATTGAAGCCATGTGACACTCAGTTTGCTGATGTGGCCAAAAATGTCCCAGGGTAATGTGTCTTTTGCTTGGCAGCTGTTTTGGGTAGGACTACCTTTTATTCTGCCCTATTGCTGTGCAAACAAAGGCAGCTTTTTCCTTTGTGTACAACGTGAGCTGCTCCAGATGGCTTGACCGAAAGTTACTTCTTATTGTCTGGCAGGCTGATTTCTGTGTGAAAAGGAGGGACTTGCTCCCTTGTTTCAAAGGGCAGCAGCTTGAGGGGGTGAAGAGAACTATTGTTTGTGCCATGTCTAGGAGCCTTTCTAGCAAGGAATTTTAATTAGAGAATGGTCTGAACAAAATATTTGTCTCTGAGTAGGGGGGGATCTATTGGATCTGTGTCCTTGGGCTCTTTAAATCAACGTAGGGGGACGGATTGAACACTGAGAGCAAACAGAGAGACTGATGTTGGGGAGAAGTGGTAGCTCAGTAACCCTTCACAAGATCCGTGCTTCCAGTGGTGTGAACAGAGCAGCTCTGCATGTTAATTGTAAAGCTGCTGGTGCCAAAGATGAAACACAGCTCCTTGCTCAAACTGTTTAAAAATTATGTTTTAAAATGTATTTGCTAATGCAATCCCTCTGCAAGATGGTTAACACCTCATACGTTCATGGGAATTACTGCGCCTCCTGTTGGTGTACCTTTGCTTAAGTGAGGGAGCTTATGGTACTTTGGCTAAAACAGTTGACTCCTGCTGAGGAAAAATTAGCTGGTTTACGTGAAATACCAAAACCTCTTCAAGAGGTCTGTTAGAATTGGACATTCAAACTGTCACACCTGAAGTGCAGCCTTGGCCTTTTGGGTGAGGAATCATCCAATCCAAAAATCCACATGAGCTTATGAAACCAACAAAAGCTGTTGTGTGACATTTTTTTAATTCATGTCCAGTCAGTTGCCCTAAACCTGGGGAGGTAAATTGAGTGGCACCAGGATGCAGACAAAGGCTGCAGTGAGTACTGAGGAAATGAAAGTACACTTGAAGCAGTCACTCTGGACACGTGTACTGAATACCCAGGTTTTAGCTGTTCTCACAGCTGTCTTCCATCGTATCAATGTGTCATGTGTTTTCAGGCAGCTAAAAATAGTGGCTCCTTGTGCATGTGACACACAGTAGCTGTTGTTTAGCATCAAGAATTTTTGTCCAGATGTTGGCACATCTAAAGCATGCACGACACTACAGATGAACACAAAGGGTCAGGTTTGCCTCCCAGTGCAAGGACAGAGACTCTGGGTATGCTTTCCTTAGGTGAATTTGGGTTGAATTGTTCCACCACACCATTGCTTTCTGCATTGCTGCTGGCTAGCTTTGCCAGCTGTCCTAGACTTTTGATTATCTGCGTTTTATTTACATAAAGGTGACAAAACCAGTAGTCAGGGAGCAAAACTGGCAGATGGTCTTTGACTCTGTTACTGTCTCTGAAAAGAGGGCAGTTGGGCCACAGCATCTGAAGTTTTTTCTGAAATGCAGCTGATGAGCAGTTCCAAATAGGTGTCTCAGGAGCTCTGCTTGCCCTTATTAGTGCCTGTTGCTGTTCTGGACAGCAAAGCAAGAACATCCAAGTTAATGTCACCTCATATTCCAGTAGCAGTCAAGAAGTCAGATCAAATGCTAGAAAACATTTAAAAAGGCATAGAAAACCAGCTGTAATATGTTACCGTGAGACTATGTGAAATCAGGGATTGCCCTCCTGTTCAGTATGGAATACCAATCTAGGCCCTTCCTCTCAAAAAAGGGGTAGCATAATATTTAGAAGTGGAATGACTTTCACACAGGGAACAAGGGAGTAGTGTAGGACTTGTCAGCTTGGAAGAGTTGAGTTGGGGATATGACAGAGGTCTGTCGAGTTGAGTGGCACAGAAAACAGGGATCGAATGTTCACTGTCTCTTCCAGTGCAAAAATATATGGCACCAAATGGAGCTAACCATATCTAAGTTAAGGAGAGAGGAGAGGATGTTCTTTCCAGTGATGTGTTGGATGCTAAATTCTTATGGATGTTCAAAACTATAGTCACCATCACAGAGGTTACTGAGAAAAACAGACCTAGTCTGTATGGACACACCTCTGCTGATGTTCTTACACCTCCAGACAGGGAGTCTGAGAGCAATGCTTGAGTGTAGCCTGAAACCAGTGCTTGTGGAGGTGCATTGCTTTTTCTGTTGTGGTAAGGTTGGCCATGCCTCTGAGTATGGTGACATTTATCTAATGAGTGTCTTGGGCTGAGTGCCTGGTGCTTTTGTTCGTGACGTATTTCAGGTAGATGCACATGCCAGACAAATTAGTCTGGAGGTACCAATTGTCTCAGCCAGTTGTGCGTTGTCACCTCAAGCCTGGTGTCAGGCTGGCTGGGCAGGAGAAGACTCCTTGCTGTGGCTGGCTGTGTGCACAGCTCATGCTGTGATCAGGCTCCAGGCTGCAGCTGGGCTTGTTTTCACGGGTTTTCTGGGAGTGCTGTTGACAACGGGGCAGGGAGGTGCTGGGTGAGGAACAAGCGATACCAGTCTAGGAGGTCAAAATGGCTGCTTGGTGTAAATCAGTGACGACTTGCTGACCTTCATGGAATTGTACCAGGTGACACGGCTGGGGCCTGCAGCTCATCCAGCCTGTGTCCCACGAGCTGCACTCACTTTGTGTTGTTCCTTACTCCTTCTTCTGACTTGATGCACCCTACCCAGTGTGAGTGGGCTCCACTGAAACGTGAGCCGTTGTATAACCGGGAGGAGAAGTGGCTTCCACGTCAGAGGGCAGGAACCACCCACAGCACTGGAGGAGAAAACTTAAAAGTAAAGAGTTTGGCAAGGGCGCATTCCTTGTGCATGCTCAGAAGAGACTTCCCTCTATGTTCTCCCACTGTGGTGCAGGAAAATGTGCTTTCCCTGGTCTTTACTGCTGATGTTGCATTCAAGGGAATTCTCATCTGTTCAAAAACAAATGTGTGATTTGGAGGAGAGTGGCAAGGTCTTCTCCTTCTGTTAATCGTGTTCCTAACCCTGCTTCCACTTTATTCTCCCACCTCCCCCTCTAGCTGCTAAGCATGAAGAGCTGGAGTGACATGAGGCAAGAGGTGATGTTCCTGACCAATGTGAATGCCTCAAACTCCTCTACGCAGATCTACCAGGCTGTGTCACGCATTGTATGTGGTCATCCTGAAGGTGGAGGGCTCAAAATTAAATCCCTCAACTGGTATGAGGATAACAATTACAAAGCACTGTTCGGAGGCAACAGCACTGAAGATGATGTAATGAACTTCTATGATAACTCCACAAGTAAGTGTATGGCATGGCCCAGATTCCCATCTACTTTATGGGTGTCATTGCTCATGTTTCCCAGACTTGCATAGATTAAAGCAGGTGGTCCTGAGGGACAGCATACCTTGCGCTTTCAGAAAGGCAAGTGCATGCCGCCTCTCGCTAATGCCCTTAAGGCCAGCGAAGATTTCAACATGCCAGGGATTCCCAAGGACCTTCTGTAAAGTCCACAGAGGGCTGTGCAGTGGACCTGCTTCAGGGGAAGAGGGAGCACAGTCATCTGCAGCCTTTGGAAATCTGGCCTTTACTGGACAAATTTTGCTCATGCCACGCACTGGGGGAGCAGAGTAGAACTACCAGTGTGGCACTTAATTCTGGAGGCTACCCGAGTGCTCCATGTTTGCTGGGCAGACCACGGAGGCTTGGGCTGAAAGGCGCTTTTTGTGAAGCTTTTTGCAGTAGAGGAGGGTTTTTGTTGTCTGACAAATGCTGTGCTTTCAGCTGTGACTGTCCTTAAAGCCCACACAAATGGGGCATATGCCTTCTGCAGTTGTCACCATGCTGTTCAGCCACTCACTCTTGTCCTCTCCTCCCCAGCACCCTACTGCAATGAGCTGATGAAGAACCTGGAATCCAGCCCGCTTTCCAGGATTATCTGGAGGGCTTTGAAACCCTTGCTGATTGGGAAGATCTTGTACACTCCAGACACACCAGCTGTAAGGAAGGTCATGACTGAGGTAACTCTAGCCCTATTATCTGATAGGTAGAATGAGGTATGTCCTCTGGCTGTGTAGCTTAGCTTCTCTGTGTTACATTGGGCCAAACACAAGCCTACAAAGGTTTGCCAGCAAAGCACAGCCTCCCTAGTCCTCACCTCCCCTGCACTTGCTGTTGAAGGTTCAAGGAGGAAAGGCCAGGCTGAAATGTTTTTCTAGACTTGGCTGAAAGCTTTCCTGATGGTGCCTTGATTATCCACAGGCTTTGTGTCTCTGAAGTGGATATGGGAGTGGGAAAGACCTTGTTAAGCCTTCAGGTGTCATTCCTCCCCTCCACTGCAGGATGATCAGTGGATCCTTAATAATTTCCTACTGTGGTTTACCTAATGTGCTCTCTAATTCCACGAGCTCCTTCAGCAAGACTCTTCTAGCACATGGGGAGGAGCTGCCTCTGTGCCCTTCATCTCCAAGGCAGAGTCATTCTCCACCAAGCCTTGAAAGGCAGTGCTCAGCGACAGGCATCCACACTGCCTGCTGTTTTCCTTCCAAGTTCACTTGACTGTCCCTGCTCTGGTCCTTGCAGAAGCTGGGCTGCTGTGTAAATATAAGCAACACTCAGTACTTCGCTTAAAAGGTCAATGTATCCTCTCAGCCTGCAGCGGATCGCTGCCACCTTTTGGAAATAACCTTTCTCTCCTCTTTGCCAACAGGTGAACAGGACATTCCAGGAGCTGGGTGTGTTTCGTGACCTAGGGGGGATGTGGGAGGAGATAAGCCCGAAGATTTGGACGTTTATGGAAAGTAGTCAGGAAATGGATCTCATTCGGGTCAGTATGCTGTCCTTGCCAGAACCACCGCTGTCATCTGCAATAAGTGATGAAATATTTATTTTAGATGGTGCTTCAGTCCTGAGCTGGGCAGATAAATAGGATGGATGGGACCCCTTCTTGAAACATGTTGTGATTGTACCAATCTCGCATTATGCTTGGCATTCCTTCCTTCATGTTATAACCTGCTGCAAACAGAAGCAGTGCGTGATTAACACCAGTTTCTAATCTGCCTCTGTGGGGAAATGGGCTGTTTCTTCCATGGTGTTGCCTTAATGCAGTATGAATATCTGGCTTGGGGTATTTTTGTAAACTGGGGACCTGCAGGGTTTCATATTCAGCTCACATATTCAGCTTCGTGTATTCGGCTCCCAGTGCTGTGCACTTCTCTACAACAGTGCTCTCTGCAGCGATGTGAGCAGTCATATACCTAGATCAGATCCAGGAAGGTGCTAGGTGGCCTCGGGCCCCATTGGGTACGGTAGGAATTGAATGATTATCATACTAGAGCTGAACCTAATGACTGCCAGTAATCTGCTGCAGAGCTTGTAAAAGCTTAATTTGGAATTGCATGGTATGCTTAATTTTGTAATACTTGGGTGCTCACGGGAGAAGAGCAAACATTATCCTTTAGCCAATTGCTTCACAATATGCCATGCATACTAGACCATGAAGAATGGGCTAGGAGTTTTGTTCAGATTTGACATGCTTTCTGCTAGCCTGTTGGCTCCCTGGAGCATTGTGCCAGGTGTTAGACCTGCATTACTGGGGCATTATCTGCTTAAGTGGCTTAGTTCACTGTTGCTTTCCTCAGGTACAACTCCAAAGGGTGTTGCCGGTGCTGATGTCTTTGGAAGCACAGTGCTGTAAAACAGGGATCACACAACAGAGAAAGAGATGTAGAGAAGCTTTTCCTGCTGTCTCTGCAAGGATCGTAGTGCGGGTGTTATACAGAGACTTCCCCAGGTCTTTTAAACCTTGAAGTTCATTCCTTATTTACCCCATAGTAATGCTGTGCTGAATAGTCTCTGACCTGCACTGTTGCACTTCCCCATCAACATGACATACTGAAAGGGTCAGAGACATCATTTTCATGACTCTTGTGCCTTTATTGGCTTTATGAAAGTCAATTCTGTAGATGTTGGCATCAGGGAGATGAGAATTGGGGCCACCAACTGGAAATTGAACCGTCTGCTGCTAAGAGTGCAGACAGAAAGTCAAGGTTTGGATATTGGTTTGCAGTCGTGTCCTTTGAAAAGTGAATGTTGCTGCATTTTCTTTCTTTATTTTTTTTAAATGAGCCCTGAGCTTTTCTGTTTTTGTATTTTATGCTTCTTGTTAAGCCTGCTGGGTCTGGTAGTTAATTCTTGATCTTCTCAGCAATCTGGTGTCCTCCTCTGTATTGGCAGAGTAGCAGGGGTTCATTTGTTGGTCTGTTGGAGTTTACACAAGCAGGAGGATTTCACTGTCAGTGCCTGGGCAGCTCTTGGGCAATATCCTATTCAGTTTAGGGGTGCTGCATGGATCACTTGTACATGGATAGGCTGAAACATAGAGTTGCCTGTTTGTGGCTGCTTTCGAGGGGGAGGTTGGTCCTTTGCTGTTTGTTAGCCACTGAGGCTGCCGTCCTGCTGGGTGACTGGTCATCACCTCCCAACTTTCTGGGTTGTGCAATTTGTTTGGCATATTGCTTCCTGCTGAAGGAGAGGACAGTGCTTTGCTTCCCCATGTCTGGAACTTCCGGCTTGATGCAAATGCGGCTGCTGACTTCAGAAAGAACAACATGTGCCCCTGGAGTTAAGAAGTTTTAATGCTATTGAACATAATGAGGCTGAGCCTCTTCCCTGCAGGCATGGTGCCCTTCCTTCTGGGTAGGGTGGCATGAACCAGCCTTGGAAGACCGCATGTGAAGAGAGCACAGTGCAGCGAATCCCTGTTTGGATTTCCCTTTTGCATGCTCTCCTTTGCCAGTTTGGTCTGTTCTGTTTTCCCAGTTGCGATGCTGTTTCTGTAACTGTGTGACCCATTACTTTCTGGTTTGCTGGTAACAGCAGAGCACGGGGAGGCCCTCACCTCTCTGCTCTGCTCTTTGTTCTGGCAGAAAATCCACTTCCTGTTTTTATTGGTTGGGATTTTTAGTTTTCTCTCTTGTGCAGGGCTTTTTTTCCTCTCCCCTACTTCAGTTCAGTTCTGTCCTTTAATAATTAATGCTCCCCTCCTGACTGCCCTTATATTATCTGCCTAGAGGACTGGTTTGTGCTTCAATGCCGGGTGCTTCTACCTGGACTGCACTTGTGTGGGGCATTGTGCATAGGCATAGTGAAGCAATTGCTCATCCTCAAAAAGCTAGCAGTTTAACCAGGTGAAAAAAAACCACTGTCCCAGATAGGGGAACAGAGAGGCAGGACATCATGGCTGTACAAGGCTGCTTTAGCCTGCCGTGATGGTGCAATAGCAAAATATGTAAGAAAAGCCACGCGGCCTCTGGTGCTGGTATTTCTGCTCAGCACTGTTGCAGTTCAGCCTCCAGCCATGCCACTGCCTCTCTCCATCTCAGCTAGGAGCAGAGGTTTGTTCAGGAGGGGTGAGTAGAGCTTGGCAGCCACCATCAGCCAAATGCATGTCTCCTTAACATCCATCTCTCTCTTCCCTATTTTGCTGGTGCAGGACCTGGTTTTCCTCTGCGGGGTGCAAGAGCTGCGCATGGCTCTCTGCTGCCCTCTCCCTGGGAAATGGGTGGCAGGACATGGAGGCAGCGAGTCAGCCTGCAAAGCACGCTCTCTGGTGTAGCTATACCGGGAGTGGGGCACATCCTTTGTAATGGGAGGGAAAGAGGAAGAACCCCACCATACTGATCTTCTCAGCGTGGCAGAGGGCCTCTCACTGCACATTTTTAAAAGGTGGTTTCCCTGGTAGTAATGGTTTTCGTGATGAGAAAGGAGATCTAACATTAATTCTCAACAACTATTTCTCCCTTGAAAACAAAATATCTGCAGACGCTGCTGAAAGGCAAAGCTCTCTGGGACCTGCACTTGCCAGCTTCCAACTGGACAGTGGAGGACATCGCCCGTTTTCTGTCAAACCATCCAGAGGACCTCGAGGCAGCAAATGGTTCAGTATATACCTGGGTGGATGCCTTCAATGAGACAGACCGGGCTATCCAGACCATCTCCCGCTTTATGGAGGTGAGATCCTGCTAGTGTGGGCAAGGAGCCTGGGGAGGGCAGCAGCTTGATCTCCACTCATGCAGTGGGTCATTCCTGGAAAGAGAAGGAAGATAGGTGTTCCTCAGTCTGTTTTCTGTAAATGACCAGGCTTCAGTAGGGCTGAGTGCACAGCATGTTAGAAAATATCATTTATCCAGGTGCCTAAATATAGATGTAGGAACCTAACTTTAGGCTGTGTTCTTGAAGCTCTCACTTTGGCCATTGCATGTGGTTTCCAACCCTGTTGTTACTGGGCGACTGAGAGCTGCTGCTTGCTTCAGTGTGACAGCTCATGTTTTGATCTGGGGTTTTAGCTGGGGACTGCAGTGAAGCTAGCAGCTGCTTTAAGTACAATGAAATTTGTTCTACTTGTTACTTGGTCATCTTGGCTGATGGGTGCAAATGGAAACAGACTGTGGCCTGTCACTGGCCTGGTCCAAAGATTTTGGGTATCTCAGCTGATTTTTAGCAGCTTTGAATCAGACCTAGTTTATTGGTAACCAAGGAAATAATACTGTCTTTGCAAATTGATGCTTGGATGGGATTCTATAGCTAATACTACAATGCTACCTAACCTCTTGTCCAGAAAATACCTTTGCTGGGCTATTTCTCAGTGATACATGTTTGACAGGCAGGTGACTATCAAGCAGGAAAAAAATGATGTGTCTAGCAACTTGTTGGGCTACCACAAGCCATTGCAAAGTAGTCCAGTGCTGCAGCCTTTTCTTGGGCACGGCATTACCATTGCAGAGTTCTCATTTTTCTGCCCCCCCCCCGAACGTAAACAAACTACATTCTGGTTTGGTAACTTATCCCATAAATGCTTCCAAATCTGTCCCTGTGTAGTGTGTCAACTTGGACAAACTGGAGCCTGTGGCCACAGAAGTCCGTCTTATAAATAAGTCACTGGAACTTCTGGATGAAAGGAGGTTCTGGGCTGGTATTGTATTCACTGAAATAGCTCCTAACAGCATAGAGCTCCCTGAACATGTGAAATACAAGATACGCATGGACATTGATAATGTGGAAAGGACCAACAAAATCAAGGACGGGTGAGTCCTAACATGCTGCCTTATGAACAATTTATTATGGGGGATGTGGTGATGAGGATTTCTAATGGAAAGTTCTTGTCCCCTTGGTGCAGGTACTGGGATCCTGGTCCCCGTGCTGATCCTTTTGAGGACATGCGCTATGTTTGGGGAGGCTTTGCCTACCTGCAGGACGTAGTGGAACAGGCCATCATCAGGGTGCAGACAGGCACAGAGAAGAAGACAGGAGTTTATGTGCAGCAGATGCCCTACCCATGTTATGTGGATGACATGTATGTATGCAGGCTGCTTGGAAAGCTCCCAGGACAGTTATGGCTTGGGAGGCATGGACACTTGTCACTCCTCGGGCATGATTTATAACCCTACTATCAGTGGGGGAGCAGTCTCTTTAGTGTTCCTAATCCCTGGAATTAGGGCACCTGCGTGGAGGATTTAGAATATATAATGACTTGCAGAGTCCTTCCCAGGAGGAGGACTGTCTGTACAGGACTTTCACATACAAAGTTCATTCCTGAGATGTGCCCATATCCACAAATCTGATACAGGCAAAAATAGCACTGGGGAAGAAAGCAGACACCTACGCATGGGAGAGTGGTAAGAGGGTAGTTGAGAGCAGTCCCCAGGAAAGGCAAGTCTCTTCACCCACTTCCCATGAGCGGCAGTCGCAACTCTAGCTGCCACTCTGAGCTGGTGATGTGCTCTAGACCCATAAGCCTCACCTTACAGTGAGACACTGATCCTGTGTCATGCTCTGCACATGGGCTGCTTTGTGCAGTGAAGCCTTAGCTGTCACCATGCTCTGCTAGCCCTTGAGTGGTACCTGAAGTTGCACTGGCGTTTCTCACCCTGTTTTCCTGGCTCATTTCCCTCCTTCTCTCAGATTTCTGCGTGTCATGAGCCGCTCCATGCCTCTCTTCATGACTCTAGCCTGGATCTACTCAGTGGCTGTGATAATTAAGGGCATTGTGTATGAGAAGGAAGCTCGGCTGAAGGAGACAATGAGGATTATGGGACTTGACAACGGCATCCTTTGGCTAAGCTGGTTCATTAGCAGTCTCATCCCTCTCCTGATGAGTGCAGGCCTGCTTGTGCTGATCCTTAAGGTGAGTTGACTGATTTGGTCTGCAGCAGCAGAATCTAGAGCCTTGAGAGCCTGCTAAGCAGTGGTCTGCACTGGCCCACTGGGGAGCAATTAGTGAGTGTGGGCTGACCAGCCACTTTTTGGGATCAGGGTTGTGGAACAAAACAGAGCTGAGTGGCTGATAACAGCAGGAGGGGCTGTATTAGATTTAGCGCTCTTGCAAAGGTGCCTCAGGTACCACCCCACTTCTGGGAAGGCTGTTATGCAAACTGCAGCAAGCCCAGCCTCCCCTGAGTTGCAGCTCTGCAGACCTGCTTGTACCTTGGAGGGCCCTTTCAAAGCCTGATACACCTATTGTTTTCTTGCCAGATGGGGAATCTGCTGCCTTACAGCGACCCTAGCGTGGTGTTTGTTTTCCTCTCAATCTTCGGTGTTGTGACCATCCTCCAGTGCTTCCTCATCAGCACCGTGTTCTCCAGGGCCAACCTTGCAGCTGCCTGTGGGGGCATTGTCTATTTCACGCTGTACCTGCCTTATGTGCTGTGTGTTGCCTGGCAGGACTATGTCAGCTTCTCACTCAAGATCTTTGCGGTGAGTTTTGAGGAAACTGTCCTGGGTACTGGGCCTCCACCAGTATGTCACTCAGCAGCTCTTTAGCTAGATGATGATAACAAGGGGTGGAGGTGGCAATAGGAGGATGATTTTCCAGTGTAAGAGGCTATTGGGGCTAGACTTGGTGAAGGGGTTGGCTGAACCTCCTTGGAGCTGCTGGGAGGTTTTTGTTGGCTTTGGTAGCAGAAGTAATTCAGCCAGACTAAGCTGCCTTGATCGCTGTACGCTGTGATGCTGTACCAGATATGCAATCTGAAGGAATGAGCTGCTTTTCCTCTGCACAGCACTTCTTACCTGACTGGAGAGGGTGGGTGTTCGTGATCTCTTCCCTCACATAAAAGTCCAAAGAGCAAGGGACGAACAGGGAAACAAACAATTCTGGAGGGTGGTCCAGCGGAGACTTCAGACCTTGCTTGCTTGTTGGAACCAAGACTGACTCTGCGACTCCCTCTGCAAATACAGTCATGGTCCTTGGACCTTTGACTTTTCCTATAAGGCTTCTGGACTCTGTCCCTTGGCCTTCTGCTGTAGCTGAGCTGCCCAGTTGGAGAGTAGTTGTGAGAAACTGAATGCATGTTCATGCCTCTCATTTGCAGAGCCTGCTGTCTCCAGTAGCCTTTGGCTTTGGTTGTGAGTACTTTGCACTGTTTGAGGAGCAGGGAGTTGGTGTTCAGTGGGACAACTTCTTTGAGAGCCCATTGGAAGAAGATGGCTTTAGCATTACCACATCTGCTGTCATGATGTTGTTCGACACGTTCCTATATGGGATCATGACCTGGTACATTGAGTCCGTCTTCCCAGGTGAGGTCTACTTCTGAGGGAGGATCATGTCTTCACACTTCTATGTGGATCCTTTCACCCTACTCATTTGCCAAGGTGCAAATTTGACCCATTTTTAAGCAGAGCTGCAGAAAGGTTATGGAGGAAGACCTCTGGTCAGCATCACAGTAAGGTTGTAGGTACTAACAGCCATGGCTGTTGCCCAGCACAGAGGCTGTGCCCCATTGTGGTGATGGCTGAGTTAAGCACCAGAAGCTTTGCTGCACTTCAGCTTTTCCTTTCTCTGAACTGCTTAGTCAGCAGACCCTGCTGCAGGGGAAGAGTTGAAAGTATCAGCACCGCATGTGGCTGCTTAGCACCTTCCAGCACAGGGTTTTTAACCCTAAAGTGAAGTTTGGGGAAAAGAGATGTCTCTTACCCCAAAGTGTCTTCATCATGAAAGATCTGTTCTTAGTCCTGCCTTACCTAGAGGTTTACTAGGGGTGAAGTACTTCCCTTGTCCTGAAAGCTAATATGAGAAAAGGGACAGATGCAGTCAAGCTCATGTTACGCTTTTCTTTTTAGGCCAGTATGGGATTCCCAGGCCCTGGTATTTTCCTTTCACAAAGTCCTATTGGTTTGGCGAGAAACCACAGGACAGGCAGCACCCTCATCCTGACCAGAAGGAGCGTTCGGAAGGTAAGTGCTGGACACAGAACTTTTCTGTAGTGAAGTGTTAGAGTCTGCCTTCTTGAAAGGGGAGTCCAAGCAGGACTGGCATGGCTAAGGTGAAATTGGTCATCCCTTTGTTATAGTTTTGGTGTGCTGATCAGGTCGGTGTATCCAGGTAAACCCAAGGTGCTTTGCCCACTTGAATGCAGGAGGGTACTCCAGCCTCATGGAGTTAAGAATTCCTCCTGGTTTTGCTGGCCCTCGTGACACTGCAGATCTCCAGCTCCCAGATGAGCCCAGTAGAGAGAAAAGAGCTAAAGGACAACTTCTGTGGAAGGTTCCTGTCCCTGAGGAAGAAATGTGTTCAGTTCTTCATATAGCGTATTTCTCCTTGGATCTCCACAGACTTGGGGGAATGTGGTGTTTGTTAGAACACCCATACAGTTGCTGTTAAAACCTATCATATCTCTCTCTACTTTGCTCTGTTTTCTTCCAGTCTGCAAGGAGGAAGAGCCTATGCATCTGAGCCTTGGTGTTTCAATCCAGAACCTCGTCAAGGTTTATCGTGATGGCAAGAAAGTTGCTGTAGATGGTCTCACACTGAACTTCTATGAAGGACAAATAACCTCCTTTCTGGGACATAATGGAGCAGGAAAAACCACTACCATGTAAGAACAAAATAATGCTTTAAAACAGTGGGAGAAGTGACACTGAATACTGTGGTTCCTGTCGATATGGTAGAGAAACTGTGCAACTGCAGTGTCCAAGCTGGTGCAGATTTCAGTGGAGCTCTGCTGATTTACCCTAGTTGTGCAGCTGCCTCAAAAGATGCATGGATACAGGGAACTGAAACTGGAGGTAGTTCAGGTTGAGGCTGTGCCAAATGAATCTGCTGGCAATGTTTTTTAGTAATGCCATTTAAGATTCTGACTTCCAGTGTAAGGAAATGAGTTGGGACTGAAAGGGTGAGAAGCTTTTAGAGGAAAACATATTTCCTTTAAGCAGAGTCGTGTGGGTGTGCTTTCATCACTGTTAAAACCTTTGGAGCTGACTGTTTTATTTTTTTTTTTTGTAATCCATTAGTGAGATGTTTCTCAGACTACTTCCCTGATGTGGAAGTTCCCCAGGGCTTCCACCTGCTCTTCATTCATCCATCCTGGAATGTGCAGCAGACATTTTCTAGTGGTGGAACTTGCTTATCTGTTGTGTTTTTCCTTCAGGTCCATCTTGACTGGCTTGTTCCCCCCAACCTCAGGTACAGCCTTCATCCTGGGCAAAGATATCCGCTCTGAGCTCAGCACCATCAGGCAGAACCTGGGTGTCTGTCCGCAACACAATGTGCTGTTTGACTTGTGAGTAGCATCTGTGAGATGCAGGGCTGGTGTTATCCAGCACATATTTGGTTCTTTAGTAGTATGCTTTCAGAGAGAATAGCCCTATCTTTATCTGTGTGCATGGTGTGAGACAGCAGGGTGGTGTGAGATTGGTACAAGGACATTCTGTTTACTAGCACGTTCTTAAGTGCCTGTGAATTATCAGCAAGAGCCTACACTTTCATCTTTTTGTCTCTCTTTAAAGAAATCTACTCCGTTAAACTTAACTAGGCCAAATGGTTCTTCATTGCCTAGTGATTTTGGGATGTTTGGAGTACTCTGTCAAGCACCCTTAAAGGAGGTTTATTTATATTGGTGCTGAATAGCCACACCCTGAAATTAAGCACAAGCTGAGCACACCCAGTCTGTAGCTCCCTCCTGAAACCTCGACCTTAAAAGATGTTTTCCCGAGCAAACAAACACAGTTGCTATGTGCTAATGCAAGGGATGAATCCCAGGATGGTGCTTTCAACTGTGCCCTGATCTTACTCCTGTTCCCTAGGCTGACTGTGGAGGAGCATATCTGGTTCTACGCTCGGCTCAAAGGGCTGCCGGAAAAGAAGGTGAAAGAGGAGATGGAGCAGATGGCAATGGATGTTGGTTTACCTCACAAACTGAAAGCCAGGACAAGCAAACTCTCTGGTAGGTTCATCTGCTTTTACATTTCTCAGCTGTTTCCTCAGCCCCAGAAAAACTCTTGGGTTTCACAGAGGCTGCATCATGGACCTTGGTTGGATCCTCCAATTAAATATAAGCTCACAGTGAAGCTCTTAAGGAAATCAGTTATTTATGAAGTATATAATCAGTATATCATAGTACATTTAGCAGTCTTACACTATACTATGCTACCTAATGGCCATAACAAGTCACTCACAAGTCATGACATAGTCCAGCTACGTTTGGGTTTTATGGTTTAAAATAATCTCCAAGACCATAATCTCCAAGTCCCTTGCTGTTTGTGAACCTTATGTGCATTTCTTATGGTGACTTCTGCTTCTTCAGTTGGCTTCCTGGAGTGTCCTTCCCCTTTGTTCAGGAACAGCAGGATTCTTGTATCAATCTGTACCAGAAAGTTGAGGGAGACTCCTTGAGTTTCTGACTCAACTATCAGCACCAGACGGTGTATTTAACCTTGGGAAGGGAGAGCAGATGGCCACAGGTTGGCTTTAGTATTGGTCAGCGTAATGTAATTCCTTGCTGTTGCCTGTGGCACACTTCCATAGGAGGGGTGTGTCTTGAGGACATATTTCTGTAGCTCAGGCTCTGGAGATCTGTGCTCCAGATCCTCAAATATGGTTAGGCCTCCAAACTGGCGACTTGCTGCTGATGTTGTTGAGACAGTATGACTGTCTCATGAAGGGCTTGCAAGGTGTGGTTTCCTGCAGTAAGAGGAGAGTTTGAACTACATTGAGGGAAGACCATCCAGATGAATTATCCCCTGTTCTGAAGGTGATGGAACCCTGAAGACCTAACACAGTATCAGTGCTTGGTCTTCTCAGTATGCAGTTCTGCTTTCTCTTAGAGAGATCATTAACTGCTGTGCTGCAACAATTGCTGTTCCCCTGATCTCTGCCTCAATCTGAACTCCTCTTTCTTGTGCCTGTCAGGTGGCATGCAGAGGAAACTCTCAGTTGCCTTAGCCTTTGTTGGTGGCTCCAAGGTTGTCATTCTGGATGAGCCTACAGCTGGGGTGGATCCTTACTCTCGCAGAGGAATATGGGAATTGCTCCTGAAGTACCGGCAAGGTATGTGGTCTTTTTCTCTACTAATGAATGTGTCATGGAAAGCAAAAGAAAATCAATCTGATTCATGACTGTTCCCAAAATAGCAAAGTGTCTTTGCAAATCTATTGTTGCCTGCAGAAAGGAACAAAGAACATACAGGACAAGGATATTCTGGTCTCTCATGTGTCCTCCTTTACTGGGTTGTGAGGGCAGTTAAAGTCAGAAATTCACTGTTGGTGTGCAGCAGTGGCCTGTTCTGCCTTCTGCAACCAACATCGCTGACATGAAATTAACCTGCCTTTGCTAAGCATGATAAGAGGCTGCAGAGAGTAGGGAGAATAAACTCATGACAGCAATTGTGAACCTTTTCCATACTTTTAGCCTTGTTTGTAGGAGCCTGGACTTGTAGCATAAATCTCCTATCCAACTTCATGGCAAGATCCGGATGATTGTGGCTTTAGCTTGGGAACCTGGGTATGGTTGACTTACCAGCAGTGTCTCCCCTTGCTTTCCTCCAGGCCGCACTATCATTCTCTCCACGCACCACATGGACGAGGCAGACATTCTAGGGGACCGAATTGCCATCATTTCTCATGGCAAGCTCTGCTGTGTTGGCTCTTCTCTCTTCCTGAAGAACCAGCTGGGAACAGGCTATTATTTGACCCTGGTCAAGAAGGATGTGGATTCGTCTCTGAGCTCCTGCCGAAACAGTAGCAGCACAGTGTCCTATCTGAAAAAGGTATAGCTGGCCCTTCCTGCTTATATTTATTGTTTCTTCTTGACACCTTAGGCTTATGGGAAGCAGCAGCTAAGATTTTACATGGTAGAATGTCTCAAAGAGAAATCTCTCACTCTTTAAAAGAAGAGTTACTTCCATTTATAGGTACTGTGCCAGGTAGTGTCTGGTTAAACTGTTTCACAGGACGTACATCTCCATTGTAGTTTCTTTCAATGCTGGTGGTACAAAGTTGACCAGAGAGGTGCAGAACAGATGAAGTTCACACTTTCGTAACACTCACTTCTGTAACTGTGACCTCTTACTTGATCTCAGCCCTTTGCAGTGGTATGTCACCGTTACTTTCTGACTCCTCTGTGTATCCAGCATGTTGCAGCATGTAGTTGAAATTGCCCAGAGTGTAACATCTGGTGGGCCCCCTTTTGATTAAACAGCAGGAAATATTGGTTGTCTTCTCTTTTGTGACCAGGATGACAGTGTCTCCCAGAGCAGCTCTGACGCTGGCCTTGGCAGTGACCATGAAAGTGACACACTGACAATAGGTGAGTCTTGAAAAAGAGCATAAGATTCAGTCCCAGTGCTGACACTTCTCTCTCTTTGACCTTGGACTACTGCCTTAACTTTGTGCTTCTGTGTAGCTGCAGTCTTGGGACAATTATTAAGTTCACAGAGATGATATTTTTAAATCCATAAATATTTGACCATTTTTCTTTAAGGAGCAATTTTGGGTTCAAGCTTTCCTGAGATCTAGTAACCAAAGATTATATAGTTGCTAGTCCTGTTATCAATATGTAACATTTGCTGGTGAACTCGATGCACATCAATGACTTGCAGGGCTGCCAGTAGCATGTAAAAGCTCTCCCAGATTCTGCAAATTAAAAGAATAGCCAGGCTTGGGTCCGGACTTTCATCCAAGCTTGTATTAAATGTAAAAGAAACCAGATTTTCCATGGAAATTAGCTGCTTTCCAGAGATGTCCTATTTTCCCTCCTTTCCTTCAGGCAAGGTTTTTCGGACTGAGCTCTGCTTTCCACATAAAAAGCTGCAACAAGATGAACGCTGTCTTTTCCTTCTGGTTCTTCTAGATGTCTCTGCAATTTCAAATCTTATTACAAAACATGTTCCTGAAGCCAGGCTGGTGGAGGACATCGGCCATGAATTAACCTATGTCTTGCCATACAAGGCTGCTAAAGAGGGAGCTTTCGTGGAGCTGTTCCATGAAATTGATGATCGTCTCTCTGACCTTGGCATTTCCAGCTATGGGATCTCTGAAACCACCCTGGAGGAGGTGAGTGAGCAGAAGCTTCTCTTTTGACTTAAACTATGCAAAATGAATCATGGCACAAATAAGAAGGAGGTGGAGTCTTGTCTCTTTCTCTAAACTTTTATTATGAAACAGGCAGCTTAGCAATTGTCTTCTGCCCTGTTTAAATGTGCGCTCGTGGAAGTGTGCATTAAAAACTGAAGCGTAGTACAGGCAAGCATAGACAGGTCCTTTGTACTCAGTTGCACTTTGCTGAGATGTCATGTGAGATTAATCCTCAGTTTGGCCTCTAATGACTGTGTAAACGCCTTTGAGGTATTTTTAGTGATGCTTTTTGCTGCACTTAGCTGAAAACACAAATTTCAGTACTGGAGACCGTACTTTACAGAAGCTGCTTAGACGTATGCCCTTGTCAGAAACATTTTTAGGGTTCGTTCCTTGTGGCTACCTCTAGGTCCTCCCACAGCTGTGAAGGCCTTGGCTGCTATCCACAATTAGCAAGTGCGCTTTGTCTGGTTAAAGAGAGTCCATGGGATGAGCTCAACAAAGGTGCCTATTCAAGCATAAACAGGGGTGTGAGCACTGTCAGACTAGGAGGAAGATGGGATTCCCCAAATTTAGTAACTAGGTATTTATCGAGGTCTTTATCTAGACTCAGGAAAGAGCTTGCATTTGACATGCACTGAGAACTGACATTGGAAAAGGGGAAATGGCTAGTATGTGGTTACAGGCTGGCCCCCAGAAGCTGGAGACAAGCCATAAAGTCCATGTCCCCTTCACGTGGGGGATAGACCCTGTATCCTTTGTCCTCATGCTGCATTTGTCAATCTTGTGTTCTCTCATGGTATGTCCTGAAGCAGTCCCCACAATATCATTCCCCTACTAATTTTCACTGTCACTTATCATTGCTTTTCAGATCTTCCTGAAAGTGGCTGATGACAACGGTGTGGATGCAGAAACCTCAGGTGGGTGTAGTTGTCCTCTACAGTGTTGAAGGAGATTTCAGGGGAAGGTACTCTTTCATATGGTGTTTGTACTGTTTAAGCACAAGGCTGACCAAGCCTAGATATTTCAGGAGTAAAATCTCAGTGCAGGATTTAGCTTACAGGGGAATAAAGGGTCTAGCGGGTATCTCAAATGAGGAGTGTTCCTGGTCTCACCAGCCTTGGGCAGGTGGGTGACCTTTGTGTATGGCAGCATGTCCAGCTATGCAGTGACACGTGCCAAGGTGTGACAGGCCCTGTTTCAGACTGAACTGGAACTCTGCTAATATTTTTAATGACCTAAAATAGCTGTTTGTAGGATACTTAAGGTGTGCTTTTATATACTGTTAGCTTCTGTTGACTCAGTGGTAGCCTATTTATTTTGTAATAGTGGAGAGTTTCTAGTGTTTGAGTGTATTGTGAATTACTTGACTGACACTATTGTCTACTCTGAGGAAAAGGAAAAACTCTTGACGGGGTCACACTGCAGTAGGGACCAAATGACTTTGAGAGCAGCTCACTGTGCTAAGTGCTTTGTGCCAGCATTTCCTGATAAACTAGTACTAGCAAATTGCACTTGGAGTCATATGCATATTAAGTGAGACTTTTCTTACAGTGAGACAGGAGCCTGCAGTTTCCATGGCTAAATGAGAAAAAAAAAAAAAAAAAAAGTGTCCAGTGAGGTGGAAGAAGCTTCTAGGATGGCACACAAAAAGTATTGCATAAAACATGTGACCCTTGCAGAGTGATAGTCTTTGTTTTACCTGCACTGAAGTCACTCCAGCTCCTCAGTTTGCAAATGGAAGACACGTAAAATGAAAATAATACTGCTTTGTTTTTTCTGAGGCTAATTGGATATGAACTGAAGCAGTTTAGCTAATCATAACTGCATTATTTCCAGATGGGACATTGCCAGCTAGAAGGAACAGGCGTGTGTTTGGAGACAGACAGAGTTGCCTTCGTCCATTTACAGAAGATGATGCATTTGATCCTAATGATTCAGATATAGATCCAGGTATTGCTGGGGCTCAAGCCTGCTTTCTTCTTGTGGACATTCTTTCATATTACAAATACGGCAGATCATAAGGCTGAGACTGCCAAAGGAGTGGTGATTTATTTGCCTTTAGGAATAGTGGGCAGTGCAGTATCCACAGCCTGCTCAATCCTCCCATCGAGGTGTGGAGAGATAAGGGTGAAAATGCATTCATGTGAATTTCTGTTGCTATCTCTGCTCACCACTCTTTTTTTTTGATGATTGAGAGCAGCTGCTTCAGCTATCACCCTGTATCTCCAGCACAGAAGTACCCAGAGAACATCTCTGTGAGCTTTTGAATGAGGGTAATTTCTTCTTGCTAGCAGAATCCAGAGAGACAGATCTTCTCAGTGGCATGGATGGGAAAGGATCCTATCAGATGAAGGGCTGGAAGCTCACCCAACAGCAGTTCATGGCTCTCTTGTGGAAGAGGCTGCTTATTGCCAAGAGAAGCCGGAAGGGTTTCTTTGCTCAGGTGAGAGCATTCAAGATGTGCAGGGTCCCTCAGCAGGGACAGCTTTGGATCGTGCAGTGTATTCAGAGTTGAAGGTGGGCAGAAAAACTCAAGGAAATATGGGTAACCAAAACTGGTCTTCACTGCATATCTGAGCAAGAGGGGGGCCGGCGCAAGTGAAAGGAGTTCTATCATAACCAAGTGGTTACAGTGTCCTTGCACAGCAAGAATGAGACTGAGGTTCAAATCCAAATTTGTCCTTAAGAGCAGCATTTGGAGGCTGCATGCTCTGCATCCCAAGTGAGTGCTCTGAATGAATGCCAGGATAGGTCTACTATTGATGTCTTGCAGTGCCTTGGTGTAAATAGCAAAGACCTTTCTGGGAAACTTTGGAAAACTTCTGATGCATTAAGTGACTCATATGTTGCTCCTGGTGCCTCTGGGAACATGTGCTTTAAAGAGGACTTATTCTTTCCTTGCAATTTCAGATTGTGCTGCCAGCTGTCTTTGTATGTATTGCTCTCATGTTCAGCCTGATTGTTCCTCCCTTTGGGAAGTATCCCAGCCTGGAATTACAGCCCTGGATGTATGATGAGCAGTACACTTTCATTAGGTATGTTTCTTTTGGCATAGAAATGGTGCTAAATCCTACAATTCTGTTCTTCCCTGCAAATGAGAGTTACTGGGTTCCTTGCCAGGTTGTTTAGCTCAGAAACACATTTTAATAGAATCCTGGTATTTTCTTTTTAAACCTTTAAATGTCAACTCTTAACTCCTGGTAAGGCCATATCCCTTCCTGAATGTGCTATGACTCTAGTAATGCTGTGCACAAAGACCAAGAGTGTGTGTGTGCATCTAGGCCAAGCATTCTTCAAAGAGAAATCTCCACCCACATCCTTTTCCTGATGCTTTCACCATGCTCACAGCCTTGCTCTGCTGCTGCTTTTAGTGTGTGCCTGTTATCCCACTGATCTGACAGTGTTTCTCTGCTGTGCCCATAGCAATGATGCTCCAGAAGATGCAGGCACTCAGACACTTTTGGATGCCCTTCTCAATAAGCCTGGTTTTGGGACACGCTGTATGCAGGGACACTCCATCCCGTAAGTAGAATTCTGGGCTGGGAACAGGAAGCCCAGCCCTAGCTTATGGTCACTCAGTAGATTTAGCCAGCTTTGGGCAATGGTAGTCATGCATGGCCAGAGCAGGATTTAGGGCAAAAGAGTTGCAATTACATGGAATTTCTCTGCTCAGGACCTTTTAGAAAGTTACCAGCCCTCAGCGCGGTGAGGGAGTGAGGTTTGAGTGCAAGTCATTCATCCAGAGATGGAGACAGTAGTCTCTCCCTAAGATTACTGTTTAGTCCTGAGCATGGACAAGGACCTAGTCATGTTGCTGTATGTTACTGACTGTAGCTATTCCCATTCCACAATCCTTTGTCTCTAGCTGCAGTAGAAACCCAGGTTAGTACCCCCACAAATAGCAACAGAAAGAGTGGAGAGCCAGACAGCATAGGTGTTGTTTCCTAGCTCTGCACTGACTTCCTGCGTGGCCTTGGGCAAATTACTCAAGATCCAGGCCTTGAGTGCGGAAGGGGAATAGCGAGTCCTGGATGGTGTTTCTCTAGCATGGAAGAACTGCAGCTCCTGGTTCACAGGATGATACAGAGGAGGGGGGTAAGGGGCCTGATGTGCTGGTGAGTGGTGGAAAGTAAGCTATATCCTGCAAAACAGAGGAGCTGGCTTACTTCACACATGGGCCACGGGGAGAAGGCTGCCCACTGATGCTTCCTTGAGGAATAGCAGTATTCTGGTGCCCCAAAGACAGAAATGTCATCCAAGAAATGACTGACTGCCATGATCTTAGAATCATAGAATATCTCAAGTTGGAAGAGGCCCATGAAGATCATCGAGTCCAACTCCCTGGTCCTCTCAGGACTACTTAAAACTAAACCATATGATTAAGAGCATCATCCCGACACTCCTTGAACTCTGGGTGCTGTGCGCTGGGACTGACTGAAATACAGCACTTGCGTGCTGTGTAGCAAATGAGAAGAGGGGAGTGTCCAGCAGTACTCAGTGTTGGCCAACGTCAGTCTCTTTGGCACTAGGATCTGTTAGAAGCTGCAGAGGCTGGTCTGTTGCTCAGGGCTGTTTGTCTTAATGACGTCAGGCTCCTTTGAAAAACAGCCTGCCTCTTCTGGGGACTGTGGTGTCTGTTATTTAAATGGCTTGTAAGCAAAGGCCATCAGAGTTTTTTTAAAAACTGCATTTGCCTTGCCTCTTTACTGACGCAGAGACACTCCGTGCACCACGGGGCAGAGGGAATGGACCACTGCTTCAGTCCCAGACTCAGTCCTGGACATCTTCTTGAAAGGCAACTGGAGCATGGAGAACCCTTCCCCATCTTGTGAGTGCAGCAATGAGAAGATCAAGAAGATGTTGCCTGTGTGCCCCCCTGGTGCAGGCGGGCTTCCACCCCCACAGGTAGGAGGGAGCTCACTGGTGCTGTGATGAGGGATGCTCCTGGAGAGCAGAGTGGCTGGGTGTGATTCTTGCATGCAGCACTGTACACAGTTTGTCTGACTTGGCGTTTGCGTTTTCTGATGGATGTTTATCTGTGTTTTCCCTGGTGATGCCAGCATGAGCAAGACACTTCTGACATCCTCCAGAATCTGACAGGCCGCAATATATCCGATTACCTAGTGAAGACCTACGTGCAGATCATTGCAAAAAGGTAGCTGTTCAACACATCCTTTCCTCCACACTGAATGCTGCTTGCCCTGGGGGGGTGATGCTGCACAGATCAGGTGAATAGGTCTGGGCAACCCAAACTCTTCAGCAGTAGACTAGACCCGCTCAGCTCCTCAGACTGTCCTGATTCACAGCTCAGATACCGTTTCTGCTTTATTAGTGATGTTGCGGCAGCTCTGATTGGGGGTGTCCTGGCCCTCAATACATAGAATATGGGGAAAGTCTGGGCGCCAACCGTTGGGATTACACTAAAGAAGAGTGGTGGGACATATGCTAGACGTGAGAGGCTGTTGCACTCTCTTTCCCTGGCCATGTCCCTACAGCACTGGCAGGTCTGTCATTCCTCTTGTTCCACGTATTATACATTGGCTTTCTTTTCTGTCTCTACAGCTTAAAGAATAAGATCTGGGTGAATGAGTTCAGGTGAGTTACTGCCTTTTCTCGAGCTTGTATGTGTCCACTAACCCTTGAGTGCTGTATTAAGCATTATGAACACACCCTGCTTTGCAGTTGTTTTTTTTTATATGACTCTTAACTGCCAAATGTTGAGGGAACATGTTTAAGGATGAACTAGGATAAACCCAGAGCATGCCTACCTTATGTGGAGAACAGTATTGGCTTGAAAAGATTTGCAGGACCAGCCTACTGATGCTCCATCCTGGGAGGTGCTAGTTTTCTAAGCAAGGGAAGCAGGGAGATATCCTGCTTGGCCTGCACTGGCAGCAGAGGATAGCTGCATTCATTAGACATAACTGCATACTTTGCAGTCAGAAGATAGGTATTTAACTCCAGAAACAAGAAGTAGGAGACATCGTGGTTAAGCAGCAGTGTAGGAAGATCAAAGTCATCCCTTCATGTAAGAGTGGAGACATTTGCCTTGGATATAGTTCAGGAAGAGGAGACATCTAGGGAGGGAGGAGGAGTGGCATTTTCTGGAGATCAGTGATTAGTCAGATCTTAGCATCACTTTCTATCTGAACTTTCAGGTATGGCGGCTTTTCCCTGGGAGCTAGCAGTTCCCTCATGCTTCCTCCAAGCCATGAAGTCACTGATGCCATCAAACAGGTGAAGAAAATCTTGGAGCTAACACAGGTGAGCAGCTGTCCCCATACACCCAGCATGCCCTGATGTCAGAGCCCTGTTACTTGGAAGATGACTTGGAAGCCATAAAATGACGAGCATGTGTATGTTAGCTGTATCCAGTGGCTTCTCCCCATTGCCTGTGAGCTAGGGTCTCCCAGGCTGGTGTCTGGGAACAGCAGAAGACTTGGGGACACACTCAGGTGAGGCTTCTGCAGCCAGCATTGCTGATGTGGGTCTAACCAACCATTTGCAAGCCAGTGAGCATTACAGACACCTCTGAGTGTTTTGTGGCAAGACAGGGTGACATGTCTCAGGGAGTTAACAAGTGGTTGCCATCTCCTTCAAAACCTCAGTTGAGCCCTCCTGTGCTGTGTGCCTTGGCTCAGAAGAGAATTTGGGCCGCTGCTTTCTTCTGAGGCTGCATATGGGCTGCAATGTCTGAAGGTTGCCTGCAACTCTGGTTAATACTGCTGGGAAAAAAAGGAGGCCTAAGGTTGAACCTCTCTTACAGGTGGGACTGCAAGAAAGGAAAGAGGGGAGGAAAGCTGCAGTTTCTCAGCCTTGTTACCACCTCCAGCTTGGTGGATACAGGCTGCAGAATGGAAAGAAAACTGTCAGAGTGGTGAAAAACATAGTGTGACCCCTGCTGGATTCCAGGACATGAATAAAGGTATTTTCAGAAGGAAAGTAACTGTCTCTTTGCTGTTTGCAGGGGAGTTCTGGAGATCGGTTTCTCAACAGCTTATCAAGTTTCATGAAAGGCCTGGATACGAAGAACAATGTGAAGGTAAATTAACCAGTCCTCACTGCTGTGCCTGCTATTTGAAGCTCTGGTAACCTGGAGTTATTTTCAGTTAGCAAGGTCCCAGCAGTTTGCCTTGGACAACTGTGCAGACCAGAGTTCTTTGTATTTGCTAGTGGAGCAAATGCAGCTTCTACTCTTGTGTGGGTTGGAGTCCAGGCCTAAGGCACAGAAAGAATACAGTGGTGGATCAGTGCTAACTTCCAGCAGCCTCTTGTGGTTATTGATCAAACTGTATGTTCTGTCCCTGAGCAAACCAGCTGGAAGGATGTGGAAAGAAATTATGTGACTTCAATAGAGGAAGGGATGTTCTGCAGGGCTCAGGAGCCTGTTGGGTAGCTAAAGTACTTGGTGCCTTTCTGATGCTGATGTGATCTCTTGCAGGTGTGGTTCAACAACAAGGGCTGGCATGCTATTGCCTCCTTCCTGAATGTGATCAACAATGCCATCCTTCGGGCCAACCTGGAGCAGGGCAAAAACCCTAGTGCTTATGGGATCACTGCCTTCAATCATCCGCTCAATCTCACTAAGCAACAGCTCTCTGAAGTGGCCCTGTAAGTCTTGACATGAACATGGATGGGTTTGGGCTCCTCAGCTGTTGATTACTGGAAACAGCCAACATGGGAGGTGTTAGCCTCACGCGTGGACACCTGAGTCACCTGTGGCATTTAGACTCTAAAGTGCTGGCCTTATTTTCTGTGGTCTGAGCAGGTGGCAACATGTGCCATTGAGCACTTGCTGTTTAACAGCACTGCTGTGCAAGCTTTCTGTGTCTCTGAGACCCTGGAAGCTGCAGTTTCTAAGAACCAATGTAATCTTCAGACTTTCTGCTGCTTGGGAAATTCCTCTTGGCCATATCCAGAACAGCAGCTCGTCATGAATATAGTTATTCTTTTGTCCCAAGGTGCCACCATTTGACTAGGAACCATTGATAGATCCTCCTCAGTTTTGTCCACTGTCTCAGCCTGGAGGGCACACAGCAATGCACAGGGCTTACTCTGCTGGGGCACTGACTAGTCCATTACTGCCACAACCAGAGTCAGGATTCATAAGCTGTCTGCAGATACATCTTTCAACTCTTAGAGCAGTGGCAGACAACAGTCAGGTACCTCTGAACTTTAAAACAACACAAAAAAAAGAGAAACCCCCAATAATCCTAAGAAATGCATTAAGTGGGAGACAAAGTGATGGTTCATAAGGAAGGCAAAAAGCAGTCTGTTATGCTACACTTATGAACTAGTCTGCATGGTGCTGTCTACGTTTAACCAGCACTCAGGGCTAAACCATAGCAGTTACTCTGTCACCCGATGCTCACTCCCCAGCTGGGAAGGTGAATCAGGGAGAAAAGGGAGAAGGTGTGTGAGGTGAAGCAGAAAACAGATTTAATTGAATAATAAAACTGAAACAACAGTCAAGATAAAGCACAGAGGGTTCTACTCAGCCTGGTTCTTGATGCTAACAGCAGGAACAGAAGACCATCAGGAAGGAGCCTCAGGGAGAGGAGGAACCCCACCTTCACTGAGCTCCCTCCTTTTATCATGAACATGATGAGGTGGTGTGGGGTACACCTGTGAATCAGCTGCCTTGATTGGAACTCTCAGCTGACTTGGGGCTACTCATGGCCTGCCTGCATGGCTGGCCCATGGGGCTGTGCCTGGAGAACCAGGACAAGTGCTGTCCTTTATATGCCAACAGGCTGTGTATGTTCCCTTTGTTATATAGCTGGAGAAAAACTGTGCAGTTAAGACAGCTTGATGCGGTCATCCTGTACCCTTCAAAGCAAGGACAACACAAGGAGCAACCATTTCTGCACTGTCCTGCATGAGCTGCTTCATTTCATTTCAAAGGAATCAGCACCAGCATACAAACACTTGGCTTGCTTCTTTTTTTTTTGTCCAGGATGACCACCTCTGTGGATGTCCTAGTCTCCATCTGTGTGATCTTTGCGATGTCCTTTGTTCCTGCCAGCTTTGTGGTCTTCCTTATCCAGGAGCGTGTCAGCAAGGCTAAACACTTGCAGTTCATCAGTGGTGTGAAGCCTGTGATCTACTGGCTGGCCAACTTTGTTTGGGATATGGTAAGGGCTTTGTGGCTGTGCTGAACTGTCCTCCATTCTGTGTTTGCAGAGTGTCTGTTGCACTGAAGTGCAAAGTGCACTTAGGGCCAGTGGGCACAATATTAATTCATTGAATAACAACGGTACCTATGACTTCTGGTTTTACTGTCTTGGGGCAGTGGTTCACCTCAGTGGGACAGAGAACACTGAACCAGAGGATGGGAGGGCAACCATAAGCTCAATCATCAGCATTTATTATGTCACTTTAAAATACTTCCCCCAGAATGTTTGCTTGTGTAGCCTCTTGTTCTGCTCTGATCAAAGCAGATTTTTTTCAACCTGTGGTGTCCAGAACCTCTGAGAGTCTATAGACTACTTCTAGAGGGACCAAGAAATGTAAATTCATGTGTAGTATATTGTAGTTCACACATGTGAAACTTCTAAGAGTCTCCCATTGGAAACAACTTTGGGAAGACGGAAGAAGGTTGAAAACCATTGGTTTCATTTTTTTGTTATCATCTAAAGCCATGTTTCTCACCTTCCAGTGCAACTACATTGTTCCAGCCACGCTAGTCATCATCATCTTCATCTGCTTCCAGCAGAAGTCCTATGTATCCTCTTCCAACTTGCCTGTGCTGGCTCTCCTTCTGTTTCTCTATGGGTAAGGGATTTCTCATCAGAAGGATGAGTGGGAAGGCTCTTAGACTCAGAAGGTGCTCACCTGATGTTGCTGTCTTTCCTCTTGCCAGGTGGTCCATCACTCCTCTCATGTATCCAGCCTCCTTCGTGTTCAAAATCCCCAGCACAGCATATGTTGTGCTGACCAGTGTGAATCTCTTCATTGGCATCAATGGTAGTGTGGCCACCTTCGTCCTGGAGCTCTTCACCAACAATGTATGTTTCCCCAGAAGCTCCTCGCTGTCTTGTGCTGCTAAAATCTAGTTCCATGTTGGTGCCATGTTGCCTTTAGCAGGTAGTTCTCCAGAAGGGCTAGCCCCTGGCCTGTACCCATTAGCTACTATACCAGTTTAAACACAGGTTCTGATGGAAATGGGTTAAAGCCCACTTCAGCAATGTTCACAAAATAGTTAAGGTGGGAAGGAACCTCCTGAGATTGTCTAGTCCAACCTCTGAGCAGGGTCAGATAGAGCAGGTTGTTCAAAGCCATCAGGTGTTGAACATTTGCAAGTATGGAGACTCCATAGTTTCTCTGGGCAAGCTCTTCCAGTTCTCAATCACTCTTAGGGTAAAAAAAAAAACAATTTTCTTATGTTCAAATGGAATTTCCTACATGTTCTTCGTAAGGGGCAATTTCTGTCTACTACAGGCCATTTCAAGCACTTAAGCATTTGGTTGCCTTCAGTTTTTCCTCCTGTGGTAGATACCTGTCTAACTCTGTTGGGAACTTACGGACCTTACTTCAGTTTTTCCAAAGCCACATGCCTACTGGAGAAGGTGCAAGTTCCTTTCATGCCTGTATACAACACAAGATGTCTTAGCAGGCCTTCTTTGACCCACAGTGGTGTGAGTGTTCCTTGTGGGAAGAGGTTGAGAAGACCCTGTGGGACTTAACCTGTTGATTGTACCACTGCCTGTGGGCAGTCCTTGATGATGGTCCCATTCATTATAAGGCCTGGTTTAGCTCAGTAAAAACAAGTACATGCTTGAAGATAAGTGCCTGGCAGAACAGAAACCGCTCCCGAGGCTGCTGTCAGTCCAGCCTGTGGGCTAAGCCAACTGGAAGACAACAAAGGAAAAGGATTAGAGCATCCAATATGGCATAGGGAGGGGCTACCCAAAGCCTCTGAGATAACCAGTCTGCACAAGCACAACTTTCCTGTCTCTTCAACCCGTAGCCTTTGTGCACGTTGTCATTTGTAGACACTGCCTTTTAGACTGTGTGCATTGGGAGGAATTTCTTCTTTAGTGCAATTTGCTTGTATTAATAGCATCTTGAGCAATACAACACTGACTGTCTGGAGGAGCTATGGCACTAGCTCTTGGGAGAGCATTTCTAATTGTTAAATTTTGGGTGGGTTGCACTTTTGGGGGAGGGGGCGATCAATGACAACATGGGTCACACTTGGCAGGTTGTAGCTGATTTCTGCTCAGATAGCTCACTGGCACTTGATTTTGTCTTAACAGAAGCTGAACAACATCAATGACATCCTGAAATCTGTCTTCCTCATCTTCCCCCACTTCTGCCTGGGACGGGGACTCATTGACATGGTGAAAAACCAGGCCATGGCTGATGCTCTGGAGAGGTTTGGTAAGTGAAATTGTATATCACAGGGATGGTAGCCTGAACCAAACAGGGAAAGCTCAAGTCTGCTCCAAATGAGCAGCTTTTGCTCCTCTGACTTTTCAGGACCTGAAAGTGCATGATGTGCAGTACAGGTCTGATCAAAGCTGGCAGGTCTCCACAGCTGTCCTCTTGAGGTTGTTAAAAGGGCTGAAGGGGGCCTGGCAGTTCCCCAGAGTTTTGAGTTACTAGAGACATTAAATAAAAAAGCATAAAGTTGAATATATGGAGAGGATCATTAGGCCAAGCGTAAGAAGTGGCTGAGATTCTGGAAAGCTGGATGGTTTTTTTCTGAGATGCAGATGCCAGACCTGAGTCACAGTCTTTCTGTGCTTCACTAACCTTTTGGAAAGGAGGGCCAGCTCTTCTTTGGCAGACTGAATTTTCTGGGCCTGAGTCACAACTTTACTACAGTAAGGAATGTGCATGCAGCCATAACTGGCTCCTTGTGTGGTCTGTCCCTTCCCTCCTCCAGTTGCCCTGGTGCCCAACTTGATGAGCTCTGCAGGAAGAAATGCTAGCCCACTCCCATTGCTCTGGAAAGGTGACTTTGCTCTCCATCTCATTTTGGCAGGAGAAAATCGTTTTGTGTCCCCTCTGTCGTGGGACCTGGTGGGAAGGAACCTCTTTGCCATGGCAGTGGAAGGTGTTGTCTTCTTCCTCATCACAGTGCTTATCCAGTACAGGTTCTTCATCAAACCCAGGTAGGTTGTCTGCTTCACCACTGTAGGCAGGTGAAGTCTTCATTGGTGTTCCCTGTGAAGTGGGGATAATATTAACTATGGAGCCCCTGTCATCTTCTGCTAACACTTTATCATATTGCTCTCTCCAGACCTGTCTATGCCAAGCTGCCTCCTGTGAATGATGAAGATGAGGATGTAACTAGAGAGAGACAGAGGATAATTAGCGGAGGAGGACAGAGTGACATCTTGGAAATCAAGGAGCTAACCAAGGTGACAGAAAAGTTCTGCATTCCTAAGACACGTTGGCACAACACCGTGCAGTTCACCAGAAATCTTACTGAGAGGAATTTAGTGGGATCAAAACTGGAGTGTGTTTCCAGTGTTGAATATGTATAATTATAGTTCTCTTTGACATTGTCCTTGTCTTTTCTTCTGTTTTCAGATTTACAGAATGAAGCAAAAGCCAGCAGTTGATAGAATCTGTGTTGGAATTCCCCCTGGAGAGGTGAGCTTATCTGTCAAATTCATTGCTCTGCTATTACTGCAGTATTTAAGAGCAACAGACAGCAAAGGGTAGGGTAAGATCAGAAACAGATGATGTTCAAATTACATCAAAGGAAATTGCCTGGAAGTTGCAGCAGTTTCTGATTCTGTCTCTCTGCCTTTGAAGAAGTTACCAAACTCTCAGTGTCTGGGACCAGAGGCCAAACTCTGGTACCCCACAAGGTTCAGCACAGATAAGACTTTGGTGGCACTGCACCAAGGTGACACCACAGTTCATTCTTTTTCCCAGCCTAAAGATTTATACTTAAAATGAAAGTCCAGAAGATTTTTTCTGAAAATGCACTGAAGACTCCCTCCAGCTGTCTGGAAGGTCAAGTTTGCTACCTCTTATCTTGTCAGTGCTTAAAATGATGCAGCTGAATTCTATTCTCAGACACCCTGTGCTCATCTGCTCTTTTGTATCCCCAGTGCTTTGGACTCCTGGGAGTAAATGGTGCTGGCAAGTCATCCACTTTTAAGATGCTAACTGGTGATACTGATGTGACAGGAGGGGAAGCCTTCCTCAAAGGAAACAGGTGAAAGACCATGCATCTTTCTTCTGCTTTGTGTCAAAGCAGGTCCTTTGCTGCTTTCTCCTCCAGTTTTCACAGCCTTTGTTCCACTTTCAGCAAGTCTAAACTCTGCCTCACTTTTCCCTTTTTCAACTCCTGGCATCTGTTTCAGCCTTTTGCCAAGTCTGGTAAAGTACTTCAGTGTCTTAGGAAAATTGATTTAGTCTGGTAGTCACTTCTGAATGCCTGTCCTCTCATTTTTAAATGTCATCTTTAAAAAAAGAAGGGAGGGATGGGGAGAGAGAAAAAAGAATTTGGCCAAGACAGACTTCCTGGATCCTGTATTTTTGTTAGTTCAGTGATTCCAAAACTATTGTTCCTTTTGACACCTGAAATGTACTTGTGAAATACTAACAGGGTTTTATCTTTTACAGTATCTTGTCCAACATCCAAGAAGTCCATCAGAACATGGGCTACTGCCCACAGTTCGATGCTATTAATGAACTGCTGACAGGGCGAGAGCATTTGGAGTTCTTCGCACTCCTGAGAGGTGTTCCAGAGAAAGAAGTCTGCAAGGTAAACAAAACAGTGTAGGACCCACCACAGTGATAAGCTGTTCCTGCTTGCCTGCACCCTCCCTGAAACACATGCAATGCCATGATGTGAAGCTGCTGAAGATCCTGTATGGTGAAATCCACTTTTTTCCCAGAGCAAACCAAAGTTCCCATGTTTTTTCAGTGCTGGCTATAGAAGTATACTAAACGGAAGGCCAGATACTTTGGGTCCTACATTCTCATAGTGGGTGCACTTCTCCACTGAAAAACTTCTTTCCTTTAAGAATTTAAGGGCTGTTGAGCTGCAAGTCATGCAGAACCTCACCTGCTGTCAACAGTTAATTCTTCAAAGTCCCAGGGAGCAAGCACTCTGCAGCTTAACAGAAACCTCACGCTGACTGTTACATCTTCCCCGTTGATCACACTGCATATTTAAAGTGCTGCTATTTCAGCTTTCAGACATGGGATTACACTAACAGTCTTTAGGCAATTAATGACAGCTGCCAGTACCATACAGCAGCCTTCTCAGTGCTGTTTCCTTGAGTTAACAGTAGTTTTCAGTATGCGTCCTGCGTGCTGCAGAACACAAACTGCTGTAGGTAGGAAAATGATATCTGTACCCAGTGCTTTGGATAGGGCCAGATCTGGTGCCTAGGGTACATCCAAGGAGCTTGAATCCCTGTTAGAGAGTAGTGATGATGGGTGAAAACTGCAGGCTACTTTGAAGGTTGCTGGCAAGTTCCTCTGTGTGATGTTCCCACCAGCCCCATATAAAAAGGGACCCGGTTCTGGGTATGATCCTAGTAGTAGCCGAATCTCTTCCCCCTAACACTTTTTAGTGCCCAGGGCAACAATGGAGTAAGCATGGGCACCAGCAGTAATACTCCTGAATAACAAACCAGATCCTCCCCATCTGTCTGAAGGGCTAAGGTGTGCACCACAGTGGGATTGCTGAGTGTCAGCAGTGACTGTGTCCCTGCTGCAAGCCCACAGCAACTGGAAACCTAGCTAAAGCCAGTGCTGCGAAGAGCACTACACTGGTGGTTAACATGGCTCAACTGATCTTAAACTCATGCTCACTGGCTGATAAACTGCAGCCATTTGATTTTCTGGCCTCCCAGGGGTAGGATTGCATATATCCTGATCTAGAGGTGAACAAGATGTTTCAAGACCCATATCCATGCCACATTAAATCCTCAGATGAGTGGCCTTTCTCAAAAGTGTTTTTAAAGCTAAAGGCCATAAAGAAAATCCCATTGTGTAGACTGTGTTGCTGTGCTTGGTTCAAGATCACAGAATCACAGAATAGCCTTGGTTGGAAGAGACCTCTAAGATCATCAAGTCCAACCATTAACCCATCACTTCCAAGTCACCACCATATCATGTCCCTCAGCACCTCATCTACATGTCTCTTAAATGCCTCCAGGGATGGGGACTCCACCACTGCCCTGGGCAGCCTGTTCCAATGCTTGACAACCCTGTCAATGAAAAATTTTTTCCTAATATCTAATCTAAACCTCCTCCGGCATAACTTGAGGCCATTACCTCTCATCCTGTCACTGTTACCTGGGAGAAGAGACTGACCTCCGCCTTTCTACATCCTCCTTTCAGGTAGTTGTAGAAAGCAGTGAGGTCTCCCCTCAGCCTCCTCCAGACTGAACACCCCCAGTTCCCTCAGCCTCTCCTCATCAGACTTGTGCTCCAGACCCTTCACCAGCTTTGTTACCCTTCTCTGGACATGCTCCAGCAGCTCAGTGTCCTTCTTGTAGTGAGGGGCCCAAAACTGAACACAGTATTTGAGGTGCAGCCTCACCAGAGCTGAGTACAGGGGCACAATCACCTCCCTACTCCTGCTGGTCACACCATTTCTGATACAGGCCAGGATGCCATTGGCCTTCTTGGCCACCTGGGCACACTGCTGGCTCGTGTTCAGCCGGCTGTCAACCAACACCCCCAGGTCCTTTTCTGCCAGGCAGCTTTCCAGCCACAAGATGGTGGTGTGTTGTCTCTTGTAGGTTGGTGAGTGGGCAATTCGGAAACTGGGCCTTGTGAAATACGGAGAAAAATACGCTGGGAATTACAGTGGAGGGAACAGGCGCAAGCTCTCCACAGCCATTGCCCTCATTGGAGGGCCACCTGTGGTGTTCCTGGTGAGTCTGCAATCTTTGCTCATTAACATTTTCCTTAGAAAACAGAAAAATCAGGTTCAAATGAAGACTAGATATTTTGCAGCCAAATAATGTTTAAATACGTTATTAGTCACTTAAATGTGAGCACAGAGGACATGGAAATAAAGATTTCCCTGTTTAAATGTAGGTAGAAACTAGAATGTGCCTCCAGGCTTCTATTTCTGCAAAATCACTGAGGAAGTCTCCAATATGATGCTAAACTGTCAGCTGTGTAGCATCTTTATCACCTTAGTACTGCTGCAAAGATTTCTATACCTACAAAAAATAAAAGCCCTCCTGCTGGACACAAGCAAATCTCAGTGTGCAGGAGAATCAGTCCTGTGGTTTTAATAATTAAATGAAAATAAATATTTTAAGATTCTTTACGTGAAAACTGAGGACAAATCTTAGGATTACCAAAGTTCATAGTGCAGTAGAAAATAGTCCAGTGCTCTATTTAAACAAGCTAGTTGACCTGAACTTGTTTTAGAACTGAGTGTTGCATGATGTTGTAATTCCAGAATAAGCAGTATTTCTCAGTTCTGAGAAAGATGTTTGCTAATTTAAAATTTGGAGCATAAATTATTTTCTAATTTTGGAAACTGAGTCAATCTTCCTTATTTTCAACTTTTCCAGTACGTATAATCAGAATGGACAGGTCATTTCAGAGATCAGGTATTTGTCAGTAGAATGTAATGGCATAACCTGGTTTTGGTATCTGTTTTGCAGGACGAGCCAACAACAGGGATGGACCCCAAAGCACGTCGTTTCTTGTGGAACTGTGCTCTAAGTGTAATCAAAGAGGGGAGATCAGTGGTGCTCACATCTCACAGGCAAGTAGCAACCCAGTTGTATCATACCCTGGCTTTTGCATCTAGCAAGGCTGGATGCTAAACTTCCTTGGCTGCCCTGCCCTTCACGGCTGCTTGCAGTGCTAATGACGTTACTTCTGCCTACAGCATGGAAGAATGTGAAGCCTTGTGCACTCGAATGGCGATAATGGTCAATGGACGATTCAGGTGTCTGGGCAGTGTCCAGCATCTAAAGAACAGGTAGCTATTGTCTTTCACTTCACCACAGAGTTGTCTGCATTTTTAGGGAGATACAGTCAGACTTGGTTGCTCATGCAGCATTCCCATTACTGTTCTGGCTATGGGAAATGCTGCTGGATTTTAAGCTGCACTTCTCTTTCAAAGGCACCTAACTCCTGTGCTGGCTCTTTGTTTATAGGTTTGGAGATGGTTACACCATAGTGGTGAGAATTGCAGGGGCAAACCCAGACCTGAAGCCTGTTGAGGAGTTCTTTGGGCATGCCTTTCCTGGAAGTGTCCTGAAGGAAAAGCATCGGAATATGCTGCAGTACCAGCTTCCCTCTTCACCATCCTCCCTGGCCAGGATATTCAGTATTCTGTCGCAGAACAAAAAGAGACTCCACATAGAAGACTACTCCGTTTCTCAGACCACACTTGACCAAGTAAGTTTTAGTGGCCTGTCTGCCAAAAGCTTCTTTGTGCTGAAGTAGGAATAAACCCACCAATTTACTGGACCTATAATCTTTTAAGGGTATTTCTACAAAGGAGAGTACTGAATCCCAGTGTATAAAATGACCTGAATTAGGAAAAACCCAGGGTGATGTGTGACATGGCCTTTTTTCTTCCAGGTATTTGTAAATTTTGCTAAGGACCAAAGCGACGATGACCACACCAAGGACCTGTCGTTGCACAAAAACCAGACTGTGGTAGACATTGCAATCCTTAATTCCTTCCTGCAAGATGAGAAGGTAAAAGAAAGTTGTGTGTGAGCCAAGTTCAGCAAAGGAATTATGAGAAGAATGCAAACTTCCTTTTCCTGGGATAGAATACTCCCAAAGAAAAAGCTAGAGGAAGAGAAACTGGACACTCTACTGATAACCATTCAATGCAATGCAATTCAATGCAATGAAAACAAAATTCCTTTACAGGGGCAGTGCCTCATGGAGTCGTCTTGTACTGTTCTCAAGTGGAAGACTTGAACTTAGCTCATTACAGTATAACTCTGAAGCTGTGGTAAAGCACTCACCAGATGCTGTGGGCTTTGAACTATACTGTATCTTGTCCTGTACAGTATTTTACTAGGGTTGCAAAAATAGTTCATTGAGGAATCATGGCCAGTGGTTATTTATAGATATTTTAGACATGCATGTTTTAGTCTTTAAAACAATCATGTCGGGAGTGGGAGTTTCCTGGTGGTACATCCATTGCTGGCAATGAATGGACCAAGACAGTCAATGGCAAGAAAAGTCACCACCAGTGTTGTAGCCTTAGGTTGAGAAAACTTACCTGACCAGCTGCTTTTCCTAGACTGGTGTAGGTCAGTTGGTCACAAATCTGGGGCCACAAAGCAGTACAGTGCAGATAGGATGGCAAGAGACAGGCCATCGTATCCCTACATCTCCATCAGTAAGTGGTGATATGCAGAACTGTGAACCCTGCAAATGCATAGGATTGTCCCACCAGCATCACAACCAATAGCCTACTCTGACTAGGTTTTTGTGTAGTCAAGTACTCTCCTGCTCTTTTGAGGTACTGCAGCAGCTGCATGAACACCTAGGAGGAGGAAGTGGGTGAGAAGCAGACTTAAGGTTTGGACCACAGCAGCAAACTCAGTAGTTGTACAAGCTGCTAATGCCAAGAGCAAATTCTAAATCATGAGATGTCACTCGGATATGTAATATCTGCTCTTTAACCCCTGCTTTGCACCAGAAAGGTACCATCATCTGAAGTTACTGCTTAGCACAAGCATGTTGCCATTTCTGGCTTTACTAGATAAAACTAGAAATGAGATATAGATTTTTTTTTTTTTTTTAACAGTATTATTTATGACTTTACATAGGTAGGAGTATTAGGGATTGAAAGTGCTTTCAATTGATCTTTGTAGCCACAGTATTTCTTTACATTATGCCTGCAGTGGTGTGCATATCCATTCAGCAATAGCTACATTCATGATCTGTCCAAGTTCCAGACTAGCAATCAGCTACTATCTGCAATTACTGCAAGTTGTTCACCTAAAATTTTCCCATTTGGAAACCAGGATAATGTGTAAGTTTCTGCTTCTGTTGTGCAGAGTAGTTTCAGTCATTAGATGATCCCTAACTGGAAGGTACACCCTTATTACACACGTGACAAACTGCTTCAGTAAAAATCCCCTTGAAGAACAAGATAGTTCAAAATAGTAATGCTACTGTTACATCAGTCAGTAATTTTTAAAATTTTACAAAGCCAGAATAATATTAGAGGAGATATTATATGGTAAGAACCACCAATTCTTGTTTGCATTGTACAACAGTCATGGGAGAGTATGCTTTCATTAATACACTTATGGGCCCCTCTATCTTGCTTTTACATTCAGAAATAGGTTCAATAATGTGGTTTGAAGCCAAGTGCAGTTCCCAGGCTATTCCTGTATGTCATACTTCCGCCTTAAATGCCTTTAGGGGTTGTGCACTAGTTCTTGATGCTACTCCACCATGAATCAGTCATGGACCGTTTTCTTCTGTGAATGCCCACAGCAGCTCAAACAGTGAAGAGGATGGCATGAGTCTGAAGAAGGTTGATTACATATTTCCAGGTATACTTGGTAACACTGACCAATTCAGCATTTTTAATACACAAACAGTTAAATATTTAGCACAAGTTCCCAGTCCCTGCTGTGCCCTGCCTTGGGATAAAGTAAGAGCTTACTACACGCTCTGCTGAAGTGCCTTTTTCGTACTTTTTTTTTTTTTTTTTTTTTTTAATCTGTGTAATACATTGCTAAGGGGATTGAGAAAGGAGTGTAATGGGGATTGGTATACCTCACTTAAAACATGCTTTGTTATTACCTTTATGGCATCGTCGCCCTACGGGGATGGGTTACAGGGTGATGAATACACCAGACTTCGAGGTGCGGAAAAATTACAAAACAGCTGAGCTATAGCCATGACTTCTCTGTAACAGGTATGTTACAGTATCATTGAAACAAATAGGATGTATTGAAGGCTTACCACTGCTAAAAATCACTTATTACAAATCAGCATTAAGTCACCGGAGTGAAGGGCTTAAGTTTGGTACTGCACCAAACTAGTGCATGTAGAATTAGAACAAGTTCTAGGAGGATTCAGATTTGGTCTGAAAGGGTTGTGGTTTGCTCTTTGTAACTGCTCATGTGAATGATTAATTTAGCAGGAAACAACAGTCACATCATAATCCTCTTTCCTTAGCCCACCAGAAAGAGATTCTTGATTCCCATTACTCTGTGACTGTCATGTTCATACAGAGTCTGCTGTGACAAAATGTTACAGAAAACACAGATATTAACTGAACTATTTCACAGCTCTGATCTGTCATTTTTGTACTGAACAGATAGCATAATGCAACTCTCACATGAAGATTTGTCATGGAGTAAGTTCAGACAGCCATTGATTTACTCTTTTAAGTGTGTGTTGGGGAAAAATCACTCTAGAGTCACATACAGTATATGAACCACTCGATAATGAAACTGCACTGAGGTGTTAACTTATTTTAAACTTTTACTGTTGACATGTTGCATCCCTCTTTGTAGTACATCTGTATTTCAGTAAGGAGTAGCTGTATTTTCCCCATGGTTAAACCACCACATTGTGCTTATCCTTCCCTCCTGAATTATAGTTGGTCCTTCATTCCAAGCACTTTATGCTATCTGTAATGGGATCTATTTTTGCACTGGAATATCTGTTAACTTTGCAAAAATCTAAAGAGATTTCACAACTGAAATTTCTAAGTTAAATCCTTAAATGGACATTTTCATTAAAAACAAACAAACAAAAAGTATATATATTTGTATTTGCTAATAACTGTTACGTGAAGTATTAAAAGGCACTCTAATTGCCTTGTATTAAGTAAAGAATAAAGCTGTTATGGCACCATTGGTCTTCAAAGTGTCATTTTTGCATATGTTCTTTTGAGCGAGTGCTATTGGCAGCTCTTGCTTTGCCCAGTTTTGTTGTGAACTTTGATACATGATGTACAAGCATGTTCTAGTATCTCTACAAATTAGCATGGGGCAGGTACTAGGTAAGTGAGGTGGTGCAAAATTTGAAAGGCAAGTGCTACTTCACACTTCTGAAGTTAGTAAATAAAAAGGTCTCCAGCAAATCCTGAAAAAAGTGATTGGTGTAACTGTCCAATCAAGCTGCAGAACATAACAAACTTATCTGGATGTTTAATTCCAAGTCAGGTACCTGCCTCTGAGTATTTCCATTACAGACACGCAAGTTGCAACTATTGATAATTGTTCCTTCTCTTTACTAAAAATACCCTATACCTGTTTTCACCAGCAAAGCAAAATGTTATGTTTGAGTATAAAGAATCTGAAATACCCTAAACTTAGATTACCTTTAGCTAATATCCAATTAAGGGAAGATCACTCAGGTTAATTCTAGGTTCATTTTGAACAGCAGTTTATAAAGAAAGCAGAGTATTGGTCCAATTGCTGAAAGGAAAACTGGTTTGAAAATTTTGCCTTCTACTGTCTGGAGTCCCACTGTCAACCAATTAGGGTCCAGAATCCAACCAATTCTTGAAGTTAGACTCATCGGGAAAATATATCCTGAGATAAGAAGGCAATTAAAATTTCCTTGGTTTTCTGTTTTAATCTAGTGTCCAGCTGGTGGTGCTTTGGGTAATGTTCTTGATTTATCAACCTCTTGTCAGAAAACAAACTTTGGAATAAAGCATACCTTTAACATCCTTAGTATTCTTTACTCTAAGTGTTGGTGACAAGGAAAATTGTTTTAGTAAAAAAAACACTGTTTTTAGTGTACCTCTTTTTTATTTTTTTATTCCAGTAAACAATGAAACAATTTTTGCATTCATGTGGTGGGGGCGTGGGGGGGTGTGTGTGTGTGTGTGTGAGCAGCAAAAAAGTCCTATTAATTCCCTGTCCCATTTTTTAGCCCATGTTTTTGTTACTTAAAAAAATAAGTCTTGCTTTGAGTTAACTGCCAAAAGGCAACATTCTGAATCAACTTGGTAGTGATGGTTTATCTGCCATTTATACCTTAAAAAGTTGATTTGTAAAATATAAGATAGTCATCTCTGGAGTAGTGCTTGTTCCACTCCGAGAATACTAAAGATAGCTCTGTTGGAGGAAGAAAAGTATGAAGATTTTGGTATAGGAGTTGGGACCTGTTATATTCCCTTACCACAGCAGCTGGATCCCATCGATGTACCCTGGACATAAGCATAATTACTCACAGCTGTTTTTTTAGGGCTTTCTGTGAGATCTTAATGCACTTCACAGAAGCAATAATCATCATTAGGCAGATTGCACAAAGATCCTTCAGTAGACTATGAAGTCAATTGCTCATTGCAGGTCAGTGATTAACCTGTGGAAAAGCCTCCCAAGTGGTCTGCCAGTTAGTGACCTTGAAATTGCAGAAGAGGATGGTCTGTACCACTGTACACACAACACAAGTTTGACTTCTTGACCTATGTGCCCACTGCCCTGCTGCTATTCACTAGCTCTAAAGCAACTACTATCAAGACTCTTGTTGACCAAGATGCAAGACCTGCCATGAGGTTTATCATTTCACAGTTTAAAAAGAATAGGAGCTTGAGCTGTAAATACTAAAAATTCATGTTTTATCCAAATTTATGTGACTTGTAGGAGTCTGGCAAAATGTATTTCAAAGAATGTAAGCACATGTAGATCAGCCCAGTTTGACGAGACAGTTGAACAAGAAGAGCTAATCCAGTTTCAGCACCCTAAACAAATATTAAAATACCTACGGCAAAATACCTAAGGCATTATGTGTGTAATCCACAGTTCTGAGGTGTTCACTGAACAAAAAAGGAACGGGCTGAAGTGAACAAGCTAGTGAATAACTGCTTTTCTCATGGCAGAGTTCATTGGGACCTACTACCTGGCTAGCTTCACTACAGCAGCTCCTAAGAGCAATTCCAGCCACGCTGATTAATTCTTCACATTGCTCAGAATTAAGACAAAGCATCCTCATGAGAAACCTGATTAAAACATAACTGGGTAACAGATATGTGGGGAATTCCTTCTTATACAGGTATGCAATAGCCAAAATGGGATAACTACAAGAGTCACCAAAGTATGTATGAAAATGATACCAGCCCTGAGCTGTAATGTTGGAAAAGAGTACGTACGTAACTTACTAGGTTTGGTAAGTGATCAAGCTAGGCAGAAGAGCATTAAGAACTGATGGGTTAAAATAAAAGACGGGTAAAGGGTGGTTCATGCCATAAGTGATATGGCTCAAGTTCTTTTTCCTGGGGATGTGGGAACATCACCATAAACTTCTGTTTAGTTATTGCTATCAGGCTGCAAAAATTTTACTAATGAACATTGCTAGCAGTGAGCATTTTGCATCCATTTATTGCAAACTGAAGAACAGTTGGCTCAATTCATGAGGGCATGATGATCCACGTGATGGCACTGACAGCACTTCCATCTTGCCCTTTCTGCCATCAGTTAATCCTTTTGAACAAAGTTACTTCAGCGGTGAGCATTGCAGAGGAATCAGCAGAACATTTTGTTGGGACTCCAAGAATCTGACACTGTCCCGTACTGAAATGAAATGCAGATTTAATTAAGACAGCAATCCAATGAGAAAGAATACTTTTCTCAGTGTGCATGCAGGTAACACTACTGAGTTCTCTCGATGCATCATCTCTTACCAGCTGCTACCACTCTGGCATCTTCATGGGCACTGTGCCTTCCTGCTGCCCGGTGATCTGGGCTCTCGTTCCACCAGATCACATGGACTGAGAAAGTACAAATAAAGTCAGCTGATTACTATTAGGCTGTAATACAAAATGTACTGTAAGCCCTAGCAGTCTGCCTTCACCTCTTAGATGCCTTGCAGTTAGCAAAAACAGCTCTCCAGGCAAGTAAGTGATGGGATGATCTTTTGCTGAGCCTTTAAAAGGTTTGACTCTTTAACATCAGATCTGAGAGTCTTTTAAAATAGCAGCACCTGGCTTAAGCCTATAATCCAATAAACAAAGCTAGGTTCAAGGACTGTTTACAGGTCTTCGGTGATCCACAGCAACATTTTCATCAAGCCAGCCAATCCTGATCCATTACAAGGGCTTGCCCCTCTCCCTCTGTCCCTTCCCATGCCAAAGTCTGTATTGGAAATTGAGTAGTACCTGTGTTAAGTAATCCATATTCTGTGTGGAAAACACCGATAAGCTTGGTGTAGCCTGTGTTGATGTGAGCATTGATTGCAGCTTGAAATGGTTTGCCCCACAATGCTGGTCCACCAGGCTTCATCTGGAAAGTAACCCACTCATATACTCCTGGGAGAAAAGTCAAAGAGGATCTCAAGGAGGGAAACACAAATTGATATGCCAGTTCTCAAACAGTGTGTCACAGCCACAGCATATTGTGAAACCAATACTGCAGTTTGGTGTCAGCAAGACATGAAACTGCCTCTTTCATCCCAATGTGCACAACATTTCACACCATTCAGCGTCTCACATGAGCACACTCAAGAGGCTCACTAACTGGAGCTAGTTCCAAGTGCAAACATAAATATCAGGATCTTGAGGAACAGCTACAAATTCCAATTTAGCAGTTTTCAGCATTGCCCGAAAATTTCACAAGATTCAGACTACTTTGCAGAAATCATAAATACACGTACATGTATGAGTGGATTTGGTTGGCTGACTGAACAATGCAAGGTGGCCTTTTCTAAGACCAGTGATGTTTTCTGGCTTTGAAGTGGTTTGAGACATTATAAAGCCCTTTGACTGCTGGCAATTGGACACAGCAACATCTGAAGGCATAGCCAGGACTAGTTTAACATCTCTGCTCTGCCAATCTTCCTTCTTCATAGACAAATGGCATGATTTGCTGAAAAACTCCAGTCCTGCTACAAGACATGTTATCTATCTTGTTTCTGTTCAGGTAGTTACTTTAGATCACAATTGCTGACACTTTAATAGAAAACTAGGCAATTGCCATTTGGCAGTGTATGTCTGGTCTCATTCTCCAGCAGTGGGCTGGAGACAGATAAACTAAAATGGGAACTAAGTGTTTGAAAAGTCAGGTATCCAGTTTTAAGAGAAAACTGGACTGCTTTCAAATTCAGTTGTAACAGCATAAAATTCAGAATCACAGGGAAATAAAGAACAAAGATTACTGTACATATACACATGCTGAGGGCTAAAGCAAGGCCTGTTTGATGACATACTATGCAACAAAGTCCGTAAATGTTCATAAACTGTGGTATTAATACTACTGACTGTTCCCCACTTGCTGCAGAGAGAATTAAACCACATCAGGAGATCTACACCCTATCTATGATTGTCACAAAGTATGCTTGACTTGCACATACCTTTAAAAAGTAGGGATTATTTTTATTTTCTCTTAAAACTATGATGCAAAAGAAGCAGTAACATCAAAGCAAATTGCTCAAAGAAAAAAAACCTCTGTGAAAGAGAACAATCATTGTTTCTAGCTTCTCCAGGAAATGCCCTCTCACTGACAGATGGACAAAACAAGTCTGGGACGACTACTACAGGCAGTTGCCACTTTGCATGTTCCTTTAGGCAATTCACACGCCTCTTTACAACCTTAATGATCAGGGCTCTAGTCAGTTACTAATATGAGTTACTGTGAAATCCTTCTTAAAAATTTTGTCCCTCATCTGTGTTATGTCACCCTTTTCACATGGGTGTATGTACACGCACTTGTTACATAAAGTGTTATAAAACCATGTAATACGTGGTTTAAACTTTAAACCATTTTTTGTTAGTCCGTCAGCATCAGTAACTTTAATCAGCAAAAGAGAAAATAAGATCACCTCCTTCTTTTGGAGGCTTCCCAAGTTGACACCAAGGTACCAGATAAGCAACCTCATTGTGCTGTTTTTCTGTCAAGGGGAGAGCTTGGGAGATAAATTTTCCCTGCCAGTCCTTGTCATTGGCTAGTGCATGCCGGACTGCTGTTCTGTGGGCAAAATTATCTGTAAGAAAGGAAAGAAAAAAAGCTATGAAAAAATGCACTTAACATCAGACTCAATCAAAATGTATAATTACAAGGAGGAAAGCTGCACTTAACGTAAGTTTGAAATTGGTATTTTTAAACAGCATATTAGCTCAAAGCAGATGTGCTAAGTTTCCTTTAAATTTTGCAAAAATCTTTAGCTCTTAGATCTAAAGGATTTCAAGACAAACTGACTTTTCCAAGGAAGTTTATTAAAAAGTTAAAATACATTCAGTGATGTCACTGTTAGGAAAGATTCATATAATGGCATCAACAGGGACTACAGGATGTGGCAACAGTTACCAAGGATAAGGAGATTTGGAGAAAGTACAGTGGATAAGGAATTGAAGTAGAAAAGAAAATTCAGAAGGAATATTAGTCTACCAAGAGAAAATTAAGAAAAACATGAGTTTCGGCTTATATAAAATGACATTAGAATTACAAGTGTAGAAGTAATGTTTGTTTGTTCAGCTACGTAAAAAGTTATTAAATACTCCAAATCTAAGAGAAAAAGGCGCCAATTATTTTTAACTACTAAAAAGATAGAAGCAGGGGTCCGATGAATCAAGCAGAAAGGATGTTGTACCTTACACATGTAAACAGCATTACGAAACAAATAAAAAATGTAGGTTTTTCCTTAGTTTTCTATTTTAAAATTTTCTCACAGATAATTTTTTTTTTTTAGAGGAAGAATAAGGCTAAAAAGCTCTAAGAAGCAGGACAATTTATTAACCACAGACACATATAACCTCATAATGACCCCACTGACAGAAGACTGGTCCCTTCACTCCTCTAGGACACAGGGGTGACTCTTTTTTCTAAGCACATACTGTGAACATGCTTGATTTCAACAAGCAGACTGAGGACTTCAGAAATAAAATTCTCTGACTCAGCATATACATATACCCTAGACTGCAGCAGGTATACAAAGGAATGATACCAGTGTGCCTTCCCACCTCTCCCTAACCCAAGTGTGAAGTTCCCTTCGGCTCCACAAAAAGCACACATAGTTTCTCATGTAATTGTAGTTTTTCTTGTCTCACCAGCATGTTCCAGGTCAGCAGTGACTCCAACAACATTAAAAGTTGATTATACTGCAAGAAGCCTGTTGCTACCAAGGCTGAAGCAGCAACAAAATGCTTTGTGTATTTTTTGTGCTTTCTGGGAAGTCGGGGCTGGTGGAGTGGCTTCCCACCTCAGCACAGTCCAGTTGCAGGAGTTTAAGCATGCAAACTGTGCACTCATCCGTTTTAGAGGAGTGACTGTTACACTGAACTAAAATTTGAGAACAATAATACATATACATAAACATACACAGGCTGCATATATATTATCTGCACTTACATGTATTATCTTATTAAGGAGGTCTCAACCTCTTTTCCACCCATTTTGAAGACATTTGTGCTTCACGAACTGACCCTAGATTAAAAATATTTACCATGAACAAAGCGCTCTGCCGCTGTTCCTCTATTATACCTGTTTTAAGCAGAGACTGCTGTTTAAGAACAGTTGAAACTCTCTCATCTCAACATGTCAAAATTGTCCTGACAGGCTCTGCGGTGTTCTTTTCAGTAATGAGTACAGGAACAATTTTTTTTTTTTTTTTTTGACACTTTCTTACAGCAAGCACAAAAAATAAAAGCTAGGTAAGTATTCTCGCCTTCTTGCCCAGGAGATGGGGAGCACCAAGAGAGCAGAGCAGCATAAAGGGATGCTGAGCATACCGTACTTCCAAATGTGGAAAACCTTATTCATCGCTCCCAGCTCCGCAGACCAGAATCCCACCAGCTCCGAGTGAGCTGTGCGAAGATGCAAGTACTTGTTGACCATTTCCACAAACTCCTTCATCTTCGATGGCTTAATATCATATGTGCGAATTTCGTAGAAAATGCTATTATTTTGTCTGGGCCCTGTAGCAAGGGATGCGAGCACCTGAGAGAAAATGTTAAGAAAAATAACTAAAACTAAGTCTCAAGCCAGAAAACCATCTTCTGTCTAATTTCTATACTTCTTTTTCCAACAGTGAGACACTAAAGATGTAATTTTTTCAGTGGGGCTGGGAAAGGGACTACTTTGTGATGTCCACTACAAAAGTATCTTGTGACTTTTTCCTTTGGAAATAGTTCCCATGTGTATTATTTGCTGCAACGCCCTTTGGCAGTGCAACAGACCCTGACGCATTATTGAAAGGCAAGGCTGATGATGCCAACAAAGCAGAGGCAACACTAACATCGGCCTGTGTTGCCCTTACCCAACCAACTCACACTATTACAAGCCATTTGCTAATTACAATCATAGAATCGAATCACTATGGTTGGAAAGGACCTGTAGGATCATCAAGTCCAACCTTTATCCCAGCATCTCCCTAACCACTAGACCACAGACTCAAGTGCTCCATCCACTCGTTTTTTAAACACCTCCAGGGACGGCAACTCCACCACCTCCCTGGGCAGCCTGTTCCAGTGCCTAACCACCCTCTCAGTAAAGAACTTCTTCCTAATATCCAATCTAAACTTCCCCTGACGCAACTGGAGGTCATTTCCTCTCATCCCATCATTAGTAATTTGGGAGAAGAGACCAACACCAGCCTCACTACAGCCTCCTTTTAGGTAGCTGTAGGGGGCAATGAGGTCTCCTCTCAGTCTCCTCTTCTCCAGACTAAACAACCCCAGTTCCCTCAGCCGGTCTCCATAAGGCCTGTTTTCCAGACCTCTCACCAGCCTCCTTGCCCTTCTCTGGACTCGCTCCAGCACCTCAATGTCCTTCCCATACTGTGGTGCCCAGAACTGGACACAGTACTCAAGGTGTGGTCTCACGAGTGCAGAGTACAGGGGCACAATCACCTCCCTACTCCTGCTGGTCACACCGTTTCTGATACAGGCCAGGATGCCATTGGCCTTCTTGGCCACCTGGGCACACTGCTGGCTCGTGTTCAGTTGGCTGTCAACCAACACCCCCAGGTCCTTTTCCACCAGGCAGCTTTCCAGCCACTCTTCCCCAAGCCTGTAGCGCTGCATGGGGTTGTTGTGACTGAAGTGCATGACCCGGCACTTACCCTTGTTAAACCTCATACAATTGGCCTCAGCCCATCGCTCCAGCCTGTCCAAATCCCGCTGCAAAGCCTCCCTACCCTCAAGCAGATCGACACTCCCACTCAATTTCGTGTCATCTGCAAATTTACTGAGGGTGCACTCAATCCCCTCATCCAGGTCATCAATAAAGACATTAAACGAGACTGGCCCCAAGACCAAGTCCTGAGGGACACTGCTTGTGACCGGTCTCCATCTGGATTGAACTCCATTCACCACAACTCTCTGGGCTCGGCCATCCAGCCAGTTTTTAACCCAGTGAAGAGTCCACCTGTCTAAGCCATGAGCCACCAGCTTCTGAAGCAGAATGCTGTAGGAAACAGTCAAATGCCTTACTGAAGTCCAGGTAGACAACATCCACCACTTCTCCCCCATCCACTAGGCAGGTCACCTGATCACAGAAGGAGATCAGGTTGGTTAAACAGGACTTGCCCTTCGTGAACGCATGCTGGGTGGACCTGATCCCCCTGTTGCCCTGCACTTGCCGCGTGATCTCCCCCAACATGAACCATTCCGTAATCTTCCCTGGTACCAAGGTCAGGCTGACAGGCCTGGAGTTCCCTGGATCCTCCTTCCTGTCCTTCTTGTAGATGGGTGTCACATTGGCAAGTCTCCACTCATCCAGGACCTCCCCCAATAACCAGGACTGCTGATAGATGATAGAGAGCGGCTTGGCAAGTTCCTCCGCCAGCTCCCTCAGCACTCTCGGGTGGATCTCATCTGGCCCCATAGACTTATGGGTGTCTAATTGACTCAGCAGGTCCTTCACTACTATTTCCTGGATTATGAGGGGATTATTCTGATCTCCATCCCAATCTTCCAGCTCAGGGGACTGAATACCATGAGGATAACTGGTCTGACTGTTAAAGACTGAGGCAAAGAAGGCATTAAGTACCTCAGCCTTTTCCTCATCCTTGGTAACAATGTTCCCCCTTGCATCCAATAAAGGATGGAGATTGTCTCTGGTTCTTTTTTTGCTGTTAATATGTTTATAAAAACACTTTTTATTATCTCTTGCAGCAGTGGCCAGGCTGAGTTCTAGCTGAGCTTTTGCCCCCCTAATGTTCTTTCTACATGTCCTAACCAAATCCCTATGCTCTTTCTGAGTAGCCTGCCCCTTCTTCCAAAGGTGGTAGACTCTCCTCTTTCTCCTAAGTCCCAGCAGAAGCTCCCTGTTCAGCCAGGCCAGTTGTTTTCCCCACCAGTTTGTCTTATGACACCTGGGGACAGCCTGCTCCTGTTCCTTTAAGAGTTTCTTCTTGAAAAAAGCCCATCCTTCCTGGACCCTTTTGCCCTCTAGGACTGTTCCCAAGGGACTTTCTCAACCAGTGTTCTAAAGATGTTTAAGTCTGCCGTTCAGAAGTCCATGGTAATAGTTTTGCTGACCCCCCTTCTAACTTGGCTAAGGATCAAGAACTGTATCATTTCATGGTTGCTTAGCCCACAACAGCCTCCGACCATCACATCACCTACCAGTCCTTCTCTGTTTGTAAACAACAAGTCTTGCAAGGCACCTTCCCTGGTGGGCTCACTTACCAGCTAAGTCAGGAAGTTGTCTTCCATGCACTGAAGAAACTTCTTGGACTGTTTCCTCTCTGCTGTGTTATATTTCCAGCAGATGTCTGGTAAGTTGAAGTCCCCCACAAGAACAAGGGCTTGCGATTTTGCAGCTTCTGCCAGTTGTCTACAGAACAGTTCATCAACCTCTTCATCCTGATTGGGTGGTCTGTAAGGGACTCCCAACAGGATATCCGCCTCGTTGCCCTTCCTCAACTTTACCCATAGACATTCAACTGGTCCATCACACTTGTTGACCTCCATGCAACCAAAACACTCCCTAATACAGACCACCACTCCACCATCCTTTCTACCTTGCCTATTCTGCTGGTAGAGGTTACAGCCATCCATTGCAGCACTCCACTCATGAGAGTCATCCCACCATGTTTCTGTGATGGCGACCACGTCACAGCTGTCGTGCTGCACAATGGCTTCCAGCTCCTCCTGTTTGTTGCCCATGTGCATTAGAGTAGAGGCACTTGAGCCAGGTTAACGACTTCATTCCCAACCACGGCCTGCCACCCTTAGGCTAAACTCTAGCCTGCCCAGTTGTACCCCTTCCCCCTTCAAACCTAGTTTAAAGCCCTTTCAATGAGCCTGGCCAGCTCGTACGCCAAGATTCTTTTCCCCCTTTGAGACAGATGAACTCCATCTGCCACTCGCAGACCCTGTGCAGCATAAAGCTCCCTATGTTCGAAAAATGCAAAATTCTGTCTGTGACCAGCCTCTGAGCCACATGTTTATCAGGTGGGTCTTCCTTCCTCTTTCAGTATTCTTCCCAGCCACTGAAGGAATTGAGGAGAACACCACTGGGGCTCCTGAGCCCTCAAGTGATCTCCTGTGGGCCCTGCAGTCTTTTTTAATTCTCTTCAGACTCCTCTCTGAAACATCATCACTACCAATCTGGATAACCAACAGTGGGTAGTAGTCTGTTGGCTGTACCAGACCAGAGAGTTTCCTAGTAGTATTTCTGACCCTGGCCTCAGGGAGGCAGCAGACTTCCCTGTGGAGTGGATCCAGCCAGAATACGGGGGCCTCAGTTCCTCTCAGAAGAGAGTCATCGACTACAATTACCCTTCTTTTTTTCTTGTTGGAGCTGGTCCTAATGCATGGGGGAGATCGACTTACCTTGGGTGACTCCTCAATCTTATACCAGTATTAGTAAATTACATAGTGTTGGCAAAAGAAAGAAAAAGATATGCATCTCCCATATGAGGAGAGGCTGAGGGAGCTGGGTCTGTTTAGCTTGGAGAAGAAGAGGCTGAGGGGGGATCTCATCAATGCTTATAAATATCTCAAGGGCGGGTGTCAGGAAGACAGGGCCAGACTCTTCTCAGTGGTATCCAGTGACAGGACAAGGGGCAATGGGCACAAACTGGAACAGGAGGTTCAATCTCAACATCAGGAAACACTTCTTTACTGGAACAGGCTGCCCAGAGACGTTGTGGAGTCTCCGTCTCTGAAGGCATTCACTCATCTGGACGTGTTCCCTCTAGGATTCTGCTCTAGCAGCGGGGTTGGACTAGATGATCTTTAGAGTTCCCTTCCAACCCCTACCATTCTGTGACTCTGTGACATTGTACCCACTAACATTCAAGCTAATTCCTCTGATGATAGAAGAAGATATTGAGAAGTTTTAGGACCAGAAGAGGAATGTTATGAGCACACAGTGTGATCTGCAAAGCACCAGGTGTGACATTTCACCTAGTAAATTCTGGATAAAATATTGGACTTCTCTTCCTGGTGGATAGGGAATTAGCTAGATGGTCACACTCAGAGAGTTGCAGTCAATGGCTCAATGTCCACATGGAGACAAGTGATGAGTGGCGTTTCTCAGGGATCAGTACTAGGACCAGTGCTGTTTAACATCTTTGTCGGTGACATGGACAGTGGGATGGAGTTCACCCTCAGCAAATTTTCAGATGATACCAAGCTGTGTGGCATGGCTGACACACTGGAAGGAAGGGATGCCATCCAGAGGGACCCTGACAGGCTGGAAAGGTGGGACCATGCCAACCTTATGAAGTTCAACAAAGCCAAGTGCAAGGTCCTGCACCTGGGTCGGGGCAATCCCAAACACAAGGACAGGCTGGGTGGAGAATGGCTTGGGAGCAGCTCTGAGGAGAAGGACTTGGAGGTGTTGGTTGATGAAAAACTCAACATCAACTGCCAATGTGCGCTTGCAGCCCAGAAGGCCAACCATGTCCTGGGCTGCATCAAAAGAAGTGTGGCCAGCAGGTTGAAGGAGGTGATGACCCCCTCTACTCTGCTCTTGTGAGACCTCACCTGGAGTACTCTGTCCAGTTCTGGGGCCCCCAACACATGAAGGACATCAAGCTGTTGGAGCGGATCCAGAGTAGGGTCATAAAGATGATTAGAGGGCTGGAGCACCTCTCCTATGAAAACAGGCTGAAGGAGTTGGGGTTGTTCAGCCTGGAGAAGAGAAGGCTTCAGGGAGACATTATAGCACCATCCAGTACCTAAAGAGGGCCTACAAGAAAGCTGGAGAGGCACCTTTTACAAGAGCATGTAGTGATAGAACGAGGGGTAATGGTTTTAAACTGGAAAAGGGTAGATTTAGACTAGATATTAGGAAGAAATTCTTGACTGTGAGGGTGGTGAGGCACTGGAACAGGTTGCCCAGAGAAGCTGTGGCTACCTCCTCCCTGGCAGTGTTCAAGGCCAGGTTAGATGGGGCTTTGAGCAACCTGCTCTGGTGGGAGGTGTCCCTGCCCATGGCAGGGGGATTGGAATGAGATGATCTTTGAGGTCCCTTCCAACCCAAACCATTCTGTGATTCTATGATTCTGGTAAGCTGCAGGAAAAACTTATATCAGGAAAATAGGCACGACCACAGCAGTGTTAGCTTCCCTCTCTTAAGAACAAAACTAGTGCTATTAAGCAAGATAACCAGCTGAGGTAAAAAGGCTGCTGGTGCCTATTTACCCAAAGAGAGAAAGTGGATTTTTAACGCAAGTTCTAGGCAGCCTTCTATGTGCTTGTGTGCAGTTTCAAAAGCTCTTGCATTTTGTTCTGCAATACATAGTGTGATAGAATTACACGAGGAGAAGGAAAAAAAAGCCTCAACAGTGAGGTAGCTGCCCCTGAACCTCTTGAACTGCCATGTGAACTCAGAGACTTCTGCCAATGAGTAATAAAGGACAGAATTAAGGCCCTGAAAGTCATTGCACTGTGAGAAGCCCATCCTTGGAAGGAGGGAAGGTATCTGTATTATTACACAGGTGTTCCTCCTTTCACATCTCATTCCGCTGTGCAAACCAAACAGTTCAAACTATGGTGGAGAGCAGAGACAGTCACAGAGGGTCCCCTCCCCCATACCACCAATGTATCTTGATGAGGATCTGGGGGTCCTGGTGGACATAAAACAGAGATCCCACCGTAAAATCCCCCACAGCTGCCTGTGACCCGCTATGGGAGGAATCTGGGGTGCCCAGAGGGCTGGTCAGCAGTGCTGGGGTGTGGAGAGAGCCTGTGGGACTTTGTCCTGCAGCCCCCCAGGGAGGCACAAGGTGTTACCCAATGAACCCTTTTGCCATATGTGCCTGGAGATGTCTGCCCCGGCCAGAGCGACCTGACGGAGCCCTGGGAAGACATGGCTGAGGCCTCGGTGACTGGTGTGAAACACCCACGCTGAGCACGAGACAAAAGATAGGGGATGGAGGGGGCAGTGGCACTGCAGAAAGACCGGATACGTGTGCTGGGGCTGCAGCACTGCCAGGGTGAGCGCCATGGGTGGGGATGACCCCGAGCAATAGATGGTGATGTCACCTAGCGATGGACTGTGACATCCCCAAGCAATGGGTTGTGACCCGGCATCCCTCGCTGCTGGTATCTAGGCACCCAGTCCCACCCAGCCAGCTCGTGCCCACACTCCAGCTGAGCAGTTTGCGAGGACTGGAGTGTTGAGCAAGGTCTTGGTGTTGGTGTCCTGAGCGGGGAGTTGTTCCTTGGAGATCTTCCTGCTCGACTCCAGAGCCATTGAAGGACTTTCCCCGGCCCTGCCAGGTTCAGGCAGCCGGGGCACCCAGGGGACACGCTTGCAGCAGCAGAGGTGAGCTGGGCAGGGAAACCTGAGGGTTTGCTTTCTGAGGGACCTGGGCATTTCTTCCACCTCTCCCTGCACCAGCCCATGACCATGGCCTCTCTTCCTCTTCTAGCGTAACACCAGCTGCTGCAGCACCGGTGAGAGGGAGTGTCTCAACATCCCCAGCTTCCCCCAGCCCATCACAGCCTGTGGAGATCATGGCCACGGGGCTGGAGAGCCGCTGCACAATATGCCTGGACAGCTGGGAGGAGGCCAGCTACGCAATGCCATGCCTCCACCAGTTCTGCTACCCTTGCATCCTGCGGTGGGCTGAGAGCAAGCCCGAGTGCCCCCTCTGCAAGAGGGAGATCACCTCCATCTTGCACTCGGTGCAGGCGAATGACAACTTTGAAGAACATGTCATCCCACCACCAGCAGCACCAGCAGTTGTCATCCCTCAGACAGGAGGAGCTCTGGGACACCGAGCCACCCACAGTCTCCACTGCCCTGCAGCATCCCAGCCAGCAGCCCTGAGGATGGCGCCCCCGGCTCATGTGGGCCACCTTGGTCCCCACACCTGGGCATTCCTCTTCCAAGAGTACCCAGCTCTGCTCCAGCTCCTGCAGTCCTGGCTGCAAGAGGAGCTGGGGCTGATCATCGAGGATGCCCAGGAGGCAGGGGCAGTGCAGAGACTCATCCTGTCCAGCCTGCTCCTCTTTGGCCTGTGCGAGGAGAACCAGCTCCAGCTGCTAGGGGACACCCTGGGCCAGCACACGAGGAGCTTTGTCCGCCGGCTCGCTGCCACTGTTGCGCGCTGGTGCCGTGGTCAGGCCCGACGGGGGATGGGCCTGGGGGACACCCATGCTGCTGAGGAGCAGGAGGGCAGCCCCGCAGCTGCCCCTGGCCCCGCTGCCTCCCAAGGGGAGGCTCCTGCCCCCCGTCCAGCCTCCTCCCGCAGCCCCGACAGAGCTGAGGCAGAAGAGCGCCCCAGCACCTCACCGGCTGTCCTTCATGGGGGTCCTGGCAGCCCCCCTTCTGCCCCCGTTCCCACCCACGGGGAGCACCAAGAGCTGCAGGAGGACCCAGAGGAGGCTGTGCCCGGGCCCTCTGCTCCCAGCCGGGGCAGCCAACGCTCCCCTGGGAGGCCCCGGCGAGCCCTGAAGAGGAGGGCTGACAGCTCTGAGGACCCCTCCCAGCCCCCCAGGAAGCCACCCCGCCATCAGTGACCCTGGGAGGCTGCGTCAGGGGCCGGCCAAACCACAACCACGCCGGCAGCTGGGACTTGAGGTGGTCCCCAGCAGATCCCAGCCTTCGAATTCTTATGCAATAAGAGAAAGTAAGGGCCTGAAAACTGCAGAAGAACTCTTGTTATTGCTCTCAGTCTCGGTGGCATTGCTGTCCCCACCCGTGCTGCTTTCTCCCCTTCTCCTGGTGCTACGCCCTCCATTTCCTCATGTGTCTGCTGGGCCCCACCACCTCCTCCGCCCAGAGGCCTTGCAAACTCGGTACAGAGCCTGCGGCCTGGTGCTGGCAATGGCGCTGCCGTCTGCCTGGGCTGTGGGACTCAAGGGACGGGGTGCTCCCACTGGGGGTCCTATGCCGCGCGGCAGAGGGACGGGGGCAGGCCACATACTGTTTAGATACCACAAAAAACCCAAAAAGAAAGAAAATGAAGAAATAAAACCAAGAAGAAAAGAATTCCCTGGGGCCAGGGTTAAGGATATACAGAAAAACCTCCCTATCCCAGTTTGGCCTTCAGACTACTACCCAGTAATGATTTTTCAGGTAGGCAGTGATGAAATTGCAACAAGAAGTCCCAGGGCAATGAAGAGAGACTTCAGGGCCCTGGGCGGCTGTTTAGGGGAAGGGGAGCACAAGCAGTGTTTGCCTCTACCCCACCAGTCACAGGGACTGATGAGGGGATGAACAGGGAGAGCCAGCAAATCAATGCCTGGCTGCGTGACTGGTGTCACTGGCAGAACTTCAGGTTCTATTGACCACAGGCTGCTTCACAAGGCTGCTGGCCACAGATGGGGTACACGTATCTCAGAGAGGGAAAAGGGTCCTGGAGCAAGAGTTAGTGGGGCTCATTGAAAGGTCTTTAGACTTGAAAGGGGATGAGGATATAACTGGGCTTGCTTCACCTTCTGGGGTGAAAGCTGCATGCTCAGCTCCCTCTCTGAAATGTCTTTACACCAACACGTGTAGTATGGGGAATAAACAAGACGAACTAGAGATCTGCGTGCAGTTGAATGATGAGGAAAAGGCTGAGATGCTTAATGCCTTCTTTGCCTTAATCTTTAGTAACAGGACTAGCTGTACTGCAGGACTGCAGACTGCTCAAGTCTGCATCCTTGCCCTTCACTAGCTGCTTCCCAAAGGCTCATCGGGAACAGTTTTTCTATTCATGTAGCACAAAACCCTTCAGAAGTCCCAAAACATGCTTACTTTTGGAGCCATCTTAATAACCTGAAATGTGTTGCTCACCTCTCAAATCAAACTGGAAAAATCAAGGGCAAATCAAATCTCTGGCCTTAGCCCATGTTTGCACAGAGGTGGCTGCAGGATGGATTTTGGACACGACTTATGAGCACCCACAGGCACTCACACTGTACAGCTCAAGCCACACAGCCAAGACCAAAGGTCTGGTTTCCCAGTGACCCTTTGGAGTATCACGTGACTAGTTTTGGTTGCCACGTATCACAGCTTCTTTTCGCATTTACAGTTTCTAAATCCTCACGGGATCCTGAACGGTGTGCACTCACTGTGTGCAGTCACTGCAGCAGTCGGCTGTCAGTGATCCACCCATCCAATGAGGAATTTCTGCAGGAGCAGAGAAGCCGAGGCGTTTTCTGCCACTCAGGCAAACACTGCAGCGCTGCTGCACCACCTCTCCTGTCCAAACACACGTCACGCAGTGCTGCAGCAGACCCGGGGCCGACGCTCACCACCAGGCGTGCCCATGCCTGCAAACGGGCGCGGTACAGAGGACGTCGCGACGACAACCCCTGACCCGCCGGGCACCCCTCGCCCGCCGCCCTCCCCCGCCACAAACCCCGCCCCGCCGCGCTCGGCTCCCCTCGCCGCGCCCCGGCCGTTACCTGAGGGCGGGTCCGGACCCGGGCCAGACGGCCTGCAGCGGCCAGGGGCCGGCGGAGCGCCCCCAGGAGCAGCATGGCGAGCGGCAGGCCGCGCACAAAGGAAACGCAGCAGTCCGCGGTCGCTTCCGTGGGAGCGCGGCCGTACTGTCGCCCCCGGGGCGGGGCGGTGTGAGGCGGCGGGCCCTCCTCCTTCGTCGTCGGGGCGGTGGTGGGGCGGCCCTTGGGGCGGCACTTTCTGCATCCCGCCCCGCTGCGTGGGGCAGCAGCTGGCGCAGCCGCGGCGAGGGGTGTTCGGTTCATAGGTTTTGTTACGGTGCGGTGGGAGGGGGGGACGGTGGCTGCACAGAATCACAGAATGGTGGGGGTTGGAAGGGACCTGTGGAGGTCATCCAGTCCAACCCCCTGCTAGAGCAGGGTCACCCGGAGCAGGTCGCACAGGATCACATCCAGGCGGGTTTTGAATGTCTCCAGAGAAGGAGACTTCATCACCTCTCTGGGCAGCCTGTGCCAGTGCTCTGCCACCCTCAAAGAAGTGTTTTCTCGTGTTCAGATGGAACTTCCTCGAACTGTCTGACAGGCCCCTTGCCCTGTCACTGGGCACCACTGAAAAGAGCCTGGCCCTGTCCTGACATCTGCCCTTTAGATAGTTGTAAGCACTGATGAGATCCTCTCTCAGTATTCTCTCCTCTAGACTAAAAAGACCCAAATCCCTCAGCCTTTCTTCATAAGAGAGATGAGCATTACAGCACAGCTGAGAAGAAATGCTCATTCAAGTTACCAGTCTTCAGTGCCTGAAATGTGGTATCTCTCTCTCTGCCTGAGTGCCTCCATACAATAGAAGTGTCCTGATTACCTGGGGGGACCTGGGACTTCATCCCTCCCAGGCTGCCCTGGGGCAAACCACTTGGGGAATCACTCCGCCCTCCAGCATTTGCAGGATCAAATTGTATGGATAGGAATCCTCCACCCGCAGTCCTCGGTAAGAAAACCCAATGGCTTTTTTCTGTAACATTATTTTGTGTACACCCAAGCTTTGTGCTATTACAGCTGTATAGTTCTTACTACCACACTGTTACTTAGGGGTGGGATTTTGTGATTGCTGAGACTGGATACCTTTGGCGGAATTAAATATTGGCCAAAACGTGTAAAGGTAAAATTTCCATTGCTATCGGTGCATCCAGTGTTTTACCTGTAGGAGACAAGTCAGCTCCTAGCAAAAGGTAGTTTATGGAAGACTACCTAAATTAACAAGGCAGTATCTTTCATTATTCCTCTTAATAGGGGCAGCACATTCCTTCCTCCACCCCGAGTAATTGATTTTGAAGGCCTCCACATGGAATTAAAGTGAAGAGAGAAATAATGGATTTGTGCCTGTGGAGCTTTCATGCTTTTTCTCATAGTTATGGATAATTTTTTTCTTTGTTAAAGACAAGCCCAAGAAGATAGATTGTCTAAACTAAAATGAAATAGAAAAAGTAGTTCTAACAAACACCTTAAAAGAGTCGTGTGGAAAGAATGAAGTATCTGCACTGCATATATGTTGCATGTTCATTTGCAAGTGGTATTCTTGGTTACATTTTTTATATCAAAAGAACTGAGCACAATACAGGCTAAAGTGTTTTTGCATTATGGCATGAATAATTCTCACAGTTTCTACAGCAGAAACACACCTGAACTGTGCTTACTGATGCAGTTACTGCCAGTTTAAGATTGGTTTAGCTTGTGGGGGTTTTTTTCACTTATGAACAAATTGTATTCTAGGTGAAGGCAAGGAATGAGATGGCAAACTGCAAAACATTTAAGATTCTCCTTTGTTTATCTTACTATAAGGATGAAGTAATGTTGTTCATAGCTGTGTTGTGCTAGAATATCACTTCACATTTTTAAAAGCTTTTATTTTCATTGTTTGAACTTTTCTTGTGTTTGCTTTCTCATCAGGAATGATCACACAAGCCAGGATTTGAGCTGAATAGTCATAAAAAGCAGGTTTTGTTCTTGCTAACCTGAATAGTCAAGAAGGAGCTTTGATTTTATTTATTTTGTGTAGTCAGGGAATAGAAAGGTTAATCTGATTTTCATATTTGAGAAAAACAGTTCAACGTGGTGGAGAGCTAAAATGTACAACGAACTGCACTGGAACTTGGTGAAGGCATGAAATGATTCCTTGAAACTATTCCGCAAATGATTTTATACAGCAAGCAGATTTGAGAAAACTGCTTATGACTGCAGCTAAGGAAGTGGCTAAGATAAAATTTGTTGAGAAGGCTGTTCTTTCAGCTCTGCATTTTTGCCTGGAGCTTGAACCGAACTCCCTGGTATTTTCTCATTCATGTTCTAGAACTCCAGGAGTATATTCTTCTTTCTACATGGGTGTGACAGAGCCAGTGGTGAAGTGAGAGGATTGTACTTCCAACTCTTGCCTGCCACTAGCAGGCAAGCCTACCAATGGTAAGCAGGAGCTGTGCTTCATGGACATGAATTCTGCAACTCACAGATGGTATTGTTACCCCAAAAGTGGGGCCATTTACCCGGTGTGCGAGATGCCAGTACACACACAGAGCAGAGATATTTTATTCCAGTTCTGTGCAGAAAGGGGTGTGAGGGGGTATTCCCACAAAGCCAGCACCCCTAACACTGATTTGTTTTACAGTTTATAATACCACAGATCAAGCTATTTACGTATGTATGATTAACCAGTCTCTGACCGGTGCTCACTGACCGCTCATTGGTTAAAAGTTCTTTCACTTTGATGTAAAGGCACAGTGGTTCTTTATTCTTATGCACAGGCCTGGTGTCGGGTGGGGGTGTGTCTTCAGTGGGCTTCTTCAGCCTCGTAGGGGGAGTTCGTATTATAATTAGGGTCGGTTACTTGAGGATAGGGTTTGCACACCACTTCTGGCAGTTAGGCAAAAAACGGGACGGGCTTAACGCTAAGTGACATCGTGATATTGGGAATGAATGTCTCTGCTGCCCATCTGGACGCTTTCATGGTACCTGGCTTTAACAAGCATGTGAGAACCCATAGGAGAAGGCAGAGTTGAACTACATAGTTTCAACTAGTGCATTCATAAACGGCAACAGTATTGGACATCTGGGAATGACAGTGTTGATCCTGTAGGAGAGTATCTGTTAAAAATGCTTTTTGAAGGGAAGTTTTAATTTTGGTACTGAATTGATGAATCAAATGAAAATTTCAATTTATGTAGCTGTACTGCCAGAGCTGCCTGAGTTGCAATGAAATGGTTTATTAAAAACTTTTGTTACTGATGGAAGCCAAAGGTTCACAGAAGCAAAAAAGCAAGAAGGCGATTTGTGAGCATTAGTGAATTTCTGTGTTGTACTCCCCACATGCAACATTTTCATCCATTTTCATTTTCCCATGGAACAGGAAACTCTTTTAATCTGATTTGTTTGTGATTTGTGAACGTGGGCAAGCACTGGACAGGATTTTTTAAATTTCCTTTGTACTTTTAAGTGGAGATGGTGATAGTGAAAAGTAACCATCTGTATCAAAAGGCTTAATGCTTTCAAGAGCATAATTTGTGATACTTGCATAAACAAAGTGACTCAGAGTTTTGGAAAATGAGAAGGCAGAGTACCTGCCCCTTTGCTAAGGGAAGATGCTCCTATTTGTGGGTCACAGCTTTCCATTTCTTATTCCATGAACGATAAAACGAGGAAATTTCCTTCTATTTCTCCATAAATCCTTCAGCTTAAATTCCTTCCTCAGAAAAACAACCTTCAGAAGCACAGGAGGGCGTAACTCACCACTTGTTTTCAGTGGGAGTAGGTTTTCCATTACATAGTGCAGTGCCATTGGCAGGCTTGAGAAAGGTGTGCAACAACCTCATTTAGTGTAAGTGTAATGCACGGGGTTTCCACTGTTAGGTTTTCACAAGTGTCTCATGCTGAGTGCTGCCATTCCTCTCTATGGTTCTGCTGCTAGGCAAGCAAGCAACAAGTGGTTTCCTGATTTGCACACAAAGCAACATTCCTGAATGTAATGCAGCCTCTTGGTATGTTCGCAGTAGGCCAGAACATGCAAATATCCTCTGGGTTCCATTCTTTCAGCTGTTCCATACGAAAATCTGAATAACAGCTTATCAGACTCAGTATTTTCTTCCCTGTTTTTCCTAGCCGGTTTGCATTTTTCACCTCATGGAAACAATCTGCATTGTATATAAATATTTATTGTGTGGCACTGATGAGAATACCTACAAGAACCAGTGTCATCTCTGTGTTTACCAGCGATAAGAGTCATGTTAGTGTTCTTTGTACCCAGGGCCTGGAGGCATGCTTGAGCCAGAGTGCCCTACCAGGCAGGGAATGAACATCAAGAAAGTTGGTTTCATGTTTTCACTTTGCTGGAGAAAACCGTGGGAGAGCAACATAGTGTGTAACCTGTCTGGGAAGCAGGTCTGTGCTGTCCAGTCCGGATTTATCCACTCCACAACCCAGTATGTGCTGATGTTTGACACAGCTTCTGACCATGCCAGGGTGGAGTCCATCAGCTGTGTTGGCCTGGCTGAGAGACTGCAGCTTTTCAGAGCTGCACAGCAAGATAATAAACGGCAGACCAGGTGCTTATGGCTATCTGAAAGGGAATTAGAGAGCTGCTTCATACTGCTTGATTTTTAAAAACATTTGGGCCTGATGTTTGATGTCATGACACCTTGTGTCATTGTTTAGATCAGCACTAGGAGGAGATAAATTTTACTGCATCAAATGTTCTCCACTCATGTTGCAAGTACCTGTAGCACAAAACAGGTAACAGGTTACTACGTGTTTGAATTCAGTTCAAAAGAAAACATTAAGATATGTTCCTTGGTTTTTTTTAGAAGATGTGTTTCTTAGAAGTTTGGTGAATTAATTTTTCCTTTTTTTTTTCTTCTCCCCCTGGAAAATCTGTAATGGTTTAATGATATCAGAAGAAAGGACATGTTAAAGATTACAGATACAATTAAATCCTTCAGTCATTTTTGTATAGCAAAATGGTTTTGTTCAAAGCCTCTGGTTTAAAAAAAAAAAAATCATATCAAGAGGCCATAAATATTATATTTAAAGTATTAAAAGACTGCATTCATTGTTTGTGCTTATTACTTGGCCACTGTAATTGCAGGTTTTCCTCAGAGAATATCTATGTGGGCTTTGTGAATGATATTTTTAAAATTTGAGAGTGAAATATTCCTTTTAGTTAATGCCTTTTTAGTTAATTCGGCAAAAAAAAAGAATGCTCTGCTTGCATGTTTCACAGACAGGGTGACAAAAGGTAGGTTCTGCCACTGTGAGTATTCCAAGGACGGTGCAGCTCATGGAGGTCTGTGCTACAAAGAGCGTGGAAAGGAGACAATGTGAGTATACAGATGAAGGTTTACATGAGGAAGACCGAGCGGGGTTGACTTTTCACTTCACAGGTATTAACTAGCTCAATTAACATTTTGCCCAATAAAATTAAGGCCTGAAAGGATGCTGATAAAATACCCGGATCCTCTTTCACAGAATCACACAATCATCTAGGTTGGAAAAGACCTTGAAGGTCTTCGAGTCCAACCATCAACCTAACACAGATAGTCCTCAACTACACCATATCCCTGAGCACTATGTCAACACGACTCTTAAACACCTCCAGGGATCGGGACTCCACCACTGCCCTGGGCAGCTCATTCCAATGTCTGACAACCCTTTGGGTGAAGACATTTTTCCTAATATCCAATCTAAACCTCCCCTGGTGCAACTTGACACCCTTTCCTCTTGTCCTATTGCTTGTTACGTGGGAGAAGAGACTGACCCCCACATCACTACAGCCTCCTTTCAGGTAATTATAGAGAACAATGAGGTCTCCCCTCAGCCCCCTCTTCTCCAGACTAAACAGCCTCAGTTCCCTCAGCCACTTCTTATCAGACTTGTGCTCCAGACCCTTCACCAGTTTCATTGCCCTTCTTTGAACATGCTAAAGTATTTCAATGTCCTTCTTGTAGTGAGGGGCCCAAAACTGAACACAGTACTCAAGGTCCTGTGGGAAACTGTGTCAAAGACCTTACTATAGTCAAGGTAGATGACATCCACAGCCTTTCCCTCGTCCAATAAGCAGGTCACCCTGTTGTAGAAGGAGATCAGGTTTGTCAAGCAGGACCTGCCTTTCATAAACCCACGCTGACTGGGCCTGATCATCTGGTTGTCCTGCATGTACCATGTGATGGTACTCAGGATGATCTGCTTCATCAGCTTCACTGGCACCGAGGCCAAACAGGCCTGTAATTTCCCGGATACTCCTTCTGACCCTTATTCTATATGGGCATCACATTGGCTGATTTCCAATCTGTCAGGACCTCCCTGGTCAGCCAGGACTGCTGGTAAATGATGGAAAGTGGCTCGATGAGCACCCCTGCCAGCTCCTTCAGCACCCTCGGGTGTATCCCATCTGGTCCCATAGACTTGTGTATGTCTGTGTGGTGCAGCAGGTCACTGACTACCTCCTCCTGGACTGCAAGGAAGTCGTTCTCCCCATCTCTGTCTTCTAACTGGGGAGGCTGGATTCCCTCACTACAGCTAGTCCTGTTACTGAAGACTGAGGCAAAGAAGGCGTTAAGCACCTCAGCCTTTTCCTCATCATTCGTTACCATGTTTCCTCCTGTGTCTAGCAGGGGATGGAGGCTCTCCCTGGTCTTTATTTTACTATTGATGTATTTATAGAAGAATTTCTTGTTATCTTTCACAGCTGAAGCCAGATTAATTTCTAGTTGAGCTTTAGACCTTCTAGTTTTCTCCCTGCATAGCCTTACAGCATCTTTGTAATCATCTTGAGTGTCTTGCCTCTTCTTCCAAAGGCCATAAACTCTCCTTTTCTCCCTGAGTTTCAGCCAAAGCTCCCTGTTCAGCCAGGGTGGCCTTCTCTGCCAGCAGCTTCCCTTACAGCACATGGGGACAGCCTGCTCCTGTGCCTTTAAGACTTCCTTCTCGAGGGGATCCAGCCTTTCTGGACCCCTATACCCTGCACGACCGTCTCCCAAGGGATTCTGTCAAGCAGTCACCTAAACAAGTCAAAGTCTGCCCTTTGGAAGTCCAGAGTGACAGTTCTGCTGCCCCCTCTCTTAGCCTCTCTAAGAACAAAGAACTGTATCATTTCATGATTGCTGTGCCCTAGACGGCTTCCAGTCACCACACCACCCACCAGTCCTTCTCTGTTCACAAAGAGGAGGTCCATCTGGGCACCTTCTCTGGTCGGTTCACTCACCAGTTGTGTCAGGAAGTTGTCTTCCACACATTCTAGGAACCTCCAGGACTGGTCCTGCTCTGCTGTGTTGTATTTCCAGCAGATGCCTGGGAAGCTGAAGTCCCCCACAGGAAAAAGGGCAAGCAATCGCTTGTAGAATGTTTCATCCTCCTCTCTGTCCTGGTTGGGTGGTCTATAACAGACTGTCACCACGACATCAGCCTTGTTGGCCTTCCCTCTCATTCTAACACAAAGACACTGAATCCTGTCTTCACTGTACTTGTGTTCCAAGCACTCATAACAGTCCCCAACATACAGGGCCACCCCACCGCCTCTCCTTCCTTGTCTATCACTTCTGAGGAGCTTGTAGCCATCAACTGGAGCACTCCAGTCATGCGAGACATCCCACCATGTTTCTGTGATAGCCACTACATCATAGTTTTCCTGTTAAATCATGGTTTCTAGCACCTCCTGTTTGTTACCCATGCTGCGTGCATTGGTATAGATGCACTTCAGATGGGCTGATGTTCCCAGCACCTTTTTGTAGTTAGAGGTCGTAATTCCAGCCTGACCATTTACAGGTGTTCCCATGGTTGCTAATCTGTCAATAGCCCTTGCATCTTTGCTGCCCTGCATGCCTTCATCCCTTGCCTGAGATGGCAGAGTGAGGGTCCTTGCTAGCACACCAACCTACAAGCCCTGTCACTCTTCCCTTGGGCTTATATCTGGGAGGTTCAGTTTTTTCCCCTTCCCCCTTCAAATCTAGTTTAAAGCTCTTTCAGTGATCCCTGCTAACTCCTGCCCCAAGATCCTTCTCCCCTCTGGGACAGGCGGATTCCATCTGTTGCCAAAAGGTCTGGCATCCTGTACACAAACCCGTGACTGGAAAATCCAAAGCCCTGCTGGTAACACCAGTCTCGGAGCCATGAATTGATCTGCTGACTCCTCCTGTTAACTCCCTCATCCATCCTTGCAACTGAAGGGATGGAGGAGAACACAACTTGCACCCCTCATCCCTTAACCAGTTTCCTGAAGGTTCTGAAATGTCTCTTCATTGATTTTAGACTTCTCCTGGTCACGTGATCACTACCCACCTGAAAAACCAAGAGTGGGCAGTAATCTGTAGGTCTCACCAGGGTGGGGAGTTCTCCTGTGAGGCCCTTTACCTGGGCTCCAGGAAGGCAGCAGACTTCCCTATGAAGTGGGTCCGGTCTGCGTATTGGGCCTTTGACACCCCGCAGGAGGGAGTCACCTGTCACAAGAAACAAATTTGAAATGAGATAGACGTGTATATGCAGCCACCTATCGCCATGGGTCTGTTCTGCTGTCCTCCCCCGAGAACTGCCCTGAGACAGATGCACCAAGTTACAAAATAGGTGGTTTATTAAAGCAACAGATGTAACAAGTTCGGAATGGCCATTGATAAATCTGCTAAACTACAATAGCGCTACTAATCGATGTTAATACTGCTAGCGATAATAATACAAAATGCACCCAGGGATGCTCTCACCCACAAGGTGAAAGGCGTGAGTCTTACCCGGAGAGGCGTCCCTGCCTGGGGTGGAGGAACAGACACAGCCTGTTGACTGTCTGCCAGTACTTCTTTCCCGGCTACGAGATCCGGTGCTTCTCTCCCTGTACTCTCCCAATTTAATGATCCTTTTGTCCATCTTTTGTCCCCTAAACTGTGAGGCTCCCTCCCCTAGCTGATGTGTAGCATGATTTGGGTGGAGAGACAAGTGCTATGGTCATATATGTATAGCGTGATCTCTCAAAGCTTCATGAGCATATCCAGGGGTGTCAACTTTAATGTGCATTTTGCAGGTAATGAGGCAAAGGTCAGTCATGAGACACGTTAGCCTTCGAGGAACAAAGAACTACACAAGGTGCTTGTATCTTGCTGGCCAGAGCTGGAGGCCTCTGTCTCCATAGATCCCCCTACTTGGCTGTATCCTGTGATAAGAAGAGTGAACTGTCACTCCCCTGGGTTACACAAGATTAGCAAGGTCATTCATTAGAGTTCTGTTGTACACACGACAAAGCTGTCCACATTCCCCAAATTCTACAGTCACCTATGACAATGACCCGTCTGGGGATTTTTTTGGAAATTAACACATGGTCTAGGGTGACCTGGCCTTGGTGGACCTTCATCTTCCTCCTTATTTGCCTCATCCTCTTCATCTTTTTTTGCCTTGTCTATGAGTTCCAGGGCCCCATATCTCTTGTGTAGGGACAGCAGGGAAGATGAGGTGAGGGAGGCTGGGAGGGGATTTTCCTGCCACCCTGAGCACAGACCTGTTTCCACTCTCCCCCATCTCTTAGGTCCCCTCCTGCTGCCTGGTGACAAGGGGATAGGGGATCAACTGCTTCCTGTGGAGCCTCCATCTGCTCCTTTTGCCTCAGGGATGCTATGGTGTGACTACACCAGTCAATTTCCCTTTCACGTTCCCTGATACTTCTTGATCTTTCAAATTCTTCTTTGAGCTCTGCCACCAGGCTAAGCAGATCATTCCCCTGGTCACACTGCACACAGGGGTTGTCTCTGAGGGACAGGCTCAGGCACTCCCTGCAGCTGCAGACCTGGACCGCTGCATGTTTGCGTGGCAGCTCTGTCCAGGTTGCCACATTCTTTCTGGTGGTGGCTTTCAACTGAGTAGAGACCATAGCTCGGTGTTCTTGTGGAAAGCAAGGAGATGACCGCTAGCTAAGATAAGCTCTAGAGCCAGGAGAGGGACTGTGCCTTGTCCACATGCCTTCCCTGCACAAACTGCCGTGCCATGGTCTCCTGACGTGCCACACCCTGGTCGCTCGTGCTTCCTGGGAGCTGCTCTTGTACCTGAGGGGCTTTAGCTGCTGTCAACTCTGTTCCTGCCAGAGCTGCCCGTGTCAGCAGCTCCCTCTTCCTGCTCAGGAGGCGCAGTTTGAGGCACCCTCTCTCCCTTCGGCTTCTGCCTTCTCAGTTTCTGCCTTCTCAGCTTCTGCCATCTCGGCTTGTGGTTTTGCCACATTTTTTTGACACCTTGGGAAGGGTCCCCTGGTGCAATCCTCTGATCCGGAGCCCTTTGCCTCAGTGACTAAGTTAAAATTCTTTACAGCTTTCTCTTACTTGCTTCTAAGTTAAAATTCTCTACAGCCTTCTCTTATTTGCTTCTTTTTTCTGTATACAATAAGCTCTCTGTTGGAGGTGCAGAGTGAGATTTTCTTTAGGATTTAGCTGAGGTTGCAGTTGTATTCTGTACCTAGGTTTGCTTACAGAGAAGTGAGTGTAAGATGGGACCTAAGTATTACTTTAAGGCAGGCTCTAACTTCTCTAGTACGAAAGCACGTAAAACCAAGTGGCAGAGAACAATCTTTCAGGGCAACCCCACCATTCCTTGGGCAGGTATTTTCTGGGTCTTCTACTTAGTCTTCTATACACAGACCTGGACATGTATAACTTGGAGAAATTCAGGATGATTTCAGCTGAGGATGGAACAATACTGTGCCTCCTAACCTCCTAACCTGTCTGAGGCCTTGTGTGATGGAGGAGACAAGCAAAAGTACCTATTGCATCAGATTTTTATGAAGGAAGATGGAGTCCAACATGAGACAGCAGCCTGGGGAAGGCACCTTCTTACCTTGCAGTCCCATGCCAGGCCCAGCCCAGAGGTGGAGAAAATACGTGGTCCTGGGCAGGCACAAGAGAGAGTGGAAGGCTACTAGGGACCACTTTCCTTTCTTGGGTGATTTCTTTTACCCTCTCCCACCTTGGATCCAAGATTAACACAAGCAGTAAGCATGTAATTTTTAGGTATTTTGTTCTTTATCTCTTTATCTGTGACCCAGTGTAATACCAGTAATACTACTTAGGACATTGACCCACACAGCCTGCAGCGAAAGTCCCAATGGCTGTGTTAATGAAAGGAACTCCCTGATGGCTGTCCTTGACCTCCTTGGGGTTAGAGGCAGCAAGTCTTGTTGGACTTGTGTTGTGAGCAAACTCCTCTGCCCTAATTCAACTGTGGAGTTTGAGATTAAGTCCTGGAGGTTTTTTCATCAGTGAAAAGCCAAAAATAATGAGTGAGATTTCTAAGCAAGGCTGAGTTATCAACTCCAGTAACTCACCTCTCCTAATTATTGATGCATTGCTTAGATAAATGTCTCTTTCCTGTAGAAAAACAGTCTTGTCCCACTTGCCTAGAAAAGTTGTTTCCTCTTCCAGTCTCTGTAAATAACCTTTTTCAAAGCTTCCTTTGCCTGAAGTCACATTGAAATGAGTACTGATAATAGGCCTCTGTTTCTGGCCTTAGTTGTTCTTCCCTCAAGCCTTGGAAAACTTGCTTTTCTTGGTACTGCAAGACGAGAAGTTCCTCTGTTATACAGTGTCTCTTGCCAAAATCTAGGAGACACTGCTGCTCTTTAGGGTAATGAGCTGCAGGTCTGTGCTCATCACTGAAGGGAAATTTGCAGCAGTACTTGTCAGCAGCCTCTGCATCTGTCCAGCATGGTGTCATCACCATCTCTGTCCTTCCAGTCTGAATCCTGGTGCAAAGAGCACAGCTGAAGGATGGACTATTTCATCTACCTGTGAGTGAGTTATGGTTAACACAGGTTGAACATGGTAAGCAGGGTATAGCTCAGTTAAATAAACTGATGGGCTAAGAAGATGGAGGCTGGGAGCAGAACAAACAAGTCCAGCTGCTGTGCACCTCAGAGCAACTCGTAGAGTGGTACTAGGCAGTGAAAGCTGCGAGATCCACCTCAGCACTCCCATGACCACAAAGGAGCGACTGTAGTGCTTGAATAAACTGCAGGTAGACAGATATGAATTGAGAGGACAAGCAATGTGAAGAATGTTTGCAAGTGGGCTTGGCTCACCTGGAGATTGTAACTTACATTAGTGCCCATTCACTTTTACAAAAAAATACAGGCTTCTTTTTGTTTGCTTACAGGTACCCATGTGGGGCTCATTCTTTCAATAAAGAGTAAAAAAACCCAAACAACATTGGTGTGACCACACTATTCCAGAAAATGCTCTGAAACAGTGCTCTCTGTGAATGTTATTGAAAAGACATCTCTCTTCTGATTTAATGTATTAAAACCAGAGCAACCCAAATCCTTCTCTTTTTAAGTTAGGAAACCTATAAAATTCCATATGAAGCTTTGCTAGAGAGTCCATTGGTTAGTACAACTAAAGGAAGGTGATTGTGTAGAAAGTTCCAGTCTGGAGGAAAAATCTTGGCAGTAAGCATTTGAGTGATTCTATGTGGATGTTTCCTGCAGTGATACAAAAATAAAAAGACCAGTCTGAAACAGAAAGCATTCTGATACTTGTAGTCATCTTCTAGGGAGAAGGAATGCACCTACTGTAGAGAGAATCCTCCCAGCCAGCTCAGGCAGCTTGATACCAGGGAGCCTGTGTGTCACAGCAATGTTAGGCAAATAGGTTTAATCATTCACTGGGAGGGCTTCAAATGTCAATACTTACCCATGGGATTCCTAGTATTCTGAAGTCCTGCACTTCCCTACATTTACTTGGAAGCTATCGATATCCTAGCAGTTTGATGTAGTTACTCTTGAAGAACTTTGATTTTTAAAGACATCTGTACTATTTCAGAACAAAATTTTTAAAATAACTTCTAAAAGGGAACACCTATCCACATGTAAGTCTGTCATAACAGACTCTTCCACCAGACTTTACAGCATCAGCACAATACTCTGTATTACCTTGGTCATGCTACGCTAAGTTAAGCAAATTGTTATTTCTAGACCTGTCTGTCAAGTGAAGGAGCTGTGAACTGGCATTCAGTTTGTCTATGACCAGACAGACTGGGAGCACCAGAACTTGGGTTTGAATCTAGGTATTTCTAGCTCAGGGTCCTAAAAATGTATGGTCTATAAACCTGAAATGTTTCATTCACACTTGGTGACAGGTAGCTGCAGTAATCACTGCTCAACTCTAATGAGAAGGTAGACTGTTGCATTTTTGCTTTATCCAGCAGGTAGGCCTATCTCAATACAAACAAGTTGCACAGGCAGCAGGACTTAAAAGGAAGGCTGAACAAAAGCCAGGGTTGTTTTAATTTAGAGAAGAGGCAACTTGGGTGTCATATGATCCTTTTTCATGTAATTACAAGAGTGGTTCAGGAGGGAAAGGTGTAATCTGTTCTCTCTGTCCATGGTGGATAAGATAAAAGCACCAGGCTGAAATTACAGGGAGGGAAATTTAGATCAGATGTTTTCCACTTGTTAAGATAGTGAAACATTTGAAAAGATTGCCAGGGAGAAAGTAGGATATCCAGGCGTGGAAATAACAGGGATGGTTAAAATGGTGTTCGCGCATTCACACAGCTAGCATGGGCTAGATTAGCATTTTTAAGCTGAATATGGACCACAGAGTAAGAGTCCATGAGACATGCAGGGTCCATGCAGTGTGAAAGGGCAACGGGAAACCAATTTAAAGAAATCCTCTCAGTCTGCAGCCAGCAGCGATGTGGCAGATCTCTGCCCTCTTCTTTGAGGGATCATTTGACATGTTGGGGGCAAAACCAGTAAAAATACCATTTTGTAAAATGGTAACACTTTGACCAAATGCTGAGTAACGTACTCATGTATCACCAGCCCTCCTAATTGCTATCACATTCTGAAGCACTAGATGGCTTGAACCTTTCCTGATTAAAGAAGGTTAAGACATTTTTGACTACCTGACTTTCTGGGTTCCCCCCAGACATCTTGTCTAAATAATGTCAATTTCTGTGAGAAAGTAACTTGTATTTATACCTGGAGATTTTTACAGTGTGTTGATAACAAACAGCTACTGCCAAGAGCCATTCCTTTGTCACTGAAAGCCTACATGAGCCTTCTACATTTTGAGCAACTACCAGAACAACCAGGGATGCCTTAGTATCCTGGGGCTCCTGCAGAGCAATGCAGCTCTGCCCTTATATGCCACAAAGAAGTTCTTGCTGGGATTGACACAGACTCAGGAAAGGGTGGACAATGGTGAATGCCATGACATAATTTGGTTCAGCTCTTTCTTTGTAATTCCTTCTCTATCTGTGATTTTGAGGCAGCAACCTGGGTATTTACCAAAGAGTTGCCCTTTGATAACCATGAGCTCTTCCCTCTGCCAACAAATAAAGTGAAGGAGCCCTTTAGTTAGAGCTGGCAGAATTTCCAAGGGACCAGCTGTGTTGTTGGTGTTGCATCACTAAGTAAACTATGGCCTTGTTTGCCTGCTAGCAGGGCACATGAATCACGATGAACTTCTACCAATGGTAACAAAAAGTACAATATTTTGTTAAGTCTTTTTTCCTATGGATTCACTCTATAGGGCCCTCATACACACTTCATACACTCTTAGCAGTATTTCCCGTCTCCCATTTGTGTCCTGCTGGATACCTCTGGGAAGAAAAAAAGTGCCTAGATGAGTGGATCACTTGGCCAGCACTGACTGCTGCCCAAAGGGATGTGCTTCTCCCAATCTTTCCCTTGTAACAAGCATTAATTAAGTGCTGATTTCCATTGACCTGATTTTCCCTGAGACTTCTGTCCTACTTTTGTTTGAAATTAGCTAACCGGTTCAAAAGATATTATGGGAAGCAGACAGATGAACAAACAGATAACAGGTAGCATAACCCCGTAAACTCTTGTTTTCTTAGAAAACCAGGCTAAACTGAGCACTGTTTAATCAAATTGTTGCTGCCTGTGAGTTGGTCAAGTCAGGCACTCAAGAGAAAGCCTGCACCTCAAAAACCAGGAGGCCAAATCCAGCAGACACCGTGGGGGGACACACTAAACATAAAATCCCTGCCCAGGCTGGTCTGGTTGAATCCTCATTGATCCAACGTTCAGCAGTGCTGTCAGTACTGCTTCAGCAGACTGTGGGCACAGGAGGTGAAGACACCTTTGTGGCTGAAGGATGGGACTGAGTTCAGAAGGACAGGACATGGTTCCAAAGAACTGGGGTTGGTCCCTGTCTATGAGGGTGCCTTCTTTTGGGGCTAGATAAAGAAGCTAAGGCAATGGATAGAAGGATGTGGCAAGGGGGGAACCACAGGATCTCAATGCAAAGTATTGCCTTTTTCCTTTTCATGTGATTCATAGCAAAACATTGTTTTTTAAAAAAACATCAACTCAGATTGAACTGGAAACTTTGAGGGTAAGAAGCAATGCTTAGAAAGCATTCTGCACATTTTGGTCTGTCCCACAGGGTAAAAAGTAGTTGTATTAATAGCTTTGGGTGGTCTGTACTGTAGCTTATTTACTGCAATATGCTCTGGTTTTTGAAAGCATTCTGCTATGTTCATCTTCAGGATGGCTTTCATGCTCCAGTCCACTCCAAGGATGAGTTTTCCTCATAGTTGTCCAGTGTGTCGCTGCAATCATTTGAATTACATAGTGTCATCCTCTAAGGATGATTCTAGTCCATGCGGGAAGTTTTCAAGTGGTGACTTGTCTTGCCATCTTTAGAGAAGATCTTGGTGGCTTGAGATGTATTAGTTGTAAGACAACATGTTGTGTGCTGTGCATCCTACCATCTCCCAAACCTTCTACGGGCTCTGATCTATAGGAAAACCCATGCTTGTGGTGGCCATTAAGACAGACGATGTTGATCTGTTCACTTCTGCTTCCTCCCTTTGCCTGATCTCCAGCCACACACACTGGCCAAAGTACATTGCTGAAGTCTATGCCCAACCCCTGCTATTTCTTTTAAAGTATCCCTTGGATCCCAGAGATCTGACCTTATTAAATTCAAACATGGCTTTGTAAAGAGAAAAAAGAAAGGATCTTTGGCAATCTCTTTTTGCCCGGTTACCTCAGTGCATATAGCACTGAATTTCTTTTCATGTGTTTGAATGTTTTACATCCAGAAGAGATCCTTGGTGAGGAGCCTGCAAGTCCTCAGGCTGCATCAAGTGCAGCTGTATAGCTTGAGGCCCATAGGGTTGATACAAAGATTGCCTTTGCAATGTTCATGTTGCATTCCAAAAATGCATTCCATGCAGGAAATGCAGGGAGGATGCAGGAAATGCAAAAAGGATTCCTGTCATGCCACCAGATGGTATGGTGGTTTTGTGTCATCATAAGCTTGCAGTATTTGTTTTCTTTGGAGATCAAAGCCATTATATAAACAAGTCCATTATGTAAGCAAGTTATTTTAGCAATAATCACATTCCCATTATGGGAAGTAGAAGGGTTTTCCATTGTTCTCTTGGCTGCTACTAACCTCCAGTGCAGATCCATCTGTCTTCCATAGATGCGTCTAAAGAAGTGCTGCATGAGGAGTTCCTTGGAAAAGCTAGACCTTTAAAGTTTACCTACAGAAAACAGTGATCTTCTATTGGTATTAAGGGAGCTGCTAAGACATTGACAAATACTGACTTGCAAAAAGAGGCAAAAATCTCCTACCCAACTCACATAATGTACCCAACCTCAAATCCAAGATCTGAGTCAGGTTTATTTATCTGGGGTCACTGATTGAAAGGTGTTCCCCAGTCAAGGAGGAAGGAGGGACAAACGTGAGTGCCTCAGAATATCATTCTTTTCTTTTTCCACCAAGTTCCAACTGCTCAAGCTCAGGCAACCCAGGGAAATTCAGGCCCTCCTTGAGGGCTCAGTTCAGCAAAGCTCACTCCTGATACAGCTGGGCTGGCAGGCTATTTTGTGGCCACTTCGGATGTGCTAAATGCACTGGAGCAGAAATTCTTCACCATTGTGCTTCACTAGCATCTAAAAATGTGAATGTGAATCTGAGATATTTAGGTCCCAGTTTTATAAAGCTGCTGTGTGCCTGCCTAATTTCATGTATGTGATTATCTTCAGTGGGACTGTGCCATGTGTTTATTAGGGACTGAGAGGCGCCAAGCTGGAAGACGTCTGGTTTATTGCCATGCAAAGAGCACCCTTTTCATATTGACTGTAACACTTACTTACATCTGTGGTTTGATCATGTCATTCAACTTCTCTACCTCGGTTGTTTCAACTGAGAGGTCAGATTGCTAGGGTTTGCCTTTTTCACAGGTGATGTAGGAGGATTAATTCATAAGTGTGTGCCCTGGACTTCAGAGAAGTCTGTCAGTATGGAAAACTATAATTAAGAATTGTTTGTCCTGCACTTGAAAACACTTGCACAACAGCCTTATCCTAAGCACAGCTGACTGTTTGCCATTACTGCTCAAAGCAGTAAAGGTTGAACATGCTCGGCAGGGCCAGAATCAGACTAAAAATTACTTTTAAGATGGCCATTGGAAATCCAAAGTTTGGGAAGAACCTAAAGCTTTTAGAACCAAGGGAGACTCCAAAGGTCAAAGCAGTCAGTGATAGCTTTCCACTGACAGCAGGCTTTGAACCAAATTTGTATCTCCCACAACTGTGTTAGACAGTTGGCACTTGAGCACCATACATACTTCTTAATCTTCTGCTTGTCTCAGAAAACAGGAATCCAGCAAGCTCTTCAAGCCAGGAGACGAGTCTTTCTGACATCAAGGAAAGGCAGGAAAACAGCATGTTGCTTCTGCACCAACTATCAAAAAATCTAGCATCCTAATTTAAAAATATAAATGGAAGAGAATTGTGAAAGATTGGAATGTACTTGTGGGAGTGAGCAGCTTTTTCCCTTGGGATGAATTTGGACTTGGATTTTATCTTGAGATAGCTGCGGAATTGTAAAGGTGGTTTGATGGAGTTGTAAAAAGTCAGTATGACACTGAAGGAAAAAAGAAATCAAGCTCTCGGAAATAGAATAAAGAAGGATTTTTGGATTTGAGGGAGTCAGAAGCAGCACATCTGTTTCACCTGTATATGCTGGATCCACATGGAGATGTTGAGTGATAGGGAGTGGGATATGATAGGCAATTCCCACCAATGCTCTTGGTTGTTCTGATAAAACCCACTTTGCAAGAGATTGGGTCTCCATGCTAGAGTATTATATTGTCTGTTTCATGCCTTCTGCATTCCTGGTGAAGATTTCCTGGAAGTAAGGGGCAAAAAGAGGTAGATGATGTATAACCTGCTAGCTTGGCTTTGAGTACAGTTATGTGGAGTGTAGAGGAAGATCTATGGAAATGGTGAAAACTAATGCTGAGGGCTATAACACAGGAGCAGGCAGGAGCTACTTTTATCCAGCTGCTGATGGAAAAGTAAGGCTGAGGTAAATGGTGGGGGGAGCAAAGGTGATAGCAGCAATTCATTTGGGAGAAAAATGGAGGAAGAAGCTCAAATGGAAAATGATGCTTCTTGGCTAGAGCATTCTGTCTGTGCAGGGTGGGCCTGGCTAGATGTGGCATTTCGCACCACTTCCAGATGGTGGGCAGGAACGAGAGTGGGGTGGGCAGGGACGAGAGTGGGGTGAGACTGAGGATGTATGGCAGCGGGGCTGGGACGTTTCCCTGTGGGGGCAGCAGCCGTGTATAGCAGGAGGGCAAGGGGACTGAGAGCTCCTGTGCTGGGGTCTAGGTTTGAATGCTGTAGGAGGCCAAGGCTGTGAGGAGCAAGAGGTGGGGCTGGTTGTGAGGAAGTGGGGTGATATATGAGAGGGTGGAAATTTAGAGGACACATGCTGAGGTTGACATTTGGTGAGGGAAGAGAGGGAGGAAGAGTCTGAAAGGAGGTCTGAGGTCCTGCTTTGACAAGGAGCAGGAAACTGTAGGAAATTTACCCGAGAAGAGAGGACAGGAATCTTCCCCTGGTAGCCCATTTTCTACCCACAGCTTCAGTGTGTAACACCAGACATACACTCCCTGTCACCTGATGCTTCTTGCTCCATGCTCCCAGACACCCTGGGGCTCTTGCTCTCCTAGCTCTCTGCATCTCTTCAGATGACCCTTCAAGGCTGATGTTAGCACAAGAGGATGTGCAGCCACCTTGTGTGTAAGACTGCCTCAGGAAACCAGCTACAGAAGGAGAAAATGCCATACCCTCCCCCCATGCCTGGTGAAACAGCCCTCAGCACTGGAAACCGTGGATGTTACCATGGTGCTGCACTGGGAGAGTGGCTGTCTCTGGTGTCACACTCCAGCCAGACACACGATACCTCCGGCTCAAGTCTTTCAGCTTTGGCTCCTGTTTTCTGCTGTGGGAATGAATGATGTCATCCTTTGTTTAGAAAATCTGCCATAAGATCTGCCTGCAGAGACCTTCCACTTCCAACCAAAGTCAGTGTCCATCTGTTCACATGGGTTAGGCTTGCTCTGTCCCAGTGAAATGTGCTTAATGGTCACCATTTAACCTTCTACCTGTTATTTGTGACTGATGCATGCTTGCTGCCTGGGCAGAGCTGGGGCAGAGCTGGATGTGCTTTGCCGTTTCCAGCCATTTATTGTCCACACCCATTGCAACTTTATTTAAGCAGAGGAATCAGATCTTGTTAGTACTTTTCTTCTCAGTGGAGTTGATTCCCTCTTTGGCTGCAGCATTTCAGGCAGTGGCTGCTGTACAAGCATCCCAGAGTTGCGGACCATAATGATCTCATTTTGGGGAGGACAGAGGGGTAATGTGCCTTACATTTGCCTGACTCTGAAGACTGCTTGTTGCATGTCAGTGCAGTCATAGCTGTAGCTGCAGCAGTCCTCCTCTGACTTGGGTTTTCCAGACACTGGTGGTGGTGTAAAAAGCTGCTATTTACCCTAGCAAAAACCCTGCCATTGAATAAATATTCCCTTTCCCTCACTTCTCACTGCCTTGGTATCTGGTGTGCAGTCTCAGTCCAGTCTAAATCATCTGTAGAAAGAGAAAGAAGACACACATGAAAAGGGGAAAACTGTACAATGGGACTTTACAGGAGGATGCCAGTGTCTAAGGAAGCCAAAAACACAAAACCACAGTATCTTGGCTTGAAATGTATGCTTCCCCTGATCATAGCATACCACACAGTTGCAATATTTGGCATCTCCTTTTGGAGGTCAAGACCAGAATTATTTATGTGAGACTGGCTAAGGTTTTCCTAGAAAGGATGCCATTCTGTAGAATTGCATATATTTTTCCGGAGGGGAGAAGACCACCTGGAGCATTTCTGTTCTGCGTAAATACAGTGTGCTCCCATCACCTCTCTGATTGAGTGCACTTCTGAACACCTCTGCTGATGTTCATGCAAAACACTCCTTCTTCTGATGGCTGTTAGTCTAGATGGGATATTTTAGTAGTGAATACATCTGGTTACCTTACCCAGGCACAAGGCAAGGACAGCAGAGGAATCACTCAGTCTAGTGCAAATGGGGTTATGAGAGGAAGACTCCTAAGAGTAACCATTCTTAGGTAAAGGTTTTGTAGACTTATTTTGAGATGGAATTTGATGATTTCTCTGGTTCAACAAAGCATTGTTGACTTGATGAACATATGGCCGTGCGCCTCAGTCTGACAGAGGAAGGTCTCTTTTCCTTTACATTCTTCCTTTGCTTTTCTGCTTGGCACTGTATACTCTGGGAAAGAGCTGAGGAGTGTGCATGTCAGATTGACTTGTGGAGCTGATGATTCTGGTGTGATGCTTTGTGCTAGAACGCAGTGAAAAAGCCCCTTCCCTCATATCCTCCCAAAGGCCAAATCCTGCCTTGACTATGGATGACATTGCAAATAAACCAACCTGTGATTCTCTCCTATACCCTTTATGTGGCAAGTTGTGGGAAGGAGTCTTGGTGATTTGATCCATAGAACCCTCCCTCATTAGCACAGACCCAGCCACAGAAACAACAGTGAGCTCCTGGGAACTAGATGAAATTTGCTTTTCCCTGCCTTTGTTGTTGGTGTTCCTGTTGCTGGAGCATCCTGGACTCCTAGACCTGGCCTCTTGCTTCCCTGTCAGAAACAGGAGGGAGGGCTTTCCCACACCCAGAGGGATGGCTAGGTTGCACCCTTAGTGCTGGGGAGCAGCAGGAGCGAACTCGGTAGGATGTGGCAGCCCAGGGGTAACTGACTATTTCTCTGTCACTTTTGGAGGTGCTTGGGAAGGACATGGCCAGCCTCAGCCTGGTTGAGACCCTTCTTTGGGTTCTTAACTCTGGAGAGCTTTTAGTAGGGCCCCTAGGTCACACCATGAATGCTGCACAAGGTTGCCACTTTTGCATGAAATTAGCAAGGAAAAGATTTGATCACCTGTCTCTGCTGGGGGCTTATCAGTCCCACACAAAATCCCAGGAGCTGTGACTGTTTGCTGGGGATGGGATGGTGCTCTTGGCTGCCACTGGTGGCCTGCTCCGAAGGTACAGACCCCCTGCAGATGGGCTGATTTGAGGACCCTGAAGCCCTTTGCTAAAGAGAAGACCAAAGAGAAAGATTTGCTAGAGATGGGGAAGGGAAAAGGTTAAGCTTAAGAGAGGGGGTGACAGCAGAGACCTGGGAAGTAACCATGAACCTGCCAAAGCAGGGATATTCAGCAGGGTTTTCTGTGTCCTTCAGTCTGGCTTGGGCTAATACGGAATTTTCTGAAGACTCACCCAGCAGGAGAGGATGTACCTGTGCTGTAAAGTCCCTGGTTTTTGAAAATAAATGTCAGATTGGAGATCCCTAAAGTCTGATGGGTGGAATAACAAGCCTCTGAGATTTCCCACCAAATGCTCTAATTTTGGCCATCTACAGGGCTCCCCAGGCAGGGAATGTCGGTCATTTCCTTTCCTCCCAAGGGACGTGTCAGATGGAGAAGGGAGTGAAGTGAAATCTCTGGAGACAAGAGATGGAGGGTCTGGAAAAATCATATTTCCTGGAGTCCTGGGCATGGCAAGGCTCCTGAGAATTGTCAATGAGGGAAGGAGCAAGTCGAGAGTCAGTTAATCCCTCAAAGGAAAGTCTGCAGAAGCTTTGGGTGGGAGAACAACCCAGCCTGACAACCTGCGTGGAAAGAGCCACGTGAAGAATGATGATACTGGCATGGCTTGCAGTGTACCCCTCTTTGCAGCAATGCCAGCTAACCAGCCTGTGTATGCACTAGCCCATTCCCTGCTGTGGCTGTCACCCTGGGCATTACTATAATGATTTATTAGTGCTATATGACTCTTCTTGAGGAATAATGGAAAGGTTACCCTCATTACACCCAGTTGTTTCCTAGTCTGCACCTTACCTCCAAATCTGCTCTTCCCCTTGTGCTGTTGCAGCCACTTTTCCACTCTTACTTCAGAAAGAAAGAGTTGTGATGGTGACTGTTTTTCTGAGTAAAACAAGAAAAAAAGTTGTTTTCCCAGCTGTGTCCAGAAAAATCCAGACACACAGAGGAAAATCCAATAAATGATTAGCTCAGTCTTTCCATCTGCAGATAATGGTATTTCCGGTTGGTTTATTTATTTATTTATTTATTTATTAAATTTTTAATTGCTAGCTGCCTTTTCCCTCATGGAAAGACAGAATCTCTATTTGATTTGAAATGCAATGTCTTGAGCCATTTTCTGGTGAGTACCTGGATGATGGCTTACATGTGGTTTTCTACCTTTGAATGAGGAGGAATAAATTGGAAGTGAGTTTCCTGTGCTCCTCTCATCTCCCTGTGAGAGAATAATGAATGAGAAAGCACTTTTATAGGCAAAAGATTACAGAGTTTATGCATTGCTTATTCTTTACAGAGCACTGTTTGTGACATGCTTTTTTTTTTTTCTTTTTTTTTTTTCTGAAGGGGTAGGGTGGTGAGAGAAGGTATTTTCAGCTGTGAATTTTTGATCCAGACCATTAATATTTGCCTTACGAAGTGGTGGGAAAAGGCTGGTGCCAGCCGCCTGGAACTGGCACTGACACAGCAATGCCATGATGCTCAATCCCCATTGTGACCAGAGGCAGGTTTGATCCATGTGGTACGGTCAGAAAAACGGGTTTGATTTGCTAACCTGCTCTCACTCTGGTGATCAAGTGTTGGGGCTGCTTTGAGTACACCTTGGCATCTCCTTGGCACTATATAACTTTCACCCTTTCCTGTTTCTTGACCTCTCATTTTCCACCTAAGACTCCTTGCAAACAAGCAATCCACCATAATTCCTTCTTTGCCTTGGGCCCCAGTTGTGCTACTAGGCATACCTAAACTTTGTATTTTCAATACCGTTACCTAGGCAACATCAGTTGATAGGATTACCAGAGCATCACTGGCTTTGCAAGGCTCCACTCCCCAAAATATCCCAGAAACTGCCTGTTTGCCCACTTACTTCTCATACAACTCTCTCTTAACCGAGCTGTGAGATCCAGCTGTCCCTCGTGGTGCTTTCACACTCCTATCTGCTGTGCCCAGCAACTTCTGACATTGTGTCTGGCTTCCTGTTCCCTGTTTGCCAAGCTGAACCTCAGCTCAGCACCTAGACCACATCTGGGTCACCTGCCTGGTGTTGTCTCCCTGCTCCCCATCACTGCCCTTGGCCAGGGGATTTGAAGCAGCTTAGCCACTGAACCAGGCTGGACATTCCTGTGGAGTTAGTTGACTGTTTGTGATCTTCACAAAGGTTGACTGCTGGGTGCCAGCCTCTGTCTTTTTTCTTTTTTATTTTTTTTAAATTATTCTATGTTCGGCTATGTCAAAATACATGCTGTATGCTAAAACTTAAATCCTTAAGCAATTTGGAGCACTCTGTAGATGTGACAAGCCCTCATAACTGCCTCGCAAGCCTCCAATTTTTTTGTCAGCTTTTGCCACAGTCATTTTTTTTGATATAACTAACTGGAAACTTAAATCAAGCCTTTGGGCAAAAATTACATATTTCCTTCATAAATGAACTAAAACCATCCCACTTCTCTGCTGACTGCCTGTTCACGGTAATGTTTTGGGATTTAATATGGCCTTCGTGCAGAAAGCGATGATCGATGGTATAGGAAATACTGCTTTCCCTTGTGCATATCTCAGGACGGGTGGTGCCAAACCCTGTCACCCTCGTTTGCAGTGAAGCAAACCAACAGCTCAATGCCAGCGTGGCAGAGGCTTGCAGGATCATCCTCCCCCCAGCTAGGAAATGCTCTCCTCTCCCAGTCCTATGGCACAGAGCATATTCCTGGCAGCCTGAATGTCTGGGTGACTCAGGCCAGATGACTGGATTGGAGAGAAAAGGTCAAATTCTTCTCAGCTGAACACAAGCAGGGGAATAAAAATCAAATTGGAGTGCACTGGCCGCAGCTGCTGCCTAGGTGCCCAGGGCTGGGCGATGGGCGGCTGCCTCACAAGGGGCAGCCCCAGCCCTCCCCTCAAACCCGGCTTTTGCTCCCAACAGCCTCCTGGCCCATAGTGGCGTTACCTCAGCCCTGCCGGGGAGGAGGGAGGCAGAGCACAACACCTCCCCAGAGACCCACACTCTGGGTGATTTCTTTTTCCGCTGCATTAGCCAGCTCAGATGTGGCACAGATGCAGCCTGTGCCCTTGCACCAGCTCCCAGGGCCTTAGAGGTGCCTGAAACAGACGGGACAAAGCCCTGCTGGGGCTGAAACTTGCTTCGCATTGCAGCCCTGGAAGGGGGAGAGGGCTGAAGCCCTCCAGCACATCACCCTGTCCTGCAGGGGCACTGCGGTCCCATGGCGCATGTCAGCTATGGATGGATTGGCACGGGGCTCCATCACAGGGACATGCTGCTCCTGTGGGTGCTGGGCTCAGCCCTGGCACACGGGGCAGAGGCGGACAAGGCAGTGCCTGCGGGCCTGTGGACGGACCTCTCTGGGACCCGTGCCAGGCATTTCAGGGGATGGAAAGCCAGATTTGTGCAGTGGAGGGCTGCAGAGCAGGGCAGGAGGCGGATCCTGTGCTTGCTGCTCCTGGGATGTGTAAGTAAGCATGGCTGGTGGTGCTGCAGAGCCAGCAAGAGGCGTGAGATGGGGAGAGGGAAGCTGTAGGGAAAGAGAGGGATGTGTTCTGAGACACAGGGTACACCAGGCCTAAGGCACCTGGACGATGGAGGCGGTGTAGTCTCCTGCAGGGTGGCATGGGTGGAAAGCAGTAACAGCAGTGCTTGGGTAAGTACAGAGATGGAGGTGGTGAGAAAGAGGGGTTTGGGTTAGGAGAAGCAGCGTGAGCTCTGCGTGCCACAGCCCTGTTGGGAGGAGTGTGGGGAGATGCTGCTGGACGGAGCCTTCAGGTGTGCTGGAAGAGCAGAGGGATGGCGCTGCCACCCCATCTTACTGCCAAACAGGGAAAGCTCCAGGTCTCGGTGCATCATGCTTTATGCCTGGACTTACCTTTATCCTGCTGGAAATTGATTTTTGGGGTTTTTTGGTGCTGGAGAACAGAAAAGCCGAGGTTGCCCTGTACTGGCAGGGAGCGCAGCTCCAGCAGTGAGCTGGGAGGCCGATGGGGAGCTGCACTGTGCTTTCTCCTCAGCAGGAGAGGTGCTGCTGTGTCCGGGTGTGGTACGCTTCTGTCAGTGACTTCATGGTGCTGCGCTTCTACCACGGGGACTGTCCGAAGCCTTTCATCACAAGAAAGCAACAACTTTGCCTCCCACCTAACCCGCAGCTTGTTCACCAGTGCAGGGCCAGAAGCAAACATCAAGTGTTTAGTGAGTTCTGATCCTCAGTTTCGGTACACGAATAAAAATAAAGCTTTCGAGTGATGCTGAACAAACCCCTGAAACTACAGAAACTCACAGCCTTCTTTCTGTGACTCGTGTAGCTAAAGCGTATCACCGAGCCCACGAGATTTGGGAGAATTCTCTGAAGCGCAGTTTCCGAGGGGGAAACCCCGTTTCCACGTCAAAGGACAACTTGTGGAGTTCCTGGTTAGGGAAATCCTAACAATGCGACTGCCTGCTTGGAAACCTGGCCCTGCAAGAGAAGTGCCAGCCACCTGTGGAGCAGATAAAAATAAAACATCAGGTTTTTTCGGAAGGGGTTACTCCGGAGACATCTGTGTTCGTTTGCTCTGCGAAGGAACGCCCCAGGGCTGGAAAAGCTTTGGGGCTGGCTTGTGGGTTGGTGTTTTTTTCCAGGAGCTGCGACCCGCACGGAAGGGGTTTAGGGGCGGAGTGCGGCGTGCCCCGGCCCCCGAGGGCGTCGGACGTGACCCCCCAGTGCCGTGGCTGTGGACACGCCGGCTGGGTGGCGGTTTCCACTCTGCTGCCTTTGCTAATCCCGAAATAATTCCTCTTTTTTTTTTTTTTAATCTTCCCGAGGAGCACTGCCATACCCCGTCCCCCTTCCCTCCATGCCCGCCCGCGCCCCGCCTGCCCTCCCCTCACGGGCAGCCCCCACCCCCGGCCCGCCCCCCGCCCCCCGCCCCGCCCCTCCCGGCCCGCCGCGCTGGGGCCGCCCGCCGCCGTGCTGCCCGGCTCCGCCGCCGGCGCTGCGGGCCGGCACGGGTCCACGGCCCGGCCCGCCACGGCACGGCACGGCACGGGCCTGCGGGAGGGCGGCTGCGATCCGCCGCGGCCGGCGATGGGAGATGGACGGAGCCGGCGGTGCGGTAAGGGGCGGTGTGTGCGGGGCGGGGGGCGCGCACAGCCGGAGGCACTTCTTCCCTTTCATTTACCTTTTTTTCACCCCTTTCCTTTTCTTTGCTTTTTTTCTTCTCCCTTTTTCTTTTTTTTCCTTTTTCTTTTTATTTTCTTTTTCCTTATTCCCATTTCCTTTTCGTTTTCCTCTTTTTTCCTTTTCCTTTTTTTTTTTTTGTCCTCGTTTCTTTTTCCCTTTTTCTTTTTCCCTTTTTCTTTTTCCCTTTTTCTTTTTCCCTTTTTCTTTTTCCCTTTTTCTTTTTCCCTTTTTCTTTTTCCCTTTTTCTTTTTCCCTTTTTCTTTTTTCCTTTTTCTTTTTCTTTTTTTCTCTTTGCTTTTTTTTCTCCTTTTCACACTTCCCTAAGGGAAAAAAGCTCAGAGCCTGCTTCTGCACTTACTACTGCTAGATCCTCAGAGACACCAACTGTACCGGGGGGGCTGCGCTGGGACCCCCACCCCAGGGCCGGGACCCCCAGCTTGCATCATGCACGGTCGGTTTTGCTTCTGTCTCCGTGTAACTTGTCTGTGTAACAGATCAGCACCATTGCTACACTGACAAGCTCTCTTAATCCTACCAAATTCTGGAATTAAATGAGATGTGAAAAAGCCAGTGTGTTTGGCTGAGTAGTAGCATTGTGCTTTCTGGGGAGGAGTAGAGCTGAGTTGAATTCACCAAACGTGTAGAGTTTTAGAACATTAAATGTACACATGGACGCTGCTGTGCAATTGTGGTGTTAATTTTCATCGTTCCTACTTGAGACCAGAGCTACGCTTCTCAATGGGAATGTAAACATAGAGTTGTAATGAGCTTGAACTTCACACAAACTCGACAAAGATGCTAACTTCCCATACAGATGCAATATTTCCATTCCATAAACAACAATTACCTGGCTCCCACAGGGTGCCAGCTAGTACTTTGTCAGTCAGAGCACATCTATATGCTATTGAAGTGATTTGGGTGTGTAATAGGCAACTGCAATTACTACTGCTTTTGCAGCTTCAGTCATGCTTTAATTTCTCTCTGAGCATAGAGCCATTAAAACAGAAAGTCAAATGCAGTATTTCTAATGAAACTGGTGGTTGCACACCAAGTGTTTGAAGCAAGTGTAATAGGCTACTGAGAATGATCCAAGCCTTTCTGATTTAGCTAGTAGAAAGAAACCTCTTTCTACTCCAGATGCTTTTCCATCAGTCATATCCTGAGTTGATGTGTTTCAGCAGATGTTACCAGTTTGACGCTAGCTGTGAGTCTGACCCGGCTCTGATGATTTACACAGACTGAGAGTTTGGCTATAGAGATGTTCGGTTTTGGGTATGCCTTCTGTGGGAGAGAAGGTGAGGTTAAACCATGTAGGAGTCCCTGTGCAAACGCTCCCCTTCAATTACAGCCTTGGTTCATTGCAGAACGAAGTATAAGAAAATCCTTTGCAGTAGTGGTGATGTTAAAAACAATTCCAATAAACTTACACAGTGCTCTCTTCAAAACTCAACACAACAAAAAAATCAGGACTTCTTGATGCATAAAGAAAATTCTTGCACAACTAACCTGTGAAAGCGGTCCTCTTGTGCTCTTGCTGCTTGAGCAGATTATCTGATTTACTATTGCCATTTCTATGCCATCAAGTTGAGAAGGAAAAAAGCAGTGAGGATCCTAATGAACACACTAGTGTTTTTTTTTTTCCCCAGCAAGAAGTTCTTCTCTGTTGTCAAGCTGCAGAGCTGGAAGACCTGGATGTTGTTCAGAGTATTTCCACTCCCTGCCTTCCTTCCCCTCTCAAAATGGTCCCTTCTATTCTTGCCCATCTTACCAGGAAAGTTTAACGTTTGGTTTTGCAGCTTTGATTTAAGAGATGGTTTGGGGTTTGATTCCTGTGGGATGAAGAGGCAGTCTGTCTGCAGTGGTACTGTGGACCAGTGCCATGGAGTATCCCTGCAAACATGTGGTTGTTTCCCTAGGCGTACTCGGAGCCAAGTGCTGGGAGCTTCAGCATTGGGGACGGCGGTAGAGGCAGCACAAGTCACACCCTGCACGTGGCTATTGGTGCAGAGGAAGGATGCTTTGGCTGTGGCTGATACACTGTGCTTGAAACAATCCCTGTTCCACGGAGAGACAGGCTGGCAGACGTGGGAGGCTGGGTGATTTTTTTCTCAGACAATACATGTGTTTCTTCTTGGAGTTCCTCTGTTTAGTTGCAAGGGTCCTGAGAGAGAGAGCAAGAGCCTGGGGTACTGTCAGGTGCTGATTTAAAGATAATTTAGAGGTAGCACAATGCGGCGGCTTAGGGAAGGGAGCACAAGGAAGGAAGGAATAGTGTCTGAAGAGTAAGATTAGGCGGGTCTCCAGGGTACTGCAGAGCCATCTGCCAGGCTGCTGTGCTCCGTCTGAAGTTGGGCAGACCTGCAAACTGCTGCCAGAACTCAAAGGTCAGGGCAGTCAGCCACCAGCCAGAGTATCCTGCTCCACATCAGTTCTGCAATGAGGGCATCGGGGATCCCTGGGGTGCAGCAGCTGGTAGAGTTATCGGTGTGAGGTTTGTGGGCTTGGCTGGAAGAGGGGGCAGCATCCCTGAGCTCAGTGACATATGCCACTTGTTCTCCATGCAGGGACCTTTCCTCACAGCTGGCTCCTGGTGGAAAGCATTGTCGGGCTTCTGGGGGACCAGGGATTTCATGGACTGGCTCTCCCTCCCAGACCAGCTTGGTCGCCCGGGGGGTTCATCACATCCTTCTGGTGGGTCGTAAAGCTGTGAGTGGGTCCTTGCCTTTGGAAGTTTGGCTGAGAGGTGTGATGTGTAACAGAGAGCTCCTTCAGATTGTTGCCATGTGGAGAAGTGGGGCCACAGACTGATAAATGTAGGTCTTGCGCAATTTGTGTCTTATATATCTAAATATCTTTCTGAAGCGATTCCTGTCTTCTGGCACCCATGCTAACAGAGGCTGTTTCCAGTCCTTTTTCTCCTGTTTGCACTGACATGAGGTTGAGAGGGGATAGAAATTGTACCCTTCTTTGGGGTGAAAAAGCTGTTAGAGACCAGCTCTAAGTGTCTGCCTGACACTTTCAGTCTGCCTGTTTCCTGTTCCTCTCAGGAATGGCAGTGTTTGAAGTACTCTTCTGCAGTCTGTTTCCAGGTGCTTTTTCTAAGCACAGCCCCTCCTTGCTCTGAGATAGCTCTTGCGGTTGTGCCAGTTCCTGTTGGAGACCTCGGATTCCTGGGATGCTAATGCATCCAAGAATTTATTCTCTACATTACAGAGATGAGCAAGGTGGGTTGTGAATGGGGCTTAAAAGCAGGGTGGGGGTAAGGACTAGCCTTCTGGGTGCCGGCTAGGTTGCTACAGGGTTGAATCCAGAGTCAGAGGAGTTCAGGTATTATCTAGCCTTTGAAGCTTGAATTGCTTCTGAATTGGCTGTACTTCCTGGATGCTGTAAGCAAACCTGCCGGGGCACTGGATCAAGCTGTCCGTCAGGGATCAAACTGTCTGCCAGAGGGGGAGCTCAGCATTTCAGCCTCCACCGAGCACTTTGGCTGCCACTCTGGCTGCGGGAAGCACGTGGTGTTTGCTGTGGCTTGCTTTGCTAGCTGTACGAAAAGATTTTCAGGGCCACAACTGCTGGCTAAGCCTAAGGAGACCAGGCTGGAGCTGGCTTTTGGGGACGGGCTGCCAAGGCAGAAGCACACTGCTCACTGTCACGCTTGCTGAGGGCTTCATGTCACAGCACCTGGAAAAGGACTGAACAAGAGAGCATCGTCTTTAGTCTGTGACACAGTGGTTTGGAAGCAGTAAGAAAACAACCCAACCAGCACAGATTACACAGTGCAAACCTGCCTTTTTGCAGAAGCAATGAATGAGATTTGCTTTCTCTTCTTACCGTGAAATAGCATAGTAGAAGCCGTGGCTTATCTCCAGAGTGTACTCATTATTTTTTTACAACAGTTTTTAAACAGGAAGTGTCATTGGGGTAATAACTGCATCTCCCAGGCTGAACAGATGCCAAGTGTGATGACAAGATGCATTTAAGCCTGGGACGTGGCTGCGTTTCAGCATTAATGGAAGTATCCTTACCAGGAAAGCCATTTTCACAGAAGAAAACAAATTCCAGTACCAGTGCGTTCTGGTTTTGATTAGCTTTCTTGTCTGTGGACTCGCTGTGGCCTATTGAGTTAAAAAGAAGTATTAACTTCTTCACCAGTGGGACAGTAGTGCCAGTTGGTCTACATTGTGCTGCTTTTGGGGGATACACTACCTTTGGTGTCTTCTGCCTTCCTGCCAGGCTGAAACTGCTGGGTGGCTCTTGACCATTCACAGGGCTGCCCAAGGATACTGGTGCTGGCACTCCTTAACTCACACTTTCTTGGCAAGCAAACAGATTGCTCTCACGGAATCACGGAATTGTCAGAGTTGGAAGGGACCTCCAGAGATCATCTAGTCCAACTCCCCTGCTTAAAAGCAGGATCCCCTAGAGCACATCACTCAGGACTGCATCCAGACGAGTCTTGAAAATCTCCAGAGAAGCAGACTCCACACCCTCTCTAGGCAGCCTCTTCCAGTGCTCTGGCACCCTCATCCAAAAGAAGTTCTTTCTCATATTTAAGTGGAACCTCCGGTGTTCCAGCTTGTGCCTGTTACCCCTCATCCTATCACTGGGAACCACTGAAAAGAGTCTGGCTCCATCCTCCCTCAACCCACCCTTTAGATATTTGTAAACATTAATTAAATCACCCCTCAGCCTTCTCTTCTCCAGACTAAAGAGTCCCAGCTCTCTCAGCCTTTCCTCACAGGGGAGATGCTCCAATCCCCCAATCATCCTCGTTGCCCTCTGCTGGACTCTCTCCAGTAGGTCCCTGTCTCTCTTCAACTGGGGAGCCCAGAACTGGACACAGTATTCCAGTTGCGGCCTCACCAAGGCAGAGCAGAGGGGGAGAATGACCTCCCTCGACCCACTGGCCACACACTGCCCTCTGCAGCCCAGGATGACATTGGCCTTCTTGGCGGCAAGGGCACATTGCTGGCTCATGGATAATTTACTGTCTACCAGGACTCCCAGATCCTTCTCCTCGGAACTGCTTTCCAGGAGGTCCCCCCCTAACCTGTCCTGGTGCCTGACATTCTTCTTCCCCAGGTGCAGCACCCTGCACTTGCCCTCATTGAACCTCATGAGGTTCTTCTCTGCCCAGCTCTCCAGCCTGTCCAGGTCACACTGGATGGCAGCACAGCCCTCTGGAGTGTCAGCCACCCCTCCCAGCTTGGGATCATCAGTGAACTTGCTGAGGATACACTCTGTCCCCTCGTCCAGGTCATTGATGGATATGTTGAACAAGACCGGACCGAGTATTGACCCCTGGGGGACACCACTGGTTACAGGCCTCCAACTCGACTCTGCTCCATTAATCACAGCCTATCGCAACATCATCTTTTTAGTCCCCCAGTGCTTGCACAGCAGGAGGCTAACATGAAACTTGGTGTGACTTCTAGCTTTTGTCTCAGTTGTGACAGGAAGAAGACAGTTCAGATCAAACTTCAGTCAAATTTCTATGTGAAAAACTTCTGTTAAATCTAGTTGAGACCTGGAAAGAGCAATTTAGGTGAAAGCTGTAACATTAATTTAAATACATGATATGAGATAATCATGTGCTATGCCTAGGTTACAGGGAGGTATATGCCCCTTTTTGCATGCTCTGTTCCTGGGTTGTAGCTCTACAGTTTGCCCTGGCCACAGCGGAAATGCAGGTTTTTACACTTTTGCAAATGTAAATTCTTCTAGTTGCTCTTGTGTAGATTGGTTTGGGTTTTAGGTGTGGGGTTGTTTTGTTTGGGTTTTTTTTTACTGTTCACTGAAATTGAGGTGCAAAGACTATTTTTAATCACTTTAAGATACTATCTTAAACCATAATAGTGGTTTGAAAAAGGAGGATCATCTCTCTCGGTAGTCCTTCTTTATTTCCATTGATAAAAACAGTGCTTATTTAGCTGAACATGGAGAATGTACAGCACATGGGAAAGGATTTGCCCTGCAAATTCTCAGTGCTCAGCAGATCTTGGCTTGGGTTTTGGAAAGAATGTAGTTGCTTAAAGATTCAGAGGTGACTTCTGGTAGGCTCATTAGGCACTTAGGCATATCCAAATTTTAGCTTCCATGGAGTTGAAATGCATGTGCAGCAGACCTGTAGCCTGTCTAAACATTGTTCTGCCATCTGAGATAACCTAAAGATCATGGAAGCGCATTACCTGCTGAAAAGCAGAAGCCTGTCAGCTTGCTGAATGTATTTGGAACAGATCAAACAAAAAACGTAAATGGAAGACATCTCATCTAGTACGTGCGCCACTGAGTTCTCTGAATAAAATATATCTTTGTGCAATTTTTCTTAAATCAGGCCTCCATCACAATGCTGTTTGACATAACTCAGGAAAAACTTTCACTGTGGCTGTATTATAAGTTTTGGGTCTTTTTTACTATTTTCATGTTTTCTATCTAAGAACATGGTGGTTCATGCAGTGAGCTGAAGCCAATCTGTCAATAGGCTTGCTTTGATTCTTGCACATACCTTGCAAATAACATATAGACAACCAGAGGTCCATACAGCACACATCACTGACTTGCCAAATAGAAAATGCTGAGTGACCTTTAATGGTAAAGTCATACAGACTTAGAATTAATATGCTGTTCACATCCATGCAGTTACAGCTCAGACAGCATCAGCCTTTGCATAATAAAAGGCATTTAAATCAGTATAACAGCTGACTCCTTCCTAACAACTTCAACCAAAAAAGGAAGCAAACATTTCTTTAAGGGGAGAAAAACTCAAGTGCAGGTGTAAAACAAGATGACCAGACTGAAACCAAATGTTACCTGCAACTGCTTGATACTGCTGCTAAGGCATCCCTTTTTGCCACTGTTCCTATGCTTTTTTCTAAACAGCATCTCTTTTGCTTAGTTCCTGAATTGAGCCTTTCATCAGACACTGAACTTTTGTGAAGTCTGCCTTTGAGCGGGGAGAGCAGCTCCCATGGTATCTGCGCCCTTTCAGTTTTGCTCTCTTCAGCCTGACAGCTTCCCAGGAGGCTGCTCCTGCTAAACACATCCTGTGGCGCTGGGATCAGTATGGGCAGCCTGCAGTGCCCTGGTGCCTTTTGGTGAATCCCTGGGGTGAAGGTGTTGGGCACATTGCAGTGAGGACTGAGGAGTGGAGCTGGCTGGACGGTACCGAGCCTGAGGTCTGCCTGGTCCAGGGCCATGCCAAAGCTGGGTGAGCAGGTAAGAGTGGCTGGCTGCACTGGTTTGGACCCAAGCTCAGTTTATCCCAGGAGCATGGTCATGGATGTCAGCAGATGCCTGGAAAGAGTTCTGCTTGGAGCTTCCAAACTGGGAGGAGTGGCTGATACACCAGAGGGTTGTGCTGCCATTCAACGAGACCTTGATAGGCTGGAGAGTTGGGCGGGAAAAAACTTAATAAAATTCAACAAGGGCAAGTGTAGAGTTTTGCATCTGGGGAAGAACAACCCCATGTACCAGTACAGGTTGGGGGCTGACCTGCTGGAGAGCAGTGTAGGGGAAAGGGACCTGGGGGTCCTGGTGGACAGCAGGATGACCATGAGCCAGCAATGTGCCCTTGTGGCCAAGAAGGCCAATGGCATCCTGGGGCGCATTAGAAAGTGGGTGGTTAGTAGGTCAAGAGAGGTTCTCCTTCCCCTCTGTTCTGCCTTGGTGAGGCCACATCTGGAGTATTGTGTCCAGTTCTGGGCCCCACAGTTCAAGAAGGACAGGGAACTGCTTGAGAGAGTCCAGGACAGAGCCACAAAGATGATTAAGGGAGTGGAACATCTCCCTTATGAGGAAAGGCTGAGGGAGCTGGGTCTCTTTAGCCTGGAGAAGAGGAGACTGAGGGGTGACCTTATTAATGTTTATAAATATGTAAAGGGTGAGTGTCATGAGGATGGAGCCAGGCTCTTCTCAGTTGCATCCAATGATAGGACAAGGGGCAGCGGGTGCAAGCTGGAACATAGGAGGTTCCACATATATATAAGGAAGAACTTCTTCACAGTGAGGGCAATAGAACACTGGAACAGGCTGCCCAGAGAGGTTGTGGAGTCTCCTTCTCTGGAGACATTCAAAACCCACCTGGACATGTTCCTGTGTGACCTGACCTAGGTGTTCCTGCTCTGGCAGGGGGATTGGACTAGATGATCTTTTGAGGTCCCTTCCAATCCCTAACATTCTGTGATTCTATATATGTTGTGGATTTTGTATCCCTTGAGCTCATTCACCCTCCTTTTCAGCTCCTGTAGGATTTTGGTTTCCATGACATTGCTTTGCAGGGAGGTCTGTGGTTTTGACTACAAATTGTGTGAGGAACTATCTCCTGTTTGGTGTGATGCTGGCTCCCAGTACCTTCTTTTGATGTTCTCTGGCTGTAGTATTAAAAGAGGTGGCGAATCACTGATTGCTCTTTGTCATTTTCAGACCCCTTGTGACTGCACACATCTCTGCCACGTGTCTCTCAGCTGCCTCTTTTCTTCCGCTGAAAAGTCCTAGCTGACCTGGTTATCCGTTTTCTTTAATCCAAACTCCTCTGCTGGACAATGGCTATAGGCAATGCCCTCACGCAAGTCCTTTCCTTCCTCCCTGACCTTCTGGCTGTCTACACATCTCCCTACAACTCCTGATAGTAAGAATTAGTTTAAAACCCAAGGTGAGATTTATTCTCTTCCAAAACTTTGCTTGCATTAACTTTAGGTGGCACCAGCTGAGATTTAGCCATGCAAAACTCCTGTTCTTTTGATTCTTAATCTATTTCTCTAGTACTTTAATTTATGAATTGCAAACATATATTAGCCTCTGTGTGTGTGTGTGTGTATGAGGAAAACACAAATAGGGTGTATGAGGTCACACAAAAGTAAAATCTACAAATCTTGCGGGCAGTCTTTCTATGAGCACTCTGCTCTCTGTGCTGTCGGTGCTCTAGCTTCCACCAGCTAACACCTCATCTCCAGCTTTCATGTTACTTAGGAAAGTGACTTCAGAAATACTCAACAGAAATAGTCTTTTCAGAACAATTAGGATGACCTGTCAAAAGCAATGAGGCTTCCTAAGATCATGCCTGTGCAGAAATGGCAGGTAGTACCACTAGTTGTTCCAGGGTGTTGAGGGGTTGTCTGTGACAGCAGAGGCAGAGCTCAGTGCATGACTCTGTAAAGACTTGACTGTGGCATTGCAGTTTGCCTCACATGGTCCTTCTGCTCTGCTGGGAACTTGCTGGAGAAGGTTGTAGATCAGTGAGAACCTTCTGTCCATCATTCCTGCCTTTCTTTTATTTTTTATTTTTTTTTAAGATAGCTCCATTACCAGTTATTGTATTTCTGTCATTCTCTGGGGACACTCCTGGGATGCAGAAGACAAGATGAAGGTAGATGTTTAAACTCTTCTTAAGAGCATAAGCTGACTGTACTAGGGTATATGGTAGGCTGCTGAGAGGCATTTGGCTCTTTTGCTGCTAGAGATGTTGGTGAAGCAGTGGGAATGGAACCAGCACATCCTGCAGAGGCTTTTCTGTGATTCCTTGCAGTAGCACCGACAACACTGAGACATCTCCCCACTAGCCCCTGTGGAACCTCCTGCAAGCAGTGTGTCGCCAGCACAGGAACTGTCGCCTCCTGGCAGACAGCTGACACCCATCAGCTGCACATCTGAGGAGAAAGGGGGAAAGGAGTGTGTATATGCACATGCGTACAAAACTGGGGCTCCCCTGAGGGTGCCTCATGATGTGGCTTAGCTGTGGAGACCCTCACTCCAACAATCCAGTTCCCTCCAGGTTTTCCAGTAAGCCTAGAAGAACTGGAGTAACATTTCCTTCTGCAGGTAGAGTGGCTGGGTTTTATTAAGTAAGCTTGCAGGGGTCCCCCTGAGGACACTTTAACCTCTCTGTCCTGGCTCACAGTCCTTTGTGAGAGGTCCTTAGACCCCCTTCTGCTGATATTTTCTTTTAGCATGACTGGTCTCCTGCTGTCCAGCATGTCGGCTGACTCTCGCTCCCTGAAGGCTCAAGCTTGGGCACCCATCCCATTCTGCTTTTTCCCGAGCACCATTTTCCCAGGCCTTCTGCAAGAAGTCAGTCTGTCTAACAGCATCTGTCCTCTCAGGGAGCCTGAGAAACTCCAGACTGACATTTGCCAGTTAATTATCTGTTCCTTTGTACACTTCCTCCTTATTAGAAGTTTTCAAAGAAAGCACATGACCTTAAGTGTCAATGCTGCAGGAGGAATGGCTGGCTCTTTGTGTTCAGACTGACCCATTCCTTGTCCCAGCAGCCATGGACAATGTCATCTCCTTCCACTGAAACCCACAGAGATGGAGCCCAGCTCTCCTGTCATCTCAGCTGCAGATGGTGGTCAGAGAGCAAGACTTTGATATTCCCCAATTAATGCTCTCTGGGATGTAAGTATTTAAAAAAAAAGAAAAAAAAAAGCCTAAAGAAGAAAATGGTCTGTCCAAAAAAAAGCCCCAAGCAGAACCTCAGTTAAATTCAAAAGAAGATGCTTTGGTGCTTTCCTTCCATGGAGAAAGGAGAAGCATTTTCTTTAGGCTTGGATGACTCACCATGCCTGTCTAAAAACCATTGGTATTTTTGGAGGCAGTTTGAAGGGAGCTCATGACTGGAGTTGAAATCAAATTTATCCAGAGAGAGTCATTGTGTTTCAGGAAAGGCAGCAGCCAACTCTCATCAATGGTGTGCCTAAAGCCACCTCTCAGGGGTGACGTGAGGCAGTGGTTTCTGCTTGCAGTTACTGACCCTCTGCTCCAGTTTGCATGTTCAGACAGCAGAGTGGAGCAGAGGCAGCATGCATGCTTTGTGCCGGGCTGGCTTACATGCCCTTGGCAGCTCCCGCTGAAGGAGCAGGATGTCTGAGGTCTCAGCATCCTGCTGCTCTTCAGTTCAGTGCTGAGACATGGATTCAGCAGCCTGGCTTCCTGAATGCTAGCCTGAAACCACCACAAACACCATGGGCATGTCCTAAACTCTCTCTGCTTCTCTCAGCAAGGGACAAAAGCTCAGTGAGGTGGGACCTTTGTTGACCCATGCCAATGCCTTGTGCAAGGTCAACAGAAACTGGTGAGGACTGCCATGTCCAAGCTAACACAACCTCATGAATGTTATACAAATCATAGTATAATGTTGTATAGTATTTGCATCCTCCGGGGGACCCCTGTGAGGCAAATGCTGCCTCCCCAGCTCCTGACCAAGAACTGTGACCCAGAGAAGCAGGCTTGATCATACATGTTCAAACAGGCAGAAAGTGCTGCAAGAGTGGTGAACAAATGGACAGGAACTCACTGCCGCTCTGCCCAAAGCGTAATCAGACTGAAAAACAGTGTGTATGTGGCTCATGAGAAATGTATGTACAGCTGGGCTGATTTAAGGGGATTGATGCTCTGAGCAAGCATCACCCTCTCTGGCAGTGACAAACACCAGATGAAACAAAGGTGGTGGTTAAAGCCCTCTGAGGGAAGCAATTATGAAATGAGCTGACCCGGATGCAGATTTCTCTGCCCTTGAGCTGAGCTAGAAGGCTTAAGCAGGAGTTTTATATCCCTTCTGATCTTGCTTGTATTTAATCCTTGCTAATGCAGCTTGGAAAGTGCTGTGAATGCTTGTCCAGCCCTTCTCTGGGCTCCCAGTTTCAGGACATGACGACTACTGCAAGGTTTGAGTGAGTGACAGACTGGAAGAAGAAAAGGAGAGCACATGTTCTCTCTCGACTTTCTGTGGTTTTTTTTTTTTTTTCCTTTTTTTCTGTCTCTAAGGAAGGACAACAGTAAAGCAATAGTCTTAAAAGCCAGCTCTGACCTCATAGCATCCTCATTCTCTCACCCTCTTGCTTCCCCTTTTTAGTATCTCTTGTGTGGATGAAATGTCACACACTTGTCTGTAAGCCTGGATCTGGAGGCTCTGAACTGCTTTAACTTTACACATCCCTAAAGTGCTCTGACAACATAAATAGATGTTAGGTTCAGCTGTTCCCATGCACAAGCCAATCTCTGTAATTCTCATCAGTGGTGATGAGCACTTCTGAAAAATAAAGTTATCCCTTTCAGACACCAAGACAAAGGTCTTGCAGTCTTTGCTTAGGCACCTAAGTCTCATAAATGCTGTCCTGTACACTGAAAAACTATTAATTTAAACATTAATTTCTGCCTGCTATTGGATGATGTACAGGGTGCTGTGAACTGGACTCTTCTTCATTGCTTTACGATAAAGTACAGGCAAATATAGACCCTTAGAAAATATGTTTGCTGGCAGGGAAGCTTGGTACAGCAGATGTCTGTGAAGCCTTGAAGAGCAGGGATGAGGGATGGAGATGCTGTGTCCCAGAGGTATGTAGATTGGAAATTCTGGACTGCTCAGGAACTGGACTGCTCTGTCCATTTTATTTTCCATTTCATTCATCTGCGAGTGGGATTTGGCACCAGCTAGTTGTTTAGCCATCCCAGCCCTTCGCATCCATTTAAGGCATGAGGCAGTATAGTTATATGTCAGAATGCTCTTGGAAGAAAATGTAATTGTTGGAGAGCTGGCCTTGGAGGAATGTATGGATTTGTGATTCTATCCATCTGTGATTAAAGAGCCTTGACTATGCGTTCCTGTGAATTATGTGTCTCCTTTACTTTGAACTTCTGTTTGTAGCTGATGTTTAACTGTAAGGTATTTGGTGGAAGTGCATGGAAGTTATTACTGTCCTGGGAGGGCAGAATGTTTCATTTGGCTTCTTTTTTTTAAAGAGTAATTTTGTAAGCTAAGGCCTTTGCCAATGTGGACCATGCAATGAGTTGCTATGCTGTAACAACTGGTTGCCTCAAATGTAGGGTATGAATATAAAGGCCATTAAGTCACAGAATCATAGAATAGTTTGGGTCGGAAGGGACCTCAAAGATCATCTTGTTCCAACCCCCCTGCCATGGGCAGGGACACCTCCCACTAGACCAGGTTGCTCAAAGCCCCATTCAACCTGGCCTTGAACACTTTCAGGGATGGGGCAGCCCCAGCTTCTCTGAGCAACCTGTTCCAGTGTCTCACCACCCTCATGGTAAATAATTTCTTCCTAATATCTAGTCTAAATCTACCCTCTTCCAATTTAAAGCCACTATCCCTTGTCCTATCACTACATGCTCTTGTAAAAAGCCCCTCTCCAGCTTTCTTGTAGGCCTCTTCAGGTACTGGAAGGCTGCTATAAGGTCTCCCCAGAGCCTTCTCCAGGCTGAACAACCCCAACTCCCTCAGCCTGTCTTCATAAGAGAGGTGCTCCAGCCCTCTGATCATCTTCATGGCCTCCTCTGAACTTGGTCTGATGTTGGGGGCCCCAGAGCTGAACACAGCACTGCAGGGCGGGTCTCACCAGAACAGAGCAGAGGGGGAGAATCACTTCCTTCACCCTGCTGGCCACACTTCTTTTAATGCAGCCCAGGACACGTTTGGCTTTCTGGGCTGCAAGTGCATATTGCTGGCTCACGTTGAGCTTCTCATCAACCAATACCCCTAAGTCCTTCTCCTCAGAGCTGCTCTCCATCCATTCTCTGCCCGGCCTGTACTTGTGCTTGGGACTGCTCCAACTCAGGGGCACTTGCCCTTATTGAACTTCATGTAGTTTGCACAGGCCCACCTCTCCAGCCTGTGAAGGTCACTCTGGATGGCATCCCTTCCTTCCAGCGTGTCAACCATGCCACACAGCTTCCTGTCATCCACAAACCTGCTGAGGGTGCACTCAATCCCACTGTCCATGTCTCCAACAAAGATGTTAAACAGCATCAGTCCCAATACTGATGGCTGGGGAACGCCACTCATCACTGATCTCCACTTAGACATTAAGCCGTTGACCACATCTTTCTGGGTGCGACCACCCAGCCAGTTCCTTATCCACCCAGTGGTCTATCTGTCAAGTCCATATCTCTCCAATTTAGAGACAAGGATGTCGTGCAGAACAGTGTCAAATGCTTTGTACAAGTCCAGGTAGATGACATCAGTTGTTCTTCCCCTCTCCACCAGCGCTGTAACACCATCATAGAAGGCCACCAAATTTGTTGGGCATGATTTGCCCTTAGTGAAGCCATGTCGGCTGTCACCAATCACCTCCTTATTTTCAATGTGCCTTATCATAGTTTCCAGGAGGATCTGCTCCATGATCTTGCTGGGCACAGAGGTGAGACTGACTGGCCTGTAGTTCCACGGGTCTTCCCCTTTTTTCCCTTTTTATAAGTGGGGGTTATGTTTGCCCTTTTCCAGTCAGTGGGAACTTCACCAGACTGCCACAACTGAAGAATTCATAGAGTTAATGATTTATTTCATCTGTCACTTCAGAGAGAAGAAATAGGGGCTCCATCTTGCCCAGCTGGGAAGAAACTTAATGCCAACTGCAGACAATTTTTGCACTGCAGTTTATTGCAGGTGTGTACTTTATCTCTGAGATTTTATTTGTCCCCACCTGTTCAGAAAACTAATTTTAATCTTAGTCCTGCAGCCTTTCTTTCCTCTGAGAAACTGGACCTTTAGTGTGTCAAACTGCATGTTGTGAGTAGAAAGCAGTGGGAAGGTGCTGGTGGCACCAGGCCTGGATGACACTGGGATGCTTGATCCATTCATCCATCCATCCATCCGTCCATCCATCCATCCAGGTACTTCCCTGCTAGCTGGGGAGACCACCCTGTGCCCCCTCCCCACCTCCTGGCCATGGAAGCAGGTTTGATTTGGGTGGTATGGTCATAAAACCAAGTTGGGCTATTGTTCTGGTCTAGACAGAGGTGGTCAGGCGTGGGCTGCCCAACAGGGACCCTCAGACAGCACTGGTCACACGTTTGCATACTTTATTACCCTTTTCCCATTTTTGATCATCCTTGTTGTAGCCCTTGCTCCTCTCTTTCTACGCCCCAGTCTCCTCCCAAAGGAGAGCTCGACCCATTTATGATTTTCCCAAGCGTCCCAGTTTTGTGACATCCATACTCAAATTTTCTATTTCTGGTACTATTCCCTGGGCATTTTTAACTCTAACTGGTATTACTGACATGGCTGCCCAGTGCTGCTGGCCTTGCAGCAGGTAAGCCAGCTAAAGATGTGAGAGGTCGGGTACTCTAACATCACTGCTTAATACTGAAAGGCTTGTGTTTGAAGACGGAGAGGTGAGCTCTTCAGAAGTACTCTGAGTTAGCCCAGGTCTGCTCTGGTTGGTCTTGGTGGTGATAGAGTTAAATGAGCACTTTGAAAATCCTACCTGACAGTCCACCTGAAGGGTTTTCATGTCCCTGCTTCTGTTTTTTCACTAAAAGGTAGATAAGCTTTGTTTATTTTGACTCTACAAGCAGAAGCACTTGTATGGGATAATGATGTATCAACTCATGCCCAGTCTGTTGCCAAGGCCAAGTATGAATTTTTTTTTGGCTGGGGAGAAGCCTTCAGAAATGGGTATGTGCTATTTATTACTATTTTGTGTAAAAAAATAATCTCTTAAGCCACTCAGGAAAGTTTTGCAGAAGCTGCTTCCTAATGACCTCGCAAGGGCTCTCTCGCTGCACTTCACTGGACCACAGTGCAAGTACTAGACCAAAGGACCCTGCTGGTTTGCCCCCAGAAAATGACAGCAGTTCCCTGTCTTATGCTCCCACCTTTCTCTTTGGCTCACCTGGGCCACCTTGATGCGACAGCGAGGACTCATGTGCCAGAGACGCATTTGTGGATGGAGTCCCAGCACTTCTCTGCAGTGGAGTTGCCATGTGTTCTGCAATTGAACGTGCTGAAACATAGCCATCTCTGCCTGGAGGTCCTTCCAGGAGTGCCCTTTGTGGTCTGCATGCTCCTCTTCCTACAGATAGAGGTAGATAAGATTTTAATTTAGATACTTGAGGTGGTATCTGAACTGCTCCATCCTCTGTAGTTAGCAATTCAAAAAATCCAGGTGAAGTACCTAATGTTATGCCTATGAATCAGTTTTGTTTCTGTTGTTTTATGAATACAGGTGTTTTCTACCTTTTTGCAGCCCAAGCTTAGAAGAAAAGAAATGTAGTTACTATACCTATTTCTCTTGCCTCGTAATCATCAAAAATCCCTACCCTCTTGCAAAAGTGTTTCCTCAGGCTGTTCTCTTTGCACCTTGATCCTCTCTAATTGCAAACTTTCTGGAACATCACTTTTAATTAAAGGAGACTCCCCTCTTGCCAGAGAAGGGCAGCACTCTGTACAGAAACAAGCTGTGTAGGGTCCTCCACTTCTGTAAGGAAAGAGCAGGGGGGGAAGGAAAAAAAAAGCAGAACTGAACTTTGGAAAGTGAGTGAACAGTTTCTCCCTGGATTTTCTAGTTTGGTCTTCCACTTGGGAAATCCTAATTGCAGAGTGGAGGGGGGAAAAAAACAAAACAGCCAAAATGTCCTCATTTAGGAATTTTTAAATCTTTTACAAATTGCCACTAAATGTGTATCAGATTATTACATGAATCACGGTGACCTCATTTCTTGTTTGGAGAGAGACAGTGTGAGAGCACTGTCAGCAGGCATTAGTACATTTCTGGAGACTGGCATTAAATAAAGTATGCTGTGTCTAATAAATCCAAGTGAATCTATTGTTATTACTAACCAAAACAATTATCAAATGTGATGGGTATTCTGCACTGACTGAGTACTAAGCCCTAAAATAAAGGGTGGAAAAGAATAAGCCAGATACATTGGTGTGTGTGTGTGTACTTTTCTGTATTTTTCCTGTGCTGCTTCTCGCCTTGTTTCTGAGTGTCCTTCTGTTCTTTTATTAATCAGAAACTACCATTAGAGGCTAGCAATTAGTGAAATGGGAGTGACTTCAAGAGAGAGTTTTGAAATATTTATAGTGGTTAACACATAACATTGTGATTTGTACCGAATAACTGTGTGACATTTTGCCTACCCAGCTTCATGCTGTCACAGACAAATGCATCCTCCTCCTCCTCCAGGAAGATCAGTGGATATATAAGAGTGGTGCTGCTCCTTCTACTTTTTCTCTTCAAGTGAACAGGTTTTAACTGCATATTAACTGGAGATGAATGAGGATGGGGTGACTGAGGGCACACTAGTACAAACCCTGAGCTCTGTGCACCAAATCCTGGTTTCCTTTAAGTTGACATATGTTGAATATGTCATGACATATGTTTTGGGGGGAAACTGCTATGCCTGAAAGTCTCTCTGTCCTTCTTTGTGTTAGATGGGGAGGGAGAAAACATGACCAAAAATCCAAACAAACTTGCTACTTTCTAAAGTTGCCTTTAAAAGAAAGAAGACGTGCTTTCTGAGGGTCCAAGTATGAAAGATTTCAAGCAAATGAGTGATGGGGGCAAGGCCAGAAGGAGTACTGGTGTTTAAACTTGATCAAGAGAACAGCTTGTCACCGTAGGCAGTAAAGCTGAACTTTAATTTATCTAACCCAAAGCAGTTCACCCGTGCTTTGGCTGGCCTCAGAAACTGAGAATGTAACATATAAGCTACTGAATGTTGTAATTACTTCTGCCTCCCTTTCAGCCACAACCATATTATTGAAGCCCTGCTGGATGCTGTTGAGGGTAGAAATTTTTTAATTGGGTACTCAAATACTTGCACTGGACAAGCCAATTCACAAAGAAGGAAGAATAATTTGGGGTGACTGTAGCAAATACTTGTGTTTGCCTATATGGGAGGTGGAAGATTTTGTTAATAAGCTGCCATGCTGATTTTTACCTTCCAGGTTGAAGCTTGTGGTCATTTGCAAAGGTGACAGGAAGGAAAAAAAAAAGTTAGATGCCTGTAGAAGAGGCATCGTTGATGATATTCAAATGCTAATAAAGCTGCCACATTAAAAACAATTCCTCTTCATTTCTCTCCTTTGCTGCCCTCAGTCTTGTTTTATCTGGGATATTTGTGATCCCTGATGTACTCATGTGCTCTTGTCTTTACTGTGTGATGCCTATTGTCTGGCACCTCTCTTGGCTGTTGCCCATCCTCCTGCCCTGGCTGCATCACTTGGAGCAGAAGCAGGTCCAGCCCCTGGGACTCTCATCGCATTTGAGGAGGGCTCCGGGCTATGCATCTCCCTGCAGATCCCTGCTCATGAGGTTGCTCCTTGCTGCCCTGGAAGTGGGGAGGATGCACCATGTGTGGCCACGTGCCCCTGAGCTGCCTGGCTGCCTTCCTTGGCAAAACCCCAGCCTTCTCCTTTCCAGCAAAAGAAAATGTTTTTTAAAAACTGAATTTGGCAGGGTTGGAAAAGACATCTCATCAGCCTCGTTGACATAAAGGGCGCTTGTATATGGAAACATACTCCCCTCTGGAACCAGCTGTGGAAACAGTGATTGCTATTGAGCAGGCTTATCTTTAGGCTTGGGCACGCTACAGAATACTGATTTTTTATGACTTAGCAGTTGATACATTTAAATACCAAAAAGAAAAAAAAAAGTCCCGACAATATGACTTAGTCCTAAAAAGTGCTTCCTTGGGCAGAAAAGAGGGGGATGTTACAAAATAATTCTTTAAGTAAACATGAAAGCCAAGTACCCTGTAATTCCTGTTATATGAGAAAGCAAATCCAAGACAGTTGTTACGAAGAAAATAGCTTCTAAACACTCATAAACAGTACTTTCTCTGCTTCTTCTAGGAGGAGAAAGCTTTCACCCCTCCTGTGTAACACAGGATTTAATCTCATCCTTCACCAAAAAAAGCCCTGTACAAATAGTCCTCGAGTTGCTATGCAAATCTGGTCTTTCCCAACAGCTGCTAGAAGAAGCTTGTTTTTGAATTCCTGGTGAAACAAATAGTTTTTGGAAAGCCTGTCACTTGCTGTTTTGTGTACAGTGAGCTCATTTAACAGCTTGTTTCTGCCAAAAGAGATGGTCCCAGATGCATGCTGCCGCGGATTGTCTCATGCTAGTTCTTATGCTCATCTGTTTTCTTAGCAAGCTCAAACCAGCAAAACCTTAGTAACAAGAAACCCCAATGTCCTGGTTTGGCTAAAACAGAACCAATTTTCATTTCAGTGATTTTACTTGTCAGTTAAGTTTCTTCTAAAACTGCACTTTCTGAAGTCAACATGTTGTTTCAGACATTGTCTGCTCCTAGAAGTGATAGTGCTTGATGTTTACAGTTAGCACTGAGCTCACAGTACAATGGTCTGTAGAAAGGCTCTTGCTTATACTTAATCTTACCGAAACCAAGTGATGCCTTGGGGCCCCCCTTAGTGTAAGGGTGCAAAAGGGTTGCATCTGCAGGCAGGAGCAGACAGGATAGGTGACCCAAACTGATCAACAAAGTAGTCCATCCCATACATGTCAAGCTCAGTATAAAGCTGAAGGATCACAGGGGGCAAGGTTTTCTTTCTTGCCCCTTGCTTCTTCCTGTCCTTGCTCATCTTCTATGGCCGGCATCCTGGGAAGACTCTGTCTGTGATCTGTGCATTCCTGAATCCAGCTCCCGTCTGCCGCTGCATCCAGGAGCCCAGCCTGGGATCTTCCCAGAGCTGCTCTGCAGCACCAGTGGTGACGTGAGCATTCTTGGAGGGAGCACGTGACTGGGGGGAGAAGCTCAATACTGGTTTTGTATAAATTTGTAAATATTTCAGTATTTTTCTTCTTGTTACTGTATTTCTCTTTTTGTTGTTACAGTTTCATTAAAACTGCTTTAGTTTTATTTCTAACTCGTAAGTCTCTCTCCCTTTTCTTCTTTCCCTTCCCTTGTCTGGGAAGGGAGAGGGGTTAACGGAGAGCATCTGCCATCCATTTAGTGGCCGGCCCAGTCTCAAATCACAAAACCCAAAACAACACCAAAAAAAAAATTCTAAAAAAAGTTTTACTTTCTCCTGGCAAATTGTGAATCACCTCTGCAAGGGGTGCCAGAACTGACACAGGAGAGAAAATGAAATGCATGCTTTAACCTATGCAACATACCCATTCCTGAACATGAATCATGGAAATGATTGCTTTTGCTGTAGAATTTCTTTAACTTGTTTCAGGAGCAAAGGAAGCACACAATGGCTGCTTTGTTTCTACAAGCTGTCATGTGAAACAAATTTGAAATGAGATAGACATGTGCGTATGCAGCCACCTATCGCCATGGGTCTGTTCCGCTGTCCTCTCCCGAGAACTGCCCTGAGACAGATGCACCAAGTTACAAAATAGGTGGTTTATTAAAGCAACAGATGTAACAAGTTCGGAATGGCCATTGATAAATCTGCTAAACTACAATAGCGCTACTAATCGATGTTAATACTGCTAGCGATAATAATACAAAATGCACCCGGGGATGCTCTCACCCACAAGGTGAAAGGCGTGATTCTTACCCAGAGAGGCGTCCCTGCCTGGGGTGGAGGAACAGACACAGCCCGTCGACTGTCTGCCAGTACTTCTTTCCCAGCTATGAGATCTGGTACTTCTCTCCCTGTACTCTCCCAATTTAATGATCCTTTTGTCCATCTTTTGTCCCCTAAACTGTGAGGCTCCCTCCCCTAGCTGACGTGTAGCATGATTTGGGTGGAGAGACAAGTGCTATGGTCATATATGTATAGCGTGATCTCTCAAAGCTTCATTAGCATATCCAGGGGTGTCAACTTTAATGTGCATTTTGCAGGTAATGAGGCAAAGGTCAGTCATCAGACACGTTAGCCTTCGAGGAAACAAAGAACTACACAAGGTGCTTGTATCTTGCTGGCCAGAGCTGGAGGCCTCTGTCTCCACAGATCCCCCTACTTGGCTGTATCCTGTGATAAGAAGAGTGAACTGTCACTCCCCTGGGTTACACAAGATTAGCAAGGTCATTCATTAGAGTTCCGTTGTACACAGGATAGGGCTGTTCTCACTCCCTAAATTCCACCCAAGCAAAGCCTTTTCGTGGTCCTATGATACCTATTTAAACGGGCATAAAAAATTACCCCAGTAACTTTCTGTAAAATGAGTATCACTAACTTACTATGTTCTCCTTTAATCTTCTGCCTTGCTTGGTTTCTCTCTGTCATTTCAAGTCATGCAGTTCCAGCTCTGCTGCATCCTCCTTGCATTGCACTGTATGGACATGGCAACTTCCTGATCCTCACTCTAAAACCTGCCCTTAGACCACAGACACTTGCATGTTGCATCATTCTCATGCTAGCCCAGATTGCTGACTATAGTTTTGTCCAGTGCTTCAGCTGCATTGCTTTCCATTTTGATGCACCACCCTTTGTCATGTTCTCATCTCTTGCTCTTTCCATGTCCAGGCAATCCTGAAAGTCTGGGCTCCCTGGTCTGGTATCTTCCTCTGCAGCTCTCCTTTCCTGAAAAGATGCAAAACTGCATTTTCTGGGGGTTAAAGGATTGCCTGATTTTCACATTCATGTTGTTTAATTACAGTGGACAGAGCCTGTGAGGACAGGTGTGTCAGATGTGCATTTACAAGTATGTCCTGCAGCATTTACCAGGGACACATGCAAGGCTGGAATCCAGAAAGCTCAGACCGGTGGTGCCCCCGCACACTTAATTAAAATTCCATCATCCTGTTGTGTGTACTTGACTGTATCAGCTTTTATTTTGTTGTTGTTTCTAGTGTCCCACTGCATTTTCTGACACACTGAAGACCCTTTGGAGTTTTTAAACAGTAGGGTGTAATCAATACATTTTCTCCTAAATATCCATGTTGTTTGGTGTTACTGACTGACAATGATGCAAAGAGAAGGTTAACTTTTTAAATTTAAGTCTCCAGAGGTACTGTATTAAAAGGTATTTTTTTTGGAGTTTGTGCACTCTAACAAGTATTTACCTCTCTGGCACCAGCACGCTGACCAGCTGTGCTGAGCGCTCCTTTTTCATTTCAATGCAGAGTAAACCAGGTGATTTTGAACTACTGCTTGGATGCTTTGAGGAGCAGCAGGCTCTTACAGTGTTCTCAGAAAAGCACACCTAACTGTGCATAAGGAAAAATTAATGATGGTGAAGGACAGTTTGCACTGTGCTCTCTGCATCTCAGCTGCATGAGGTGGAGCTCTCTTGCTGTCTCTCCCTTTGTATTTCTGAGTTCCGCTTCCCATGCCCGGACAAAGCCGGGGCATGCTCCGGAGCTGTCAGGTGTGGTGTGATGGATGTCAGTGTTTCCAGTCCCAGGGAAAGGAAAACTGAAGAGGCGTGAGGCATTATGCTAAGTCCCTTGCCCCGCAGGAGGAAATTGGATGTCTAGTGACCTGCACTTGAAAGCTGGATAGTTCAAGTTATCATAACCTACAGCTGCAGGGAGGAGATTACAACATCCTCAACGTGGTAAACAACAGAGCTGATTGAAGGCCAAGGGTTTAGTACAAATAATCATTAAAACATGGGCTGTTTGTTTGTTGTTTTTTAAAGGTGCAGAATTAAGCACTCAGTAGTTAGGAAATGCTAGAGTTAAGGCAGGAATTACCTCCATGCCTGTGGGCTGTTGGCCAAAGCTGAGAGCCCTGCCAACATGAGCGCACAAATATTTGGGGGCCTGGTGATGCTGGCAGCCCCTTATTGGTGTCTGGTTACTTCAGGTGCTCTGGGTGCACGTGACACAGTCCAGGCTCAGCTGAAGCTGGCAGGGCTCAGAAACACTTTCCTGGAGGCAGTCAGGCCCTTCCCTTCCGTCAGGCAGGTGGAAAATGATGCATCCAGGTCATTGGGCACAACAGGAGAGGCTGAGCCTGCTGGCTTGACTGGCTGTAGGCAGGTACACTGAGGCACAGCTACATTTTTGCTGCTTGTCACTGTGGGCTCCTCTCTCCTTGGCTTCAGCCCCATCACCTGGTGAGATATGCAGCACACCAACACAAGCTCGCTCTCCGTCGTGCTGTAGCCTCAATTCATCTCTGAAGCTTTCTGAAGGGAAAGATGCATATTATCCTGCTGCTGGAGATGGCTTGATACTGAACACAGAGAAGGTGTTTAATTAACATTACATGGGTAGGTGCAGTTCTGGCCTGGTATCGCACTGAAAAAGTCTAACACAGGTACAGCAAGTATTTTTCCTGTTTGCGGATCACTGCTTTAACAGGTGCCTTCTGCTCGAGACCTCCGCATTGTGTATTTAATTCTGTCCACCTTCCTGAGGAAGGGAATCTCATTCACTGTGCCAGCCTGCTGAGAAGTTGCCATGCAATGTTCAGCTATGCCTTCAGCAGCAAATACGTGGAGCTGGGTAGACCCACATGTCCTTCTGTGCCCTGCTTTTGTTTTAGCTGGGTGCGTGCCTCGATATCCAGCTCTTGGGGTGCTTTGAGGACTGGTTAGCAAGCTTTCTCTTAGCAAGCCATTGTTGCTTGCTCCAAGTCTGGCAATGTATTTTTTTTATCTGAAGTGATCTTCTATTTGAAGGATATTTTTGAGGATTTAAAAAATATTCTTTAAAAATACAGTATTTTAAATATGTAACATTGTGGATAAATATGCACAAGTGCATTCAGAGAGGCTGTAAAGTCTTTGTAGATGCTGCAAGCGTCACAGGAGCTGTGGGTTATCACTGCTCCAGAAGTTCTGTCTTTCAGCCAAAAGGTCCTAGGGAGCTTTTAAAGTAATTCTGGCTGTCACTGTGTGTATCTACACTTGGCAAATCACTTGTTAGCTTCTTCATTACTAAATCAGAGCAGTGGAAAAATAGAAAAAATTGAATTCTTTTTGGATCTGTCTTTTGAATTTTGTGTTTAAGACTTTTCCAAACTAAGTCTTAAATCAAAACTTGAGAGTCTTGTAGTCTCCACGGGGTGGGGCTTTGAAGAAGAAAAATGCATTAAATATAGTAAGACTCACGTGCACTTTTGCATCAGGATAAGGGACCAAGATACTCCCTTTGTATTGCCTCCTGTTCCCACTCCTGCTAGCAGCTGTTTTGCTCTACTCTGTTGCTTTCCAGGATAATGACTCTTGGGATTGAGCTATCTCACTGACCATCTGTGGCCCATACAGCAATTTTTAGTGGATAATCCCTCACACTAAACCCTCCCAGCACGTGCTGTGTGTTAGTTTTGGACTTTGTCCTGTTCTAAGCTCACTGTAGGCCTGCCAGGTGCTTGGGGCAAGGTGCCACCTTCCTGCAGCTGGGGGAAAGGTGCGGGGCTCCCTGGAAGGCTCTTAGTTCAACGTGCTTGGGGTTATGCAAGTGCTCCCAAACCCTGTTTACCACTAGGAAACAGTTAAAATCTGTAGGGGGGAAAAGAATATGCAACCGAGTCATAGCACTGCTTACCTAAGGCCTTCCATCAGGAACGGGGTTAGAAGGTTTGCAATAGTAAAAAAACCACACACACTCAAACAGACAAACAGTGACCCAAGTATTTTACATGGTGTTTTGGTGATTGCTTTCTTAATGGACAGGATTTGCATTCTTAACCCAGCAGTTTTTCTCACTCTGTGTTTTTCAAGCTGTGACAACTTGGGCTTCACATCCTCACCTGACTCCAGGTGCTGGGACTTGGCTAGTGGAGAGATGCATGACAGATTTACCTAGTGTGGGCATGGCTGTCCTGTGGCAGACTGAAGGTTCACCTAACACAGCCTCTGGTTGCCCAGAGCCCCCAGAATTTAGGGAACTATGCAAGAGCAGCAGCAAGCAGTACTTCTCCAATAACCTTTTCCAGCATGCAGCAAGCTGTGGGTGCAGGATTTCCTGAGTGACACGCTACCCCTGGGTGTTTGCAAGGGGGTTATATTCTTCCCTGAACCGGTCAGTTTAATTTCTGGGTGACCCTGAGCTGCCGGCTGCCACACCACTGCCTGGCTGTTCAAGCACGTCTGAGTGCAAGGCACACGCTGACTATGCATGCCACTGGGTCTCTGTCACAACTTCTGCTGACCACAGCAGGGACCCCCTCTAGTCATCTTTTTTTGGGGTGAGAGATCTCAGCCACTTTTTCTGCATAGGCTCTGCCATATCTCTGGTCCTCTCTGCCTTCCCTGTGTGTTTGCTAAGGCAGCAGAGGCATTTAACCAGGGCTTATTTTCTAAGCAGCTCTCCTCTGCCTCTTCCTTCTGCTCCCTCCCTGCGCTTCCCCGTTGTTTTTACATCATGCTGGAGTAGCTTTGCAGGGATGCAGGTCTGGCTCTGCTTTCCTGGGCAAGCAAACTACCCAAAAGCCTGGAATGGCTGCAAGCTGCAGAAAGCCCTGCGTCCAGTCTGGCGTGGATGTTTGCAGTCCAGTTAAAAAAGCATCGTGCTTGCATTATCCTAATCCCCTGGTTCTGGCTAACGAAGGACCTCCGCTGGCCAGGCAGGACCTATCGCGGCACGGAGAATGACATCATTTGGAAAAAGGGCTGCTGGATAAGGCTGCCAGTGATTGTGGAGCCTCCCTCCCCTCTCACAGGGGGAGGCCGCTCTGTCTCAGCATGCGCAGGCACTGCTTTATAAATCAGAATAGTTTTAGTTGCCACAGACGTTGTAACTCAGAGCATAGGATGAGGAGACGTGTGAGCCCCCCCTGCTCTGGCAGGTTGCAATAATGATACAGTGCTATAAATCCTGTGATGTGTTCAATAAGCTCTGTCACCTAGAGATTCATTTCCTCTTAATGCACACATTGTTTTTACTCGCCCTAATTTGCCTCTTACAAATAAGAAATTACAAGAAATGCCGGTACCAAGAGAGCATAACTGGTGTGATGCTGCATGCAGGCCCACCCACGTGCTGCTTGTGATCGGCGCAAGGAGCTGTGGAGAAATAAAGTGCAAGGTGACTGGGCTGCTTTGTGAAACCTCCCAGCTTAGTAATGCTGAACGCTGCGAGGCACCCTGCGCTCTGAAACCAGCACACGACTCTCAGCATCACCATTCAGCCTGTTTCTTCCCTTAAGGACGCGGTTATAATAAACGGCAGCTAAGCACAGACATCTCCCTGGCGTACCGTCAGGCAGCCTTGCTGGAGGAAATTTCTCCCCCCCCCCCCGCAAACTGCCAAGGTGGACTCCTTAGCTCCTGCGATAGACTGAATGAGACTGCAGTTCCCCCATCAGTTTCATAATACTCAGAAAGCATCCATTTACATCATTGTGTGCAGTGCAGGGCAGCAGCTGCCAGGAAATTTGAAACTATTTTGATTCCAGTTGACTAGAACAGCAGCAATTGAATTAGCTGGTATCGCTATAGATAAACTGATGATCTGTGCATTTTATTTCTTTGACCAATGGGTAACTGCTGGAGCTACAGTAACCTCTGTGAGTAAGGAGACTGTTCAAGCAAATATATCTAATTTCTCGAGCTAGCTTATATAAATATATATATATATATACTGTCTAGAGAGAGACACTCACACCATTCTTTTGTAAAATGTATCTGTAAACAAAATGTCTGTCTATGCTTGTAACTTGTGTTTTGCTTCCTAGAATTTCCTTTTATTATGCTGTAGACAAGCTTGCTTGACATGGAATGGTTATTTACCTATGAAATATCATATCTATGCCTGATTTAAGTCATGAATTCTTTCAATGTCTAGTCATCAGAAAGGCTGCCAACTGCTCTTAGGTTATATTAGCCCGGACTCAGTTTTCTAGCCACTCACCCCCTTTCTATTTTACCTTTTTCTCTCTCCGTTTAAATTTTTTTTTTTCTTTGTTGAAAGAAGCCACCTTCAATGCAAAGTAGAAATTGGTGTTACCTGAGAGTGTGTGTCCTTTCTTTGTTTGTTTGGTGATGGGTGTTTTATTTTCCTGCTCATCTTCAGTGCAGTCCTTAAATTTTGTTGTTGCCTTTCTAGCCTTGTTTGTAATGCAGTCATATTGGGGGATGGGATTGGACAGGATATGCCAGTAACTGCAGCAAGACATGATGCTGTAGTGGTGGATGGGAATAAGGGAGGAGTTTCCCTTAAAGAGCTCAAGCTCCTCCAAGCTCTGGTACCTGAAATAGCTTTCTGAGCAAAGGGAAAGGCTTTGCACCTTTTAGGAGTGGGGGGCAACTGATGGTGATTTACTGTAAGGAATGGAGAATGGAGACCTTGGCAGTCGTGTGCATAGTGGTACCTAACGTAACAGGGACAGACTGCTGCTGTGGTCCCATATGTGATTTTTTTTACTCAGGCAGTGAATTAGGCAATGTTCCTGCAGGATGCCATGAAGGCGAGAATCCCGCTGACTTGTGGTCACATATGGCGGCGGCAGCAGTCCTTCCAGAGCAGGACTGCTGGCACCTCATTGTAGAAAAGGCCTTGAATTTCTACTGTGAAGGTGCTCCTCCCTTGCCCAGGTGAAACACAGCTTGCAACTGTGGCAGAAAGGAGTACCTGTGTGCACACTCCCTCCTCCTGCATGTCTCTCTGTGCCTGTATATGCGTGTATGTGCTTTGTGTGTGTACCTCTTCTGGAGTCTGCAGGGCTTGCCAGAGGGTAAAGTTTGCTTGGGATGAAGTTCAGGGGGAGAAGAAAATCAGAAACTTGCTCGGGATTGCTTATTGCCGTCAATGGCTATTGGTGGCAGATGGGGATGCACAGCAGTGCATTTTGCATTCACCGCCAGAAATAAAGCTGCCTCTGTTTCCCTCATGTCGGTTCAGAAGCTAAGATAGCAATTAGCAGAGACGAGCCTGGCCCCTTGGCAGGGACTGTGTGCAGCGCCTTGTCAGGGCTTGGCATCTAGCACACGTTGGCTGCATCCCAGCCCCATGAGGTGCCAGGGGAGCGATGCTCCAGGCTTCATTCCAATGAGGCGGGGTGTGGGGGTTGGAGGGAGGTGCAGAGGGTCCCAGCTCCTGGGGCACTGTACATTGCCTTCCCTCAGGATGAAGCCAGAGCGTGTGGTCCAGGCAGTGGCATGGCCAAGTGCTGCTCCATGGTTTTGGGAGCATGAGATGATCCCAGCTGGGGCAGCTCTTGCAGGTGTGCAAGCTGAGAGTTGTAGGTGGACCTGTGCCTACCGAGAAGGGTTTACATCAGCATCTATAGTGTCGGGCTCCCTATCAGCAGTTCTTATCTCTTAAAAAAGTCCCATCTCTGCACATGTGCTGAGAGAGCAGCAAGCACTAATGCTGCTTCATTAGAGCAGGCGAGGGCTGTGGGATGGGGAGCTGGGGACTTTTGCTGGTTTGGGCTGGTTCCAGTGCAGGTGTAGGGACATTGCAGCCAAACAGCATTGGTCTGATCTGTGAGTCTGTCCCGGTGGAAGTGTGTCCCAGTGGCAACCTGGCACCTATGCCATGAAGTGGGTGGGCTTGGGATGCACCCAAGCACTGTGTGGCTGAATTGTGTGCAAAGAGGGCTGTTTGTCTGGGACTTCAGGCACTTAGAAAAAGTACTCTGCCTGGAAATGCTCACGTGTGGAGAGGGGCCTCGCTCTCTTCTTCAGACTCTCCCAGTGCACCCACACCCGTGTTTTGGAAATCCTGCCATGAAGGCAGGCTGGTAATGCAGAATTGGACAAGACATCCGTGCTCCTCACAGCTCCCTTGGACCTTGCAGCAGAGAAAAGGTCCCTGCTTTGTTCAGTTGCTGTCCTCAACAGCAACCAAGTCATCTCGGTGAAACCTGGCACACTGAAGTTTTATTATGGAGTGATTAAATCAGCAGCATGGAGATATTTGGAGAACCTACTGGGGAAGAGACTGTGATTTGGCATGGTCGAAGTCTGTCACTTTGATCCTGCACTACACACAGTGTGGTGTTTTAGCCTGTGGCTAGGTACACTAGATAGTGAGCTGGCAGGTGTGAGCTGCTGTTCATCGTTACAAACCGCTAGCAGCTATATAGCCATGTTAATGCAGTGCTGAGCTAGTGTTAATTTACACTCCATTTCACCTCAAACTCAGCCTATCATTAACCACAGCTACATGGCTTCCTCCTCAGACTAGAGATGGGGATCGCTTTGCAACACAGCACCTAGAGGTGCACTTCAAGCAGGACCGAAGTGTCCAAATGCAAATTGGTGTCTGGTGGCAGAGCTGTCACCCCTGACATTTTTCAGAATAGGTGTTTGGATCTGTCCACCCTGTTGTTTGTTTTAAAGCACTTTCATATCAGTTTTTTCCAGAATGGTGCAGTGAATGCATCTGTTGCTGTTTTGTTTTTCAAAAGCTCAGTTCCTCCTTGGGATATAATGTAAGTGGCCAACTATCCATCATTGTGTCATCCATGAGGTCCCTCTGAGGACAGCTGGTTCTCTGTTACCTCAAAACAATGGGAGTCACTGGGTGCTCGGTGCTTGAAAAATGGGACCATCTGTTTTTGCTCCTGCTTTGTTTACGTCAGTTGGAAAAGCAGCACGAGAAGGGGAGGGATAGAAAGTGTACTTCACTGCAACACTACCACCAGTTACCTGACTTGTTAAAGGAAGAGGGTAGGGCTGGCAGAAAGTTGGATTGCTCATTAATTGCTTTGTAATTTAGCTAATTGGTCTTGTCAAGGCTGTGGAATATATGGGATGTGGCTGGTTATCTTCCCAGTGTTTCATCTGTACAAGTGAAAATGACCTAAAATCTTCTATTTATTTATTTATTTATTTTTTAATGAAACCAACATGTATGGCATGTGCTGTGGATGGATGTCAGACCTCTGAATACCTACTTTCTTCAGCCTTTGCGCCTGGCCTGTGGCCTCAGAATGTTCATGGGCCACTGGGACCCTTTCTGAAGTGTAGCAGACATTTCTGGCATTCCTTCCTCAGCAGCGCACACTCCCAAAGTAGGGCCGCCCAAAACCTCTGATGTAAAAGGAACAGCTCTGGTTAACTGCAGTGTTAAAGTGTGCAGAAGTGAGTTAAACTGAATGGTATTTTCCCTGCAGGGGAGAGCGTACTTAGGAGGGGGCTGGGAAGGGAGGTCAGCATGAGCTTTTTGCTCCTTCATGCGGTAGATAAACCCACACTCTCTTTTTTTCTTTGCAGGTAGTGGCCATGGAAGCAGCACTTTGCTCCCGCATACCATCATCAATGAATTTCCAGAGTATGGCACTGTAGAGTCAAGTGGAGATGTGCCGAGGGCTTCATTGCCGTGCCAGGTGCAACCTGTGATACACAGTCCGGAAAGATGGGATGGTCATCACCAGGTACCTGGCAGGCCCTTTCCTCAGTGTGCAGCTCCTGCAGACAATTTGAGGTGTGACGGTGGAACAGCACACCTGCGCGCCCCAGAAGAAGGTTTGCAACCTGAGGGTAATCTGCCAGAGATTATGAAAATCTCTCGACTGCTGGAAGCAACAAACGTGCAAGAGAAAGCAAATACTTCTCTTGATTCAGAGACACAAATGGAAAAAAAGAGTGTTACTGGCAGCCAGAATGTGCAGGCAGCCAGAGAACCAGTTCCAGCAGGCCAAGAAAAATCCTCAGACATGCCTCTTACATTTGAACGAACATCTGAGGAAAAAATGCATTTGATTGTGGAGAAAGATCTGGCTGCAATATGGACCGGAGAAAAGCAGCCCGAGTCCTTGCAAGCCATCAGTAATAAAGCTGAGGAGGTCCACGCAGCGCAGGAGACAAGCTGTCATAGACCATCTGTGACAAACCTGGAAGCAGCCAGCAGAGTGGAGGGGTGGGCGCGTTTTGAGGAGTTTTCAGCATGCAGTCAAGGCAAAATGCAAATGGGTCCTGAGAGGAGGCTCTCTAAAGAGGCAGCTGTGAGCAAACATGTAGAATTTCAAGGGGTGGAGATTTTATGGCTGCAAAAACCTGAAGAGCAGAGAAGGAAGAAGCACTTGCTGCTGGAGACTGTGTCTGTGGAGAGGAAGGCGTTCCCCAAAACTTTCAGCCACCCTGCGCCACCGATGGTGTCCCCAGGCTTAGTCTTCTCACCGGACAGCGCTTGGAGCGAGGTTTGTGAGGACCCTGGGATGGGACCTGCTGCCTCTGGAGGCACTCCTCTGGCACTGCTTGATGAAAGTGAGGAGGATGAAGTTTTTGTGAAGGACAAGAAGAACCGCAGTGAGGAGGAGACAGCTGTGCTAGCAAGAGGCCAGGGCAGGTGAGATGGTGCTTGGGGGGTGCAGGGGGCAGGCTGGGTTTCTCTCATCCCAAGCACATCGCTTCTGCCCACTCCTTTAGGAGCAAATGACAATGAATGAATGTTTATCTGCTACCTATGGCATGGTGGCAATGGTAGCAGTTCATGCCTGGTGGTGGCTAGTGCATGAAGCTTGGACAGAATGCCATCCACACCACCTTGCTGAAGGTTGAAGTCCATCTCAGGTTTGGAAACATAAAGATGTCTCTTGCCATTTGCAGAGTCATGGCTATGTGACAAAGCATCTGTAGGAGGTGTTGTTGGGATCTGGACATTGCATATAATTAAAGACAGGCAGCATGAAGGCCTGGCTCTATGCTCCTGACCAGATTTTCTGGTTTTGGGCAGAGTTCGTGCAAAAATAGTGCAAACACTTCTGAGAGGTTGGATAATAAAGACATTTTACCCAGGGCCTTGTATGTTATAAGAGGGTAAATGCTGTGATTTGCTTTCTATATTTCTATCTTTGTTTATATAATTTCAGCTATATATATTGCAAAAATTGTGCACTGCTTTTTACAAGAGAATCCCAATTCGCTCACTCTTCTTTCCTGTTGCACATCTGTAACAAAGCCAAGGGTCCCACTGGAGCAAACTGTGCCCGCTCTGACCTGGTGGGTTGTTTGCTGCTGAAAGAACAGGCTCTCAGCAAGGGAGGCGCTCCTACCTCTGCACCTGGGGATCTGCAGAGTTTTGCTTTGGCTAGCCTGTGGGATTGCTCAGGTGGGCAGCCCTGAGGCCTGGCACGTGCCATGAGAAGCTCCACAGCATGTGGTGCAGTAGAGAAGAAGACTCTCTGCAGGGGGATGCTACACCTTCCCCTGTGCATCTGCAAGCAGGCTGAGTCTTCCTCCTTCAAATCTGGTTCTCCCAACTCCATTGTTTTAATTGCATTTTAATTGTATTTGCTTCCCATTGCATTTTGGAGGGATTTCCTCCAGCCTTTCACCAAAGACCCCAGCCCTAGGTCTGCAGAGCCAGCAAACTGTCCTGTAGGGGCAGAGGCCACACCTGGGTGCACATCTCCGAGCTGTGCAGCCTCTGGCATGGCAGTGGTGCTAGCGGAGACCTTACACATTTGTGAGTGTTCTTCTCCTTCACACATAGGCAGTTGATATTATCTGTTAGGCAATATCAGGCTTTCCCCCCGCTCCCTTCTTTTACCCAAAAGAGTGTTTCTCTTTATGTCTCCAGAGAGGGAGGTGGTGCCAGTCATGAACAGAGGTGGTACATGGAGAAACTAGCATTTTACGCACAGTGTCCTCTCCTGCACAAAGCTGCGTTGACCTTTCTGATTGCAAAGGTGGAAGGCCAGGAGGTTCACCCAGAGGTCTAAACCTTGCCCCTGAGCTGAAATGACCTGTTTCTGATTAATTTCCAGGATGATGGAGGAGGGGGAAGCAGCCACAGGAGGCTATGAAGATGTCCTTGGGCAGAGGCACTCTGACGTCTCCACTGATCTGTACAGCTCACAGTTCGAAAACATCCTAGACAATGCATCTTTATACTACAGCGCGGAGTCGCTGGAGACATTGTACTCGGAGCCTGACAGCTACTTCAGCTTTGAGATGCCACTCACTCCCATGATCCAGCAGCGCATGAGGGAGGGTGGCCAGTTTTTGGATCGGACATCAGCCTCAGGGCAGCCAGATGTCCTGCAGCTTCCCCCTGATGGGGAGGCTAAGGGCTCTGGTGAATGCATTGCCAATGGCTTACAGGATGTAAGTGAAACGCTCTTCAGAGGAGATGTCACAGAAGTCCCTCGTTTGGAAAGGTAAAAGCAGTGGGTGAGCTTTCTGTGTGCCTGCTGATTTTTCCTCAATGTCTCTTCACTTCAATGAGCTGTTGTGTAGTTTTGCCTCTTAAAACACTGCATGTCTTCTACACAGAATAATTTCCAGTGTAACAGAGTGAGTGGCAAGAGGGAAGTGAGCTGTCCAAACCTGCTCATTAGAAAAGTGTGAATTTACTTTATGAAGGTTTTGTAAGTGATACTTGTGTCGAGAAAAGGCTGGCTGGTATTACCACATCTCTGGGACCTGTCCCTGGAGGAGTTAGTTACTGGTTACAGATGAACCTTGTTCAGATCCAGTTATGCCTGAATTGTTGGCAGCAGTTTTAGGAACGGTAGCACCTTGTGCACACAGACAAGTTGTCCAAATGCAGTTTGTGATTTGGATGTTAAAGGTGTGTCTCTGGGCACAGCTTTTTCTCTCTTGAGGTCAGTGGGAGCTTTGCTGGTTACTTCAGCTGGGACAAGGTTTTGCTCCCACCACATTCATGTGATTAGAGACTTAGCTGTTTCTTTCATTTGTGCACTTAGTTACTGATTGAGAGAGGAGGGAGAGTTGCAAAAATGTTAATAATTTCCATTTAGGTAAAGGGAGAGATAAGAAAACCTATTAGAGTCATGAGAGGCAAAACCTAGGCTAAGTTGACAGAAAATACTGTGTAATTGTATGAGCTGACTTTATGAGCAAACTTTCCTTGTGTGTTGTCAAAGAAGGTGGGGAGAGGGAAAGGCAGGTCTCTTTAGCTTGGAGGAGACTGAGGGGTGACCTCATTAATGTTTATAAATATGTAAAGGGTGAGTGTCATGAGGATGGAGCCAGGCTCTTCTCAGTGACATACAATGATAGGACAAGGGACAACGGGTGCAAGCTGGAACATAGGAAGAACTTCTTCACAGTGAGGGTAACAGAACACTGGCACAGGCTGCCCAGAGAGGTCGTGGAGTCTCCTTCTCTGGAGACATTCAAAGCCCGCCTGGATGCGTTCCTGTGTGACCTGACCTAGGTGTTCCTGCTCTGTCAGGGGGATTGGACTAGATGATCTTTTGAGGTCCCTTCCAATCCCTAACTTTCTGTGAAAATGGGGGAGTCAAGCCAAAAGCAGTAATCTGCAGAGGGGTAAGAGACCTCATGAGTGACGAATGCCTCAGGTCTCCATCCTCCAGGCACAGGACATTATCTAGAAGTCCTTAGACTATTCTTTTTGATGGGACCAGTCTAGTCTGAGCTTTCCTGGGAGTCAGTGGTGGAAGGTCTTTATTCCTTTTGTGGTCATGTGAAAGAAGTCCTTTGAGCAGAAGCAGTTTAGCTCGTTTTATTGATAAAGTTACAGCTTGCCCTTAAAAGAACAGGCAGAAGGACTTAGCAGTTTAGAATGTTTTTTCCATCAATCCTACTGGAAAAAAGGTGTTTAAGTCTTGTATGACCCTGAGCTGCGTGGTGCAAACAGGGAATAAGTGACTCTTATGGAGCCAGAAACTGAGGTCAGTCCCGACACTTGCAGCTCCTTACTTGTACTGAAACCAGAAATTGCTGTAAGACTGGGCAGTGCAGGACAAGCAGCACATACAGACCCTGATTCTCTTACCCCGTAGTTGCAGCATCTAGTATCTAAAAGTGCTGTCAAGTAAGGCCCACATCAGCTCATCAAGACAGAGGTTATCACAAAGACAAGGTGTGTTTAGATAATGCTTAGAGACACGTTAGGTGCCTGCCTAGTGTGCATTTCATTAGGAATTAAGTTAATTTTAGTTTAAATTTGCAGCCACAGTGATAAACCAGCAGGGGGTTTTAAAATTCTTTTTTTCCCCTTAATAAAAAAATAAGAAAGTAGTGTCCCCAACAGCAGGTTTGTTAAGGAAGCTCTGCTGTTGTATAGTCTGCAGGGCTCTGTTATAGACAACCCCAAGGGCTTGCTCTGTCAAGGTAGGTGCTAATAAAGGATTTAGCTGCAGCGGTGCAGCCAACCACAGATGTGTCCACAGGATGATCCTCTGGACAAAAAGCTTTTTAACCACCCCTCCACCACGATATGCTGATAGTGTCTTGTATTGCACCAGGGTACAGGTGACTGACAGATCATGTGTGCTATATTGTTGGGGCCAGCGATGAATCATAGCGTTACAGTGTGTGGGTGAGGAGCACTGTGTGGATGCTGAAGGCTGCACGGGAATTATTCGCAGAGGGGTCAAGACGGTGTGTCACTGTGATGCTCAGGTGGACCAGAAATAGTCACCTGAGCCGTGGGTACTATTTCTAAGAGTTTTCAAGTGTAGTTGTGTTGCCCAAAGCAATTCCAGACTTGTTTTCCCTGCTGCAAGTCCACATGTATGATACGTGTGCGGTAGCTACTGCAGCACTTCTGTGCCTTCTGCTGAAGTCTTTGTTTCCTATGGTCCCACAAACCTGTGGTTGTGTTGGGGCTGTAGTTTTCCAGGTGTGGTGCCTGCCTGGTGCTGCAGAGCATTGAGGGGCACCCGCTGAAGTGGTCCAGCTCTCCCAGAGAAGCAGATGGGGAAGGCAAGCCCACCGCCCTGCCAGATGCCCTTGCCCTTGCATCTCGCAGCCGCCGGCGGGAGTTTGCAGGCAGCAGCTTGCCTGCGATATCTTGCAGAGCCACCGGAGGTCTCTGTGCCCTCTGGGGAGCTGCCGGCTCTCCCTGGCGCCAGGGGCTCCCGCAGCTGCTTCTGCCCACCCTGTGATGTGAAGGCACTGCAGGGTGGGTGCAGGCAGGGGAGCAGCTGGAGGACACCATCCTCAGGGGATGGAGGAAGGTGTGGGGTTCTCATCGTAGGAATAGTGGCATGTGCAAAGTGAAGTGGGGAAATTTGGGATTGGGGCGGGGGGGTAAGTGGGCAGCTTGGGGGCAAAGCAATGCAACATTGCAGTGCAGCACAAGAAGCATAAATAACGCCCTTCTCCAGAAACTGTGCTTGCCAGTGCAAGGGAACAAAAACCGAAACCAAAACCTCAGCAGCTGCCTGTGCCGTGGTATTTCGGTGACATAAAAAATGTGTGGGAAGGTGTGTGGGGAGAGAGTACACTTCCAGTACCAGTACTGATTTATGGGGGATCAGAATGGGAAATACTGGTAGGTAGTTCTTCATGATCCAGTGTGGAGGGAGGGGGAGGGGGGGATGGATGTGAATGCAAAGAGTTAATGGATTACACCCGGAAACCGAAAGCTCTGTGCTAATTAGGAAAGGAAGAGCAGGTGCTCCCCATGGCCGTGCCCTCCTGATAGTAGGTAGCTGTGCACCACGGCACATTTTCCATCTCGCTGGAGGGATCACAAGTGTAACTTACACGTGGGCCCTAGATGGCGTGAGCTTTTAATGCATAACGGCAAGGAAACCTAGTCTTGTAATGAATAAGCGGGAGGGTAACATCCTTCTCTGCTCTTAGGAAACTGCTGGCTCTGGGAGGGGTCAGCTCTGGTATGTGAAGGCCAGTCACATGCCTTCAGAACTGAAAAAAAAAGGAGGAAAAAAAAAATAATTTCAGAGTCTTTCGGGCTGCAAGTTCCTATGAGCTCCTGGGTGTCTGGATGTGTCGTCCCTGCTGTCCTCCCTACCAGCTGCTGGCTGTGGTTAAACGCAGTAAGTCCTGGCGAGAGCCCTGTGACATGTCTGCTCTGACAGCCACTACCGCGGTTCCTTAGGGCTGGTAGACATCAGCTGGCCCCTGGGTTTTCCTGCAGGACAGGTTGGCTTGTTTTCGCAAGCAGTCCTTTCCTAGCACAGCTTAGGTGCCTTTTGTGTCTGGCCAGTGGCAGAGGGATGCCTGGGAAGAAGGGCATGCAGCTTGCCTTCCTTCTGGAACAGTACCAGCACTTGGTGGCTTTTGGGGGGTTTAATCTCTTTCCTAGGTATGTAATGATTATCCCTCTGGGGGAAAAACAATTTCTGCAGCTGAAGTAGTCTTCAGTTTCCCTCGGTGGAGGGGGGAGAACTGGGGAAGGAGGGGGAATGTGTGAGGTTTCAGAGCTGAGGGACAGCCTTGCTGTGTATCGGGGTACCGTGGGGTCCCCATGAAACATGCTGAGCCACAGGTTGCCAGTGTAATGAAGCTTTGCAGTGGCAATAAAGGTAATGCATTTGGGCTGTATTTGGTCCCCTTGCCTCCGGGTTCTCCCAGCAGAGGAGTGCAGTCCCTGCTATTGCGCCTGTGCTCCAGGTACTGCACTCTTCCCTTCGCATGTCAGTGGGTTGTGTTGAGATGGAGCAAGGCTCAGCCTTGGTATGTGGGAGTTCAGTCTTACTCACAGAGGCAGTGAGGAAGACTGTTTGCAAGGTGCTACCCAGACATCAATCCTGAGTTTGTTGCCTGAACTAGGTGTAATCATTTACACCAGTCAGAGTGGGAGGAAGAGGACGTATTTTGAAAGCAATAAGATATACCTGAGGGAAAAGTGAGTTATCTTTGCTATGTATACAGTGAGCAACAGAGCATAAGTGTGGCTAGAAGTATGGAGTTCTCTTGGTGATGATCTACATAATTCTTTTTTACTTTCGGACTTTAAAGACAGAATTTCTTTTAATCTTCCTTTTTTCTGCATTCTTTATAGCAGACTTCCCATTCCCCCTTCCCTTGTATGCTACAGTCAGAACAAGCAATTTAGAAAACCAGAAAACTTCTGGCATTTCTTTTCCTGAGTCGTTTTGGAAGGTGTGGTCTCTATTGGTAGGACATTGCCCAAGATTTTTCTAAATCCAGAGAGAAAAGAAAAAACTCTGTATTGCCGCTCCTAATGCTCAAAAATGCTAAATATTTGCCACCTGCCATCATCTTCAAAGAATTACTGGTGTTCAGCAGATTTTGCAAGTCCTGTTATTTTTTTTTTTTTTCCTAGAGATGCAAACACAAATTTAGTCACGTATGTATTCTTTTGTAATTCGGGGGGGAAGAAAACAAACTCCCTAAAGCAACTGAGGACTACGCCCTGGTAGTCCTCAGAATAAATGCACAAGAATTTAGACTGCAGTTCCCAGTGGCTGCCAGGTTATTCTTAGTGGTTTGGGCCTCTCATAGTACCTCCCATAGTTCACAGAATGGTGGGGGTTGGAAGGAACCTCTGGAGATCATTTTGTCCAACCTCCCTGCCAGAGCAGGGTCACCCAGAGCAGGTCTCGCAGGATCACATCCAGGCAGGTTTGGAATGTCTCCAGAGAAGGAGACTCCACCACCTCTCTGGGCAGCCTGTTCCAGTGCTCTGCCACCCTCAAAGAAGTGTTTCCTCATGTTCAGATGGAACTTCCTGGAACTGCCTGACAGGCCCCTTGCCCTGTCACTGGGCACCACTGAAAAGAGTCTGGTGCCATCCTCCTGACACCCACCCTTTAGAAAGTTGTAAGTACTCATGAGATCCCCTCTCAGTCTTCTACAGGCTAAACACACCCAGGTCTCTTAGCCTTTCCTCATAAGAGAGATGCTTCAGTCCCCTCATCATCTTCATACTCTCCGCTGGACTCTCTCCAGAAGTTCATTGTCTCTCTTGAACCAGGGAGCCCAGAACTGGACACAGTACTCAAGATGTGGCCTCACCAGGGCAGAGTAGAGTGGGAGTATCACCTCTCTCGACTTGTGACCACACTCTTTTTTATGCACCCCAGGATGCCATTGGCCTTCTTGGCCACAAGGGCACATTGTTGGCTCATGGTTAAGTTGTCCACCAGGACTTCCAGGTTCTTCTCTGCAGAGCTGCTTTCCATCAGGTCAACCCCTAACCTGTACTGGTGCATGGGGTTGTTCCTCCCCAGGTGCAGGACCCTGAATTTGCCTTCATTGAACTTCATGAGATTCCTCTCTTCCCAGCTCTCCAGCCTGTCCAGGTCCCGCTGGATGGCAGCACAGCCCTCTGGCGTGTCAGCCACACCTCACAGTTTGGTATCATCAGCAAACTTGCTGAGGGCACACTTGATGAATATATTGAACAAGACTGGACCCAGTACTGACCCTTGTGGGACACCACCAGCTACAGGCCTCCAACTAGACTCTGTGCCATTGATTACAACCCTCCAAGCTGTCTACTCGGTGTCCACTCATCTAACCGCACCTTCCTAATCTTACCAATGAGGATGTTATGGGAGATGGCGTCGGAAGCTTTGCTGAAACCAAGATGGACAACATCCACTGGTCTCGCCTCATCTACCCAGCCAGTCATGCCATCACAGAAGGCTATCAGGTTGGTCAAGCATGATTTCCCCTTGGTGAATCCCTGTTGACTACTCCTGATAACCTTCTTTTCCTCCGCATGCTTAGAAATAAGATCCAGAATGAGCTGTTCCATCACCTTTCCAGGGATGGAGGTGGGGCTGAGCAGCCTGTAGTTACCCAGGTCCTTTTTCTTGCCCTTCTTGAAGACTGGAATGACAGTGGCTTTCCTCCAGTCCTCAGGCACCTCCCCTGTTCTCCATGACCTTTCAGGGATGATGGAGAGCAGCCTAGCAATAACAACTGCCAGCTTCCTCAGCACTCGTAGGTGAATCCCATCAGGCTGTGGGTGTCCAGTTCATTTAGATGATCTCTAACCCAGTCCTCCTCGACCAAGGGAAAGTCTTCTCTCTCCAGATTTTCTCTCTTGTCTCCAGGGTTTGAGATTCCTGAGGACCATACTTAGCAGTAAAGATTGAAGCAAAGAAGGCATTCAGTAACTGCCTTCTCTCTGTCCTCCATCACCAGGACACCCATCTCATTCAGCAGTGGGCCCACATTTTCTCTAGTCTTCCTTTTGCTACTGAGGTACTTGAAGAAGCCTTTCTTGTTGTCCTTGACATCGCTTGCCAGATTTAATTCCAAGTGGGCCTTAGCCTTCCTCATTGCATCCCTACATACTCTGACAATGTTCCTGTATTCCTCCCAAGTGGCCAGTCCTTTTTTCTGCATTCTGTAGCCTTCCTTCTTCCATTTGAGTTTTTTCAGAAGCTCCTTGCTCATCCATGTAGGTCTTCTGCCTCCTTTGCTTGATTTCTTACTCATGCACCAATCTTGAGCTTGGAAGAAGTGGTGCTTGAGTATGAACCCGCTCTCCTGGACCATCTAGAGCCTTAACCCATGGCATTCCTCCAAGAATGTCTTTGAAGAGGCCAAAGTTAGCTCTCCTGAAGTCCAGAGTCGTAATCCTACTTAATGCTCTGCTTCTTCCACACAGGATCCTGAACTCCACCATCCCATGGTCACTGCAGCCAAGGGTGCCCTCGACCTTCACACCCCCAACTTGTCCATCTTTTTTGATACCAGGTCCAGCAGCACACCTGTCCTCATTGGGTCCTCCAACACCTATGTTGGGAATTTATCATCAATGACCTGCGGGAATCTCCTGGACTGTGTGTACCTAGCTGTATTGCTTTTCCAGCAAATATCAAATTTACCAGCAAATATCATAGAGTTGTTTTCTTTCTTCTGCATATGGGTAATTTTCAGCAGTTTCTTAGTTGTCATTCTGCTTACTCCTTCTTTGAGACAATAAACTTTGTTGGCAGATAAATCTAGTTTGGATCCCCTTTCTCTGGAATGATTCTCTAAGTCTTCTCCCGGATTATTAGTATCCTGCATGCCAGTTACACTTCAGATTTTTAGTTTGCGCTCTGTTAATATTTTATGCGAGGTAGCTTGCATTTGATTTTTCAGTGTAGATATGAGACTCAGTACTTAAATATTTAGCACATAACCTGTATCCATTCATTTTATTAGTCTGTCCAACAGCAGTCTGGTAGAACTTTTTTCCCCTTTGAAGACTAACCTTGCAACCTTGTTGAATTTTCTTGTTTAGTGTGAAATCTCCTAAGATACCTGTGTTCCTAAGTGGTCTTTTTTTTTTTTTTTTTTTTTTTTTTTGCCTTTGGACATGCCTCGGCTCATGAGGACCTAGGGGAACTAGGGCTATCAGAACGTGGTACTTCATATTTGCTGCTATCTATATGCCCAGGATAAGGAAAGTTATTCAGAGGAATGCCACTGGTTGTTGTCCTAGAAGAGTGAATGTGTCAAATGTATGTGCAGCTGGTGAGAAAGCAAACACGTGCTGGAGCCCAGTTACCTGCACATGAGCTACTGCATCTGTCAATTGTTGAGCCACTAGTAAGCACAATATGCTAGCACAGGTATGTTATCACGCAGTTGTCAGAATTGGAAGGGACCTCTAGAGATCATCTAGTCCAACTCCCCTGCTTAAAAGCAGGATCCCCTAGAGCACATCACTCAGGAGTGCATCCAGACGAGTCTTGAAAATCTCCAGAGAAGCAGACTCCACACCCTCTCTGGGCAGGCTGTTCTAGTGCTCTGGCACCCTCACCCAAAAGAAGTTCTTTCTCATATTTAAATGGAACCTCCTGTGTTCCAGCTTGTGCCTGTTACCCCTTGTCATGTCACTGGGAACCACTGAAAAGAGTCTGGCTCTATCCTCCCTCATCCCACCCTTTAGGTATTTGTAAACATTAATTAAATGACCCCTCTGCCTTCTCTTCTCCAGGCTAAAGAGTCCCAGCTCTCTCAGCCTTTCCTCATAGGGGAGATGCTCCAGTCCCCCAATCATCCTTGTTGCCCTCCTCTGGACTCTCTCCAGTAGTTCCCTGCCTCTCTTCAACTGGGGAGCCCAGAACTGGACTCAGTATTCCAGTTGAGGCCTCACCAAGGCAGAGTAGAGGGGGAGAATGACCTCCCTCAACCTACTGGCCACACACTGCCCTGTGCAGCCCAGGGTGGCATTGGCCTTCTTGGTGGCAAGGGCTCATGGATAATTTACTGTCTACCAGGACTCCCAGATCCTTCTCCTCAGAACTGCTTTCCAGGAGGTCCCCCCCTAACCTATCCTGATGCTTGGCATTCTTCTTGCCCAGGTGCAGCACCCTACACTTGCCCTTATTGAACCTCATTAGGTTCTTCTCTGCCCAGCTGTCCAGCCTGTCCAGGTTCTGCTGGATGGCAGCACAGCCCTCTGGGGTGTCACCACCCCTCCCAGCTTGGGATCATCAGTGAACTTGCTGAGGATACACTCTGTCCCCTTGTCCAGGTCACTGATGGATTTGTTGAACAAGACTGGACCGAGTATTGACCCCTGGGGGACACCACTGGTTACAGGCCTCCAACTCGACTCTGCTCCATTAATCACAGCCCTCTGTGATCTGTCACACAGCCAGCTCTCAGTCCGCCTCACTGTCCCCTCATCTAACCCACACATCCTGAGTTTCCTAATGAGGATGTTATGGGAGACAGTGTCGAAAGCCTTGCTGAAGTCAAGGTAGATGACATCTGCTGCTTTCCCTTCATCCAGCCAACTGGTTATAACATCATAGAAGACTATCAGATTGGTCAAACCTGATTTTACTGTTAAATCCAGGTAAGGATGAAGTGGCAGAACCTGCAGGGGTAAATTTCTGAAACCAGTCGCATTTTGGCAGCTGAGGATTTGCCCCTTTATTGCACAGCTTAGTAACTTCAAAAACATTAAGCCACACGTGGTACTACCTGCAGGAAGGTGGCATCACTCTGTCATGGCTCTGGACATACAGGCGTGTGAGTCTACTTTTGCTCTGGCTAACGAGGTGCTTGCAGCACCAGTTTGGTGAGAGTTTGTAAAACTGCTTCTAGGTCCTAGATAAACTGTTGTTTTAGGGGAAAAAAAGGCTGCTGACTTTTCGCCTCTTCAGTTCCCAGCCTCCTCTGAAAATAAAACAAACAAACCAAAAATCTAAGAGCTGACAGAAACAGAAAAGAAAACAAACAAAAAAAAAGCGCGGAGCAGCTGATCAGTTCACTGCACAAAGCGCCTCAGTATAAAGCTGTCAGCAGCTCAGCTTCTAAGCTAGCATCTGTTGGCATATCTCCATTAAAGTCAAAGCCATTTAGGTCAGGAAGCCTTCATTCACAGAAACACAGGCATCTGTGCCGGCTCCGAGTTGGTCCTATAGTGCAGCCTGCCATCTCGTCCATTAGCCACGACTGGCTGCCAGTCAAGCCTCCCTCCACATTATTGCTGGTTAACTCTCTTCTTCCTCTTTCCGTCTGTCTGTTGGGACAGAGAGAGGCAGAGCCTGGTGGCTGGAAGGGTGGCATAAAGGCATGTATAGCTTTGGATGTGATGCGGCAGCACTGATGAAGAAGAACAGGGCACATAGCGTGCACACTCCTTGCTAGCACAGCTGTGTGAGCTGTGGGTTGGTTGGTGGTGGTTCTTCCTTTGTTGAGGAAGTCTGTTTCTTATTACTATTAACTATTCTTTTTGAGGACAGGCAGTTCATTTTGCTGTGTGGTTGCAACGTAAAGCTCCTGTGCAATAGTACTGTCAGCACTGAAACGCTCCATCTGCATGTCTGCAGGGGAGCCTTAACCAGAAGGCATTAACACCCATATTTTTATGCATCTGTTGTGCTCCCTGCCAGGGAGGACCAGCTGGACCAGCTGCCCCATTAATGCACATCCCCTGGGCCAGACTCCAAACAGTTAAACCGAGTCCCAGCGAGGAGGGAGGGAAGTACTCTGCTGGCTTCCCAGTTTTGCTCCTCTGCCTAGTGGGGAAATGTCACGCTGGCGCTGAGCAAGGGGATGGCTCTTGGCACCCATGGCATGCGGAGGGCAGGTGGGCTCAGGGGAGAGAGCCAGAGGGCTCCCAAAACACTCAGAGGCTGAGTGTTTTCTGAGCAAGATTACGGGTGTGCAGTGCATTCTTTGGGCCTGGTTTGTGCTCATGTCTGGGGGTAGGTGGGCCAGATTCTGAGCATGGGACTGTCCTGATGTATCCAAGAGACTGGTGTACACATCAATGCATCTGTCAGAAATATCCATTGTGGGGCAGCCCTTGGAACACCCTGTGTGGTGAGGGCCAGGTTTTCACTTTCTAGGCATGGGGGCATTACTGTGATGAGAGTCCCTTTGCAATCACTAATGCCTGCCACAGCAATGTAAGGAGCCTAAGGTGGAAAGGGAATCAAACCTGAAGTATTTTTAGCAAAACATTTGTACTTGAGGTGGCAACGGGCCAGTGTGTCTGTGTAATAAAGGACACACTGTCTCTCGGAAGGGCTGCAACCCTGTCCCTGTGTGTGGTGGGACTCCTTGTCCTGATGCTGTGATCCTGTAATGATAGCATGTGTATTTGCTGTAATGCAAGCCTACTGGAAATGGCATTTTTTTAACGCTTTAGCTATTATCTCCCTACTTATGATCAGCAGGAATTCTTTTGGTCAAAGAAAAAGGCAGACAATTACAGGGAGCACGAGGTTATTTTTAAGCAGCAGCATGCATTTCAGTCCCTGAAATTGCCTTTGCATATGCATTTTATTGATAACCAATAGGAGATTACAGGGTTTGTTTTTTGGGTTTTTTTACTTTGCTCCTGTCTGTGTGACGTGGCAAGGATGAGGTACTTTTTAATGGATCCTCGGTGGGTACTCTCAGTTGTAGAAACCATCCTCTCTTCATGTGTCCTGGCTGATGCTGTGCTTATGAGACACCCACTGAATCGAGTTGCAGCAAAGTGCAGCTGTGTCAGTCCTCAAAGAGGGATCTACTTCAAAGCGTGTCTTTGAAGAGAATCCATACGTAGGACTTCAAAGCTGATTAAACCATTTGGAGTAAAATAGCATAGTGAGTCATCTGCTAAGAAAGGGCATTATTTTTATTTGTATTATTTTTCTTCCCTTCCTACAGTTGTATCTTGCAAGAGCCCTGGAGCTGGAGGTAACTGGCAAGGTAAATTATTGCTTGATGTGATTTTGTGCTCACTCTCTTCTGGCCCTGAAGAAGCTGCAAAGCTGCAGCAGAGCCATTCCCAGCCCGTCTGTGTGGTCGGTTACTTGTGGCAGGAACTGGCTCATCACGTCCCACTGCTGCTGAGATTTCTTTGCTGGCTCCGAACGGGCTACTCCTTTCAGAGCCAGCCTTTTCAAGCATGGCTTTTCAGCTCCTTTGAAACAAAATTCAGTCTGTGCCACTGATGGTCTCTGGTTGGCTCTGAAATATGGAAGGGTACCACTGGCTGAGCGTCCACGTCTCTCTGAAGGGTTGTAGGGCAGGGATTCATTCCCTCAGGGGGGACTTTTCTCAGAGGGATGTCTGCTTCCCCCCCTGCAGTCCAGGCTGGTGTAAGGGGCGCCTGAGTGCTTCTGCCTTTCTGTTGTCCCTGCTGCACTGCGACGTGAGAGCCACTGCTGAGGGGCTGTTGAATTAGAAATAGAGTGTACTTTTCACAGCCAGAGTTGATGGTTATGGTTGAGGGGATGGTGTCCTCTGTTTTGGAATTGGGCAGAGTAGAAGGCTTGGAGTGAAGGCATTTAAAACAATAGGGCCAGCACAGTGGTGTGTCAGCCCCAGCGTGGCTCCCTGGTGGATGCTATACCCCCGCTGAAAACATTTGTTCTGGCCCTAGCTTCAGCGTGCCAGAATGCCTCTCCACCCTTCCTTATTTTTAATCATTGCTGTGTTTTGCTCTGATGGACTTCGCTGGCAAATGCCTGACTTAGCCTGCATTGAAGTAAAGCTGATGTTAAAGATGTGCAGATTTATTTGAGAGAAGTTTTTTTTCTTCCTGTTTCTTCTTCCTCTCTTTCCAAAAAGATCTGGGAATGTCCCAGCCCTGTCTCATCCAAGCTCCCCCTGAAACTGGTGCATCCAGTGCTCTCCCTCTGGACATGCATGCTTGATGGATTAGTGTTCTGTGGGGAAGGACTCTGTATCTGAGCACCCTGATCTAGTAAAAGATGTCCCTGCTCACTGCAGAGGAATTGGGCTAGATGACCTCTGAAGGTCACTTCCAACCCAAACCATTCTATGATTCTATGTGCATGCAGGGGAACCATGAGCCACAGAGTGTATGCTGCACTCCGGTCTGGCAAGAGCTGCAGGCAGAGGCAAGCTGGGATTGCTGATGTGGCTGGGCTGAGGACAGCACTTAGTCTGAGCTGTCACACCCTGCCACTCAGTGTCAACTCCAAACATCTGCTTCTTGTGGCTGGGGCAGTTGCTCCATGCTGTATCTGAGCTCTTCTCCCATAAAACAGAGTGCTAAGATGGTTGTCTTCCATGAGACAGAATAGAGAACTTTTTCCCCAGGGATTTGCTAAAAAATGAAGAGCATCCAAAGGTTTAAGGCACCTGAAACTGCTGATACTCATGCTGAGTTTTCCAGTTGCAGCCTAGTAGACTGGGAGAGTGGACCACTGAGATACGAGGTGCCTGTATCCTTACCATTATGTTACTGGCATTGCTGTTTTTGTCTGGAAGTTGCAGCCATTCCCCAACCATACATTTGTCTGAAGGGTTTCAATTTTGGTGAAACCCAGGATAGGGGTGGGAAGATAAGTGAATCTAGAATATTCTTAAACAGATCAAGTGTGCTAAGTGCTGAGCATGACATGATTGAGATACCTTGGCACTGGAAGTGAAATCACTGTAGACCTAGTCAATAATGGAACAAGTGAAGAAAACAAAATGTTTCAGACTCTGCCTAGCTGTTACGGTGTGTTATGGGAAACCAGCTTTACAGATGTTACAGTCTGCCAGTGTTTCATCCATGAGTGTGGAGGGGCAGCTGCTGCCATTAGAAGGTATAGCAGCTGTTTATTGAATTGCTGTGATTTCTGCTGGATATGAATGCACAGCCTCTGTGCATTCACTGTGAACCTGGGGATGCTTTGGCAGAAGGAGGGAGGATATGTCAGGAGTGCATTGCTGCGGACAGAAATAAGAAAGTCTAGGGACCTGATTTCTGGCTACAGCTCATGCACTATGAGACCGAACGGGGTTGTTTTTTTTGTAGCTTCTGTTTTGTGTGTTTTCTGATAGCAGAGATTAATGTAAGAGCGTCTGGATGAAAATCAGCAGCCATTGCTGTACAGGCAATTACCAGTAGTATCATTACAGTCTCTTTTGGCCTTGATCCAGCATTAGGGAGAATATAATCTATTACATTTTCAGCCTACTTTTGTCAATGGAGGTTTCTTATTTTTATGTGATAAAGAGTAAAGCTGGATAAGAAATCCGTGTCCAATCTTCCTGTGCATCACAAAGCCCTTTCTTGGCTCTGTTTAACTGGTAATGCTGCTGTGGACTCTGTATGTATAGAAACTGTGTAAGACACACGTATCTGCACCCTCGTTCACTGCTAGCCCTTCACTGGAGTCCATTATAAGTGCTTTACAGAGGGAGGCAAATATTAGTATCTGTGTTCAGCAGCTGTGGAAACTGAGGCACAGAAGGAAAATTGTGCGTCCAGAGAGACTAGGAGGTGAGATATCAGCCTTTCCCCTGAGTAACATCCCCTTAGACCCCACTAAAATGACCTGTCCAGTAGGTAGCTTGTAGTAGTCACGCAAAGGGCATCTGTATTTCCTAAGCCTTCAGTGACATGGGCGTTGAGTCTTCTCAACACCTAAAAAACTTGAGAACTGAAGTCTTGCTTTAATGTTAACAATCTGGCATTTTCCCTGAACAAGAGGCTTAGGTTACAGACAACCTATATTGTTGCTTTGATTGGCTTCTAGTACTTATTAAGTAATAAGATAATTAACTGTTGGAATAACTGAAGGAAGCGTCCCTTATTCTGTGACCTCATACACGTACCAGCACCGTCTGTTTTAAATCAGGGAGGCTGGAAGATAAGGTTTGTTAGGCACCTCCATCAACTAGTTTTGGTGAGCAGGAGAAAGAGCATGCTCTCCTTCTTGCCGGGTGTTCCTCCTTCACATCCCAGCCACTGCTCCAAGAGGCAAAACAGAAGGTGGGTGCTGCCCTACTGTTTATTTCACTAAGTGGCAGGCACTGGCATTTCCTTTCTTTCTAAACTTATGGTGGTTTGCGGTAACGTTGACTCTCATAGTGCTGGTTTCTAGCAGGGTGCAGATGTTTCTTGTCAGCTTTGGCTGTCTTTCAGGGCTATAAATATTGCCTTTAATAAAGAGCAGTGGTGAAACAGGGCTGTGATTTATGAGTGAGGCTCTTCAAGTTAACACAGTTTTTGAAACAGCATTTGTATGTGGAAGGCCCTGTAGATGTTTTAGCTCAGCTGGTTATCCTGTGCTCTTGTCAATTTTTAGAACTGGGAGTTTGAAAGCAGTCGTGTCTGATTTGAATGGACAAGGCGTTGCTTGGGGCGTGTGTCAGAGGAGTCTGGAATTTGCTTTCTTCACAAGTTTGGAGACCAAAACCGAATTTAGACAATTTTGGCCTTTGGCTAAAGCTTTTGGCAAAGGCTGAGGAGACATTTCCCGCAACACCAGTATCAGGAGGGGCTCTTTTTGTTTTCTAGAGTAGCTGGTGGTCAGTGAAGTTAATGCTGTTAGAATTGTATTTACAGTATTAATTCCCTACTAAAGCACTGAGACTGAGCTCTTTTTGTTATGGCACCTTATTTACACTGAAATAAATGCAAAATGAAATCCCCAGTACTTGTAGGAACAGGTTAGATATCTGTTTCCGCAGATACTTGATAAAAAAAAGTACCCACAGTGTGGATGTGTGATAGTTCTGATGTTCTAGCAGCACTAGGAAGATGCAAACAGAGGTGAAATGGCCAAGTCTCCTTCCTGTAGGAGCACTGCATACCACTTTCTCTTAAACCATGTGTGGGAAGAGGGTTAGGGCACAGCTGATGATTTGTGTGGAAGGAGGCATGCAGAATAGCAAAGATCTTTATTTTAAGCTCACATTATATGAAAATCTCATCTTTAAAGGATTAATAAGTGGCTAGCAGACATTTCAGTAAATGGCTAGATAATTGTTACTGGAGCGCGTCAATCAGTTGTTCTAACTGTAGCTTGTCAAGCCTGAAGATTACAGTGGTATATGAAACCATGATATGTTGAAGTGTTGTGTTTAAAATCATCTTTAACTCATTCCACTCATATCTGCCCTGCACATGACCCCTGCTGATCATTCATTAGGCCTGTGTAAACAAGGATTTAGTGGGGAAAAAATCCGTATAGTATTTTTTAAAAATTGAAATGCTGTCACGCATGCACACGCACACACAGAGCTGAGATTTTGCAAGAATTTTCATGCTAGTGATAGAGAAGAGCTTTTCCAAAGTTAAAAGCTTGCTTCTGTGCAGGAGGTGTTTGTGGGGGTGCGATATCTGTGTGGAGGGCTCTTGCCTCTTTGAGGGGAGAAGCAAAGCAGGCACACAGCTCAGCCAGAGCTTTCCTGCTGTAGTAGAGGTGGGAGGAATCTATAAATGCATGATTTATTTAAAGTGCCCTGGGACTGCCATGTTGAACATCCTGACTTTGAGCAGCTGGTGAGGGAAATTATTGCTACCACAAGGGAGAAGGAGAAAAGGAAGCAGTTCTCCAGGCTGGCCTGGGTGGCTTGTCTCTCTCCCGTTCCCCAAACTAGGTCTCTTGCTCCGAGTCCTGTTTTTCCTGGTGGTGCCTCCTTGTGGGATGCCCACTGCTCATGGGTGGCACAGAAGCTGCTGAGACTTATGTGGATATTATTTTAGATTTGGGGAGTTGTATTGTTTCCAGGACAACTGGGAAAGAATGAGGAAGGGACTTGTGCCGAGTCAGCTTGGAGCTGCTGAACATCCTGGCTTACTCACTGCATTTTGCCCTGGAAAATGGCTAATGGCCTACTCTTACAGGGCCCCTGTCAAGCCAAGAAAGTTATTGGGTTAAAAATACTAGTTCAAGAAGCAAATGAGGAGCCAATGTTGTCAGGTGCAGCTGTAGGCTGATAATAGCAAACAGCTCTCTGTGAAGTGAGCACAAGGTGAGTGCAGAGCAGAATGTGTTTCTGGGCTGGAAGACTCACTTTTGGGTCTCCATGTTTAACTCTCTTAACCTCTGATAACTGCTAAATAAATGTCCCTGTTATGTGCAGCTCCTTCAGTTAAGTGGAATTTGCTATATTGTGTAATCATGCCTCTGTACCATTAATTGCCTCCTATTCTAAGAGGAACTAAATCCTTCTTGAAACTCTAATAATATCTTATTTTTCTTCTTTCCATATTCTTTCTGTCTCATAGCAATGCTGAACTGCAGAATATGGTGTTAGGCTCCAGTGCTGCCATGGAGAGCAATGAATTTCAGGAGAAAGATGCCACCAGAGCCCTTGGCCATGATCTCAGCAATGGCAGCAGCAGCAATTTGGAAGCAGCCAGGCGCCTGGCTAAGCGCCTCTACCACCTGGACAGATTTAAACGCTCCGATGTGGCAAAGCATTTGGGTAAAAAGTATGTGCTGATATAAGGCCTTTGGCCATGTTGCTTTTCTTGCTGGTTCTGCAGGGGTTCGCTCTCAAATGATAACCTTTGTGTATTTATTTGTTTGTTTAAAGCAACGAATTCAGCAAGCTTGTGGCCGAAGAGTACCTTAAGTTTTTTGACTTCACAGACATGACGCTGGACTACTCGCTCAGGTACGTGCCTGTTTGCAGACCTTATGTTCTTGTTCTAGTAATAGTGCTGTTTACTTTGTTGTCCTTATTGAAGTGCTTGCCTTTTCACGGCGTAAGAGGGTGGAGAGAGGGATGTGACACATTTTTGGGACGAAGCTTTTCTCTTCTGTTTGGCTTGGTGTGCTGCTGTACTCCAGAGTGCTATTGGAGCGGTGGCATTTGCTGGAGAGGGAAATCACTGGGTGGACCTGCTTAGAGATGGTCCTTGATGGGGAGAAGAAGGAGAAAAATGACCAGTCACTCGGTAAACAGGGGACTTACAGTCTGCCAGGTGCTGCTGGGGAATGAAGGTGTTGCTCACAGCTGAGCTGCACAGACTTTTTGGCTGATGCCTTTTGGAGCTTGCTTTGTCTGGCTGCAGTGTACAAAGCCAGGACCAGGGTTTGCTGTAGCTCAGCAGCCCCCATTGCTGTGTCCATCTGAGGCACCCAAAAATGTGCAGAACAGCAACAGCTTCCACGTGGAAAATGCTGTTGAGAGTTTGATAGCTGCCAGTGTGGGTGTTTGAAAACCCAGCCCTTCAGTTTTACTTCCTTTTTACACAGGAATTAAGACTCAACAATGTTTGTTTTCAGTATTTTTTTTCTTAGGAGGAAAAAAAGCAGGTTAGTGTAGCAGTGGCCTGTTAGCACAGTTGCTGGTATTCTGGTATTTAAAGGGATTGAAAGTGAGTTTAAATCGTCTGGTTGAGATTACTCAAATGGGTTATTGTTTTTTTCTAATGATACAAAACCAGCAGGTCTGCAGGCACTTGCCAGTCCCCTTGCAAATGCATTTCCAGTGGGCTGACTCCACAAGACCGTGGCAGACCCTACGGAAAGCCCAGAGTCCTACCTGCTGAAGGTGGTGGTAAAGAAACGTGCCTGTGGTAGAGGGGGCAGTGGCAGGGGGATTGGAGCTGAGCCGGAGCACCCACTCAGCACAGGGAAGGAGCTGCCAGGGCAGTGGGAGGTCTGCTGCTCATTCCAAGTTTTAGCAGCCCTGAAGCATGATGCTAAATATACCTGTCTTTTAAATTGTGAAATCCAACACCTAATTGCTTTGTGGCACATATCTGGGAGGTCTCTGCTCCCAGGAGATCTCCTGTTAATATTAATAGTCATGACCTTCTCTAAAATATGTCCTGACTCGTGTGGGACTTGGACACGCCAAGGGTTTGCTGAGGTTTCAGGAGTAGGCACAGCAACTGCCAGCTGCATGCCCTGAGTGCACAGCAGGTGCCAGGGACAGAGCATCTTCCCAAACGCTGGGGGAGCCAAGGCGTGCTGCCTCACGCTTACAGAGAGTGAGAGGTAACCGCCCTGTTGCTGCTGGCTTGCTGACAAGCTGTGGTTTGTTAAGTATTTTGGAGCCTGTGGCGGCAGCCCAGACCCATACTACTCCCAGGCTGTGGGAGGCCATTGTGCAATGCAATGCATATCACTGTAAGTGGCCAGGCTGGGACATGGGGAGGGTTGTTCCTCCATTGTCCTGCTCTGCTTCCACACCCTGGACCCATGTCACCCATGCACCTCCCGACTGCATCTCTCACATCCTCTGCAGGACCACAGAGGGGGAGGAGGTGGAACCGCTGCTGTGACCCCTCTTGGAGTCCATCCTGGTCCTCCCGGTGGGCAGAAACTCGCCCCCATAGCCTTCAGCCGCAGCATCATGTTCTGAGAGTGAGGAACCTGCCTTGTTTATTTACCAAATGTTGCTTCATGAGCTTCCAGGGGAGTAAAGGTGCTGAAGAGGAGGAGAGGGTGTAGGTTGGTGGTGCCTGGTGTGGGCAGGGGGTGTCACTGGAAAGAGCCTGTGCTGAAGGAGGAGGAAAGATGGCTAGTTGTCAAAATGTCCCGCGGGAGCATGACATAGGAAGGGAAGAGAAACCCTGCGAAGACTCGTTTGTATCTACTTGTGAATTGGGTTATTTGCAATACATTACATGTGAAATTAAGTTATTACCAGGCAGATCACACTCTGTATGGGTGTGAGATCGTTGCAAGTACAGCCTGTCTCTGACCTTACATCAAAGAGAAAAAAAATAATGTTTATTCATCCAGGCTAGACAGACGTGAATGTTCCAGCAACATACTCTACGCCTCTCAGATCTCGTGTTAGTTTCAGTCTCATGGGGTATTTAAGAATTGTCTATTAGGCACTCATTTTGTATGCTGCCTTGCTTTGGACCCAGAAGGTTTCTGTTTTCAGGCTTTTCTTAGAAGCATCCTGACAATGAGCGTAGGCGGATACTGCTGAGGTCATCTCTTGGCTCCAGGACGTTGGGTTTTTGGGAAGTGCAGAAGTTCTTCTTTGGCTGCAAGGCGAGTTTTTCTAGCAGGAAGAACAGTGGCGTAGTTAAGAGGCGTGGTGGTTAAGTGTCAGATGAAGAGTGGACAATGTGTATGTATCCCACTTGTTTGCACAGGCTCTCTGGCTGTGTCTAATGAGCATGCCCAGGGGTGCATCAGCCTTAGTGTCATGAGGAGGAACCCAGGAGGGCCAGGCAAGCTGTTGAAGCTTAGTGGGAGGTGTGCGACTCTTCTGCCCTCTTCCCTGGATGTTTTCTGCAGGTCAGGTAGTCACACTGTCCTCTGCAAGGCAACTGGTGTGGTCATAGCTGCTCTGATAGGTGACCCTCCAGAAGGACGATGACACATTTGGTGTGGACTCTGAGTCTTCAGTGCACCTGTTTGACTTCACTGCCTGGAGTAGCTCCTGATTTGGGTGGGAATACTAATGAGTGTAAAGTTAAAAGGTGCAGGAGTGACAGACAATTAGAAAAGGACAGAGAACACTCTGGATGTCTGTCATGCATAAACAGCACCTGTTCCAGCTGCTTCCCCAAAGAAAATAAAAATATTAAGAATAAGAACAGCTCTTTGAAATGGTACAATTGCTTATTAGTTTGTATATTCCTTGGCTGAGACCAGTGGTAATTTAACTCCTGCTTCATTTACTATAATGCTGGGATTAAGTGCACATGGGATAATAGCCCATTTTCCTAGAAAGGGTTCTTGGAACTGAATGCCTGGCGTGCACTTATGTACTTCTCGCTGTGAAGTGTGCTTTGCCCTGTGCACTGTGTGAGGCAAAAAGAGATTTATGACTTTAATTTCACCTTTTTCTGCTCTTCTTTTAGGAGTTTCTTCAAAGCCTTTTCACTTATCGGAGAAACTCAGGAACGAGAGAGAGTTTTAATCCACTTCTCCAGCAGATACTACCAGTGCAACCCAAACAACATTTCTTCTCAAGGTAACTTTGTTTCTAACACAAAGGTCTTTGGTTGTCTCCCTCTTCCTCCACTATCACCTTCAATAGCATATACGGTGTGTGCCTGGGAACTGGAGGTGTGTAATTGCTGTGCCACACTTTAGACACTGCCTGTCATGAACATTGAAACCATCCACATTTTCTACACATAGTTGTGGTAAGTCAGTGAAAAATCTGTATTTATCCCCAGTCAGGTAAGGTGTGTAGGCCACCTCAATGTAAATTCTCAACTTGTAGCATCTCCAGATTTGAATGTCCTCAGTTGTGTTTTCTGGTCTCGCTGACATCCAGCATGTGTGAGTACCTGTGCCCTAGCTATATGCCCGTGGATGATAATAGGTCCCATCTCAGGTTGAGGAGAAGCTGTTGCTTTCTGTGCTCCTTTCAGTGCTTGTGTCTCTGCATGCACTGGCAGCAGGCATGCCAGTTCTTGCCAGTTGTGGGGGTGAATTTTGGGTGCTGTATCCAGACCATGGCATGGTTTCATCTCAACTAGCTAACGTCAGTCAGAGTGCTGCCTCCTTGCCAATGTTTTCAGTCATTTTGGAAATTTACTGGTGAAACAAACAAGCACATGGACCAAACTGGAGAAAGCTGGCATTGGAGAAGAGAACGAACTGTCCGCTGGCATGGCTGCTGCATTCATCCGGCCACACTGGCAGGGGCATGCAGCCCTGTGATTGCAGCACAAGCTGACACACTGGGAAAGGGAGGAGGGCGAGAAAGAAAATAAGCACAGGTGAAGCTGTGTCTTTAGTCTCAAGTGTGAGTGAGAAGGAGCTGCTACATTTGGAAGTACTGCCACACTTCCTTACCCATTGCTTTGTGACCTGCCCCTGTTGCAGTGAGGTGATGTTTATCCACTTTACTCCTGTTCAGCTTTACTGGCTTGCGTGCTGGGAAGGGGAATAGACAGCAGTAAGACAGGATCTGCTCCCATGCTATCTCTATCCTTTTCCTAATGCCTGTCTTGTTTCAAGACGCTGCAGGCAATCAGGTAGAATAGGTGTGTCATGTCCAGACTGAAATAAGGATTTGTGTGTTGATGTGGCAGCCTTAATCTGGTCCAGGATGCAGGAGGGACATTACCACTTCTGAGCCTGAGTAAGTATTTAGATTAGCAGACTTTGCCCAAGATTCAGTGTAATTTTGATGCTCTATTTCTATTGTCAGTAGTCAAGTGCTACACTGTAGAAATGTGGTGGTTGTTCCTTTCAATGGAAATCTAAGACTGCATTTGCCTTTCTCTTTTCCCCTTTCCCTTGTCCATCCTCTGCATGCATTTATGGTTTTGAAATGAGAGGGCAGGGTACTCTAGAGAAATGCATAGACCTGAACTGGAGTGCCACAGCCCCAGGTTCAAGCTGCTTCAGACTTACTACTAATGATAATAGTTCTCTCATTTCATGTGCTGCTGCAGTTTGGCCACATTGATTGGGTGCTAGGACCTGTACAAATGTCTTAAGAAAACATGGTCCTTACTTTGGGGAACATTTTTTTTTTTTTTGGTAATGGCACAGATTTAAGCCTGTGATAGTCACAGTGAGTGTGATATATCTATCCTCATCCCCCATTCCTCTTCCTTCACAACACAGAAGGACCTTTTCGTGGTCATTTGCTGGACTTGGCTACAAAGGTTTGTACGTCTTCCTGCAGTGTGTGCATGTCTCATAAATGACTTCGTATCTTTGACACCCCTGAGAGAGAAGGGAAGATGGCACCATGTGTTCTGTGAACAAGAGAATGGAGAAACTATTTTTTCCTAATGTGTTCCTAATGTTTGGAAACTGGCTAGAGGCATTTGGATTTTCAGAGGTGATAAACAGCTCCATGGGCACTGTCACCTGTGTCTGGATTTGTGGGTTTTGAAAGGAGTGCCTGGAAAATGGGGAATATGAAATTGGTGTCCACTTTTGCAAATGACAGTCTACAGTGACTTTCCCAAGTCTGCCACAGTGACTTCAGGGATGAAGCTAGGGATACAACCTGTCTCTTCTGGCTCACTGTTGAGGGTCTTTGCTACAGGATCACCTTAGAAATTACTGAAGCACTCTCTACCCAGTATGGAGCCAAGGCAGCATAAATAGCTGACTGAAATTCTCCAAAATGCAGTCTAATTGAGCTCTGAAGGAGGAGGGGGCCAGAAAGGGAGGAAGACAGGATACTGTGCTGTATCCACTCTGCATCCCTTTCTGCCCTGAGATAAATGAAGAGGAGGGACTTCATTGAGGCTGTGATATTAGTATTAGCAAGCAAAGGGTGACAGTGTGGTTTCCTGTCTAGTTTACCTCATTCATGGGTGCTGCAAGATAGTTTTGACAGTCATTAAAAGATGAAAGGCAGGCTGTTCTGGCTTGGCAGCTGTGGGATGACCTCACTGTTCATTTATTTAATTATGTGTTCTTCTTGATAAAACAGATTCTCATTAAGGGAACAGACTCAATTAGGCTATAAGTCTCAGTTTCAGATGTTCTTAAAGGTCCAGTTGTGGGTTTGCACGTGACTCTGGTTATGTCTCTTTCTGCAGATGGAGTTCACTGTCTCACGTGTGCCATGATGCTGCTGAACACAGACCTGCATGGCCACGTGAGTATGCACAGCTTTGTGTAGACTGCTCCTGTTGACACTGTGCTTGGAGGGGGTGGTCTTCTGGCAGCAGAGTCCACTGACTGGTGGCCTGCTCTTAAAGCAGGGGTGCAGACAGCAAACGGGGAGAAGGCTGCGCTCCCAGGCTGTAGTCCTGGGCAGGGCTTTCCAGCATGCCCAGATCAGTCATGTGTGAGCCTGGCATTGTACCTGGTTTTGCTATAGCGTGTGAGGATGCTCCTTGTCCTCAGGCCTCTGTCTTTCCGTTGTACTTTCAATCCTTCCCTGGTTTCAGCAGCTGGCTCTGGCCAGGAAGCTGTGGTTGTGATTGGCTTCTCCTTTCCGGTATGTAAAATTATTTGAGAAGGCAGAAGAAAGAAGGGAGGTGAAGAGGTGCTGGGAAGGTCACAAGGTGAAGGTGATGTTTGCAGGCATCCAGTTGCAGGGGGCAGATCTGGTGGAACCAGACTTCTGCTGAGCCAGGGTAACGATGGGTGTGCCCAAAGCCAAGAGAGCGGAGAGGGGACGTAGGCATCCTGAGTGGGAGCACTATGTTCCTCCGCTGCCTGCCTGGGGGAAACAGTATTCCAGTTTGAGTCCTCTTAGTCACACTGGTACGGGGTGCCAGCAGCCCTAGGACATGTATTTCGGCATCCATGGTGCAATATGCCTGCTATGCATGTTATTCCCATGCTGATAGGAGGCTTCCTCCATCCTGGAGTCAGGATGGAGAGGGAAAAACACAGGGAGCATGGTATGATAGCATGCAGGAGTGGTGGCTTCAGTCAGGTGGCTTTGGGGCTTCTCTCTGGCTGAGACCTTCCACTGCACTGTCAAGGGCTCTTCCCGGAGGGCCTCAGTTGGCAGGTCTTACGCACCAAGGGTAGTGGGATGGGCAGCAGGAGGTGGGAGGCACCCTTGGTCTGTCTCCAAGGATTGCTTGGCCCCTATGGGTGCAGCTCTGCAGCGGGTGCAGGTAACGAAGTCAAGGCTTGTTTGTGCTTCCTCAGGGGTTTTGACACCCACATCCTGATAATTGAATGGCTTTGTCTGAAAATTGTAGAAGCAGGAGGGGGAAGAGAGTTGCAAAGCACTTTTTTCTCTGAAGGCTGAGCCTTCCCTGACTGACGAGCACGTCAGTCGCGTGGGAGGGTGAGTGGAGGTATAGGAACGTGCCCTGGTGTGCCTCTTAGCATGCACGCACTGCTTCTTTGGAGCACACCTGACACTGCCTGCAAATGTATCCTGCTCCCCAGAGCGATGAGCAGCCTGAGGCACCTGCTCTCTAGCCTGCCTGGCTGTGCAGCCCAGGGATGGAGACTTGAATACTTATGCCTCAGTCTGACAGTATTTCCTGTCGCTCCATGTGATGCTTTACTGAGTCCAACTGTCTTCATTAGGTACTGGGGTAAATGACCTGGCTCTGACCCCTTGCTGCTCCTGTTGATTTGCAGCTGAGGCTGGGATGACTCTAGCCATTGCAATGTGTAACTTTGGAGGCTTAGCCTACTGGCATCATTAGTGTGTTGGTACATGTATGCAGCTGTGATGTTTGTCAGACTCCTGCACATGTCTTCTCTTCCTCTCTGCACTTTCCTGTAATTTTGGTCTTCCTGTTACTGCTCTGCAATTTTTCCACATAGGTGGTAAGTTAGGCATTTTTGATTTGGAATGCAGCCGCTTGCAGATATATACTAATTGCCTGTTTCCTAACAAAGATAATGTTCTGACCCATCCTTAGCATGATTCTGCTAGAGCAGAAGCAAATGAGTCACAGGGCTTGTCTACACTGAGCTCCATTTGGTGACGTACTGATCATAGGTGCAGACTCTTATTTCACAATAAGCTCAACTGCTTGTAGGACTGTAGAGCAGCTGCTCTGCCTTCAGTTCACACATTCCCTTAACTCTTGTAGACGAACTCTGACTTATCCCTCTATTTATCCCTGTCTTGCCACATTTCATTCTCTTTGTAACTGAATATTTTTTGCTAGCTGTGTCTTGGAGATGCATGCTCGTTTCTCTGCAGGGAGGTCATCACCCAGACTGTGATGCTAGAGACTTTTAAGGTATGTCTGAACTGCCAGGCACATCTTCTGGAACCTGTCTGGCACTGTGTGGACATACTAGCTTTGGTCCTGGAGCAAAACAGCCATTCCTCTTTAATGTGAGTTATCTCATGAGCCAGCAATGTGCCCTTGTGGCCAAGAAGGCCAATGGCATCCTGGGGTGTATTAGAAGGGGTCTGGTTAGTAGGTCGAGAGAGGTTCTCCTCCCCCTCTACTCTGCCCTGTGAGGCCGCATCTGGAATATTGTGTCCAGTTCTGGGCCCCCCAGTTCAAGAAGGACAGGGAACTGCTTGAGAGAGTCCAGCGCAGAGCCACAAAGATGATGAAGGGAGTGGAACATCTCCCTTATGAGGAAAGGCTGAGGGAGCTGGGTCTCTTTAGCTTGGAGAAGAGGAAACTGAGGGGTGACCTTATTAATGTTTATAAATATGTAAAGGGTGAGTGTCATGAGGATGGAGCCAGGCTCTTCTCAGTGACATCCAATGATAGGACAAGGGGCAGCAGGTACAAGCTGAAACACAGGAGGTTCCACATATATATAAGGAAGAACTTCTTCACAGTGAGGGTAACAACACTGGAACAGGCTGCCCAGAGAGCTTGTGGAGTCTCCTTCTCTGGTGACATTCAAAACCTGCCTGGATGCATTCCTGTGTGACCTGCTCTGGCAGGGGGATTGGACTAGATGATCTTTTGAGGTCCCTTCCAATCCCTAATATTCTGTGATTCTGTGAAATGAGCCACATTGCTGTTGGTTTGGGTCAGTGTGGAGAAGCTGCAAACTGCCGTGTGGAGGAAACGAACAGAAGCAGGCTGAAGTCTGTTTCAGGGAGAAAGGAAAGCATTTGCAAGTCTAGTAGAACAGCTCTAGCCTGCACCCAAAGACTGCAACTATAAGCTGTATTCTGCAAGCTTAGCAAGCAGAGAGCCAGAGTTGCATGTGTTGCACGAGAGCCTTCCTGATGTGGGAAGCAGCGCATTGTGTACCCCTTCAGAAGTATCTCCTTTCTTGTGGAAGGCGGTGTGCTTGCCTGCCTTCTTTCTGCTGGTCTGTGCTGGCCACTGGCTGCAGGGTGTTCCTGTGTGTCTAGATGAGGCTTTCAGTCAAGTTTTGCTGGTTTTCTATCTCTCCCTGATCATACATTATGGAGGGGAAGCAGAGGACGTGCAGTCCAAGCTGTCTCCTAACTGTAACATTGAATGACCTGTATTACCGATTGGTGCTCTTTGGGCTCCACTCCTGTGTTAATTTGGGCTGTTGCTCCTAACCCAAGTCACTGCGCACAAAGCTCTTCCACTGTATTTCTACAGCCATGACATACCCTGACCATGGAGAAGTCATCTTCACCCGTTTCTCCTGTCTGGCAGCAGTGGCATCCCCAAAGATACTGTGGCCACCACAGGCCCTGTTTTCCATCTGCCTTATCCATGGCTCACAGCTCATCCCAGGCTGCTTCCCTTTCCTCACATCTCTCTGGGCTCCTTTTTCACTAAGTTACCAGTTGTCATTGCTGTGTGCTCACAAGGCTCCCTGCATGCCAAGTGTAGGACTTGCAGCACCCAGGGGACTGAGTACAGACACCTTCTCTGAGGGGTGGTGAAGACTGGGATCCAAGAGCAGTTTAGGGCAGCCTCAAGCCTCCGAATGGAGTAGTTTTGAGTCCTACATGAATATAGCCATTCCTTTCCTGTTTGTGGCTCAGTTGGGCAACTTTCAGCCTCTGAATCAGACAGAAAGAGAGAAAAGTGAGCAATCCAATGGAAATGTCAAGACAGCCTCAGCCTGTGAATCAGAAAAGGTAATGGCTGCTCCTGGGCATCTTACTCCAGTTTAGGTTAGTTGCTACTGTAAGAGAGCATTGAAAATCTTAAGAGGAAAGGGCCTCAGTTGGTTGTTTCCTTGTGCCGCACAGCAAGATTGAGTAGACCTTTTCGATCAGAGGCTGGTAAAGCCTCTGGAGACATGGGGGTGTAAGGCACTGTGCAGATACCAGGGAGCTTCGTCATCACCCTCTTCACTACCCTCCAGTGTTTAGCTGTTTTTCTTTTTGGATGAGTGTGTGGGACTTGGGGTCCAAATGCATCTTCCCTTTTCTAACTATATTCATGCAAGGATGCATATTCTCTGAGTAATCTTGGGAATGCCTTCTTAATGCTGCCTGCCTTGGGCCTAAATGAGAGCAGGTAGATGCAATTTGTCTGTTATTGCATATTTACATCATTTTGGAAAGCAGCATGTATATGATGATGTATTTCTCTGTCATCCCTTCCAGAACATCGGGAAAAAGATGACCTGCCAAGAGTTCATTGCTAATCTCCAAGGGATGAACGATGGCAAAGACTTCCCGAAAGGGCTGTTGAAGGTAAGGAATGAACTGCAGAACGTGAGTCTCATTTTCAGTGAGCGATGGTTCAAACCAGAACGGCCTGCTTGCATTTTCTGAATCTTAATTGTCAAACAGGACAAGCGATGGATACATTTCTCCTGCCAGAACATATATAATATATACAGTGTTTATTCTGTTCTTTTCCCTCTTGCCTTCACTTGATTGTGATTAAGACTCTCTGCAGCATGGAGAGGCAAGACTGAACTCCAGTGGGGCCAGAGCCATGTGTCTTGTAAGCCCTTGCAGTCATGAAGTCCCAGAGTGCTGTCTCCTGATTAAAGCGAACAGAAGCAGCCAGTTGGTTCTGACTATTGAGTACGTAAGGGCTAATCCTGAGCTCTGCATATCTGGAAGGCGTGTGTGTTTTTTCATCAAAGGTGCTTTGGGGTTTTCACATTAGAACAGGAGATGTAATTTCAGATTAGAATGTGTTGTCTGGCATAGGCTGCTTTGCTTCAGGTTTTGTTCATTAAGTTTGTGCCAGGAGTTATATCTGAAGAACAGGGAATGAGGCTGAGCAGGACGAATCTTGTTTCATTGTCAATAATAATGAGAACGTTTTATTTCTCTTCTGATTGCTGGCATGAGACAGCAGTCTGTTTGAATGAAGAGAGGAGCGCAAACACTAGACTTCATAATTTATTTTTTTTTGTAATGGAAATAAAAATGAGAGGCTCCTGCATCTGAGAGCTGACTCAAAGCCTACCAAAGTAAATCAAAAGAATTGTCGTCTCTTCTGTAGGTTTTGTGTCAGGCCCACTGTGAAATAAGGCTATACCTGCATAGTCACAAGCAGCAGACTTGGTTTTCTAGTATTGGTTGTTTCTTCAATTTCTCCAGCCTCTTCAGGGAGTGTTTGATTGGGCCCCCCTGCCTCAGTTCTTACTAAAGAGTTAGGAATATAAACTCAGGCCCCTTGCTTTTAGATTTAGTGTCTTTATTTTTTAAATCTGAATACAGAGTATTAATCTGTCAGCAGCAACACTTAATTTACTTTTTTTTTTCCCAAGGAATCTCATTTCTCACTCTGTCATAGAGAGATGTGTTGAGATTAATTTGCAGGCTAATTACAGCCCTTATTGAATAAATAGGTCTCCAGGCTATGTTTAAATAACCTTCTAAGTGTACTGACGAGACTTCCACTGGTGCTCACCTGCTGTTTATTTTCCAGCTGACAGAATTACGCAGTTGGGGCTGTATCTTGGTGCTTAGTGCTGACCTGCTAATGCTAAGGCTGCCTGGCTCTTCACCAGCCCACCCAAAGCAAGGACCGGGGCTCGGGATTTCTTGGATGTAGCAGATAGAAGAAACCCTGTGTCAATATCCCACCTTGTTTGAGGCTTTCTGCCCTTTTCTGTGTGCTGCCCTGATGTCTTGGGGACAGAGGTGGCACCAAACTTCAGTCTCTCATCTGGCTTGTTTGAAGATTTACTGATGACCTGCCCCTTGTTGTTGTAATTTATCAGTGGAGGGAAGTGAAGTGAGTGGCAATAACTACATTTCAGGAGCTACATCACTGTGTCTGCAGCAGCCACCCTGCCACTAGCTATGTGATTACAAAGACTTAGCAGAAATTAAATTTGCATTAGTCTCAATAAATTGAATTCCCAGAGCCCTCCTACAGCACAGTGCCAAAGTGCGTATGGCTTGCTGGTGCATTAGCAGTGTAACTAATGGGCATCGGTGAGGCTGTGAGCCATCTCCCCGCATCCTTCCCCAGGCGCCTGGGAGAAGAAGGACCATTTCCACAGGGTGGCAGTGTGCCCCTGTGGGAGTGAGGTCCTGAGCACCCACTCGTGAACAGTGCAAACCAGGGGGGGAAGCTAGTGGGCTTTCCTGCCTCTTCATCTATCTGCGTTGCTCTCGTGGCTCTGCTGCACCCCTGTATGAAGCTCTGCAACTCTGCTGAGCCCTGGAGCAAAGCTGAGTTGGTGCTGAAGGGGAAAGAAGAGGGGGAAGATCTCAACAAGTGCTTACATCTTTGCAGGTAGTGTTCACCCAGGACATGGAAAGCGCTCTGCAGCATTTACTGTGGACCCAAGCCATAGAGTCAGGGGTGCAAATACTTCTTGGCCTATCCAGGACAGTCAGCAGAGAGGCAGAAATCAAATACTGCCTTCAGTCAATCCTGTTACTGTTACTGCTGTTGAGTGCAGACTGTGGTCCTGTTTGTTTTGTCTGCGTAGGAAAATAGCCCTTCAAGGAGCAGACATCAGTGTGAGGAGGGACACTTCTGTCTTCTGTGTGATCAGCCTCAGAAATCGTCAGACATGAGATCTGATTGCTCTTTTCCACTCCCATGAGGGAGCCATCTCCTTATTTTATTAAGGTTTTTTCCCAGCAATAAGGATGCTTTGGTAAACACCGTAAGGTCTTCAGGATGTGATTCTTGGTGTGTGACTGATGGTGCTTTGAGAACAGAGGTTTTACTCTGACTAGAGATGGAAATGAGAAGTGCTAATACAATCATGCTCACCTTGCGTCTGTCTGTTCATTAATCCTGAAAAGTATTTAGTTTTTGTACACCCATCTGGACAAAGCTTCTTCTCTTTTTGTTCTTCCTTGTTCCTTTTGTCAGATCTGAGGTTGCTTTTATAGTTGGGACCCATATCAGCAAATATGCCAAACTGTGATTAAAAGGCATGGTTCTCCCAATGGGATCTGCTTGCAGCATTCAAATATTCAGTACTTTGCCAGGCAGGCAGATATATGTATCTTCCCTTTTATTCCATTTTAGCTCCAGTCTGACTGTCTGTCACACATCCCATTAATCTGCCATTGGCTGCTAGTAAAGACTAGATGTGGAGACAGTAGCCTGATTTCCAGTTATGTACTGTCAGTACACACTGACCTGAGAGTGGTGGTTTATACTTACTGCAGGGTTTCTGTATGCCTTCAAACTGGGGCAGATTCCTTGTAAATGAGGACCAGCATCCCAAGCTGTGATTCTCTTCTCTGATATAAATCAGGAGCATCTATCTTTGTCGGTCTGGCCGGTGTAGAAGGTGAGTCAGATCTGTTAAATCTGAGCAGATTAAGGTTATTGAAAGTGAAATTTTTCAAAGGCAAGAAAACTTTTTGAAGTTCCTCTTCTTTGACGTGTCACACTCCAAGCACACAAATAATTTTGTATTGTGTCAAGCTATGATCAGGCAAGGTGATCATGAATTTCAGCTTTGATCTTGTACTTTCCTGTAGCAAAGGTCTTTTTGTCCTGGTGAGTTGAAGCCCTGGAAGGAGTGCTAAATACCAAGAGTTGTGACTGCCCATGTCCTAGTTAATGCAGCAGTACTGTGCTGTGGATGGGCTCAGTGCTTGCTCATAAGGTTGATGGTGTAACACAGTAACCAGCATTTACAGGTGGTGATGAGTGACAGGTTTACGGGGACTGAGAGAGACAAAGGGACCCAGCTGCATCACTCGTCTCCTCAGAGCAGATGTACCTGACATCCTGGATTAGCTGCTGCAGGTGCTGCTGCGGATGGTGAGGGAAGCTGGAGAAGAGATGCAGCACCACCATGAGTGAGAGCTGAACACATCAGAAACAGTTAAAGCAACTAAATCCAATCTGTGGGTTGTTAGCCTAACAGAAGCACGACTGCATCATTGCTCGTGTATTCCTATAGAAAGGGAGGCCAGGGCTAGGGTCTCCCTCCTTGGAAGGGAAAAGAAATCAGTCTGGGGCAATGTCAGGAGCCTCATGACTACAGTGTAGGAGCAGTTTATCTGCAGGCTGGTTCCTTCCTCCTGTGCTCACACAAGCTTTAATCTGGTGCAGTGATCACGGAATCACAGAATGTTAGGGATTGGAAGGGACCATTGGAAAGGATCATCTAGTCCAATCCCCCTGCCGGAGCAAGCATACCTAGATCAGGTCACACAGGAACACGTCCAGATGGGTTTTGAATGTCACCAGAGAAGGAGACTCCACGACCTCTCTGGGCAGCCTGTTCCAGTGTTCTGTCACCCTCACTGTGAAGAAGTTCTTCCTCACATTTATGTGGAACCTCCTGTGTTCCAGCTTGCACCCGCTGCCCCTTGTCCTATCATTGGATGTCACTGAGAAGAGCCTGGCTCCATCCTCATGACACTCACCCTTTACATATTAATAGACATTAATAAGGTGACCCCTCAGTTTCCTCTTCTCCAAGCTAAAGAGACCCAGCTCCCTCAGCCTTTCCTCATAAGGGAGATGTTCCACTCCATCATCTTTGTGGCTCTGCGCTGGACTCTCTCAAGCAGTTCCCTGTCCTTCTTGAACTGAGGGGGCCAGAACTGGACACAATATTCCAGATGTGGCCTCACCAGGGCAGAGTAGAGGGGGAGGAGAACCTCTCTCGACCTACTAACCAGACCCCTTCTAATACACCCCAGGATGCCATTGGCCTTCTTGGCCACAAGGGCACATTGCTGGCTCATGGTCAGCCTGCTGTCCACCAGGATCCCCAGGTCCCTCTCCCCTACGCTGCTCTCCAGCAGGTCAGTCCCCAACTTATACTGGCACATGGGGTTGTTCTTACCCAGATGAAGGACTCTATACTTATCCTTGTTATATTTCATTAAATTTCTTCCTGCCCAACTCTCCAGCCTGTCTAGGTCTCTCTGAATGGCAGCACAGCCTTCTGGTGTGTCAGCCACTCCTCCGAGTTTGGTGTCATCAGCAAACTTGCTGACAGAGCACTCTATTCCCTCATCCAAATCATTGATGAATATATTGAATAGTACTGGTCCCAGTACCGACCCCTGAGGGACTCCACTAGATACAGGCCTCCAACTACACTCTGTCCCATTGACCATAACTCTCTGGCTTCTCTCCTTCAGCCAGTTCACAATCCACCTCACTACCTGGTCATCCAGACCACACTTCCTCAGTTTAGCTGCGAGGATGCTGTGGGAGACTGTGTCAAATGCTTTACTGAAATCAAGATAGACCACATCCACTGCTTTACCATCATCTATCCACCAGGTTATGTCCTCATAAAAGGCTATCAGGTTGGTTAAGCATGACTTCCCCTTGGTGAATCCATGTTGACTACTCCTGATAATCTTCTTTTCCTCTGCATGCTTAGAAATAACATCCAGAATGAGCTGTTCCATCACTTTTCCGGAGATGGAGGTGAGGCTGACCAGTCTATAGTTACCCGGGTCCTCCTTCTTGCCCTTTTTGAAGACCGGACTGACATTTGCTTTCCTCCAGTCCTCAGGCACCTCTCCCATTCCGACGACTTAACAAAGATGATGGAGAGTGGCCTAGCAATGACATCCGCCAGCTCCCTCAGCACCTGTGGATGCATCCCATCAGGACCCATGGATTTATGGATGTTCAGGTTGCTTAACTGACCCCTAACCCAGTCCTCATCAACCAAGACAAACTCCTCCTCTATCCTGACTTTCTCTGGAGCCTCAGGGGTCCTGGGCTCCTCAGGACAGCCTCCAGCAGTATAGACAGAGGCAAAGAAGGCATTCAGTAACTCTGCCTTATTTTTATCCTCTGTCACCAGGGCACCCACCTCATTCACCAGTGGGCCTACATTGCCTCTAGTGTTAGCTTTATCTGCAGTGTATTTGAAGAAGCCTTTTCTGTTGTCCTTGACCTTTCTTGCAAGGTTTAATTCCAAGGAGGCCTTGGCTTTCCTAGTTGCCTCCCTGCATCCTCTGACAACAGACTTATATCCCTCCCAAGTGGCCAGCCCCTCCTTCCACGATATGTACACTCTCTTCTTCCACTTTAGCTTGCCCAGCAGTTCCCAGTTTAACCATGCAGGTCTCCTGGCACCCTTTCTTGACTTCCTACCTGTTGGGATGCTCTGATCTTGAGCTTGGAAGAAGAGGTCCTTGAACGCTAACCAACTGTCTTGGGCCCCTTTACCTTCTAGTACCCTGTCCCATGGGATTTCCCCTAGCAATTGCTTGAAAAGGCCAAAGTTGGCCATACTGAAGTCCAGGGTTGTGGTTTTTCTAGGTATTCTGTTCCTGCCATATGAGATCCTGAACTCCACCATCTCATGGTCACTGCAACCAAGGCTGCCCTCAACCTTCAGCGCTTCAACCAGACCCTCCTTGTTCGTGAGAATAAGATCCAGCAGCGTTCCTCTCCTAGTGATACCATCTTCACAGATGATACTCTATGTTTGCGTTATGTGACCATAGCCTTCTTCAGAGCTGGGCTTCATGAAAGTGTCTGAAATGAGGAGGAGGTTGGAATGAGAAGAAGAGGAGATTGGTTTGGAAAGAGCCTAGTTTTGGCCATGGATGCTTACTTCATTTCCTATAGGCAGTATGTTCCCCAGAAATGAAGTACAGTGGTGTGGTGCTGGCCACTGTGCCTACCTCGTATCACCTTGTGGCAAGGTGTGTGAGACTCCGCTGGAACCAGGTGTTAGTGATGAGGCTGTTCTTTTACAATGAGAGAAAATGTCTACCATGGCCGACAGAGAACCTGCAAGGAGTAATGTCTGAGGAAATGGATCCCTGCTTTTGTTAGGGAATGTCTTGAGAAGGGTACTCGGTTGTCAGACAGTGTGCTAAGTACCACCTGCCCGTATTGTTCTGCATGAGTAAATGTCCTCTGCATCTGCAGTGTCCAAGGTAACTTATTCATGGAGTCAAGGGCATCATCCAGCCTCTGACATGGACTGAGTCTGGTGGCTGTGTTGCCCCACAACACGAACATTGGATGTGAGGGGGTCATACCTGGCTATGAGTCTCTTGTTTGGAGGTGGTAGCTCTTTGCTGACCCATAGTGTTATCAGGGAGCGTCTCCATCATGCTGAGGGACCTGGGAAGCTCTATGGGGACTTGACTAGAGCCATCCTGGAAGGGGCTGCTGGTGGAGGTAAGATGCCAGTTCTGTGTAAAAGACCTGCTTTTTCTCAAAGGCTGTTTTTTGGCTTGGCCTTATCTCCTGGACGAGTACTGTAATGAAGTGACCAAATTAAGTGGGAGTTGCTTGTGCTGAACTCTTCTGAAGAACCAGTCCCCCTTTAATTTCCTAAATGATCTGAATTCTTCATCAGGATTGCTGGGATATGTAATTTCCTATAGAAGCTGTAAGGTAGGGTTTATCTCATTTTACTGTCAGTTCCCTGCACTTTAATTGAGGATTTTTTTTTTTTTTTTTTGCCAGTGTCTTTCTGCTTCTTCTTTCCCCACCCCCCCCCTTTTTAAAATCCTTTAAAAGCCCTCCAAATCAAACACTCAATTTAAAGAGAATTACTGGCATCTTGCTTCATCCATTCCAGTAATTTCAGGTATTTAGCAGAGAGAAGGTGGTGAGCATCAGGTGGTTAACTTCCCCCCCCACTCCCCGTGGCACACTTTATGCAAAGGAAATCACACTAAACAGTCTGCTGTGTACACCCTAATTGCTCTCATCTGCAGTCTCCACACTTCCTCCATTTCATGGCTGAGGCTCTTCAGCAAGAGATTTCCACCTGCCTGCTACTGCTGAATGGAGATGGGAGCCTGATGCATTCGAGGAGACAGGAGTGCATGGCGACGTGCCTGCCAGAAGGGCCTCGGGAGGACAGTGCTGTTGGCTGGGGCACCCTGTGGATGCAGGCAGAGGAGGCAGGCGGAGGGCACCAAGTGTCTGTGCTCCACTAAAGAAGCCAGAGCTCTGCTCAGCAGGAAGAGAGCTTGCGTCCTTGTTTCTCCACCAAAATGAAGTTCTTCCTGTTAAAAATATTCCTGTTAGGACAGTGATTCTGGGGCAGCCATTTCTCGTCTGTTTGCAATGAAAGATCTGTTACTGAAGGCCCCTTTCAGCTGCTAGGAGACAACAGAGTCTAATCTGGTGGTACAAAAGTCAGGGAACACAGGATAAAACCTTATCTTAAACAGTTGTTTGCGAAAGCATACTTCCACTCTCCAAAGAGCCAGAGAGCCATAGTGACTGAAGGGAACACCGGTCTTGTTTTCACTCTCCTCCATCCTCACTGGGGACTTCCTGCCATGATAACATTTGTCTCCTTTGGCCTATGATTTTTTGGGTGTTGTCGTTTGTGCTAAGAGTAATAGCTAGCTAAAGTATGTCTCTGCAGAAATATGAATTAAACCAGGTTATGATGGTGCGTGCATTGCTTTGAGACCCATGAGTAATGGAGATCCTGATACGCCCCTACCCATTGAAATGCAAATGTATTTTCCTTTTGTGTTCCAGGAACTTGCTTCAATGCATATAAAGAGAAAAATCTGAAATCTAGGCACTACTATCAAGTCAAACAGGCCCAGATATTGTGTCGAGCAAAGCAACATAAAATAATAGCAAAAGCTTAATGCTGTCCACCAGCTCTGTCCCTGAATAGGGAAAGTAGAGCTTTAGAAAAGACTTAAAGCATACAATTTTGTAATGGCGATGCAGAAATAAGGATTCCTCTGCATGATCTAGGAGTGGTACTAGGGATTGCTTATCTTGCTAGGAAGCAGCCATTACAGGAGAGGCCTGTTTCTGCTTTCATGACTTGCATTTCTCCGAGTTATTTTTGCTCCTCCAACCTTTCATCTCTTTGCTTTCCGATTGTTATTCAGATCTCACCTAGCCCACCAGGCTTTTGTGTCAGCAAGGAGTGAAACCCAAGCAGAGTCAACTAAGAATTTCCATTACTACTAGCTGCAATTAACGTGGCTCAATACCAGGCTCCTAATGAATGTTTAGAGGTTTAATTTTCATCTGTGGAGTCAAGGTCTTCATAGTGTCTTGTCCGGGTTGATCAGGCAAGTGAATCATTTAATGTTTAGCTTCTCCAGCCTGTTAGATAGCCAAGGCTGTCAGTAGTCCCCTGGTTTAACTGAAATGCTTAGCAGCTTGTGAGGATGAATGTCACCGTTCACAGCTTCCCATTTCTTGTGCTGTCAGTGTGGAGGATACAGACTGGTAGTCTCCAGGAATGATATGCTCTGCCACTTTTAAGGAGGAATTTTAGGCTCTTTTCGAGCTGGGAAATCTCTAATACAATGTCACACATACATTTTGGTCCCTATGACATATTACTCCCACCTCCATGTAGGTAGAAAACAAATTCTGAAAAACATTCTTTGATCTTCCACCCACTGATCTGCTTGAAATTTAAGTTCTGTGCTGCAACTCGAGGGAAGGAGGAGTAGGAATATAATTTATACCGTATTTAAAAAAAAAAAAAAAGAAGAGAGAAGAGGAGAAAACATTGCTTACACCAGTTTTAGAATTATTGCTCTGTAAATCTTGGGTATTCCTTTCTTCTGTTTGTCACCACACTTTTCAAATGACATTGGACTATCCTTTCTCTGACCCTGTTACACTGTTTTCTTTCAAGCAAGAGTGCTACGTTGCTCCTTAAATTTGATGGGTTTTTTTTCCTCCTTTCCTGTGATCTTAAATGGAACATTTAGTTTCTTTCCGAGGTCATGTTGGGGTGATGAAGTATTCATAAGATCCTGGTACAAACATGGGGCAAATCCAAGCCACCCGTTTTCTGCCCTGCTGACAGATGGGCTCTGGCAGGAGTCATGAGGGTTAGGATTTCTCCTTGCTTTTGGGGCAAGACAGCTGGCCATCACTTCATAGGTACATGCATTTGTGGAGGAAAGGGATTTCAAAGGTTATGCCTGTTTTCCCTGCTGGAGCTGCTCCTTCCATGGTGCAATGCTTGCAAGTGGAGGTGACACTCATGTAAAACCTGTTCTCAGAGTGGCCTGGGTTATCTTTTTTCCTCTTTCCTCTTTCTTTTTTCCTCTTTCCTCTTTACTTTTTGTTGTCATTGTGTTTGCTATCTGAATCAGAGGGAAGCATTGAAGGTCTGTTTTTTTATGCACATCTCTGGGGGAGTGCTGGATGGTGAGGGGTTTATTTTCATGTTGTTGACTAAGCATGCTCACTGCAGGGACAGAGGCAGGGGTTGTTTGCAGCTGATCTGAGAGAGTGGGCATATTTTGCATCAGTGCTTGGTTCAGCTCCCTCTGGGTTTCTGTCACAGTCATGCAGAATTTTAGGGTTTTGGTGCTTTTATGGATTTTTTCAAGGTGCTGCTGTTTTCTGTAGCTACATTTGGCAGCTTTAACTTAAGGAACTCGGTGGTCTGTGTTAGCTGGTGCCTACTATGTGGCTCACTTAATTTCTGTCAGCCCTGTTGGCAGCAGACGATATTACCTAAAAGGAGGAATGCAAGAGGAGAAACTTTCCCCTGGAGACTGTAGTGCTTTGCCAGGAAATGCAACAGCTAGTCTGTGACACAGAGCTGTTTTCAGTTATGCTGTGAGGAAAACGAAGATGGATAATGGCATCTCTTCACTTGCAATGCTAATTGGGATAAAGGAGGCTTGGTTTCTTTGCAGCCCTGTTGCTATCAAAGAGCTTGTTTTCATTAAACCTGTGATTTCCCACCATTCTCAGCAGGGAACTTACTTTAGGAGTGGTTTCTTCTGGCTCAAGATGCAGGATGGATTCCAAAGAAGTACAGTGATACCAGGACTGATTTGATCTTCCACCAGCCAATATGGTTTTGTCACTCTGCTCACTTTTAGGGGCTTACTGATGTAAAAAGTCTGTAGTAAAGACTCATGTACACTGATTGTGGATGTGCTTTTAACCTGCTTCTCATGTAAAGTAAAACATATAGACTTCAGTTGCCCTCATGGGGTCATAGGACCAATGCTTGTGTTGTCCTGGTGCTATGAGTTGATGTGCTTTGCTTCATGGTGGAGGTAGTCTGAAAGGACATGCTTATGCAGCTACAATAGCCTCATTGACATGGGATAGCTTTCTGGACTGTAATAATTTGACCACCCTCTGCTGTAAGGGTTATTTTCCATATCATAAGACAAATCAGAGTCATCCCGTGGGAATTCCTTCAGAGCCTATAGCACAGGTGTATGTACTACAATATAAACCCTAAGAAAATCATTCTTTTTCAGAGACATCAACAGATGTTTTTTGCTGGTAAATTCAGGTTGGGATAAAGCCCAGAATCTCCGTAAATGTCTGGCAATAATGTACTGTGGTTGGTCAAGAATAGGAGTCTCTTACTGGGAAAGCTAGATGGATAATTTTGGTTAATGATTTTGAAATTTTCTTTCAATATCCATTATTCTCTCACCATGCCTGCTGTTACCCTGTTAGGATTCTTGTTGACCTGGTTAGTTTTGCATGTAGAAATGAAGTAGTTGCTCTAGTATTTCTGCTTTTTACAGGAATGGCAGTTGGAGACATTTAATTTTAATCTTGATTGCCAGCTCCCTCTGGTCAGCAGACCTCAGAAATAATTATCTTAATATCACAGGAGTGTCAGTTCCATAATGGTACTGTTGCTCGGTTGTTGAGCTCTAGTTCTGTAGCCATCATGTATGAGTAGTTATCCAGCAGAATTAACTTTCCCCTCACAGTCCGTTTTGGTGAGAAGAAAAAAACAAGGATGAAGGAAGAAGGAAAGCAATCTTATGAAAGATTTCATGATGTTTATTTAATATAGAGTATTTAATAGTGCATTAACTAGTTCTACTTTTCTGTGCTACGCGAATATGTTACTATCTCTTGAGATTATATTTCAGGTAATCAGTGCGTGTGTTTATGTATTTTTGTTGGCTTTTGTTGTTGGTATTTTTGTCACTGAGATCAGGCTTAAATGATGCTAATGGATTCTTGCAGCTTTGTGTGAGGACATTGGAATTCTTCAGACACAATAATGTGGTCCTTGAGTTTGGTCTTTAAAAGCCAGTGTTGATTTCACTTTGAGTTCCACAGCTTTTCTTCTTTTGTTGTTGATTTGCTGAATGACATTAAGAGGACTAAGCAAGGACTCAATATGTTTTGCCCCAAGGAAACTTGACCAATGGGAGGAGGAGATGGGAAGGAGTTTATTGCACAGTAAGTTGGAATGGCTGCCTCTTTCCTCTACAAGTGATTTAGACTGCCATAGTGCCTGTGGCAGGTGAAAAGCTTTCATGTTGCTTTTAAAGGGTGAGATAAAAGGAATAGTAGAGACTCTGGTTTTCCTCTCCTGCATCTGTTTTGGCCCAAAATTTCAAGTTCTCCTGATGGCTTATGGTTTGCTCCTTAGAGGTGCTGGTAGGGAAGCTTCTTAAATAGGGTCAGCATCCTTTTGGTCACCCCAGTGGTGTCACTGGACTGTTCAGACTAAGTACTGACTGAATATCTGCATTCTGCCCCTTTCCCACCACCTCTTTGCTGGCCTCTGATCAAGGGTAAGATCATGGCTTCTTGACGCACCTGGAGGGTTCACTGGGCGTGGACAGCTTTGATTTTTCTTGTATTGCACAGCCATAACAGCCCCCTTTTAAAAAAATCCCTTCTATCACTATATTTGTGTTAACAACGCACTTCTCCCTCAGAAATCCCTGTTGCTCAGTTACAGATAGAAATCAATCCTGTGCGCATGCTAATTTCTAAAATGGTGGGACTTCTCTCATGTTGAAGAGTGGTCTTTCCCTGGAAGATGACAGTCACTGTGTACACAGGGCTACTGGCTGAGTCAGGAGTACGAGACTGTATTATCACTTGCAGATGAAAGGGGCACTGATGAAATCCGAGCTGAATCTCTGGGCTGAAGACATTTAAGGCTTCAAAAGCACGATCTCAGGAGGCCCTCTCTTTTGGAGAGTGTGAGCTGAGAGAGAAGTGTTTTCCATACTCCACTGGAAAAATAAACAATAAAAATTGAGCAACATGTAGCCTGTCACCCTTGGTATTTTGGACTGCTGCTTGGTTACAGCTGAACCAGACCTTTTGAATTAAGGTTCCCGTCCTGCCTGAGGATCTACTAACCTCAGTTCAAAGGATGCTAGGTGGAAAACTGCTGCACTTAGGCAGCAGCAATGGTGCTCTGCTGTGGGCAACAGAAAAGTTGCTGTGATTCAGTCTAGGTTGTGTTTAATGATGAAATTGCTCTGTGAAAGTCACATTGGCCTAGGTCTGCGTGTGATATTTAGGGAATATAATTATTTTGGATGTGTTGAGGGTGCTTGGGGAGGTGGCCTTATAAATCTGAAAGCAAGAATAATCTGCTAGGCAGGGGGCTGGTAGGATAGAGAGTGATTTGTGGCCATTTACGTAGCACCTGTCGGGACCTGCTGCTTAGCTCATCTGGAGCTGTTTGATTGCAGTACAAATTTCCTCTAAGAAGAGATTTTCTTTGAAAAGCTTTTGCACTAGCAGCAGATAATTTCAGATGGGTTAAGTAACATAAAACCTTTTCTGGGAAGTGGTACAAATAACTTAGAGCAGTTGCTTGTTGCCAGAGAAATAGGGTCCTCTGTTCCTTTAGGTACTCCCTAGCAATGACAGGTTTGTGTAAAAAGGCTGGGGCATGTCTGGGATTTGATCTTAATGTGTGAGATTGAGGTAGACTTGCTAGTCCTGACTGTCATGGAAATGAGAATGTGTTTTGCTTATTTGCCAGGTGGAAAGAAGTCTGTACCTGAAGCAGGACAGGGGCAAGATCTGTGGGGAATCAGAAGTTTGTCACCCCAGGAACAGTTATTATATTGATATTTAGGTCCCTTGTTCCCTGTTCCACTGACCATTGTCCTTCAGCATGGTCCACACCAGTTGCAGTCTGTGGGCAGGATTTGCATCTGTAGCATCCTTGGGGGTGACTGCTGACCAAAGGGCTGCTGCATACTGGGGAGGCAGCAGTGTCTTTTATGACCAGAAATGCACCTAGGATGATAACATGTCTGTCTAGCCATTTCCCCTTCCCTTGACTGGAAGAGGCTAGGAAGATGTAACCAGGGGAAAAGCCCACTCAATTCATCTGCTTCTTACCTGCTCCTGGGTGTTATCACAAATGTGATGTAGGGTGAGCAAACTCTCACTTTGCCTTAACATGGCTCAGTTGACACTGAACAGGACTCGGGTGCGAACGGGGGCTGGAGCCCGTACACCCAACCTTCGGCCACCCTATGTGTTTCAGTGTGAGACGTTCATGTCAGTGTGCAGGAGCCCCTTGTCCTTGGCTGCATGTGCAGGCTTGCAGCCCCCGGTGGGAGTGGGATGAGAGGCTCTGATGTTGTCCCAGGCCGTGACCCCGCTGCTGCTGGCCTTGCTGTGCCTGGTGGACTGACGGCACGGGGCAGGTTGCTGAACCCAGTATTACCCTGCAGTGAGGCCCTAGGCCATGCAGTCTTCGAGCTCCTCGTGCTCCTTCCATACAAGCTGTTTGTCTCTTCTGAGTTCTGGATGACGTCCACGTTGTCCACTTCTGCCTTGGCACTTACACCTGCCCTGGCGTGTGCCAGCAGCTGCCACGACCCCGTGCCGAGCACAGCACAGATCTCTCATCAGAGCAGGTTGCCATGGCAATGCACAGTCTGCTATGCTCCGGGTCTCCAGGAGCCAGAAATGATGGTGCTTTTGCAACATTGAGGTAAACATCTCTTTTTTTTTTTCCCTTATACAGCACATCCACCCTGGTAAAAGCATCGGCTACCATTGGCACCGGCCTCCCCTTGCCCCCTCTGCAGAGGAGAGTGGCTCTAGGCGCTGGGAGCATGCCTGACCCACAGAGCTGGGCTCACGTGGGCTGGAGCAGTGCCTCAGGCGTGTGTGGACCCTGGAAGTGGCCCTCTGGTCACACTGGGTGTTGTGGGTTTCCCACTGGGGAGGAACAGGGTGCTTCTTGGAGTGGCTTCGCTCACAGGGTCAGCCACTGGAACGTGCGGTTTGCTCGTGGGGGGGTACAGCTATAGTGCTCCTGGATGCTGAGGAGCGGGGAATGGGTCCCCAGCTGCTGGCTCATGGCTCTGCAACTGGTTTGCACTGGTAACATTGGTAAAGTCATCTCCTTTCCCCTAAACCCCTCGTAGAGCATGAAAGTGGTCTTGCTTGCCTTTGCCCCTTGGGCAGGCACCCCAAGAAATCTGGCTAATCAGTGCAAACAGAGTTGTGGAGATTTGCTGGGGCATCTCTCTGGGGCTTGCCAGAACTTCATTATGGTGCTGTTGGGCTTTCATGTGTTTCTCCAGTGCTTTGGGAATCCATCAGTATTTCTTACATCCAGAAGGCAGTAGCTGGCAGGTGATTGAAGACTCTTTTTATGGTGTCCTTTGTTATTGCAGGCAGTAATGATCATGGCAGGCTGTTGCAGGCAGGGAAGTGTGGCCATGTGAACTGAAAATGAATCTCTTGCCTGATCTGCTGGCATTTGTTCCAGCATCTTTCTCTCCACCTCTCTCTCTCTCTCTCTCTCTGTGTATGAAGGGGGAGTTGATGCTGGAGAGGGGAGTGGAGCAGGGGAGGAGTTACTGTCAGCTTGGGTGGGGGTTTTTTTTGTGGGTTTTTTTTTCTTCCTGTCCAGTGACGTGAGCAATGCCTGGAACAATCAGGCTGGCTTCAAACAGTGTGCCTGAAGATGCTGGAGAAAACAGCCTAGTGTGCTTTAAGCTAACACTGATTGCTTGAGCCTGCTGTCTCCAGACATAACCTTTTCCAGTTCCTCTGCTGGGGATTGGGAAGTGCCATTAGCTTTCTTCTCCCCCATCCCATACGCTCACTTTTGGAAATGATCGGAGTTAACAGTGTTCAGAGCACCAGCAAAGTCCGGGTGAGAGCCACAGGTTCGGTGAAATACTCCCGAGAAGAATCTCTCTGGCGGCAGTCCCATCGGTCAAAATCTATGAAAATCTCCAACTCCTCTGAATTTTCTACTAAAGAAAGCAAGGTAATTAACTAATTATCCATAGTGCTTCTCTTTGCTAGGAGTGGAGGTGGTGTTGTTGAAAAGATTATGCTTTGCAGGAATTAAAGGCTCTGCAGTGATCACAGCACTGCTGTCAGGTCAGAAAAAAAATCTCTAGGCTTGAGGAGAGACTTGAAGGTGAAAAAGGTCTGGTATGTGACAGTGAACAGGTCTTAGAGGAATGCCCTGTCACTGAGCTTGGTGCAATAGTATAAACAGTGAAAACTTGCTAGTGACAGTGCTAATCGGAGCTCTGCTCTCAGGGAAGATGCTGGAGTTGGCAGGTGATGTCCTTGGGATTATCTGTTTAATGGGAATGATTTTCTGCAGAAAAATAGTTTCTGCTCCTTCTCTACAGCTCTGTGGTTTAGTAGCTGTGTGTGCTAGGTAAAAATATCGTCTTGCATGCAGGATTAAATATTGCTGTTGAGTATTTATTAGGAAGGCATCACTTGTGTTTAGAGGAATAGATCAGTGCTTTGTAGCAGTTGGTAGCATAGGCTATGCCCAGCTGCCACAGTGGCTGTGTGCAGCATCTCATCGTGCAGCCCAGCCCAATTGTTCAGTTCCTAGGCAAACAACCCTACTCCATGCAGTATTGCTTCTTTCCTCATTCCCACTCAATAACTGAGAGGCACCTGGGAACCCTGGCAAGAGCTTTAATAGCCATCTCCCTCCCAGAGGTGCTCTCTCTCTCCAAGGCTTGGATGAACTTTATGCGGTGACCGAATATGCTTCTAATTTCATTCTTGCTGCAAATTGATTTTGCTTTGGGATTAGAAGATATAACCATTTGCAAAGGTGTGTTGAATGAGGCTGAAATATTTCAAAGCATCAGCCAAAGGCATTTAACCATGTCTTGTGTTTGTGTGCATGCAAACAAGCAGGCACGTTGCATGGATCTTCCTGTACTGTCCTTTCCTTAAACATTGTATATGTCTTGCAAGAATCCTTCTCTGCTATGGTAAAAAGATCCCAATGCGGTACAGTAGTTCCTAGCAGATCACTCTTTGCTGGCTTACAGGTTATATGGTATTTCAGAGCCTCAGCTGCAGAGCTTTAATCACAGAGAAACGCAAATAGAAATAAATGAAGTGTTTTATTCAGTCCGGTTTCAGGAACCTCTGTTTTGAGGGCCTTATTGACTCTAGCTGAGAAATAGTGTACTGCCCAGGTTGTGTCAGAGAAATAGCATGGCCATCGTTCTTGGGCTGTTGCTGAGGCAATATCTGCTGCTCCAGCAAATGCCAAAATCAAGGCTGCACCGTGCCGGTGCTCTGGGACCCTGGTCTTGTGACCGCTTTCACCTTAGGCATGGGAATAATTACACAGTATTCGGTGGGAGGAATTACGTGTGAAAAGTCTCTGCATATGGTGGAAACGTGGATATTTTGACATAAGGTGAATTGCTTAATCTCTGTTCCCTCTCCCAGGCTTTGTGTCCACTGTGTATGCATGCTGTAATGTCCTGAAGGCAGGGACTTTCTCTCGGGGATGGTGTCTGACACAGTTAGTTAGCTACTGCAGTAATGAACGCTCTGTGTTCATCCCTCAGTGGGATTCACATTTCTGCCTCCTGAGTGCTGTAGGTTGTTGTGCGAAAGATACCCACTTCTCCTCCTGCCTCGCTAATTAAGTTGGAATGCGTACTGCAGCTTTGTTTTTGTTTATAGTGCTGTTTCCTTATTTCATGCAAATGTATTTGTGTCTGGGAAGGATATAAGACCTGTAAAACCTGTGTTACGGAGGGCTGAGACATCCCTACGTGCCCATCAGTGACGCTTGCCCAGTTGACGAGATGACAAGCAGCTCTGCTACTGATTGGTCTTGTGATTTTGGGCAGCCCTGTTCTTTCCATATGTCTGTTTCCCCTTCTGTTCTTTGTCTACCCATCTATTTTGCTAAGATGTCACTAATTTAGAGAACTGATTCATACTTGAGCTTTAGCTCTTCTGTTGTGCTGCCGGAAGACACCTGAAAGTTGTTGTCAAAGTGTAGCATTGCAAAGGAGGTCATTTTATCCATGAAAGTCTGTGTGTATGTGCTTGTACATCACCTCTCATGAAATGTCTTCAGTTCTAGGCTGAGCTTTCTGAACAGTGGTGCCATGTAGATCCCCTCAGTTGCAAGCAGGGCTTGATTTGGAGACTTGTCCTCTTCCATATTTCTGTGGGTGTGTTTCCCCCATTGTGTCTGGGCTGCCTTGTATTTTACCTGCTCCCCATACAAAGTAATTACAATGCTCAAGGCCTGTTTCTGTGACTGCTTCAGCTGATTTAGGACAGGAGATGGATTTAAACCATTTGTGCCTCAGAAACATACTCCTCTGATACTTTGCACTTATGTGACTCAGCCTATTTTGCTAAGCTAGAGACTATTACGTATCCTCATGCTCTAGCCAGTATGAACAAGGCACCAACATGGTCCTTGCATATAAGGTCTGCCTCCTGCCAGCATCAAAGAAGCTAGGTAGCCCAAGGACCCATCATCTTCTTGAAAAACATCAGGTAGCGCTTCTATCCACACATATATACATGCATGCACCTGTACGTACACAGTCTCCACTAGGAAATGCATCCCAGATGTGTAATATAGGCAAATATCGCAGCCTCAGGACAGCAGGAGAACCTGCAAAAAGGATACTGTGAATTGTTGTACTGTTATTCTCAGAAGACTAGGCTCAAACCTAGGCTGCATGCAAGGTGAGTCAGAGGACCTTAGGATCATCCGTGTGACCCAGCATGCTCAGCAGTCTCTCCTCCCGACAGACTCCCTGTCTTCCTGCAGCCATGGACTGAATTGCAGAGTGCCTGTGCCTGTCCTGCCTGCAAATGCACAGGTCCAATAAAACAATTTCTGAAACAGGCTGTGTAGGTGCTCCACTATCAAGAAGCACTTCTCTAGCCTTTTCTCTGTTCATCCATAATAATTCTGTATGCTGCCTTTACCAGTAACACTCTTGAAACACTCTAGCAAGTACAGAACAAATCTTTTCTAGCAACCCTCATGTATCAGTTTTACAGAGGCTGCATTCTTGTGTGGCATTAATTTTTTGGCTCTCAGGACCCCCAGCTAACCATCCTTTTCTGTTTTATGATGATATATCTGTCCCAGTCTTTCCTTCATTTTTTCTTTCTCCCCCTCCCTCTGCTTCTCCATACAAACCAGATTTTTAACAGAGGAGTTTCTCTTAGAAATGTTCTCCTCCAGTTGGTGACGCACTTGAAATTCCCTGGGTGAAATGATCTCCTTTCCTTCCCCCTAAAACGTTCCTATCAACCCTATCTCCACCCACACCAAAACAACATTCATCGGTTCCATATGCTGCTGAACAGCTCTGTGCTGTTTTATGAATAATGTATGCCGGCTTGTTAGAAGAATGTTTGTTGTACAAACCAGTGGAATTTGAAATTGAGAGTGATATCAGCAGACGTGCCATGCTGTGCACTAACCCACAGGCTTCTTGGGGTACTACTCTGGCATCCTTGCTGCATCCTTGTTAGAAGAGGAAAAATGGAGGAGACATCAGGGGCATGTGGGTTTTGAACCTGGCAAGGAGCTACATGCACTCAGTGATGAGAGCCCTTATTCTTTCCTTGCCAGGTGTTACAGATCCATGCCTGAGGGGACGAGAAAATTTCAAGATATGGATTTTGGGGGAGGGTGGAAAATAGGAGATGGTGAAATAGTGTAGATGTCTATGCAAGCAACAGTTCTACGCAAAGGTCAACCTCCAGGTAATTGCCTAAACAGCAAACCAGGAGTGGTATATAGCAATGTGTCGCACACCATCCAAACCCGGCAGAAGGCAATGATGCAGAGACACACCTGGCTCCAAAGGATGGGCATATTAGCACCTGTCAGTACTGCATGCAGACATCTGTGATGTCTGGTATCCATTGCCTCTAACTTGTTTTATTTTTGTAGGATTCTGCTACTTTTGTTGGTTTTCTTCCCTCCAGTAAACCACATATGGTGGGAGCCAGGGCTGGTGCCTGGCTGACTGATGGACCAGTGCTGAATGACTAGGGAGATGCTGAACTTCTGACTGGGCACTTCTGACTGCAAAGACTGAGCACATCTTTGCCCAGAGGTGTGACTAGGGCTTCCTTGGCTGCCTGGGATCATTCACGCCACTACCTGCTGGAGGTGAAGGAGAAATGTTCCCAGGCAGGGCTTCTTCTGACAGTGGCTGCAGGGGAGGGCGGCAGGGACCTCAGAGAACACAAGTACATAGCTGTCCTATGTTGTCAAAAGCCACCTGGGGTATCTCCTGTAGTGGATCAGGTCATTCCTGTAACAACTCCAGAAATCAGGGTGTTAAATCAGGGTGTTAGCAGAGGGCCTGAGAAACAAAAACTGGAGAAGACAGTCTGGGTCATCCCTACAGACTCTCTGAACTCGGTTTTGGTTTTACCTGTCAGTCTGCTCATGGTAGGCATTCCTGGCTCCTCTTTTATGCACGGAGCAGGTGTAAGAAATACCCACGATGTATTCTTTTCCCTCTTGGCAGGTTTTTCTGAAAGGGCTAGTGTGCATAGAAAGTCAGTAGTCTGCTTCATGAGCCAGCCCATGTTGCCTTTGGAGGAAGGGCTCATACAGTGCCCTGTGATTGCACCCTGCTGGCCAGGCTTTGAGGACCCTGTGCCTACTTGTTACCTAGATGATTTGCCAAGATGAGTATCTGGGTAATTTGTTATGTCTTTGTCCATGTTTGCACACCTGGTTGTGCCTTTATTTTGTTCACTACTTCTGCATGCAGAGACTGAGTCACAACATAGTCAGCAGGTGCCGAGAGCAGCCTGTTCAAACGGGTCCAATGGTTCGTGTATGTGACTAGGTTTTGAGGGAAGTGATGATGGCGAGTAACCTTCTTTCTTGGCAGCTTTGTAAAATAAACAGGAATTTTCAGAAGCACTCACTTCATAGTTTTGCTTCTCTTTCCAGTTGGAATAAAAGTACCAGCTGGTGAGAGCTTGTGAAAATCCAGATTTTTTGTTGACCTACCTGCTCACCAAAGGGAAAATGGAGATGGAATTCAACAGCTTCTTACAGAGTTACAGGATTCCACTTTTAAAAAAAAAAAAAAAAAAGAAAAGGTTTCTTGCCTGGTTTATGAACAAATACAAACAAATCCCACAAATACATAACAAATCTCATTGTTTTTTATACTGCAGTCTGCTGAGGGTCAAATTGGAGCTGTAGGAAACAGCACTGGAGTTCAAATAAGGAAGGTGTCTATGATGTTGCCTGCTGTTCTGTTTCACGCAGCAGTTAATTTATTTTATTCTGCCTTCAAACTGCATTTGTTTCTCCAAGGGGGTTAGAGCAGTGCTGGGTCTCACATGTGGTGGACCCAGAGATCAGCAATTCTCAGAAAAAGGAAAACTGTAAGGAGTAGGTTTTTGTGATCTGGGTAATAGAGCTTAAGAGTTGAAGCAGTGAAGTTGGATGTTGCGGAGTAGTCAGTAGCTGGAAATTTGGATCTTCTGCCTACAGAAGCCTTGGGTGCCAAAAGAGATAGAAAGTCTTTCCCCTTTCCAAGTGATATTGGTCCAGCTTGGAAGATGAGACCCATGCAGTATTCTTTCTAGCATTCTCTGCTGTGGTCCAGCCTCCAGGTTTCTGACTTAGATAGCAGATTTGCCAAGAACTTCCCAGGCTAGTAGGTAAGAAGCCGTGTTTGTTGTCAAACTTAACAGTGCTTTAAATCGGAACTTTTTTTAAAAAAAAAAATTCCCAGAGAGAAAATGTGAGTTAATAAAACCTACCCTTGCAGCTAGTTAAGTACAGTGAAAGTCATGCCCCTGCCATAATCTCTGATCAGCTTTGTTGCAATTTAGTGAAGTGTTTAAGTGCTTGTCTCCAAGTTTGTTTGATTTCGTCATACTCTGGAGAAATGTCTGCTGAAAAGGGCTGCTGTCTGAATCAGGGCCTTGGGAAACAGCCATTTAATAAATGATATAGCAGGTGCTGGGCTGTACACGTCTGCTACTGGTTGCAAAACATGGGAGGAGGAAATTTTTCTTCTTCAGATCAGGCGAGAACCCAGTAGATGTCAGGAAAATGTTAAAGCGTGAATTGCTTTGGAGGAGGAATGTAAAGCAGCTCTAAAAGGCTGGTGAGTATGGCGGTGAGCGTGCAGCCTGGCAGCAGTCTCTGCCAGAGAGGTGGGTCGGGGGGCAGGCATGAGAACTCATGTGTCTCCATCTCTTGAGAGGTCTACTCACGGAGGTCTCACTGAACGTGGTCAGTAGATGCACCAAACATGCCCTGTATACAGCTGCCCAGGTTGTGGATACTCTCTAGGGTCTTCTCTTTCATTTTTGTAAATAGCAGAGACTTTCTGAGAGGCTATATTTGATGCTCTATGGGGGACACAGTGTCCTTCTTCAGATGTATGCCATACGACTAGGTTGGTGTCTGTTACTTGCTAAAGAGGGAAGATGGAGTCTGGCTCATTGTTAAAGATCTGGACAACCACATGTCACTTTCCACAAGGCAAAAGCCTGGGGCATTTGTTGTTCCCACAACAATCTGGAGTGCTGCTTTTGTATGTCCTGCTCTTTGGCTGTAGTGATCCCTAGATACTTCCTTAGCAGCAAAATCCCATAAAAAGCAGTACTGCACAGGGCAGGTATTCATTTTCAGAGGTTGTGACCCAATCTTGAAGGCATTTGGGCCGGAGAGCAATAAAAAGCATTTCTGATACCCCAGGCCAGGTTTTTGCTACATTTCAAAAGCTGAAAGGTAAAAAAATGCTGCTTCTGTGAAAAATGGGGAGGCAACTGTGGAAAAATGCAGCCTCTTTGCCTTATATGTGGAAGTAGTTTTCTGGCTCAAAATGTAAGATACTATTTTAATCATAGTAGGAAGAAAAAGACAAGTCAAAGAATAAGAGGGAGGCTTTGGCCCAATCTTTAGAAGCATAGTGACTTCTGATAGAAAATATTGGGTGACTCCAGGGAATCGGTGTCAGCATCAGCTTGTGCAGAAAAATTCTGCTGGACTGCTGGCTGCATGGTAGGAGAAATGTTAGCCCTTTCTTTCGCTTTCATCCTGCAGGGCGGTCTTAAAATCTCTTCATAGCTCTTACCTGAAAACTAGGCAAAGTGCATACAAACTGCAAGCAATGCCCTTTCCTTCACCTTTGTCTGGCTGTTTGCCTTTGGGCCAGAGCTCCTTATACAAGTTTGGAGAAGACAGGATAAATAGAAATAGACAGTGAAAACTCCAGAGTTGGAAATATTTAATCATATTGCTGTGAATAGCACATCAAAGCCCTGTTAGCGGTGGGGACCTCTCTCTGCTAGCTCAGTCTAAGTAGGATGTGGGATGATTCCTCCTGGTGGTCATATTTGTTTTATTGCTCTGAAAAACCTACTTTTATGGTATACTTTGACTAGAAGTTGCTGCATGCGTAGCATCGGTGTGAAGGCAAATTGTACCAGTATGTTTGACATGCTAGCGTATGGTTCAGTCAAGCCAGATTTTCACAGAGCTAAATAGTAAGGATCTTCAAATAGACCATGCAAGATTCGGAAAGGAGGCAGTGGATCACAGGATAAGCAATGGGATATGGTCATGGGATTCTTGTTGCAGGATCATCTGTGACATATCCACAAGACTAGTTTCAGCTCTTCAGTTTTCCAAATTATTTTTGGTTTGGGTCAGAGTTAAGGCTACTTAAATGCTAATGTTTCTCTTGAGTGTCTCATAGCTATTATAGTATGTGATTTTCAGGCTTGTTCATACTTGATGTGCAACTTTTTGGTAATCATGTGCATCAACAGTTCTTCTGCACGTTAACGTATTTTGAGGCTGTGTAGGAGTTATGTGCCAGAGGGAGTAAATCTAGCTGTGTATATAAGGTAAATTACAAATGTGGATTATAAGTGCAAGAATCAGGGACATTCCATACTAAAATACTTCACCCGAGTCAAGTGGCCTATTTGAAGAACTCCATTAGCTTGTAGTAATAGCAGGCATTTTTCCATTGTATGCATCAGCTACTGGAGGGCTGAAATCAGACACACATATCCAAGCGATGTACCTATTCCCTCTCAAAAGAAATTCATCCAAACTGTCTGATATCCACCCAGGCTTAAGTCAGCCTCTAGACTCTTCTTTTGTAGGCTGTTATCAAGAACAGAATTGTGACCTTTCTTGTCAAACCTACTGGCATCTTTCCTATGAATTGAAATAGTAACGGTGCTTGGAGGCAGCAGTCCAAGACAGTGGTCTTTGAGCACGAAAGCCACTTATCGTTCGCTTTGTTTTGCACGTAGAAACAGAACTTGTTTATGTTTGAGTGTGTGAGTGGGGAAGCATTCAGGTGTCTGTGAGTCTCAGGGGCTTTGGATAGCTATTCTGGCATAGTTTTATGGGTAAGCCCATACAGTGAAATCTTGGCCCCGTTAAAGTCAGTGACAAAAAAATCTCACTGACTATCAGGAACTAAATTGAACCTTGAATTTCAAGGCTATTGTCTTGTGGCTTTTCCAAACTTAACAGGGTCATTTTAGAAAAAAACCAAAACAAACCCACAAAACCCAAAAACCCACTTGAGAAAATGACTGTAATTTCAAACCCTGCATTCTGGTATTTTTTCCTTAGATGAGATTTCTGCTCAAAAATTTTGCATTACCACAAGCAGATATGGTAATTCCTTGATCAGAGACGGCTTGCTTGCTGGTATTAGGTAATTTTCCTCAGCATATTAATGTATGTGTAGCAGGGGTCAAATAATAATCCCATTTCATTTCTCTCCCTTTGCAGGCCCTCTACAATTCAATCAAGAATGAGAAGCTGGAATGGGCAGTGTAAGTATACTGTGTCGAAATTAGGAGTTTAAAAATAGTACCTGTGTAGTAATCTGTTTATACGTCCTATGTCACCATTTGAGTGGGCTCCAAAGCCAGCAGAGGATAGCCAGTGTATGTAATGAGTTTGCTTTCCTGTTAATGAATGGCCTGGCAATACTGCCTCATCTGTTTCTCCAGCAAGGAGAGTTGTTAATGATAGGAGCCAACTGCATTTGTAAGGAAAGAGGACGTTTCATTTAATAGGAAACTTCAGCCTGAAAAGAGAGAAATTAAATCCTCTGTTGTTCTATGACTGCATAAATAAAATAGGAGTTGACTTCTCCCTTTGTCTTTTGGAACATTGTGTCAGAACCACTGAATAGGAACACACATCTTGGATTGAGTTTCCTGCTGTTGATTTATTGTCCTGGTTTGTCTCCTGATTAACTATGGATAACTTGACAACAACCTAATATGAAAGATAATAAATTGGACAAAGTCTGCTATGCCCTGTCCTTAGCTGCTTTCGACAAGCTAACACTTGTTAACTACAGAAATACTGCAGACAAGGAAGAGCTTCAGTTTCTGATAGTGTTAAATTGATATTTCTCTGTGCTTAGGTTTTATGTGGTCTAGGTATGCCACCGAAGAGTAGAAGGATCTGCTTTAGATTTTGCCACTTGCAGAACAGAGGATTTTGGTGTAAAATAAAATAATACTGTCTTTTATCTATTTTGGCTGTACAAGATGTTTACCTGCATATGTGAAACTTCACCTTCTTGAGAACAATGTACGTCTAGAATGCATGCTCCTGCACCTTTTGTGCTAGGAGTCCTCACAACTCCCATAGGTCTTGCAGGCCCATTGGCTTTTAATCTTCCTTATTTTAAGTTAAGTTCATCATCTCCAAATGAATTTCTTGTCAGGGTGTGCATCCTCACTTACAAGGGCTACTGGTCCCAGCTAGGATCGCAGCCCGTGTTCAGAAGTGTCTTGGAGAATGTCAGAGTAGTAAGTCAGGAAAGTGTACTGGTAAGGAGAATCATCAGGAAGTGCCATCATCTGTGATGAGCCTTGTAAGAAGCACAGTGGGAGTCATTTTCCCAGACCGTGTCTTGGATCTGGAATACACTGCGTGAATCTTACATGTCACAATACTAGAGCTGTTTGCAAGACACTCTCTCACAGGTAGTTTAGACCCAGCAGAATCCATTATGTGACTTTCTTGATGTCAGAGTTTTCTTCCAGCTCTTGGCAAGAGACCATACCGTGTCTAATACACTTGGGCAGCCTCCAGGTGGAAACTGGCTCATATGCCTGGCTCTGCTCCCATGAGCTTCAGTCAAGGTGATTTACAAGATAGCCTGCTCCTGTATAGGTAGTAACTGCTTTGGCATTTACATAGTCCAGTCCATATCTCTTGGTAATGAATTGTTTGGGAAAAACTCGCAAGCAGGCTGAAAAAGGGAGAAATTAGAATCTTCCTTAAATAAAGCTTTGGGATATGGGTGTAAAGCCACACTCTCCCAGCAGAATGCTCAAAGTGGGCAATTGTCCATTCCAATCTGAAACTCGGAGAGACAGCTGGGACTGATGTCACAATTACTTTCCATGTTGTGAAACAAAGCTCATTCTGGGAATAGTCAAAAGAGTTGTGCCTATATCTTTAGGGCTGAGAGTGCTGTCTGGAAGAGAGAGCATGAAGACATCTCTGCTCACTTTTAGAGAGATCATAGAATCATAGAATAATTATGGTTGGAAGGGACCTCCAGGGTCCACAGATGTGTGGCTGATGTAAAGTAATCACCCCAAGGAGCCCCAGGGCTGCCTGCATCACTCTCTTACTCCTCTGTCATGATCTGCAGAGAAAGGTGGATAGGAAGGGGACATGGTTGGTTTTGCTGTCATGGGACTGAGAAAGATCCTTTCTCCTTTCCAAAGAGTATCTGTTTGCTTCCACAATGCAGTTGACAGGGGAAGGAGAGGTAAAGGGAGGTAAAGTAAAGGTGGAAATAAGGCTGCAAAACCCAGCATAAACTCCCTCGCAATGCTGGCATGTTGAAGGAATGCCTTTCCTCCAGCCAGAATCCCTTTGAGGATCTAAGAGTCTCTCTTATGAGCCAAGCAACAGTTTAAGAGCTTCTCTGGCAGTACTTTATTTGGTGGTTTAATGACTGTCAATAAGTCCATAGGCAGCAATATGTAAGATGGGGGAAGATTCCTACATGATCCTTATCTTAGGTGTGAGCTAGGTGTGTCATCATGCTAAATGGTTTGCTGACCATTTCCAGTAGAATTACAGTCTGATCCAAAGTCCACAGAAAGAAGAGGCTGCCATTGATTCCAGTCAAGAGAAGTGTCACCTTAACCAGCAGATGTGCCTCAGAGACTCTCAGTAGGAGTATTCATTTATCCTTTATGAACCAGGAAGCAGGCGTACAGCTCTGCAAGAGAGAATTGCATTACAGTTCTTTTTCTGCAGTAGTTGCAAGTTCAAGTTCTCCAGAAGGTTAAAAGTGAATCACATACCGTGATCTGTAAAACAAAGAGATCTGACCTCGAAAGTACCCTGAACTGGTGGATGTGCGATCCTGAATGGACACTCCCTACTCCAAACTGCACCCCGCAAATTTTTTGGTTACTTTTCACAATAGAACTGCCAGAAAACATTCTACCTCTTAACTTGGTGTGCCATTCACTTCGCTTGCTGTTTCCTCTTGCCTGCCTTGTTGTTCCATGTCCTGGGAGAGAAGAGAAAAGCAGGATGGGAAAACTAACCATCGAAAATATGATTATTCTGTCTTTTGTCCCATTCCATATTTCCTCTCTACTGCTTACAGTTCTAGATCTCTCCTTTCTGTTGGACTGTGGTTCATTTCTTTGAGCAGCAAGTGAAGCACTTAGTGATCAGCCCTCACTGAAGTCATTGGCAGAAGTTCCTGCTGACTGCAGTGAAGCCACTCACTGTTCCATCCAGTTAGTCCAATGCAACCTGTTTCAGTGTGCTGTAGTCACTGGAGCCAGCCCAGGGGAGCATGGAGCCCTAAAGATTGTGTCGTAATTTCTTGTGCTGAATTTAAATTTCCCTGAGGGACTTGATACTTCCCTGAGATTTTTTCATATTTGGATGGTAAACTCTTTTTCTTCAACCCTGACATCACCTGTAAGATGAAATGAGTTCAAGCTCCTGTGAACACCAGTGGTGAGATTAAAAGAGTTGAGTTCATTTAGGTGGAAAAGGGAGCACTGAGGAGAGGCACCTGAGTGTATTTTCTTCAGTGTGTAAAGGCTGTCGCAAAGGAGAAGGGTGTGAATTATTCTTCACACGCATTGTGGGTGGGCTTAAATTTGAAACAAGGGAAATTTGGGTTAAACATTTAAAAAAGCATTCTAGCAATAAGCCTGTTAAGCCAGGGAATAGGTTTGCCTGGATGAGCTATGGACGTGCTTTCATTGGAGGTTTCTGTAAACTGGTTATTCTGTCCAGAATGGGTTACGAAGAGCAGATCCAGCCTTAGAGGTAGAGATGGATTAGCTGATCTCTTAACGTCCCTTCAGTCCCATTGCCTGTAATATTATGGCCCAGGTTTTGTAGATGTTCCTCATCCTTTGGCTTTTGCATTGATTATTGTCAGCTTTAAGCTAAAGAAATAAATTCCATTTCAAAGGCGCCAGAACTAAATGCGTTTTGTTTGCGTGATGTCTGCATGGAAATGTGGTGAACATTATTGCTCTCCATTGTTTGTAATATTACATCTACTTCCTCTTGAAGGTGATAGGAATAATAAAATCATAATCTTAAATAGGCTGAATGGTGACCTAGAATTACCATATGAAATACCAAAGCACTGCCTACAAAAAACAAATGGCTGCATTTGAGCCAGTTGTATCCTGAAAACTTCCTCTCTGCAGAACACTGTAGTTTTCAGGATAATCACTTGGGTTTTGACTAGTTGATGATAGTTTTATTTCCAGAGGATTTTATACATGGACACGTTATGTTCTTTTTTGTTTTTCTGGACTACACTGAAAAATCCTGTCCTTACAACCAAACCAAAATAGGTCTTTGAGACAGTGATAGTGGGAAAGGGCTGCTGCCAAATCCGTTCTGTGTTTCCTGTGGCAAACTGTGACGCTGAGACCAGGGTGGTTATAAAGACGTCTGTGCTGAAGCTCACCTTTTTCTAGGTCAAACCCAGAAATCTTTCCCCGTTATAATTAACTCTTCATCACCCAAGTTTTCAGTTTGCAACTTCATGATTGGTTTTAGAGAGGGGTCAGGTGGTAATCACCTGGCTCTCCTTTCTCCTCTCCTTCCTTGGGAAACAGTGCCAAAATTTCTCTGCACTGGTTTCTCAAGTCAATTTCCTGATACAAATCCCATCAGTTCCACAGATTCATATAATTATATGTTACAAATTTGAGTATTTTTTTAGAATGCCAACTTTTAAATGGATAAACCCAGCCTTTTGCCGTGTCATCTAAATTTTCTATTTGAACAAATGCAGAGACAAAGCAGACTTTTAAAAATTAAGGACTTGACCCTTTCTTTCCAGCTTAGTGACTTTGAAGTTTTCCAAGGCAGATCCTCAAATCAGACCTTGGAGCACACAGAAATGTTTTTGTTACTGAGAGAACCAGATGGTGGTTTTCTCCCAGAAGACAGAAATGGGACTTTCTTATATAGGGTCTTTTTGGGGAGAGGCAAAAATGTATTTCGTCACCAAAATGGCAATATCTGCATTTTTGCATGTGTTTCAAATCTGCACGTTTAAGAATAAGAGGCAAACTCTTTCTGGTTGTCAGTTGATCGTATATTCAGGAAGGAAAACATTGCTGTTTCAATACTATGTCTTCAAGTGATAGAGAAGGCAGATTCTGGCTTTGGTATGCTGGTTCTCATGGGTGGCCAGTGCCCTGCTTACTGCTCTGTCTGCAGGTCCTTTTCCAAAGCAGCGAGCTAAGGGAGGTGGAACTGAAGCTTCTTGTTTTGGGAAACCTTGAAATGTCATGTGCCGTAAGCAGAGTCTTGGAGAACCTCTACAGGTGGTAGCCTTTTCCTGTCACTGGTACCCTGCAGAGATGGTTCACAGCCGTAAGCCCCATTCAGTCACCAGAGAGAGGTCACCAGAGGAATCACTTCCAGACCCAGAGCCAGGAATGATCTCCCTCTGCTGATCAAAGACAGAAAATCTCCTTAAGATCTCTGTAAACCTAAGTGGATCCTCATGATGATGTTTTGCTACTGAAATGTATGTTGGAATCAATATGAGGTTTTTTTCCCCAGAGGCACAAGGATTGTGCTATTTCCTGGACCAAATGGAGAGGCACCAAGCTTGCCCCTGACAAAGACCTGAGCTCTGCCTGTGTGACATTAGATCCATGACTCTGAACGTACCTGCACAGAGACACAACCCACTGACTCTTACTTCTGCATCTCTGGAGACCTTCCTGCTAGGGATGTTATAGGGCTTGAATCATCTGTGAGAACCATCTGAGGATGAGGAAGTAGTTGCACCACCACAGGCTAGGGTTTCAAATAAAGATAAGTTTTCAGGTGTATCTATCCAGAGACCCAGCTGAATTTTCTGCAGCGCTTCCTTCTTGCAGCCGTACCCTAAAGACTGGTAAGGAGTAAGCTCATATTGTTACATCCTTGATAAAGCCTATCCAGGACCTATCTCTTCAGCCAACTTTGGAGGGTACGTAAGGAAAGGCTAGTACCTGAACTGTTCTGCTACTTTGAAACTCGTCTCAATCATCCTGCTTGCTTCTTATGCTTGCCTTCTGAAGCAACATGGAGTATTTGAAGAAGTGGGTCACAGATCCTCTGGTTTTATTTCCACTGGTGTTTCACATTCAGAGGGAGATAGCAGTTCCTTTTGGTTGTATTTTCGCAGTTGTTCATCCATCTCTTGTTCTCTGTAACAAGTCCCCTTTGCCTCTCTGTTTCCCTTCACTGCAACTTACAGGCTACCTCGTGCATCTTGACCTTGTATATCTTGTGCCTGAGGCTTCTATGTCTCAGGGATGTCCCATTTTCAATGGCAGATTAAAGGACCAATTACAGGTTCGTTCAATGCTACCAGTAGTCATGAGAGCAGATGCCATTTTGTCCTCGTCTGCCCTATCTGCATTTGTCTTTTGAAGAATTCCTGTTTATAGCTGCCCCAGAGATGCTGAGTTTGAGAGCACTGCCCTCAAAACCAGTGGTGTCCATGATCCCCAGGACTGCTCATCGCACCACCTTTGGCTGCTGGGATAAGGGCACTGGTACATTCCCACAGGTCAGTTGATCAGTATAATTCACTCCCATAGCTCCAAAGAAGAGAGATTATTCAAAAAAAAAAAAAAGCTAAGCCATTTACTGCAGTGGGTCTCTGCTGACAAGGAGAAATCCACTGTGTCCTTGGCTGAGATCCCAGAATTCACAAGGCACTTCTGTGTGACAAATCAGCCTGAGTGCTTGTGCCGTATGAGAGATTTTAGTCTGGATTAGGTGACACAGACTTGTGTTGAGAGAATTTTCTTGTGGAATAAACACATATCTAAGAAACACGTGTCACACAATGGTCCAGTCTTGCCAGCGGCTATTAAGTGCAGTAGACACAGGAAGGGTGAGGACAATCAAAACTGTAAGAGTCTCCCACATTTTTTCAATTGAAAGAGGTCTTCAAGCAAAGCATGCATGAAGAAATCTTTATTGCTTTGACCAACAAAAGGTTTTTTGCAGATCTCTGTTCCGGAGTGGGAAAACATGTATCAATAGGCTGAAATATGAAAGGACTGCTCTCCTTTACAGGAATCGGGTCATCAGGTAAAAGTTTTGTTCCTCTTAATCAGGAGAGCTTGCAAGACAACACCATGATGGTCTGGACCTTGACCAGCTTGACTACAGCTAAATCAAATGTCTGGAACCTTTGTGTGACTCTCAGGCTGAATGTTTATGTGTAGCATCCTTATCCATACTACTGAAAACTCTTACCCTCCAAAAGAAAATGCTTGCCTCTATACTGCCTATTTAGGTGGTCCTTGACTATGCTGATACCTGAAACGGTGTCTGGAAATTGTTAAGGAGTGTGCTAGGTTGAGACCATGCCAAGCACAAAGTAATATGTGGTGATCAAAGTAAAATGCCTGGGAACATTTCCCTGGCACTGCTGAGTTCACTAACATAACCTCTGTGTCTCTCGATTTGGTTTCCTTGTTGTCAAACCAGTCTGCTATCCTTGTATCTTCTCAGTCTAAGTTATTGCCCAGAAGACCATTTCTGCGGAGATCAGCATAACAAAGATTGTTGCTCTAGCCTGCAGTTCTTGGAGGACGTTTCTTCGGATGGTCATTCCCACAAGCAGACATAGTTGCAGTGTGCCCCAAAAGAAGCTTTTGGACTGATATATGCCTTGCTAATCCTCATCTCATAAATGCCCTTGAATGTATGCGTGTGATCGGGAGGTCTGGCTGAGCTTGCACTCCCTGCTGATCATCTGGGTCCAGTGAGATACAACAGCTTGAAGTCCAGCCCTGCTATTAGCCAGCATTACACTTAAGTGATAACGATTAAATTTTTTTAGTCAGGTTCTGGTCTTAGGAGAAGCACTGCTACCATGACTTTCCAATGACAGCCTTCATCCTCCCTGACACACCTTTCCTAGTCAGCTCCGGGGAATGTGTGGGGACTTCAAAGGACACAGGGCTGCTCTGTAATCTGACACTAACTGTGATTCCTCCAGATACACCATCTACCCAGATTCAGTGGCCTGTTCTCTGAAAATTGTCCTACGCTTGTGATGGACACCCTTTGTTTTCTAGGTTGCTTGGTCCTTTTTGCCTTTGGCTGTGACAAGCAAATAGGCATTTATTAGTCAGGCAATCCTTATGACTTGCTGAAATGGGTTGTATTGTTTGTCCCCAAGAGCTATGTTGAATACATTGCCCTAATAAGTAACATTTTGAGCAACATTTTGTTTCTAAAATACAGATAATATAATTCACCTAGTGTAGTTTTTATGTTTAAATTACTACTTTTATGCTAGTCTGTGGAAGAAAATAAGAAAAGGAAGTAGAGTCTGTGTTTCATATGCAAAGTTAAGGGGTAAGCCACAGTGATCTGTTGTAATCTAATTCTTTTCATCTACATGTGAACTCATGAAGAAATTGGAGATTTTTCAGGAGAGACCAGCAAGCATTGGCCATTTTATCACTCAAATAAGTGGAATTAAAAATAGGTGAAGTTGGAGGGCACAAAATACTCTTCTTTGAAAATCCAGCTCCTATGTCCTGTGCTGGTAAAGTAGGTGAATTGAAGCTTTGCTATAATCTGACTATGTTTTGGTATATGTCTAGGTTTCTCTCTAAATAGGGCCCTCTATAAAGATAGAGGTATGTTTTGACAAGGAGCGTGCAAGAATTACTGAAATGAAACTTTGCTGGTCGGTCCCTTGTTCATGCTTGGTTTTCACTGCTTTTTAAGGGATGAAGAAGAGAAAAAAAAACCTCACTCAGATGGTACAGATGAAAAGGATAATGGGAGCCAGACAAAGGCTGTCAGTCGAATTGGCAACTCAAATAACCCGTTCCTGGACATCCCTCATGACCCCAATGCTGCTGTGTACAAAACTGGATTTCTGGCTCGGAAAAGCCATGCAGATATGGACGGGAAGAAAAGTGAGTATCTTTTGCTCATAACATCTCATTTTCATGTTATTTCTGTACAGTGCCACTTACGATGAGCCCGTGTGCTTCTCAAGGCAAATAGTGCTGCTTCATTAGGGGAAATTGCAGCAATAACAAACAACATAGCAATTGGATTATCACACTCTCACTATTAGGCCAGGATTTACAATGTTCAGTCCCATTTGCAGCAGTTCTAATGCCTAAGCATAATGAGTAATGTGATACAGCAAAGCAATATGAATCTTTTGTGCTAAAAGAAAATGAATCTCATGGTTTACAGAAGAGAAAACAATTTCAAGTGAATTACAGTAGCTGTTCCATGGTAGTTTGGTAATTCTCCTTTTCCTTATGTGACGTCAGATTGTTTCAAATCTCCTGTCTCCTCTGGCTCTGTCTTTAAAGAAAGGCTCTTCTTTATCTCCTCTTGGAAGATGCTGTAAACGTTCCTTTACCTGCTTTCTCAGCATAGGGTCACATACCCAGTGAAGTTCAGCATCTTTGGGTAACTGCCAGATTTATGCCATGCAGTTCCTCCTGATCCCTCCTCTGTAATAATCCTGCTGTGTGTCTTATTTTAATTATCCTTTTTCCTTCTTGTCCTACTTCCATTTGTGCTGTGCTTATTATCAAAGGCTTCTGATTCACCTGTGTGTGTTTTGTTGTTTGAAAATCTTCATTTGTTTGTTTTCTACTGATGTTCTTGGAAACAGCAGAGGCTACTCAGGGCATCTATATTTTCCCTAATCATTGCTGATGATCACCTAGTTGTGGTTCATCCTATTGGGCTAAATCCTGCAGGAAAAATCTGACTTTGTGATGGGTTTCCAGTAACTGGAGCTCTCTCCTAGCTGGACTCAGCTCTGGTGTTTGTGTGTTTTGCTTGTATATTTTAGAAGGTACGATTAGAGGCTGGTGTTTTCAAGCTGGAGGCTGACAGCTGGACAACTAAATCCAAATAGAGATGTCGAAATCAAACTGACCTCATTCTTTGTGATGACTAGATGCTCTGAATAGGTTCCTCTTCATTGGATTTCTATTTATTTAACCTTAATAAATAATTGTATCTAGTTGCCTTTATTAAATTATTTCTTTAATTATAAGTAATCAGAATAGCTCATTATCCAGCACACTGGATGCTGGCATTTTGGGGATAATCCTTTTATGAGTAATGTAATTAGGGTCATGTTTTCAGAAGTTCCTGTACATCTTAGACGTCTGTCTTTCATTGTCATGCAGCTCTTGAAAAAGTACATTCTGACTTTCCAGTTGCAAATAAAATGAAACTCATTTTTTTAATGTTAGTTAGACCTTTTCATATTTCATTTCCTGATGGAGTTGTTGCAGGGCAGTGATCAGCTTGTGCGGGATTGTTAATGAAGTGATGTGCTAGCATGCTAAATGTATTTTTTCAGGAAAGGAGTACTGAGGGTTAAAACACTAAGGCGATCTAGAGGAGAAGGAGGTAATAGGGTCCAGTGGCTGGAAGCTGAACCAAATAAATACAAATTAGAAATAAGGCCTGTCGTGTGAGATGAGAATGATTAACCTCTGGAGCAAGGGATGAATAACCTCTTCATCATCACTTGCTGTCTTCAGAATGGGATGCCTTTCTGAAGGTGCACAGGTTAGATTTCACATTTCAACGTAGAGGCAAGTGGATGGTTATCAGTGGTGTGTGCTTGGTGGAGACCGAGCTTAGATGCAGGCTTCTGGTATCTAGCACTGTGACCATACAGCCTGTGCCTTTTCTCCCTCTGTCACAGCTGAATTTCAAACTGGAGCCTTCATGCTGATTCCTCCCCCCCCCTTTTTTTTTCACCTTGGCCTTTCTTCCCCTCCACTGCTTGTTTCTAGGAATTTGTGGGCTTGATATGTTGTCTCTATTACATTCTTCAACTTCTAACTGACTTTAGGTTTCTTGAGGGTTGATTTTTTTTTTTCCCTTAGGATTGTGTTTGGCTTCATTGTCCTTTCTCTTCTTTGGCTTCCCCTGCAGCTGCAGGAAGAGGGGAAGGGACCAAGAAGCCCTCTGACTACTCAGTGCCAACTTGGGTGTGCAGCAGTGGCAAGGGGGAAGGATGCTCTTGAGCGGCACTGTTTCCTGAGCAGTGTCCCGTTAGTCCTGAGCAGTGCCTGCCAGCCTGCTGTAGCATGGGGAAAGGGTGTTTCCCTCTGAAAATTCTGCCGTGGTGCTGACCTAGCTGTATACGGGCAGTGTCTACTCACCTGCAAGAGCACGAAGACTGGATCTCTCTGGCCTGCTTTCTGCATTGCTGCAGTTCACTTCTGATCCAGTCCAGGGCTGTCGTCAGGGTTGTTTTATTACTCTCTCACACAGCAGGTATGTGCAGGCACTGTGCTGAGTTGCATTGTCCTTTGAAAAGGAGAGTACAAAGGAGGTTTAACATAGGACTAATGTAGCTCTCCTGTTGCCTAGACAAAGTGTAAAAATGGATTCGAGTTAAATGGGTTTTCATTTGTTTTCTTTGCAGCTCCCCGGGGAAAGCGAGGTTGGAAAACCTTTTATGCTGTGCTGAAGGGAACGGTCCTGTACTTGCAGAAGGTAGGAGAAATCACTGTCTTTTGGAAACTAATTAAAGAGGGATAAAGCAGCAGGCATCCTCTCCTCTCTCACAACCCACCTCCGGGCTCCTTGCTCTCTGACACACAGTGTAGCTGCTCTGTCTGCCCCCCCACCCTGTTTACACACAGATTCAGGCATGAATCCTTTCACTAGCACCCTCCCGCTTTTCACACTTTCAAGTTCAGTTCCTTTGTGCCCATCCACATCTGCAGTCTATCAGTTCCAGTTTATAGCATTGCTGTCACTCAGTGGCTGAAAAAATAGCCAGCTTCACTAGCAAAGACAGCATCATCTCTCCATGTCTTGCACACATTCCTCTAGGCTGCTTTTAACATTGCATTTCATTTCATACACATGACTTCCTCTCCTGTAAGGCTGTCCTCCTTTCCCATCTTTTCATAGTATACTTTTCTGCAATGCCTGCAAGACCAGCTGCAAAACAACTGAATGGCAGCTTGGCCTTGGTCATTATCTGCAGCTTCTACTCCATAGCAAAACTGAAGAATAAAAGAATACTTGTGTCGTCCCTCCCACCCCGACCACCCTCGCCCAAAGCAAGATGAGGCACTGGATTCTAACAAACTTTGCTCCCTAACAGCAAGAAGTCAAAAAAAAAAAATCTCAGCTGAATCTCAGCTTCAAGTCTGGTGCAAGCTTAAATATAGTACAGTTTTAATTATTGTCTTGGAACATGAAATGCGACATATGAATGAAAACTATCAAAATTAAATAATCAGTAGCAGCTAAGCAGATTGTTAAGGCTTTTTGTCCCCCAGTATAGGTGAAATGTTCATGAGATAGGTAGTGTTTGTCCAGACTACTCTGTATTGTAGAAGTATGCTCCTTTGAAAGCCTTTTTACATCCCCACTGTGTTTTGCAACTATCAGGAGCGCAAGTTTGAGTGCATACTGCTGCTTCCTCCTCCCCTGCTGTGGCTATCTGAAGCTGTTGGTTTCAAGGAGCCAACCTGGATAGTCTCTGAGAAGAGGAAGAGTGGTTTGGATCAAGTTCTTGCAGCATAAGGTTTATGAGGTGGATGCTCTGGGTACAGTACCTTTTTGAGAGGGCTGAAATCCTGAAACAGGCAAACCAGTCTGCAGTCAGGAGGGAAGATTTGGGCTGAAAGTTGGATGTGGCATACTCAAAGCCAGTGTAAGAGACTAGAACCAAGTCTGCTGAATCACAGCTGAACCTTCCCTCTGGTCCTCTTGCTGGCAGCAGGTTCAGATTTTACTAGAGGACTTTATGGCGAGTTCGTACTTGCACTTTCCTGGGTGAAATGGAGTCACCTACTGTTATATCTGAAATAAGTCATCTTTAGTGTTCACTTGAAAAGACTATGTGGTTCCCTAAGAAGTAAGAAGGATCCTTGTCCATAACACATTAATTTCTTACTTGATCTTTGAGGGGGGATTAATAAGCTTTCAAGGGGAAGAAATGAAGATGCTGTCTATGTTAGAGTCTTGATTAAATACTTTTATGAGTATCACTGGCATATTAGTTTAAAACACTTTCTGTTTGACAAAATTTAGAGATGCTGAAGTAGCATGCAATTTTTTTACGGAATGTTGCTCTCCTCAGTCTTACCCTCCATCCTTTGGAGAGCGAGAGTAATTTCACATCTGACTGCATCTTTACAGAATGAAGTGCATTGTTAGAATTCTTGTTCTTATTTGTTTGTTATTTGTGGGACTTGCATTTGTCACAGCACTTGAATTCAGTGATTACAGGGTGGTTATTCTGCAAAGCTGCACTCTCCCACTTGGTCCTGAAGACACTTGCACTGAAGCCATCTTACAGTGATAAACAAGATTTTTACTTCAGTGCTGTAAAAGGTTGACAGAAGATCCTCATGGGAAGTGACTGATTCCGAGAGTGATGGGACAGCTGTGAGCCTCCCTAGGGTGCCTCCAGGCCCTGCTCAGTCCCAGTGCCTCATGCCGCAGCTGTGAAACATCCTCTGATTTTTTGTCACCCTCGAGTAGGTCCAGGAGGTCTTTGCTTCAGCCCTGAAATAAACTCCTCTGAATTATGAATGTGGTATCACAGAAGTTGAGGGTGCCAGGGTTTTAAAATATGCAGCTAGACCAAGCTGTTATAGTAAAAGTTGCTGAGTTATTGTTTTCTTTTGCAATATACCAAGAGACTGAAATTATCCTTATTTCAGAAAATTCAGGAGCATTTTAGAACAGCTTGATTTCTTTGTAGAAATGCATAGCTCTGGCAGTAGTCGTGGGCAAAGGATTTCCTTGCCTCTGCCTTCTCTCCTGATCATGGAGTGCTATAGGGCAGGATGCATTCACATATGCACACACACATTTTCCGTCTTTCATTATCTGTATATTATTTATATATCTGTGGAGGTAACATCTGTTATGATGGTTTCATTGCACTGAGTGCTATTCCCACAGGGGAGAGAGAAATCTCACTGTTCTAGGTGCTGTATACACACAAACGCATGTACAAACCTCTGCCCTATTGCTTTCTGTGTTTATGTGTAACTCAGCTGTTCCCTCAAGACACTACTGTAATGTAAATATTAATTGCTTGTAGCAGCTGTGAGTTCCCCAGTGGGTAGTGTGATCCCAAATCTGCTGTCATTCTGTTTGCATACCAGTCCAGGTCTCCTTGTTTTGATGTCAAAGTCCATGTATGAGAGTGGTTTGTAAATGGTGGTCACTTGAGATTTACTGCGGAGTTTTTCTGGGCAGTCTTGTCTCCATGCCCACATTTTATTATTTTTTTTTCCTTTGGAACTGTTCCAGTGCTAATTCCTATGCTGCATATTGTTTTATTTTTAAATGAGTGATTTGAGAGATGGTTTCTGAATTACTGAGCCCAGAGGCCACTGGAGGGGCTCAGTGGAAGTGTTTGCAATTAGCCAACTAAACATGCCTGCACAGTATTATGTGAAATGAGAGGTCTGACATGCTTGGCATGTTGGCCCTGTCTCTGGGCATCCTCAGGCCAAGGTTAATTTCCTGCCCTCTGTTCACAGCAAGAGGAAATTGCAAAGTAGGAGCTTGACAGAATGTCTGTTCACTAGACTGATGTGGGATGTGATGTGCGTACAGAAGAGAGGTTTATAAGGAAAGGACACAAGGCTGATCTCGCTTCCTTGCTAGAAATTGCTTCTGCGCAAGCAGTGTGGAACATGACCTGTTGTGTTTTGGTTTTGACTGTTCTGTGAGGTTTGCAACATCTTCACTCTTTGATGTGGCACTTTATAATATTGAGGGCTTTCGGGTATTTTTACATATCTTTTCTCCAATGTGTTTCCTGTATTAAAATATTGGAAAAAAAAAAAAAAAGGCCAGAGTGATGTAAAGTGTTCAGTGATGAGACTTTCTGAAAGAGAATTCCATGGTCTATCGAAAATGGGTTTAGACACACACTGACTCCGGGTCAGCAGGATGTGGGAAAGTCATTCTCCAGGAGTCTGAGAAAGATGATTTCAGCATATCCTTGTGTTGTGTGCAGCACTCACATCAGCCTTCAGTTGACAGGGAGGTAATAGTTCCTTTCTGGCTTCTTATATATTTCTTGCTACTGTCTTTGTCTAACTTTAGTGAGCTGCCTTCGATTTCCGCTCAACCTTCACGCTGACACAAGCACATCAGAGCACGTGCTGTCCTTGACGGCATAGGAGATATGGATGTTCCTGTTCCCCTAGCATTCCCTACCAGCTGAAAAGAGCTGGAGAGGAGGCATTCCTCCTTAGAGAAGGAATTTTGACAGCACATTTATTTCCTCCCAGCTTTCTCTGAGGCTGGCCAGCTATGTGGAGACATTTCCGGTATGCTGATCCATGCATTTGATGAAGCTGGCAGAGCCCCAGCTGTCAAGGGAGATTGCAGCCACCTGATCCGGTGGGATTAGCAAGGATTATCTTGGACACTCTCTGCTGGGGTAAGGAGGGGTTCTCAGCCAGGACTGCTTCTGAGTCTGCCCAAATGCAGAGTTCTTCTGGAACAGGTTTAGACATCAGAGCGGGTTGTGGACATTGGATGCATCCCACAGAGGAAGCTGGGAGGCAACAGGCAGGGCGATAGCTGGCACTGTCTCTGGGCAGTAACTTGAGGAAAGGCAGAATATCATATATCTGAGGCTTGTCTAAATTCATGTCCTGTCATTGAAGTTTTCCCAGTCTCCCTGGACAGTGGAGCCAGTCATTTCCTCCAAAACTGCCGCCAAATAAATCAGCTTTTGAACCTGTGAAGGAGGGGGCTTGACCTGGGGGCTTGCTTCCTTCAAGATGGGGCTGGGCCAGACACTGGACAGCCTCCTCCAGTTCTTTTCCTTTCACTAGGGACCTTCCCAGATTTTCCTTGAAGAAGGTTTAGAGAACGCCTAAGCAGGACTAGGCAAAATCCAGTATGATGATCCCTCCAAAGCTTGCTGGGCCTCAAGCTATGAGAGAGGAAGGACATTTGGCTTTGCTCACTACCAGACCTCGAAAACCTATTATGTCACTGATGTTTAGGTTGAAGGCTACCCTTTAGTCGTCCGTGCAGCAGTGCTGCCTTTCTGCTAGGCCTGCCAGATCTGTGGTGTGTTATGCCCTTGTCTGGGCCCAGGTGGAGGTGGTGCTGCAACAGTACTGCTGGTTAGCTGCATCTCCTCTGGTGAAGCGTCTGAGCAGCAGCAAGTTCTGGGCCTGCACTAGCTGGACCTCTCTGAGGAGGGATGAGATGTGGCAGAGGAGCAGGACACTTTGTCCTCCCTTCTGGGAGGTAGCCACCACAGGTGGTGACTCCCCATCCATTGAAACTCATCCTGGAAAGCCCTGGACAAACCCAGCCTGGCCAAGAGCACAGATACCTTCAGTAGCACTGTAGTTGCCTTTGGCTGCCACAGGGGTCTGTTTGCTGCCAGATAAGCCCTGTAAACCAATTCGTGCACGTTAACCAGCTCTTCTCTGGGGTGGATGCCTCTCTGGGTGTTTAAGCTAGTGCTGTCCCTGCACATGCTCTGTGTCCTGCACTCTGTTTCCTGTTGAACCCCATCTCCTAACTCTTACGTTCAAGTGGAGAGACCAGTAGTTATCATGCCTGCAGGGAATTATTCCTCTGTTCTGCAGCTGTCACACCTCCTCCCTCGGTGGGTGTTTCAGATGAGACTGATTTCTGTGATGTACTAAGGGGGAGAAATGGAGTCAATTGCAGCCTGCTTTGGCCTCTCCTTCAGAAGCTTTGCATATACAGCATTGCTGGCAAGTGACTTTTCCTGGAAAAAGCTCCTGGCTTTCTGTAGCCATTTACAGTCAGGTGGGCTTTAAACTGAACTTGTAGCTATACTGTGATTGTGCCCTCGGCCAGCTTCTGTTACTTAGGAGATCAAAGACTGCCAAGGCTGACAGAACACAGAGGAGTTTGACTCCCTGCTTGTGTCATTTGATGTTATGAGTGGTACTGTTGTGTCAGAAATCTGGATGGTGCTGTGCTTGCCATTTGCAGACCCTGAGGAGAGAGATTTAAAGCTATATTTGCTTTGTGGAGACTGATAAGGAGGCTTCTCTAGTGTGGGAGGGCCTGCCTAGGAGGACATACAAGGTAGTTGTTTTCAAAAAATAAAAACGGAGCAGTGGAGGCTGAGAACCCAAGCAGGGACCAGCAGCCGAGCAGTGGAGGTGGGGCAATGGCTGTGAAGGATTCCTGAAATGAAGATAAATAGTCCATAGCTGTTGTGATAGTCAAATACTCCCTGTATACTTCTCTTCCTGTCTAGCAGGTAGTGGAACTACTTCTCTCCCTTGTAAAAAGAGAAAGGAAAAGTTGTTAAAGGTAGTGGAAACTGCAAGCATTCAGGTCAGCTTGCATTCAGATCATATACTTTAATACCATTCATGAAAATGGAAGAAGGCTTTTCCTTAGGTTAAGGAAAAAGGAGTAGCACATGTTAAAATAAGATGCCATTTTTCCCCTGTTAACTCCTGCAGGACGAATATAAGCCAGAAAAGGCTTTGTCAGAGGAAGATCTGAAGAATGCAGTTAGTGTGCATCATGCACTGGCATCCAAGGCAACAGACTATGAGAAGAAACCCAATGTCCTCAAGCTTAAAACAGCAGATTGGAGGGTCCTGCTTTTCCAAGCCCAGTAAGTGATTTCTTCTGATTTGTGCCAATTGTTATGGAAATAAAGCAGTGCTGAAGGAAGGGTAAATTCATGCCTGGACAGGTTAAAGCAGAATCTTAAAAGGTTCAATCTGTTTATTTGATCAGAAATAAGATTAAGTAGTGATTTGATTAGAGTGCACAAGTAGTTCATGAGAAAGAAACATCAGGTTTTAAGAGGCTTTTTAATCTAGCTGAGAAAGGCATAACAAGATGCAGCAGCTGGAAGCTGAGGCTGCGGGAAATTCAATTTGGAAACAAGGCATAAACCTTTAATAGTCAGGATGATTAATCATTGAAACAAATGACCAAAGGCAGTCTTGGATCGTCTGTCCCCTGATGTCATCAGGTCCTAACCAGATGTCTTTCTAGAAGACACACTTTGCTTAGAAACAAAGTTGCTGCTTAATACAAGAATAATTTGATTAAGTTCTTCAGGTTGTGATATCCAGATAGAACGGATGACCTGCCTTTTCTTTCTGGCATTACAAACCTGCACATCAGTCTTGTGCATAGTCCTTTTCTACTTGAGATCCATGTGAAACCTCCTAGAGATCTCAGAACATATGTCTGAATCAGGGCATTGGTTGGCTCTGTTGCCTGTGTCATTTGGATTGGATTAGGAGAAGACGTGTGCTAGGCTGAGTTATGGACCTGATCATTAAGCAGCCTGTCACTGAGATACCTGACACTAACTGCTTGCAAAAGATAGACCAGAAGACTGAGCAGACTAAGACTTGTCCAGTTCTGGTTATTCTCGCTTTTAAAATGCCATTGAAGGGGTGGGAAAGAGGTAGAGGAGGCTGAGTCAACAAGTCCTTAATCTGTGTTTCTTCACCAGGAGCCAAGAAGAAATGCAGACCTGGATCAACAAGATCAACTGTGTGGCTGCCGTCTTCTCTGCACCACCATTTCCAGCTGCAATTGGATCTCAGAAGAAGTTCAGTCGCCCACTCCTGCCAGCCACCACAACGAAGCTATCTCAGGTGAGCTGTTTTTATATAGAGCATAGGTGATGGTGATTTCTCTGGCTGGCTGGAGACTGGGCAGTGGTCCTTAGCACTGTTTTGTGGCTGTTGCCACTAGCATTCCTAGGAGAAGGAGGCTTGCACCGTAAATCTGTACTCATTTCCTGATGTAAGATTCAAAGTTGGGGGGAAGGGGACAGGAGGTAGAGGGAGAAGGAGCGGACTTGAATTTAATTGTTTTATATTTTTGAAGAAAAGAAACGATCACCAGTCTTCCTAGTACCAGATACAGAATTTTCATCCCATGGTTATGGCTCTGCAGAGGACATTTCAAATACTGTCTGACTGGTGGGGTTTTTTTGAATTTGAGTGTTTATTGCAACTCATTTCAGAAGAAATGGACATACTTCTGGTCTTGGCTTATTGGGGTGATAAAAGGTGAAAGCTGATGCATCAGGCAAGCATCAGTTATATTTCTCTCACAATACTTTTCCTTATCAGCTCAGAGATTTCCTGTTTAATGTATATTTATAAACTGTCTCTCACATGAATGTCTTTGGTCTCCCCTTGTGATCACATAAGCTTTTAGCTTCCACAGCATCTTGTGGCAGGGAGTTTCACAGCTCTACTACTTCTTGCACAAAACCCCACCTACTTCTGCTTGTTTCAGACTGGCTGTGTCTGGTGCTTGCACCCATAGCTCTGTGTACTTCTGGAGGTGTGATCTGTGCCTGCAATTCCTCATGCACTGGCAGGAACACAATATTGATTGTGTTGATCAGGTTGGCAGAGTGGCAGAGGTGATCAATCCTAGATGTATACATTATGAGTAACCTCCTGTAGCTTTCCAAGTCATCTGCCTGTGCTGGATTGCTTCTTAAATGCATTTTATTTTTCCTTCTTCATAGCTTAGCAACACTCCTTAGAAACCACTATCTTATAATCTGCATTTCTCTAAGGGGGTGGGGTTTTTTATGTCACCCCTGCTTTTTCCCTGTCCGTGACAGTAGCCTTTCTTCTTACAATGGGGTGACTGACTTTCCATATTCTATTCTGGGTTAAAGTTTAAAAGTGTGTCTCATTATGAATAATACTAACTTGGCTCATCCTTGTGGTTTTACCTTTTGTTCATGCATATCTTTTTTAAGATACTGTATAGGGCTTCAATAATTTACACCCAGCCACCAAAAAAAGCTTCTTTACTCATCATTGTTCTGTCTGATTGTTCAATTTAGCATGTTGTTTCCTAGTCCCATTGTTTCCATTTAATCTGGAAAGAAAAAAGAATAAAGTCCTGCGTGGTTTGTGTCTCGAAGAAGGGGAGACACGAAAAGTGGAATAAGATAAGCTGTTTTAGCTAAAGGCAGAAGAATGTTCAGTGTTCAAAGCAGATAAATTCAAAGGCAAGCAGAAACATGGCTGCTTTTATCTGTCAGTATGGAAAAGCTGCCAGCAGGCTGCTTCTCATTTGACAGACAAAAAAATATGAATTGTCAAATCCCTGTGGTTGCTGTTTAGGATTTTGTGGGCTGAATCCTGATGGACAGTACTTCTTCAAAGGGCCTGTTCCTGGTCAGGCAGAAGCCGGGGTGAAGTGAGAACCTAACATGGGTGAGGGAAAGAGGTTGGACATGACAGGTTGTGCCAGATCATTGTACCAAGTTTGCTTGGAAAAGCAGATCAGCATCTGATCTTGATTAGTCCAGCCAAAGAGAGATGTCACAAAGCTATATATATAAAGGAGCAACCAGTCAGAAAAGATCTACTAGGGTGGGGTTTTTTTCCTTTTTTTCTGAGAATGTGCATGCACACACAAAAGCTCCAAAGGACTGCTGCCCTGGAAATTACAAGTTCTAAATTAATAGCTGCCGAAAGACCTCCTGTCATCAGTCTGTAGAACTCACTGCAACAGGATGTCACTGGGACCAGGGATTCAGCGCAATGTAAAGAGTGATTGGGCACTAATAGAGAGAGCAAGCAGATCCAGGGTAGTTACTAACAGCGACAAAAATTTTTGGCAGCCAGTAGCAAGTGGTTTGAGCTCTACAATGTATAGGCGGAGGCAAATTATCCCACATGTTTCTTTCTTTGGTTCTCTTGCAGAAGAGTTGAAACACAAGATTAGCTGGGGCTCAACTGTCATCTTCTGTAGAAGTTTTCCCCCTTTCTGCTCTTTTCCACAGCTCCAGCTCAGTGAGCTGAGATGCTCAGTCCCTGGTGTGACTCACAGTGCAGTGCAGACATGTCTGAGCTAGGCTTGAAGCTGCAAACTGCACGGCCACACCACTGGGGGACAATTACTGGCAGCTATCCCCTCCTCTGAGGCTAGGTACGTACATGGGAGCTGAGCTGGGTACTGCCTGCTATTATGACTCTGGCTAAGTCACTGAGATCTCTGTTGTCACGTCTATATTTTGGACTTGCCTAACTCAAACATAATTTCAGGTCCAAGCCTAGAAAGGGCCAGAAGGCCATGCTGCGGGAGCTGGAAACCTTCTGAGCTGAGGGAAGGTTGGCTAACAGATGGACTGGAGGAAGTGAGTGGATCTGGGATTATGATAAAGGAAATTGCTTAGAAAGGAAGAGTAGCAGCTCCTCGATCTCTCAAACTGCATAGTGGGATAAAAGCTGGTAGCATCTTAGCAAAACAAGATACCTGTTGGGGATTGGACTCCTCTTCTGGATGCATTGTACCATTCTGAACAAGTGGAAACTGCAGACCGGAGAGTGTTTGGTAGTACAGAAATGGAAGGAAGTGCCCTGACTCACATGTCCTTTTTGTCCTGGAAGGAACTACTTTTACATTACAAAGACCTGAGGCTGGGTCTCTGCCTGTCTTGTTCTGCTCTTGGTCTGACTGTATAACACAGCCTTAATTAATTTGCCAAAAATGTATTAAAGCAGAAGTGTCATGTTGTCAGTAATGCTGTGCAGCAGGCTGCTTCCGTTGTTCTCAGCAAGGCGAGGGATGACAGGTTTGCTGTCCTTCCCAGTGGCATCTGCTAGCTGCTGAGGTTTTCTGCGAACTTGGCCACTTTGCTTGGGTGCCTTTGAGAGAGCTGCTGGGGACAGAGCTCTGGGATAACAGACCTTATCAATCTAATAAAAATTAATTAAAGGAAAGAGAGAAAGAAAAAGAAACTACTTGATATCAGTGTACAGGGATCTCTGTTTTCCTTTGCTTAACGAATATTTTAGATTCTGTCACTTAAGTGCCTAATGTGTTTCTGAAGGATGAACAGCTGAAGTCCCATGAAGCTAAACTGAAGCAGATCTCCACTGAACTTGCTGAACATCGCTCCTATCCTCCTGACAAGAAGCTCAAAGGCAAGGAGGTAGATGATTACAAACTGAAGGACCACTATCTGGAGTTTGAGGTATGTATGGGAAACATTATTACTTTTCGAGTGTGGATAGGGCAGCTGGTTTTACACGTGGGGTACTGTCCTAAAGCTCTGCATCCTTCACTTCACAAAGGAGTATGTTCTTGTTAGACAGATACATCACAACAATCCCAGAAGCTGGGATGTGCCTCCTCTTTCTGATAAGGACTTCCTGTGGCCTCAGCCATGAATTTAGCTGCTCATCTGTAAAATGAAAGATAAAAATGTGACCCTCTGTCCTTGCCTGATGTACTACTTGAAGAGATGGTGAGGTCTTCATGCAGGAACTGTCTTGTGTTGTGAGACTACGTGTTGCACAGCGTGTTAGTACCCCAATCTTTACGGAATGACTGCACTCTGCAGTAATGCAGATCATGGTAATTGTTTTCCATTGGTATGTGCTGAAGGAACTGCTCTTCTAAAATTATTGTCATATGCATGCCTCATCAGAGCCATTTGTGTTGTGTACCAGTGAGCTAGATGTCAGGGTGAGCAAGAAAAGGGTAGTATTAAAGATCACAGGAGTGAGTGATGCAGCTTAGGCAGCTGCATTAGGGGATTGTTCTGAGTATCTGGCAGCAGCTTTTATCCATCGTGGTGTCTGCCACATTGGAGGGCTATGTGGGATGGGGTTGACAACCTGGCAGATGCCTAGTATTTTTCATGGCTGCACCTTTGAGCTTTTTCCACCAGAAATGCAAGACAATGTTGCCTTGGATCTGAAAGGATCCTACTCTAGATAGGCACTGCCTTGGAAAGAAAATCCATAGTCTGAAGAAGAGAAAGAGCAGATAAGACAAAAAAGGCTACATAATCCATAAAACAGGGCTGAAGTGAAGTGATGGGATAGCTTAGATGACTGGAGTACTGCCATGAATTGATACAGGCTTTTTAGAAAGGACAGGCAGGGATGGCAAGGAGTATGAGTCATCCTTTATGTGAGTGAGTAGCAGGCGCACATGAAACTTTGCCTAAGGAGGGTGGTGAGCCAGCTGAGGGTTTGTGGGTCAGGATTAGCAGGGACACCAAGATGAGTGTTGTTGTGGTGGCTGTCTGCTAGGCCTTTTTAAAAAAACCTGGAAGAAACCTTGTGTTTGCACACCCTGGGCCTCATGCGGAACTTCACGCTCCCTTACATCTGCTGGAGAGACAACACAGCAGGGCACAAGCAATCCAGGACATTTATGGAGTGTATTTGCAACAGGTGACCTAGGAGCAAAGAGAGGCACTTTGCTGGACCTCTCACTTACAAGCTAGGAAGAACTGGTTAGGGATATGAAGGTCAGGGGCAACCATGGCAGCAGTGACCACGAGATGTTGTACCTCATGATCCTAAAAGAAGGGGTCAAAGGAAAAAGTAGGATCACAGCCCTGGACTTCAGGAGAGCTGACTGTGGCCTGGTCAGGGAACTGCTTGGAAGAATCCTATTTGATATGGCCTTGTGGGGAAGAGGGCTTTGGGAGAACTGTCACCCTGACACGCAAGAAACCAAGCAAAGGTGGCTGAAGGCCTTGATGGATGAACAAGTTCCTCCTGGCAAAACTCCACCATAAAAGGGAAGTGTGCAGGAGGTAGAAGCAGTGGCAGGTGACACAGGAGGAATAGAGACAGTGTCCAAACATGTAGGATTGCCTTTAGGAAAGCCAAAGCCTGTGTGGAGTTGAATCTGGAGAATGGTTTCTACAGGTACGTTAATGGCAGCACAGATAAGGAAAATAGGGGCCCTGATTAGAACCCATAATGGGGCAAAGGACCTGGTCACAAAGAACAGGGAAAGGCCAGGGTACTTAATGTCTTCTTTGTCTGGGTCTCTACTCGTAAGACCAGCCTTCAGCAGTCACAAATACATGAGCCCAGTGAGAAAATCTGGCGCAAGGAAGAGTTACCCTTGGTGAAGGATGATAGAGTTAGGGAATATTTAAACTGGACATATGCAAGTCCATGGGATCTGATGGGAGGCACCATGAGTGATAAGGGAGCTAGATGATGACATTCCTGTCCCAAAGGAAACAGCAGAGCCCCATTAGGAAGGAAGAAGCCAGATTCCTTTTTTGTAGGCCCTTGTAATGCCTTTTTGTTCACTCGCCAGCGTTCCCTTCATTCTTGTTCCTGATGAAAAACAAGTGAGGTGGCATTTCCTTCTGAGGGGAGGTGAATCAGGAGGTGCCTGGTCCTTGTTCAGGGCTGCAGCCAGGAGCGTTTGTTCTTGCTGGTGTCTGTGCTTACAGACACCAAGGAAAGAACATTTCCTCTTTGCTTGCTGTCTGAGGAAGTACTGTTCCAGGTGATGGTTGTTCATTGCTACAAAATTGTGGTTTGAGAGAGATCTTTTGAGTGCTGTCAGGTGAAGCCAGAAATTTGATGGGTGGCTACCCCATCTCATCTTTATTATGTGCATTCAGTATTCAGAGGTAATGTTGCAAAAGCTTTTGAATAGTTTCAATTTTTTGTTTTTACTTTCTTGACAGAATTTTCCAGATTGCTTTCTTTTAAGGAAAAATTTCCTTAAAAGTTTTAAGGAAAAGTTTTTTAAGGAAAAATTTCCTTAAAAGTTACTCAGGTGGTCTGTCAAGTGCTTCTGCAGAATTTCTTCCAGGCTGATTCAGACCTTTGTTTTCATTTCCCAGCTTTAATACCTAACTTCAAATGTCAGATCACTGAAAGATCAAGTTATTGCAGTTGGAATCAAAATAGAAACTTCCAATTGCATTTCTTAATTATGACACAAATCATGGGCCCACAAAGTCCAGGGCAAAATGGCCATTGGCAGGCAGGGCAGAAACTGGTCCTGTATTTCCGTTCTCTTGCTGGTCTTTGTGACCCAGGTGGTGTTTACTGGACCCACAAAAAGGAGAAGTCTGTATGGCAGTAAATTCCCTCTCCCCCTTCATGAATATTATGCTGACACCAGGCTTAGAGCACTGGCTTGGCTTCTCTTGTGCAGAGGTGTCCATTGTGTGATGAATCATTCATCAGCCCAGTGCATCGTCATCAGGGTTCTGCTTACTGTTTCTCTATTCCCTTTTTTATTGAACGACACATCTTACCTTTTCCATGTGTTTATCTCTCACATTGTGGACCTGGAGCTCCAGATATGGAATAGATAAGAATGCTTTTTTACTTAATTTTTAGGTGGATAGTTATATGATCCTCCTCTATGAGGTTTTGTTTATTCAAAGGACTCTTTGGAAATACAGTCATGTTGTCTCCTTTTTCTTTATATTCCACACTTCAAAGCAGTTATCAAGCTTTTTGACTTCCTGCCCTCAAATAAGTTTTATTACCAGAACTTTATAATTTTATTATAAATTGGAAGATTTTTTTTTAAACTTTTTCCTCTGTCAGGAACATAATAGTTTGGTGACTGTTTTGCCACTTTGAAATGTACAATCAGTATGGGTGTTTATGTCATCCTTCCCTCACTCCCAGCGCACTGAGATCACCTTAATTACAATGCCTGCACCATGTCTTCAGTTGATATGTCAGCAGCAGTTTATTAAACAAATCCTGGCAGGTGGGTTGCATTGTTCTCAGGACCTCCTGCCCCAGCTTCTGTTTTTGAGGCCCTGCAGGGCTCTGGTTAATGGACCCTCATTTTGTTGGTTGCCAAGACATTCTGTGCAGAAAGATGTTATTGTGGCACATGGAGTGAAATCTTCCTGTTGGAGAAGAAAAGCTCCGCTCCAGACAAGGAACAGAACAAGTGCGCATGGGGCACAGGAACGTAAACTTTTTCCACATAAAAGTGTCTGGACAGAGAGCAGCCTTCATCATTAACCAGCAATGGCCCTGTCAGGGGAACATGCCATGCTGCTGTCATAGCCCTCTCGTCTGCTCCGTTTTGTTAAGGTCTGGCTGTGCAGAGCATCCCTTACAGGCTCAGTGGTGCCGAAGCTAGTTCAGTCTGAGCTTAGCAGGACCCTGCTTTGGTTTCTCCTCTGCGGGCTGAAGCAAGGAAAGCAGAATCTGCTGGCAGGAGTGGAGGGTAACGGGAGAGCTGTAGCCAACCTGAGCAGGATTTTTGTGGTCCCTTAGTTTGCTGTACTCTATCTCCCTGCCTGCATGGGGCACGTAACATCTCAATATGTGTGAGCACAGAATGTGACTCAGTCTGATTAAGGTCAGTAAGCTATTGCTTGGTTTTGTTACTTGGAAATCACCACGCGCTCCAACTAGTTGTGACCCAGTGTTCAGGAGAGCACTGGGATTTGTGTGCTGCAGAACTGAGTGTTTCTAATTGCACAGCACCCCTGGGCTCAGCCTGCCCGAAATCCTTTTTGTACAGTGTAATTTACATTACCCACCATTGTTCATGTCCGCATCAGGCACCATTGTTCACATCCCATTTTAGGCTCCTGGCTTTCAAGGCCAGCAGAAACCATTAAGTTACCCAGATGGTCTCTCAAGTGCTTTTGCAGAATTTCTTCCAGGCTGATTCTGACCTTTGTTTTCATTTCCCAGAAAAATCGCTATGAGATTTACATTGGCCTCCTGAAAGAAGGGGTGAAGGAGCTTCTGAGCGGAGGAGAGAACGATGCACCAGGACTGAAGAAATCCCACTCGAGTCCCTCATTGAATCAGGAGTCTCCAGTTAGTGCCAAGGTGAAACGCAATGTCTCGGAGAGAAAGGACTACAGGCCAGAAACACCCAGCATTAAGCAGAAGGTCACTTAGGGTGGAAATGACATCTAGGGGAACAGCCATGCAGCAAACTACCGGTGGTCAATATTTTTTCATTTAATAACCTGTCATTCACAAAAAATAAGTGCATCTGCCTGAATGGGGTGTTAGTGACATTTTCTATTGTATATTTTGCTGTTTCTGTGCAGATTGTGGGAGATGTCTTTGCTCCTGCTTTGCTTTGCTATGTTAATTTATCATTTAGCAATTGAAGCACCTGGACTTTTTTGTGTTGTTCTGTTTCTAAAGGAGCTGGGGGAGGGGTAGAGAGCTGTGACATATATTCTGTCTCTTCCCCACTTATCTCCTCCCATCGGCATGTGGCTTTCATCTCTCAAGTCACTTGTCACTTTATTTACATGGTGGGTGGGAAAAGTAACTGGACAAATGCTGCAGTGCTGTGAATGCAAGCTGTAGCTGTGAGAAAAGCTGTGCAAACAGGCAGCTGCAGGAGGCTGGCTGGAACCTAGGGTGCTGGGAACACTGGTTTCCTGACAATGCAGAGCATGTTGGTACTGGTACTTAGCAGCGGGTGCTACAGTAAGTAGTCACTGTTGCTTATCGTTATTGCATTGACCCTGGATCCATGAGCGCGAAGGAATGAAACCTGGAAACCTCTGGCAATGCTGGGATGACAGCATTTGAATAACTCGTTTGCTTCGAGGAGGTTGCTGCACGTGTCAGCCATTAGTATTGTATTTAAAAGACAAAGGGCCTCTGTGTAGTTTTAACTATATGCTCTCACTTAGCTGCTATATAGAGCCTTATGATATATATTGTGATCTGATGCTCCCCCTCCCAGGAGTTTTCCTTGTTGGTATGCACAGATAGATGTTTGCAATTTCTCTGTTAGTGACAAAGCACTTTGCCTTTTCTCTTCAGGAAGGGATTCTCCTCAGCTCTCCATTTTCCTGTTTTAGCTCACCTATAGGTGGAAGAGGCTGGTGCAGACTGAAGAAGGAGATAGACATGTCCTTGCTGCGGGCCAGGGTTTGATCTGTCCTGGCTACTCCATGCCTGGAGGCCAGCACAAGGCAGTCTCAGCTTTGGCAGATCCTACCCTCCACCCACAGGGAACCAGCCTGCCTTGCCGCTCCTGCTTACCCTGTGCCAGGCTTTCAGAGTGGGGAGCGCAGGACAGGGAGAGACCACTGTCAGTAGAGCTTTCCATACCTGAAAGTCCCCTGTTTGTGCCACAGACCCTTGGAGTGGCCAGCAGTCTTCAGGCACAGGGACTAGAAAGATGATGCAGAAATAATTACCCTGCTTCCCAGCCCCCCTCACCTGGGTGGCATTGTGGCTCTTCAGAGAGCCCTGGCTAACCTGTTGCTTAATACCCTGGGTATTAATCTCAGGTTTGATAGTGGCCTGCTGAGTGAGTTGGGACAGGTCTCTCCCATTATGCCTTGCTATTCCCCTGTGTGGAGTAGTACAACCTAACTGGCCTTTCCCACAGAGCACCTTGGGAGGTAGTGTGGAGGGCCAGTTGAAAATTGTTTGTTGCTGTTATTTTTGTTGTGCCTGGCACAGGGCAGCCTTCCTGATGGATGTAATCCTTAATGTGTAAAGAAACATCAAGATCACTGCAAGGACTGTTTAGAAATGCCCTAGTGTTTCCAGCCCAAGTAGTTGAAGGGCCACACATCAAAAAAATTACCACCTGAGTGGATTTATGCTCTGTCAGACTCCTGAAGGGTCCAAGTCAATTAATCTATCTTATTGAACTGCCAGTTCAGTGGGCAGGACAGGGAGTGATCAAAGAGAGAAGGACCTTAACAGGCGCTGCGTGACTTGCCTCCCTCCACTGAGGACCACCATGCAACATCTTTCCTGGTGTTGTACGCACTGTTGGCTGTAATGAAGATGATGTGCTTTCAGATGCTGGGAGGTGTTGGAGCAAATCAATCCTTGCAGTTGCAGCCCAGCAGCAAAACCAGATGGGATGGTTTCCACATGTGATGCTGGGACACACGCACATCTTGCATCTGCCACTGAGAGTGGCCGCTCTGCACTAGACGTCAGGAGGTCGGCCCCTAACCCTGGCAACATTGCTAAAAACTGCAGAATCCTGAAAAGAAACCATCACTTCCCAAGTGCTGGGGCTTTAGAAGTTGTGCATGCCTACTACAGTGGAGCAAACGTTCAGTCCCCTTCCTGAAGAGAGATGTCTTCTGCTGCTGGAGTCAAAGTGATGTGGTGCAGCATGCTGTGTTAGGAGACTCAGTGTAGACAGGTGCATGATAGTACTAATTGGAAGGGATTGTTTGAATTAATCAAGTGTGGTAGATCAATAGCTCATGGAGGGAAAACAAGCCAGGAGATCCCTGCAGCTGTTTATCATGCTCTGCTGGTTTAAAACAAACAAGCAGATGAGAGAGAAGAAGAAAACCATTCGGGGAATGCCGAACACACATTTTAGAAGACAACGTGTCCTGTCTTAGATAATGGCATTGGGAAACATGCAGCAGAAACAAAAAAAAATTGTACAGACTTGTAAATGGATATTGGCTGTCAGGGCGGGGTTGTCTGCATGAGCTTTTCGAAGGCAGACTGGAACATGCCTAGCAAACCTCTTGTGATTATGGAGTGCAGTTCTTTAAAAGACAAAGAGGTGACATCTAACTTTTTTTCCCCCGGCTTTTAAAATATTCTGGTTGCTTTAGACTGCAGTTAAATTGCTGAGCTCAAAAAAGAAATTATTCCTGTAAAATGCATTTTCCCAGTTTTAACACAGGAACTGGATAATTCCTCTTCAAAGTTATTGCAAAGGAGATGATGTGAAGCAGTAGGAAAAGTTAAAAAGTGAACTGCAAAAAATGATAATTTTTTTTTCATTATTTATTCTCTATTTCCCTGTATACTTGTAGATGGATTAGGGTATATTTTTTAAGTCTCATCTGCGCTTAACAAATGCGGTTTTCCCCTGCGTTTTTTAGTCATTAAACATTTGTTGAGCTTGAAGCACTCTTGGTGAGACTGCTGAGGCATGCAGATTAGTTTACTGAGAATTTGTCAGGTTCTGGTCAAGTTTAATTAACGCCATTTTGCTCTGTTGCTTTACAAATTCTAGGCATCCCAGGCACCCGTGTGAAAATGCACATTTCAGAGGCCAAGAGAAAAAGGTGATCCTGTTGTGAATGTCTAAGGCTCTGGGACTCCCTTAGAAACAGGTTCATCTGCTAAGCAGTACGGTAATTTACTTTTTACACCGCCCCCTTCCCCCCGCCGCTCCCCGATGCTATTGTAAAGGGTGGGGACAGGTTCTCAACAGGTTTCAGTGGTGCATCTTCTGGGGTGTCACCACTGAGAGTCTGGCCAGATAGCTTTGCATGGTACCCAGTACCCTGTCTTTCTTTGCTGAAATGTTTGCCTTTAGTGGAGATCAGTGCTTGACCTTATCAACTCAGGAGGTCCTGTTGCAGTATTTAAGGATATTCTGCTAGTTTCCAGCCCTCCTCTGGGACACACCATTCACCTGAACTTGGTATCAGCAGAGTAGCCTGCAGCTTGCTGGGGGTGCGAGCAGGAGTTACTGTCAGACCACCACGCATGTGTGTGCGTGTAAGCTGGCCTTTGTGTTGGTGATGCAGGGAGGTGTTGTCCTTCCTTGCTGTCCTCCCTGCTGCAGCATGCAACTGTCACTCAGGCCTGCATTTTGAGAGAGGGGATGCAAGGAGAGGAGCAGGATGGGGCCATTGGCTCGTTGCATCCCCTCTCTCAAGATGCAGGCAGAGGTTCCAGAAGGACCCATTCTGCTCTGAAGCACTTCTGGTTGCTCACCATTCAGGGGCCGGACCATCTCCTCTCCTGACCTGAGGGAGGAGAGGCAGGAGAGAACCTCACTGGGTCTGCACCTGACAGCAGAGAGGCAAGGGAAAAGAACAAATTTGCCTTCCCCTCTCTCCACTCAACAACCAAAGCAGGTGAGATACTCTCCCAAAGTCAAAACTGCGTTCTCCTCCATGAGTCAGCAGGATGCAGGGGTCTGGTTGAGATGGTTTTCATTCTGCAGCGACTGCGAAAGAGACTCTCTGGGCTGGCTGTGTGTTTGTGTGTGTCTTGCAGATAAATCACGCATGGACCAGTGAACATGACTACAGCTTTTAAATCCAGTATTTATGTTGTGTCTTTAATTGATGTAGAGAGATAACTCAGCCAGCAGAGTGATTAATGCAGCGGAGCTGTGGGGGAACGCTGTTCAGCTGTGACACTGACTCAGACATTTTTTCATCTGTAGCCAGCCACTTGTAAATGGTTACCAGAAGCTTTGTAAGGGCTTGTAACAGCTCATCCCTCAAGTGCTTTGCCTCTGATCTTGTCCTCTCCCAAGATGCGATCTGTCCACGTTTGGGGGCTCTCCTGGAGAGTGATACTGGGCACAGCCCTGCTTTGAGTAGGAGTCTGGACTGTCAGACCTCCAGAGACCAGAATTGTTCGGTGACTTCTCACAGCTCCAGTGCCTTCCGATAACAAGGCTGGTTGTTCTTCTGGCTTGAAACGGCAAATAGTTTTGCCTTTTTCTAGCAGGGGAGTGAAGTTCTTGCTTGATTAGAGCAGCCCCTTGAGCAAGGAGGTAATTGTAGCAGTGGAGTCAAAGGTGGCAGGGTTATCACTGGCCTTCAGGGGGCGTAGCATGGCAATGTTGTTCCTGCAAGTGGGGAAGGCTTTTCTCTGTAGATGGCGTACCGCTTGCTGTGTCTGCATTCTCCATCCCTAAATCAATTTTGGCCTTATCACAGTTAGTCTGACAGCTCCTCCTCCTTTTCTGTAAAGCTGCTCCTGTCTGTCATCTTAGCACCTCAGCTGCTTCTGTATAACAGGTCTCTTTCCTTCCATGCTTGCAAAAATCCAGAAAATTTGACTGTCCCATCTTGCCTTGAGAAAATCTGCTTTGAAGCAGTGCTGTGTTGAATGGGTAACCCTGTGAACAGCTTTTTCATTCTGCTTGTTGGTAGTGTGTGTTTCCAGCCACAGTTATAGCTGGGAGGTGCGAGATGGAGTTTCAAACTGCCATGATCCTCTTAGTGTTATGCTGCAGGCATACAAGATCCCTCCTCTCACATTCAGACCGGACACTTGTGACATTCCTAATCTCCTTTCTAAAAGTCTCAGAGGCAGAGACAACCCATGCGGTGGGATAACTTTGAAACACTGTTTTGCAAGGAGTTGAGTACTTTCCAAATCAGGCCATACATTTTGCAACCAAAAAAAAAAAGAAAAGTCATTTTCAACCCCTGTCCTCCAAGCAGACAGAGATGGTATCCAGGTTGTCAGAAACACCATCTGCTTCTGCAAAGGCAAAGGCAGTATACCCACCTTATCTCAGCGATATTCCACCTTGCCGCTTTGTTTAAACTTTTCCCAGTGTTGCTCCCCCGAGGCTCTGGGATGTCACATCTGTTCTGAGAGGGCAGTTACGAAGTCCACATTTCTTCCCAGAGCACAACCAGAGCTTCCCAATATCTATTCCCAGCATCCAATATCTAGGCTGCCTAGAGAGGCAAGCCAAAGAAGCTGTCTCAGTTATTCCTGTGAAAGAGCTGGTCGTCAGCTTGTGCTTTTTAGAGGATATTTTTCACGCACATAGAAACAAGATGCCTGGCCTCACCTCTCCTCTCTCCCAGAGCTGTCCCAGCAGCATAGGTATCATATAGTGAGCTGCTTCACCTGGAGCTTTACCATGTGGGACATGAACATTTGCTCCAGCAAAGAAGAGGCTTTGTCAGCCTCCAGAGAAATGATATCACCTGAGTTGAGCACTAGCTCACAGGACAAAGTTACTGAAGGAAGATAGAAAGCCAGTACCACCCTCCATGGCTGGTCACCTGCTGGTGACTGTGTGCTCGAGTGTTGCCCTCAGTGCTAGAAGTAATTAGAAATGCTGGCTTCCTTTTCCACCTACACTGTGCTGCTTGAGGAACTGTCCCTGCCACCTGCTGCTTTTCTCCCTTGTGACAGCAGCACCCTGTGCCAGGGGTGCCACAGTCCCATTATAAGGAGGATGGTTGAAATAAGAACAAGGAAGATAGGTCCCAGGGAAATGTATCCAGATGCCATCTGGGAGTATCTGCTCTCCTGTTGGCAACATCCAGGTGAACAGTGAAAGGAGGTGGGCTCAGTCCTGTCTGAGAGAAGGTTCCTTGCTCGTCCAGTTTGTTAGCTGCATTGAGGCTGTATTTTAATTATTTATTAGAGCACTTCCCTTAGCAAGTGCCAGCAACAGCTTTCCCAAAGGCTGCACCATTGACCTGGCTTTGCTCCCATGGTCAGAAGGAACAAATTTAGGCCAGCCCAAAGCATTTTCTGTCTTCCTCATTGAACAGTGAACTACTCCATAAAAATTATAAATGTTTAAACAACGAGGGACCTCCCATGGCATCTGCCGTTAAATCTGTGCCAGCAATCAGCTGGGCTACAGGCCAGAGGTTTATTTGGACTGAGAAAATGTACATCACTTAGCAATGCAAGGATTGAAAGTGCTACAAACTACACGAGCAGGATTTTTCTCTGACATAAACCATTGTAATTAGTAGCCACCCATAGCAGTGGTCCTTTATGTAACGCACCTAAATGACACCAGGACAGCAAGATACTTTCTGTCTAGGTTTCAGTTTTACCTTGGGCCAAGTGAATATCCCAGTGTAACCACAGAACAGCTAGCCAAGTTGCTGTGGAGACTTGTTAGACACAAAATCCTCGGACTCCCCTGAGCCTCATGCTGGGAGAAGGGAGATTGATGATATCCAGTTTGTGTCACTGCATGGGGCAAACTGTATTGGTGATCAAAGTCTTAAATCACTTACATGCTTATGAAAACCTCATTCTCAGTGCTGTCAAGTTCTGAAAGACTGTAGGATGAGAACAGAGGTGGGTTGTGTGGGTTTTTTTAATTTGAAAAATATTCATGGCAACTGTGTCCTCTTACTCGAGGCTGGAATTATAACTTGGCTAAAAGAAGAGTTTTTTGGCAGTTTGAATACTTTAAAATCACTACTCTGTGTGAGGTACAATCTGAGGCTTACATTACTTGGCGAACATGTTTAAGTGATGGCTATAGATGTGTGTATGTATTTCATAGGTATAGTATGGCTTCTGTGGCTCAGCACTCCAAAGCCTGCTGTTCTTCACTGAGACTTATTTTGGTCAAAGCACTTCAGCAGCTGCAAACTTTGTTAGGATGCTTGTTGTCCTAGTTGTTCTCAAATTAGGTTAAACAGTCATCAGAGCTTTCACAAATTTAGGGTATCCCCTGAGCTGCCTTGATCTCCATGTGTTTGTCCACCAGGGGCTGCCTGTTGTTCTGAATGTCGAGAGCAAAGGCATATATTTGAGAGTCTGAGCAATGATTACTGGGTGGGATTTTCTGCTAGCTCAACACTGGGCTAATTCACTCCCTGGTGAAGTCAGCCGATGCCTGTGCCAGGAGCATCTGTGCTGACTTCTTCTGAAAATCACACTCTGGGGATCTAATACACAGCTTGAGTTCTGAAAATGTTGACCTCGTTCTGTGAAAATTCAGCAAGGGGGACATCATGTCCAAAAGTGTCCAAGCCAGACAGGTGCCTGTGATGACTCCTGCAGATACAGCCGTACAGCAGTGGTGAGGGTTTCTTTCTGCAACTGTACATGTTTCCAGAAGAATGTCTGGCTCATCAGCAGGCAAAACAAGAGCAGCAGGTCTGAAATAGCTCTCTCAGGCATCTAATATGAATTGCAGAGGTTTGAACAACCTTTTAACAAGTTGCTGATCTAAGTAAATAGACACAAGGAAACCCAGTGGGTTTTCCTGTTGCACTCTAGTCAGGGCAACACTAGCATTATTGTGTTATCCCTGGAAAGGAGGAGCAAAGCCTGAGGGTGGGATTCTTACTTGGAGTCATAAAGCTCTTATCATGCAGTTACCTTGAGGCCCTTGAGCAACCTCAGTGAAGTTATGCCTTTTTGCTTCACTGGACCGTGGCCAGAGTGATCATGTCTTGCCAGACTGAGATGCGAGTGGACTGCAGCTCAGGATGAAATGAAGAGAGACATCTCCATCACCTTGCTCTGGGCGAACTGTAATCCTGTAGTCATTTTTCAGGCACTGAGCTTCTCCCACGGGTTACCTGCCTCCCATGGTGATGTAGTGGGAAGATGAGGGTGAGCACTGATGTGGAGTTGCAGTTAGGAAGTGTCATTTGGTTGCCCTTGTCATTGCCCTTGAGCTGTTGCAGAGTTGTGTTCCCTTAGGCTGAGAAAGGGGCCTGAATTTTCCATTATTGTTGTGTGGTGCCCATATGAGAAGAGTAACTCTTGGTAGTGGTAGTGCAGAGCAACATTTTGCATGTGCGTGTACACACACCCTGTGCATCTCTTGTGTGCATACCTAGCCTGACAGGGCCTGACAGCAGTCCTTGCAAGACCTTTCCTCTGGGTGGCCTCCTATCCCTTTTGCCAAGTGTAGGAACCTTCTTTCTGATAACCGTGAATTCAGTGTATTCTCATCACTGAATTGCTGGAGTGTTTTTCATGCAACACACTAGAGACGCAGTCCTGGTCTCACTGCTTTGTGGTAACTTCTTGGTCTGCTGTGAAGCAGCATTGAGATAAGCAGCACTAAATCTTTTCCAGCAGCGTGAAACTTGCTGCTGTGATTATTGGGGTGGTCACTGCCTCAGGTTTGAGGCTCTCCTACCACTAGGGCACCCCATTTTGTCCCTGGGAACATGCATGACCAGAAAAGCATACTCCTCAGTGGTCAGTCAGAGCTGTGCAGACTTAAGTCAAGCACTGGTTCATGGGAGGTGTTTCCACGTGCTGCTGGTGTCCATAAGGATGAAAACATATACTCGCTTACACAGAGATGCTATCCTGAAGCAGAGTTATCACTCTTTTCTACAGGTACCACAGGATGTGCTCCCTTATTCTGCTTCACTTAACTGGTACTAGAATGATCATTTCCTGATAAATGAAGGCACTTAATCAGTCCTCTTCCCCTTGGAAGAAGGACTTCTGGGGATATTGTTATATCATTTAAAATAATATTTTGGAATTTAAGTTTACATTGCTTTATTTTTCACTTAAGGTGACTGTATATAAATATTTTCCTCTATTTTATCATTGCTGATAAAGTAAGCCTACGGTATACAGACAAATAATTTGCCTTTGATGTATTGAAACTGTGAGATATAAAGTAGACTTCTCTCTTGTGTCCATGTTCCTGACTATAACTCTGTTCCTCTGTGTTTTTATAAGTTGGAATAAATGTTGCTTACGGGCAACAGAGAGCCTGCAAGCTTCCCAATAATTTTTATGTAATTGAAATCAAGCAACCCTAGTGAAGGATCTCACATATGTATAATGATATATGTATATGTACAAACTTTAGAAAGAAATAAACCAAATGTATTTCATCTTCTGCAGTTGAATGTTTTTTATTGGAGCCCTTGCCATTCCTTCCTATGAATAAGAACATGCAGGTGGCTTTACCAGCTCATACAGCAGCCTCTGTCTGTCCTGCTCAGGGAAGATACAGACCAATTAGCTGGTGCAGCTCTTTCCCTGGCACACCCTTCTGACTTCTGGCAGTCAGCAGTTTCAAGGTTTCCAGAGCTGAAGGGTGCATGTACTGTCTGCCTTTACAGAAACACAGTCTGGATCTGAATACCTCTGCCAGGGCAGAAGCCAGTGCAGCCCCACACAAATATATAGCAAACACCTCTTACCAAAGGAAGCACAAGGAGGTGTGTGGTTGGGGTTAACCAATAGAGCCAGTGGTACTGCATGCACACTAGTCTTGTGTGAGGGCAGCTGGAGCATGTCTCTCTTCCTTTTGCACCTCTGCAAGAGGTGGCTTCCTCACTGGGCTGCTACAGGGTATGTGGCCTGCAGATTTACTACCACTTACCTGTGAAGAGATGCCAAGAAGAGAATTAAGTGAATAAAACCAGGTTTGCCAGCACATGGGTTGAAAGAGGGAGGCTGCAGCAAACAGCTCTCCAGAAATTAACATTTTTATGAGGTAGTTTGTTTGAGGGCACTGTCAAGGTTGGGAATTGCTGTTGGCCTGATGGATGGGAAGCAAGGACCCATGAGAGGCAGAAAGGTTGGACAATAAAGAAAAAAAGGGAGTGGAGAAAGACAGAGATGTGAGTGGGCAAGAAACAATGGCTATCCAAAGTGAGAGGAAACAGGCTGCACAACACACAGAAAGCAAACAGCCTTGTGCTTGCTGTTCTCGAGTTGGATATGGCTCAACGTGGGAAGATAGGGTACTGTGTTGAGAATGGGTAACGGCAAATAAAGAGGATGTGTCCTAATACCAGGTGGGCCATGGAGAAGGTTTAGAACAGGGTGGGGAGCTTGCATTTGGAGACAATAGTAGCAAAGACATGTTTTTTCTTACGAAGATTTCAGTGAATGTTTGACTGTCTTGAGATTATTGTTTCTTTGTATTTTTGTCCTCCTTGAGACTCGGCATGTTTCCTTTAGATGAACTGGCAAGACCTCCAGCACTTGAGATTGTGCTTTTTTTGTTCACACTATGCTGTGGAATGTCAAATTTTTCATTGCTGCTACATCCTGGTTACTTCAAAGCACTCAGGGTTTTTGGTTCCAACACATACTTCTGGATTAGTACGTCTTTTATGAAAAGACTAAACAAAGTGGTGGTGAGGACAGGTGGGAGCATTTTACAAAAATGTATTAAATGCCTCCTCTAAGCCCAAATGAATGGAAGTTTAAGGTCAGTGCTGCTTACCACATCTTTTCCTATTTCGTCTTCCTTGCTGATAAAGTCAATGCTGACCATTTTCTAGTAATCCCTTTCTGCCTAGAATCATGAGTTGTGTCACGTTGCTCACAATGCATTAAACTAGAACAAAATTCTAGAACAGGTGCAAAGTGAAAGACACATGCATTTATATTCTCTTCATTGTCCATTTTCAGTTCAAGTTTGTAAGTACAGAATATAATTATCAAGGGAGCCTGAAAGGGCTAGCTTGTGTATGTGTGTGGGTGAAACCTCCACAGCCCACAGAAGGTACACATCTCTTTGGCTCTTTATAAATAATGTAGCATGAAAGAGTGACTTAGCCCAAAAGTAAAGCACAGCTTGGTCTGAAATTGTCACGGGTATCTCTAGATTAGAAACAGGAAGAAAATTCTTACCCAGCAGAGCACTGATGCACTGTAGTGGCCTCCTAAACAGCAAGGAAAAGGCAAAAACACCCTGCAGCTTTTAAGGTTGAGCTTGAAGGGGAATGATACAATGATGACTCAAGTTTTCATCTGTCAGGCCACAGCATGTTCCAGCTCTTTCTTCCCATGTTTGCTGCTAAATTGATGTTTCTCAAAAGAAAGGATGCCAGCGGCTATACTAGTCATTTCTCCTAGAAAAGGGGCTATCCTAGAAAACATGAACTACTGCACAATAGGTAGCCACCATGCCAGATTTGCTGTCATCATCATGTCCATTTTAGGGCATCTCTTCAGGTCCCATTCCACAACTAGTTTTTGGGAGGATCAGGTACATAGATGATGTGGGTTTTTGTTTTGCTGGTCTGCTCTTGACAACAAGACACAAAGACAAGGAGCTTAACTGGCATGAGGTGGAGGAATCAAGGCTAAGTAGACTGATTTGCCTCGGAGAACGTGTAAGGTAATGTGTTGCTATTATGAACTGGAAATTTGTGGGGAGGTTTTGACCCCCTGTACCCAGGCAGGGTGTATCAGGAATACTGTATAAGGCTGAGATTGCCCCAGTAACAACTTTGGAAACACCAGACTTTGGTACAGATGTTGCTGAATTGGGCCAGCGAGGAAAAAGTAACAAGAGACGTGTTGTGTCTTAGGGACGAGCTTGGGCAGAGAAGAGGAGGTACCAGTGTGGCAAGAAGGTCATTCCAGAAATAGAAACAATAATGAACAAGGTAGAAAATCAGGTAAAGAACAAAGGATGGTGGAATCTTCTAAAAGGAGTGCAGGCACATACAGAAAACCGTGATGCTGACTTGCAAATCTGAGCAGGTGGGACTCCCTGTTGGGCATTCCATTAGATCTGTGTCTGAAAAGCTCGGTGTTAGAGGGTGGGCTGCAGAGGGACAGTTTTCCACCCTGGTGATAGGTCTTGTAGGGATGGAAAGGTGGTGGATTCATAAGTGAACAGTAGATGTGTGTGATTCATAAGATGTAGATTAACAGCTTTATAATTGTGTGTAATAGAGTGGAAAATAGTATAATTGCAGATTAGCTATGGTGGTGTGTTTATTTGATAATCAGTATACTGATTATTTAATAGATTGACCAGTTTCTTAGTAACGTGTTGCTTAATCACTAAACAGTATAGTTTCCTAAATCAGTTACATCTTGATCTTGCAATATCAATGGAGGGAGTTGATTCCTGAAATAACAGTTATATGGGGAGAAAGGCTCCAGGACAGTTCCTACTTAATCTTAACTTGCTTCAGACACAACAAGTTTAATGACTCAGACAACTGCAAGGATGTTTGCAGGAATATTTGAAAATATTTGAATTATGCAGGAACTCTGCCAGTGACCACAAGCCACAAGCTAAAAGGGATGAGTCTTGAAATGCAAACATAACAGTAAAAAAGATATACTGAGAAAGCAAGGTCTGTGAATTAAAATCTCAGGGACAAACATTCACAGTGCACAAGCATCATGTTTTCTCAAAGAACAAACACTACTTGTCTGCATGTGTAAAGGCACTGGTGGGCCTTTATCTGTGCAGTCTTGAAATGTAGGTGAAATGTACTGTACAGATGGCTAGAAGACTCCAGAAGAAAGCAGAATATAGCACCAGGGACAGAAAACTCAGTGGAAAAGAAGATGGCAAGGAGGGTTCGCCCAAGAGGAGAGTAACCAGGAACTGTTTGAAAGCTGGAAGCAAGAAAAAAACTGAACAAGACCGTAAAGAAAAAGCATGGGAGGCAACTGAACAGTACACAGATTCAGTTATCAGTTGGCAAAGGCAATCCATGAATAAGAAAGGAGTAGCCACCTGTGAAGGTTGCCTAATGCTTCCCTTCGTCCAAGTGCTCTTCTTGTGAAAAGTTCATTCCCCCATTGTTCGCAGAGGCACTTTGAACACTGTCAGGGCTGCCATGGGATCAGGTGAGCATGCTGTATGGCGGCCTTCAGAGAAAACTGCTCAGAATTAGCCAAGATAAATATTCCTTCTTGTGCTTTGCAGCTTGGGCGACTGCAGCATCCTTGGGTCTGTGTGCTGTCTGCTGGATGGGGACTGGATTTGCTGGAAAGGGCAGAAAAAATAAACCCAAGACCAAGCTGAAGCCCGTTTTCTGTCCACCACAAGAAGATGTCTTTGTTCAGCAGAAATCATCTTTCTGATCTGCCTCACCTTTTGATGCTGAACTTGGAAGTACACAGTAGGGATGCTCTGTAACCTCTTCGAGAACATGAATATTTTGGTTCAGCTTGAGCAACCTTTTCTCTCTGCCCAGGTGTCCAGTGTGAAAGGGCACACTTTCTCTTAAGGTTAATTCCAACCAGGACTTGTTAACCACAATAGAATGTCCCTTCCCCCTTCCCCCTTCCCTTCCCTTCCCCCTTCCCTTCCCTTCCCCCTTCCCTTCCCTTCCCCCTTCCTTTCCCTTCCCTTCCCCCTTCCTTTCCCTTCCCCCTTCCCCCTTCCCCCTTCCCCCTTCCCTTCCCCCTTCCCCCTTCCCTTCCCTTCCCTTCCCTTCCCTTCCCTTCCCTTCCCTTCCCTTCCCTTCCCTTCCCTTCCCTTCCCTTCCCTTCCCTTCCCTTCCCTTCCCTTCCCTTCCCTTCCCTTCCCTTCCCTTCCCTTCCCTTCCCTTCCCTTCCCTTCCCTTCCCTTCCCTTCCCTTCCCTTCCCTTCCCTTCCCTTCCCTTCTCCCTTCCCTTCTCCCTTCCCTTCTCCCTTCCCTTCCCTTCCCTTCCCTTCTCCCTTCCCTTCCCTTCCCTTCTCCCTTCCCTCCCCTCCCCCCACCCCATCCCATCCCATCCCATCCCATCCCATCCCATCCCATCCCATCCCACCCCATCCCATCCCATTCCAGGCTGAACTGTGCTGGGCACCCCACAAGTACAAGTACTGAGACTGGGGTGGATGGAGCCAGGGCTGATACCAACATGATTACCAGAGTAATAAGGACACCAATTACTGCACCATTGGCTTCTCCCAAAGAGATGCATACTGTGGCAGGAACTTGCAGTGGGATGTGCCTGCGGTGGGAATACTTATGTTAAGATTGAACCTCCTGTGTTCCAGTTTGTGCCCATTTCCCCTTGTCCTATCACTGGACACCACCAAGAGTCTGGCCCCATCTTCCTGACACCCACCCTTGAGATATTTATAAGCATTGATGAGATCCCCCCTCAGCCTCCTCTTCTCCAAGCTAAACAGACCCAGCTCTCTCAGCCTCTCCTCATATGGGAGATGCTCCAATCCCTTCATCATCTTAGTGGCCCTGCGCTTAGTAGCCCGTACTCTCCATGTTTGGGCTAAAACATCCTGCTGGGACAGTTTTGTGGGGGCCTTGCAGCCAGCCAATGATAGCAAGCATGGTGTAAAACCCGAGTCCCTATTACCACAGCCATACCCACGCTGCGTTTCTCAGGCAACTGAGGTGTGGGCGGCAGTTAGAGGTTGTAATTGTTTTGAGGGGAAAAAAAAGCCCATACACACACACACACAGACACACACAGACACACACAGACACACACACACATAACAAAAAAAGAAGTGCTCTTTCTGTTTAGCTGCAATTTCTGACTGCACTTTAGACAAATTGTCAGAATCCTCATTCCCATTGGCACGGAGCCAGGCTCCCCGGCACGCTGATTAAACTGTGTGTGGGCAAAATGTGGGCAGATGATGGGGACCCAGTACATTGAAACCTTGGAGAGCTTTGTTTTCCTTTGCTGCTGCTTTCTTTTTCTCTCCAAACTCCTTTCAGGCTGGCCATCCCTTGCTGGATCTGTTTTGGGGCCTGGACCTCCAACTTTGGGAGCTGAGAAGAACTGTGAAGCCACATAGGCAACTGCTTATGGTACCTAACCCATAGCTGCTCGTTCAGTTGTAGGTAAACAGGTAACCATCTGAGTGCAGTGAAGGTACTGGAGAGACTCAAAATGTTGGGCTACAGCAATATAAAGGGAATCTTTACAGGTGGATGGGAAACCCTCTTCTGCAAAGGGCCCAGACAGCCAGCAAGGCGCATGCTCCTGATCCAGCTTCAGCATCCCCAAGACCTCCATCTGTAATGGCTCCTCTGAGCAGCGTGGCATTGCTCCAGTGAGCTACACTGGCCTTCTCCAGCCTGGAGGACTGGGCTCCTGCTGGCTGACAGCACAGGCAGCTGCCAAGGAAGCACTGGAGTGGGGGAGTTTGAGACATCAGCTTTCTAGTCAATCTGCTGCTTTAATCCTGCAGCCGTAGCATTTCCACTGCCTTGTGTGTGAAGACTTGGGACTGCTGCATCATTCCCAGGATATGTGTCTACTTGTCATGGTGGGCACCCTTGGTTTATACTGACTTGCTTGTTCACTAACTTTTCATTTGGTCTCTTATCATAGGGCTTGTTAGTGCACAGTCAGGAAGGTAAGCTGAGCTGACCAGCCTTTGGAGCCACAGCACGCATTGGGTGGAGACACTTTTCAGGAACATAATCACTGAGCTTCACTGTGACTCAAGGTCGCCACATTTCTACATGGGAGCTCATACCACCCCAAAGAGCTTGACTGGATAGCTGCACTGCACCGTACACCTGTGTGGGCATCCCAGTTCAGAGGCAGGGTGGACTCCGTGCAGCATAGTTTCCAGAGTGAGGCAAGCTGAACTTCTTTTAAATCTGAACATGCAAGCTGAATCCCTTTTTTAAATCCCACAGTAATTTGATTCACATCTTTTGCTAATTCCTTTTGAACTTTCTAAGAGATCTGGCACAAACAAGTCTCTAGAGGTATTTTGCTGTGCTTGTGACTCATCAGATGTGTCTTGATGTTTAGCTCAGTGTGCAGTCTGACTGGCGAGGCCTCCCTGCCAAGCATTAGGAGCTGCAGAACTCCTTCAGGGGCTCACATGTGCTGACTGTCTGGTTCAGGGCTCAGCCTCTCACGATTACAGAGAAGGGTTTGGTCCTCTAGGTAGGAGGTACCTGGATGCTGAGGTGCCGACCAACTCCAGTGCACCCCCGCCATGATCTGCCTCTGTGCCCAAAAGCCAGGAAGGTTTCACCCTCAGCTTCCCCAGGAGCAGACTATGGCCAGAGCTGCCTATACTATTTAAACTGCACTCTCCAGGACAGGGGCTTTGGCTGTGTACATTCAATAGTAATAAATATTAATCCTTATGATTTGCAAACTGCTTGGCTTTCAGAGACTGGTATGACTTTAATGCAAAACCCAAAAGGCCTGCCACAGTGTTTTATGAGCTCTGGGGACAGTTTAACTTGTTCAAATGTGTACTTGGCTTTGAGTCACTGATGTCATCAATCAAAGGAGCAGTCTGGTCCCTCTGACTCACCAAGGCTGATTCTTTGAATTTGAGGGGTTTAAATATCCACTTGATTCAAGCATTAAGCAGTTTGACTTGAAAGATTCTGGATGCTGAAACCATGGTGGAGGCAACTGACGCCAACTCCAGCAAGGTCAAGGAAAGATCATTCAGGTGCTAAAGGCAGAAGACATCTACTGGCTTTCATCAGCTGAGAACTGAGTTTTGTGGGCAATGAACTGTAGATTCACTGAGGTGCCAAACCTAGAAAACTTCCCCTACAAATTTGCTCTGATCCATCTTGCATCTAAATGGCTTTAAGAAAATGAGGAAAACCAAACCCACCCCCATGTAATGGGACTTTCAGGTCTGTCATTACACTTCTGGGAACCCTGATTTTGCCAAAGGACATTAAAATGAGATGAGAGGGAAAAAAAAATGCCCCTCCTTGTCCATTCGGGTACCGCCTGTTGAAGAATAGTTTTTATTTCACATTTCCTCAGCATGCATGACTTGAGGCCTGGTGAGTTTCTGCAGTCCTTGCACTGTCCCACCTTGAATGGCGAAGTGCTACTGTGGTTGTTGCTGTTCCTCCTTTGGCTGTGATAGGTGTGAGAAAACACCAAATTTGGTTGGCTGCTGCTATTACTTCCAGCGTTGTCTCATCAGCATATGTCATCCCTCGCTTACATGCCCCCCTCGGTGCTTTTACCATTGTGCTTACTGACCACATCATACTGTATCCTCTTGCCCTGCTCTTGTCCTCTAGGTGGAAAATGAAGCACAAAAAGCCCAAGTAACTCGGTCACCCAGGAATCTGTGAGCACGTATGGAAGATGAATTCCTCTCTCCCAGAAAAGGCAGCGTATCACTTTGTGTCACGCTCCTTTTTTAGCTGCCTGGAATACTTTGACAGCATTACCTCCTTTGTGAAGATCATCCCTTTTGGTCTTACCCTTCATTCTTGCTCTCAGCTTGTTTAGTTCTGAATTTCCATTAGAGAAAACTTAGCACAGGCCAAATCTCTGCAATTACAGCTAACACCTCTAGCTTATGTGCTGCTCTCTTAGCTTGGTGTAGAACCCTAGTGTCACATCAAGCAGTAGAACTGGACAGATGTATTTCTGGTCACTTGTGGTACAGTCATCACCTGAGTTCAGAGTCCTGCTGTGCTAAGCAATGTATAATCCTCCCATGCCTCCAGACTGTGGCTTTGATCCAAAGGTTTATACTCAGGCTGAAATTCATAGGTAAGAGGTTTATTGGACTTTTTGCCTTCAAATGCTAATAGGGTCAGGATGCACTGGCTGGCTGCAGAGCATGAAGATTAGCAGACAAAATAGTTAGGAAAGACATATAAACAAAGACAAAGAAACAGGCACACTGTGGCCATTTGCTCATGGTCAGAACATTGTTACTGTTAATTGTTTTTAAAACTGTTGTTACGCACAGTGAAAAAAAAATAGAGGCTACTTGGATTGCTGGTGGAGGTTAGCTCTGCCCAGGCAGGGGCTTCCATCCTGTCAGGTGAGAAAAGGAAAGCACAACTTCTACAAAATCTAAGCACTAGCCCCTGTTTTCCTGCTTAAGCAGAGTATAAATTATACAGCATTAGCCAAGTCTCCCTATTAAATTCACTCTGTAAGCAATCATAAAACATTTAGTTTTAATATGAAATATTCAAGTTCTTCTCTGATTGTTTTTGAATTCTTTATGTATAATTTAAAGAATTCACTAACACAGAAATTACTAAACGTGAATATGTCAGATTACAATAAAGCTAAATAGGAGGGACGAGGATTCTAAAAACTGAAGGTTTTACCAAAACTATAACAAAGTATTTTGAGTGCAAGATTTTTCCTTGGGTAGTGAAAACAAGAAATAGCCCCTGATTTTAAGGCTACAAATGACCTTGTTGATACTGTGCTAGAGCCAGTGCTGCTCAGTCTGTAAAGCACTGGATGGGGTTATCATTACTGATGTTGAGCTGTCATCACACCAGGTAAGTTGCCTGACTTCACCACACGCCTTAGTGTGGTGAGTCCCAGCTTTTGCAAAGGGTGCTCCAGAAAACGTCACCCTGTGGTTCCCACACATTTGAGCTAGGAAAGCTCTGATGGAAAGATTTCAAGGGATCCACCTTGTACTTAGGTAAACTGCTTTTCACTTGAAAAAAATGTGCCATGCTTGCTGTGACGTATCCCCAACACTTGCTGTGTAGCCGTAAGGTATTTGTACTGTTGTCAGAAACATCACAAGAATTTCAACAGGATGAGAGTGCATTGTTCTGATCACTCCTGGTGCCACACACTGGCTTTCTATGTGTGTCCCCAGACTGTGTCCCTTGAAAGTGGAGGATGGCAACACGGGGATGCAGAGGGAGAGCTTTCAAGTTGAAAGCCCCCCTTGCTCCTGTGTGGAGCTGAGCTATGCCTGAAACCCACCAACTTTTCCAAGTCAGATTTTCTCTCTGACTCTTTCCAAAATGCCACTTCCCCCAGCTCTGTGTATGCGTGCTCCCAGTAACATCCCAGGTCCTGCATGCTTCTGCTGCCCCACATGCTAGTGTGTAGTGCTCTCCTCCAAAACTCCAGGCTGCAACAGGGTGCAGCGCATCTTTGCTGCCACACTCCTCACCATTTGCTGCTGGCTTTCCTGGCTACCTAGGCTCTCTTGCCAAGATGTTGTCTGGTTTCATGTGAGCCCAGATTACTGGGGTACATCCTTCTTGATTCTCCAGCTATCAGTCCCCAGATTGCTCCCTGTTAGCTCTCCCACTAGTGGCACCCTCTCGGCTGCCCTGAGCTGCATAGGGCTGTTGGGAAATCTCCCCCATACTCATCTGGTGGGCAGGAGGCAGGTGCGTGATCTACACCATGCACAAGAGCACAGCAAGTACCCTGCCGGGCACCTGCTTGCCCTGCTCTGCAGGTGCTGCTGGAGGAGTCAGAGGGGTCACAGCAGCAGTGAGCAACGCTCCCCAGAGGCTGAAGACGAGCTCACGTTCCATCTGGGTGGCCGCACGGGCCTGTCTGGCGTGGCAGGGATGAGGGATTGGTGGCTATGGCCATGGATGCCATTGGGGATGGAGGGGAAAAGGTGGAAGCAGAGCTCAAAATGTGCTGCCTGCATGCAAAACCCCCTCTCACAGCCCAAGAGACGGTGGTATTGTGGGAGAGAGGCAAGTGAAATCTGCTGTGGGAGGGCTTAAAAGGCAGAATGGGCTGAAGGGCTGAGAAGTGGGGAAGATGTAAAACCCAGTGCTGTGAAGAAGTCTGACACAGAGGAGCCTGGCAAGCGCTTCCATCTGTCAGAGGATGAAGGAGCGGGCAGCAGGGGAAGCTAACGAAGAGTGTGGGGGCAAGGGCAACCAGGGGATGCATGGGAGAAACACCAGTATCTCCGTCCCTTACACAAGCCTTGGCCTCAAGGTCTTTTGCTGGTGTTCGTGTCAGCAAATCATGAATCAGTACTCAGAGCTCAGAAACAGATCCCACATCACTTCAAGCTTCCTGCCTGATTGTCTGAGCTGTGCCGCAGGGTGGTGATGGGGTTGGCAAGATGAGAGAGGGGGCAGAACTTGCTAGATGGAGCTTGATGTTCCTCTGGCCAAAAAAAGTTGCTGCTATGATTGTTCACCCTTTCCAAGCCTATTAGTGGGCTGTAGGCGTATAGGATTTCAGGAGAAGTGCTATCCATTTAAAAGCCAGATTAAAAAAATCAGCAACCAACTATGTTTCTGAATAGAAATATGAATTTTTGGAGAGTCAAACACCTATTTATTATAGCTGAGAAGACAAGTACTTCTGAAACACCTGGCTCTACTGCTTCTTGTAATTTCAAATCTGATGCAGTTGCAGGTGGGGACAGTTCAGTGGTGGGAGATTTCACATGGATCAGTAGCACAATAGGTGCAGGAGCAGAGGGAACAGTTTGTGCGTTGCATCACAGCAGCTAAGAAAGGCATATGTGAAATATCACCCTCCCATCAGCCACACAGGCATACATCTCAATTCTTTCTTCCCCAACTGGCTCTTACTTCAGGGGGCAATGAGGAATGGAGCTCTGTGTCGGGAATGCAGTCACTGCTTGCAGAGGAAAGGGCAGTCCTTGGTGAAGTGGTTATCATTCAAGCATTGTGCCTGCTCCAAAAGAGCCAGGACTTAACATTCTTCCTGAGCAAAGGGAAGGGAAGGATGGAATGGGGCAAAACACTGTGCATTTTAAACAGCTTTGATTCTGAGTTGGAGTTTTATGTTAAATACCATGATTCATCTCTATTTATTTTGTTAAGCAGTGAGCAAGCAGAAAGTCTAACAGCTGAAATGATGTGCCTGAAAGACTCCTGGCAGGCAATCCATCAAACATCTATTGATTAGATGTTTAGATTAGATTGTGGCTCCTGCCACAGGAGCCATTTTGCACAGTAAGACCTTTATTCTTTAGTCTGACAAATGCTCACTTAGATGTAAATTAGCTGAAGGTGTCCTTCTCTCACACTGTAGGGCTGAACTGCAAACGAAGGTTTGCTCTCCTAAGAGCAGAAGTATGGAAAGCATAGCAAGAGCCATGAGTAAAAAAAACATAGCTAAGATTCTAGAGCTCCAGGAGGTATTTTTTCCTTTTAAAAAAGGAGGAAAGAAGGGAGATAGCATGGTGTAACTGAAAAGTCCTCTAGCGAGCTGAAATCATAGAAATGGCCAAACAGAGGCTGGTAACGGTGGTACTCAACAGCCTAGCCTCATTCACCTCCTCTGGAGCATAATGTGAAGGAAGCCAAAGGTGAGGGAGGAACAATGGAGGTGCTATTATACCATTTAGCCTTGTGTTACAGGTGGAAACCTCTCTGCATTGCTGCAATGGTGCCTGTCAGTACAATGGATGAGCCAAGCTTTGCTCTCCTGGAAGAGATGTAAAGATGCTGTCCTTGATTTCTCCCAGCAAATGGTTAACTCTCCCTTAATTTTACAAATGCTTCTAAACTCAGTGTAAATATCAGACATCCATTTCCAGCCATTGGTTCCCCCTTTTTCTGATTGATTAAACAGCCATTCAGGATCCAGAATTTTCTCTCAGAGGTGCTTTTGCACTGCAATCTAGTTACATCTTGAAGAACTAAACAGATTGAGCTCCCCACTTCTCCCAGTACCAGGCATCTGCTCTGATCCTAGCCTTAAATGCCCAGTCTAGTTTTCTCAGTGTCACTACTCATGGGCATTTCAAGTACCATTACAACTACCATTACAGGACACTGCACTCAGACACAGTATGACACCTTTGGCTTCCATACAGGCAGTAGAAACACAATCACACCTCTTGTTCTGCCCCTTGCTGCTCTGCAGAGACTTTGAAGACTGCTTATAATACCTGGTGCTGATAGCCAGAACAGAGCATTGCATTTTTTCTGGGGTCCACAGTGCTCTCTGGATGAATTTGCTCAGGATGAATGACCTGTTGGGCTTTAAGCTCCATGAGCTTCTTTCTGCCCTTAGCTATGAAAATAGGCAGTGGTGTTATTTCTGCTGGCATTGTGTTGAACTAATTGTTCACTTTTGTTTTGTTCACAATTGTTTTCCCCAAAGAACTGAGGCATGCAGATCTCATTCTTGCATCATAACTGAAACCTCCCAAACTCATGAAAAATATCTGGTGATGAAACAATCAGTATGAGCCCAAACTTGGCTATTTGTAAAGGCTGGATGAGAGGCACCTTGCTGGTTATGCATGGAGATATCTCTACATGCATGGGTTTCAGTCTGTCTGCGGACGATGTACCCTTGATAGCTTGCAGCTAATGCCATCTCCCTCCTGGAATTAATTAGGTGCTGTCAGATCAATAGCAAATTCCTGAACTGTGTAGGACTGCAGGCAATTGCAGTAGGTGCTGTGCTCAGTCTGTCAGCAGCTCAACACGCCCATAAACATCAACCCAACAAGGCAGTATATTGGAAAGCAGTATATTGGAAAGGTATAATGGAAAGGTGAACAGGACTTAGTACAACATCTGGGCAGAGGTAATATCTGGGGAATGTCCTGGGTTTTCATTTCCATAATTCTATAATGAAGTAGGCAGTGCTTAAATGTCTGCAGCTTGTGGATAAATGCTGACAAGAGTCACTGCCTGCCCTAGGGATGGGTGCATGGCAGGTAAATCTCTGAGGGGGGGGGCCCTGCTGCAGCTCAGAAGAGCAACAGCCCTGCTAGAGTGCCATGTGGGCAGTGAAAAGAGGAGGTCTTTCTGCTCCTCTTCACCTTGCATCCAGGGAGAGCTTTCGTCACTTTCTCAGATGCAATGCTTTCTCCATTGCCCATGGAGGTCTTGGTCTGAAACTCCTCCTGTACTGTATTACCTTAGTTCTCATTCTGGGAATATGCAAACACCTTGCTAACCTGTGATCTCTGTATGACACAGATTTAGTTTAGGTTTAGGTGACTTAAGACGTTACAGTGAGATGCCCAGTCTACCTCTTGGAAAGGTGTTACTGGGCCTGAAAGTAAGCAGTACATCCATGTTTCATCTGAGCATGGTTCAGCTTGCACCACCAGTGCACCTGAAGAGGCATTAAAACAACTAGGCTATCATGTACACATCTTGCTATGTCCCAGAGTGTAAGACCATGCAGGAAATAATATGGCAGAGAAGGAAAATGAACTCTTCCAAACCACTCCTGAAATCCACTTCCTATCTTGGAGCAAGGTTTTATTACAAAGCTTTGGCTGCACTGATTCTGAATGACTTCAAATCTTTTGGCTTCACTGCGATTTTAGCCCTGGCCACAGATAAAACTGTGTAGAACCTGTGCATAAATGAATTTTAAACTGAGGCTAGTGTGAAATATAATGATCTTAGCAAAGCTGTGACTTGTGTTCTTTCAGATGTTATGGGGTTTGATTGTTATTTTTTTTTTTCCTTTGCAACTAATTATTTTCAGGAACAGGTGGCAGGGGAGAGGGTGAATGTATCTATAGAGATGTGTTCAATCTCAGCCATTTAAACAGCAATTAGCTGTAATCTCTTCTAATTTATTAACTTGTGCAGGGTCTAGTATCACAAAATAATAATAAGAGCTGGACAGGGAATTCAACAGCAACAAACTGTCTGTGTGCATTTAATTGTGCATTCAGGTTATTAAATTGTAGTGGTAGGCAGCAAAAATACCCCTTGTTTTAACCCACCTTCTGAAAGCCCTGCTCTGTGATGACAATGAATGAAGGAGAAAGAGAGCAGCGTCTCCTGGGAGATGGGAAACAGGCAAAGAAGAAGCCCTCATTCTAGATCTGACACTCATTGTCTTCATTAAAAACTGACCAGTTATCTGTGTGCTTTCAGCCAGCCGTGTTGCCAGAAGCAAGAGGTAGGAATGCAGGAGCTGACCAATACCCACAGTACGCTGAGCCTTATGTCTGATTCCAGCTGCAAAGAGGAGCGAGTGCTGCAGGGGAAGGTGTAAGAATCTTCCAGTGGTTCCTCGATCCATTGGAGATTCCTGGAATCAACAAGGCCAGCCCTAGGCTGTGCTACACTCCTGCTGCCACTGTGCTCCTCTCCTGCCATGCTTGTCCATAGAAGCTCAGAAGCACAGCAGAGGCAGTTTACTTTGTCTCATTTAGCTTGTGCAGCAAGTGTGACTGCCAACACCTTCAGCAGGACCCATCCTGGTCCTGTGCCCACATACTCACTTTGTGTATGTCCCTGGTACAACTTGACTATCCCTGTCCTGGGGCACAAAGGAGGACAGGAAAGGAAACCTCGGCAAACCAAGGGGCAAGCTTTTCTGGGGTGCAGCCAGGGACACAATGGCTGGCTCTGGGGGATTGGAGAGGGTGGTGTGGGTGTACCTGGGGCAATGTCTGTGCTTGCAAGAACAGCGACTGACATAAAGGCCACAGCTACCCTGCACAGGATCAGGGAAAGGCAGGCTGGTGCCTGCTGAAGGAAAAGCAGGGAGTCTGCCCTCCCAGGGCTTTTAGTGCTATGCCAGCTCTGGCATTCTCCTTCTGTCTGCCAGGGGACACAGATGACCTTCTCTGGCTTGGCTCCTGGCAGTGGTCTCTCAGGATTTTGCTTCCGCTGCTCCTTGGAGGCCAGCGTACTCTCTGAAGCAGGAGGAGGCTATGTAGATGCACACTGTGGCACCCTACATCCTTCTCATGACTTCAGAGGGAGCAAGACTGGGAAATAATCAACACCCTGGAAATGCTCTCTACTGATGCATTAACTCTTGAGTAAGTGCTTACCTCAGTGTATTAGACCTCCGGAGATGAGATGGGGGAACCCACACAAAATGTGCCAGTTGCCTCAAGAATGTCCCGTACTAGGGACTTCCTTAGTTTAGTTTCAGGCTTTGTTATTTCTCTTTGTGTATTTTAAGCCTATTATTCTCAAATGTTTCCGCATCCATGTGTTATTATGTGAGTGGAATTACCCAGCTGCCCATCCACCAAGCCACTCAGTAGCTGAGGCATAGCCTTAAATTTCCACTTATGACTTGTCCTTCTGAAATGAAGTCCTGATCCTTCAGTCCCTGAAGCTGCATGAGATTCTTACCTTCCTCAGAGGCTTTTTCTACTGCTGGTTTGCACTCACCCGCAAATATTGCTAGGCAAGGGTGTAATTTCACCTAATCACTGCATGTTCAACTTCTGGGGAAGTCCAGGGGCTGCCTTGGCCTGCAGGGTGCATACCAACACCAGGTCTACTTGCTGCTTTACTCACCATTCTCAAATGGTGAAAGCAAGTGAGTCAGCTGCTAAATGTTTCCTACAGAGCTTAACTGAGTAACACTTGTGAGGAGAAAAGCTCCTGTTTGCCTCCACCTCGCTTTCAGCTGCAAAAGACCATCTAAAGAACAGTGACAGCCTTCTCCTTCATGATCTTTCCATCGCACCAACCCACTAGAGTAGTTAAATCTTCCATTTTGGTGCCAGTAGGTGGCATTGCTTACTCTCGTAAATGCCTCAAAGCTAAGCAAAACATTCGGCCTTGTCTTTAAAGGTATCCTGTTGGAAAGTCTCACAACCTTTCCCACACTGCAACAGCATCCAAATCCAGTGTCTAAATTTAGGCTGGAAATCAGTCTGGTTTCTAACCACCAAAGGAATGAAGTTGTGTGAGCAAGTCCCTGCTGGTATTACAGGGGCAGAAAAACTAGGTAGCTTTATGCTGTAACAAGAGAAATTTGTAAACAGGGTGGCATGGTGCAGTTACATGTGATATTAAAGAACTGCAGTCCATGACCTTGCCATTTCTACAGTGGTGTGCTAATGCAGTCTGCTCGGTGGAGCTAAGCCACTGGCAATTACAGCACCATCTTGCACTGGGTTGAAACCATGGTCGCAGCCATGTTGTGTCACTCCATGGCACAGACTGCCAAAGATGTGGCTGTGCCATCTCCCTTCCCAGTGGATAGACATTTCCTGTCCTGGAAATACAGCACATGGGACACCATCTCTCTATCATAAAAAGACTGGAGTTTTCCAAGTGGATGTTGAAAGTTCCTGGGTTTGGCACTGCAAATGCAACTTTGCTAAGAATCAGCACTCCAGGAAAGGGAACTTGGCAGGCTAGCAATAGCTATGGTGCCATCACAGGAGACGACTGTCTACAGGCTACTGCGCAAGGAGGGGCATATAAGGAGAAAGGCAAGCAGCACAAAGGCAATTGGAAGTCTAAGTGGCGAACCCCCCCCCGAATGTTGTCCTGCATCCAGGAAAAAATACACAGAAACACACAGGACTTCAGGGAAAATCTCAGAGTCTTTTGACTCTCCGAAGGCAAAGAGTCTCCTGGAGGACTCTCCCAGCCTGGAGGACTCTCCCAGAACTCAGCACCACTGGATCAGACTTAAGAACAGAAGACATATACTCTGCTTTTTTAGGAGTTGAAATAGCCCTAACGGACCAGGCCCTACATGGCCCCTCCTTTGCAGCTGGGATCCTTGATCTATACCACTGAGATGCCACCATAGGCCTTGATGCAGTAGGAGTGGAGCTCATATGGCACAGGAACCTGAGGAATGTGGAAAACACCCCGTCAGCAAGACCTCCGGACACACAGTGACTTTAGGCCCTTTCCTCTTCACCCATACCTGAAAGGTCCTATGTTCTACCTCATGCCTCAAAGTGCTGACCAGAGCTGATGATTTTGGCCCCTGAACACCAGCTGTGCAGCAAGAGCAAGGCCTGGAGAATACATTTCCTTATCGGATGACCACTCTTAAATACCTTTCAGTTTGTATCATAATATTCCTTTGTCCCAAACTAAAGACTCCTGAATGAAGAATATAATTAGCATCAGATAATGTTCACTGTGAATTAAATGACTTTCGATTCCATTGTGTATTAATTCTATGGAGCCTACTTAGATTACACTTTCATGATTTATTTTTAAATTGCAACAAAGCACTGAAGTCTATTCTTCTTGGAAAGTGATGTATGACAAGCTGTGGGATGTTCTGGGTGGAGTCAGATTGTCTTCTCACATAGTGACTCTACCATTTTTGGTTGCAGACTCTTACAGAAAATTTGAGGGCAATTCAGGTTCCTAAACACATGTACCCAGCACCATTTTAGACATTCCTGGGGTGTCCAAACCCTCCACCCAGACTAGGCAGATCTGGTATGGCACCTGTGGGCCCACAGGCTTCACGGACTATTGACTGCAAGGTACAGCTTTGGTAGCTGGCCCTTTCGTTATGCAATATAGATTGTTTCTTGTGTATTCATGTGTCAATGGAAACTAGTGCTGTTCTCTAACATCAGAGGAGTTATGGGGGAATTAGCATCTTGGGCTAATAGCCAGCTCATCACCTGTTTAGTCATGCTCAGAGCATCTCAGCCAGAATGGACTTGCGTAAGAAGGGGAAAAGAAAACAGGAAGGGCTTCTGGGGCAGGAAATCATGGGTTAAAATAAACCAGTGAACGTACAGCTTGTCCACTTTGACAATGTTACATACGCCTCTCTTTCACTTGTGCAATCAAGGAGCTGACAGCCAAGTAGAAGGCAGTCCATTCTTCAGCACAGGGATTTTTTTTTTGGTAAAAGATGCCTCTGCTTTCTTTTCTTCCGCAGTTAGGAAGTCCCCCTCCTTCACCTGTGTTCGATGGTCTTGGCTGCAAATTTCATTGGTCAGGCTGACCCAGATTAGCCTGTTCTTTTCATTGAGAGGGTTCTCCAGAGGCAGCAGCAGCATAAAACACATGGTGTCTCCTCCTCAGACTTGACTGGGGCCCTGCTGTGCTGTTGGCAGCCCTTCCTCAATTCTACTTTTCTTGTTGCAGGTTATATCATCACTGCCGTTATATCCACTCATTGGGACTGAATTAGCCCTGAAGCCACCTGCTTTTGTACATATTGTGGCATTGCTGTGGTAGCCAAGAGCTGAAAACAGTTCAGCTGCCTGAGCGGGGGTGGCTGGTGAACATGGAGGTCCTGGTCCTCACAGTGGGCCACTCACCCCATAGTGTGCTGATTCTAGGAGCGTTTCAGGCTCTGTTACAAGAACCACATTGATTGTGTTGACTATGGTATGGGAAGGAGGACAACAACACAGGAAGAAAATATGACTCCTCACTTGCTCACACTGCACATACCTGTGTGTCTTGACTTCAGAGAAGAAGGATCCTTCCTGAATAATATCAAAACAACCTTTTAAAAGAAAATGACACTGTGTTGTCTTTCCTGCTACTCAGGACAAGCAAAGCCTAGGATTTAGTACCAAAATGGATCACTTGTCCAGAAGCTTTTGGGAGATTTTGAATGCTGTTGCTGACATGGGTGCAGCACGCTACTTTCTGGACAAGGAGGGCCACAGTGGAGGAAAGTAGCAATGCAAGGCCTCTGAAGGATGACAGTGCTGGAGAGGCACGTTGGTACATCTCTCTAGCGTGGGCATCCAGAGGGAATGAGAAGGCATGTAAGTGAGTGTCGGGGTCTTTCTTTGTTTCTAAGTGTCTGTAGGGCCTGCAAAGCCCCATCAGGAGGGGGATGATGTGCCCAGGATATACAGCTCCTAAGGACTGCTCTGGAGGTCTGAAAGCTAAATGAACCACCTAGGAGCGTAAAATGACAAATTGTTCTAACATTGTATGTGCCCCTGAAAGGCCATGCTTAGCAGGCAAGGGCTATCTCTTCATTAACAAGGAGACAGGGTAATAACTTGGTCGGAACATGCCACAGTCAGATTGGCCTTGTGTTTCCTTGAAGGTCTAGTCAGTGAATCCCAGGGCTCTTTTCTTCTATGCATACCCCATTAGTAAGTACTTGTGTTGACCTGAGGTGTGCCGAATGCTACTAGTTGTGCTAGGCTGGAGGCACCACCTAAGACCAGGGTCCTTCTTTCTGGGACCTTCATGCCCCAGGAACAAGTGAAAGAGTTTTTCAACCGCCATGATGTCCAGTGTCACTTGAGCACAAAACCAGCTACCAGATACCCAGCTTCTTATCAAACTACTCTGTGAGCAGGTTTGAACCGGGTTTAAGGGGTTTTCCCTTCCAGCTCAGGACAAGTCATTCCAAGGTCCTATTCTTTATTAGTAAGGAGATGCCATGGCTGTGTTTGGCAAGGAGCTGTGCACTTTTGGGGCAGTGCAAGAGTGCACATCGAATATGCTTGTGGTTGCTCTTCTCCTAGAAATACCAGTTGGCCAAGATCCTCAGCTGTGTAGCGCTGTGGACCTCAATGCGAAATTCCAGCTCTGCAGAGTCTGGCAGACGAAAGACCCAAGGGAGGAAACTGAGGTATGGCTGAGTGTTTAGGCTTTTTTGATGGTGTTTGTGGTCCCAGAGTGGGAGAAACCATTACAAGACCGTTTGTCCATGACAAACTAGCTGACCTCCATGTGCCAGTGTTTTCAATGACCAATGTCTTTTGGACGAAGTTTGAAAATGGGATTTGCCCTATGGCCTTCCTTTCTCCTTCCAGGCACCATGCCGTATAGTCTTTTACCACCTTTTTAGGACTGTGTAATTGAGTTTCAGATCTTGGAGGTCACAATTTCTTTAACAGCTGACCACAAAAAGGTAGACTCATAGAGTCATAGAATCATTTTGGTACCCTTGAGAGACGTCCAGGGAGGTGACAGCAGTCAGATGTCCCAGGCCACACACCTGGCACTGAAACCTTGTGCAGGACCATTAAACTCCACTGCACGCATCTCCTGACATCACATCCCCCTGCAGCTGGGCTTGGAGTGCATCACACCTCCATTTTGTGGAGCCATGTAGCTTTTAGGAGAATATTTGCCTCCCACCAGCTGCGTGACACAGAGGGGCTCTGAAAGCTGGGTCCTGGGATGGCCACTTCAGTGGTCTGGGAGGACTGGGTCTGGGAGTCCTCCAGCATTAGAGCTGATGGAAGAAACAAAAAAGGCCAGAAGACCCCCTCATATTTCTAGAGAGACATTCAGCATGTTCTCCAACACTCAGTGCCTTGCTTTGAAGGTTATGAAGGACTACATTTTTTTCCTTCAGCTTGTTTTTTGTTGTCACCCTCTCCAGAGCCCAGAGAGGTGGCAGTCCCAGCGATGGACTCAAAGGCCACATCTGTTCCTGCCTGCAGACCTGAAATGTCCATGCCTAAGGCCTGCAGGGGATGCATCTGAGAAAAGAGAGGAGATACAATTACTCCAGATAGTTTTGTTATCTCAATATTGAACATGGTATCTGAACTGAAGGTAGAAATGGGGATTACTTCCTTTTGGACAGGTATATCTTTAAGACTTAAACTGTGTTTTATCTGCACTGTAATAAGCTGTCTACGGTCAATTTGCTGATGGCAAGAACCTGATGGCTGAAAGAAAGCTACAAGTTAAAGGTATTGATCATCCCCATTGGAATAAATTCTTCTGCAGCAAGTGACCTTTCCTGAGGCAAAATCATATTAAGAAATATTTCTGAACTTCTTAGCTTGCATTTAATTTCAGTAAATAATGAAGAAAATTTTAAATAGCTCAGGACTAGCAATATGTTTCATAATTTGCGTAATACTGTCTTTTTCCTAACTGTACACTAGGGATGAATGGTAGGAGTTTATGTCCTATTGCATAATTAACCAATTCATGCTGTTCTTTCCTGATTTTTCACAACAGTTTGGATACTTTTGTAGCACAATCATGCTCCTCTGTCTGGAGATTTTTGTTCCTTATTTTGCATTTCACTGCTTGTGATGGAGATTTATGGGGATACTCCCACACCCTTTAACTTTCTCTGTCTTGTCAGTGGCCCCCAAGAGGCTTCCTCCTTGATCTTTTGTATTTAATGATGTATGTGTTGGAGCTGCAAATTCTTTTTCCCTTTTTCACTATTTCTCCTGCCCTTACCCGATATACCAGAAATGTCCTTGGGCTCCTTGCTGAGGGCACAGAAAACCAGTCTTCCAGAACTGTGTGTATTTTTAACTCTCATGTCTGAAGACCTGATCTGGAACATACAGAAACTCACATACTTTCCCTGCAGACAGTTCCCTCAGTAATGGCTTGTTGTCTGCTTTTGATACTGTCTACTAATGCCAAGTTCTTCCAGAACAGTTAATGGATTTGGGTGCCTAGTATAGAAATAAATGGGTGTCAAGTGTTTCTCTAAGAAACTTTGAAATCTCTTGGCCACAAGATCTGTGTCTTGACATCCTTTTTCAGACAGCATGCAGTGGGAGCACTCTCTGAGTTGGATCTAGCCCTAAAACTGTTTTGTTTTCTTGTTCATCAAATTCTGTATGTCATCCAAGAAAAACAACTGGAACTTTCTTCTGACTGAATTAGCTGAACAGCTCTTAGAGCTTGTGTTTGACTTTCTGGGGGCTGAATTGTATTCTTGAGGGATAAGCAGCAAGGGAAAATGTGGAAAGTGATTGCCAAAAGTTGGTGGCAGGGACTTGAGTAGGTGGAGGGATAGCAACAGCATTATCTTTGTCCCAGAGAGTTGTTCCAGTTGACTCTCTTGGGGTTTAAAGGGCTGAACATGTGAGTGGGAAGGGCTGTGATCCTGGCTATCTGCCATGGCACTCTGGGGCTTGGAGGGGCTTCAAGTGGTGAGTGCTGTGTCTTTACCAGGGGAGAGGGGGCAAAACATGCAAGGCATGATACTTAGACTCTCTCTTTCTGCTTATTTCTCAGCAGAACTCAGTGTGTGCTGCGTCTTCAGTCAACCAAAGTCTCAGTAGTCTTACGAAGGTGATGTGTTTCCACTTGGGATGCACCTAAATGCTTCAGTGTGCTAACTCTGTGCTGCATGAGGGCATTTCTATATAAGGGCTTAACGCACCTTGGAGGCCCTGCTTTAAATCCATGACAAGGTTTCACAGGGAGGGCATCAGATAATCAAATTAGCTTCCAGCATAAAACCCTCTTTCTTTTGTGTTTTTATATGTAGAGACAGATACAAACACTTGATACAACCAAAATGCACAAATCCAAATAATGAATGAAAAGTTTCAGAAGGTGGTGAGGACATGCCACAGCTGTATTCAAGGAGCAGTTTTACAATGGAGTGTTTTCAGTTCTTGGTGTGCGCATAAACCTTGCATCGAATACCTGTCTCCAGAGCTGCACCAACCCCCAGATTTACCAGAGAGAGGTGGTGTTTGCAGGTTGTAGATAAGCATCTGCTGTGGTTATATTGAGTTGCATTTAGCAATCACTTGGCTGGGCTTGGCTTGGCTGGGCTGGTTGCAAGGCAAGCTCAGTTCATGCAATTTCAGCTGTGTACTCCCTCCAGGGCATTGTGTCAGACAAGAAAGGCCTCTAACTTTTAAAAAGGTCGTGGCTGGACTCCCAAGGGACATAGATTGCCCTTCTCTATCCTTGGGGAAGAGGTTAATTTTCCAATGGGTGTGGGTGTAGAGAGAGAAAGAATGGTGTAAGGTCTTGCAACAAAACATCAGACTGGGTTTTAAGCAAATTTGAGGCTAGAGGGGAATAGGTCTGATTGATTCTCCTCTTGGGTTGTTAGGCAGTGGTTTATTGAGATGGTTTAACCAAGTGCAAGGATCCTTAAGCTCAAGTTTGATTTCAATGGGTTGAAAGAGAAATCTGTGTTCTCAAGTGAGAACACAGCAAAAAAGTTAAGTACACAAGAAAACCATTTAGAAAAGGGGTGTACTCATGCAACACAGATCTGTATGAGGACAGCCGAAAGAAGGGACTTGTCACATTAGACCTTATCAGCAGAAGAGCACTAGCATAATCTACTTCAGCTCTACAGTTTGCCAGTTTGTTTGGTAGGTTGGGTAGCAATGTGAGAATGAATAGCCACCCAAAAAAAAAAAAAAAAAGAGGACTGGTCAGAAAAAAGAAATTAATAACTGAATTTGCAATTTATGCAGTTTCATTCTCAGTGGGATTTTTCATTTTAGCAAGAAATAAAGTTTTTTCATTAGAACACTGGTTCTTGGTTTTACCACACATCCTGACTATTTTAAAAGGTCTGAAGTCTTTCCAGCTTGTGCAGTCATAACACACAGAGCTAGTGAACTCATCCTATAGAATCACAGACCATAGAATCACGATGGTTGGAAAGGACCTCCAGGATCACCAAGTCCAGCCTTTATCCCATCATCTCCCTAACCATTAGACCATGGCCTCAAGTGCTTCATCGACTTGTTTTTTAAACACCTATAGGGACGGCGACTCCACCACCTCCCTGGGCAGCCTGTTCCAGTGCCTAACCACACTCTCAGGAAAGAACTTCTTCCTAATATGCAATCTAAACTTCCCCTGATGCAACTTGAGGCCATTTCCTCTCCTCCTATCATTAGTAATTTGGGAGAAGAGACCAACACCAGCCTCACTACAACCTCCTTTTAGGTAGTTGTAGAGGGCAATGAGGTCTCCTCTCAGTCTCCTCTTCTCCAGGCTAAACAACCCCAGTTCCCTCAGCCGGTCTTCATAAGGCCTGTTTTCCAGACCTCTCACCAGCCTCCTTGCCCTTCTCTGGACTCGCTCCAGCACCTCAATGTCCTTCCCATACTGTGGTGCCCAGAACTGGACACAATACTCAAGATGTGGTCTCATGAGTGCCGAGTACAGGGGCACAATCACCTCCCTACTCCTGCTGGTCACACCATTTCTAATACAGGCCAGGATGCCATTGGCCTTCTTGGCCACCTGGGCACACTGCTGGCTCATGTTCAGTTGGCTGTCAACCAACACCCCCAGGTCCTTTTCCACCAGGCAGCTTTCCAGCCACTCTTCCCCAAGCCTGTAGCGCTGCATGGGGTTGTTGTGGCTGAAGTGCATGACCCAGCACTTACCCTTGTTAAACCTCATGCAATTGGCCCCAGCCCATCGCTCCAGCCTGTCCAAATCCCTCTGCAGAGCCTCCCTACCCTCAGGCAGATCAACACTCCCACTCAATTTCGTGTCATCTGCAAATTTACTGAGGGTGCATTCGATCCCCTCATCCAGGTCATCGATAAAGACATTAAACAAGACTGGCTCCAAAACTGAGCCCTGAGGGGCACCACTTGTGACCGGTCTCCATCTGGATTTAACTCCGTTCACCACAACTCTCTGGGCTCGGCCATCCAGCCAGTTTTTAACCCAGTGAAGAGTCCACCTGTCTAAGCCAGGAGCCGCCAGTTTCTGCAGCAGAATGCTGTAGGAAACAGTGTCAAATGCCTTCCTGAAGTCCAGGTAGACAACATCCACTGCTTTTCCCTCACCCACTAGGCAGGTCACCTGATCACAGAAGGAGATCAGGTTGGTTGAACAGGACTTGCCCTTCATGAACCCATGTTGGCTGAACCTGATCCCCCTGTTGTCCTGCACTTGCTGTGTGATCACCCCCACAATGAACTGTTCCATAATCTTCTCTGGTACCAAGTGAAGTGCTGGGGTATGAACCCCGAGCCCTGAATTAAGATTGACACATGGGTGATTCCCACAGTCCTTCAAAAGGAGATGATGAGTTTGCCGTTTGGCTTTCCTCCAAGGTGCAGAGCTGACCTTCCACGGAAAGCCCTTGGGCAAATGAGCGCCAGGTGCCCTGCATTGGGTAAATGAGTGCCAGGTGTCCTGCTTTGGGGATAAAAGCTGGGACCACTTGCAGGAAGGGTGCAGTGTCTGTCTGTGAGGTGGATGCACTTTGCATAGTTTCCCTGTTGGGGAAGGACCTCTTGACTCTTCCTGCAAATGGCCCCCAGTCAGGTTTGCCACTTACAAACACAGGCTTCGTGGGAACAATATGTGGCTGCCTCTGTCCTATGTTATCAGCCTCTTGGCTTGGCCGTCTCCCATCTCTTCTCTGGGAGACTTTGTTGCTTTGTTTATTCCACCGGTTGTTGGTCGTGCTGTGTTGTTCTTGGGGTCCTTGGGGTTGGTGCCTGTTATGTGTAACCCGATTGACTTGTTTGTACCCCCAGCAATCACCCATGTACTGACCCTTTTGTGTACAATAGAATCTTGTTACCGGTTTGTTCTACTGCTGGCTGTGTCCTTTGTACTAGGTCTAGTAATTGGCAAAACACCAAGGTCAGGCTGACAGGCCTGTAGTTCCCTGGATCCTCTTTCCTGCCCTTCTTGTAGATGGGCGTCACATTGGCAAATTTCCAGTCACTGGGACCTCACCCGATAACCAGGACTGCTGATAGATGATGGAGAGCGGCTTGGCAAGTTCCTCCGCCAGCTCCCTCAGCACTCTCAGGTGGATCTCATCTGGCCCCACGGATTTATAGATGTCCAATTGACTCAGCAGGTCCTTCACTGCTATTTCCTGGATTATGAGGGGTTTATTCTGATCTCCACCCCAATTTTCCAGCTCAGGGGACTGAATACCATCCTACTTGCATTCATGTCATGTAGATGGGAAGCCTCCTTTGTGCAAGATGTCGCAAGAATTATTTGGCATAAAAAGTAGCAAACTTCTCCATGAATCTGCTGGAACTTCAGAATCTCTTTTCACAACACTTCTCACATAGACACCTTGGTATTTTGAATTTTGGGTTGGATGTTGCAGGAGTGCTACAAGCAACATGGACCAATGGATGGACCAGGCTACACCACTATCTGGCCAGCCCAAACTTTTGCCTTGAGAACAGGTGCTTAAGGGCAGGCTGGCATATATACCAGTCCACATGACTAAGGCTACTTAGCCAGCTGACACAAAGGAATGTGTGCCTCCAGGCACTGTGTACCAGATTAATCAGCTGTTACACACTTCACACGTCCCTGGAGGGCATGCCTTCCTAGGGGTTTATCTGTGTAAATTTCACATGTGGTTTTAGAATGCAAGAGTCCTCCTCTTCCAGATGGTTTCCTTTCTCCAGTGCCTGGGGCGACCCAGCCCATAGAGGTTTTGGAAACTTAGCTTTTGCAATGTGTGCTGTGATCACTGGGTGACAGGTGGTAAGGTGTCATTGCTGTCTCTTGCTCTCTATACCAGCATCCAACCATCATAAAATGTCTGGGGAAGGGGATTTTTCACTGAGAGCCAGAGAGGGCAGTAGAAGGAGTAACTAGACACAGATACACACACTGGCATATTTCTGTGGGCCCCTGGTAAGGAACTAATACTGCTCCCTGATCAAGTCAATCAGTGCTCCTAGGCCTGCGCTTCAACGGGACCAAAATCCACCAATAGGTTGGGCTGGGAGGAATGTGCCAATTCCTTTGCAAATCCTATTGGGATAAGCAGTGATTTTCCTTTGAGAGGAGATTTTTGTTTCTGCACGTGTAAACCCTTTGTTGCAGAAGGAGGGTCATCTGGCCAGGTTGGTCACCTGACCATCTCGTAAAAGGTCTTGTTTCACCATAAGGAAACCTTAGACTTCACTGCCGGCTATTGCAAAGTTACCAGTAGCTGATTAGAACTGATGTACTGTATGTAGTGTGTTATTCCAGAAGAAAATACCTTTCCATACAGCAAATCCAACAATTATACAGATGCCAAATTATGAAAAATAATTTATGTGTTTTCAGGTAGTTGCATTTTCAGATTCAGTTTCCAGATCTTTTAATTTGTGCTGCTCTTACAAATCTCTGGAAATTACTTTTTGGGGATAGAAATATTTCCTTTTCAACAAAAAATATAATTTAGAAATGCTATGGCTGTGTTGTTGGTTTTTTTTCTCTTTAGAGAAAAAGGGAAAGGAAATTGGAAGCGCAGGGGCAGAAATTTAAAATGTTCAGGTAAATTTAAGACTAAATATATTGCATACGTACAGACCTGTTCTTGCCTCACTCTGTAGGAAAGAGAACAATTGACCACTTTTTGTTCTAATGCATTGGAAGGCAAATTGGAAGGGTTGGTCCTGTAGCATTCATTCAGAGCATGAATCATGTACCTACATGCATAGATCTGTACGCCGAGATCTGCCAGTGTGGGCGAGTCCAAAAGCAACAGCCCCAGAGTGTCCTGTCTACTGCATGTCCCGAATATCTGGGAGCATATCTGATGAATGTGATAACTGAGCTTCTCTGCACAAATACAAGTGATGATCTGCAGAGATCCCAAAAACACAGACCAAGAAGTATGGCAGTGGGTTTCCACTAGGAGTGATATTCTTCTGCCAGATCAGGGAAGCTGGGGTGTTTGTAGGATACTTATCTGACTAGTACTGTGCCAGCAAAAGGAAAGGAGATATGTGTCTTACCCTGCCTGCTGGACTGAGTTTATCGCTGCTTAGCACCTCTGAGACTGGCACTTACTTGCAACACAGAGCAGCTGAACTGGTCTTTGTGGATTTACGTGGGATATTTGAATGAAAAGCAGTTGGATGCAGGAGGAGATTCGGTGAAACAAAAAAACTTGCAGCCGAAATACCTATCTGAGGCCAAACACAACTACTCATTAAAACCATCATTGATCAATAACTGCTCATTAAATCAAAAAATGTTCAGTATTCACATTTGATTTCAAGAGCTGGGTGGTCATTTCCTCTTCTGCTTTTTAAAAACAGATTTGAAAGGAGGTTCCAAACCAGAAAGTTAGTTCAGCAGAAAACTGCAAAATACTATGGTTGAGCCATAATGTAAGTTTTCAAAGCTAAGAACTATTTAGGTTGAAAATACTTTGCTGAGCTCTACTGCCTTGAAAGAGAAGCCTGCAGCTGTTTCATAGTGAATTATCCATGGAGCACTGACTCCTTCCTTTACCGTGCCTAATCAGCTCCAAATTTGCCTTAATCCATTAGCTTTGTTTGCTCTGTTGTCTGTCTCTGCTTTATCCTAGGAAGGAATAAAGGTGACAGCCCTGAAACAAACAGGGCAGTGACTGTCCTCTTCAATTGCCTGCAAGGCAACTCACAGGGTGGTTCTCCCTTCTAATCAGGGACCTTTAATGTCCCTAAAACACAAGGAAAGCATTTTTTCAGATCTCCCTTGTGAAAGGAAAAATCTTATGTAGGAACTGTTTTTACCATGTCCACAGGTGGAAGTTCCTTTGAGGCTAATTTTTTCTTTTACTTTTCTTTTACTTCTTTTACTTTTCTTCTCTCCAGGCTGTTGAAAAGAAATACACAGGCCAAAACAACAACAAAAAAATCCCTGCTTGGCTAAGATGACAAACCACAATATCCAGATGTGAACTGCTGAAGGACTCAGAGGGTGGCTTTCCACTAGCTTGCTGACAAACATAAATAAATGATAAAATAATAATTCTGTAAATCTGATTGGAGATTAACAAGCGAGTGAAAAGCAGGGGCATCTTATGAACTGTTCACTAATCCTAAAAGGGGCTGAAACTCTAAGGAATGAGGGCAAGTCTCCTGAAAGCAGGTAGTTTATGTAAGACTCCTCTTCCAGTCCTTCAATTACTTACAGCTCACAGCTTGCATTACAGAAGAGTAAATATTTAGCCTTCATGGCCACAGAGAAGAGTTTGACCACCAGAATGTTAAACCTCAAGGACCAAAAAGCAAATAAAAAATATCCTATCATTTGTCTTTTGGAACAAAACAAAGAAAGCTTAGCAGTTTTTAAGCTAGACTGAGTAGTGTTCGTTCCTTTTGCTGCATATATTTTCTACAGCGTCTTCTCAGGCCTGTCAGTTCAACCCTATACTTCAATCACACCATTTGCAGAAAACCACAAGGTTAAAACACATGTATGCAATTGGATGCACCCCTGCTTCTCCATGTGGTGGAACAGGTATGCAAGGGCTTGGTTCATGCACAGCCCACCTCTCCTGTGGGGAAGGGCAGTGTCATCTTGTTCCCAGCATCTCCCCACATTTTCTGTGGTGGTACTTATAACGGGTTTCAGTGGCATTTCTAAGATCTGAATTCAAGATCACGTTTAGGTCAGGACTACTGCTGAAGAGAGTCCTGCATTTTGTCCTCCAGGGTGCCTAAGCATCAAGCAGCCAAGCATCTACAGAAGTAGCCCATGACTGGTAAATGAAGATGTCATTGGAAAAAGCCATTTCTGTTAGATGTCTGAGCACGCGGAAGAGATAGAAACTGCCTTTTCATAACAACTTGTGCTACAGCTGCTAGATGGGAAGGTGCTGTTTGTTCCTGGGCTGGAGGCAAGCTGAGGCATCCAGCAGGAGCTGAGTGGCAAGGCTGAGCACCAAGATGACTGAGGCCCTTTGGCAGTCTCTGTGAAATTTTATGCAAAATAAAATTTTGTCAGGTTTACATCAAAATGGCCTCAGGAAAGCCTCAATGCTTGGAGGAAAACGTAAAACAGCAGTGGAGAGTTAATAATTTCTTATCCCTGCAGAGGAAAAGCCTAGCTTCTGTAATGAAGGCCTTGGTGCAGCATGGATGTGCTGTTGGAGGTGGCACTCAGCCAGTGGTGTGCTCCCCTGCCCAGTGAAAGCTCAGCCCAACCTGTGGTCCAGGGGGCTGGCAGGCAGTTGGCATGGGGTTCTGCTGCCACCAGTGAAGTAGATGCGTTCCTGGGACGCTCCCACTTGTCGGAGGGAGTTTTCGCTGCATCCACATCCCCAGCTCAGCTGTGTGAGTCCACAATGCTCTGTGCACTAGGAACTTCTCCTGCTGAATTTATTTTCACAAGACTTTTACATAAAACCCCCCACTTTTTAATGTTTCTACATGCAAGGGCCTAGAAGCCTTAGTTCTTACTCCAATATAAAATACTACCTACGGATGTGAATGACTCTAAACATCATGACCACAGAAAATTCAAGGAAGAAGGGCACTCGACAACAAAGGAACCGATATTTCTTTAAAAAGCTGCATTCCCAGAGTTCTCATGGCATCAGACTGATTGGAAACCAAATTCACATGTCCCTAATTATTTAACAGGAATTCTTAAAATTCCTGCAGGGTAAGTAATTTCAAACGACCCACAGAGCTATTTTTCCTGTGTCCTGGGGCAAATTTATGTCATAGTTCGGTTAGTTACAACGTTATCAGCTGCCTGATAAAACAGGCTGTGCTAATACGACCATTACCTAATTCATGCCTGGAGCCTGATCCTCCAGATTTCTAAGTCTTTTAGTGATCCTTTGAATGGCCTCTTTATAACTTTAAACACGGGGACAACTACTGAGGTAGCTGCCATAGTAAGTAAACCAGAAGGTTTATAAGAATAGCCATTTTTATCTGGCGTCCCACCATCTACACAACTTCAGACTTACGTATAAACAACTCATGTTAAACAACTCATGACTACTTTTTCACGACTAGACATGAAAACGAAAATTCCCCAATGGACTTAGATAGGAGATGTGAATGTGGAGAAGGAAAAGGCACTGGTGGAGCCTGGTATCATTGCCTCCCAGAGGAGACAGAGGCAGAAAATACTGTTCCTGCTTTTCATTATTTATTCTGATTTTATACCCATTAGGAAGGCCAGTGGGTGGGGAGCCTGCCCTGCCGAAGGCGACCTGGGCTATGTATCTCTTTGTGTTCCCAACTCCGTATGCAGCCTTGGGGCAGGCTGTTTCAATCTTTGGTGCCTCAGCTTCCTATTCTCTCTGTAAAGTGCTTACAGGTGATGCTGCAGAGGACAAGAATTGAGCTCCCCTTCAGCAGCAACTGGGTCTCACTGATGCCTGCTATGGTCCCAGGGAAGCACTGGGGCAAAGGAGGAGTGAGTCAGGAGGAAGATGGTGTCAGATGCCATCAAACCAGCCAAATTTCCATCTGCTCTGTGTGTGCTCTGGCTGGTAGAGAGGACCTTGCTGTGGACTGACTGTATTTTCTGCTTCTGGGGCTGCGCTTGACGCCCAGGGCTGGTGTCCCTGTACTACAGCAGCTGAACATGCCTCTTCTCTGGTGTTCCACGTGGCAATGCCTCCAATGACAGGCACGTGCCTTTCACATTAAAAATGCTAGCCTTTGGGACTTTAAAAACAGCAAAAAGCTTCCCCTGATTTGTGGCTGCCTTGAGCAGATGACAATGATGACATCATTTGGTGCCCCTAAGGCCAAGTTGATGTACTTCCTTCACAGGCTCTCTCTGAATGAAGAGCCCCCAGGGAAAACACTATTTTCCAACTTAGAGAATCCTGTCTGTGGGACCTGAAGCCCTCCATGACCAAGGAATCAGGTCTGCCATTTTTCAGGCTCCTTCCATAGTTTGCATGGTGATTGGGGTCAATTGAAGAATGGTGCGATCTTGTTTCTGCAGCCCTTGCCCTCCTTCTCTCCTTCACCTCTTGTTTTTATCTCGTCTTTGTTGCCATGTCTTAATTTTGGCAGGAGTATCTCTGGGACAGGGATGGCAGCTTTACATGTTCCTACAAAGTGTCAGCATACTTGCCAAGGCAGTGAAAAAACATGATGAAAGAACTGGGTAGAAATAAATACAATTTATTGGTTATTTACATGTGGCAAATAGAATAGACCAGACAAGGAAATTTTACTATACATATGCAAATTTGGCCTGTTTCCTGTTCATAGTTTGAAGACAGATCACTAAGTGAGTTCCAGCTTGGCTTGAAATCTTTTAAATCTCTGTGAGACCTAAAAATTGATGCACGTAGAAGTTAGGAGCATAAAATCACTGCTGGATCGCTCTGTAGTTCCTAGAGGCACTGCATGAGCATACTTTGACTGCAGGCAGGCTGAACTGTCCTTTTGGAGCACACCCCTCACTCCACAAGGACTTGGGTTGGATGTCCACAGCAGGAGTGTTGGGCCAAGAGGGAGTTTTTACTTACTTTTACAAAATCCCAGAGCAGCAATGCTAACTCAGCCTAAACTTTAAATGAAAATTAAAACAAATCCCCTTTGGGATGAGATAGAAATGTCAGCCCAAGGAGGAATCTGTTCTCAGTAAGTTGCGAACGACCGAAGGAGATATAAGTTGGAATCCAGCCTTGGCTGCACCACACACCATCTGTCAGCCTTGCAGAGCAAAATAAAGGAAAAGCAGAAAGTGTGTGATTATCCCCTCCCTCGCTGGAGAGCCCAGAGGCCAGAGAAGTGGCTTCTCTTCCCTGATACATTTCTCGAGATGGAAATGACACATTCATTTTCCCACACTGGTGATGCCGTGCATGGCTCTCTCGTCATACTCTCTCTCTTTGGCAAGCAGGGGTGCAGGCTGCCAGGCTGGGACCTGAGTGAGAAGGCTCTGTTCCCATGGTTAGGGACATGAGTTTAGCAAATCGCAGGAGAAGAACAAGAGAGAGCAGGGGACACTGAAGTCTCTCTACCAGGCATGCTGCTGGCAAGATGCAAGGGCTTGCTCCTACCCCTGCGGGCGCGCGAGCACTGCTGGAACCGAGCGCTTTCAGTCAGGCAAGACTCCTTCTCCCCCCTGCCCTTGCACATTTTCGTAACCTTCCAAAAGTTTCAGACAACGTCATCTTTAACCTACTGCAGGCAGGGCTTGGGAGCCACGTGAGGGACAGCGAGGGGGACCATACTTGATCAGCACACCAGCCCCATGGCCAATGACTGGGGAGCTGGACTACACTCCCCTATCCACCACCCCAAAAGGGGTGCAGGAATGTTTCTCCCCTGGCATTTCATTTTGAAAGATGTGTCTGGCGAGACAGCTAGCTGACTTTGGCAGGCACTACTGGCAGCATGATAATTAAAGCACAGTTGAGAAAATTGTAGGGCAAGCTTACTCTGCAGCAGGATCTGCAGCTCACTAGCAGAGCACAGCATTCTACTCTAGCCCTTATCTCTTTATTTGAAGGAGGAGGCAGCTTGCATTTTGCACTGAAAGTAAGAGAGCAGGATGAATTCCTGTGCTAATCAGTGAAAGAGAACCTTGTCTGCAAGATAAGGCAACCTGGGAACAGAACAGCAAGTCATATCACACCAATAGAAAGGATAATCAAGCCAAGACAGCTAAAGGCTATTTTACACAAGGAGGATCCCCTCCTCCTGTTGCCTGTGTGGCACTGAAGACTGAAGGAGCCTCTCTGCAAAACAGAAAAGTGAGCAGGAGGAACAGGTGCCCTGTCTGTCGCAGTCAGAGCTGCAGCTACTGCACAGCTCCCCGTATTTCTGCACCTTCAGCTGAGCTCTTCAAGGTACCAACAACAGTGAAGTTGCACGGACTGTGTTCCTAAACAGATACCCAGATGGTTCCTGCTGTCACCTTTTACACCACTGCACTTTTAGGAAGACTCAAGATAACCATGACATGCAGACATTTCTGCAGCCCTAGCTCTACCCTGTCTGCACGCCTGCCCTGCAACTGGGCTGCTCCTGCCCCTCCTGACAGGCACCTGTGCCCCATGCTCACTGACAGTGTGGAAGGGCAGGCAATATTGTGCCACAGAAAGGGTTTGTAGCTCAGTGTAGATGTGACAGGCTTGCCACAGGTCATCCTCAAGCCCCTGGATGGCTTGACGCCCTGTTGTTCCTTATTCAGAGCATCTCAAAGAGGCTGAGCCTAGGATGAGTGGACCTCCACTGCATGTGAAGCTGATGCTGTAGTCCAATTAGTTAGAGACACAGGGAGGGAAGAGTCATTTTTATCCCCAGACTGGGGTTTCATCAAAAATTACTAGTTTTCACAAAAAGAGATTAAAAAATTATTTCATTGATATCTTTGAACAAATTTAAAGTAGGAGAAAAGGATTCCTTTTTTTCTTGTTTTTGTTGTTTGGGTTTTTTAATTTATTAGCATAGAAATCACCTGGAAGCTCACTCTAACTTTTTGATTTAATTTCCCTTTTTCTCCTCCAGGGGAGAAGAGAAAATTTAAATATTCCTAGGAAAACAAAATAAAAAAAAAAGACTTCTTACTTGCATTTCCCAGTCAGAAGGAGAGCAGAACACGGTTTTTGCTTGTTTCTATGCAGATACTTTTGTTGGAAGACTTCTCATCCTGGAAGACCTCTCAAACTCAGCTATCAAATATTTTCTATGAACAAAATTAAAGCAGCACAGGAATTTTGAAAGTTAGTCTCTCTCTCTCCCCCTCCTTCCCTTTTGCCCTGTATTTCAAGCTCACTGCAGAGCATTGCTGGGTAAATGAAACTTTGGGGTTATTCTCCTCTTGCTTGCTATTGTGTGAGGACAGTGAATTTGCTTGGGGTTTAGCACAGCTGCACCACACAGACCAGCACTGCACACATTGTGTTGGAGACACTTCTGGGCTTGTTTTGACTTTAACCTTCCAAGTGGTCTGTGGGTGCAAGTACCATCTTAGTTATGCAACTCCTGTCTCCATTCCTCCAGACTTACCCCTTTCCCCCTTGTTAGAAATATTATATGTATTTTAGCTGTCGCTCTATTACCTTTCACCCACTTTGGAATTCCCAAGTACTATAAATCAGGCTGTTTTACAGATGGAGCTTTGCTTTCCCCTATAGGATTATGTATTTTACAGAGGAAGCAAAACTCAAATCCAGTTAATGATTGCACTGAAGCACATTGAGTTGATGCCATGAAGCTTCTTCTCTGTCCGATCATGATTATCTGCCAGGGAAAGAGAGTTTTTAAATGTTGGAAAATGTGCTGTGTCAGACTGGTGCAACTGCACATTGTTCAATGTTCAGGGACACATTCTGCCTCCATGGAGTCCCATCTATTTCAGATTATTTTGCATCTGGGTTTACAACAGATTTAGGAAACTTGTTCAAGATCTGAGAAACTAGATTTATCATCCCCCATCTTTCATCCCTTGAAAGTTTGCTTTTCATGCTTTGGTTTTTATTTGCTTTCTTTGTTTCAGGTGGAGACTTTGCATAACTCTTTCAGATTATGTCTTAAAATGAGGCATGTGCAGGAGAAGGAACAAAAAATTATGCAGATTAGCATTTTCAGTTTAAGAAGTCAGACTGCATTCTGAGTAGTTTGTAAATCTGCTGCTTGCCCTTGCTATTGATGGGTTTCATGACCTGTATTAGAAATGAACTGAAAGTCTGATTTACAGTCTGCAGATTAACAGAGGTTAGTGGGGGCCTGCAGTCCACCCAGGGCTGGCCTGCCAGGCATTGCCACTGCTCTTTTTCTCCTGCTTAATCTGATCATCTCAGCAGTTAAAACTACACTAGTTGTCTTCCCACAGTCAAGTTGTAACGTAAGTTTTTGCTGCAGTAGACATGGACATAGCTGTGCAAAACAGAAGCCTCCATGCTCTGTTTTACCGTGACAGGGTTGGTAGAATCACCTGTGATTAAGGTGGCCTGGCAGTCTCAGTTACAGCAGCTTGCTTTAAGTTGTTTGTTCTTTTAGTTTGCCAAATGTTGCCTGCAGGGCCTAGAATTTTCTAGGAAGGATGTCTGAACCTAGATAGAGTCAGGCTGATTTCTAGGGGGGAAATTACACTATAGAGTTTCAATTAAATTAGATCAAGAGAAATTCATTGTTTAGTCCATACTTGGGGGGGAAAAAAAAAAAAAAAGACATGATAAAATTCTTGCTACTGTTTTGATGAGAGGATCCCAAACACTGGTCAGAGGATATGCTTGATACCTAGCAAGCTGCGGCACAAACCATATTTTACCCTGCTTGCAGCACCACCATCCTCTGGTGAGGAGGGCTGGTCTCTCTCCTTACGCTCAGCCTTCCCACCTCCTGTCCCTTGCCTCTGACTCTCCACGCTCTCTCACCGTCTCACCCACAGTTTTGCCCCCCCCCTCCCTGACCCTGCCGCCCCAGTGGTCTCAGTTGGAAAGAAAGTCTCAGTATGATCAGTTTGCACCTTCATTAAATTCTTCCAATGCCTTTTGGATATAAATAGAGGGTGGCTGTGGAGAAACTTCAAGATGTGTCCTGGGGGAGATGTATTCTCACTTACAGATCTTACTGGTCTTTTAATGGAATCTAACGTGGCAAAGGTGACCCTGTTCTGCTACACTTGAGCAATCTCTTATTGAATAGCCTCGCTAATATGAACCAAGTATGTTTCAGCCTCCTTATATGCTTGGTCGAAGAAGAATCAGTTATCCTCAAAGTGAAACCCACTTGCTTGGTGTTGCAAAACCCAGGGAGTCCTTATTCCTTGTGTCATAAGCTTCTTGATGAAGCTGGGCCTTTGACAACACACTGCACAGTGAAGTGAAAACTGGTCTCATTATTAATTTAATATTTCTCTATTACATGTCCTTACACAACTGATCTTCCACCTAGTGGCCACCGATGCAAAGCTGCTTGCAAACCATATTGCTGAGAGGGGGGCAGTGAGCGTTGAAAAGCTCAAAGAGGCAACTTTGCAGATGCAACCTACAGCGAATTAATTTACGCTCCAAACTTGCATCCCCTGGTGCGCTGGCAAAACAAGGCTTTGGCGAAGGTTTCATGCAGGCACTGAACTGAAAGTGCAGTTCGCACCAGAAGCGCAGCACCCTGCTGCAAAAAGCCTAGATGAGAAAGGTCTCATGCGAAGCGCAGCGGAGTTGGGTGGCCGAAGGCAGGGAGGACCGAGGGCAGAGTGGCGGGGCCGCATGCCGGCTGTGCGGGCAGCGCTCGGGCAGATGCGGGTGGGTAGGGGGATGCAGGCTCGAGGGCTCAGGGCCGAGGAGTCTGTGCACACCGACGCACGCTGCCCGGGCGCCTGGGTCCCGGCTGGGCCGTACCGAGCCCGCCACCGTGCCGTGCCGTCTCGCGCGCTGCCCCGGGGCCGCCCGGGGTCGCGGCACCCCGCGGGAGCGGCTCCTTCCAGCCCCGCGCCACCCGCCCTCGGGCAGCGCCGGCCCCGCCCCGCGGCGCGCACCCAATGGATGCCGGGCTCATTTGCATATTTGCATATTGGCGGGCACATAAGGGCCCGGGGAGGGCGCGCCGGTGGCAGCGGGTTGGTTGGGTGTCCGTACGGGGACGCTCGCAGTGACTGACCGCCATCCCATTGCTTTTTTTTTTTTTTTTTTATTTTTTAAAATTGTTTTTGCACCGCAGCTTTTGAGGCGCGGCAGAGCGCAGGGAGAGAGGAGAGGCAATGGGGAGGAACGTGTTTCTGGCTGCCCTCTGCCTGTGCCTGCGCTGGGCGCCTGCTCTCGGCGCGGCTCCCGGCGCCGCCGGCGGTAAGTCCCCGGCCACGGGGGTCCCTGGGTGGCGCGGGGGGCGGGCAGCGCCTGTTGCATTTGTGGGGGGGGGAATGGAGTGCCGGGGGAATGTCGCCGGCATGGCGGGAAAGGGGAATTTGCAACTTCGCTTTGCAAGGCGCTGCCGGGGTGCGGGGGATGCTGCGGGACCTGGCTGGCGCGGGAGGGCCTCGGAAGGCGCTGGAGAATGATGGCCGGGGGGCGTCCTGTTAGGACAGACCCGGAGCCGGTTCCCTGCCCGGTGTGCAGCCACAACCTGCCGGGCTGGTGGCACCGCTGTGGAGGTTTGAGATGTGTTTTCTCCCCCAGGAGCAAGGTGGCTTCCAAGAGTCCCTTGCTGGAGGTGGATTGGCACAGCGGTAGCGCCACGGTGGGGTCCCTCGGCTCCCAGAGGGGTCAGGGCCCTCCTTTGGGCATGCGACTCACCCATCCCATGGGAGCACCGAGTCCCAGCTTCCTGCGGTCTCGGTTTCACCATTGTCGTGATAATGTGTTGGTTGTAGTTCATGCCTTTAATGCAGCAGAATCCATTAGGGAAAAAGCGCACGGAGGGGGCATACTCTCACAGTGTCTGTGTATACGTATATGTATGTACCCTACACCTGTTGTACCTGCGTTTGTGCATGGGCACCCTCTAGGCTACAGAAAGTGGACCGTGTGCGAATGTTGACTACTAGTTATTCACAGATGCTCTCTTGGTTAGTCACAGCATGATTGCAGCTTTAATGAGCAAAGAGATTAGTTTTAGGAGACTGCGACTTCTCGAACTTAAGTTAGCAGTGCCCTGTCGCAGTCTTACTTTCTTAGATGTTATGTGCAGGAGATTAGTGTATCTTTAAAAGTCCACAGCCGTAGAAGAAAACGTGCCTGCAGCAATTAGAGCTACTGTGTGATGCTAAAATGGGATATGGAAACTGCTGCTTTTCCCACTGCACATGCCTTCATCACTTCCTTTGTGTATAAGGAAACTGAAGGGAAGTACTCAAAAATATGAGGATGGGGTGCTAGGGCACAGCCAAAGGAATGTATTCTCACTTTGAATCAAATCTTGCCATCAGAGGCAATCAAAAGCAGTTTTCATGACAGTGTCCAAGTTTCATACGGTAAAATAATTATCTTCTCAGAGCAAGCTTTCCTCCCTGTATGAGCTGATTTGCCACAGAGTTACTAATGATTAGATTACATTATTTCTCGTTAGGAGCAGGTTATATGAAAACAGGCGGTGCGATGATCCTAAAACTATCCCAGCCTTCAGTCTTGCACAATTTCTTCCACACAACAATAAAAAGATGTTTTGAAACCACGGAAAATGCATGATCCAGCCTTCCAGGAATCCAGAGTATTTAATAAACAACATAGAAAAAGATATTTTAGGTGAAGATAACATTGGTGTTCCAGGAGAAGATAAAAACATTACTAGGAACACATTATGGTCTCTATTTTTACCAGTGTAAATCCAGAGTCAGGGGTTACAGCACATCTCCACTGTGTGATGTGAGCTGCTGGCTTTTGCTATGGCTGTGTTTGGGATAGACCTATCAGGGCAGCTGTGGAATGGCCTTTCCAGAAACAATGCATTTCTGAGAAGGCACAGGGGTGAGGCTGTCACGCATCAAAAGTGTGCTGAAGAATAACATGAGCACTAGTGCTAGGGTCTCTCTGCAGGAAGTACTTGCGTGGTATGGCTTTCTCATGCATCCTTTCCTCCATATTACTGCAAAGTTTGTCAGTGATTGCATTTTATTGTCTTGGGCTAATTCCAGATATCCCAGAAAGACTGATGGATGGCAAGAACTCTGCTGGATTGAGTTACGAGCCTCCCAGCTGCAGCTGAGTAAGGATCTGTTTGACAGGGAGTGCCTTGGAGAGAGGCAACCACCCGTGTGCACAGTGCGAGAGCAGCACTTTGTCCTCGTGTTGCCAGCTGCAGGACTTGGTGCTGGTAGAGCGCTGCTTAGCATCTGAATTTGGGCGCAGGTTCTTTTCAGAGGTGTTGCTGTTTACATTGACTCTGCCTGGGAAGTGAAGAATGTATTCTCAGGGCTCTGCCATTAAGGATGACATAAATAAACTTGAAGCTGGAATTTCTTTACAGCAAAGTTAAACAATAACTTGACTTGTGGGATAGGTTTCATGGGATTGCAACACACAGTAGTCCGCTTTCAGTTTACTGTATAGATCAAATTAAACAATAACATTTTCTGTGATGTAGCCCCTTTATTACAGCTGACCATGAGTTTGTTTCAGAACTCACTTAGGAATTCAGTGTGACTGATTGATGGATGATTCTAATGGTGGTTATCAGCTCAGGGAAGAGTTATTCCAGTTAACTCCAGCTTGTTATGGAAATGGTATTATGTGCAGGTGTTTGCTGTGAGTGTGCATGTCTATAGGCTTGAGTTTACACAGTCTAGCAGTATAATTTCTAATGATCACAGAATCATAGAATTGTTTCTGTTGGAAGGGACCTAAAAGTTCCAACCCCCTGCTATGGGCAGGGGCACCTCCCACTAGACCAGATCTTTGCACCTAGCTAATAGTATTTCCATTTCTGTGTACATAACACTAGGAAATTTTTGTTTATCAAAGATTCCCTTTTTAAGACGTAGTTGAGGTGCACTGATTTTGGCAAATGCATTGTTGTTTTATTCGACATCCTGTGTCTCGTACAGGCAGTTTAACTTTTGATTAATATTCCAGATGCTGTCACTTCCTCAAAACTCATTCTCCACCCAGCTGACCAGTGATAAACAGTTTTATTCATCAAAATCAGTTGCCAGGTCTCCTTGGGCTTCCCACAAAGAAAACTTGAAGCTGGATTCTCTTGATCAATGTGTAAACTTGTATTTGTACTGTGTCAGAATGCTTAGAGTCAATGGGATGCTTTCAGAATTCATAGGATTCTGAAACTAACTGGATGTTGTTTCACAAATTCCAAGTCCAAAGTGTCACGAGGTTTAAACCTTTCCCAGTTTCTAAGGTGTTTTAGTTGAGGTTTTTTGCACTTTCTTCTGAGTTTTACAATATTCTCTATGCCTTGACGTAAAGGACATCTTTTTTAAAAGACGAAATCTGAGATTATGCAAGTGGAGGTGTAAGAAAAGCATCAGAAACTTTGCAGAGCATGATAAAACTGAGGAGTTTGGCAATGCAGCCTGTAGGCTGTTAGAAAAGCCATCTTGGGTCTGAAAATAGTGATTTAATTCTTAATTCTTCTCGCTTTTCCAGTTCCCTAAATAATCCCTTTGTAGGTCACCTTGTTAACTGTACGCATATAGCAATGGCCAGAACACTTTGCTTTGTAATAGAGGCTTGTGTTTGCAAATCTGAGCCTGGAAGCTTTTGGAATACAGAGCACATGCCTTTTTATACCTCTGAACTAAGCCTGGGAAAGTGTGATTTTTAGCAAAAGCTTGGATTTGTTTTGGCTACACATTTTTACCTCCAGCTCTGCTTCTCATCAAGGTCTTGTTTAGAAATGGACTTGCTACTTCAGTGCCTCAGTATGGATGCACATAAATTTCTTTGTATCTAATGTCTATATTTACATCATGTAAAACCTGATGCATAGTCAGGTAGATTTCTATCCACCTTTCAGAAACATACCAAAGACTTCTCATTTTTGAGTTTTCCCGGTTTAATTAATTTGGCTTAAAATACCTCATGAACTGACCTGTGGTACGTTGACTGTCTCAGCATTTCTTTGGCTTTGTGTAAGGCTGTAAGAATGAGACCCAACTGTTTGACTAGCTCAATTAGGACATGATTCAAGGAGGCTTCTCACTTTAAATCTATGAGGAGATTGTCTGTGTATGACAGTTTAATTCTGAATCATTTTTAAATACACCAAGATACTTTGAGGTAGAAAAGTAGAAGCTGGAAATGCTTGTTTTATACGCTTTATAGCTTCTCTGCTGCAGTTTTAAAGCATGGTACATATAGATGTCAGTATATGTGGTGAGTGTGTACGTATTATTTATGTACCTCTGTATTGTATTTCTAAAATTTAATCTGTAGAAGGTGGGAGGTGAGGTGGTATTGCAGCGTGCAGCGCACCATGAGGTGCAGAGAAGTTATCTTATGCTCTCGGCCGTATGGAATTTGCCAAACTCAGACAACTTTTGAGGCTAGCGTCTTAATGAGCACATCATTAAGAAGTCTGTAACAAACCCCACCACACACTTTCCTCATCCTGAGCATGTGTGGACATGAGGCAACGTGACGCTTCTTGTGAGCATAAAAGATGCTAACAGTAATTTCTTCTGACATTCTAATTCCTCATACAACATAGCTAAATGAGCAGAGTGCCCTTCTGCCGTTTCCCTAACTCATGGGCTGTTGCCTTGCAGCTGCTGCTTTCCTGGTGGCGACTGCATCTCAGTGCTCCTATGCCCTTAAATCCCACCCAAAGATTTTTAGGCTGAAACACACAAATATTTGTGAAGCACTTTGCATGTATTCAGTGGTAGGAGCCACTGTACTGCAGTCTTTCTAAGTTTGATGCACTCAAGTGCACGTTTAAGTTATGTGCATTTAGGATTGTAAATTTAGTTTATTACAAGCTGATGTCCAAGTGAGATGCTGTCTGAACTTGTATGCAAATTCTAGCATGTGTTTGTAATGGAAATTTCATTACAAGACAGGATATCAATTTAATTTAGGTTTTGGATGATTATCAGGCAGGTTTAATTCAGATGGGAAATGGTATGCAAGTATCAAAGGAAGCACTATTAATTAGTGAGCAGGTGGACTATTCTTGTTTGCCTTCCTGTGCTGGGCAAGAGTATACATAGTTGAAACGCCTTGTATTGTATGCCTTACAGTTGAAAGCTGTTCGTGGTCCTTAAAAAGTTTTACTAGTTTGCTGCTGAGTGAACAGTTGATATTTAACCAATCACTCTCTGGGACTTGTCTTTCCCTTAAATCTAAAGATTTATTTCGTACTTTTGGTGAGAAAATGAAATTCAGAATGTGCAAAAACATGAGGAAGGGGCAACTTCTGAGAAAGATCAGCATTTGTTTAGTTTGTTAAATTTTTTTTTCAGTAGGTAAAGTCTTGTATTCACCATTATGTGAATGATTCTGCTGATTTGGAGAAAGGTGTTTTTCATAAACTTTATAGTTTCCTTAGAGGGAAGGAGGCAGGAAGGGGGCCCTCAGTGTAATTATCCCGGATTAGCTAGCTAGCCAGCATAGCGCAGTCAAGGTCAAACCTAAAGCTGTGCACTGCCTCTGTTCAGTGAATGGTTCTTGTTACTTCCTTGCACATGCTTTGCTTTTGGCAGGTGAGAAGTCCTGGTGAACTTGGGCAATGGTAAGCTGTTGACTGCAGATGACGGCAGTCTCTCCGAGGCTTGTACGTGAGCATTTGTTGCCAGCCTGTGCACTGGTTTTACATCTCGCACAAAAGATTAAACACTGGTTTCTGTGGCCTTCCAAGCACAGTGTGAACCTCCCAGACTTTATACAGCTACCTGAGGGCTGAGTGAGGCTGGGCATAAGTCAGTGCCTTGCTGAGTATGGTAGCTTGAATGAGAAGACCAGAAAAACTAAGTTTTAGGAAAAAAATGAATAGTTCATTATTCATCACCTTAGGGTGATGCAACACAACTTTACGGAGAACTATAAATCTACCAGTTATCGAAAACATCTTCTGCACTGGGAAGAAGAGGAGTGGAAATCTGTTTTTTGTGTCTGGCACGAGGTTCTCGCTGTGTCCCTTACCATTCCCTACAGAGGGCTGAAGCCATTCATTAATGTGTGTTTAGGAGTTTTTGAAAGCTTGGTGGTCACGATGCCAGGAAACACAACACTGAGCAGGACAGAGTTGGCCTGAGTTCAGCTGCATTTGGAAAACAAACAATCAATATTTGCTAAAAGCAAGTTGCCAAACTAGGGCTCAATTTTCAAAAAGCATTGGAGTTTAAGTCCACAGTTAATTACAGGGTCTGCTGGATATAGAGGTATGTAAGTGTTGAATCAGATGTAAAAGAAGGAGACAATTTAAGCTTCTTCCTAGATAAAGGCAGTAGTGAGCAGGAAGCCTAGAGTCACTTCTCTGCCTTGACAGGAACAAAAGGACGACTTACGTTTTGAAGGTGGAAGCTGGAGGGAGACCACGAACAAGTGATCTTTTCAGGCTATCACGTGCTTTGTTACCACCAGCACATGATCTGCTCCCCCTGCCCCACATTCAAAATAACGTAAGGCAGAGGCAGATTTTTTTCTGCAGGGTTGTTTACCAGATGATTGAAAACATACTGCCTTCAAAAAACAGGCTTCTGCTTTGCTAGTTCAGTTTCCTTAATGGGTATCTGATCTTCTTACCTGCTTGTTTTCTCAGTTGGTAAAAAATTAAAACTAGCATTTTGTAAAACAGTGATAACTTTGCAGCTCTTACTTTTATTGCAGTGCAACTACTGAGTGCTATTGTTGTTGAAGTATTGTGGAAGACGCACCACCAAAATATGTAGTAGTATGGTAGGAGCTTGCTGCTTTCTTACATTTACTGTGACTGTCCTATGCAGTTCCCTGCACTGCTTGTGGTCATTCATAGCTTTCCTGTTAATGGAATGGGGAAAATCCTGACTCCTAAGAGGAATTCATATCTCTCTGACAGCTGGTTAGATTCTCACTGTTTTAGCAGGACCTTGGGGGGGAGCGATTTTCACCCTTTGATTTCCTCTTTACATGGCCGTTGTGGTGCAAAAGGAGCACTGCAGGAAATGAAAAACATATGACCCATTTCTCAACTGCTCATGATATCTCTCCAACATCATACCTGTGACTTCTGTTTATCCTAATACTCCTGAAACACTGTTGTATGTTTCCTGTGATCTTGCACAGCAGAAGCTGAGACGAATTTTGAGGGAATTGAGAGCAAGTTTTCCTTACGGATGCCTGCAGAGCCCGATGAGGATGTCTGCTACCTGGTTCCTGGGCAGGTGGACAGCCTGGCACAGTGCAACTTTAACCATACCAGTAAAACCTTTGTGGTGATCCATGGGTGGACGGTAAGGAGAAAGGGGAAGAATCTCCCTTTAACCCCACTGCTGATAAACCGTGATAGATACATCAACTGAGATGTCTATACACCACACGTAATATTAAGATATCTCCTTTTTTAATCCAAAAAACCCCCAACAGGTAACAGGAATGTATGAAAGTTGGGTCCCGAAGCTGGTGGATGCTCTGTACAAGAGGGAACCTGATTCAAATGTCATTGTGGTGGACTGGCTAATTCGAGCTCAGCAGCACTACCCAGTGTCCGCTGCATACACTAAGCTGGTGGGAAAGGATGTTGCAATGTTTATTGACTGGATGGAGGTAAGACATGTGGTCACGTCTCATCATACATAATGTTCTAGGAGACAAAACAGCAATGATGCAGCTGTGTTAATCATCTCCCATTTGGGTATATGGAGTTAAGTTATTGCAGACAGTACTTTTGCTGGACTGGTAAAATCGTAGCTTTAATTTAATGGTTATCTCTTGCACAAGGAGGCCTTTTATAGTACATTCCAGAAACTTCACCTTGTGGTCTGTGCAGCCCTGTGGATCCACAGTATTTCTGATGTCTCTGTGAGAGATAGCTATGAAAGAAAAAGCTGTGTGTTACGCAGCAGCCAGCCCTTGGAAAACAGAAGTCTGCCCTGCCTCTGGGAGATGCTTAGGAGATCCAGAAACTGGTGGAAAGGGGGTGGCTGAAAACCTTTGATGTAATACACAGCCGTGTGTTCTGTCCTTCATTCTGCATTCCACAGTGCCTAGAATTTTGCCCTAAGTTGGTTAACTCAAGTGACCTAGTATGGCAGAAAATTATGTTCATTTTATTTAGTGTTTCTTCTGTTATTTATGGCTGAAAGAGAAATCAGTGTTTTGTTTGTGTCTTCTGATGTTTTCCCATTTGACTTCAAACTATAAACAAATTGCTCTTCTGCAGGAGCGGTTCAATTATCCTCTCAACAATGTCCACTTGCTGGGGTACAGTCTGGGTGCTCATGCTGCTGGGATTGCTGGGAGCCTGACCAAGAAGAAGGTGAACAGAATTACTGGTAAGAAGACCTGTGGTTGTAGAGTGGAGAGTCCTGTCTCTTCCATGCTCTCTTCCATGCTGAAATGTTATGTTCCTCTGGAAAATCGCTGGAATAATTATTGCTTGTTGGCAGTTGCTAGGTTATGTGTCCGTTCTTTATTGAATCAGCAGGGCTGATACTTCTGTAGTAGAACTGGAAAGGTTCAGAAAAGAGCAACAAAGATGGTGGTGAGAATCCTTGATATGCTTCTGCACAAGAAATGAGTGAGTAGGCAGGGATTCATTGGCCATGAAAAAAGATCCTCTGCAGGTGTAGTATCTGCAAGGGGGTTTTTGTCATGGGATCCTGTGAATGCAAGAAGCTTATATGGGCTCAAAGGGACACTGGACAGATAATCAGAAGAGAGCTGCTGTGGTTTACTAAAAAAAAAGTTAATCCTAACAGGCTCAAGGAATATTTTAGGCTGAAATTAATACTGGGAGAGTTTTGAGAAGGGGAGAAAAGTACACATATGCTTTCCCTGTTCCTATGCATGCTTAGATGTCTGCTTAGGGTGATTTTTGGAGGCTTAGAAGTGTGCTAGACAAGGCAGAGTGCATGGTGGGTCTGGGGCTGGTTTACAGCCTAGCACGTGGAGAGCAGAGCCCTTAGCACTGATCTTGATGACAAAAGAAATGCCAACATCAGCAAATGAGGCTAAGAAAATCACTCCATTGTGGTGTCTTCACTGCTGAGAAAACTTGGGAGCAGCATTCAAATGGAAGCCTAGCTCCCTTCTTCCTTGCATCCGTTGCCCTTTCACCTGAGCCTGGCTGTGATCCCAGATGCACAGGCATGCTGCAGGTGGGCTAGGCAGCAGTCTCATTAAGAAAGACTGACTCCTGAGAGGTGGCAGATTAAAATAAGGATGCCAAAGCACTAGCCACTCTACGCTTCCTTTCTTCCAGCTGCAGTTTTGTTGCTTTCACAGAGTCTGGTAAAGTACTCAAATACCGCTAGCCCTCTGTTCATGCCCTCACAGTTGCCCATGGTGACCAGGATGAACCTTTCCCTGGAACAGTGGCATCACCTCTGAGCACAGAGAGCGATGGGATGTGGTCTCTGAAGTCCTAGCACAGGGGGAGGCAGCTCAGACCTGGTGAGGCTAAACAGAAGTGGGCAACCCAGGTTGCCTGTTCCCAGCTGACGGCTGCAGAGAAGACTTATCCCTTCAGCTCTGCCTTCAGCCATCTGAAGTAGTTGTCTGGATTCAAGAGATAGTACTTGTTCACTGGCAGAATAGTTCTGGGTGTTTTTGATGTCAGTGTTGCTGCAGCTTGACAGTTTACTATAATAATCCCCTTGCCCTTAGGCATGTAGACAGTGATGCTCTCGTTTGTTTCCCACTTGTTCCCCTTGCAGGGAGTTAACAGCAAGACATTTTCCACACTTCAGAGAGAAATTTTACAATTCCTCTGTTTCTTGACAAGACAGGAAGACATTGAGAAAATATTTACTAGCTTGTTTCTTCCATCCTTGGGAAATGCTGTAGCTGTGAGAAAGTTATCTGGGTTTCTATACATACATTTATATACACCTTATTTTTAAAACAGTGACAGCTTTTCAAGGTAGTATATTTGATTCTCCTGTATACATAAATGACCCCACTTTAAGGTCTGCAGTGACACCAACACCATATGCAATACTCCAGCCCAATGTGGTAGCTGAGTTTGGTATTTGTTATCACTGTCTTTTGGCAACTATAATCTCAGGGTTTTTTTGTGGTTTGCCCCGTAAAGGGCTGGATCCAGCTGGTCCTACCTTTGAGTATGCAGATGCCCTCACCCGCCTCTCCCCGGATGATGCTGACTTTGTGGATGTCCTACACACCTACACGCGAGGCTCTCCAGACCGTAGCATTGGGATCCAGAAGCCTGTTGGACACGTCGATATTTATCCTAATGGTGGAGGTTTCCAGCCAGGCTGCAACCTGGGAGAAACACTCCGTCTGATTGCTGAAAAAGGCTTTGCAGGTGAGGCTGCTCTGTAATAAACAGTATAGCATCCAAAATGAGATCTTCAATACCCTATAGGTTTCCTGCAAGCAAAGATCTCTGAGAGGCACAGAAGCCTGCTCTTTTAAGTACTTTTAAAAGTCATGCTATAAAGCCCAGCTCTGGCATAGTGGATCATGCCTGTCAACAGTGTTGCTTAGGGGTTTATGTCATGATATGCATGTGTGTATACATATTACATGTTCTTTCTTTCAAGATGTGGATCAGCTGGTGAAATGCTCTCATGAGCGGTCTATCCATCTCTTCATTGACTCCCTGCTCTATGAAGAAAAGCCCAGCATGGCCTACCGCTGCAACACAAAGGAGGCCTTTGAGAAGGGTCTCTGCCTGAGCTGCCGGAAGAACCGCTGCAACAATTTGGGTTACAAGGTCAACAGAGTGAGGACGAAGAGAAACACTAAAATGTACTTGAAGACCCGTGCTCAGATGCCCTATAAAGGCAGGTCATGCTTGTTTACTGGTGTGCAAGACTGATACTTTTGCTCAGCTGTGTGTCAATGTGGGTGCATGCTGCAGATGATGATATTGTTGCTTTGGTGCATGTGGTGAGCAGGGGTGTGGCTTGCCTGCACTCCGCCATTAAGCACAAGCTAAAGTGTGGACTTAAAAGAACAGCATCATCTTAAGGTGTGGAGATGGATAGAATACAAAAAGTATTACTTGTATTTTGTAACAAGTTTCTAGCTAGTAAAATTAAGAAGATTTATTCTGTGGCCTGGTCACTTGGAAAAACTGAGTCTTCCAATTTTTTTTTTTTTGGTATTTTTCATCCAAATGAATATTTTCCCAGCAGTAGGAAAAAATCAGTAGAGTTTAGCTTGACGAGCAACTTCTTTAAAGATGTACAGCCACCAGTCTTGTGCCTTTTGTAGTGCCTTTGCCAGAGGAGCACCAGCCCTCACTAAAATATCACAGCACTTCTTGATTCCCATTGCCACAGTGTTAGGTATGAAAAAGGACATTGCCAGTAAGAACTGGAAGGCTTTCAGCTAGGGAAATAGCTTCTGAGTAGGATTTTACTACTTTTTCTTTTTTCTTCTTTAGCTTTGACTGTGCCACATGGTATGCTTATTGTGTGCCTGGTATAATGGACTGGCAATCAGAGGGCACATTCCTGCAGTGTTAGAACAGCTGCAAGACTAGTGTTTTGTTGGTATTTGGTGCTTAATCTGCAGTGTCAGTGGGCTGAACTTTTTCCACCAAGGCTCCTGTATGAGGAGGGCACAGCTCACTTGTTTCAAGTCAAGGATGGCAAGTCTTAACATGATTGTAACAGATTTGAAGGTGATAGTGCAGACTCTGGGGTTATTACAGTGGCAGTCAGCTTAAATGCAGAGTTTAGTTGCAAGGGCTACACAGATGGTTTTTAATTGCAGTTCCCTTGCATCCTAATCTTTACCTCCTTAGAAAAGTAGTTCTCTGGATATCTGTCTCCTCAGTGTAGTGATGTTGGCATATTCCAGCCTAGGATTTGCAGTTTGCCAACAAACCCCTGCAGCACCCCTTGGGTGGTTTTGTCACCAGCAGCCTCTTTGGGGGTTGCGATTTTTCCTAATGGCCATTTCTTTTGTGTTCTTCCAGTCTTCCATTACCAGGTCAAGATCCATTTCTTTGGAAAGACTAATATGACCAAGACAAACCAGCCATTCCTGATCTCTCTCTATGGCACTCTAGATGAGAGTGAGAACATTGCTTTCACACTGTGAGTAGCTACATAAACAACTGCAACGTATTGTTGAGTCTACCTAAATATGTTTAAGCCTCAGCTGAAAAATTTGTTCCAGCTACAGAAATCTTACAGGGTCCCAGAATCCGTTCTAGTCTTGATCAAGGAGACACAACCAGTGCTGAAGCTAATGATCTAAGCACTATAGGAGCTATTCTTGATAAGAGAAATTTGAAGTCTGGCCTGTGGCTTAGCCTTAAGAATTTTTCTGTTGTGGCAGATTTCTCATTTTCTTCTCTTTTCAGTATCTTTATGCCTGTTCCAGCTGTGTTAAAGCTCCTTAAAAGCAGACTGCAACCTTGAGTTAGTTGTCTGATTGGTCTGAAGGCCTCAGCACAGAAGCTGAGGGAGATCTGGGATTTGCTTCTGCAGCTCTGCAAATAAGCAGAAATCTATGCTTACATCTCTGCACCTGGGCAAACAGGGAATGGGGCTGGAAAGCACCAAGTCTGTTTCCTCCTCTGAGGAACCTAAACTGTTCCTGGCTGGTGCTTCTCTGGCTTCTCTGAGAGCCAGTCAGCACTGAAGACACGCCTTGCCTGGCACTCTGTGCTGGAGTTTTACCAGCCTTGCTGCAGAAAGCTTTTCCTCATGCTTCTACAAAAGCTTAAGGTGTTTTTTTCCTTATTCCCTCTATCAGAACTGTGGAGAACGTTGCTTCCGTCTTCTCTGAAGTACATGAAGTACTGGTTCTGTGTTGCCCCATAATTTTCTTTATCTAACACTCATTTTTTTTGTTGTTTGTTTGTTTTCCTTATTTCGTTCCCCACAGGCCTGAAGTCTCCTCAAACAAGACCTTCTCCTTCCTGATTTACACAGAAGTGGATATTGGTGACCTGCTTATGCTGAAGCTGCAGTGGGAGAAAGATACCTTCTTCAGCTGGTCAGATTGGTGGACCCCTTTTACATTCGACATCCAGAGAGTCAGAGTCAAGTCAGGAGAAACTCAGAAAAAGTAACTTGGTTTTGATTGTTGTAAGCTGTATTAGTTTTAATTGACAGTGTTTCCTGATTCTGGGTATTTTGCAGTGTGGGACAAAACACTGGAAGCAGTTACAAATGGGTACAGCACTGATAATCAGGGCTCCAGTGGCACCAGAACAACATCTATGTCAGCCAGGTTCAGTTGTTTGCTTCCACAGGGATCAGCAATCTGTAGCTTTACTCCCACATAATCATCTGCGTACCACTGTCTCGTGTGCCACAAGTTTCTTAAAATGTGCAGGAGAGGTTCTCCATGAACAAACATCTCTGATTGCTTTTGAGGTTCCTCTCTTTCTCTTGCTGGACATTTGCACAGGTTTTCTTGCAAAGAGCATGCTTAGGAGGTGATTTTTTAGAAACCCTTCCAAAAGTGCGTTTGCTCAAGAAATCAAACTGGATTTTCTTTAGATTTTCAGTCTAAACATAAGGAAACACTTCTTTACTCTGAGGGTGACAGAGCACTGGAACAGGCTGCCCAGAGAGGCTGTGGAGTCTCTTTCTCTGGAGGCATTTAAAACCTGTCTGGGCGTGTTCCTGTGTGATCTACTCTAGGATCCTGCTCTAGCAGGGGGGGTTGGACTAGGTGAGCTTCAGAGGTCCCTTCCAACCCCTGCCACTCTGTGAATCTGTGTGATTCTGTGATTCTTAGGAGTTGGGAATACCTGAATGGTGGGCGAAAACTAAAACACGTGACTGTTACAGGACATTGATAATGCATGAATATTATAACAGCAAAGTTTGAACACAACTGCTTTGACCTGAATCTTTTACAATACTGATACTCACTCGACATGAGATCTGTTAGCAGAAAATGAACCCAGAACAGAGTATGCATGTCATTATGTACAGTAGCGTGAATACTGTGTTCCTCCTTTGAATAAACAAGGCAGTCAATTTATCAAAGAATGGTTATCAGAACTGAACAAATATAGGGGTGGGGAAAATACTGATAAATAGAAGAGCAACTGCTTAGGTTTGCTGGAGTTGGAAGCTTACTTTGTTTGCAAACACTTGAGTGAGTGAGGCTTTCTTCCAAGATCATTTACCTGACCAAAAAAGTCACACAAGGACTCGTGTAAATAAAGGTCCAAGAGACTTTGAGATAGAGTTTCTGCTCTATTTGCATAAAATTTTCTTGCAGCTAAGGACTAGTCCAAGTTATGGCTAAATTTGAGGTCCATGCGTAATGTCCATGCAGTTTTTCTCGCACAGTGTTTATTTTGTGACAGAACTCTCTTTTAAAAATAATTTTCTCACAGGCTTTTAAAATAGTAGTGCCCCGTATGACAAAGTTATAAAGACTGCTTCCAAGCAGCAGTCCTGTTCCTATGATTAAAAAGAGAAGTCTGATTCAGTCATGTGATTGTCTAATACTTATTCCACAGGGTGGTGTTCTGTTCTCGAGATGGCACCTCGCGTCTTAGTAAGGGAGAAGAGGCAGCAATATTTGTGAAATGCTTGGAGCAGCCTGTCAACAGGAAGAGAGGAGGGTATGAATGATCACTATTGGGTTTGGGTTGGGGAAAATTTGAGTGCTAGCAGGAGGATCTAATAAAACTTCGTGATTCAGATGACTGTACCCTAGACTTCTAAAGGCCTTGGAAGCATCACTACTCAGAGTAACCTCAGGTTTGCTTATGGCAGGTTTGGCTGCTAAAAAACCCCTGATCTGGTTCTCTGCTAACCATATCCTTGTGTGGTTGTTAGTATATCTGCAAAGCAAGTACAAGTCACTGCCTCTCACATTCACAAGGTGACCAAGGATAAATGACTCTTAGAGAGGGTTTACAGGCAAGTAACTAACACAGACAGGAAAGCATGCCTCTATCTAAAGATGCCCTATGCTTACCCTTAATTGAAGAACATCCAAACAGCCATACTGAGTCAGTCCAGAGCCCGGCCTCCTCCCTGGCCAGCAGCAGATTTGGAGGCTGGTACAGGCACTGAGCAGGCATATGCAGGTGCTCTCCCTGACATGCTGCTTTCTGCTGGCAACTGGCAGGTGAGTGACTTCCTGAGATTTGCATCTCTGATTTGGATCAGAGATTGAGTCTTTGTATTTAATAGCCCTTGGTGCACTTTAATTTTTTGATCAATAATTTTTCTGACCCAGAGTAAACTTTCAGATGTGTGGCCAGATTTATTTGGACTTTATCCACTGAAGTTTGAGCTGGAGAAGTAGTTATATTTATTTTGGTGAAATTGCTGTGTGTGAAAGGTCTCATGGGGACACTTCTAGACTGAGATCTAGTTCTGCATATAAAGGCCTGTGTGCTGACCTTCACTCCAGGGCAATGACCTGGGGAGACCTTGAGAGCTCTGTGCATATTTGACATGTGTAAAAATCAAGCAGCAGCCAGGAACATAATTTATTTTCCTGTTAAGTAGTGTTTTTTTTAATCTTAAATCTCAAACATAAGACAAAATGAGACAAGTATCTTACGTCTTCCTCTTCACCTTTTCTTTTTTTTTTTATCCCTCCCCCACAGTGCCAAGAAAGCCTCTAAAGAAAATTCTGCTCATGAATCTGCATAAGTGACAAGAATGAAGATTTTCCACACCAGGGAGGAGGAAAGTCTGTTCATCCCCTGGACTGGATGTTCAGAACCAAATATATAGAAATATTTATCCGCTGCTGGCTTTTTGCCTGCTGTTCCTTGCTATCTTAGGAGATTTCTTGTAAGGAAGTCTCAGCATACAAAGTTACTAACCATAAGATACATTATCCAAATAGTAAAAAACAAAAAGAAATCTGCAAAACAACTTGCCAAAGGCTTAAGTGCTGGGAAGGAATAATTAATTTTGCTTAATCATGGTGCCTTGTGACAAGGTTTCTTGACATCAAGTCCTCTATAGCAGTTTTCTAGTATTTATTGAAAGGAAGCAAAGCCCTGTACCTGGCTTTTCTTTCTTTTCAGGAGTCTTCTGAAACTGGACATGGTTTTTTTCCCTGTCTTGGCTAACTGATTTTTCAGACACTTCAGTGGCTAGAGTTCATTGTCTTCGAGTGTGTGTTTAGCAAATGAGTAGGTTTCTCATGTAAAAAAACCACCTTTGCTTTGTGTATTACTAAAAGATGTCAGGGACTGACTTAATATGGGGATGAATTTTCTAGTTTGTGGTTATGAATGTGTTCTATGGGGTGTAGGTGCCAGTGCTGCTTAGCAATAGGTATTATCTGTTAAGCTATATACTTCTATGCAGGTTACCCTGGAATAAATAGCAGTTGTAGGAGAAGGCAGCAATACCAGTGTCCTGTGCAGACATTCAACTTTTTATCTGTGCTTCCATTCCTTGAAAATGAAACTGTCTAGCCTCTAACACTGTGTAAGGAGCTGCAAAGGAATTAAGCTACCAGAAACTGCAGGGAACAGATTTTTTTCCCCCTTTTTTTTTCTCACCACTTGCTTGCATCCCGTATGCCAAAACTGTGACAGTTTCTCTGCTCTTTGACACCGAATGTCAGCCATGCAGCTGACTAGCTGCTGTCTGCAGTCTTCAGTGCAAGTGAATACACTTGATAGTTGACAATCATGCTCATGCTTCCCTGTACTGGAATTGTGACTGCCAGTGTCCCACCTTGGTTTGTTGCTTGGCTGTGACACAGTCCTAGATCCTGGGAGCTGCTTGGTTTTCTGACATGAGGTGGAATTTAGTGAGGAGCAGGAGCTGTAACAGTTAATAGGAGTCTGGGTGATGCACAAGAAAGAATGCTCTGAAAAACACTTGGACATGCTGCAAGTTGCCAAAAAAAGATATATTGAAGGCATTTTGCTTCCCCTTTAAGTAACATATAATTTTTCTAGTGCTCTGAAACATTCAATAGCCCTCTTCCAGCTGTTGATGCTGGATTTTGTAGTCTCTTCCTCCATGTGCAAGGCAGTGTGGAGGTGGTGATTTCTCCAATGTCATCCCATCTTGAAAGCAAACCCAACATATATGTGTTTATATGCAGTTTATTTTTTTCCAGCTGTGGCTGCTAGTATATTTGGGGATAAAAGTCTTAAACAGTGCAATATGTTGGAATATTAATAACTCTGAAATTGCTCACATTTGATTTCCTAACTCTTAAACTACAGCAGAGATGTGATGAGTCCCTGAGGGTGGAGTTGAGTATTGAGCCACTGCATTTGAGACCTCTAAAAATAAATACAATGATTTATTCCCTCTACACTTCACATTTTGTTGCAATTTTCTCCTAAGAGTTCTTTGGAAATAAAGTGTTTGAACAGGTGTGCTCTTAATACAGGATCAAATACAAACACATACAGAACTTGGATACAAAATCGTGAAAGTTCTTGTACATGAGGACAACATGATTTAGCTTTGGATGTTATTTATTAGCTGTAAATAAGATATTTATGTGTGTAAAGGTAGTTTGTATATATTGCTGAAGTTGCTGACAGTCTCTACAGTAATACAGTTGTGTAGTATTAATCCTGTATATAGCTTTCAGATATTTTTATCAACAAACCACTTACACTGCATTATTTCTTATGTGGTTAATACATTTTTTAAAAAAGAAAGCTCCTCAGTTTTGTACAGAATGGAAACCTATGGTTTTAATAAAATTCTCAAACTGATGCCAAAGTCACTAGTTTATTTTTGATGAAACAATTTGCTACATATCTTTTATGTGAAGGCCACAGCCTTTTGCTTGGATTCTAGGGTGAAAAGATGGAGTAAGACTATTTTTTTTAAATTTTTTTTTTAAAGCAATGTGTGATTTATTTTTTTTAATTTTTTTTTTTTTTTTTTTTTTTTTTTTCTTCCCCTCTTTAATTTCCTTTTGGGAAATGCAGCAACCGTATGTCAAGACATCAAGGAATTGCTATGTGCCACTAAGTATCCCCATCACAAGAGAAATATCTGGTTACCTGCAGTTTGCGGTTTTCAAGTTTCATGCCCTTTTAAGAACAGCTCTTACTTCAAAAGACTCATTTCCTCTTTTTTAGCAAATATCAGAACTATGGTGTTCTGTTCCTTGCTGTACCAAAATAGGGATGTCCTGACCCTATGGGTACAGTGGGTACACCAATCCCTTACCACCACTACTGCTTAAGGGAGTAACTGGAAAAAATCACTTTGACCCACATATTGTGAGTACAGATGTGCTCAAGAGTGGTTGTCACCAGAACAGTTTGCTCTGTGATACACAGGAAGGCTCTTAGAAGGGGGGAGCACTGGAATTAAGGAGACTTCCAGTGACATGCATGTGGGAGACTGTATTAGGAGTACTTAGAGAGGCTTTGAGTTGACTTGGGAGACTCTACTTCCAGCACTCTTACTTGGTCAAAGAAACTGCTCTTTGATAGGAGCAGAGCTTCACTTGTGAAAGTAGAGGGGATGTATGCCATGGAAAAGGGATGGGGACAAAGGCAAAGGAAGAGTGGAGGGAGAAGGATGAAAGAGGAGCAACTGCAGGGAGAAGGGAAGGGGGAGTAGGGTGTATCCTGGGGGAATTAACGAGAGAGGGAAGACAGGGGAGAGCATGGGAATGGTGGCAGTAGATGTTCTAAGGACCCTCCTGCTTTCCCTGTGTCTGGTGGGGCTGGGAGACTAGAAGGACTCCTACAGTTTTACAAGACAAGGCCTGTGACCACATCTTCTAAAAGCACCATGATATTACTTGTTACTCTTAAAGCCACAGCATCCTCACTACACTAAACACATTATTAGGTGAAGCAGAGAAGTAGTTTTTGATGCAGGGATAGTAACTCTGGTCTCCCTGAGAGTCTTCAGAGCTGGCCCTTTACTCTTGCATCTTGCTCTGCAATACCCAGCCACATCAGGAAAGGTGATGATCCCTGCTCACCCTGCCAACTACCTATGGAGACGGCTGTGGGAGGGATAGACTGTCCCATGGTTAATCAATGTTTTGAACAGGCAGAAAAAGCCAGTCTTAGCTGGAAAGTAAGGATGAAAAAAAGGATTTCGGCCAATGTACCTGCAAGGCAAGGAAGTCCTGACTCAAGTACCTAGATTTTATTCTCACATACTTAATTCTGAGAAATTTTTGAAACCAACAATGAATGTGCTGTCTGTCTCCATACTCAAATTAGCAGTTCGGTAGTCATGTTATTTGACTCCCCTGCTGAGGCACTATGCGGCACCTGGTTTCATGTCAGGGGCACACACATTAAACATTAGATTGCAGGGGACAAAAATAATAGCTTACCACCTGAAGTCCAAGATTAGTTCCCCTATAAAAGCTGAGAAAGCACTCGATTGATTCAGCAATGAGAAAACTATTCCTCTTTCCATGTCTGTAAAGTGGGTGGTTGATTTCTGTGAGCCTTGAAATCATGAAGGCCTGTATAAATCCCACACCTTTGTATACTAACACTTTTTTTCCTTCATGAAAAGTGATGACTAGCTATGGAAAATGCTTTTCTCCCTTCAGATATAGTTGCATGTCAACTTTTTTCCTGTGTGTTTTGAACAAAATGCCAGAAACTTGCTGCTTTGGATGAGCAAGACATTGCAAATGTGTTCTTTCTTAAGCTGGTAAAAAACAGACATTAAAAGTGAATTTTCAATGGAAGGGGAGAATTAAAGTAGGTGTAGTATTTTCATTTTTGTTTACAGTTGTCAATGCAGGGCTGTGCATATTCTGGCTCTGTCAGTCCAAACATAGCAATATGAAAATCCTCAGGCCCAAGGGGACCAATCCAACAGCTACCAGGTCATCATTCAGGAAACAAACTTCCAGCTTCTTTTGCTGCCTCTTTCTAGAAAAGTCTTTTAGTCATGTCTTTTGTAGCAGGTCTGGAAAGTCACTAGTTCACACATAAACAAATAAAGGGATTAGCATTCTCCAGTGGCTGAAGGAGAACAAGGAAATGAGAAGAGGAAGGGAAGGGAACCGTTTGGCAGAACATCCTATGTAGAGCTTGTCTCAACAATGCCTTTATATCCATGTGTGGTGCTATCTCTGCTCAGCAACACTCGTGATGCTTCCCTAAATCATTTCAAGTTAGCTCAGCCAGAACAATGCATCCATATCAGAAAAGCAGATGCTAAACAGGACCCACTTTGGGTGTAGCAGGTGTTAGCATATGGGTGCAGTGTATGTCCAATGATGTAATCTCCCAACCATTCATGTCAGATAAACACTGTGTTCTTCATTGTAGGCTCTTCCTGTGGGAAGTAACCTGATATCATTAGTCTCATTTCTCGCCAATGACTCTGGAGTGTCTCTCTTACTGTTCATCGCTCCACCATGTCGAAACACTCGGTGAGCAGTGAGACAGACTGACTGGCCATGTGTCTGTCCTCAAAAGCGCCAGGAAGTGAGGACACGTCTGACATTGCTCCACCTACCAAAGGTTTTTGTACCAACAATTAGCTGTAAGCCTGGAATCTTCTAAGGAGTGAAACAAGGACACTCCGAAACAGAGAGGACTGCCAGTGCCAGTTTCACTTCTTCGTATGCACAGGCACTCCACAGAAATTAGGAGCAGTAGGAACAGATTCCCATGCTAGAACAGGTTGACAAGATGCTAAGAATAGCCACACTTTTTCAAAAGAAGCATTAAAAAAAAATACTTCAAAAGGTTTCTTTGCCAGGTCCTCAGGCTATGGTGAGGCCTTTGCTTCCTTCCCACGACATTCTGCATTCGGGAGCTTTTGAGGTTTCCTCCTGCAGCCTAGGAGATTGCTGCTGCATAAGGCTCCCTTAACCCTTGGGATTAAAAACTTCTCCCATGGCTGACTCGGGATACGAAGAGAGGGCTACCAGGTTTGTGTTCCTGGTGAAAAGGTAAACTCTGTGAGGCCTAATCCAGACCTCACTGAGGCTGGAAAAAGTAATTTTGTTGACAATGTGGGTTCTTGAGTGCTTTCCTAACACCTGGCATGATACCCCAGTTTTAAAATGAAAGCATAGCTCAGACTTTCTTGCCTTTGCTCCTCTTATGCATCCCTACCAAACTGAGTGCATACAATGCCAGGTCATGATCTGCTCAGGCACTAGGTTAAATACGAGCTCTGTGTGACTTCTTACAAATATTCCTAGCATCTGTTGGCCAGTACACACTTGCTTATCTATGGGATCCCAGAACAAACAGCATAATTGCAGTGATGTAAATAGCACCCAATTAAATTTAAAAAGAGGAAAAAAAAAAAAGAGAGAAAGACATAATACCTCATTGATGCATTATATCCCGCTCACTGCTCTGCATGGTACGCTACCCCCATGTCTTGGGTGGTGTGCCCCTTTCAGACTCTTGGTCTGAAACCAGGCATGGTCACGCTGATTCTTAAATTCCTCACTGTTGCCAAGGTGCAAAATAGCAAAGAGCTAGAGCAGGTGGTTTCTTGGATCTGTAGCAGGAAGGTTCAACAGCCAGGAAGCTTCACAGAAGTCTAAATTTTGGAGCATTATGTTATATGTCAGTGACAATTTTGAGAGAAATAAAACCAAAATCAAAACAAAACACAAAAGCAGAAAGAAAGACCAGAAATGTCTAAGAAGCAAGAGGGAAGAGGAGTCTTTGGTGTTGCAGCAGGTTGTACAGTACTGTACCGTAATGTAGTGACATAAGCCATACCAATACTAGCACAGTAAAGCTGTTAAGCATTCCCTTGATTTTAAATATACATTCTCCTGACATCAAGAAAATGGGTGTGTTTACCTGAGGCTAGGTATACACTTAAGCAGATTAAGTGTAGATATCTATTAAAAATGTTTACTCCATAACAAACCAATCCTAAAGAAAAGTGTATAAAGAGCCATTATAGAAAGATCACCCAGACTACAGAAAGAACAAGATATAAACAAAGGTTAAAAAGTAGAAGCACATATTCAGCTGGTTAGTTACTAAGCAAGAAGAATAAATTAAGAGGAAGAGGAAAAGCAAGGAAGAAGAGCTCTGCCTTAGCAAATTATTCCACCCAGAACACCCACCCACATATTCTTGAATGTAATCGAGCTATTATTTATATATGACTAATTTTCTCCCTTTTTAACGTATTTATAACGCAGACACAAAATTAAGCCAAATTTGCTTGTTTATCTTGGCAAAATTTTGCCCTTTGCTTGCAAGGTTTTTCAGTACAAGTAAAAAGTAGATCTTAATCTCTGTGATTTTATTTCCCAAGCCTTAGACAGGAGACACAGTCCAGGCTCAGTGCAACAGAAAGACTCCTTCCAATCTCAGTCTTCTCTTAATGTCCTGAGCACAGAGCAGTGAAGGAGTAAGCAGATGCCTACATAATGGACAATTCAAGAAATAGAAGATGCTTGCCGTTTTCCCTTCCCTTCCCTTCCCTTCCCTTCCCTTCCCTTCCCTTCCCTTCCCTTCCCTTCCCTTCCCTTCCCTTCCCTTCCCTTCCCTTCCCTTCCCTTCCCTTCCCTTCCCTTCCCTTCTTTTTGTTTTCTATTTATAGAGCTTTGTTCATCTGCCTTGCTGTAGTTCTTTGTTTTTCTTTTTACATCAGTGAATTTAAAGACCCTGGGGAGAAATTAGGGAAATGCTGGGGGACATTGTTTTGACAGTAGTATACTCCCTTACTTAATGCATGTACATTTAAATTTGGAGCACAAACACAATGTCATTTTTGTGGCTGGATGTTTTTTAATGGAAGGCTTAAGCACAATCATGCGTCATTTTTTGCCCTCTGCATTTGAAAGCATCATTTTGAATTTGCATGGGAGGCACCAGAAGAAGGCAAGAGGGCAGACCTTCTATATGAAATTTATTTGGGGCTTTTTGTCAGTGCTCAAACAGGCCTGAGACATTTCAGTTACTCAGTGTAACCTCTTTTGAGTGACTGGTCCCTAATCATCACTTTATTTGTTTTCAGCCATTCTCCAACAGGATCCCCATGGTGGCACCTTGTTAGATGTCAATGTAATAGTCCCATTGCCTTCAAGACTTCCTTGAGCATCTTAGGGGTAGCAATAACTGCAGTTACACAGGAACATTTTCTTCCAGATAAAGTGTAACCAAGTTGGCAAAAGGCTCTGAAAAGTAGCTTTTACATAACCAGAGAGGAGAACTTGTATTTCCTCACCATGCTTGGACAACTTTTTGTAGGTATGACTAAGCCTGTATGACCTTCTCCCCAAACTTACACTAGCTTGCTGCTGAATCCTCTTTTCCATTTCTCCATTAATTTCTTTTTTGACGATGTTTGCAGAATTCAGCATTCTTCCTCCTATCAATGCCCCTGCGCTCCCTGCTCCATGGCCTCATAGAAGTTTGGTGAATTTCTGTGTTACTCTGCAAGACTATCCCTCCTTCAGCTAGGAGATGAGCCTGCATCTGCTACTTCTCTAAGGATTCTGCAAAATATTTTTGCCTTTTCTATTAGGTTCCCTTGAACTCTGGCTTTTGGTCTAAAAGCCACCACAGTGAGACTACAAGATAGGTGTTTCTAAGTCCTCCATGAGTTGATCACCTAACATATCAGAAGAAGAGGAGCTACTTGTGAAACCATCTTCTGTCAATTGCACTGTATGTTCATATAAAAAAATAGCAGTAGTCTCCGATGTGGATTTTCCTCTGTGCAATTTGATGGCATCTTGAGGACTCTGGATCCATATCCTATAAAGAATATTGTCGTCACTCCCTGTCCTGTTTTCTGTAGTATTTACTGCTGATGTACATACTGTGTTTTTAAGCAGGGACGCATTTCTCCCTACAAGGTCTTGTATTTGTGCTGCTGGGAGGATTAACTTTTACATGCTTGCATAGTGTTAATCAAAAAACCCCACAATGTACATTTTATATAATTGAGTGTGACTCTTACATTCAATGTTTCTAGAGATGAGACAAAGAATATCAAATCCTTGAAGATAAACACTTTCATCATTGAATTAAGAAGCACACTCTGTATTGGACTGAAGGAAAGGTTGTCCATAGAGTACACATTACATTAAGTTCAGTTCTTTCCTACCACTGTGTCAGACTAGACTTTCTTACGTTACATGAACTGATGGTGTGCGGAAATACATTCAGCTGTTTGTGGAAGAGATGCTTGAAGATTTGGAACATGAGTTTGATGAAACTCCATAGGTATATTAAAACCAGTTTGATTGCAGCAGCAGAGGATTAATTGTCTGCTCCTACAAGTCAAGCTTGGTCAGTGATACATTTGAGCCTAATAAAACTCCAGTAATTGGTTTCCTTAACTATTTTTTGAATGATACAAGTCTTTTCTATATTGATACATTTTAACTTTTAAAGAATCAATACAGCCAAGTAATGAAGGACCATCACATTAAAACAGAGATATTAAGACCTCTTAGTCCTTTCTCTTGGTAAATGCATGTCGTAAGCAAGTGAAACATCTTGACCTGCTAGAGCACATTAATCACTGGTTTAGCACTCAAAAGAGGGATTTCAAGTGCTGCTACTTTGGGGGAAGGATCACACAGCTCTCTGCCTTAAGGAAAGCCAACTGCAATGTGGCATTAGCTATGCCAGGCAACAGATAGTGGATGCAAAGCTTAGAGCAGAGTAGACTGGATCCAGGACCAAGAGTAAACCATATCTTTTGGTTAAGGATTGTTACAGGAGAACACATCACAAGGCAGCTTCTGTCAACAGTATTTCTGTTGTCTTTACCAAAACACTTTCATTGAATTGGTAACTTTGATTCTGCACCATCTTCTCCTGTAAGAGAAAACCTGCCAATGCTGCTGTGACCATGCACAGACATGTGAAGTGCTATAAATAAGGGTAGCCAGGCACATAGCTCTTTAGTATGAGCAGACTAACAAGAGACATGTCGATATTCCTCCTACTTCTGCTGAATTAACAACAAGCGTACAAACCTGAGAATAACTTTTCCAGAAAGGAAGAAAGGTCCAGTGTAACACCCTGAGCAGCTGGAAGCAGCCAGGGATGATGCAGAGGAGGAAAAGACACTGGACAATATTTAGGCTTCAGCCATTGCTGTGTGAAAGACTAATGTAATGTAAGAAAGGTCTTTTCAGGAGCACGAGTGAGTAAATACTGTATCATTCACTTGCAGTGTTTATCAGCACCTTTCACATTTGTTAAAGTTCAAAACCAGTGAGGGAAAGGGAGAGAGGAGAAAAAAACTTTCCTAGTAATTCAGTACCCTGAAGACTGAATGCTGAAGATAAGCTAGTCACAGCTGTGCAGTGCTGGGATACCATGCATGCTCACCCACCCAATCCCGTGAAGTTGTGTCAGTTAGTTAGCTGGGTCCTTCTTAGAGAGTGACAGCACAGCTAGATCTGAGCTCCTCAACTTCTCACTGCATCCATTACCAGACATGTTGTCTTGGATTATTACTGACCCCAGATCTTCCTCTTCTCCCCCAGGCAGTGTGAGAACAATCCGTCTTCCTTAAAGGCATAGAGGCATAACAGTAAGCTCAGGAATCTCATCCTTTCCTCTCTATTGTGTTCACAAATTGCAATTGACAGTCAGAGTTTCTAGGCTCAGAGGTTTTTCTTCTTCGACTGAAAAATACTTCAGAATAAAGCTGGAGGTGAAAGCGTCCTTTTACAGCACTACCAAGTACACTCCCAGGGATATGCATACAAAGGCAGCCTTGCAGGAGGGCCAGTGGTCTGGTATTGTACCCTCCCTGTGGATGTTTGAGGTCCTGCTGATATGAGAAGAATGGACTGTCAGTCTCCTTTGCTAGACTTGTCCATGACATTTCTGCTCAATGTACTACAATGTACTTACTATACAGGGCATACATACACACACATTTTTTAATTTCCTGACAGCCCTGGCCAAAAAAGACTTCTAGAAGCCATGCACAAGCTCTTCATGTTGTATGGAACAGCTGTTGTGTTGTTTCAGCTGTTCTGGGAGATCTGCTGTGCAATCTCGGTATATGAGGTGGACAGGTTTAGGAGCCTTTGCTTCTCCTGGAGATACAGACCTTTGACTACTGCTCTGTAAAAGACATCTCCTTTGTACACTTTTCACAGGAAGAAGAGAGGCCCTGAGCCTGGGGTATTTTCTCAGAGCTGTGGGTAGGCTTCATGTCTGCCTCTGACCACGTGTTGAAAATGGCTCTTACATGTTATCAGTTCCTGGGAGACTTGTTTGCCTCCCTCAGTGGCCCCATGGTAAGCAGATAAGTTGGTGAGAGGAGGAGAGGGCTCAGTCAGAAGTGTAATCTCGAAGGAATGACGTAGAGATGTCTGAGAGCCGTAAGAGGAGCTGAAGTGCCAGTTGCTCTTTTTAACAGTGGTAATGATGAGCTGGACCCCAACATCACATATGAAAACCACAGGGTCTGCAGATGTGACCTTCAACTTCTGGTGTGGGTAGACATGGAGCAGGTAGCATGAGCAGGCAGAGAGGGGAAACACTTGCTTTGGAAGAGGAAGCAATATGAAAACAATATAGGCTAGGAAGAAATGTCATGCAAATAGCATGAGTGGGCAGTGAGAAGTTACTCACTGCATCTTTGTCACATTACCCACCTTCCCAAATATATTTTGACCCCTGCCCCTCGCCTACAGATGAATGCTCAGGCGCACAGCTGTTTCCAGTGCCTTCCTGGTCTCTCTCTCCATTGTGGTCACAATCCGACCCTCTTATGTATTCTGGCTGGCTGTTCCTTTTCTGCAGAAGCTTTCCCTGAATGAGTCACATGGGGGAAACCAGAAAGAAGTAAAGAGGAAGCTATACAAATATATGTCAAAGAGCCCATGCCAGTCACTTCCACCATGGAAATGAAACCTTCCTTTCTTTCCAGGGGAAAGCAAGGCTCGAACCCTCTGAGATCAGCAGCCAGTAACAATCCTCTCTAAAAAATCACTACATACACATATGTATGTATACATTTGTACATGGATTATGTACATATTTGCATACTGACTCCTCTGAGCTCCTTTCCCCACTTAGCTTTTCATTTGGAGAGCTGCTGCCTGACAGCCACCAAAAAGCAGCTCACCATGAGACTAACATGAGAAGGGAGTTAAACAATGCCGCTGCTGCTTCAAGGGAGAAAGGTTACTTTCGGACAAATTCCTGCTGAAGCGGCAAGATGGCTATTTGCATGTGACTGCTGCTTGTGCAGGGGTGAGCACAAGGTTTGGTGCTGAGTGAAGATGCTAGGCTGTTTCGAGCGCTTGTCTTTAGAAGTAACATGTCTGAAAGAATTGTTTTGGCTATGAACATGGGCAGTCAGAAAATAATCTCAGATGGAGCTTAAAGACTGATTTTTTTTTTTTCCCCAAGACACTGCTGGTGAGCATAGGTTTGAACTGGCCTATTATTTCCTTTTTATTTTTTTCCCCTCACTTTGTTTTCTAGGCACTTGTGGGTCCACACCTTCCTACAGCTTGCCTATCCAACAATCATTAATGAATTTTATTCTCATTAGAGTCTATTTAAGAAATGCAGAACAGAGATAGTGGGGTAGATTAAATGACTCACCTACAGAAACCATGGATGATTCAGCAATTGAAAGCAAGTCTTCCAGTGCTCATAAAAATTCTTTCATCAGTCTCTTTCCTGCCAGGCATTTTGAATGTAATTAAGAGTAGAAAATAATTTTCCAGTCACCTCAGATCCAAATATGTTAAAAATTGGGATCACTGTAAAAAGGTATGATGGCAAAAGTCAGTTAAAGATCACTTTCAAGAGCAAGTCAAGACCTAGAAAAGAAAAGTGAACAAAGCAACATCTTCATTTGATCAACCCTTCTTTCCTACTTCTGATCCCTGGTCACTACACTGTTTCAGGGAGCCATTAGCGTGGCATTCCTTGGGTCTGAAAGGCTGAACCCTTCTACGTTGAGGATTGCAGTAGAGCATTTCTATAATGTCTTGAGGTAATTTCCACATGAAAATTATGCTTAACCCTGTAGTAGGAGCTTTGGTTTTCTCACTGTTAGACAATGGGTCTTCTTCCACTTTCTTCCCACTCCTTGCCCCACTGTTACAGACCAATAACCCTGCAGTGAGATCTTGGACCTCAAGACTAGGTGGGCATGGACGTCCTTTGGGACAGGATGGGACCTTGTTTTCCCCAGGCTGCCAGAGTAGCCCTATGAGGGAGAGAAAGACCTCTACAGGTGGTTTATGTGTGACTTTGTTCACACTGGTGTTCCCAGCCATGCTGCTTCTATATGAGGTACTCCTCTTGTCTGGAAAATCTTTCAGGGCATTCTCAAGAAAGGGAAATTTATTATTCTGATCCTACTTGATGGCTAACAATACACAAAATTCATGCTATGTGGCTGTCAAACCTAGGAGGTTCGCTCGAGCAGCAGCCTAGGATGTACCCCGCTGTGCTGGGGAGACTTGTGGGAAATTTCCTTCCTCACATCTCCAGTCTAGATGGTGTCAGCAGTGTACCTGACACTCACCCAAAATCTCAAGACAAAATAGCACATGTGTATCATAGAACAGGTAGTTTAAAAGTGGGAGGCCTTGACACAAGAATTTTAGCTGCCGAAAGATTACATGGTTCAGAAGTAATCAGACATGTTCATGGAATAAAGTCCATATAGTGCTGTCATGCACAGCAATACTGCTTGTAGTAATGGAAATCCCTGGGCATCAGATGATTGGAGACTGGGAAAGCATCTTGGAGAAACTTGGCTACATTTGCTCTGTTCTGTAGGTATTTGCTGTTAGCCACTGTCAGAGAAGGATTCCCAGCTGGAAAAACTGTAACCTGGTCCAGCCGTTCTCAGACCCTGAAATGTGAAACTTCCCAGACAGATAGCTACACAACTAATATATTCGATTTTCTATTCTAACAAGTTTAACACTTTTTGCCTTAACAGAAATTCAAAATATTCTATAGTGACAGTGAGGATTTCGGTTTATAAAGTGAAGGCCTCTGGATAAACTGAGAAGTCTAGCACAGAAGTAAAATTTTTGTATCTAGCTGTACACCAACTGTATGCAGGTGCACAGTGTGTTAAATGCACCAACTATTGCTAAAGTGTTTATACTGAAGTGCAAGGTACACAGTCCTTGAATGTTCATTTGTTAACATGTTGAATGAGTTAGACATTAAGCTAAGGCTTTGCAATGGGTCTTTGCTCATTTTCTCTGTTTTTGTCCTGCACTGTGGCTCAGTGTGCCTAGACCCCCTGTGAGAACCACTCTGTCTGATACAGCCCAAGTGTCTCACTGGGTAAATGAGCATTAAGAGGATCCCAGATCCCAGGACAGGGAGATGACACAGAGGCTAATTAGCAGTTTAGGAATGTCTTCACCCTCAGTGGGTTTTGATTTAATGGTTTCTCAGCTCATGAGAAAACATTTCTCGTTTGTTCCGTGCTGAGGGAAGATTGCTCTTGAGGCAAAGATAACTTATTTCTGGAAGCCTGAAATCATTATGTTCCAAAAGCTGTACATACTGACTTCTCCCCAGTGCCAAGTAACAGATGCTATCATGGGAAAGATGTCCTCTTCCACCCTAGTCCCAGCAGGCAGAGGTATTGGGCCCTGTGAAAGTGTAGAAAAAGTAAGGGATAATATTTAGGTACAGCAGCCCAGTAGCAGGCCACATGTGATTCACAAGTTAGCATTTTCCTATTTTCTTTTGTTTCCACAGATTATTCTGTGTTTTGCGTTTCTTCCTCCCCTATGCTAGAGAAGGAAGACTCTCTGATGGTGGTGTGGTGTCAGAGGAATAGAAGTTCTGAGAACATGAATTTCCTTCACTCTGTGAGTTATGCTGTGGGGTTGCCCACAGAGTAGAGTGATGGGTCTTTACACCCTTTTTTCTCTCCTGAGTAGGCAAGGAGCACAGCCAGCCATGTTTATGATTAGCAGCCCTCATTAAAGGACTACGAAAAGAGCAGGGCTGTGAACTTGAGGAGAGCACATCAGTGCAAGCACATGCAGGACTGAGAAGAGTGCACCAAACCAGAAGTGGCATGTATGACTGCTGTGTACACTGCTGCAAAATACGTACTTTACCATCCACCTGCTTGTGCAAGTCTTTCCAGAGAAATTGCAATTGCAAGAAGCACAGCCAGCTGCCTCTGACATAGAAAATTGAATGCATGCCTGTTTAGCAGTGTGTGTATCCAACTGCTCAGCTAGCTCAGTCCCCATTTTACCTCTGCGCCTGAGCCCTCTTGTTGATCATGTTGCACACACGTGCCATAGTTCCTGGGCTTCCTTCTGAAAGGTAGCTGTTGTAAACACAGTTTGGTCTAAGTTGGCTGACTGTCTGGACTGAGTTGTACTATACTGCACTGTACATACATGCAAGTCCGTCAGCCTTATCTCAACAGGACTTGCATGTTCTTGCCCCCCTCAAGACACAGATCATCCAATGTACATACCTAGTAGCATGGCATGGTCATGGTGAACTGCAAAAAGGACCTTCTTGCTAGCAAGAAAAGAAACAACTGCCCCAGAACAAATACAGTTAAAATAACAAAGAAATGACTTGTTAAGTCCTGGGGATATGGGCCACAATATACAGTGTGGATGAAACAATTCTACATGAAAAAGTACTGAGCCTACACCAGTTAGGGATTGGATTTGGGTTCATGTCTTAACCTTGTTTGTAAAGGCAGTATGAACAGATCCAGTTTAAGGCAGAAAAAGGGAAATAGTCAAAGCATCTTCTTCCCTATACCAACAAGTTTCTAATACACACCTGCTCTGTTAATCTATTCTTGCTTCTTGAGAAGAGTGTAATTCTCTGGCATGTATCTGTCGTGACTTCTCTAAGAGCAATGGAGCAGAGCAGAAAAGTGCTGGGTTCAGCACTAAGAGACAGCTAAGCACCCTGTGATACACACAGAGATTCTTCAGGGGAGACATATAGAAGAAAGAAGTGAGACAGAAGCTGGAAATCAGGAGGCAGAAGAATTGAGATGTTAGGCATGGTATGATTACCACTTAGTATAGCCCACAGCCACTCCTTGATCATTCAGTTTATACAGTTGAAGGGTTCTTGGAATCAGATTAGTGCCTGTGATTAGTTTTGTTGTAACAATTGAATCTATCACATACCTAGGCCTCTTGGCAGCACTAACATGAGGCAGTCCTCACATACAGCTGTGTACAAACAAGGAACACAGGTAATTTCTCTTTGATCTGTCATATTTTTCTTGTCTGGTGACTGTTTTGATGCCTTTCCCTCATGGAGCATAGCTGGTAAATTAGAAATCCCTGCCTATAGAGAATCTTTGCTCATTAGAAAACCTGAAAAGAACAAAAAGGTGCAGTTTTATTATTGTTCTTCTTTCAGGTTCCAGCTCACACAGGTCTTCTGTGCCACTCAACCTATTGAAGTGCTGGGGTCTGAACCCCGAGCCCTGAATTAAGGTTGACATATGGGTGGTCCCCATGGTCCTTTAAGAGGAGGGGATGAGTTTGCCTTTTGGCTTTCCTCCAAGGTGCAGCTGGCCTTGTAAGGAAAGCCCTTGGGTAAACAAGCCCCAGGTGCCCTGCATTGGGTAAATGAGTGCCAGGTGTCCTGTTTTGGGCATAAAAGCTGGGACCACTTGCAGGAAGGGTGCAGTGTCTGTCTGTGAGGTGGATGCACTTTGCAGAGTTTCCTGTTGGGGAAGGACCTCCTGACTCTCCCTGCAACTGGGCCCCAGTCAGGTTTGGCATTTGCAAACACGGGCTTCGTGGGGGAACAATATGGGGCTACTTCTGTCCTATGTTATCAGCCCATTGACTTGGTTGTCTCCCATCTCTTCTATGGGAGACTTTGTTTCTTTGTTTATTCCACCTATTATTGGTCGTGCTGTGTTGTTCCTGAGGTCGCTGGGGTTGGTGTCTGTTATGTGTGATCTGTTTGACTTGTTTGTACCCCCAGCGATCATCCATATACTGACTTTTTTATGTGCAACAGAATCTGGTTACTGGATTGTTTTGCTGCTGGCTGTGTCCTTTGTGCTAGGCCTAGTGATTGGCAAAACACCTATCCAGCCATGTGGGAGATGTCAGACTGCTCATAGCTTCATTTATGAGCAGGAACTTGGAGGACTTTGGGACTATTTCACATCAGAGGACCAAGTTGGTGGACTGGAGAATTCTGCAAAATGCAGACAAGGTATGCAATGCCAGCAGACTTAGCTATCCACTTTTCTCCATCTTCTTTATTTTGATTTCCAGCTTGTTCCTGATGAGGATGCTGACTCAGACTGAACTTCTATATTCATGTCAGTCCCTTTTTCCAGTAGTAAGCTTGTCAAAGGTTGCACCACTAGGTTTGCATCTGCACTCTGTCACGGCTTGTTCCCTATAAAGACATCTGTGGAGTGTAGGAAGGCTGGCACTGCACCAAAACAATATGAACAGAAGTGGTGATTTATTACTTTTCCATATAAGGGTAAACAGAGAAGCTGGCAGATTGACACTGGTCTTCAGGAAAGGCACAGAACTGGAAAGGGGAGTGGGATAGAGCCTGCCCTATTACCCAGTCATTCCCCTGAGGTCCTATAACAGAGCTACACTCATCCACTGTGACCAGCTCAGCCCAAAGCAGAGATCCCATGATATCCACAAAGACTGCTCTCCACACTCCTCTGAATGCAGAAGTTGTCCCTCCCATGGAGAAGTCTTCTTCTCTCTATTTGGCACCCATTAACCTTGAAACATACTCAGGCCTGAAAGTGACACTACCGAGTTAATTAACGATTCCTACCACAGATGAGCTTATGGGAATTAGTGGAGGGTCCTCAGGGAAAATGGGCCTCAGCCTTTGCAGCTAACAAGGTAGCTTCGTAGGGGGGTGGTGTGGGTTAGAAATGTCTGCAGTTGTTGCTGTTCCCCACACTTCTTCCCAGTCCCACTCCCTGGCCCCTCAGGCAATCTCACAAAGAGACAGTTTTCTGTTATCTGATGACAATACAGAAACAGGAGAATTCATGCTTCACCTATCAGCTTGGAGACCTGATGTAGCACATACAGCAGCAGGACTGGAGAAGATCTAAAACCAGCTCTCTGGGTGATATTTGCTGCTGTGTCCTACTTGTTTCTTAGGGATGGAGTTGCCAGGCTAAGACAGGAGCTCTCGTAAAACTGGAAATCATTGTCACCTGAAGACAACTAACTGCTGTTTTCAGTGGGTGGGATTCTGCCAGGTTTCATTCAGGCAGAAGGGGTTGTAGCTCTTCCCTCATCTTGGCCAGCCTGCACCATTTACAGAGAAATGCATGGAGAGATTTAAAACACGGTAAGAGTTCCCTCTACAGGAGTGAAACAATAATGTGCACATCTTTCCATGCTCTGCTAGAGCCAGGGCTCCATCTTCTTTACAGGTGTAAGCTGACAGAGGGATAAACCCACTTATGAATTCTACTGCCCACGCACAAGCAATGAAAGCAAAACAGTGTCAGCTGCACAGCAAAAAGCCAGCAGAGCCTTCCAAGGCCAATAATGGCAAAAGGAAAGAAAATGTACCTTTTAGCTTAATCTAAACACAGTTAACAGAAATCTGCTGCTAGAAAGGAAGAAATCACTGTTATTGCAAAAACTGTAAAAATCTTTCGGAATGACCGTGACATTGTGCTAGATGTTGTGTATACTTCCCCTGCAGGGTCCAGCAGCTAAATAGGAGAGAGAAAAGGAAATCAAGGCACAGCAAAAGGATTAGGCTGTGGTCAAGGTCACACAGAACGGCAGTCACATAAACAGAACTTATTTGTATGGAGTCATCATGTCCCCAAGTCTTCTAACTCACCATTTTTTTCATTAATATTGCTTTAGAGGAACTCAGTTTTAGAAATTCTTTTGTTCCATATTCTTCAAATATTGCAAGATCATTTCTATTTTAAGAAGTATGCAGCATTATGGAAAGGTTGCATGACTTTATGAATAAGATTTAACTGTTTGCTCCTTTTACTTGGAACTCTGACCACAGTAGGAACACTGTGAAGACATAGCCTAATGTAGCAGCTGAATTAATGTTTCTTGTCTTAGCAATAACTGTCCAGAATCTCAGTGGGAAAAGCCATGGGATTAAGTTGTCCGATTTCCAAACCAAACATGTGTGAAGGCTGAAGAGACCAGCTCACTTGCACTGGCAAAGAAGACAGCAAATGCCTAGCTGGGAGGAGAATCAATATTTTCAGAAGGATTTTGTATTACAACAGACTAATTTACACAGAACTCTTTAGTCTGGGCTCTTCAAAAGAGACCAGAGGAGATAGTCATACAGCTCCCATTTACAGACATCTGAAACTTCCAGCTGCAATAAAAGCATATTATGCTTTGGCCTTCTCTATAAGCATAATGCTGCCTTGCACTCACCTGATATTTTTCATCCTGAGGGATGAATGAGATTTCTTCAGAAATATGTGTGAAGGATTGTTGATGTCATTTTACACATGAGGACAGAGAGACAAACAGAGCAAATGTTTGCACTAGTAAGGGCAAACAGCTGTGTCCAGGTTAAATCCTATGGATGAGTAGCATGCAGACACCCACAGTTAGAGACTGTGGGCAAACTCTAGCTCAGATGCAACCTAAGTACATAAACCTACTTGGGGTGAATGTCCAAAGTCAAAGAATTTACCTGCAACAGGATACAGATCACATTCTGCTTATTTGTAACACATGCCCAGAAAATGGTAAGTGAAAAATAGGAGACTTTACAAGAAAACATACAATTTTGGGGTTTTATTTTGTAAAACTGACTTATGATGTATCTGTCAGATATGCATATACACACATATACAGGTGTATATGTAAAATACCTTCTGCCCATATTTTTTATATATGCAATGATACATGGAGGAAAGTGGCCTGAGGAGTTAAAGACAGCTAGTGAACAGAAGATGCAGAGGTTTGCATGATCCAAATGACCTTTCCAAGTATTTGTGAAAGAACATTTAGATACTATTTCAAGGCAAGTAAAACAATAATAAATATGAAAGCCACAACAGTCTGTCTTCATGCTAGCTGCTTTGTTAAACACAGGCCTCAAAAGGTCAATGTAGACTTGATATCTCTTATTTGTTGTAGATTTGAGAGTTAAGATGTGATAAATAATCTGCAAGTTAATACAAGATATTAGAGTAGTGCCAGATCCTGCCCCATCGAGACTGCCTTTGTGACACAGTTTCATGAACCAATTCACCACAAGAAAATGGAATCTGAGGCAAGTGATAAAAAGAGAGTTCAGAAAGCAGCCTAAGGACGAGCCCAGTGTTTTGGAAGACAGCATCAGTCTCCCAAACTGTCTCTGTGACCCTGCACAAGTAATTTCAATAGTCTCTGCCTTTACATCTTCACCTATGAGACAAGGTTTTAATACCTATCCCACACCACTTTGTGTGCCTCTCAGATGCAAAGTTGAGAGCGTGTAAACTAAAAATACAGACACCCTGCCCCTCTCCCCCCCCGAAATTATAAATTTTATGAAAAGTGCATTATAACTGATACCATTGATATAGTTCCATGCAGTAGTACAATTTTGTTTATAATACTCAAGAAACAGGATTGTTGTGATTTTTGTCTGCTGCCCCATACAATAGTCTTAATCCTATCTAAGATGTTTGGAACCTGGTGTCGTGGTTTAGGTCAGGACAGACTAAAAGCACATGTTAATTAAATGCAAGATTTAATCAAGAGGAATCAGCTGAATGGATCCGCATAAAAAGTACAGTTTCTAAAAGAAAAGTAGATGAAGCACTTAAGGCTGTGGTCTAGTGGTTAGGGAGATGATGGGATAAAGGTTGGACTTGATCCTGGAGGCTCTTTCCAACTATAGTGATTCTATGATTCTATGTGTCAAATGATAACATGGGTGCCATCACATTCTTACTGATGTGACTGACAAAATTGTGGCAATGGTGTGGCTGACCAATAACTAGGAAACAAAAGGTTTTCTTGGAGTGATGGGAAGCTCAGGATCCCACTGTACCAAATCATCAGGAAAAAAACTCGTTGCATGGAGACTTGAGACTTTGACAAATAAGAAAGGAATTAGCAAATGCAGCTGACTGGACTCCATCCAAACCAGTCCATATGTCTGAAACATACCATACACATAAACAGAGGTCCAGTGGCGTTTATGGAGGAAAGCACCAGGAGACATCAGAGGTAAATGTCTTGGAAAACAAGAGCTGAGGCTACCACAGACGTGTGGAAAGAGACAGCATCCCAACAGGAGAGCAAATATTAGTCACCTGTGAGGGGATCAGGGCAAGATCTGAAGCGGTGGGCTTAGAGTCACAACTGCTACTGGCTCTTGTACTGCCATTGGATCCTGAAAGGACAAATGCCCTTGGGTTATAGTGTAACAAGTGCTGTCTAGAGTAAGTGGACAGTCCTCATTACCCAGCAGGCTCAAATAAGGAAACAGGGATATCTTGACCTGATAGAAGAGCTGATCTCAAGCTGATCTAAAAATTTTTGGGGCCTCATCCAAGGCATTACCAATACACTCAAGAAGCCTCTAATTGTGACAAGCTGTCCACACAAGATAGCTTGTCAGATGTCCTGTTCACACGTGGTTCTTTATAAATTATTGAGAGTCAGAGGGTATGAAAAGCTACCTTTTAGAGTCCCTTCCAGCATGTGATAAAGGTGGATGAACCTGAAGGGCAATTGAGTTGTTCAGAGAAATCCAAGCCACAAGACTAGCTGACTATATAGCATTATAGAGGAAATGGCCCAGATTATTCTTGCACATTGGCCACTAGGAGGGTTCACACAGTGAAAACAGAGGAATTACCAAAGACAAAGAAAGTCTGTCTGGTGGCTAAATTGTGTTTTAAAAAAAACACAGCATGAGAACTGGAAAAATGCAATGTACTGGTGCAAAACATATATGTCCATATTCCCAAGGAAAATGCCACCGAAGAACATGTCAATAATCAAGTGGTTCAAATCACCACAGTCAACAAAAACCTGGACTGACAACAGAAAAGATAATTTTTTGTAGCTCAAGGGGCCCATGAAACTTAGGAACATTTAGGAGAAGATGACACATACATCTGGGCAGATGTGGAGGGGTGGACTTGTAGACATACCATTATGTAAGGAGCAAAGGACAGTGAAATATGTGTGATAATCAAAAAGAAAGTTAAAGAATGAAAGATACTGAAGCACAAAAGATGTTGTTTGAACTCATGATTTGGAGATGTAGAATGCATTAGACTTTTGGGCATGACTGTTAGGAGACATCACTATGTCCTAAACATAGTAAAAATGACTACAGGCTAACTGGAAACATATCCAGTAACCTATACCACTACTACAAGTACACTGATAAGTCTGAAAAAAAAATTGTGCAGACATAGGACACACGAAAGAATTCAGTTGAACAGTAGCTCTCATTTCAAAAACAAAACAATGAAGTTATGGACAACTAAAACATGGACTTAAGTGGATGTAAAAAGAACTCTGATCATGAAGAAAAATACAATGTAAATAAGTAGTTCCAACTTAAGAAGTAAATGGGTGCAGCCTTTAGTAAACATAACAAAACCAGTTTCAGCAGTCACAATTTAAGCCCAACTATAATAACTTAATATCTTTGATAGTTCTTTTTATTTTGTTTTACAGTGATCCTTTGAAGAACAACTTGAAAAGAAGCAATTAGACATAGTGATAAAAGTTAGTTTCAGTGATGTTCTTTTAAATAAATATTTAAATAACAGAAAGAATCCAGAAGAGTGTATTGAGAAGATAAAAAGTTTGAAACAAAGGGAAAGTCAGCTAAGTGCTACCTGTACTTAAGCAGTCAAAAGCTGAAAAAAATGTGGGTATAGAAGTGTATATGAAGGCTTGAAATTTATAGTGAATAGTAAGATACAATCAAACCAAATTGAAAGTAACATTGAATGAAGATAACATAAATCAGCATTACAAGATGCTCATACTTAACTAATAACCAACAGATAGAAAAATGGAAAAGTTGCAACTGACTCTAGTACAAGTATCATTTAATAAAATTCTAACAATCCATTTTCCTTTGCTATACACCTCTTGTGCATTGTTTTCCTGTACTATGATGTCTGTGAAGATCTGCAGGTCATGTGGGGCACTGCAGTCTCCCAAAAAACCCCTTTTGTGTAAGTCCATGAGAGAAGATGGGGCTATGCTTCGAGCCCTCTAGCATCAACTTGCACCTTTCCATACAGGGTGGGAGGGAGCAGGGTGCCCTGAGCTCCTGTGTCCACTAAGACTTAATGGTCTAAAGCTCAATGAGTGCCAGGCCACTGAACTCATATAGTCCTGTAAGTCTTGCTACCCTCAGTGTCGTCTTCCTCATCCTTTTTCTCCACCTGTCTGGGGCCAGGACATCACTGTGGGAGGTTTACCAAAGCCAGCTTTTCTAGGCAAGAGCCCCTTTCAGGGTGCCAGGAGCCATGGGGGCTCCCCCAGGGCATCAGGTCAGGGTCTGGCAGCTAGGGCCTGTCCCACCACCCCAGCCAGGAGCTGGGCAGGCTCAGGGGCATCCTCAGCCCTGGGCATTAGGAACCTTGCAGAGGATGTCCTGAGGCCAGGCTGGGACATGGTCTCATGAATTTCCTGGCTCTGTGGGGCCTATGGCCAGGGCTGTGGGGAGCTGGAGGACAGCCCAGCTGTAGCATTGCTGGGGTACCATCTGATGGTCCTGTGGGGTGAAATTATGTCCTAGGTCATGCGTAGGGTGGGAGAAATCCCAGGGTTGAAGGGCAAGTATAGCTAGCCCTGTGGGTGCCCTGAGGGTGCCAGCAGTGTCCTTCACTGTTGCTGGAGTCCCTGTTCCCAGGTGGACAGGTCCTCAACAGCTGCACTACTGTAGCTCCATCACTGGCCACTGTGCCAATCGTCTGTCTGGCTCCAAGCTGCTGGCCTCTGCTCTGCAGCATCGTAATAACCAAGTTAGTAGCTTTTCCTCTACTCCTCGTCTAAAACAGTCTTTAGATTCTGCAACTCTGCTATTTAAAAGCAGGATGTGTTTTCAGCTTTGACATCCTTGCTGGTGTGTGCATCTGTTTCTCAGTCTCTCTTCTAGCCTGGCGGAAGAACACTGCAAGAAGCAAGCCCTCTTTGTGTGGAGGCCAGGAGAAGGAGAGGTAAAGCACACTGCCTAGAGTTAGTGCTATTTTATATATGTTTTAGACACACTATTTTGAGTAGGATTATTACATGCTCTTCTTGCCAGACCCCTATTCCCAGGCACCCACAACTTGCTATGCAAGACTACACCAAAGTAAAATAATTCAGCAATTTTAAGTGGCATCAGGACAATAGACATTTGTGAGACAGCACAGCAGATGTACAGTCCAAAATCTCCTTTGGATCCAGTTTCTTACACAGCTTTTATTAACATACTGGTTTAGGGTCAGGGCAGACTAAGTGCATACATTAATTACTACACCATAATTGGATCCATGAGAAGGAATTTGGGTATTTATTGCCCCTGTGAAACAGTAACTAATAATGCAAAGAACACTACAAAGTCAGATAAAAGCAGTTATCTCTACTTCACCTTTCCCTGTGGACAGGAGGGGAGCTCTCACCAGTTGGGAGGAGCAGGGTGCTGAACATGGTGGCTCTGGCCATGAGAGCTTGGTCCCAGGTATCCCTGGAGGTCCTCCATGGCCAGGTATTGTCCAAGGCAGAGTCATGCCATATCCCCTTCTTGGGTGGAGGTGGGATGAGACTGTGGAGTCGGAGAGCAACTTCTCTTCCAGGCTGTTGGATGTTTCCTACCCGATGTACCTGATTACGGAAAAATACTAACTTAAGCAATTGTGTACATTTGCCATAGGAAATATATATAGCCAGCAGAAAGAGGCTAATATTATAGTTTAGAGTTGCCAAACAGGAATGCTTAGTGGGATAAGGAAAAAACTGAGAGACATGCCCTTGGGGGATGGAGCAAGCGGGCCTGGGTGATCAGACAGTGTTGGCTAAGAGGCCCAAGGACAATACTCCTTCAGGAAGGAGGGACTGATAAGAATCACAATGCTAATCGAGGTGTCCCAGGGACCAGAACAGACTGGTCTGGATGTGTAAAGCAAGCAAAGGTGAAAAGGACATCACGAGGAAGACTCAGAGTCTTCCTCCTGAAGACCCCCGAGGGTGACCACCAGGATGCCCCACACAGGGGCAACTGGGTGGAGCAAGAGGTGTGGAATATTATAATGATTTACTGTAAATCTCCTCCCTGAGACCCTCCCAATGATGTAATCCTCATTCCCACCTGGTGTAAACTTTTGAATATGCAACACTTTAGGCTGTAAAAAGAGCACACTCCTGGCGATCCCCCGAGTCCCCGGACCCACAATAAACAAATACCTGCTGCTAAAGATTCTCATCATCTTTACAGTTATTTCAAGACACAGATTTTGCGCTAATCAGACCTCTCTGAGCTATTGCTCGATGATGAGTGTGGTGAGTCATGGAGCAACTATTCTTGTATTAGTTTAGTTGTGCTATTTTTGTAATAGTTCCTTTTTTTCATAACACCTGCCTAGTTATATTTTGTCTAAGCAGTGTTACACCCTGAACAACTACATAGCAAGATGCTGAAGGTAAAACTATGGGCCTCTGACACCTATCTGATCACTTCGTAGGCTTTATAGCTCTGTGCGCCAAGACACTAGGCCAAGGTAATGTAAAATTAGACCCAGCTTTGTAAAAGGGTATTGGGTAAAAACCCAAAAGCTCTTTCTTACACATTTTGCTAATGCTGAATATAGCATAGTGTCACTGCACACATCAACGAAATCACTCTAGTCTGACAATGAAAACATTCTCTGTAACTACAACATCAGGAGGTTGCTAAGAAACTCTCTGCTATTGCAGCACTGTCCTGACAGTGTTAAGAAAAATCTGTTTAATTATGAGAAATAAACAATACCAATGAGGTCAGAAAATAACTGTGGCTTGATTATGGAATCACGAAATCACAGAATTGTCAGAGTTGAAAGGGACCTCCAGAGATCATCTAGTCCAACTCCCCTGCTTTATAGCAGGATCCCCTAGAGCACATCACTCAGGAGTGCATCCAGACCAGTCTTGAAAATCACCAGAGAAGGAGACTCCACAACCTCTCTGGGAAGCCTGTTCCAGGTCTCTGGCAACCTCACCAAAAATAAGTTTTTCTTCTCATATTTAAATGCAACCTCCTGTGTTCCAGCTTGTGTCCATTACCCCTTGTCCTGTCACTGGGAACCACTGGAAGGAGTCTGGCTCCATCCACCCTCAACTCACCCTTTAGGTATTTGTAAACATGAACTGAAATGTGGAAAAATACAGACGATTTTTCATTTATTTCTATTGCAAGAAATAGATTGGTTTGTTTCATGCAATTCCTTGGTTGTTTGTAAACAACTTCCAAAAGTTATTCATAAATTTGCATCTTTGATCCTTTAAATATAGTCTTTGCATAGCCATCAGTATCTTCTACAACTGAACCTCTTTCTTTTTTTGTCCATCTTTTATATACTTGCTAATAAAATCTTAACTGTTCTCTATCTGCAGTAGGATCTGTGATTTCACTTGTACAACTCTATTTTATTAATTGTACCCTCAGCTGTAACCTTCTATATCAAAATTAACAGACAAAGCAGGAGGTCTCTCCTTGACTGCAGATTTGCTAACATGTTAAGAAAGCCAGTTTGACTCTCTGTGCTAATTCAAGCACTTCCATTTTTTACTGGTAATTATTACAGTTCTTATACTTTTTGATGTCAAAGAATGCCTATGTGAGAACTTCAGAAGTCTTAATAATAATAATAACACAGTCATAATTCTGGAGAAAAGTTAGGACCTGCAATTAAAAAAATATAGCCACAATAGTTTGAAGGAGGTTTTTCAGAAGGAAACAGTTTGTATGTTTTAGCCTCTACATAAGAAAAGCTCACTAGATTGCCTTCTATGGGCAATCCTTACCACAGATGTAAGACAGTGTCTGATGCAGCAGAGTAGGCAGGGCACACTGCACTGTGAATGCATGCAGGAAACAAAATCAGTAACAGAAAAAAAAGGCAAACAACCACAAGTCGACACAAAAACCAAAACAATTCTGAGCACGTATTAACTAGCTCCAGCTTTTCCCAGAACCTCAGAGAGCTACTTTCCACAGGCTGTCAAAAAACAATGTTAGGTTGTTGAATGTTTTGTCCAAATTAGAAAAATCTGATCAGTGTGTCTCAGTTTCTTACCAAGTGAATGTTTAAATTACCCCGATGTGTCACATGCATCTGATTTAGACTCCTCCTTGCTCTTTTGTCTCCAGAAGTAGAAAGGACAGTTAAAAGGACATATTAAAAAAATCCAGTGGGGTCTAGGTTGAAATCCATCTGACTCCCAAGAACAAGCAGACTTGGCAACCATGAGGTGCTTGGTTTCCCTCCACAGACCTCTCATCCATGTTATGAAACACTTCCAGCTCACAGATCTGAACTCCTTATTCCTGGTTGATTATGGAAAAATACTAACTTAAGCAATTGTGTACATTTGCCATAGCAAATATATATAGCCAGCAGAAAGAGGCTAATATAATAGTTTAGAGCTGCCAAACAGGAATGCTTAGTGGGATAAGGGAAAAACTGAGAGACATGCCCTTGGGGGATGGAGCAGGCGGGCCTGGGTGATCAGACAGTGTTGGCTAAGAGGCCCAAGGACAATGCTCCTTCAGGAAGGAGGGACTGATAAGAATCACAATGCTAATCGAGGTGTCCCAGGGACCAGAACAGACTGGTCTGGATGTGTAAAGCAAGCAAAGGTGAAAAGGACATCGCGAGGAAGACTCGGAGTCTTCCTCCTGAAGACCCCCGAGGATGACCACCAGGATGCCCCACGCAGGGGCAACTGGGTGGAGCAAGAGGTGTGGAATATTATAATGATTTACTGTAAATCTCCTCCCTGAGACCCTCCCAATGATGTAATCCTCATTCCCACCTGGTGTAAACTTTTGAATATGCAACACTAGGCTGTAAAAAGAGCACACTCCTGGCCCCAGGTGGACTCGTTAGGAGAGATCCCCCGAATCCCCGGATCCGCAATAAAGGAATACCTGCTGCTAAAGATTCTCGTCATCTTTACAATTATTTCAAGACACAGATTTTGCACTAATCATGCTCACACAAGTTTTCCATGGGGTGCCTGGTCTTGGAGATTTGTACTACTTGCCTACAACACTCTATGACTTGCTGGCCATACCCCAGCCATTTCTGAAGCTGAGGGCAGCCTTAAGCGATGGTTTTTCCCTTGGTGGCTATTACTTTGTTTCTCAGACCTAGTGTACCCACAGCAAAATGATTCTTCTGTATTATCATGAATCCCTGCCCAGAGCTGTGCCCACGCTCATCACGAACAGAACTTTAAAAACAATGGAAAATCACAGTCTGCAGAATGTCCTCCTCTCTTCCCCATTTGTGCTGCACAGGAACAGACCACAGGACAATTCTTTACCTGCTGCCATGTCTCTCCTTGCAAACAGCTGGAAACACGCTCTACTGTAGGGTGAGAGAGGAGAAAGCAGGGTCAGCTGGCCTTGGTGAACCATGCCTGCTGACCTCTCTTGGGCTGGAAGCACACATGTGCTCTGGCAGCATCTGGGCATAATGGTTGAGAGCACTAGCCAAGCTCGCAGGAGAGGATGACAGTCTGGGAGAGTTGGATTAGAAACATGCATCCAGAGCCTTGCAGGGATATCCATGCTGGATTATGGAAGGCTGAGACAGGAAACAGATCCACTGCACATTTAGAGTTTTTAGCTAGCTCCCTTTAGCATGTCATTAATATGTAGATGTATGTGTGTGTATGCATTTTTGAGACCTCTTTATATGTATTTCCAGATCCCATCTGATACAAAGGTTCTCAGGACTGAAGAGAATCAGACCTACTACCAACCATATTGGAACTGAAAGTTGTTATGCCTGATGTTGTGTTTAAGAACCTTGCCCACGATGTTGCTGTGTGGTTTTCTATGGGCAGTCCAAAATAAAGCGTAAAGGCTATCTCCCTCTCCAGAGGACATCCAGTTTGAGTGTTAAGCACAAAAGGACAGACAGACAGAGCTAGAAGACCACACCCAGCAAGGAGGCAACACTGATTAGCATGTCAATCGTTGTGTTATGCCTGCAGTTTAGCTTGGGAAGCATCTCAGCAGAAGAAAGTGCTTGGGTGGGCTGAGAAGAACAATGTAGCAGTTATGCAGATGTTGATCACCACAGACAGGACAAATGTTCTCATCTGACTATCCTCAGTCTTAATAATCCTTAGAAATCCTGCTGCATTGAAGTTTGTGGGGTTCCTGAGAGGCTGCTATGGCTTCCAGAGTATTCCATGAGGTGAACATTAGGGCACAAGCAAGCTCTCAGATGTCTTCAAAATGGGAAGCCAGGCAACTTATATTTAGCTTTATAAAGAGATTGGAGCCCGCAGAGGAAGGTGAAAAGAAGAGTAGACTATTCTCAGTGACAATAATGTGTGTGTTCTTTCAAGAAGTCTGGCAAAGGAGCTCTCTTTCCCACAAGCCTCTACGGCATCCATGATTAGGTTTCCCATAGCACTTGCTGAAAAGCATATTGCAGCAGAATACCCTCAGTCTTTTCCAATGTCAGCAGCAAAGCAGGTTAATGTGAAGACAGTAATTATAAAAGACACTTCTTTTACCTTCTGGCCTGCTACCCTAGGAAGGACACTTTTAAGTGGGAAAAACAGGCATCAAAATCAGAGGGAAATCCCTCTGATGTTGAACTGGGTCATTCCATCTGTCTATGGCTACATGTAATTCATGTGATGAGTCTGTATTCCAGTTTCCTGTTATCATGCCCAAGGTCCTCATGAATGATATTTCTCCAGGTGGACTGTTTCATTAAGATTCAGAAGCAGGCTTGTATTTGGCATTTTTCTTAGTTCCTTGCTGTATAGACTGCATTTTCAGGGGCTGGACCTCCCAGCTCTGTCTCCTTCTCTATTCAAACTGTGTTTGTACTTTGGCTGTAAAATACACTTTCAATAAGGAATTTGAAGAATGCTTTTTCATCTGGGAGATGTATTTATTTTGCCGGTTCATGTCTATGCAATCTTCAATTTCAAGACTTTCAAATATGGGAGAAATATTCCTTCTTTCAGTTATCTAGACAGCAATACTATCTCAGGAGTTTCTTCAGTATTCAGGTTTGACAGTTTTGGCTTCCAAAGGAGCCTAAGGGAACTGGATGCTCCAACTCCCACCTTCTTACCATGTAACAAATTCTCCCAGAATGAAAGAAATACTCCACGGTTGCAGACCTAATTTCGATAGCGTCTAACCCACCATAGACACTGTTCAGATATGAGGAAACACAATCACAAATTTAATTTCATAATATCTTTTTGTCTTTTTGCTAGGACTGCACAACAATCATATTTATTGTGTAAAAACAGGAATTTCTCCTGTTCTTAGATCCAGTAGCTTTACTCAGTGATAAACTACAAATGCTGCTCCTCTCTCCATGTGTTTTATTTCAAACCTTAACAAAACATTGCAATCTTAACCATATCTTCTCAAATTATCAGAATTGAAAGATGTGCTGTGGATTTAAGCCACTGTTTTGCAAGATGCTTGAGACAAGTCACAAGGTGGAGCAGACTGAGGTGCTGTGGTGTTGCCTGTCCTGCCACTGTATCCTGTTAGATTGCTTTAACTACTCTGCTTGGCCAATGACATTTTCTCCTTCTCCCAGTAAAGACCTATTAACTGTATTGGTTGTCAGCTAACTCAGGGTCCTTCTTGGAAATGATGTCTTTTGTACAGTGCAATGCAGCTCTGTCTTACTTTGATTTTAATGAAATTCACTTTAATGCTAGTCAGAAGTCTTTGCATTTCTTTAGTACTTTTTAATTAAGTGATAACTCTCTGGGCTTCGAACTAACACATTTTCCTTGTGATTAATTACATTTTATCAGATTGGATCTCCTTTTTTTTTTTTCTGTGAGAGAAAGCATTAAAATAAAAAACCCCATGTAAATTAGACAAATGCAAGTTTGATTTCCCATCTTTTATGTGATACAATTGGGTATTAAAGGAAGTAATTATTTGGTAACTGTGATACTGGCTGCTTTTAAATCCCCTCATCTATTATTACATTACGTTCTAGGTTCTTTGTGCTTGGATTTCAACTGTTTCACTGAAAAAGGCAGCACTCAGTTCAAAGACTGTTTGGCCTAGTTCAGGAGACAGGTAAACCTCAGATGTACTTAGGATTGTAAACTGTCAAGATATAGTCCATTTGGTGAAAACGGGTATGATTGCCTGGCAGTGAAAAGGAGTTACACTACCAGATAAGTGTGGAAGTCAGCTTCCTATATTAACTTAATTTATTACCAGTAGTCTGATGAGACTAGAGAGTGTGAAATGTTCCCCATCATGATGCAATGAAAATTCACTCTGTGAATTTCCTGCAAGTTGTTCAATGAAAGAAGTTTGGTGCACACTATCTATCTCCTCTGTACATGGCACTTCCAGGGAAAGCACCATGATACAAATCACTGACATTTGTGATTACATAGCTCATTACTCTGGACTTCAACCTCTTCAGGAATCTACTTGGCAGAGCATCATGGGATAAAGCCATGGGGGAAAAAGGGGCCCAAGAAAACTGATCAATGTTCAAGAACCATGTCCTCCAAACCCAGGAGCAGTGCATCCCAAGAGAGAGGAGGGTAGGCAAAAATGCCAGGAGGCCTGTGTGGATCATCAGGGAACTTACTTGGACACAAAAAGAAAGTCTGTAGGCAGTGGAAGCAAGACGAGGTTAACCGGGAGGATTACAAAGAAGATGTCTGAGCAGACAGGGATCAGGTTAGAAAAGCTAAAGCCCATACTGAGTTAAATCTGGCCAGGGACATAAAGAGGAACAAGAAAAGTTTCTACAGGTATATCAATGACAAAAGAAAAGCTAGAGAAGATGTGGGACCTCTCCGGAATGGAACTGGAGACCTGGTCACGAGGGATACGGAGAAGGCTGAGGTATTTTGCCTCAGTCTTCATTGGCAAGGGCTCTAGCCATACCACTCAAGTTGCAGAAGGCAAAGGTAGGAACTGGGAGAAGGAAGATCTGCCTACTCTAAGTGAAGATCAGGTTCAAGACCATCTAAAGAACCTGAAGGTGTCCAAGTGCATGGAACCTGATGAGATCCATCCAAGGGTCCTGAAGGAACTGGTGGATGAAGTTGCCAAGCCACTTTCCATCATATATGCAAGGTCATGGCAGTCTGATGAAGTTCCTGCTGACTGGAAAAGGGCAAACATAACCCCCATTTTCAAGAAGGGAAAAAAGGAAGACCCAGGAAACAATAGGCCAGTCAGTCTCACCTCTGTGCCTGGCAAGATCATGGAGCAGATCCTCCTGAAGGATCTGCTATGGCACATGAAAAATGTGGAGATGATTGGTGGCAACCAGCATGGCTTCACCAAGGGAAAATCCTGCCTGACAAATCTGGTGGCCTTCTAGGATGGTGTAACAGCATCAGTGGATAAGGGAAGAGCAACCTACGTAATTTACCTGGACTTGTGCAAAGCATTCAACACTGTCCCACATGACATCCTGGTCACTAAATTGGAAAAGCATGGATTTGATGGATGGACCACCCTGTAAAAAAGAATTGTAAAAAAGGATAAAGAATTGGCTGGATGGTCGCACTCAGAGAGTTGCAGTCAATGGCTCAATGTCCACATGGAGACTTGTGACGAGGGGTGTTCCACAGTGAGTGGTACTAGGATCAGTCCTTTTTAACATATTTGTTGACAACATGGACAGTGGCATCGAGTGCACCCTGAGCAAGTTTGCGGATGGTACCAAGCTGCGTGGTGTGGTGACACGCTGGAGGGAAGGAAAGGCATCCAGAGGGACCTTGACAGGCTGGAGAGGTGGGCCCATGCCAACCTCATGAAGTTCAGCAAGGCCAAGTGCAAGGTCCTGCACCTGGGTCAGGGCAATCCCAAGCACAAGTATAGGCTGGGCTGAGAATGGATTGAGAGCAGCTCTGAGGAGAAGGACTTAGGGGTGTTGGTCGATGAAAAACTCAACATGAGCCTCCAATGTGCACTTGCAGCCCAGAAGGCCAACCATGTCCTGGGCTGCATCAAAAGAAGTGTGGCCAGCAGGTTGAAGGAGGTGGTGATCCCCCTCTACTCTCTCTTGTGAGACCTCACCTGGAGTACTGTGTCCCATTCTGGGGCCCCCAACACAAGAAGGACATCGAGTGGTTGGAGTGGGTCCAGAGGAGGGCCACAAAGATGAGGGCTGGAGCACATCTCCTATGAAGACAGGCTGAGGGAGTTGGGGTTGTTCAGCCTGGAGAAGAGAAGGCTCCGGGGAGACCTTATAATGGTCTTCCAGTACCTGAAGGGGCTACAAGAAAGCTGGAGAGGGACTTTTTACAAGAGCATGTAATGATAGGACAAGGGGTAGTGGCTTTAAATTGGAAGAGGGTAGATTTAGACTAGATATTAGGAAGAAATTCTTGACTGTGAGGGTTGTGAGACACTGGAACAGGCTGCCTAGAGAAGCTGTGGCTTCCCTCTCCCTGGAAGTGTTTAAGGCCAGGTTGAATGGGGCTTTGAACAACCTGGTCTAGTGGGAGGTGTCCCTGCCCATGGCAGGGGAGTTGGAACGAGATTATCTTTGAGGTCCCTTCCAATCCAATCTATTCTGTGATTCTATGAAGTTAGATGCCTAAGGAAGATGATAGACATACCCCACTCATTAAGAGACAATGTCTGCTTCCTACATGCTCCAAAACCAGTGGGGCAGGAAGTGGCTAGGGAAAAAACCCCAAGCAACTTAGAAGTGATTTCGTCCAGGCCAAAACAAGAGGTGGTGTGAGAGCCGGAGACACAAAGTTGGTACCCACTGGACATATAAGAGTTTTATTCAAACATCACAGCAAACATTTGGTAAATGATGTCTGAACCCACATGCAGTTTATCCTAAATTACCTTTCTATTACACTGTTAAGTCCTGTTATGTTTTTTGCAGACAAATCCAGATGTATCCTGCTACCATCTGTGCTTAGAGATTCTTCTCAGGAAGAAGAATTGTATTTGAATAGGTTGTCCAGACCCAGTTTAATGAGGAGCTCTACCATAGAAAAATTGAGAGGCATGCACAAGAGGTTTAGAAGAGCTTGTTTCAAAGCGAGGCTGATAGCTCAAAGTTCAGTATTGTATGACAGGCCAACATTGGTGTGGCTTCTGTAGACAAAATCTTGGTTATTATTACGGGCCTGTAGCATTTTCTGCAGAAGTGAGGAATGTTGACTTTGGAAGTCTTGGCATTTGCTCTGTACATCTGCCAAATGTTGACATTTTCTGGTGTTTCCTATCTACATGGAAGTTTTTGCTGCACCAAAACAGTGTAGAGTTCAAGGCAAGAGGAATTGTATGCACATGTAATACAAATGCAAACTTAAACAGGCCATGTGAGTTTACTTAGCAGTTCCTGTATCACATCTGCATCTTTTAATGAAATTGAAAAATTACAATTAGAATCATAATGTACTGTGATGTCATGTGTCATCCTTGTTCCAGTGGCTAACTGCTTTCCCTTAAGAACTTTTAACTTATATTTAACATGAGTTTTTTCAATTTACAGAGTTTGGAGCAGGTCAGGCGCAACAGATTAAGCAGTCCTCACATAGCAGAAATCCTGAAGATGCTAACAAACATTATTTGAAACACTTCTTCACTTTTCCTTTCTTAATCTTAATAATTTGAACTATTTCCAGTGTTGCTCTTGTACAAAGAAAGTTTTGTGTGAGTGGGTAACAAATTTTATTTTCTTCCAGTCAATAGGGCCTATTCTCAGTAGATAAAAATCTAACTGGAAAATGAAGGTCATCATCCTTTTAAAACTCAAAATCTCATAGTGCATCGATATCCTTGTTGACTTCATAGTAAGCTTAGCAATATTCAGAGCATGCTTGTTTCTCACACTGACATTGCAGTTCAGATAGTGGTCAACAGAGGAGGCTATTTGCAGCCTCCTCTTCGAATAGGGAGTTGTGTGTTCACACGGACAGAAGCCAGAAGTTTTTAGCTGTGAACATCTTAAGGCCACCATCTAATACCAAGATTTAAAGTGACAAGTAGTAATAATAATGATGACATTGTTCTCGGCTTTTAGGGCCAATTATTGCCTCTAATTCATGATGTTCCAGTTACAAGTGAGGCAGCTTTTCCTCTACAAGCTTCTTCTCTGTGTTCATGTCACTCAAGGCTGACATTTCTCATAGTAGCTGTCAGTCCAGTCATAAGAGGATTTTATGATTAATGAGATTCACTTTTTGCTGTTTCCAAGGTGCTTCAAATCTGACAGACATAGTTTACCAGGGGGAAAAGTGGGACAGTTAAGGCTTCTGATAGCAAGTTCTACTGATGCTCAGCTGTACACAGGTGATTTTTTTGACACAATGATGAGAGTCTTTGATGAAGCAGCAAAACATTAACGTCTTCTCTGATTTGAAGCCCTGCCCACACATTTCTCTGAAAGTAAGCCTGGTTGAAATGTGAAAGGGAACTGCTGTGATTTTTGCCTTGCACTGAAGGGAAGATTATAGAAGTGGGTACTCTGAAAGCTTTTGTTCCCTCCATTTATTTTTTAAATAATTTTGGACAATTTTAGGTTTGGTTTTACAGTTTTTTTATCTGTTACTATTTGTACTGCAGTAGATTTCAGGGTTTCTAACTGGTACCAGGGCCTTGTGGTGCTTTGTATGTACATAATGCAGGAATTTTGAAGGTATGGAACAAATCAAGAATGCTTAAGCAAACAAACCATACTCAAGGCTGGAAAAGAGTTGACTGATGGGAGCAGGATATACAACTATCTTGAGAAGAATAGAGAAAGTAAATAAGGAAATTACTATTTCTCATAGTAAAAGAAATAGAGGAACCCAAAGGATACCAAAAGTTAGCATGTTCAAAACAAAGGAAAGGACATAGGTCTTCACACAGTATGTAAGTGAGCTGTAGGCTCCCTTGATCCAAAACGTTATGGGGCTGATTTTGCATGGATTCAAAAGGAGACAAATTATCTTCCATGAATTTGTCCTTTCCTACCTGGAAGGTGGTTAATGTATAGAAAAATGCTTGTGTCTTATGAAGTTTCCAGAGCCAGAAAACTGTTAATGTCTATGATAAAAATCTGTGGTAGTATCATTGCATATCTGTCCTGACCTTACATGCATCCGTAGGTATCTGGTTTTGTATCTTGCTGAAATTTAGGACTAAATGAGTGTTTGGTACAATCCAGTGTGACTATTCTTATGTGTTTTACATTACAGTCTGAATTGTTTTGTTCAAGAAAGAGACATGAGCACTGGGGAGGAAACCTATATGGAAGTGCTTGTTTCTCTCAATATAAGTCTGGCAGCATTCAGAGCATGTCTACTTCTCATAGCAGAATTACAGAATACCTAAACATATTTTGACTATTAAAGGTGCTGGAAAATTCATTATTTACTCACACGTATACACAAAGGCAGTCCAAGATAACTCAATTGTATGGATCCAGAAATATCTGGAAATGGCGAGGGCACTCTTTGGACACGTCTGTTTCATAGTGGGAAAAAAATCTCTTGGTGAATCTCAGCTTCCCCTGAATTGCTGAGGTAGCCTCTGGTTTTGTTCAATAAAGCCCCATGGACTTAGTACATTATTGGTGTCTATTTTGTGGTGACTAAGGCTGTCATTGATCTGCAGATTTCTGTGTCACCAGCAATCTGACCAAGCCTTAATTCAAGGATGTTACTGAGTCTGATGATCCCAAGCTGGCTGCTGGCAGGGTTTGGAAATAGTTCAAGGTGGATGAAAACCTGGTATTCTCTGAAGAGTCCAGAGCCCATGCATTAAATACAGTGGTTACACTGTGAAGTCCAGGAAATAATCCACACAAAAACTGCAAAGTTCAGTATGCTTATATCCATGTGATAAAGCATAGTCCCATAGGTTTTATGCAGAACGTGTGCTGGCAATGAAAAGGGAAGGAAGATCCACAGTTGCATTGACAGATATTCTCTATATTCCAGAAGCTAATGCTATTTTGCCATTTGAAGAGTTTTCTGATTGTTTCAAATACTTCTATTAAGAAACTGAGTGTAACACTCTATTGGTAAGTGCATTGGGGACTGTTTGAGAAGTCAAGAATGTGCAGAGGGCTGCTCTGGGATTCACTGATATGTAAAGATTTCTGGAAAGGCTAAAATAGACTGGTACTCTAGCAAAGAATTAAGATGGGGTTTCAGGGGAAGAGGTGAATGACAGACATGAGTATGTATGATCACTTTTTCCAGCACCCAAACCCAGAATGTGATCCAAAGGGAATGCTGGGAGAGAGAACATATTTCAAAGAAGGATTTTGCTAAATGCAGAGACTCTTTTATCTGTGCTTACCTTTGGAATCTCAGACCATTATTCCACCCCTATCCAAAAAAGCACTTAATGAGCTCTTCACTGAGAACATACACAGGCCCCATTGTGAGCAACATCTGCTCTCACACTCTGTTGAATAAGGGAACTTGGAATCATGTATTCAATTTTTTTCTTAAGAGTCTGGGAGAATCAGCTTGCAAAGTCATGTTAGCAGGATACAGAAAAGAGACAGAGTCTGCAATTAGCCAAGGGAGAAAGAAAGATTTCCAGTAAAATTTCTCTCCCTTAGGCAAACAAATCCCAGCTGCCTTATCCTGACAATCTTTGACAGGCAGCAATACCATCTACTTATATAAACATATTTTCAGGAGGGGTAGGAGTAAGTTTTCTGAGTTATGCTAACTGCTGAAAATCTCTTCCACTAAGCTATCTCTCATAACATCTCTCCCTTGCTGCATTTTTTACCTCTTTGCTGTACTTAAGTGTTCATCTTTAAAGTCCCCAGAAATTTGGCATCCAGATGCTTAAGCCTCAAACAAAGATCACAGTTCTATAGACTACAAAATTCGTATTTGTATTAGTCAGTTTTGTGTTGTAATGTCACCTAACTGTCAAGGATTCAACTTTTACTTTGCTTTGTTGTGTTACTAAGTTTACTTGAGGGAAGAGAAAGGAAAAGAAAAGGGAAGTGGCTTTCTGAAGAACAGGGAAGCAGTTTTCTAAAGAACTTAGCTTACATTTAAGAACCTCAGGGACATCATCTGATTTTCAAGGTTATGTATTAACAAACTGTTTTCTTTTTTTAGGTATTGCTTTCTGTAAAAACTTCTGGTTTCCTGGTGACTTTAAACTTTTACATGCCTACATTGGTGCTCAAAGGGAAGAGCCCACCCTCTCCCTTCCCTAGTGTTCCAGTTCCCACTCCTCTGCTTGTACTGGCATAAATGTTTGTGCAACTGAACAGTCAGCCAGGGCTAAGAACAGATCAGTGAAAAGTATCCTTAAAAAATACATAAAACTGTCAGACTTGAGCTGTTGTAAAATTGTATATATTCTTCAGCTAGCATAAGGAAAGCATAACTGAATTGCAATGGGCTGCAGTGTGAGATGGGGCTACCTCTTCTAGTGGTGGTAAGGATTTACATGGGGTTGACGTGACTGTGGAACAACCTTTTGAGCAGGAGCTACTGTGAAGAAGCAGCATAAATTTTATTTAACAAGTTAAATAAACTGCTTGAGATACTCTTTTCCTGCTCCCTGCTTTAGCACATGCAAGATTTTTCAGGCCAGTAAGAACCCTTGCCAGGCCTGATCTCAGCTATGAGTCTTGATCCTTTTGCAGATACTGCAAGTACCAGTTGAGCTCATACACTTCATCCCTGCAGCAGCAGAGAGCATGTATGTCTTCATGCTGCATTTGCAGGGCGAGTGTTTTGTCTTTGATAGTACCCTTTCCTAGTGCTTCCAAGGCAATAGTTGATCCGGTGAAATGAAAGTGCTCTGTCTCTCCTTATCTTGCCCCAAGAGATCTGTAATTGTCAGGAGAGCCTGCACTATTAATGGGGGGGGTTTAGCAGTTTGCTATTGGGCTGTTATGCTGTAACCACAGCATTCAGACCTTCAGATTATTACAGGGAATTGGCATAACTGCCCAAGAGATTTGCTGTCTTGCTCTTGTTATTCGTGGAGCAAAGCATTCACACACAAACACTGAAACTGGGCCAAACTTTGTACTTGTTTCCATAGTTATTCCCATGGGACTTGACTGTTTCCTTGGCAATACACATACTGCACAGACTAAAACGTTCACATCAGGACCTTCTTTCATACGTTGAGGGCCGAGGTGGCACCAAAGGACCAGGTTACGTTCTTGAACACTGCCCTCTGGCTCCAGACAGCTCCTGGTACACAGGGAGGAGAAGAGAGTAAGATGGAGTGTCCTCCTGTCCATGCCAACGCATGCATACTCAAAGAGCAGGAAAGATGACTGACAAACCCAGTGAACTTAGAAGTTGTAATGCTTTTTATTTTCTGGAAAATGAAATGGAGCTTTGTATTCCCTGACAAGTTTTTAATCTCTTTTGGTAACCACCAGAAAGATGTTTCGTTTCACATTATTAACAGACTGGTGGGTTTTACGGACAGAACTGGTGGGATTATTTTTGTGATTGCTGTGCACAGAAGATACATTACAGTCCAGCAAAAATAGATGCAGTGCCCAGCACTGTCCACAGGGAGGGGAACAATCCTAGCTCCTTGCTTCAAAAGGTTTTTGTTTTTGGTTTTTTTCAGAGAAAAGGTGGCTCATCCACACCAGAACTGAGCAAAAAAAAGGATCTGATTACATTTTACCAAGCAGACCAAATGTCATGACCAAGTTGGATGGAGTTAAATCCAGTTGGAGACCGGTCACAAGTGGTGTTCCCCAGGGCCCAGTGCAGGGGCCAGTCTTGTTTAATGTCTTCATCAATGATCTGGATGAGGGGACAGAATGCACCCTCAGTAAATTTGCAGATGACATGAAATTGAGTGGGAGTGTTGATCTGCCTGAGGGTAGGGAGGCTCTGCAGAGGGATTTGGACAGGCTGGAGCGATGGGCTGAGGTCAATGGTATGAGGTAAAATAGGCCAAGTGCTGGATCCTGCACTTGGGTCACAACAGCCTCATGCAACACTGTAGGCTTGGGGAAGAGTGGCTGGAAAGCTGCCTGGTGGAAAAGGACCTGGGGGTGCTGGTCGACGGCCGGCTGAACATGAGCCAGCAGTGTGCCCAGGTGGCCAAGAAGGCCAATGGAATCCTGGCTTGTATCAGAAACGGTGTGACCAGCAACTAGGGAGGTGATTGACCCTTTGTACTCAGCTCTGGTGAGGCCATACATCAAATACTGTGTTCAGTTTTGGGCCCTGCACTACAAGAAGGACACTGAGCTGCTGGAGCATGTCCAAAGAAGGGCAATGAAGCTGGGGAAGGGTCTGGAGCACAAGTCTGATGGGGAGCAGCTGAGGAAACTGTGGTTGCTTAGTCTGGAGAAGAGGAGGCTGAGGGGAGACCTCATTGTTCTCTACAACTACCTGAAAGGAGGTTGTAGAGAGGTGGGGATGGGTCTTTTTGATCAAGTAACAAGTGATAGGACAAGAGGTAATGGTCTCAAGTTGTGTCAGGGGAGGTTTAGATTGGATATTAGGAAATATTTCTTCACAGAACAGGTTGTTAGACACTGGAATGGGCTGCCCAAGGCAGTGGTGGAGTCCCCATCCCTGAAGGGATTTAAGAGACATGTAGATGAGGTGCTGAGGAACATGGTGTAGTGGTGACTTGGCAGTGCTGGATTAATGGTTGGACTTGATGACCTTAGAGGTCTCTTCCAATCACAGCTATTCTGTGATCCTGTGAAAAGAAGATTGGCCCTGCAATCATGTCACTTAGCAAGTAAGTCCAGTTCAAGGGCAGTGAACGTGCATGTTCATTCTCAACCATGATATTGAGTCTGTTTACAGCAGATTTTTATAAAGATTGGTGTGATCATACCTCCTGGCCACTTTTTTGATCATCCAGAACTTGATAAACCTTTTACACTGTTTTAAGTTCAGACCTCTCTGTCTTTCAAAATGGCAACACATGTCATTAAAGCATGTGGCACAAGGCAATAGTAATGTAGGTAGGAAGCAGGCTAATGAGAAATGAGTCTCCTATAGCTCATCCTGGTTGTCACGGGGGCAGGCAAGACACTGTACCTTTGCAGGGTGTTTGTGTACTCCTGCTGTCTTCCTTGGTCCTGTGTACTTACAGGCCCCCAGCTATAGCTTCATGCCAGCCTCACTCTCCTGCTCAGAAATGTATTGGCAGTGGTTGCTTTATTTAAAAGCATGTACTCAGCATGTGGGAGATTGCCTTCTGGCCCAGACCAAAACTGTGAATACAACAGGTCACAGGTCCGTGGCTTGGTGGCTTTGGCAGGTTTTGGATGATGTTTTTGATTTATGGTGAGGGCAGGTAAGCTAACGTCACTGTTTCTCACAGTGAAGGCTCTGTCTTGTGCATGAGGCCAGTCAGAGAAAAACTGGAACACAAAAGACTGCTCAGTCTCACCTGTGCAGCACTTATACCAGCCTGAAATGAGGAAAAGGCATCACAAATCAGCTCTGGCCTGGGATGTGCAGGAGAGGTTGATCTTCACCCGGGGAATCAGGTGAAACTAGTGGTTCCCTGCCTTTACTACTCAATACCATGTGAGTTGTACTTCTTCCTTATCCTTTGCCTCAGAAGACAAGATCATTTATCATATGTGAGGCACAGCTTGTGCAGGAGGGAGTCTGATTTCTTTACTTGCTGGATGTGACACCATTGTGGGGACTATTATTACAGTCATATGTGTGCTCTGAAATCCTGTTTGTTTTGTGAGTCAGTACAAACTGACAAAGTGAAGTCTGTTTTGCTGATGCCATGCATTTCTCTTCAAACTCCTGGATGTTGTTGTGCTGCAAACATCAAATTACAGCTTTTCAGCCAGTTGCCTCACTCTAGAATAGATGGACTCTTTCAATCTTTGAAATGGTTTTATCTTTTTTTACAGACCTACTGTTGATTACCATTAAAAGCTAAAATATGGGACTTCAAGGTTTTCTGACACTGCTTGATGCTGACTGAGAAGGTCAATGTTGTTTAGCACTAAGTTAAATAGTTTTATATTTTAATTTTGAACTAAGATGAGAAAGGGGATCTGCTGACCAAACTCCAGACCACTAAAAGCTATGGCTCTAGTTATCTCCAGGTGGCAAATCACTGTTCTCAGAGAAGTGGGATGAATACCTCCCTTGCACTGACATCCTGCCATCTAGTCTGAGATGAACCTTGACTCTTAGTTTAGTCTAGATGCCTAATTTTTAGATGTTTGAATTTAGTTAACATGAATCCCAGTCACAGTGCTCAGGATGTTGGCCAATCTGACCTCAGGCTAGTATAAAGAACCATCTCCCAAGAATGTTACTGGACAAATAGTGGCAGTGGAGGAATCCGATTTAGAGCATGTGAACTGATTATAGTGACCTTTGAAGCTCTTGTGTCATTCTCACTATAGCACTGCAAAATTCCACGAGAAGGCCCATTTCAAGAATGGTGAAGGCCAGATCCAGATTCTAGCTTAAAATAAAAGAATCTGCACTGTTGCTAGTTAGAAGCATTAAAAAACTTTGGTAAAATTCAAAAAACAAAAGTGGGAAAATCTTTTGATGTTGATGGCCACTGTAGCAAAATAATGAAACTTTTTATCTGAAGGCTGTTTTTACATCTTGAATGGGAAACATGCCAGCTGAAAACATTACCTGCAAAATGAACCCATTTTGTTAGATGAAGTGGATCCCTAGCATTTGCTGTGAAACTGTGGTGGCAGTTTTCCTAGAACATATTTTGCTCAGCTTTCACATGAAAGGGTAACATACCTTCTCTTCATGGTCTTCCCTCAGTACATGCAGAGTGATAGTTGCTGGGATTTGTTTAGGTCATGCTTGTTTTCCTGGGTTTCTTTTAGAGGAGTTTTGGCTTTGAGCAGGAAACACTCCTGAGACATAATGACATGTGTGTCTGATAGTGCAACTGAGAAAGCATTGGGTGGTGGATAAAACCCAAATGACTTCTGGCTGATCTGTTGTGCAGAGTTTAAATTGTGGAGGGTAGTTCTGACACTGCAAATATCCGGAGCTTTTTGTTAGTAAATATGTATGACTCAGGCACAAGCTGCTACTGCCTGAGACTGGGTTGGAGAAGTCACTTACTTCAGGGGTAGATAGGGTTGAAAGTAATAACAGGCTATGCTCTCCTGAAATCACATATGAGAAATAAAAATAAATATTGTTCTTTCCATGCAGGTAGCAATTCAGAGAATGAAGACTGTAGTTCTGCTTCTTTGCAACCTAAGAACCTTTTCTCCACCAGTAAGTGTGTTCAGTCCCTCTTCTTGTTTGGCAGGGTTTATGTGCTAATTTAGCTGGACTGTTACAGGAAAACTTGAGATTAACTGTATTTTCACATCTGCTTTTTAAATGTCCCCAAGACTGAGCTGCAACAAACCCTGGAGTATTGTCCCAGAGGCATTGTGCATATTTAAAAATGGTACCTGAGTGATCAAGACCTAGACACAGATCCCCTCCTTTGGGAAGAAAGTAATTTTGTGATTTCATAACATATTTGAGGGTTAGTAAGTGGGGAATGGTGTGCTGAAATGAATATAGCTGAGGGCTGTGCTGTAGATACATGTTCTTCATTCTCTCATTAGTAAAAGGTATGGCTGGTCAGCTGTGCTGCCCAGTGTTCCCTGCTGTCTTGTGAGTAAGGCTCATTTACTACGATTTCGTAGATTGGTAGTACAAGGCAAGACTTCCAGGATCATATAGATGCTGTCTCAACTTGACAGTCCTTGCAAGATGGTACTTCTGAGAGTGATCTTGAATATGCAAACACAGAGATGTACTTCTACAGTAAGCCAATTTTTGTTCTTGTATGACAGCAAATATTTAGATAATCTGCTTGTTGGAAGATGTAACTGCTCATCTGCAGGTTACTAGAATTAAATCAATCCATTTTCGGTTATGTAGAGATTTGTTTCTATTCATGAGTAAGGCACACTGGAGGAATCCTTCCTGTAAGCAACAGCAAAACTTTAGCCAGGTGATATAAAAGATATCTTATTCTCAAACAAAGCCTATAAATTAATTTATCAGACAAAGTTTTCTGTCATATCCCTTCTATAAGTTATGTTACAGTGAGGTACAATCAATCAGTATTAGTTTTCATTTCCAGGATAAAATCTTGCATGATGTTATCTAAACTCTTGAAAATATTTGAAAAGTAACTTGTGAAAATTCCAGTGTTGCTAATTGCCTAGGACACCTCATTTAATAAAAAAAAGAAGGGGGGAGGGGAGGAAATAAAATGAAGAAGTGTGATTTAGAAAGCATTGAAGACGTCCGACAAGTTTTCCTGTCCGAGGCTTCAAAATAGTCTGCTGTTGCTAGAACTTCTGTGGGTAAATTAGAACAAAGCGGACAAAAACTTCACTGAACTGAAATTCCACATGTCCCTCAAACACTGCAAACTCAAAGACCATTTCTGAGTGAGAATCAGAAAATTTGTGATATTTCATTCACTGCACCGTGATTCTTAAGAAGTGACATAAAATACCTGCACTTGCTGCAGGTAAATCTCTATGTTGCAGTCCTGCAAATGCTTACGCGCATCTTAGATTTACAATCGTGGTGTGTTTTATGGGCTTTGGTGCTAAAGAAAGATGTAAGTGCTTGCATGTCCTTTGACAGGACTGAGAGGAAACAGGGCTGTTTGCAGTCTGGCTACCGGGTTTCTGTCTCCAGCAGGACTGTGAAATATTACAGCAGTCTCCATTTAAATACTTTGATTCATTGCTCTACTGTGTGAAGAAAATGCCGGTTAACTCAGAAGCTGAAATTACACTCAGATAGGAGCAGTCTTTGAGTTTTAACAGAAAAATCATTAAAAAGCTGCTGTCATGGTACATAGGAGTAGAATTACAATTGAACCTTGAAAGGAAAACTTGATTGTCTAAAAATATTGAGCTGTTTAAAATGGTTTGTGTTGTTTTTTCTTTTCCACTTATGAGGAACATATAAAGCAATGGGGTTTGAAAATATCTGTTTTGACATCCCAGAATGTGCGGCTGCTGCAGGTGTATGGTGCTTTGCATATTACCCAGCAGACAGAGGTACTCTGGCATATAATTTGAGATTGTGGGAGCCCTAGACCAACTGTAGTATGGGACCATGAAACAACAATTCACCATGCACAAGAGAGGATAATCATCTCCTAAAGTCCACTAATTGCTTCTGCACTCCCGAGATTTTCATTTCACTCATGTGAGGAGGATGTGCATTCCTCTCACGAGTATAGAACGTCCTTCTAAACCTGTAAACTCTGGTTCAATTTCTTACTTGTCAGCCAAGAAGCTTCCATGTTGCCAATGGTGGCTTATTGTGCTAAGGTCTAGAGTGAAGACCTAAAATCCAGGATTCGGTGCAGGTTCAGATCTCCCTTCCATGCAAACCCAAAGTGAACCAACTTGGTAAGTTGCTGTTAGTAACAATTATTGTTAGTTATTGTTATTAATTATAATTTTAAGAATTATAAATCATAACTCCACTTTACAGAAAGAAGCAGAACAGAGCTGGCCAGGAATAGAAATCTCTAATACAAAACAAGCAAACAAACAGTTCCAGATTTTTGTCATGAGTTTTATCTAATTTGGTTTCAAAACAAGAAAAAAGGTGTCCAAATGAAAGCTGGGTAAAAACTAGGTATGTTTGCTCGGACTGGGGAGAAGTGTACAGGTCGGACATAATGAAAGTTCATGAAGTAAGGAAAACTGGTCAAATCTAAAGCAGAAGATGAGAAAGATTTTGTGATCCAAACAAAAATCACATGTGAAATCCACTCAGGATCCAAGAAACGCCATTTAGCTCTTTTCTATCTCAGTATATAGCCCTAGTCCTGAATAAACTTTCTTCTTTTTAAGTCAAATAACTAGATTTTAAAATTCAAATTATCAGTGACTTTAAACCAGTGGAAGGCCTACTTAGTTTCCATGTTTATTTATTACAAGATAACAAAGCATAGAGGACACCAGATGTATTTTAGGAAGAAAGTGTACAACTTAATCAAAAGCCTTCAGTTTCCCCCACAGAATTATAGGAAATATTGAACCAATATGAACCATAATTTTTTTCATCAGTGCAATGTTTTTGTTGCCATAGCAGCAGGTAAGCTAGGGATGTGGCTTGCCTCTGCCTGGCTACTTTCAGGCCAGACAACATTGCTGGTGAAGCAGCAACATCAGGAGATGAATCAGGTGGGGACAGAGACAACATCCAAAGGAGTACGTTATTTAAGATCCAATTGCAGTGTCTCCTGAACTAGTGGTGTGGAAGCAGTGGGACTGGATGTTCCCTAGGGCTTCTCACCTTAATTTAATATGCATTCAAAAGCTAAGATTAAGAGAGAAGAACATTAAGTTACTTATTTGTGATAAGATTTTGTTGCCTACATGTAGGTTACAGGAAGCACTTTAGTCTATTCCTTCAGCTTCCACTCCAGATGTCTACATCTCCCACAGGTTTGTGTTCCCTCTTCAGTTCTACTTGAATATCTTGAAGAGAGTGCTGGGGTTTGAACCCTGAGCCCTGAATTAAGGTTGATATATGAGTGGTTCCCACAGTCCTTTAAAAGGAGGTGATGAATTTGCCTTTTGGCTTTCCTCCAAGGTGCGGCGGACCTTGCAGGGAAAGCCCTTGGGTAAACGAGTGCCAGGTGCCCTGCATTGGGGATAAAAGCTGGGACCACTTGCAGGAAGGGTGGAGTGTCTGTCTGTGAGGTGGATGAACTTTGCAGTTTTCCTGTTGGAGAAGGACCTCCCAACTCTCCTTCCAACTGGGTCCTGGTCAGGTTTGGTGCTTGCGAATGCTGGCTCTGTGAGAACAATATGTGTCTACCTCTCTCCTATATTATCAGCCTATTGGCTTGGCTGTCTCCCATCTCTGCCATGGGAGACTTTGTTTCTTTGTTTATTCCACCAGTTGCTGGTCGTGCTGTGTTGTTTCTGGGGTCATTGGGGTTGATGTCTGTTATGTGTGATCTGATTTACTTGTTTGTACCCCCAGTGATCACCCATGTACTGACCATTTTGTATACAATAGAATCTGGTTACTGGTTCGTTCTACTGCTGGCTGTGTCCTTTATATTAGGCCTAGTGATTGGCAAAACAGTATCCTATCAGATTATCAGCTCTGTCTCTGGACAACGGTTTTAGTGAGGAAGACACAGTACTTAAACTATTGAAGTAATACGTTTTCAATACAGCTGCTCAAATTTAAGTGTTAGAAAAGCTCTTAGGTGGCTTTATTTCCTCATTAATTATTTCGTTCTGTGCCCTGAATCTCAGAGGATAATTGACTTGTTTAATCCAGAAGAGTCCTGCTGATACACAATGATAGTGAAGCTGTCCCTTGTCAGCAAGTGAAGTCTTTTACTTTCAGCTGTGTCCTGAGCTGTCACTCATATTTTTTGTCTAATAGATTGCTCCCAAAGGAAGAACAACTTGTGTTAAGGGAGCTGTGTTAGAGTCATTGTGTCTGTATCAATCTCTCCATGTTACAGATCTAGCTTTCGACTTTTTCACATTCATGCAAGTGTTAGCATTGCAGCCAGATGTAAACTGCCTAAGTTCCGTTCTCCTGCTTTTTAATTATGAATTGTTCAATTAAAAAAGGAGAAATAAGTTGTGTTCATGTGTATGATTAGCATGAAGTGAATTTAAATGGTGGTGTGCAAAGAAGTGATGGTAGCTAGCTTGTTATCTTTTAAGTGGTGGACCTCTGCATCCTTGCCTGAGATGGGGTGCTAACATTGCTTTTTCATCCTCAGCAGTGGCACAAAGACAGTACAAAATTGTTGGCTTTCCATTACAGATCTTTACTACCACATGAAAGGTAGCTCAAGTGTAGCACATAGTCATTCATGTCTATGCAAATTTCCTTCTGAATACTAGAAACTTTATTTTCCCCCTTTGCACAGCTCAGTGTTGCTGCAGGAGAAGGGCCAGAGGCACTGATGCTGCCAGCAGCAGGGAGTGAGTTGAACACACAACAGCTACTGCTGCAACTGTGGGTAAGCTGGAGCAGAGCAGGGAAGGGGAGACATTTCAGACCTGCCTAAAGGGCACCAGAGGATCTCAGGGCTGTTTCTGAGACATCTCAGATGGACTGGGCCAGCAGTTCTACCTTGCCTGGTTGTGTTCAAAGAATCCTGAAAAATATGAGGCAGGAAAAACAAAAAGGCTGCCTTGATCTGTTAGTCAAGCCTTCCTTTCCAGACAGAGAGAAATAGGACACAATTCCTCTGACTGATTCAGCTAGTTTGCAACACGAGATCCAAGGTTAGTAGGAGATTGTATTTCCTAGGGTGCTCCCACAACTTTCTGTAATTCTTTTGGAATTGGACTGAAATGAAGGGCATCCTCCTACATATCCATTCCTCTTTCCATAATAAGAAGGAAATCTGCACAATTTGTCCAGGGACAGGAATTTACATTGCAGATGCCTAAACTTAATTCCACCCAAAGTGTCATTGGTTTGTCTGAATTCCATGTTGTAGAGTAGAATTACTGACTGAATTTACTAACTGCCTCAGTGTATTACCTTTTCTTTTTTTCCGCTAATGCTTATATTGTCATATATATATTGTTATATATATATATTCCAGAAGCTTTCCTGCTTATCCCTACCAGTTTGTACAGCAATACAACTGTGTGCATGAACAGTTGCTGATTTAGTGGAATTTAGTGCTCCAGTTGGACAGCAAGGTGCACAAGAGACAGCTGTATGCCCTTGCAGCAAGGAGGCCAAAGTGCCGTCAGGCTGTCTCAGCAAGATAATAGCTAGTAGATGAAGGGAAGAAACTTTTTGATGATCCTGTAATTCTAAGGAAGAAGACATTCATAGCTATCTTACCCTTGAGATGCTTCCTAAGGTATCATAGGAAAACTCTAGTCACCTGTTAGACACAGCTATGCATATGTGAGAACGAGCAGCTCTGAAACTTCAAACCTTGCAGGGAGGTTTTGGCTGAACCTTGTGCTTTTTACTTTGTGGTTGAAATGCTTTTCATGACTGCAGTATAAAATAACATGCTACTTCAAACAGGCAAAGAACACTCAATTCAGCTGAGAAGATACAACTCTGCAGTTGTTAATATCAGTAGATATCTACATTTAGCCTGTACCTGGGAGTAGACTGTAGCAGTTGCTCTACCACCCAGTGATCCCTTCCCAGCTGAGAAGAGGAACTGGGGAAGAAAAAGGGAGAAACCCGTGGGCTGAAATTGAAATGGATTTAATGAAATAACAAAGCTAATACAAATATCAACAAAAAGTGTACAGCAAGCTTATATTCAGCCTAGTGCTCGGGAGAAGCAGAAAAAACAGGATACCAAGAGGGAATAACCCCAGAAAGATGAACCCCCACCCTCAGTAAACTCCCTCCCTTTATAATGAGCTAGATATCAGTGGTGTGGGATACACCTGTGAGGCAGCTTGGGGCAGCTGCCCTGACTGAAACTCCTGCCTGCTATGGCTGGGCTGGGGGGCTGTTCCTGGGGAACCAGGACAGTAGGTAATCCAAAGTGATTTGCAGTTGGGCTTGTAATCTTAAATTGTTTATTTAGTGAACTAAGTTCAGTAGACTTAAGGCCATTGCAAGCACATTAGGAGCTGGAACTGATTAAACAAATTTACTCAGTTAAATTACTTTAACTTTTCACGTAGACACTGAGCCTAAGATCCTTATTTTAACACTTCATAAGTGTTTTGACATTTTAAAGAAACATTAAGGTCCTATCCTTTTCCCTTCTTCCACCAAACTTAAGAAAGCCATCCCAAAAACTAGCCTGCCCTAATGCTGACTTGAGCTAACCTTGTTTGTTTGTCCTCTTAGGGAGGAATGCTTAGCTCTGAGGAAATTGTGAGTAGTATTCTACTTCAAAAAAATTTTCATTTTGAAAGATAGGCTCAGTGAAACAGCTGAAGATCACCTTTGACCCCTTCAATTGCTGTCATTAGTGTTAGCTTTAGCCTAAAGTCTCATTTCTGACTGTGACTGGATCTGTTTCTCCAGGTAAAGTTGCAAGGAACCTCACAATGTTGACAATGACCAAACTTGGGAAGAAATTTCCATCTCTCAGGATGTCAGTTTGTATGTCACAGCAAAAGTGCTTTTATCCTTTCCATAAATAATTTCTGTCCTCTCTCATGGTTGTTTTTTTTCATTAACTGTATAAATATTACAGATTTTTTATAATCTTTATTTAAAAAAATTCTTTTTTATAATCTGTTTTACTGATCAGCCTCAGGGATATGTTTTAACAACCAATTGCACAGGTTAATGAAGTGTGGTATGGGAAGAGATTTCTCTCCCTTTACTTTTAGATGAATTACCTTTCTTTCTTGTTGAAGAATTTCTTGGAATTCTGTTGAAAGAATTCCAGTTCCTTTCTGTTGGAAGAGAATAAACAAGAGATTATCCTAACTTGCCTTCTTGCAGTCAGAATTCTAGTGCTTACTGCTAGCCTGTCCCTTTTGTCAGTTTTTGCTTGCAGTTAGGCCTTTGACTCAGAGTAGTTCCTTCTGTACTGAGATCATATGAATTAGTATGTGACAGGCTGATTCAGTGCCAAGATATTACTGCATTTCCTGGCAGTTTTGTTGTTGTTTTGAATAAAGGGATTGCACCACTGAAATCTTCAATATTCATTTTGGTCTTGACTCCAGTGGTTTTCATTCCTTTACTTGTGCAAGAGCTTTCCATTGTGTGGTTTGAAGGCTTGCTTTTGTTTTTCTGGTTGTTCAGGCTCCAGAGGGTCTCTTACAAATATATTGTCAGGGTCACCAACAATATTCCAGAAGCTTTCCTGCTTCTCCCAGGTTACCCCCTGCTATCCTGTGCAGGTAAGATACTGTCCACCCAGAAGAAGTGGCAGAAGCCCTTCCCAAAAGCTCACAGGCAAATCCTTCTGAAGTCAGTTGTATTCCTAAGAGCTCAGGCCTACAGTGGTGCAATTGTAGATAACAGTGCAACAGGCACTAGGCCATTTGGAGTGAAGGGGTGAGTATGTCCTCTTAGCCTGCAACAAACATGTTGCCATTTGGCTTCTTTTAACTCCCTTTTGTGCACACCTACCATGAATGCACACAGTTCCTTTTTGACAACTCAGATAGCATATAACTTGCTGAACTTCAGAATTACAGCTGTGCCTGAACCCCAGGCCCTCCACTTAGCCTTTGTGTCTCTGTTTCTACCAACTGGCTTCACAGATCCTTTCTGGAGTAGTTATACCTGGATTGCAAGGAATGTTGTTCTTGCATGGTTAGACCAGGCCCCTCCTGGGTCGTGAGAAGGGCATACTGCCAACAGGCTGGCTATCAAACCCTGGTGACACTACTGGTGAACTTGGTCCAACCCTTTCTACCAGCATCCAGAAGGGCTGGCAGAATGACGATGGTGTCACTGAAGCTGTGGAGCAGTCCTGGCTCCTTCTGCACACCTTTCCACACACCGTGTTTTTACTTAACCTGATTCACAATTCACAGAAATGCAGCCATCTGCTTTGAACTGAACACTTGCCACAAAATAGTATGATTGAGACTGGTGTTCAAGGTCCACATGTTCAAAGGTACTTAACTATGTAGCTCCTATTCAGATTAGTGAGGCTTAGGCACATCAAAGACCTCTGGGATCCTGGGCCAAACAGTGTAGTCCTCCATGTGCTTTATTATCGAATAATATCAGACCTTGACAACATAACCATATGCTGTGGTTATTTGCTATAGGTCTGATTTCACTAAGGCACCTTGTCTGAAAGAGCAGGTGCTTTCAAGAGAGCTGGGAATTCATCTTTTTTACTGACTGCTGCCAGCTGCTGAATTATATAAGCAGAAACTGTGCCATAAGCTCTTTTATTCCAACATAAATATCTTTAGGCCCTATTGTTTATATTTTAGAATTCTTTCCACTGGAAAAGCAAATACACACATACATGCACACATGGCCCTGTGCAGACAAACAGAGACTAGCAGAGACAAAAATGACACCAATCTCCGCTTAAGGTTCTTTAAATGGCAGCTATAATATTTGCAATTAACTTTGAAATGATACTGGGGTGAAAGTCTGGACATAATTTCATATTAATTGGAGAAGTGTTGCTCTCATTCCATTCTCTCCTTGGATATAGGGCCTTCTCTCTGTCAGCAAGTAGACTGTCATTCCCTTGAAGGTGTTTGAGTCTGTGTCAAAAGCTGAAAATAGAATTAGCTGCTATCTCTAACAAAAAAACCCCCACAACCAAAACCCAATCAAACAAAAAAAATACTATCTGGTTTTCATTGCATAATTAAGGGACTTGCATAAAACACTGACAGGAGAGGTCGATGAGGCACTAAGGTTCAGAACTTGGTGCTAAATGACTTTCTCCATCATGGAAAGGGGTCCAAAGACTTGGATTTAGCTGTTGGAAAGGTGGAATACTTCAAAAGCAGAGAGGAGTCCTTTATATAAAGAGTATTTGGGGTTGTTTGGATGAAACTCATCAAGAGGAGCATGAGCACAGGGAAGCAATAACATTTTTTGCAAGTTGTGCCCAAACGCCTATTTTGTGGGCTCATACCGGTGCTTTAATTCTTAGGACTGTAGCCAGACACCAGAGACTGAGATTCAAGATTTCATTGTTTGAGCCTACGCAGTAATAAGAGAAGCAAAAGCAGATTTAGAAAATTGATGTTTCTCTCCTCACTTCCTAAACCTGAATCCACATTTCCAAGCTTCAGAAGTCCTCAGTTAAATCTTTTTCTTGCAGCCCTACCTCAGTCTAGCAGTTAGGGATAAAACTTTTGTTAACCAAAGTGACATGTGTTTCTCACCTACTGCAGCAAGAAAAAAACTACTGAATACCCTCCACATCCTGATACCTTCAGGTCTTCCCACAGTGTTCTAACATTTGGCTTAAAAAGCCTTATACATATGTCAACATCTGCTACAATCACAGAATTGTATTGCTGCAATCTGAAGCATCTCTCTTTCAATTCTAAAATGAGTTTCCTCTCTTCCAGCTCCTGGGTGCACAAAGAGTACAGTCAATGAAGATTAGAGTGCAATTCATCTCACCAAATGTAGAAGACCGCTTTGGATGAGAAGTGTTGTGTGACTCAAAGGAATAACAGGAAATAAGCTTCCATATCTATGCTTGCTCTGGAGACAGCTAGACTGTCATGCACATCCATCCCACTTTGGATTCAGTTTATACATTCTATCATCAGAAGGTAATTGCCTATATCACAGATGTTTTGGATACACTGGAGTACCATCTGCAAGTGCACAGACCATACTAATATAAAACCCAGTGTTGGCACAGACACTCATTTGTGCAGAAGCGGGCTAGGAAATGGTGAGGCATCAAGCAGTGCAAGTCCTGCAACAGCAATTCATACAATTGTAGATGATCTTATCCTAGCAGCCTCTATGTGTTGCGCAAAACAGCTACCAGAAAGGTTTATTTCCTCCTTCAGAAACCTATTTTTATGCAGGAACAGTGACAGAAGCAGCTGCATTTGACCAGCAAACTTGACACATAAAATTGCTACAGTTCATGAAAACTGTAGCAAGTCCTTTTACGCAGTACAGGCTCCTGACAGTGAAATGAAGTGAGAGTGATTCATGGATGCAGCCAGAGGTTCAAAGAGACATTCCTCTAGGAGCAACCAAACCCAAGAACTTAATTTCTAGGTTTGCTCCAATGAGGAGCACTTGACTACTCAGGCTTAAGAAGGATGTGTTCAAATGGTGGAAGGAGGTGCAGGTGACCAAGAAGGAATACAGAAGTAGTGTCCAATTGTGCAGGGATGGGGTTAGGAAAGCCAAAGGCAACTTGGAGCTGAATCTGGGAAAGGAGGTGAAGGTCAGTTAGGAAGAATTCCATGTGTACATCAGCAGTGAAAGGAAGACCAAGGAAAACATGGGCCCACTGCTAAATGGGGCAGGGGTCCTAGTGACAGACAGCATGAAAAAGGCCAGTGTTCTCAGTGCTGCTTTTACCTTAGTCCGCACTGGTAAGACCGGCCTCCAGCAATCCCAGGGCCCTGAGACCAGACAAAGTCTGGAGCAAGGAAGACTCACTCTTGGTGGAGGAAGAACAGGTTAGAGAACATTTAGACAGACCAGACATACACAAGTCCATGGGAATGATGGGATGCACCAATGACTGCCGATGAAGCGGGCTGTTGTCTTTTCAAGGCCACTCAAGGTTATCTTTGATAGGCCATAGAGGGGATTTTTGGAGACTGGAAGAGAGCAAAATTGCCTGCATCTTCAAAAAAGAAGATCCAGGGAACTACAGGCCAGTCAGCCTCACCTTGATCCCTGGGACAATGATGGAGCAAATAATCCTGGGCACCATTTCCAAACACGTAAAGGGCAGTAAGGTGAACAGAAGACAGCATGTTTTTACAGAGGACAAATCATGCTGAACCAACCTAATGTCTTTGTACAATGAAATCACTGGTTATGTGAACGAGGGGAGAGCTCTGGATGTTTTCTACCTCAATTTAGTATAACTTTTGACATTCTCTCCTGTAACATCTGTGTAGACAAGCTGACAAAGTACTTGTTAGACGAGCTAACAGTGAGATGGATTGAAAACTAGCTGAACAGTCATACCCAAAGCATTGTTATCTGTGACACAAAGTCCATGTGGAAGCCAGGTACTCTTGCTGTATCCCAGGGGTGAATATTGAGTGCAATACTCTAACATCTTCGTTAATGACCTGGAGAGTGGGGAAGAGAGCACCCAGAACAAGTCTGGAGATGATAACAAAACTGGGAAGAGAGACTAATCCAGCTGTTGGCCGTGCTGCCATTCAGAGCTACCTTGACAGGTCAGAAAAACGGGCGGAGAGGAGCCTCATGAAGTTCAACAGAAGGAAGTGCAAAGTTCTGCACGTTGGAAGGAATAACTCCATGCACCAATACATGCTGGGGCTCAAACAACTACAAAACAGCTTGGCAGAGGAGGATCTGGCGATTCTGGTGGACAGCAGGCTGACCATGAGCCAGCAAAGTGCCATTGTGGTAAAGAAGGCTCATGGTATCCTGGGGTGCATTAGGAAGAGCATTGCCAGGACATCGAGGGAAGTTATCTTCCCCCTCTAATGGTTTTGGAGCCTGGCTCTGTTTTGGAGCTGAATGTGACAAAAGTGAAGGCCCTAGTGAGTGGCTCGAGGCAATGCTATCATGGAGAAATGTGAGATCTGGCTCTTGTGTAAAGGCATACATTAAATCAGCAGGGCCAGGATTTAACTCTGCATGCTCACACAGTCAAATTTCAGCTTGCAATTCCATTCCAGGCAATAAGATCACTGACATTTCAAGACATATATTTTTCCTTTGTCCCCCACGCAACTCTTCTGTCACCCAGGATATGCATAGAAGAGAGAAAAACACCGCCAGTGCCACTAACTGCTGGTAGCACAGACCGTTTGTGTTTTCTCTGCTTATTGCCTGGGGTATACCTGGGCAGCTGTATTTCAGACACAAACATTTCTTATTCTAAGCAGAACTCAGACTCATTTGTTTTAGCAAGATATTTACCATCAATTACAAGCAGCTTCACACTGCTCTCTGTTTCCATCCCAGCTGTAGCTTCCCCCCTCCCCCGCTCCCCGCTTTTTTTTTCCTTTTTGGCAAGGGAGCAGGGCGATATAGAATACCAAGTCCTATGTTTCTATGTTGAACTGTTGCTGAAATTGAATCAAGGGATAGTGTCTTTCTGGATGTTGCATCCTAGAGAGAACAAGCAAGTACTGATGCTGTCCTTATGCTGCATTTGTAACAGCTGCAAGCTGAAGTAGTTACAGTATATTACTTGGGTTGGAATGCACACAGAAGGTTTATTTTTCCTTTAATTAAGTCTTAATTTTTAAAAATCCACTTTTTCTCCCTCTTTTTTTTTTTTTTTTTTTTAATGGAGAAAATGTTCTTTTTTTTCCAGACTGAAGAGATACCCTATAAGATTATTCAGATATTCCAAGACCCCTCTGGGTTTTCTATTTCATCTTTCACATAACATATGTTTTAGCTTGTAAGAATGGGGAAAACAATTACTGTTGGATGAACAGAATCTGATGAGGTATGAAGTAGCTCAGGGCTAGTTTTCTTCCTGAATGAAATGTGGCCTTAGATTTATAAGTGGTTGTTTGCCTGGTATCTATTTGTTCATTTCAAATTAATGAACATTTCAGTTTCCTCTATAATTGGGGCAGGAACAGAAATGATGAAAAGCCCTTCTTTCTCAGACATGTCACTCATATTTCACATCTATCTAAAACAAAGAACTGAGAGACTCTTTTCAACCAGTTCAGCTTCCAAACAGATGATAACAATAGGCATGGGCTTATTTTTCATATCATCTTCTGATGACACCAGAGACATTAGAGAGTTCCTCCTGTGGATGGAGAAAATCCTCTTTCTCTCGTTTAGAAATTACTGGCTTGGAGAATGCATTAAAAAAAAAAAAAAAGAAAGAAAAAGAAAAAGAAAAAAAAAGTAGTGATTAGGATATCTATTGAGTCTGAAGCAAAATTATTATCTCAGGGTAACATTAGGACCCATTTTCATAGCCAGTTTTGTTATGCAGAACAGACTTATTCCTTCAGAGGACCTTCAAACTGAAAACGTCACAGCAATGAACAATCCTAGCAAACACTCTTGCCCTAACCTTTTGTTACAATACTGACATCATCTGGTGATCTAAGCATACGTTAGACTCTCTGAATGAGTAATCCTAGTGCTGCCCGGTTATCATGGCCTTTCACTCATATATGCCAGTGGGCAATATCTTGGATTCTGATACCGCATACTAATATTATCACCACAGGCTCTTTACAGTTAAGAAAAGCTGAAGTCTGCAGGTGGGAAATGCCTGATGTTGAATTCTCAGACAGCTACCACAGGTAGGAAATATAAAGACATGAAACTACACGGCTATCAAAGGATATCCTGGGCACTGAGAAATAAGACATCCTCATCTGAAATGGATACCAATTTCATAGGAAACAATGAGCTTCTCTAATGGAGAAATCTCACCAAGCAGTGCTGGGATCAGTCTGAAATGCTCACACAGGTGCACTTAAGTCACTATGAATGAGAGGAAGAGAACCAGGCACGGGCTGACATTTGTCATGGGCACCTGTATCTCAGCAAAAGAGTTAGTGCCTCTGAAGTGCTGGGGTCTGAACCCCGAGCCCTGAATGAAGGTTGACATATGGGTGGTTCCCATGGTCCTTTAAAAGGAGGTGATGAGTTTGCCTTTTGGCTTTCCTCCAAGGTGCAGCCGGCCTTGTAAGGAAAGCCCTTGGGTAAACAAGCCCCAGGTGCCCTGCATTGGGTAAATGAGTGCCAGGTGTCCTGCTTTGGGCATAAAAGCTGGGACCACTTGCAGGAAGGGTGGAGTGTCTGTCTGTGAGGTGGATGCACTTTGCAGAGTTTCCCTGTTGGGGAAGGACCTCCTGACTCTCCTTGCAGCTGGGCCCCAGTCAGGTTTGGCATTTGCAAACATGGGCTTCGTGGGGAGACAATATGGGGCTACTTCTATCCTATATGGTCAGCCTATTGACTTGGTTGTCTCCCATCTCTTCTATGGGAGACTTTGTTTATTCCACCTATTATTGGTCGTGCTGTGTTTTTCATGGGGTCACTGGGGTTGATGTCTATTATGTGTGATCTGTTTGACTTGTTTGTACCCCCAGTGATCCCCATATACTGACTTTTTTATGTGCAACAGAATCTGGTTACTGGTTTGTTTTGCTGCTGGCTGCGTCCTTTGTGCTAGGCCTAGTGATTGGCAAAAGAGCCTCTTAGGATGGTCAGGGGCTTTTGAGCAGAGCAAAAGCTTGGAGCAACAGCCCTAGTCCTTGGCATGGTCTTCTGCATCTCTTGCTAGCCTCTGCTCCACTCCTTCAGACAGGCCACAGACACTCCTGCCCTCATCTTGTGGAGTGAAGACTTCCTGCAAGTCTAGTCAATCATCCTTGACATGGAATGGAAGCTGGAGGAACACGACAGGATGGCTTTGTGATCATCAGGGCTGATATTGCTGCAGAGTGGAAAATAAGCTTTTGCATTGCATCTCTGTAGGTCTTTGTACCAGACTAGGAACAAGAAGGAACATTTGCCTCTCAGCAAGGCCCCAGACCCATCACCCAGCAATGCAGCAACTGTCTCTGTGTGCCCAAGCCTAGCTGTCTGAAATGCTTTCCTGTCCTGCACCATTAGAAAATCATCATGCGGATCCATTTGCTTGAAGATATTGCAAACTTTGCTTTTCATATTGGTGCTGCTAAAAGGACTAGCAAATAGTAATTTTTTATACTTACCAGCTCCTAGTGATTTGAGCTATTTCAGCATTTATGTCATGGCTTTGGCACCAAGGACACTTGCTAGTTCTTCATCCATTTCAATAACATGCAGAGACG